>OW119928.1:92537157-94017831 GCA_933210815.1 Meta bourneti | reverse complement strand
AGTAGTATTGTTTTGATTAAGTGTACTGCTAGAATAAGTTTTTTTGAAAATACGTTATGTGTATTCATTTTGTAATAAGCTACTTTGTAAAAATATTAAGTGGTGTGAATTAATTGTGTTCAAAAAACGAAAGCTACAGCGTTATTTCGTTTTAAAAGTGCAAGAACCGATCGCATTCTGATTCGGTCATGTTCATGAGTCATAACTCAATAGATTCAAGGTCTGTTTTCTGCCAGCTGCATTTAAAAAAAAAAAAACCTTTCTTGATGTTTAAAGCGATTTTTTTCTTTATTTTGTGTTTGAGCTACATTGCGATTTCCTTTTGAGAGTTATTGGTTTTGTTAATATATGTATGAAACAAGTGCAACGTGCGCAGAAATGTGTTTATATTATGCCTTTAAGGATTAGATATTAGGAAATATGGATTTCATTCTGTTTAAGCATTGGTGTTTCTTTTTGAATTTTGAAATATTACGAGAATTTATCATTTCTTTTGAAGTATTATTGAAATAAGACTAACTCACGAGTGGAATGTTATCTAATGTTTTGGTTTTGAATATTTAAAAGTGTTTTGGAATTTAATATTCATAAATAACATGTGTTTAAGTGTTATTGGACAAATGTTATATATATAATGTTTTAAAAGTAATTTGTTTAACAATGCTAAACAAGTAGTACCTATAAGAAGTGGTCATTAATTTAATTTTTTTTTCTTGAAAACCAAACTGTGTGGGATATATTTTAAAAAAATTTTTTTACTGAACTTGTTTACTTTCGTATTCAAAATTATTTGTACACTTCGTAACCTAAAGATGTCTTATTTGGCAAGAGCTCTTAAATGTGACCTGATAGAGTTGGCGAATGAACTCGGCATCGAAATACCTGCTGATGCTAGAGTAGTTGATATAAAAAGATTTATCACTGGAGATGAAAGTTATGATGAAGACTTCACGAAAAATCTGCTTCTGTCTATAAGCGAAAACCGTGCAAAAGAGAAAGCAGAAGAAAAAGAAAGAATAGCACGTGAAAATGAAAGAATAGAACGGGAAAAGGCTGAGGAAAAGGAAAGAATAGAACGGGAAAAGGCTGAGGAAAAGGAAAGAATAGAACGGGAAAGAGCGTACGAGTTGGAAAGACTCCGTCTGCAGGTAGAATCACAGAAATTGGAGCAGGTCTCTGGTTTTAATCCTCTGTCTGCAGACCATCAACCCAACTTTAACTTGAAAAAGTTGCTACCTGATTTTGATCCGAATGATGGTGATATGACATTGTTTCTTCAGTTATTCGAACGACAGATGAAAGTTCTTAAAGTAGGGAGACATAACTGGGTTGCCTATCTCCTGGGCCTATTACCTAATAGCGTGGCACAACTCATCGCCAGAGAACCAGAACAGAAGGCTCATGATTTTGATCACATTAGAACAATGCTGCTTCAGAGATTTAAATTAAGTGCTGAGAGAATGCGACAGCTCTTCGCAACTCACAAGAAAAGTCCTGAGAGCACATGGAAGGACTTCCATTTTGAAGCATGGCTAGCAGAATTGAACATAACGGATTTTGAGAAATTGAAAGACCTCATGATCCTGGATCAAATGAAGAAACGTGTTCCTTCAGAGGTTAAGAACCATTTCTTGGACGTATGGAGCGAATGGGTCACCCCAAGTGACCTAGTGGAGAAGATGGACAGTTACGACAACTTACGTACTGTCAACCCGAAGCAACATGAAACAAAACCCGTGTTCCAAAAAAGAAACTACTATAGAACCCAACAATCACAATTGGAACAAAGAGATAATAGACAAAGTCTGCCAGGGATTCCCAGTAACAGTAGGCGGGATCCCGGGGTCCTCAGTCAAAGTAGGAGGGACTCCTTTTCACAAGGCAGAATTACACCAAGGGGTATTGAAGAGAAGAAAGAAATATCGTGCTACGGATGTGGAGCACCAGGAACCATCAAATCAAAATGCAAAAACTGTTCGTCATCGACAAGAAGGGAGCCATTCCAAGCGAACTCTATCCGCATGTATACCTGTCACACCGATGCATCCCCGTTAGCGCTAATAGATATCTGTATATCGGGAGTAAGAGCCAGGGTTTGTGTTGATAGTGGTGCCAGCAGAACAGTCGCTGGAGAGATCATGTACCACCAATTAAAAAAGAGAGGAGTAGAGTTCCAAAGAGAAGTAGTAACAATGACTTTGGCAAATGGCTGTCAAACAACTGAAGAGGCTTGCACCGCCATGGTGAAAATAGAGATTGAAGGAAAATCAGTCTCGCTGAATTTACTGGCATTACCAAATGCAAAAAAGAATCGTACTCTACTAGGAACCGACTTTTTGGAAAAGTCCGGAATTGTTCTAGACATGAAGAACAAAAATTGGCATTTCTCTGACAATCCCTGTTGGAAGATTGGTTTCAAGAAAGATATCCCTGTAAAATATCTGCTATCTGTTGAAGACCCACCAGTAAAGAGTCAACAGCCTGTCGACAACTGTAGCAACAAAGGAAATTTTCATGAAGAAGATGAACGTTCAAGTTGCAACCAGCAACTCTCATACAGCCAAACTATATCACCAAGCTCACTGCGTTCTGATGAAGGAGAACATTTAATGTCTGATCAGCGCAGAAAGATGAATGGTTTGTTAGAAAAATTTGAGTCTACCTTCAAGCTAGGGGGAGAACCTACCCCTTTTATAGAACATCGGATCAATACTGGTGATCACGTTTGGGTCACCATGCACCCTGTGAGTAACGCAGAAAAGAAAAGGACTGCCAAATTCATGCCTCGACGTGACGGACCTTACGTGGTGCTCACACAGCGGTCACCTACAACTTATGAAATTGGAGATCCCAAAAATCCAACCACACCTATAGGAGTTTATCACTCTTCAGCTCTCAAGGAATGTAAAGCTACTGACAGTACTCCTGTGGTCCCGTTAAGAAAGAGAGGACGCCCTCCTAAAGCACGTAATGCTGACTCCTCGTCGGGACGTCGTCGGAGCCAGAGGGGGAGGTTGTAACGCATCAGTCCCTTAACGTGTATCTCAGCGATATGCGCCTTGATTGGCGATGGCGGACCACGTGACACACTCTCCGCGAAAGAGAATGAACCCTTTTTCTCTAGTTGTTTCCCAAGGCGAGCGTAGAACTGACGCGCTGAAATTTTGTTCCCCCGAGATGTAACTTTTTATGTTTGTTTATTCTTGTAATTGTTTTGTCTTGTGCTTAATGTTAATTAAAATTGTTCTTTTGGCCAATTCTTGCATTAGTCATTGGACTCAGCTCTAAAATAGTTATATTTTTAGTTTAAATGCTTTCTTCGCAACATTCATCTTTGGAGACCGTTCGTTACATAACTTAACCTTTTTTTTATGAGTTCACCATTCTTTCACTAATGTAAGGTTTTTCAAAACAGGAAGGGTTTTCAAACATAAACCCCATGTAGTTTCTATTAATAAATTGGATCGCAATTATATATTTCAACCGAGCCTTGGATAATAGCTGCTACATATACAGACGGAAAATTGAGTATAAAAATTTAATGCGAAGCAACAGAAAAATTGCCTAGATTGTTTTGATTTCTAAAATGAGTCATTTAAAAGAATAGAACGCGTTTAAAAATTCATAAAATTTCTAAATGAAAAAGTAATAAAAATACGCAAATTTTGGTTTATTAGTTTTAGACAACTCCAATAAAATAGAGTAATGAAAAAAGTAGTATCGTCATGTTAGGATGTAAAAAGATTGCAAATCTATACTGAGATTTTCCGTTTTTACTTCACTATTTGCCTAAATGAAAGGTGAAATAAGTGTAAGGTGAATGAGGCGTAATCATTGCGAAAGTCCGGAATAGTTCGCATCTGTCGCGTAACTGCATTACCTGTACAGAACTCGAATACATAATAGAATTTTGAAACTAATGTAAAATATTTAAGACTTCATTATTTATAAATCAAAGTATAGAAAACCTGGAATCTTTATTTACACCATGCATCAGTTTACAAGATATTTACATTTTTGTAATTAAAAAATAACAACTTTTTGAACGAACACATATCAGTGGATCATACGATCGGACATCAGAGGCACCTCCTGTAACGGAAAAAATAAAATTAACAAACAAGATAATCTAAATATTTTCATTAGAAAATAACGTTGTTTAGGTTGGACTAAAATGTAAAGCAGAATTCGAAGACAATTAAAAGGTATCCCTAGTCGCCAAGGTTGAACGAAAATAAAAAGTAGCTCTACATTAAGTTATTATATAAAAAATAATTCTATGAGAGAAATTAGGCGACAATTGCGTAAAAGGAGCTTTAAGAAGCATTCAAAACAGAAGAGTAATCCTGCTCTCTACTACTGTTACGTGCTTGGCGGCAGTTTGATCTTGACGAAAACACTTTGGCTATATTTTACATAAAATGCAAAGGAAGAAAAGATAATTAAGCTTTCTCTTGGGTATTTTATATGTATGCTTGAAGGTTTTTCCTAGAAAATTGGTGCTAAAGGTTTTTTCGACAATCTAGCAACCAGTGATTCCGTCGTTTTCCTATCATGGTTACACTGCTCGGCGCCAAAACTTTCGAATTGGCGCCACTTGAAAATTTTCTCTCAAAGAAAAATCCGGACCCTATTTCCGTTCCGGAAGAGCAGAAAAACTTTGTGCTTTTCTGGATGGTAGAGATTTCAATATCGTCACACTGGAGCAACACAACGGGTTATAAGTTGAGCTACGGGATCAATCCCAAAGGGAAAGATCGAGGTCAACACCTCGTCATTTTGAATTGGTCAGACGAAGAGGTCAACACCTGTGGGATGTGACACTCCACTTTCCAAACTTCCACGCCACTCCAACTAAAACTACAAGAGAAAAATGTCACTTTAGCAAAATTCTTCAGCATTCTGATTTTAGAAAGCAATGAGAAATCCGTGAAATAGAAATCAGCGTAGAAATCCAGAATACCTTGTTGATATACCTAGACACTTCGACTACCAAGCACATGAACTGAGTCAAAAATTTGTGCTGATTTTTCTCCCGGCAAGAGGTGGATTTGGAAGATCGACAGGAGCTACTTGGT
Source organism: Meta bourneti (assembly GCA_933210815.1). Classification (NCBI taxonomy): domain Eukaryota; kingdom Metazoa; phylum Arthropoda; class Arachnida; order Araneae; family Tetragnathidae; genus Meta; species Meta bourneti. Next base: position 94,012,753 of record OW119928.1, on the reverse strand, counting down.
TTTAAACCGTTTTACCTGGTTGACTTTGTCAACTAGGTATCCAAGTCCCCTTATTTCAGTTTTAATCTCTTCACAGAAGGTGGTAGGGTATCCCCTTAATAACCACCTTGATGGGTTTTGGGGAGATCTGTAGAAGTAGTGGTCATTGTGAGCATCCAAATATTTCGTGCTCATCAGAGGAGTTAACATGGAGTTTTAAGAACTCCTTTTTCAGCTTGCCTACAACCAGAAACTTGAGTTCCTGGTTTAGACCTGTTAGGAGCGCTTTAAAAACCTCTTCCAGGGTCTCCATTACGGGTGGGATCCTTCCCGACTTCTGAGCATCCCCAATAGCGGCAACGTCATCACACAGCATTTCAAGCGAATCAAACGTGTTCGTAGTAACCACCGGTGATGGTTGAGTTGGGTCAATACTATTATTATACTATTCAATTACTATTAGGAGTATTGCTCGATCTCTTGCGGGATGAGCATGTTTTAAAACCATCGTTATCATTGACAGTAACAGATTTAGCAGCATTTATCAATTCATTAACACAAGTATCCAGAAATTGCCACTGACCTTTATAATCGGCGACTTGGACCTCCATAAGTTCGATCATCAGATTGGTGCTTTCTCCTTGGATTTAACTTAGCTTTTTTTTATCATCGATAACTTGTTGCAGATTCAAAATTTGGTTATTCAACTTTTCGCGTTTTGTGAAGTACTTCTCATATAGTGCGTCATAGTAATTATATGCACTTATTTACTTGCATCCGCAATTGGCAAGTTGGAATCCATTTCTGGATAAATATTCTAGTCAGCCCTGAATCGGACTCAAGTTTATGACTAAGATAGGAAGATTCTCTGACGAGATTTAAGCCAGAAGGAAAGGGACCGCAGAAAAAACAAGTCTTGTCTCCTCGGAGGTTGGGCTAAGAATACACGTTCAGAAACGTTGCGCGCACACTTATTTGCGGGTTGCGTGACTCGACAGTCAATCTCAATCCGTGAACCTATGGCAGATTTTTCTGCGCTTCCTAGCTGCGCATGGAATGATCCATTAGTCTTGAACGCACTATTTTGAAGGGGTGTCAGGGAAGCTGACCGATCCGTAACTCTAAGGGAGAGTGATCTGCGAAAACTAACTGCTCATGGAGTGATTCGATGTTTTGAAAGCAGCCCGAACCGTAACCCGCCCATTTTACGCATACCGGAAAGTTCGAAGTGTTTCCATTTTGTTCATGTAAATGCAGCATCTTAAAATCTAGAATTCTGAAGTATCAATGAAAGCGATTAAAATTTTTAATTTTGTTGTCATGGATATGGATTTTAAGTAACTTTTGTAAAGAAAATTTATATATTTTGAAATTTATATATTTTGAAATTTATTTAATCGGAATGAAAAAAAATCGAAATGTCACTTACGCATTCGCGATTTGATCGTTTTTTGTTCCGTGTTCTTTAAATTTTGTGGAAAAGCAGTTCGAGAAAGACACTGTTGCTCCTGATATTATAAATGTGAGCAAAAATTATTATTTTTGTAATACTAATACGTTTTTTGCATTTATTTAAAACAAAAACGCTTTGTGCTTCATTTGAATAAAGCCTTTATTTAAATGAACCTTTCAGACCCAACATTCAATGTTGGTATCTAAAATGAAATGCTAATGTGAGCATAGAATGGATTAATGATTCGAAAGCGCATTGTTACATTATTAAATGTATTCATTACGAAAGAGCGATTTGTGTGAAAAATTATTTGTTTCAATATAAATTTAAGTATGTTGTTTTTTGCCAACCGCGTTGCACAACCAAATGGAACACTTTGTTGAGTCAGCTTTTTATTTAATACCTATTCAATAAAATCGACTTTTTGGTATGCAGCTAATGTAAGTTTTGAAATGATTTTGACAATTTGTCTTCAAAATGCAATTCAGTAACTCTTGCCATTTGTATCACGTATCGTATCCTTCTGCTTTAAAATAACATTTCTAAATGTTTTTTTCTGTGCAATAAATAATGGTGCTATAATTGGATAATTTTTCTTTTATCGTTGGCGAGAAAAGAGAGTAATGCTAACATTTAACTCCGGGAGAAAGTATAGGTAACTGAAAACTAAATTTTGTTGAGTTGGCTTGCCATTTATCAATACTCAATCTGGTTTACTTTTGGGTTTATTCCTTCCCTTAATGTTAGTTACGAACTAAAATTGTTTATAAAATGTGTGTGCGTGGTTTAAGTGAAACCTGGTGAAACAAACTAGCTGGATTGTAAGGCCTAAAGGAAATGTTTTAACAAAGTAATCGCTGTCTTCCTTAAACACATTAAACTGCCATTTACTCTTAAAAAAATGTGTGTTTTTGAATTATGCATAATTTTGCTATGTTGTCACTTCCTATACCCTATGTACTATTTCATCAGAATGTTGATAAAGCACAGTAAAACTATACACCTGTAATTTTTTTGCGTTGGAATCCGTTCCAAAAGTAAATTATTTGTTTCAACATGAATTTAAGGATGTTGTTTTTTGCGAACTGTGCTGCACAACTAAATAGAAGATTTTGTAGACTCAGATTTTTAATTACTGGCGATTCAATAAAATCGACTTTTTGATATGCAGCGAATTTATCCCCTCCATTGAAAACGATATTGCACAAAATATGAATTATTCCAACCTTTACAGAAATTTGCCATTGCTAAATCGATAAAAGGTGCCCATATAGAGTGAGTCATTATTATGATCACCCCTACCTCAGATGTCAACAGCCAATGAAACGCGGCACGTGGTGCTAGCCGGCGTGGTGGGTATAAAAGTTGGAAACAGGCTATTTTGGGAATATATCCTTCGTTGCTGTGATAGGTAAAACGCGCGATTTATCTGACTTGCAAAAGGGGATGATCATTGGCTTTCTTGCCAAGGGCGGCAGTACTTCGGAAACTGCAGTTTGTGAATTGTTCGCGTACTGCTGTGGTGAAAGTGTACCGTGACCGGAGTAACGGCACCATTGAAAATAAACGGCGTGGAAACTTCGGTGCACCACGTGCCATTGATGTGAGAGGTGAACGAAGGGTTACGACGGTGTGTGAGGACTGACCGACATGCTACAGTTGAGCAACTAACGTGTCAAACGAACCAGGGGACTTCCAGACGTGTGTCTAAGACAACGAACCCTGTTACGTATGGGGCTCCGAAGCAGATGGATGGTCACTGCACCCATGCTGACGAAGTTGCATCGGCTAAACCGACTTCAATTTGCTCGGCAATACCAGAACTGGACTGTTACTGATTTGCAAAGGGTTGCCCTCTCCGACGAGTCACTCTTTTTACTCTATCGAACGGATGGACGTTCATGGATCCGACGGTAAACGTCCGAGAACAAACACCCTGGAACCATTGCTGAAAGAACACAATATGGTGGCAGTGTTATGGTGTGGGGAATGTTTTAATGGCATTGCCTGGGTTCTTTCGTACCTGTGGAAGGTACACTCAACGGATTGGGTTATGTACCCATTGTTGCCGATGTACACTCATACATGTTGACTGTCTTTCCTCAGAAGGATGAGATCTTTCAGGACAATTCCACCTGCCATACGTCCAGAATTGTCCGCGATTGGTTGGAGGAGCACGACGAAGACTTCCAAGTGCTCCACTGGTTCCCAAATTCACCAGATCTGAACCCAATCGAGCATCTTTGGGATCATCTCGATCGCCATATTCGCAGTATGGACACTCCACCATGCACCCTGCCGCTGCTGTCGGACGTACTGCACTCTGCATGGCTCCAGATACCTGTAGGGGCCGCGGTGGCCTGGTTGGAAGAGCAACGGACTTGCAACCGAAGGGTTGCGAGTTCGAATCCAGCCAAAACACCGTCGTGTACAAAGGGGGCTGGTGCACGTTAAATCTGTCGTGGCCTCAAATGTCCTCACGTTGGCGTGGTGTGGAAGTTTGGAGAGTGGGGTGCCAGCTCAGGTGTTGCCTCGTCATCTGACCGTAGTTCAAAATTACGTGGTATTGTCCTCGGATCTTTCCCTTTGGGATTGATCCCGGACCGTCACCAATAGCCCGTTGTGTTGCTCCAGTGTGACGTTAATTGAAATACCCCCCCCCAGATACCTGTAGCAACTTCCGCATCTTATTGACACTCTCGCGCAGTCTAGCTGCTGTCCGTGCTCGAAAAGGCGGTTCTTCTGGATATTAACAGGTGGTCATAATAATGTGACTCGACCCTGTAGTATGTTGAATTTTTTTAAGTAATTGAGATCTGCTGTTTAATAAAAATCTACTTATCGAATAAAGGTTGTTCTTTTAACCGAAACACTTATCATAATAACTACTAATGACCAAAATGTAACCTACATGTCGCTTAATTAATCGGTTAACCGACTGCATAGGAGGTGCTCTGAAATCTATGGTTGGGGCGCAACTAGATCTCACACCACCTAGAAAATGTTCTAGGGCGTCACTGACCACAGATATTTGAACCCTCCTTGTGGTTGCCCCGACGAGGGTTCTCGTCCTTAGCAAAGCTGAGACATGGTCCTTGAAGGAACGTCGTCTCTCGTCATTAGAAGAAAACTGACCAGATCTTGGTCTAGTCATCATACAAAAATCGTTAATATCTTGATGGCGAGATATCTCGTCAATAGGTGAATTGGTCAGAGTTTGATGGACGAAATATCACGTCGAAACCACTTGGGGCTTAAGATGCAATAACATCAAAACAGATTCCAAAGTTAATAAATCGTATTAATTTAATCATAAAACAAAACGGGGGCCGCGGTAGCCCGGTTGGAAGAGTAACGGATTAGCAACCGGATGGTGGCGAGTTCGAATCCAGACAAAGACCGTCGTGTACAAAGGGGCTGGTGCACGTTAAATACGTCGTGGAATCAAATGTTCTCACGTTGTCCTGGTGTGGAGGATTGGAGAGTGGGGTGGCAGCTCAGGTGTTGCCTCGTCATCTGATCGTGGTTCAAATTTACGTGGTGTTATTCTCGAATCTTTTCCTGTGGGATTGATCCCGGACCGTCACCAATAGCCCGTTGTGTTGCTCCAGTTAATTATAATACCTTCCATAGAACAAAACACGCCAAACAAGAACAGATAATTGCTATCTTAAAAGAAGGTAGGGGGGTGAATTTTAATTAACGTCACACTGGAGCAACACAATGGGCTATTGGTGACGGTCCGGGATCAATCCCAAAGGGAAAGATCCGAGGACAACACCACGTAATTTTGAACCACGGTCAGATGACGAGGCAACACCTGAGCTGGCACCCCACTCTCCAAACTTCCACACCATGCCAATGTGAGGACATTGGAGACCACGAGAGAGATTTAACCTGCACCAGCCCCGTGTACACGACGGTCTTTGGCTGGACCTAGTTTCGAACTCGCAATCCTCCGGTTGCTTAATCCATTACTCTTCCAACCGGGCTACTGCCGTCCTGTAGATGAAAAAATAATATAAAATTCGAACTGAGTTCTTTGGCTTTATTGGCCGCGACGTTACTGACTCAGCCGGATGGTGCTTCCAGAGTGCGGTACTAAAAAATGTTATATCACAAAAAGCAGCATCCTCCCTTCACAGCCAATAAGATTCAATCACAGTTTAGAATCGCAATCACAGTTTAGAATCACGGATATTCTTCGGTAGTAGTCACAATTAGAACTGTTACTGTGAAAAATCTATACGAGTAGATTTGTAATCACAGATGCTCTTCGGTAGGAGTCACTATTAGAACTATTACTGTGAAAATTCACCATTGGTAGAATACCAATTACAGTTCAGAATCTTGGATATTCTTCGGTAGGAGTCACAATTAGAACTTTTACTGCTGTGAAAAATCACTATTGGTAGAATCCCAAGCACAGTTTAGATTCACGGATATTCTTCGTTGGGAGTCACATTGAAACTGTTACTGTGAAAAATCACTATAGATAGAATCCGAATGACAATTGGGAATCACGGATATTCTTCGGTAGGTGTGATAACTAAAACTGTTACAGGGAAATATCACAATTGGTAGAATCTAAATCAGTTTAGAATCACGGATATTCTTCGGTAGGAGTCGCTATTAGAAATGTTACTGTGAAAATTCACTAATCTTAGAATCCCAATCACAGTTTAGAATCATGAATATTCTTCGGTAGGAGTCACATTGGAACTGTTACTGTGAAAAATTACCATTGGTAGAATCCCAATCACAGTTTAGAATCACGGATATTTTTCGGTAGGAGTGATAACTAAAACTGTTGCTGTGAAATATCACAATTGGTAGAATCTCAATCATTTTAGAATCACGGATATTCTGCGGTAGCAATCGCAGCTAGAGTTGTTACTGAGAAAAATAACAATTGATAGAATCAGTCCTTAAAATTCGCTCAAAGACGGGAGTTGATAATTAGTTACGAACCTCTACCCCCTGTCCCCTGTTTGAACGAGCTGGTGTACATGACTATTTGTTTCCAAACTCTTCAAATGATGGAAACCGGAACTTTATATCAACAGATGCGGGCTCGTGTTGAAAGCAAACACACCACTGCAGGGAGGCGGAGTCAACAAACCCCAGAGGGACTGTTCACCAATTGAATACCAAAACTTGAAGAGAAGGAATGCCAATCAAAAGTTTAATTTGAGACAAAAACATACAAGGATTGTTAGAACTTAACATATAAAGGGGGACGAAAGCGAATGATTCGTTGAATTGAAAAGAATCTTTGAAGTGAACGAATCGGTGAACCGACTCCCTTCAAAAATGAATCGAATTATTGTCTCCCAACTTGTTAAACAAGCGTTCTCACTCGCTTGTAAGGTGTTTTGTTGTGCTGGTGGATACTTGGAACAATCGTTGGGATATGCTTGTAAACATTTGTCTGGATGCAAAAAAAGTTTTCCATAGGATTCTGTGATTTGAACTCTGGAAGCGCCATATCCCAACAATAATTTGAACTAGTTTTTTCTCTTCCAAAAGAAATCTCCCTTCAGTAGAATATTATCCCAAACCTCCCATTTAAATATCCCAATTCGTTCATTCTTTTACAAATTTATAGCACAATTGCTACAATCTTAAAGCAATTCTTTTAGAAAATATTATTCACCAGTTCAAAAATTGAAAAGAATTTTTCTTATGTTTTCACAAGTTTGATGTAACTACTTCTATCCTGTTAGTTTAGAACGATTTTAATAAGTTCTCATTTCAAAAGGATGAGGGCGTGAATTTAAGTGGTTGTAGGTTTTGAATGCGTTGAAGTTATCTGAAGTTTTGAATCGTGTTTCTTGTGACAAGCTATCGAGGAGTGAACCTTTAATTTCTATCCGTAACTGTATGGGTGGTGCGAAAAGTGGAAGTTTATTTTCGAGTAGATGTGTTTATGGTAAGTGCTTTAAACGCCGATTGCGTCATCTGATAGGGTTCAGTTTTTTACCTTTTTAAGCGCCATTTTTTATTGTTTGCTACTGTCTGGTACGTACGTCCTTCTGTTCAGATAATCATTTTTACATTCGTTTAGGTTTTTATTTAATTTGATTTGTTTCCATTTCAACATGCTGTTCTTCATTTCAGTGTATTATTCTTTTTGTTTAATTTGTTACTTTTTCAGTATTTTGCCATTGATTTTCGGTGCATTAATTATGTTTAATTTGTTTTTCCATTTCAGTATTTGGTCGTTCATTTGTAGTGCATTAATTTGTGGATTTCTGTGTAGTGTAGTGTTTAATTTCCATTTCAGTTTTCGTCATTTATTTGGAGTGCAGTAATTTGTTGTTTTCAGTGTAGTATTTGTTTAATTTGGTTTTCAGTGCATTATTGTTTCGTTTAATTTGATTTTCCATTTAAATATTTTGTCATTCATTTGCAGTGCATTAATTTTGATCACGTTCCGATAGTTTTCAATTCATCTGCGAGCACATAAAATCAAGATGTGGGATATTTGATCCCAAATTCTTCATGTCTGATGATCAGGCGTATTTTATAATGGCATAGCAAGATGTTTTCGGAGCAGCTGCGAATAATCTTCTCTGTATATGGCATGTCTACCGTGCTTGGAACAAGAACTTAAACTAGAATTAAAAATGGGTATTTGTGTGAAACCATCAAACAAGACCATTTTAGTTTAGCCCAAGAGAGTGATACTATCAAATTTCATTCTTTATTGGATTTTTTAAAAAAATATTCTTTAATACTTTGAAGCACTGTTCTAAACGTGTTAAAATGTGGGCCTATTGCTACAGGATAGGGTTAGGCATAAATACAAATATGAAGGTAGATGGTTTCAGCAATCAAAATATGGGGAAGGAGAAGGTCAAAACAATAAAAGGTTGGATAAGTCTTCAGCCCTGTCGCTCATTAGCGTTTTAAACAAGTTGATTAATCGCTTAATTTCTTTGAAACGCGGTAAACTGACTTCAACCATCCAAATGATCGGGACTAAACATTCTTTAATCCTCAATCCATATACTACTTATACTGTCTCTGGGAAATGCTGTATCATTACCAAATGCTTCGAGGGTGTAGTTCGAGCAGAGTACAGCATCAATTTCCATAAAAAATATGGATGCCACATTCGATGTGATGAATGCAACGCAAGAGTCCATGAATTCCAGTGCACTTGTGTGGATCATTTAGTGCATTTACAAATGTGTAAGCACATATATTTTGTAGTCACATCCAATGGTGCTACACAAGTTTAGCAGGACACGTGAAACCCTTCAAATGATACGAATTTCAGTGTTCTGGCCGAAGCCCCTGTTGCCGTACTACCCGCAATGTCAATGATTCAAAGACAGTGGAAATGTTTAAGAGCATCACAATAAAAAGTGAAAAGTTGTTTTGTGGAGGGGCAAATGTAACACAATCGGTTGTCAATAGTTTTAAAAGAAAAATAGTCTCAAAAATGTTTTACGCCTATCCAGATAAAAAACATATATATCTTCAAAATTAATAAATTTATTTTTTATTCGATATAACTAAATATTTTTAGAGCTTCAAGTTACTTAACATTGGATCCAATTGTTAGAATAGCGGATTAGCAAATCGAGGGATGCGAGTTCGAAACTCAATCCAATCGTGTATAAGGTGATGTTGCGTGCGTGTTCGTAGAATGATTCAGTCTCATCATAAAACATATATTTATTCAAACTTTAACAATAACATCGACACAACAAGAAACATGCTGGGTGAACATTCTGAACTACGAGAGTGCGAGATCCCGAGTGAACATTCTAATCTCATTTTAGGCATAACGTATTCCTCTGCTGCCCTCTCATTGGTTAACACAGTGTGAGAGCATTGGAGGAAAGTGACGTCAACTGCTGATGTCACCTTGCTGGTAGCAGTGTTGCCAGATCACTACAGAGTATCCCCAGTGACAAGGTAACGATTGTTAGTACACAAGACAAATGCAATTGAAAAAGAAAATTATGAGTACGATAGAACATGTTTATGCAATGTACTGAACAAACCTTTTAGGAAAGTGTACCTTTCGTCCAGATCTGGTCACAATACTTTTAACAGGATTGCTACTTTTCTCAATGTTTTTAACAGGTGGTGGTATTACAGGCATTTTGGAAGATTTAAAGTCATCATTGAGCTCGAAAGCAGGTTTTAGTCTATTGTGACAGTGGTCTTTTTGCCATTCAGATCTAGCACAAAATTCTTGTCATTGCGATCTATAATCAGATGAGGTCCTGAATAGGGAGATGTTAAAGAAGGATGAATTTTGTCGATTCTTAAAAACACATGAGAACAATCTTTCAATGACTTGTTTACAAAGACTTGACTATTGCCGTGTGATGATTAAGTTTACGCATCACTGAAATAATGGGTTGGGTGTAATGGGTTGTTCATATGATTCGTTAGATAATAAATCGGATGGTAAACGCAAGGTAGTACCATACACAAGCTGAGCGCTAGTAGCATTTAGGTCATTCTTAACGGCTGATCGTAAGCGTAAAACGATTGGTAAAACGTCTGTCCATTTGGGATTTTCGTGAGCTCCAAGAGCGCCTTTTAAATGCCTATGTAATCGCTCAATAATCCCATTTGATTGTGGGTGGTAAGAGGAAGAATGGATTTTGTGTGATCCTAGGATATTTGTTAATTCTCTGAAAAGATGAGACTCAAAATTTTGACCTTGGTCAGTGGTGATTGTGACAGGTGATCCAAATCTGCTGATCCAATTGTGCAAAAGTGCACGAGCAGTGGTCTCTGCCGACATGTCTGCTGTGGGAATCACTTTAGACCATCTTGTTAATCTGTCTATAATCGTCATACAATACCGCATTCCGTCTGTTGGTGGCAATGGTCCGATGAAATCAATATGCATATGAGGAAAACGAGCGTCCGGTTGGGCAAATGTGCCAAGTGGAGCTTTCGTATGTCTGAATACCTTAGCTCGTTGACATTTGTCACAGTTACGAACTCTAGTTTTTAAGTCTTTTCTCATACCAGGCCAAACGAAACGACTAGATATTAATTTGGTTGTGGCTGATATGCCAGGATGTGAAAAGAAATGCAAGTTTTCAAATATTACACTTCTATACGATTTAGGTATAAAAGATCTTGGGTGTTTGTTGAATCACAGTACAATTCAATGTCCTCTAGGGGAAAATAGTGCTTTTTAAGTTCTAGTGAATTGGATTGAAGCAAGTTTTGCAATTCTTCATTGCGAAGTTGTTCTTCAGCTAATTGCTTATAATCCAAAGTGGAAATTTTTGAAATACTATCAATCAATGCGAGACAACGTGTCCGCGATGATATTGCTCTCACCACTTATGTGTTGAATGTCGGTTGAAAATTGGGAGATAAAATCCAAATGTCTCAATTGATGTGGAGAACATTTTTCCGATTTTTGTTTGAAAGCAAAGATCAGTGGTTTTTGATCGGTGAATATGGTAAATATTCGTCCTTCTAGCATGTGCCTAAACTTTTTGATTGAGGAGTATATGGCTAATAATTCACGATCATATGTAGACCATTTCTTTTGACTTTTACCCAATTTCATAGAAAGAAATGCTATAGGTTCCCATGAATTTTTGAAAATTGCATTAAAGTACTCCCTATAGCTACATCTGATGCGTCTGTCCTCAAACTCAATTTTGCATTAGGAATTGGGTGCCTAAATAAAGTGGCTTCTGCAAGTGCAAATTTTGCCTTTAGAAACGCTTTGTTAGTGACCTCATTCCATTCGAGTGGAGGTTCCGTTTTCTTAGGGACGCAAGTTGATTTCTTTTTACCCTCTAGCAATTGATTTAGCGGGGCTAGAATATGAGCAGCTTTGGGAACGAATCTTCTATAAAAATTAAATAGACCTAAAAAACGTCTAAGTTGGGTCAAAGTATTAGGTTGAGGAAAATTTTGAATATCCGTTACCCTATCTGGTAGTGGTTTTAGACCATGTTCAGACACAAGAAAACCTAAAAATTTTAAGGATGGTTGACCAAACTCACATTTAGATAAATTGATACAAAGTCCATATTTGTCTAATCTAGAAAACAAACATTTTAAATGAATGAGATGTTCGTCACTGTTTGACGATGCAATTAGAATATCATAAACAAAAGCAAATATACCATGAAGATCACGCGTTACTTCATCTATAAATCTTTGAAATGTTGCACTAGCGTTGCACAAACCGAATTGCATGCGAGTACTCTCAAATGTACCAAAGGGACAACAAATTGCAATCTTGTGAATGTCTGCAGGATTAATAGGTATCTGATGATACGCTTTCACAAGATCGATATGGCTAAAAATTTTGCAACCATGGAATTCAGCTGTGAAATCTGATACATTTGGTATGCAATATTTATCTTTTACAGTTTGAGCATTAAGTAATCTAAAATCGCCAACGGATCTCCAATCAGTTGAATTTTTCTTAGGCACTAGATGCAAGGGTGAAGCAAAGTTACTTTTAGAAGGTCTCTTGTGACCTAAATCTAACATGTGTTGTATTTCATTTTTGGCGATCTTTAAACGATCGGCTGCTAATCTGCGAGGTTTACATACAACAGGAGGACCGTTAGTTTCAATGAAATGCAAAGTGTTATGCTTCACAGGGTGATTTGGATCAGGTAGTTTAGTTACATTTGGAAATTCAGATAGCAATTTCAGAAAAATAGAATTGTCATTAAAAGATTTTACAGAAAAAATATTGCACTCGCTTAATACACCATTAGAATTTAAATTTGTACAGGAATCAGTAAGTTGACGATTTCTTAAATCAGGTTTTAAGTTAAAGTTATGCAAGAAATCAGCTCCAATAATATTACAGGATACATCACATACATAAAAAGGGAATGAAAAATCTCGTCTTTATCCAAAATTAATTTTAGCTATTTTTCTTTTGTAAACATTAATTTTAGTACCGTTTGCGGCTTGGAATATCTGTTGACCTGGTAGTCTCCTGTCAGCTCTGCTGGCCGTGATCAGAGAGGCGTCGGATCCAGTATCGATCAGGTAGGATGTACCCGTAGACCGATCACGCATGATAAGGCGACGAGAAGGTGTTGGCAGGAAGTATGTCGCCGCTACTTCTGCTGTTCGTGGTTTTCCGAAAAACTACATGGAGGAGTGCACTTCTTTGCTGCGACTTTGTATTTCTGATGATACCAACATACTCCAGACGCAGTGGCGGAAGGGGATTTATAACGTCGTCTGGAATTGCTGCGGTGTTGTCGGGAATAACTTCTTGTACGGCGAAGGTTGTTTACCTCACGTCTCAGCTCTTTGATTTCCTCGAGCAGCGCGTTATCGCTAGTAGTTGGTGCCGTTGCAGGACATGCAGACGTTTGCGTTGTGGTTACCTCCAGGATTCTGTCGGCTACTTCAGCTGCCTTTTCAATAGGCACAGGAAGTATGGATGCGATAACGGTTTGGACGTTGAGAGGCATTTGCTGCATGAATAGCTCCAAAAGAAAATTGTCTTCGATGTGGTTATTCTCGGCGCGTCGCTGCATCACTCGAAGAAGTTCACTGGGCTTTCGATCTCCCAGTTGTTCACCGGAGAGTAAACGTCGAATTTCTTGGGTCCTCGTTTCGCCGCATCGAGTAAGGATCGCTTCTCGGAGTGTCTCGTATGGTTGGTCGGATGGCTTGATGACATCTCGGACGATCGCTGCAACTTCGGGTGGTAGGTGAGCGACCGCGTGGTTGAATTTCGTTTTTGAAGAGGTAATTGGTTTTGGAGTGGCCAATTCGAAAGTTGCTTCTACCATGTGCAACCATAGTGAAGGGTCCATTGGGTTGTAGACAGGTATTGTCACCGCCGAAGTTGTTTCGTTTGGATCGGTCATCCTGCTTGGCCAAAACGAAACTGCTGGAAATGCCAGAAGTTTGAACATCACGCCCGGGTCACCATTAAAGGTGATGTTGCGTGCGTGTTCGTAGAATGATTCAGTCTCATCATAAAACATATTTATTCAAACCTTAAAAGTAACATCGACACAACAAGAAACATGCTGGGTGAACATTCTGAACTACGAGAGTGCGAGATCCCGAGCGAACATTCTAATCTCATTTTAGGCATAACGTATTCCTCTGCTGCCCTCATTGGTTAACACAGTGTGAGAGCATTGGAGGAAAGTGACGTCAACTGCTGATGTCACCTTGCTGGTAGCAGTGTTGCCAGATCACTACATGATCATGGGGACTTGTGAGGAGTAAATTTTGAGAAGCAATATGGGGCGTTTACTAGTCCCAACGGAAGAACTAGTGGTCGATTTGATTACAATTAATGCATTTCGGGTCATCTTGCCTAGGTTCGGTACAGGTTTTTGTCCTATGCTCTAATCCTCATTTGAGACATCGAGTTTTGAGATGACAGTTAGTACTACTGTGACCGAAAAGGTTACAGTTCTAGCACTGGGTTGGGCCTTTTCGATTTTTGTAATGGTTACTGTCATAAATAGCATTCGGTTGATTTTGCAGATTTGATCGCAGTTTCCAGTTTTGTGGAGATTGATGAGGAATATGGGTAGTGGTTGTTTGGTTGCGGTTTGGGTGAATTGAGCGACTCTGTCGACTTTGAATCCAAGGTTTTCTATTTCAGTTTTAATTTCATCTCTATTCGTGTTTCTAGGGAGTCCTTTGATTACGACTTTTGCCGGTTTTTCATTTCGTGGGGAGAGGGTGAAATACTCAGTTTTCATTTCTGTGAGATAAGTGATGATTTTCTGATAGTCGGCTTCATGATTAGTTTGAATTTTGATGAAATCGCCGGAAAGGCGGTAGTTGGGTTTAACTTGCAGTTTTTCTTCAAAGTTTGATAGATAGGTTTTGTAATTATCTGGAATTCTAATGTTTATCGGTGGCATTTTTTGGGAGGGTAGGTCATCAGGAACTTCTTCGAGATTGTCAAAGGCATTTGAAGTTGGGATTTCTGCAGGGGCAGTGATATTTTCAGTGGCTTTGGCTATTAGGTGTTTTGGCGGTTGTTTGAATTCATCTCTTCAAGGGCGGGCTTTTTGCTAAGGGAGTTGGCGTCCTGACTAGAGTTGCTTCTCTTGTGGGTAGTTTTGGGTTTGTGGGTTTTCAGGGCAAGTAAATTGCGATATAAGATTCCACTGACCTTGAATGGCGTGGTAATTTTCTTGGGCTTTCTGGAGGAATCCTCTTGTCATGCTGGTTTTTTCTGCTGATCCCTTCGTTCGGCTCGTTTCGACGGCCGTTTTGAAGTGTGCGACATCTATTTCAGCCATTTCCAGGGCTTTCTGGATTATGGCCCTTTTCTCGCAAGTCATGTCGGGATCTATTTCTTCATTCGCATTCGGCTGTCTTGGAGTCTTATTCTTGGTTTTAGGCATGGCAGGGGTTGGTTAGGTCCAGTTGAGACTTTCGCAGGACAGGGGACTTGAGAAAGACCTTTTGTTTGTTCAGATTCGGGATACAGTCAAAGAAGCGTCCGTATGGTTGGGAGTCCGGAATGGGAATGGCTTGCCATTGCTAAATCGATAAAAGGTGCCTATGTATGGTCGAGTCACATTATTATGACCACCCCCTACCTCAGACGTCAAAAGCGCACAGCCGTCAACAGCCAATGAAACGCGGCACGTGGCGCTAGCCGGCGTGGTGGGTATAAATGTTGGAAACACGCTAGTTTGGGAACATCCTTCCTTGCTGTGATGGGTAAAACGCGCGATTTATCGACTTGCAAAAGGGGATGATCATTGGCTTTCTTGCCAAGGGCGGCAGTACTTCGGAAACTGCACAGTTTGTGAATTGTTCGCGTACTGCTGTGGTGAAAGTGTACCGTGACTGGAGTAACGGCACCATTGAAAATAAACGGCGTGGAAACTTCGGTGCACCACGTGCCATTGATGTGAGAGGTGAACGACGGTGTGTGAGGACTGACCGACATGCTACAGTTGAGCAACTAACGTGTCAAACGAACCAGGGGACTTCCAGACGTGTGTCTAAGACAACGAACCCTGTTACGTATGGGGCTCCGAAGCAGATGGATGGTCACTGCACCCATGCTGACGAAGTTGCATCGGCTAAACCGACTTCAATTTGCTCGGCAATACCAGAACTGGACTGTTACTGATTTGCAAAGGGTTGCCCTCTCCGACGAGTCACTCTTTTTACTCTATCGAACGGATGGACGTTCATGGATCCGACGGCAAACGTCCGAGAACAAACGCCCTGAAACCATTGCTGAAAGAACACAATATGGTGGCAGTTTTATGGTGTGGGGAATGTTTTCATGGCATTGCCTGGGTTCTTTCGTACCTGTGGAAGGTACACTCAACGGATTGGGTTATGTATCCATTGTTACCGATCATTTACACCCATATATGTTGACTGTTTTTCCTCAGAAGTATGGGATCTTTCAGCAGGAAAATGCCACGTGCCATACGTCCAGAATTGTCCGCGATTGGTTGGAGGAGCACGACGAAGACTTCCAAGTGCTCCAATGGTCCCCAAATTCACCAGATCTGAACCACTCAATCAAGCATCTTTGGGATCATCTCGATCGCCATGTTCATAGTATGGACCCTCCACCATGCACCTTACCGCTGCTGTCGGACATACTGCAGTCTGGATGACTCCAGATACCTGTAGCAACCTGCCGCATCTTATTGACTCACTCCCACGCAGTCTAGATGCTGTCCGTGCTGCAAAAGGCGGTTCTTCTGGATATTAACAGGTGGTCATAATAATGTGACTCGACCCCCTGTAGTATGTTGAATCTTTTAAGTAATTGAGATCTGCTGTTTAATAAAAATCTACCTATCGAATAAAGGTTGTTCTTTTAACCGAAACACTTATCCTAATAACTACTAACGAACAAAATGTAGCCTATATGTCTCTTAATTAATCGGTTAACCGACTGCATAGGAGGTGCTCTGAAATCTATGGTTGGGGCGCAACTAGATCTCACACCACCTAAAAAATGTTCTAGGGCGTCACTGACCACAGATATTTGAGCCCTCCTGGTGGGTGCCCCGACGAGGGTTCTCGTCCTTAGCAAAGCTGAGACATGGTCCTTGAAGGAACGTCGTCTCTCGTCATTAGAAGAAAACTGACCAGATCTTGGTCTAGTCATCATGCAAAAATCGTTAATATCTTGATGGCGAGATATCTCGTCATTAGGTGAATTGGTTAGAGTTTGATGGACGAGATATCTCGTCGAAACCACTTGGGGCTTAAGATGGAATAACATCAAAACAGATTCCAAAGTTAATAAATCGGATTAATTTAACCATAAAACAAAACGGGGGCCGCGGTAGCCCGGTTGGAAGAGTAACGGCTTAGCAACCGGATGGTGGCGAGTTCGAATCCAGCCAAAGACCGTCGTGTACAAAGGGGCTGGTGCACGTTAAATACGTCGTGGAATCAAATGTCCTCACGTTGTCCTGGTGTGGAAGATTGAAGAGTGGGGTGGCAGCTCAGGTGTTGCCTAGGCATCTGATCGTGGTTCAAATTGACGTGGTGTTATTTTCGAATCTTTTCCTGTGGGATTGATCCCGGACCGTCACTTTACTCTTTCAACCGGTCTACCGCGTCCCTTGAATTTCAAAGATTGATAGTACTTAGGACGATATTGAAGATCCGAAAACCCATGCCCCACACTGCTGCCATTACACCGAGTAGGAAGTTACTTGAGCGGGTAGTCACCAGGACGTTGGTCGACTGTAAGAGAAGTTTGTTTCAGTTCTATAAAGTTTAGTATATTTAGGGTTAGCGTGCACCCAGTTTCATTGGCAGTGTCCAGGTTTGCGTTCCTGGGATCCTGTCGTTTGTTCCAGGTCAGAACAAAACGTAGTGGCGAGATGCAAAACAAGAGAGGGCAATGTTAGCCTTTTCACGTGACCCAAACTAGTAGTAACGTGACCCTTAGACAACTTTCGTCTAGCGAGAGGAAACGAGCATTCGTCATCTGATTGGTTCATGGGACGGTAGAAGACAACCATCCATTGATTCGTCATCCCATTGGTCTGTTCGACATAAAAGACTTTGGCGATCTCACCTCTTTCGTCGACAATCCATAGAAATGCTCATTCACGCACGTACCCATTCGTAATATGATATATCGCCAAGAAGGCGATACGATGCCAAATCTGCCAGTCCCCACATAAATCAAAAACATTTCACCAACCGTATACGTCATGGGATTTGGGGGAATCGCTCTTAATTTTAAATTCCTCAATAATTTTTGGTCGCGCTGAACACAACTAGCTATTG
Organism: Meta bourneti; assembly: GCA_933210815.1. Taxonomy (NCBI): domain Eukaryota; kingdom Metazoa; phylum Arthropoda; class Arachnida; order Araneae; family Tetragnathidae; genus Meta; species Meta bourneti. Next base: position 93,995,082 of record OW119928.1, on the reverse strand, counting down.
GCGACTTCCTTAGATCTATTCCGAAGGGAAAGATCCGAGGACAACACCTCGTCATTTTGAACCACGGTTAGATTAGAAGATCAAAACCTGATCTGGCACCCCAGTTTTCGAAACTTTCACATCACGCCCACGTGAGGGCATTGGAGGCCACGAGAGATTTAACCTGCACCAGCCCAATGTACACGACGGTCTTTGGCTGGACCTAGTTTCGAACTCGCAATCCTCCGGTTGCTTAATCCATTACTCTTCCAACCGGGCTACTGCCGTCCTGTGGATGAAAAAATAATATAAAATTCGAACTGAGTTCTTTGGCTTTGTTGGCCGCGACGTTACTGACTCAGCCGGATGGTGCTTCCAGGGTGCGGTACTAAAAAATGTTATATCACAAAAAGTAGCATCCTTCCTTCACAGCCAATCAGATTCAGTCACAGTTTAGAATCGCAATCACAGTTTAGAATCACGGATATTCTTCGGTAGGAGTCACAATTAGAACTGTTACAACGGGTAGAATTGTAATCACAGTTTAGAATCACAGATATACTTCGGTAGGTGTCACTATTAGAACTGTTACTGTGAAAATTCACCATTCTTAGAAACCAATCGCAGTGTAGAATCACAGATATTTTTCGGGTTGGGAGTCACATTGAAACTGTTACTGTGAAAACTCACTATTGATAGAATCCCAATGGCAATTTAGAATCACGGATATTCTTCGGTAGGTGTGATAACTAAAACTGTTACAGAGAAATATCACAATTCGTAGAATCTCAATCAGTTTAGTATCACGGATATTCTTCGGTAGCAATCTCAGTTAGAGCTGTTACTGTGAAAAATAACTATTGATAGAATCGGTCCTTATAACTCGTCCAAGACGAGAGTTGATATTTAGTTAAGAAACTGTGCCCTCTGGTGGAACGAGCTTGTGTGCATAACTGTTTGTTTTCAGATTCAAATGATTTAAACAGGACCTTTATAGTATCAAGAGGTGTGGCCTTGTGCTGGAAATACACCACTGCAGAGAGGCGGAGCCAACAAACCCCAGAGGGACTGTTCACCAATTGAAGACCAAAACTTGAAGAGAATGAATGCCAATCAAAAGTTTAATTTGAGACAAAAACATACAAGGGTTGTTGGAACTTAACATATAAAGGGGGACGAAAGCGAGTGATTCGTTGAATTGAAAAGAATCTTTAAAGTGAACGAATCGGTAAACCGACTCCCTTCAAAAATGAATCGAATCATTGTCTCCCTACTTCTTAAACAAGCGTTCTCACTCGCTTGTAAGGTGTTTTGTTGTGCTGGTGGACACGTGGAACAATCTTTTCTTGGGATATGCTTGTAAACATTTGTCTGGATGTAAAACTAGTTTTCCATAGAATTCTGTGATTTGAACTGTGGAAGCGCCATCTCCCAACAATAATTTGAACTAATTTTTTCTCTTCCAAAAGAAATCTCCCTTCAGTAGAATATTATCCGAAATTGCCCATTTAAATATCCCAATTCCTTCATTCTTTTACGAATTTTTGGACAATTGCTACAATCTTAAAGCAATTCCTTTACAAAATATTATTCACCAGTTCAAAAATTGAAAAGAATTGTACTTAAGATTTCACAAATTAATGTAGTTATTTATTTCAATTTCTTGATTATATTATATTATTAAGTTCTCATTCCGATAGGATGAGGACGTGAATAATAATGGCAGGCTTTTGACAGTTTTGGGAAGCATCTGGCCCGAGGGCCCTCTATCTCCCGGTAAGAGAAAAGATTCCGAAGTTTGGTGAAGGATAGCACAAGAATTTTAAGAAAGTGGGTGGAGCTTGAATAGGTTGCTTTTCGTTGGACTACGAAAAGCACGTGACCAACCTAGAAAACAGAACGACAAAGCTGCTTGAGTTAAGGGTAAAAATTTACTGTACGGTCACCCTTGGCGACTTTTTCAAAATCTCGCCAAAACGGCGACTTCTTGCACGAGCGAGATCTAAAGAAAACAGCGTAGTGAAAAATGGGTAAAGATGTAGAATCCGAGACATGTTTGTAGCCAAGCAATTTTTGTCGCCATCAAGATGGCGTCCAAAGCCAGGATATTCTTAAAAAAAAAACGCGGACTTTCCTACGCGAACAACCTTTTGTATAGGGCAATAATAAATGAGGAATACACAAATAAGCAATAATAAGTAAAAATAAATAAAACTTACGGTCTAATTAATCCTGTGGATGTTCTTAAAAAAAACGCGGACTTTCCTACGCGAACAACCTTTTGAATAGGGCAATAGTAAATTAATCACCTTCAAGCTCTCCGGTTTTGCTAATATATTCCGTTGCGACTCGGTGATATATTCCATTGCGACCCGGTTAAGCGGTAACCAATGACAATCCTTCTAAAAAGCTAAGACATCAACTAACACAAAAATAATTCAAATTTTAAAACGGTAACCAATCATAGAACGCAAAACATCGATATTTTGTTAAAAAAATGCGTTCGTTAAAAAAAAAAAGAAACGCTCTTTCCTTCCGAAAAACCAACCTTTTCCAAGGTCCAATAGGGTTGCTGCAATTCCTTGATGGGTCGGATGGGGGTTGCCATATAAAATATTTATCGCCCATGTGGAAAAAATCGCGCCAAGGGTGACCGTACAGTAAATCTGATCCGAGTTAAGAAATTAAATTAAAAATGATTGAATGATCTAAAAATTAAACTGAATATTGCAAAAAGTAGATGAAGGGGTGAGGAATAGAAAATAATTATTGGTGATTTTTAAAAAATGCAGGGTCGCAAAACAGAATTTAACATCCGTCGGGTTCGAACTCGGGAGGTCTCCGACCAAAGGTCTACCTGACCGCCGTTATACCCACTACGCCATCGCTTCGAACATGAGTATTGTGTTATTAGTGAAGAGATGAATTTCTTCAATTAATGAAATGTATTTCGAATAGTTTAGAATGGCTTTAGGCCGATGTAAATTAGATGGAAGACGATGGTCATACCTGGGGATCTGCGATATAGCTGTATTTTCATTGCAACGGAGGGCTTTATAAAATTTTTTACTGATTTGGCCAAAAAATTCTTTTAGTTCAAGAATACCTAGTTCTCTAATTTTAGTGTTCCTGTAGAACCAGGGACTGTCAGTGATAATTCTTAGGGTGGAATTTTGAAGAGATTCAAGTTTATCTATGTGGGTTTTAGCAGCATATCCCCAGACTTGACATGCATAACTGATTATGGATCTAAGCATTGCCTTGTATATGAGCACTTTGTTTTTAATGGATAACTTTGAGTTCCTAGCGATTAAGGGGTAGATGGTATTCCGAGCAACTAGGAACTTGGATCTAAGGGAGGAAATATGTTTGTTCCAAGTTAGTCTTTCGTCCAACGTGACACCAAGGTAAATACAAGTTGGGGACCAAGGGATATCTTTATCGAAAAGTTTAACTGGAGGTGGAAGGTTTCTTTTTCGTGTGAACAGGACAGCTTGACATTTGTCGACGTTGATTTGAATTTTCCAATCAATAAGCCAGGACTCAAGTGAATGGAGGTATCTTGTGAGTGTCTTGTTGATATTTTCAAGTTTATTGCTTTGGGCCAGTATTGCAGTGTCATCTGCAAACATGCAGAGTAGCGAGGAAGTGTTTTGTGGTATGTCGTTCACACACAAGTTGAAGAGCTTGGGTCCTAAGATGGAACCCTGTGGGGTGCCAGCCTGAATGGCACGTAGTGTTGAAAGTGTTTTATTTACTCGAACGACAAACTGCCTACTTGTTAGGTAGGAATGTATTAGGTAAATGAGTGAGGCAGGAAAGCCAAATGTTATGAGTTTGTGTATAAGACCACTTACCCAAACACGGTCGAAGGCCTTTCTACAACCAGTAGGACAGCACCTGTGCTTTTGCATGTTCTGAATCCTTCTGCGATGAATTCAGTGAATCGCAGTAGTTGATGGGATGTCGACAGCTGTTTTCTGAAGCCAAACTGCTGGGGGATAATAATTTTGGCCCTCTGGCAATATTTCTCAAGGCGGTTGTTTATAATGTACTCAGCAGTTTTGCTAAGTACAGTTAGTTGGGTAATTGGCCTGTAGCTATCAGGTTGAGCAGCATGTTTGTTTGGCTTCAGTATGGGGACGACAACAGTCGTCTTCCATGAGGCGGGGAAGTGTCAAAGCGACAAAACAGAGTTGATCAAGGTGGTGATTTGAATGATTGTTTTGGTCGGGAGTTTTTTCATCATGATGTTAGAGATGGAATCAATTCCAGGGCTCTTTTTTGCCTTTAAGTTTCCAATGTAGCAAAGGATTTCAGATGGTTTGGCAGGCTCAATTTTGTCAGTGGGTGTAGCGTTTAGAAAAAGTCTTAGTGATGTATTTACTTTGTTTACAATATCTGGGTTGTGTCTTGTTTTCACGAAACTGTAGCTCAAGGTTGTCGGCCAGAATTTCGGTCTTTTCAGTATCCGTGTATGCAACACTGGCTGGCCCTTTAAGGGGCGACATCTTTTTAGTGGTTTTCTTATATTTTTTAGCAGTTCTCCAGACTGATCCATCCTCCGCCGACAGCGAAGTGATATATTCAGTCCAGGATTGCTGTGTGTGTTGATGTATTGAGTACTTGAAACTCTTGCATGTTTTTTGAAATGAACGAGGGTGGGTGTTGGCGGAGCTCATGGGCCAGCGGCCCTCCGTCACCGGATGGAATTCGTATTGGAGCTTAACTGATGATTGTTTCTCATAAATTTCTCAAGGGACTTGGTGGGACCTAACTGCGACTTGGAAATCGAACGGTGGATGGGGGGGGGGTGCATTAGTTGAGTCGAGGCTCTTCATGAGGCGTCATCAAGGTCTGAAAAAACATCATAAAAGACAGGCATATTCAGAGCACTTTGAAGTGGAAAGAAGGGTGGAAAATAGACAAGGTTTAAGAGATGTTCATAATGGTTCATAACTCAATTATTCACTTAATAGATAATAATTAAGTGAATAATTGAGTAAATAAACAAGAAGGTAAATAAACAAAAAAAAGTAAATAAACAAAATGAAAAGGTTTAAATATAAGTTAATTAGGTAATATTCATAGTGGCTCTGGGCCGTTTCTTGAATTCGGGTCTACGGTGGTCGTATCTGGGGATTTGTGAGATTGCTGGGTTGGATCGAGAGTATAGGGTTTTATAAAATTTTGTACTGAGTTTGGCGATAAATTCTTTTATCCCAAACATATTTAATTCGTCTCTGATTTTGATGTTCCTGTAATACCAGGGACTATTGGTTGCTATTCTAAGTGTGATGTTTTGTAGGGACTCAAGTTGTTTCATATGGGGTTTTTTGCAGCAAATCCCCAGATCGGACTAGCGTATGTGACTATTGGTCGCAACATGGTCTTGTACAAGAGCACTTTGTTTCGGATATTCATTTTCGAGTTCCTATGTATTAAGGGGTATAATAATTTGCGCGCACCTAGGAACTTATTCCGGATGGAGGTGATGTGTTTTTTCCACGTTAATTTGGAGTCCAACGTGACTCCAAGGTATTTACAGTCAGGAGACCATGGGATATTAGTATTGAACAGTTTTAGGGGTGGCGGTAGATTTAATTTTTTGGTAAACATAACGGCTTGACATTTGTCAACATTTAGTTGGATTTTCCACTTAGTTAACCAGGACTCAAGTGCTTGTATGTAATTTGTAAGTGCGATCCAAAGGAGCTTAAATGCGTCATTTCTTGCTAGTATTGCCGTGTCATCAGCGAACATGCATAGTAATGTCGAGCTGTTTTGGGGTATGTCGTTCACATAAATATTGAATAGCTTGGGTCCAAGTATGGAACCCTGTGGTGTGCCTGCCTGAATGGCACGTCGGGTAGAAATTGTTTGGTTAATACGAACGACAAAGTGCCTACGTGTTAGGTAGGAATGCAGAAGTTGTATGAGTGGGGCAGGAAAGCCGAATGTAATGAGTTTGTAAATTAATCCGTTAACCCAAACCCGGTCAAATGCTTTAGCTATATCGAGGAAGATTGCACCCGTGCTTTGCTTGTTCTGGAATCCTTCAGTGGTGAATTCCGTGACTCTTAGTAATTGATGGGTTGTTGACAGCTGTCTTCTAAAGACAAACTGTTGGGGTATTAGGATGTTTGCTCTTTGACAGTGGTCTTCGAGTCTGTTATTTATGATGTGCTCCGCAACTTTGCTGAGCACGGTCAATAGACTGATGGGTCTGTAGCTATCCGGTCTTGTAGGATTTTTGTTTGGCTTTAGGATGGGGACAATGACAGCTGTCTTCCATGGTTGAGGGAAAAGTCTAAGTGACAAGGATGCGTTAATCGGATGTGTTATCTGGTAAATAACGTTTAGTGGGAGCTTCTTCATAATTCTATTGGAGATTCCATCGATTCCTGGAGACTTTTTAATTTTAAGTCCTCCGATATAGCTTAGAATTTCCGAGGGTTTGGCAGGCTCGACTGAGTTTTGTTGTGTACTGTTAAAAATTTTTTTTGAAGTGATGTATTAACTAGAGTAGTGGTATTTGTGTCATTAATGTTGTTCTCTTGGAACTGGAGCTCAAGGCTGTCTGCCAAAATTTCAGCTTTCTCCGAGTCCGTGTAAGCAATACTAGCAGGCCCTTTAAGGGGTGGAATTGGTTTATGGGTTGACTTAAGTTTTCTGGCAGCTTGCCAGAGTGACCCTTCGTCCGCAGAAAGCGATTCCAGGTAGTCACTCTAGTTTTGCTAGTTTCTTTGGATTTCTTTAAAGAGTTCCATGATATTAAGGAGGTTATTAGGATCTCCTGATGGAGAGCTAATTGAACTGGTCTGGGCTGTGTGTTGCTCAGAGTCATTGGGTGCGAGGGGTGCCTCAGTGGTTGGTTTTGGGGTGGCTGATGGGATGGGAGTCTTAAGCTTATCAGCATAAGAGATTCCTTGCTGAACCGGTTTATGGTTAAAAGTTTTTGGTTTAGGGTACTTAGTGCACCCTTTATAATTAGCTGTGTGCTCTTCATTACAGTTTGCACACTTGGGTTTATTATTTTTGTTAGGGCAGTCGGCTGACTTATGTCCCTGTCCACAAATTACACACTTAGGTTGCATTCGACAATTTTCATAGCTATGATTGAACATTTTTCCAATTATAGCACTGAGGCACTCCTCGCTTATTGGCGTATTTTTCAACTTCAACAGTTAGACACATGAATTGGGTTAATTCAAATATTTCCTTGGATTTTTCCCCTGGGAGGAGATGGATTTGAAAAATGTGTAAGGGGTTTTTAGTTTTAAGTTTTTTCAGTTAGTTCACTCTGTCTATTTTGATCTCATTTAGCTCTTGGAGCTCATGCTTCACTTCACTGCATGGAGTGGTTACAGGGAGACCCTTAATTACAACTTTGGAGGGTTTATCCTGCTTCAAAGACCGGTAAAAATAGTTTGTTATCATCTAAATGTTTTGTTAGTTTCCGGTGCTCATCAGCTGAGCTAACATTAAGCTTTAAAAGTTCGCCGGAGAGTTTCCTCACTACTAGGAAACCTAGTGATTTATTTAGATTTTGAATTACCGTACGGTAATCATCAGTAAGAGTGACCATAATGGGAGGGATTTTGGTTTGAATGTTCACAGCATCACAATCATTTTCAATTGGTATATCATTTAACACATTAAATGGATTATCACATATAACAACATTAGATACAGGATTACATACATTATTGGCAGTGTTCGGTTTTTTTAGCTGGAAGAGTAGCAGAATTGCTTGATCTCTTCCTAGATTTAGAGGATTGGGAATCCAATTTACGTTTTACTACTTTCCACATCAAAAGAGATAGATCATGCTCAGAAAGCCTACCTTTTAAGTGCTCCACTTCAGCTCTAAGCTTATCCATAACGTCAACCGGTGGAGGATCCATGGCACTAAGCTCCTTGAGGCACATTTCTTTATTGGTGATTTGCATTATGAGACAGTCCTTTGAGACAGTGAGCTTCTCGTACGATTGCTCACTGTCCATAAATGCCTTATCGGCGTCGGTAATTTCCATGTTATCACAAGTTGGATCACTGGCTGAAACGCTATTCGCACACATACTATCCATCGCGTTCATGTTGAAGGCTAGCCAGCCCTGATAAGGACTCAAAGAATCGACTAGGCCAAGTGAATGGCGTTCAGGAGACGGTACTCAGAGGAGCGAAAAACACGTCCGTTCTGCTCGGAGGTCAAGGGGGAACGACTTGCATGTTTTTGTCTCAAATTAAATTCGATTGGCATTCCTACTCTTCAAGTTTTGGTATTCAATTGGTGAACAGTCACTCTGGGGTTTGTTGGCTCCGCCTCCCTGCAGTGGTTTATTTGCTTTCAGCACAAGCCCGCATCTGTTGATACTAAAAGTCCCTGTTTCGATCATTTGAAGAGTCTGAAAACAAACAGTTATGCACACAAGCTCGTTCAACCAAGGGACAGAGGGCACAGTTTCTTAACTAAATATCAACTCCCGTCTTGGAGCGAGTTTTAAGGACTGATTCTATCAATAGTTATTTTTCACAGTAACAGCTCTAACTGCGATTGCTACCGAAGAATATCCGTGATTCTAAACTGATTGAGATTCTACCAATTGTGATATTTCACAGTAACAGTTTTAGTTATCACTCCTACCGAAGAATATCCGTGATTCTAAATTGTCATTGGGATTCTAAGAATGGTGAATTTTCATAGTAACTGTTCTAATAGCGACTCCTACCGAATAATATCCGTGATTCTAAACTGTGATTGCGATTCTACCCGTAGTGATTTTTCACAGTAACAGTTCTAATTGTGACTACTACCGAATAATATCCATGATTCTAAACTGTGGTTGCAACATACAATCCTTGTAGAACAATGTAAGAGTCAAGACAGAAATCACTATTTCACGAGATGCGGTAAAACTGATAAGAGTGACAATTTGGGATTTAAAAGAAGTTTCAGAAATCACTAATTAGGGAAAAATTAAAGCAAGTCTTGAACAAGAAAATATTCTGAATGTAAAAATTAACTTGGGATTAAACATGTGAATTTAAATTAAAATGGGAAAATTTAGGAGGCAAAAAAAAATAAAAATTAGCCAAGTTCTGCCAAACGTGGTTTTGAAAAATTAATAAAATTGATGTTAACTGCTACAGAGGACTATAATTCCTGGTGATACCTCTTTAAGAAATGCATCATGATTCCTTCCTCTTTGACGTGGAAATGGAATTGCTATATTCAATTTTAGTCGTTACTTGTGTCCTCTTTCCTGTCAAATAGAATGGTATTTAGTTTAACAATTTCCCATTGTTAAATTAACCACTAATTCCCAATCACCCTTGTTTACTCACTTATTTATATTGTTTGAGATGTTTCTAGTTCTAAAAATTCTATTAAAAACTAATAAAATGACTAACATTTCACTACAAAAGTAACTTGCTGAGAATGAGTTGCAATGTCAATTCACAAAATTGAGTCTACTGTGGAAAACGTTATACACAATTTTTTAAAAATCTTTTAAAACTTAAAGTTATAATATTAAGGATAAGATAATTTTCAAATAAAGCTATGAACAAAAAAAATAAAACATTTAAAAAACCAGTTTTTTGTTTTTTAACCAAAGCGAATAGATTTGGTAAAGTATTTATAGAAGTGAGGACTTTTCATAGATAATTAATAATTCATATCCTAAATGTATCAACATATTTACAATACTGAAAACAAAGCAGGACCTGACCTAAATTTTCTTAATTTCATCTTTGGGTTGCAAACTTGTTACTCGCATTTCATACCTTATTTATCGGTTTACTTATATCTTTCAGATTTTTCATTGCTTTGTGCTATCAAAGCTAAAGAATGCAGCTCTGACATGTAGTTTCAGCAAGTTCCCTTAATTCCAATTAAGTATATTTAAACTACGCGGCAAAATTGGCGAATGAATCCGCAACAGTTGTTTTTAAACCGATCAGTTTTGGATCAAAATTTGAATTGAAAGTAAATTTTGGCCCCAATGTCAAAAATAAGCTTTGAAAATCTGTGCTTTAGGTTATAAAATATACTGTTCGTTTTACTGAACAGTTCTTTTCAGAAAGAGCTATTCTTTACCTTTCTGTTATCAACTGTTACCTTTTAAATAACAGTGTTATTGCAATGTAACACCCATAAATGTCGGGATGGCAACTTCTATGGAAAACTGTTTTTTGCATCCAGACAAAAGTTTACAAACATCACAACAATGTTTGTTCCATGCGTCCACCAGCAAAACAAAAAACACTTTGCAAGCGAGTGAGAACGCTTGTTAAACAAGTAGGGAGAGAATGATTCGATATATTTTTTGAAGGGAGTCGGTTTACCGACTCGATCACTTTAAAGATTCTATACCCGTTGAACGAATCGCTCATTTTCGTCCCCTCTTTAAATGTTAAATTCTTCCAATCCTTGTATGTGAAAGATTTTTGTCTGAAATTGAACTTTGGATTGGCATTCCTTCTCTTCAAGTTTTGCTCTTCTATTGGTGAACAGCCCTCTGGTCGGTTGGCTCCGCCTACCTGTGAAGTGGAATATTTGCTTTCAGCGCAAGCCGCGTCTGCTGATGTCCATTATTTGAAGATTCTGATAACAGTTATGAACCCAAGTTCCTTCAACCAAGGGGCAGAGAGTCCAGGTTCTTCATTAAATATCCACTCCCGTCTTGGAACGAATTTTAAGGACTGATGCTACTAATAGTGATTTTTCACAGTAACAGTTTTAATTGTGACAACTAACGAAGAATATCCTTGATTCTAAACTGTGATTGGGACTCTACCAATAGTGATTTTTAACAGTAATAGTTCTAATTTTTAACAGTAATAGTTCTAACCCCTACCGAAGAATATCCGTGATTCTAAACTGTGATTGCGATTCTAAAGTGTGACTGAATCTGATAGACTCAGAAGAGGAGGAGGAGGATGCTGCTTTTTGTAATTTAACATTTTTTAGTACCGCACCCTGGAAGCACCATCCGGCTGAGTCAGTAACGTCGCGGCCAACAAAGCCAAAGAACTCAGTTCGAACCATATATTATCTTTTCATCGGCGGGGCTCTAGTAGCCCGGATGGAAGTGTAGAAGATTAGCAACCGGAGTGTTGCGAGTTTGAAACGGTTCTTGCCAAAGACCGTCGTGTACACGGGGATGGTGCACGTCAAATCTTGCCTCCAATGTCCTCACTTAGGCGTGATGTGAAAGTTTCGAAAGTGGGGTGCCAGATCTGGTGTTGACCTTGTCATCTAACCGTGGTTCAAAATGGCGAGGTGTTGTCCTCGGATCTTTCCCTTCGGAATGGATCCCAGGAAGTCGCCAATAGCCAGTTGTGTTGTTCCAGCGGACCAAAAATTATTGAGGAATTTAAAATGAAGAGGGATTCCAAATCCCATGGCGTAAATGTTTGGTGAAACGTTTTTGATTTATGTGGGGACTGGCAGATTTGGCATCTTATCGCCCTCTTGGCGATATAACATATTACGACAGGGTACGTGTGTGAATGAGCATTTCTATGGAGTGCCGACAAAAGAGGTGAGATCTCCAAAGTCTATTATGTCGAGCAGACCAATCGGATTTAGAATCAATGGATGGTTCTCTTCTCCCGTCCCATGAACCAATCAGATGACGAATGCTCGTTTCCTCTCGGTGGACGAAAGTTGTCTAAGGGTCACGTTACTACTAGTTTGGGTCACGTGAGAAGGTTACCATTTCTCACTGACCTGAAACAAACGACAGGATCCCAGGAACGCAAACCTGGACACTGCCGATGAAACTGGGGTGCATGCTAACCCTAAATATACTAGACTTTATAGACCTTAAACAGACTTTTCTTACAGCCGACCAACGTCCTGGTGACTAGTGACTACTCGCTCAAGTTGACGGACTACTTCCTGTTCAGTATAGTGCCACCAGTGTGGGGCCTCACTTTCGGATCCACAAAATCATTGTGAATACTATTCTCAATGCTTGAAATTCAAGGGACGCGGTAGCCCTGTTGAAAGAGTAAAGGTCCAACCAAAGACCGTTGTGTATAAAGGAGATCTGGTGCACGTTAGATCCATCGTAGCCTCAAATATCCTGACATTGGCATGGTGTGCCAGCTCAGGTGTTGCTTCGTCATCTGACCGTGGTAATTACGTGGTGTTGTCCTCGGATCATCCCGGACCGTCACCAATAGCCCGTTGTGTTGCACCAGTGCAACGTTAATTAAAATACCTGCCTACACTCTTTTAAGACAGCAATTATCTGTTCTTGCTTGCCGTGTTATGTTTTATGGTAAGCGCCAAATGAGGCGATAAGATATCAAATAGGACAACCAAGTCAATTTTTTTACAGAGGAGTCACGTGACTACAAGTCGGCACGTTGGTCACACTTTTTGAAGCTCCTTTCAATAGCTCAATTGTCTGCTAACATTCATAATCTTGATCCACGGGAAGCGAGATGACACACATTCATTGATATATCATCTGTCCATTGATTCAGTCATCTGATAATATACACAGTCGATTTCGTCACTTTAGTCGCCACTCCATAAAAATGCGTATTCACACCTACCCTGCCACAGGATGTTATATCGCCAAACAAGGCGATAAGATGCCGAATCAGCCAACCAACCATTCTTCACAGAGCAGTCACGTGATTACCAGTCGACATGTTGGTCATACCTTTTGAATCCCTTCTCCACAGCAGTACTCAGTCTACTTAGATTTCACGTTTATGATTGGACCCGATAGCCCAAGGTCTCAATGGTTTATTCAACTTTGTTTCTCTTGCAGACTTTTTACATTCAAGAAAACCTCATGCAGTACATATCGGAATGCTCGAAAAGGATTTACAGCGACGACTTCGCCATCATTTTGCATGAAAACTTTCCATACACGTGAGCGATGCTTTTAAGCCAACTTTTGTTGTCCGTTTATTTTACCATTACATTTTAATTTTACATGGAATATTCTACACTGAATGTACTACACGGAGCAATTGATTGTTTTCAGCATTCAGTATTTGTCGGTCCATTAAATTTGCAGTTAAAGAATAAGTAAATCATTGCATCAACAAATTGATTTTAACGCATCAATAAATTAACGTTTAGCCAATTACAAATACATGGTTTCCCCAAAGGACTTGGCCTTTAAAAAATATAAAAAACCCGGTAAAATGAGAAATATTCAAGTTCGGTTTCCACGATAAGGATCCAAAGGTGAGAGCTTTTTTTGCGATGTAAATCATGATCTGTCCGTGGTTCAAAATTACGTGGTGTTGACTGCGGATCTTTCCCTTCGGGTTTTATCCCGGACCGTCGCCAATAGCCCGTCGTGTTGCTTCAGTGCGGCGTTAATTAAATACCTACCTACCATGACCAAATCGTAGAAGCCAATCACGTAGTACACAGTAATTTTAGTACTCAAGACATTGTTGGGCTAGTTTAAGAGCCTTTTATCTATGGCGATCGACATATGCTTTTGTTTCTAGCAGTCCTTGTCGAGCTTACTTTCCTTCTGGAAGTGGACTGGACCAAGGTCATATACCTCTTAAGTTGCAGCATCTCTAGAGCTTGTGCATCAGCCTTCCCGGTACATTCTCATCACCTTCCCCACGCTCATGTCCACCTTCCACGTGATTCGACGCAACTTCCGTCTCCCGCAACAGATGGCGCTGGAATCGCTCTTTTAGGAGAGACGTCACACTTATTCCATCCTTATAATTCAGTTTTAATTGCGGTTACGATAGAAATAAATGCTCACTTTTTAATTTTTCACTTAATGCACAATTTAAATTCAATCATCTAGATTTTTTTCATCACTTATTGACAATCAGCTTGCAATTACCTATTTTCAAATATTGCAAAGAAAAATATATTTTTAGTTTTTTTAAAAGCGATTTAAAAACAATTATATTTTATACTAGTTTTACTTTTTAAGCATTTATGTACAATTATAAGCTTGTTCCTCTTTTTTTACCCATGACTATATGTGCAATGAATTTTAATTAAATTTCTAACAAGATATGTGTTGATCTAGTGGCGAAGCAATGAATGCATAATTTGATTGCTAAAATACATACTAATGCTTTTAATTTGTTATAGAATTTTCCACATTACTAGATGTCAGAACGTGCACACAATTTTAATTCCAGTCGTACAAATATGCATTAGGGAATACTTTTTCAATTTCTAAAGCTTTCCTGATGAAAGCAAATTTTAACATTAATTTACATTGGACTTTTTGAGTTTGATAAACAGCATTTCCTTTTGAGATTAAACTCAACAAGATTAGATGCACTGCAATTAAAATGAAGAGTTTTTGCATTGCATCATGAAAATGGAAAGGCTAAAATAGATATACAGTACTCATTAGGGGGAAATAAAGCTTAAAGAAACAGCATAACTACCAATCAAGAATGACCCACAGTAGGTTAAAATACAGCTCCCAAATGCAGTTATATTTGAATGATTTTCAGATAAAATACGATAACTGTTTTTGGTACAGCTTTTATCTAAAGACTTTTGACGCGTTTCTTTGGCATACTCTTTATGTCGCCAAGGGAGAATTTCTTAGAAAAACACCGCTGTAGGCTAATCGGAAACAAGAATTTTGAAAATAGAAAAAAATTCAAACAAATGGTTATGGGAACTACGAGGGAAAATTTACTAAAATCTCTTGACAAAGGTAAGTCGATAATAATTAGAACACACACAAGGAAACATGTTAATACAATAGTTATATTTTTAGTTTAAATGCTTTCTTGGCAACATTCATCTTTGGAAACCGTTCGTTACATAACTTAACCTTTTTTTATAAGAGTTCGCCATTCTTTCACTAATATAAGGTTTTTCAAAACATGAAGGGTTTTCAAACATAAACCCAATACAGTTTCTATTAATAAATTGGATCGCAATTATATATTTCATCCGAGCCTTGGATAATAGCTGCTACATATCCAGACGGAAAATTGTATACAAATATTTAATGGTAAGCAACAGAAAATTGCCTAGATTGTTTTGATTTCAAAAATGAGTCATTTAAAAGAATAGAACGCGTTTAAAAATTCATAAAATTTCTAATGAAAAAGTAATAAAAATAGGCAAATTTTGATTTATTAGTATTTAGACATCTCCAGTAAAATAGTAACGAAAAAAATAGTATCGTCATGTTAGGATGTAAAAAGATTGCAAATCTATACTGAGATTTTCCGTTTTTACTTCACTATTTGCCTAAATGAAAGGTGAAATAAGCGTAAGGTGAATGAGGCGAAATCATTGCGAAAGTTCGGAATAGTTCGCATCTGTCGCGTAACTGCATTACCTGTACAGAACTCGAATATATAATAGAATTTTGAAACTAATGTAAAATATTTTAGACTTCATTATTTATAATCAAAGTACAGAAAACCCCTGGAATCTTTATTTACACCAAGCATCAGTTTACAAGATATTTACATTTTTGTAATTAAAAAAAATAACAAGTTTTTGAAAGAACACATGGTCAGTGGGTCATAAGATCGGACATCAGAGGCACCTCCTGTAACGAAAAAAAAATTAACAAATAAGATAATCTAAATATTTTCATTAGAAAACAACGCTGTTTAGGTTGGACTAAAATGTGAAGCAGAATTCGAACACCTGACACTCCCGGCTTCCCTGAGTGACTTGGTAGTTTTCAACAACAGTTCCAGAAACGGTACTCCCGCTGTCTCCTGTATATCCTGCTATCCAGTGTCCGTACTTAAAAAGAAATTGCGCAGATCGTCTCCAGTACCCTTTCATCAGTTATCTCAGTGGAACACCAGGAGAGCTGCTTGCCTTCGATTTGTCCCGGAAAACTTCCTCTATGTTTGCCAGCCTCCGATCTATTCATTTGAAAAAGATGATTTTCATTGATGGCCAGAAATCCTTTCCACCTGCACAGGTGTAAATTGGTGCTCGTTTGAGTGGATCCCATTTTTCCCTGTTGGCACGAACAAGGGACATAAATCCCTTGTTCGTGCCAACAGGGAAAAATGGGATCCACTCAAACGAGCACCAATTTACACCTGTGCAACAGTTCTCTTCTTTCGCCAGTCTCACTGGGATAGTTCAATCCCAGAGGAGCTTCGTGCACCCTAAAGACCATCTGGACGGCAATTAGACCACCATAGAAAACCGATAGATGTTTCGGGATTTGATCTGTTGATATGGCCGTTGGAAGAACGGATTTCACGTGATGTCCATTACGAAGAAATGTTATAGTTCCATAGAAAACGAAAAGTTATAGTTCTAAAGAAAACGAGCTGATTCCATAGAAATGTATTTCTATAGAGAAGTTCTATAGGGGTTGATGCAAAAGTTTGTCCCGTTTCTTTGACAAAAATTGAAGAAAAATTTTATTTACTATTAAAAATTACATTAAATCAATATAGTATGTGCCGTTCTGTTCGATGATCTTTCTCCATCTCTCCGGTAGCAGCATCATCCCGCGTTCATAGAAGTTCTGGCTAAAGAACTGATCCAGGTGACGAAACTTTCTGAACCACTTACAGCACGTGGAATCGTCAACGGCATCCTCACCCTACACAACACATATCTTCTTTTGCGTCTGCAAAGCATTCTTGCCTTTTGGGAAATAAAAAAGCACACTGTCGAAAACGCTCCTTATTTTCTGCCATTTTAATTCTTTATAAAATTTAAAAAGCATAACCCAATAACACAATTTTTTTCCCAAGAGTACTGGTTGAAATTCCATCTTTCAAATATCAAAACTTTACACGTGTGAAGTAGATAAGACTTTAGTTTTGCGATGCAATGACCTCTAACGCCAAAAACGGGACGAACTTTTGCATCAACCCAATAAAGTCGAGAAAGAAAAGCAATGAGCTTCAAGATAATTCTATAGGTTTCTACAGGCATTTGATAGACCTCTATTTCTCCTTGGGTGTATTTCTCTCATGTGTGTCAGAGAAACTTTCTTTGTGTGTGTATGTCCATTACTTGATATTGTATGTCTTGTGTCTGGCATGGTCAAATATGGACCTGCAACCATAAAAAGCCAACCAACCATCAATAGATCTCTTTAGACTTTCTAGACTTCAAGAGAATTTTATAGGTTTCTACAGGCATTTGATAGACCTCTATTCCTCCTTGGGTGTATTTCTCTCATGTGTGTCAGTGAAACTTTCTTTGTGTGTGTATGTCCATTACTTGATATTGTATGTCTTGTGTCTGGCATGGTCAAATATGGACCTGCAACCATAAAAAGCCAACCAACCATCAATAGATCTCTTTAGACTTTCTAGACTTCAAGAGAATTTTATAGGTTTCTACAGGCATTTGATAGACCTCTATTCCTCCTTGGGTGTATTTCTCTCATGTGTGTCAGTGAAACTTTCTTTGTGCGTGTATGTCCATTACTTGATATTGTATGTCTTGTGTCTGGCATGGTCAAATATGGGCCTGCACCATAAAAAGCCAACCAACCATCAATAGATCTCTTTAGACTTTCTAGACTTCAAGAGAATTTTATAGGTTTCTACAGGCATTTGATAGACCTCTATTCCTCCTTGGGTGTATTTCTCTCATGTGTGTCAGTGAAACTTTCTTTGTGTGTGTATGTCTATTACTTGATATTGTATGTCTTGTGTCTCGCATGGTCAAATATGGGCCTGCACCATAAAAAGCCAACCAACCATCAATAGATCTCTTTAGACTTTCTAGACTTCAAGAGAATTTTATAGGTTTCTACAGGCATTTGATAGACCTCTATTCCTCCTTGGGTGTATTTCTCTCATGTGTGTCAGTGAAACTTTCTTTGTGTGTGTATGTCCATTACTTGATATTGTATGTCTTGTGTCTGGCATGGTCAAATATGGACCTGCAACCATAAAAAGCCAACCAACCATCAATAGATCTCTTTAGACTTTCTAGACTTCAAGAGAATTTTATAGGTTTCTACAGGCATTTGATAGACCTCTATTCCTCCTTGGGTGTATTTCTCTCATGTGTGTCAGTGAAACTTTCTTTGTGTGTGTATGTCTATTACTTGATATTGTATGTCTTGTGTCTCGCATGGTCAAATATGGGCCTGCACCATAAAAAGCCAACCAACCATCAATAGATCTCTTTAGACTTTCTAGACTTCAAGAGAATTTTATAGGTTTCTACAGGCATTTGATAGACCTCTATTCCTCCTTGGGTGTATTTCTCTCATGTGTGTCAGTGAAACTTTCTTTGTGTGTGTATGTCCATTACTTGATATTGTATGTCTTGTGTCTGGCATGGTCAAATATGGGCCTGCACCATAAAAAGCCAACCAACCATCAATAGATCTCTTTAGACTTTCTAGACTTCAAGAGAATTTTATAGGTTTCTACAGGCATTTGATAGACCTCTATTCCTCCTTGGGTGTATTTCTCTCATGTGTGTCAGTGAAACTTTCTTTGTGTGTGTATGTCTATTACTTGATATTGTATGTCTTGTGTCTCGCATGGTCAAATATGGGCCTGCACCATAAAAAGCCAACCAACCATCAATAGATCTCTTTAGACTTTCTAGATTACTTTATTGAGCATATAGAAAAATGGGCCATAATTCTAGAGACCACATTCTATAGAAATTGTTATAGAATTCTATAGAAATTTTTTGTAAGGGTATGTTTATGGGCTGAGGGTGAAAGACCCTTCAAAAATATGGATGGAATGGATTTGGATGCCACGATCTGTTCAAATGGAAGTATTGAAATGGTGTGTGAGGAAATGAAAGGCTAAAGAATATAATAAATGATTTAAACTGAATAAGAAAGGGAAGGGTTTTATGCATGATATATAATTAGAAAAAAATGTTACTTATGAAATTACTTACCTCTTTCATAATTCGCAGTATTAAAGCTAAAGCATAAGATGCCCTGACTTGAGTATTTGTGTCAGGATCTTTATCAATAATACCTATAATGAGATATTCACTATTACTTAAATGCCTTTCATATAGCAACAGGAAGTACTTTATCAATATATTTTACATGGAAATTCAAAGATGTTCAGGGAATTTGACAACCCAACTTTAGCTTCGAAAAGAATTTATTTTAGCATCAGTAAGCCATGCATTTTGGCAGATGGTATTAGGATCTTTGTCCAACATATGATTTATCGTATCTATCTATATATTCCAATTACATATCATCAACTTAGAGCAGAAACCCATCAACTGCAATTCTTTGGAAGTGCATTTTCTGACAGTAAATGTTTGTTTTCAAGATGAATACATTGTCTCATTGTAATATGTTTGACAGGTAGGTACGTATTTAATTAACGTCGCACTGGAGCAACACAATGGGCTATTGGCGACGGATCGGGATCCAATCTGAGAACAAAACCACATAATTTTGTACCACAGTCAGATGACGAGGTAACACCTGAGCTGGCAACCCAC
The DNA here is from genome assembly GCA_933210815.1 of Meta bourneti. Lineage (NCBI taxonomy): Eukaryota > Metazoa > Arthropoda > Arachnida > Araneae > Tetragnathidae > Meta > Meta bourneti. Next base: position 93,975,686 of record OW119928.1, on the reverse strand, counting down.
TCTCCAAACTTCCACACCATGCCAACATGAAAAGATTTGAGGCCACAACAGATTTAACGCGCACCAACCACCTTTGTATACAGACTTTGGTTCAATTCGAACTCGCAATCCTCCTGTTGTTAATTCGTTACTCTTCCAACTGGGCTACTGTAATATGTTTGACAGGTAGGTAGGTATTTAATTAACGTCACACTAAAGCAACTCAACGGGCTATTGGCAACGGTCCTGGATCAAATCTCAAGGGTAAGATCAGATGTAATATGTTTGAACACACACAAATATAACACTTCAAAAATGCTTAGAATTTTTATTTATGACCTAAAAACTAATTGTTAGTCTTTAAACGTCTGAACTGTTTTTGTCAGTTGAGTTTCTGCTCTAAGCCGAGGATATGCTGGTCCAGAAATCGATGTTATTTGTTTACTGTTGAATGGCAATAATGGTTTTAAACAATATAAAATCGATTGTAATGGGATTCATTTGCGAATTTTGCACCTTTGTTTAATGTGCTTGATTTGACACATGGAGCCGCATAGCATTTCTAAAACTACAAATTACTTGGGAAGTTGAATTTGCATCCCACTCGAGCAACACAACAGCTATTTGAGACAGTCTGGTATAAATCCCGAAGGGAAAGATACGAGGACAACACCTCATCATTTTGAATTGGTCAGATGACGAGGTCAACACTTGAGCTGACACCCCACTTTCCAAACTTCCACACCACTCCAACTAAAACTAAAGAAAAAAATGTCACTAGCCAAAATTCTTCAGCATTCTGATTTCAGAAAGCAATGAGAAATCCGTAAGATAGAAATCAGCATAGAAAATAACGTATCGTCAGCTTAGAGCAGAAATTCCTTAACTGACCATTTTAGAAAATGCATTTTTGGACACAAAATGATTATTTCCATGACAATGAGAAATAAATTGTCGCATTGTATTTGGTTTGAAAAGAAAATATAACAATATCAAAATATTTATAAATTTTTTATGCAAAAATCCTTAATTAGTTGTGCTGCAAATTTTTTTTGGTCAGTTAATGAGATTCTGCTCTAAGCTGCCGATATGATCAAAAATGGGGCTTAGTGTCAAAAAATGCTGAATTCCCTTCTAACAAGGGATAATCTAATTGTGGTAATAAGACTGAGGTGTGTTTTTCGCCATGCATTTTATTGGAAATAAAGAATTAACTAAGGGCCATGATAGCCTGGTTAGAAGGGTAGCGGATTAGCGACCAGAGGGTTGTGAGTTTGAAGCTCGATCCAACAAAAGACCGTCGTGTAACATGTAGGCTGGTGCACGTTCAATCTGTCATGGCCTCCAATGTCCTCCTGTTGATGTGGTGTGGAAGTTTGTAGAGTGGGATGCCAGCTCCGGCATTGACATTGTCATCTGACAATGATTTGAAGTTACAAGGTGTCCTCTGATCTTTCACTGTTGTATTGGTCCAGGACATTCACCAATAGCCTGTTGTGTTGCTCCAAAAGTGTGATGTTAATTAACTACTATCTACCTAACACCACTAAAAGTAAAAGAAATGTTATATATTTTTGGATTATTTTATTTCATTTTATAAAATCCATTGGTGTGGATATGGATGTAATATTTATTATAAATGGTGTTTTGCGTATCTCTGTGACAGTTGTTGGTGCTACTCCTTCATTGGTGTAACTTTTCATGTACTTGGCGAGAGCCAAGAGAGTAACCAACTTAAGTTTGTGTCTGATGTCTAGACGCAATAAGATGATATCGCCAGCGCTCCAGTCCAGAATACCTTGTGTACTTGGGATAATACAACTATTTTGTGTACGTAGAATAGTACATCTTTTTCGTGGTACTTAGGATAGTACAGCAATCAATGTAAAAAACATTAGTCCACTAAAGTTTGTATTTTTGTGTGAGTCTCAACAAACGGATTGAAACAAGATACAAGACATGAGTAACACTTTGCCATCAATATACAGGGTGAGTCTAAATTGTTTTTACAAAATAAGAGGGGTGATAGTACCCATCCAGACGAGCCATAATTACCATGGAACATAGGGTCGCATTCCACTCTGAGAGGCAGAAAAGAGTAGTTGAAACGCGTCGAGCAGGAACAAGTCATCGCCTCTAATGTCGTTTTGCACCTGCCTACGTAGCACTTCTTGAATGCCACATATCCCGCACGATGGATCGGACGTGGCATGGCCTCCTCGCTCACAGGACCTCAACCCACTGGACTTTTTCTTCTGGGGGAACATGAAATCTTTAGTGCACCAGACGCCTGTGACTCGGCTGAAGATCTCGTAGTGAGAATCGGTGTTGCCGCAGACAAAATTAACACAACACCAGGAATCTTCGAGAGGGTGCGCCAGTCATTCCTTCGCCAGTGTGAACTGTGCAACGACACGCGTGGCCGCCACTTTGAGCACTTAATGTGAGTTTTTCTCTGATCAATAAATCAGAACGTGCAACTTTTGGTATCGTTCGTTCGCTTTCCCAATACTGTTGCAAGTTCATGTTGAAATTCTAATTTTACTCTTTTCTGCCTCTCAGAGTGGAATGCCACCCTATGTTCCATGGTAATTATGGCTCGTCTGGATGGGTACTATCACCCCTCTTATTTTCTAAAAACAATTTAGACTCACCCTGTATATAAGCAATAAAGAAAGTTGAGTATATATGCCATGTACATGTCTGTTACTAATTAATATCTAGGTAGACAATTTGCCATTATTCGAAGAAAAGTATTTTTCTTTCTGGACCGAATGCCTTAGATTCACCGAACCAGTAAAACCAGAATCGGAATTCTATGGAAAAGAAATTGTTTGACTTTCGACAAACTTGCCTTGTAGCCACTGCTGACTTTCTACGACATCAGTGGTCATTTCAGAAAACAAGAGGTAACCAGGTACACTAGTGTACACAGCAGCTGTAGCAAATATGGCTGCCTGACGAACGAAACTGAAAAAACATATTCGGAAAGTTAAAATAAGTTCAATCTTTACTAAATGGTGTGGTAAATAATGAATTTATTCAAAAAACGAACTTAGTTTAGAAATCTGTTATGAACATAAATAAAGTAAAAATTATAATACAATGGGACTGATTTTATGAACATAAATTTCACATATTTCCAAATTTAACAGATGTAAAATAAAATGTGTTTAGTTCAAATGAAATGAGTGTCAGAACTCTGATCTAATAAAATTGTCATGATATAATCAGTTTACTAAATTTATTTTCCAAGGGACTGACCACTTGGTCTAGTGGCCAGGGTTCTGGCTTATGGATGGAAAGCTTTCCAGTTTCGAATTTGAGAAAATGCGTGAATGTTTGTCCGTCCAGAAGGAATGTGTCACTTAAGAAAAATGTCTCACAAAGTTCCATTGAACTCAATATAGAGGTTTCATTTCTATAGAAAAAAAATTCTATTGAGAAAACGAGCTCTATAGAATTCTATACAGAAGTTCTATCGAAAAGTAAAGTCATGAAATAAAAGAAATGAGCTTCCAAAGAATTCTAGAGGTTTCTATGGACATTCTTTAGATTTCTAGACTTTCTGTAGAGGTTACTTCGTAGTGCTTATAGAAAAACGGATCATAACTCTATAGGATTCTACAGACCACATTTTATAAATTTTTATAGAATTCTATACAAATTTTTTCGTAAGGGGAGGCTTCTCTTTGAAATGGGTTGTACCCAGATTGCGTGGTATGTACATCAAGCCCGAAACGGCCCCAACGTGGGGCCAATGCAGTCGTATAATTTTCAGTTAAGAATTTAAGCATTCGAAAAACTATTGATTAACGATGATGAGATGAAATAAAGAACAGATGGAATATTTACAAAATTGATAACAAACATTGTCTACTACATACGAAAAAATTCCGATGTTCTCAATATAGAATTATTATTTTCCCGCTCTACTTTGAGCGTTTCCATTGTGACCAGAACGCACACAACCCCTACCAATTAGAACATAGTGACCAGAACACATGGAACTCCAACTACTTAGATCGCTTTCGGAATGCAAAAACGGTTAAGTGATCTAAGAATGGGGAAAGGCTTTTGCTTCTCTTATCTCACATGTATGAGTGTGAGGTGTAATGTAAACTCACCCACAGCATGGTGCATCTATCACAAGTACTCTCTTCCAGGTCAAACAATCTGGATGTAGTACTATCACGATGCTATTTGCTGGCATGTAGATGTAACATGAAGAGAATGACTGCAGCAAGTGGTGATTGGCAGATTCCTCACGTCTTAAGCAGTGATTTTTTTGGCCAAACACCAAATCACCGAGGTGGCTCAGCCCCCTACAGCCCGGATTCAGCGTCCCGTCCTGCAACTTTTGACTTTTCTCAGAGCTAAAGTCACCTCAGATAGTGAAGAGATTTCAGATCGCAGAAGCGATTCAGGAGAACACGATGTAGCTGATGGCAATTCCAACAATGCAATATGCAGAGTGTTTTGAAAAGTAGAAGAGACTGGGAGAAGTATGTGAGATCCCAAGGTGCCTACTCTGTAGGTGACTGGGCACAAATAGTCCTAGGTACAGTTTATCTTGTTTCGTAAGTCAGTTTTCATTAAAAAAACCTGATCTAATGTATAATTTGCACTTTTCTCTAATAAGTAAACTTTTTCAGTCCTAGACAAATCACACTTCTTTTTGGTCCTCCAAACAGCATGATATATTAAAGGGTTGCTGTATTTATGTGCTTTTGTATCTTTCATGTGCTTAAATATCTTTGATGTAAACAATCTGTGTAAATAGCAATTTCTTAGATAAATTGACACACGGAATTATCAAACTTATCACGTGATAGTACTCACACATCAGCGTGGTTACGCACATCAGCAAGGAACTTCAGTAGAATGCCACCCATTTTTCCAGAGATCTACAAGCAAAGTATGATTATGAGTCCAAGTATGATTTCACAAGTACAACTAAGTATTGAAAGCACCCCAAAATAAAGAGAACAATCTAGTCTTTAAGCATAAAGTGTTGAGTACTGTAAAAGACTGGTGCTAAAAAGGACAACACAGACAAAATATTAAATTAAAATAGCTATTTAGCACGGAAATTTAACTATCTGCATAATTAACCTTGGTTAGTTGTTTTATGATACAGGGGTGCACTATTTGGCCAACCTGCGCCAAATAAGACATACGACGTCAGGTAATTGCGAAAGGAAAGGTAGGTAGTTGAATTAAAATATATTGGAGTAATAAAATCATATTGGAGTAACACAACAGGCTATTGGCGACAGCCCAGGATCAATGCCAAAGAGAAAGATCAGAGGACAACACCTCATCATTTTGAACCACGGTCAGATGACGAGGTCAACACCTGAGCTGGCACCCCAGTCTCCAAACTTCCGCACCACGTCAACGTGAGGTGACATTTGAGGACACGACAGATTTAACATGCAACCCCCCCCCCACACATACACGACCGTCTTTGGTTGGATCGAGTTTCGAACTCGCAACCCACCGGTTGCTAATCCGATGCTCTACCAACCAGGCTATGAAAGGAAAGGAAAAGGGGAGGGAGAGAAGAAAGTAGAAAAAGATCGCTAGAGCATTCTGGGGTCGTAACCCCCTGTTTACCAGTACACCCCATGGGAAAGGATTAGAACGTTTGGATTCATGGAGCCAGTACATACCTAAAGAGTATATGCCCCTGAGGGGTTATTAATCAGGGGTTTTGGTTGTGGGCATTATAAAAAGGGATCCAAGAAAAACCGTCGGAGACCGCAGGCAAAAATTACGTCCAGTTTCCAAAATATCCTCCCTTCTCGACCCTCAATTTGACACTGAGACAGTTAATTAAAGAGGGCAGAGTTGTCTCTTAAAGCCTTGAGCACCCCTCGAGCTCTGATTCTATAGAAATGTATTTCCATGGAATTCTATCGAGAAGTTCTATAGAAAAGTAAAATCGTGAAACAAAGGAAATAGAATTCTAGAGGCTCATTTACAGCTCATAGAAAAATGGGTCGTAATTCTATAGATCAAATTCCACAGAATTTTTTATAGAGTTCTTCCCAAGGGCTGCCTTAGGAAGACACATACAACAAATGATGTGGTTGGTTTTGGGGGTTTTATGGCGCAAGGCCCCTATTTGGCCATGCTGCGCCAGACACAATGCATACTGTTGGAATCGGTCTCAACCTCTGCAGAGGACTCGAAATTACAGTGCCGTATGGTGTATATCAGAGGTGTCAAAATGGCGGCCCCCGAGGTAATTTTTTGTGGCCCACGATGCTCTGAAATAAAATGAAAACAGGATCGATCGAGAGCACTTAACCACCGCCAATTTACTTCGTTCCTTAAAGGTTTAGAATCCGAATTCGAAGATCTTCCTTATTACACAGAAGTTCGTTGGTTGTCCTGAAGAGCTTCTATCTGCTTTTGGAGGAAATAATTGTATTTCTTGAGATGAAAGATGGAAAAAAAAAAAACGAAAATGTATCGATTATAAAAGATCCTTTGTGGGTAAAGATCTCGCATTTTTAACAGATATTACAGGTCATCTGAATAATTTTAATATTACATTGCAAGGCAAAGATCAATTAATAGTGAATATGTACGATGCAATAGCAAGTTTTGTACAAAAACTGACTTTGTTTAAAAATCATCTACAAAAAACGTTTTGACGTATTTTCCTACGTGTGAGCAGTTAAAAGCACAAAATCGAAGTTGCTCATTTTCACAATATTGTGGTAAAATTGAAGAAATCAAAAACGAATTCGATAAACGTTTTAATGATTTCAGAGTTAAAAAAATTTCTTTTTATTAGGCCTTTTTTCTTTGAAGTTGAAAATGCTCCCACTTCGATACAACTGGAATCAATTGATTTCCAGAATGATTCGTTTTAAAAGACAAATATCGAGAAGTAGGCATTCCCAAAATAAATTCTTATTTAGGTGAAAAATACACGGAAATTAAAAAGTTTGCTGCAGAAATTTTATGCTATTTAGGGAGTGTGAGCAACTATTTTCGTCCATGAAATTAAATAAAACGGCCTACAGATCAAGATTAACTGATAAACATCTATCTGCTATAATGAAGATTGTCTGTTTTCAGTCTTTGAATCCAAACATTGGAAAACTAGTAGGAGGAAAGCGCTGGCAAGTTTCCAGTAAAAAAAATAATTTTAGGTTTATAAATACATTGAATTAAATAAACGTTTAAATAAAAGCAATTACATAGCAATATTATAAATTATTACCCAAAATTCACTTAATTACATAATGTGTTTGAATTATCCTATCCGTATTCCTGAATCCTCACTTCAAAATATAATTTTAAGAAAATCTGTAAATGTGATGTGACCCGCATGAATCTTACCAGTTGCATTAAATGGCCCGTGTTTTAATTGAATTTGACAGCCCTGGTGTATATGAAAGTAGAGTTATTATGTTAATCTTGAGTGTATATAAAAGATAGCAGAAGAAATAGTGTGATAGAGATGTCTTGATTTCGAATGCATGTTATGTTTGTAAGTACTAGTTAGTTTCAATAAAATTAATTTTTAATAATGACTCGTAAACTTCAATGTCCCTTTGGCCCCAATCGATCAAAGTCAACACATACAATATCAAGTAATAGACATACACAATGAAAGTTTTACTGACACAGAAGAGAGAAATACACTCAGGGAGGAATACATCTGACAGGAATCGTACCTGCGGGTCTACAACTCGAAGGTTGCTAAGGCAGTGGGCATACCCACTGAGCCACGAAGACACAACATTAATTAAAAAATTAATATGTAAGGCATTAATTTCTTTCACTGAAATGCTTCCTTAACGAAAACTGTCAGACAGATAAAACCATATTATTTTCACCACTATCAACTCGATTACTCTTACCTTTATACAATACCTAAAAATAAAAGATGAATACACAAAGGCAACACATGATCACTCTAAAAATAAACTTCTTGAGTTTGTCCCAGTATGGTATTTTTAATTAACGTCGCACTGGAGCAACACTAAGGGCTATCGACAACAGCCGCGACCAAACCCGAAGGGAAAGATCGAGGACAACACCACATCATTTTGAACCACGGTCAGATGACGAGGTCAACACCTGAGCTGGCAGACTAGTCTCGAGAACTTCCACACCACGCCACCGTGAGGACATTTGAGGCCAAGACAGATTTAATGAGCACTAGCCCCCTTTGCACACAACGGTCTGTGAGTGGTTTCGAACTCGCAACCCTCAGATTGCTAGTCCGCTACTCTTCCAACCGGGCTACCGCGGTTCGAGTTTCGTCCCAGCAAAATTGTACCAAATTTTCAAATACAGTCGAGTCCCGATAATCCGAGTTGATCGGGACCGACACCAACTCAGATTACTGAAAACTCTGATTATGCGGACTACATAATAAAATCGAAGTTCGTCTTTTAACATCTAAAGAAACAGACACGTGTTTCCTTTTTCCGCTCATTCTCCCCACAAACTTATCGTCTTCTATGAGTTCTCGAACTAGAATGATACACTAGTCGGACACTGTCACCTTTCTACTGTCCGACCACCACGAGAAAAACCCAGAACAGGGTTGCCGTGAATAGACGAGTCGAAGAGAGGAGGGAAGCTGGTATAAAATGGACTGCAATATTTGGCAAACTAAGCGCACTTCATTTGGCGAAGAATCCGTTTCGCCTGTGATGATACGATAGCTAAATGAGACTTTTGCCGCGCCGGTCGCCAAATGAACTTGCCTTCATCCCCAAAATGCAGTGGAATAACCCGTTTCCATAACGACCGCCACCACTTTGTCTGGTGACTGGGGTTTTTCTCGTGACGGTAGCACAGTACTCCGTTTTGGGGGTGTGACACCCCTCAGAACAAAATGGACTAGCCCGAACCAAAATGGCAAGTGGACATGAAAAGCGAAAATTCCAAGAAAAACTGACCGCCGGCTCAACAGGCCGTTGACAAATTTTAAGCGCACTTGCGAGAGGGAAAAAATACATTATTTAAGCTACCTCGGATTAAGTGGAGCTCGGATTAGCGGGACTCTACTGTAGTGTGTAAAAATACATGCACTCGCGAGTTTACTTCAATCTCTGCAATGTGCAATAAAAGTAGAGAAAGAGGAGGTTTATACTTACTGGTATATTCAAAGCAGCATACATGATCGCTCCCAGACAATATACCAAGCGCCCAAGGACGTAACTGTCTTCTCCAAACAATTGTAATCTTTTATTCTTCCTAAGAGAAAAACAACTGATATTGAAATGTCCAAATTCAATCTTAGAAGAGGAAAAGTTAGACTTGCAGCTTATTTCTGTGACCAAATAGAGGTAGGTAGGTATTTTAATTAAAGTCACGCTGGAGCAACACAACGGGCTATTGGTTACGGTCTGAGATCAACCCCAAAGGGAAAGATCCAACGCCTCGTCATTTTGACCCACGAGGTCAACACATGAGCTCTCCAAACTTCCATACCACACCAATGTGAGGAGATTTGAGGCCATGATAGATTTATCGTGCACTAGCCTCCACATACATGACGGTTTTTGGTTGGATTGAGTTTCAACCCTCCGGTTGTGAATCTGTTACTCAACCAACTGGACTACAGCTGCCCTCTTTGGGAGTTTCTACATTTGCTTAAGTGCAAGAAATAAACGACAGCACAAGGATCAAACCTTCTGGAAGTACTGGTTTTGTAGCAGACATTTACTGCTGCAACATTGTAATGTTGCAGCAGTAAATTGCAGTGATATTGTAAATGTCTTCTGAAGTAGCGAAGTAGGTATTTTAAGTAACGTCGCATTGCAGCAACACAACGGGCTTTGGCGACGGACCGGGATCAAACTCTGAAGGAAAAGATCCGAAAAGATTTTGAACCAGATTTTGAAGTCAGATGACGAGGTCACACCTGAGCTGGTGCCCCACTCTCCAAATTTCCACACCACGCCAACTTGAGGACATTTGGCGCTACGACAATCTTAACATGCACCAGCCCCCTTTGTACACGACGGTCTTTGGTTAGATTCAAACTCGCTACCATCTGGTTGCTGGTCCGATACTCTTCCAACCGGGCTACCGCTGCCCTTCTGAAAATTAGGAATAAATTAGATGAAGTAAACTGAAGGAACATACTTGTCATATTTTGCAAGCAGAGGGAAAAAGAAGTATCCGGCCACAGCAGAAAACCGGTTTTCCATCATCTCTGGTTCTGTCCTTCGAGGAGTCTGAGTTGACAATGAAACGAAACAGGTGTATTATAAATCGAAAATTGATTCACAAGTCATTCAATTGAGTCAAATTGTTGCAATCATCTGACGACTGACCACACACATGGAAGTAAACCTGTGATTGCACAGCTCTCACGCAATCGGCACTTAGTTAAATAGTTGCAGCGTCTGTCAATTTCAACTGTTGAGTTTTAGAGGGAAAGTTCTGTGGTTAACAAAATTCTAATACTATATTTGTGTATATGGTAGTGCAACCAAATTCAATCACCAGGTACTTTTGGGTACACAGAAGTTGTACTTTTTAGACACACGCACTCTGTACTGTACTTTTTAAGGTACTTATTGAATCGTCGTTTCTCTACAAAATAATAATAATCCGAGGAAAACACGTCATTTGAACCAGTCAAGTTGGTTTGGGGGTTTTATGGCGCAAGGGCCATATATATGGCGCAGGGGCCATGCTGCGCCAGACACAAGACATAATATCAAGTAAGAGATACAGACAATGAAAGTTTCAACTGACAAAGAAGAGAGAAATACACCCAGGGAGGAATGCACCTGACAGGAATTTGCGTAGAATCGATGCTTGCTAATCTTGCAACCAAATTCGATGCTTGCTAGCGCAGTGGGCATACCCACTGAGCAACGAAGGCCCCTGAACCAGTCAGATGACAAGGTCACACCTGAGCTGGAAACCCACTTTCCAAATTTCCACACCATATGAGGATATTTGAGGCCCCAACAGATTTAACGTGCACCAGTCGCCTTTCTACACGACGGTCTTTGGTTGGATTCTATTTTCATTTTGTTTTGTGTAATATGGTGGTTGATTGTTATTTAAATTGAATTGGGAAATTTTGGAATTCTTTACACTGCTAGCATAACTATTCTGTATTTATGGAATTGAAATTTGGAATATAAAAGAGTTAATCCACTCATCTGATAATTGAGTGATCAAGCTCAAAATTCCACTCAATTGGCATGTTCTGGGGGGAATGTTACACTTATTCTATACTGCTCATAGAGTAAAGCTTCGTTTTTTTTGTATGTTATATATAAATCCTTTTTTGTGTACTTGGAATATGACTTTGAAATACTATCAATGCTCAGAAAATTTGAAAAACAGGCATATTTGATTTCAATTTATGGATATTTTCATGTCTTGTCTCATTCTTTACTATTTACCTTACAAATAACATTTTTTCACAAATAAGCACTTTCTGCAAGCTACTAAATATTTATGAGAAGTAGGATTTTTTTCATGAATTTTGTTGCAAGTTCCTTTTATTTTCTATTCGCGACAGGATTTTTTCTCAAAAACAAGTCTAACCAATTAATTTCTTTATATAAAAATAGTTAAAGAAATTCTATACATTCTACTCAGATATGATAAATATATAATGCAAAATAATTCTGAAAATTGTCTGATTTTATTAATTTTTACACAAATTTATGTGGTGTTAGTAGAATCTGCAAACTTATTTATCTAGGTCCAAAAAATTTCATGCCACCGTTTAAGGGTTAAAATCAAACTAATCTAAACCTGCTTGAGAAATCACGTTTTAATCTTTACTTAGATATCTTTCAAAAATTTACCTGTCTATATTTCCCAATATATCGATGTTATTCATCATAAATATTAATGTTTAACATAAATCAAAATTATCTAGGAACTACACTGATTTGCATGCCTCATGTCCAACAAGTTTAAACTTGTACAAGAAAGGGATTAATTAAAATTTTAAAAAATCTGATTTAAATCAAATACATCCGATTTTTATGATTTCTTTAAATCATTATTTTTTCATACCCCGAACCTAAACACGAATTGATTTTAAGATCTTAATTTGTTTCACTGATCTGTTGAATAATTTTCCTTGGCTGTCATATTGCCCTATGCAAGCAAACGAACACTTGCTCATAGCACTTGTCTGTCACCCAGTAGGTCATGGATTCAAATCCCAGTATGTAACATCCATGCACTTACAAACCGATATTCGAACCCATGAGCTAAAGGGTAGCAGATGAGCACTGATCACTATCTATAGTGATCATAGTATAGTGATCATAGCGCTTGTAATTCTAAACAATGTGATGGCTTATAAATCTGGCAATGATTTGAGCACCATTAATGCAAAGAAATAACACCTTTTGATTGTCATCTTGTGGAAAAGGTTTGTTTGTTTCAATCAAATGTATTGATCCAATATCAGCGTAATTGATCCAAGTTAGATTAAGTTTTATGGAATGAGAATTTTTTCTCAAAAAATATCAATCTATACTTTTGAACTAAGATTATCTACTGTGTCCTTATTAGCCATCAATATGGTAGGAATTTCTCCCATCACTAGCACCTATTTCTAAGCTGAGGCCTCTAGACTTGGAGAATAATTTGGTCCTCAATTCAACCTCAAACCTGCTCTGTTGTCCAAACTTTTGAACAAAGACTAGATATGATTCAGTGACTGGTATAATCACAGCGCTTGTCTGCCACACAGCGGGTTCGAATCTCAGTTTGAAAGCACATGGATGTTAGTAATTGTCCTTGTTAGGAATAGCGGCGGCTCACCCATTGGGGTGTTCCTTCACAAATAACCGTCAATTTGCCCCTTCAGTACCGAGAGGCCTGTGGTCGGGCTTGGAAAATAAAAAAAATACTTGCCCATTGAGCTAAAGTTATTTTGTCACAAAATTGCCAAACCTTTAACATAAAAAGTACTTGTTGCGACAGAGATCTAAAGTGAACTGATTAACAGGAAATGTCATACGTCTTGTGACGTCATAAGTTGGGTGCATAAATAACAACTCAAATTGCTCTGTAGTGAGATTGGTTGGTTGTTTTGGGGTTTTATGGAGCAGGGGCCATATTTGGAAATGTTGCGCCAGACTCGAGACATACAATATGAAGTAATAAACATACACACACAATGAAAGTTTTACTGACACAAAAGAGAGGAATGCACCTGACAGGAACCGAACCTGTGCCGCCTACAACTCGAAGGTTGCTAACGCAATGGACATACCCACTGAGTCATGACGATCCCCATGGTAAGATTGAATTTGATGATATCATCAAGGAAACTATATAATTTTGTAATTAAATTGTTCAGATTAACTCCATTTCTTTCTTATTTTCTTATATGGCATCGAGCAGATGCCTGACGTGACCCCTAAGACAATCTGTCGTGTTTCCTGAGGGAATTTAGACAAATACTTCTTTCACACATTAGGAATCTAAAGAACTGTTTGAAAATCATACTCACATTCCTATGGTTTAGGTATTACACAACAAAATGAGATGCCAGAACCAAACGAAAAACTACCTTTGAAATATAACGAGTTTTAGCTGCAACCCTTTCTTCGATAATCAACTGCCATGACTTCTCTGCATGGGCGACGAATCTTTCTTTCGAAGGCTGAGGTCGAGAATCCATCTGAACTTCTTTTGGTTGGGATAATTGTTGACTAGATTGAGCTAAAACCTAAAAATGGAAAACGACACTCAGATATGAAAAACAAATCTTAGGCACTTGATTTTACCATTGATCGAATGGTACAGATGTATCTAGGGCTTATCTGATGGCAAAGCTCTTAGCGCGTTTTTTGGCGTCCTTTTAGTAGCGAGTTATGGCAGGTGAAGATAACTCATCTTTATTAGGGTTATTCCCGTTTTTATGGCAACCTTTTTATTATTTTACCGTTATTACTTTCCGTTAAAAAAATATTTTCCCTAAGATTTCTTTTCTTGGCAACAAAATGTGCCAAGAGCGTTGCCACCAGACGAGGCACTAGATTCATCTGTACCAATGAAATAGACGGATCATGTGGGCGGAGTCGCTGTCGTAAGATCTCTGAAGGGTAAATCACGAATCGACTTAACCGATTGGCTATGCAAGCGCATACTAGTGGTTTCGATCACGGTGGATAATCACTCCAACCAATCAATAATTCAGGATTCCTGCTTTTACCCACAACCACTGACAGATCTTCAAACCAAGAAACTGGAAGAAATAACACGAAGTTGCGGGCACACGCTCCGTCTACTTCATTATAAGGTCGACGGATTTTACGTCATTCGCCATCTGGCTTCTGTATACTTCTGTACTCTACTACTAACATTATTTAATGAAGTGCATTTACCTAAGTGACATCATGGGTTGTATACTATTACACAACAAATAGTCAGGCGAGTCAACAATAAAATAAGCGTGCACGCAGACAGCCATGGCAAGTCCGGCAACGAAACTCAGCAACTGAAGCCTTCCTTGGAGAGTCTGGGACGACATCACTGGAGAAAAGAAGGCATAGAAACCTTTCAAACGGAGAACCATCGAAACCTCAAACCTGTCAAACAGAGAACCATCGGAACTTCAAACCCGTCAGAGAACCATGTGCATAGCAGCACAGGCATGGTAAAGGCTATGCATGATGCTGCAATTCACTCTCTAATGAATATCCCCCTATTAAAACATGATATGGTAAAAAATGCTGTTACTTTAATGCAAAAACTTCGTAGGCTTCCAAATAACGATTTTTGGAGTCTGCAACACCTCAAGAAATAGAAATTCAAAGACTCGGAGGATTTATGCAGCATAGCTTACGCTCAGGTTGGTCGGTATTGCAATTAACGTCGCACTAGAGCAACGCAACGGGCTATTGACGATGGTCCGGGTCAATCCCCAAGGGAAAGATGTAGGACAACAGCACGTAATTTTGAACCGAGGTCACACCTGAGCTGGCACCCCCACTCTCCAAACTCCCACACCACGCCAACGTGAGGACATTGGAGGCCATGACAGATTGAACGTGCACCAGCCCCCTTTTTTACACGACGGTCTTTGGTTGGACCACTCAGATATGATATAATCATTTATGACCGAAAACTGAGCACCAACTTTTCATAAATGAAGACCTTACTGCAGCAATGGATAAACCCACAATGCAACTGATAGTGGAAATGACTAGTTAGTTAATGGGACCTTTATTATTCCAGAAGTTGGGCTAACCCAGTGTTACTCATGTTTTCCCAGAGCTATTGTTATTTAGTTTCACATTGAAATAGAAATGTGCCTAACTGAAAGGTGAGTGGTTAGCACTGACCCTCAGTTCTACATGCTTTGGGTTTGAATCCTGGTACATGGATGCTCGTAGTGGTTCGGAATCCCTTTAAGGTCCTGATCAAAGAACCAATCACATTTTAAAAGAGAAACATGTTTGAAATGGTCGAGTGGAAACATGAAATACATAAATGTGATCTAAAAACATGTTTAGACAACATGATACAAAATGTACAAAACATGATTAAAAGATCATGATGGGTAGAAATACTATGAGTTAAGCTCAGCATTTAGATGGAAAATTCCTCACAGTAACAGGTTGGTGGGTTGTTTTGGGGTTTTATAGCGCAAGGGTCATATTTGACCAAGCTGAGGCAAACACAAGAAAACATCAAGTAAAAGTTGTCGTGAACGGGAAAAAAGATGGACTGGGTAGTAGTGGGATGAAAGCAAAGAGAGATCGCTTGGGTATCCCAGGAGCATGATTCGCGTGTTAACTAAAGGCAGTTAAATCCACAGTAACAGGAGAAGTCATGACCTTGAGATGCCTATTTTACACATATCGAGCATACATATCCATCAGAATATGCTGCACTCCAATCAGATCCTGTTGATAAACCTAGTGACTGTCCATTATCTGCTTTTGCAAAATGTGAGATAGACTACTGGTCTTAGTGCAGCTTTGATACAAAGACTTTTCGTGGCAAAGCTTTTGGCGTACTTTCTGCAGCAAGTAGCAGCACAGACAAAGGTTACCCAGCTTTTTTAGGAATATGGCAACCTTGCGATTATTTGAATCTTTTATTAATTTTTGTAAATCATTATATTTTTTTTATTTTGCCATGCCTAAATTTCTCTAAATTGCTAGAACTAATGTAATACTTTATAACATTCAGCCTGGTTCCATTAGACTTAAAACTAATAAATTGTTTAACTTAGACAAACTTCTACAACAATGTTTCAGAAGAGTAAAGATCTTTCATTAAAGTAAATATTCCCTAGTAGTAGTAAGAATAATCAGTAGTGGGGATTTTTTTTCTATTTTTAAAATTATTTTAGTTAAATTTAATTATTTTCTGCTAAGTCTAAAATGGCAAAGGAATTCTTCCTTGTTGACACAAAAAGCACACCAAAAACATGGCAAAGAAGGTATTTATATCAGAGCTGTGTCCTGGTTTAATTTGGCAAAAGATCTTCAAATATATTTCATTTCATTGTATACTGAAATAGTTTGTATGTCATATAATTACAGGTAACCCCCATATAACATGGCACTTCTATAGCACGGATTCACTCTAACACGGTTCGAGAATTGGGAACATCCCCGTATAACACGGTGCTTTTATGGAATAATTGGAACAACAATGCGAAAAGGATGGCATTATGAAAGTTTAATTTAAACGGTGTAGCATGGGAATATCCTAAGAACTACACGCGCGGATATTATCTCGAGATAAATTAAATAAAAAGTAACTTAGCTTAGAAGAGACATGGCGTCTCATGGGAATCCCCGCTCGTCATCAAAAAGAAAAAAATGGCAAGAACGCTTAACGCGTTTCTTTCTCACAAAACTGCAAGGTCGTTGGACTGAGGCAAAAAAAAAGAGAGCGTATTCTTCCTCTCCACGCTTTTTATCAATTTTTCAGGGGGTCGCAAATCAGGGGAGATGGTCTTGTCAATCAAGGGAGCTGGACTTCCTGATTCGCTGTTTTTAAACCAGCTCATCTATAATTTGTTAGACGGACACACAGGACATGGCATGACCTAACTATCTGGAAGATTCTTAGCATAGTTAATGAGCGTCACTGGAGCGAGGGAGAAAACGGAATTGAAAAATAAAGGACTTAAAAAATAAATGGCATCACTGATCTCGTGGCTATCACTCAGAGGATGAGGATATCTTGCCAAAAAGAGAACACACTCGGTTAATAGTGCTTAGTGATGACGAAGAAAACATTGTTTAATTCATATTAATATGTATTACTTCTTAAGAAAATTTTAATAAAGATATTTATCTTAATTATGAAAATATAATAGCATGTTTTTTCATTTTTGGAACCTAACCCCCTTTTCGTACTAGTTCTTTGTTTCGTATAACACGGATCCGCATAACACGGCAATTTTTTGGAACATAACTCCCGTGTTATACGGGGGGTTATCTGCATTATAGTTTCTTCGAATTGCAATACCAAAAAAATGGGAGGCATGTGAATAACATTCAAAATGCTTAAAATATGCTCAAAAATCAAAAATTTCACTGTAAAATGAAAAAAAAAACAGCTGGATTAAAATTAAGCAAATTTTTAGATAAATTGAGCAGTAAAAGCATTTACGTTCAAATTTTTCTAAAACGGTTAATTGGGTTGGTTGCTTTGAGGTTTTATGGCGCAAGAGCTATATTTGGTAAGGCTGCACCAAACACAAGACAGACAATGTCAAGCAATTGTGAAAAGAAAAGAGAAAAATCATTTGGGCATCCTGGGATCGCAATCCCCATGTCTATCAGAGGCAGTAAACCCATGGGAAAAGAATAGATCACTAGGGTACCTTGGGTTCGTGAAGCCCGTACACACCTGACGAAGATGTGTGTGGGTTAACTAGGAAGATAAATGTTTAATCCATTCAATAAATGCAATAAAACAGCTATTTTTAGTTTGAATTAATTAAAAAAATTTCCCACCAGTCTAGGGACCATAATTTTCCATGGGCAGCCCAGTATAAATTAGCCCGGCTAAAAAAGTAGTCAACTAAGATGTGATCGTCAGATAAAAAGTGCAAGATAAAAGATGACTAGAATCCATCAAGCTCCCCGTCGGACGAAAGGGGCAGGAATCAGGAGAAGCATGCACACCCATGCAGTGTAAGTGTCCTCTTAAAAAGTTGTGTCCAGTTAAAATTCGAAAATTTGCGTAGCAATATGTCGTGGCAAATTAGGTGGAACAGGGTCAGACAAAAGCTTGCTCCATGTTTTGTCCACGGCCTTAACGTTTTGATGGTCACACACAAACGGATTTATTTATCTTTCTCTCTACCAACCTGCAAGCACGGAGGTAAAGGAGAGGGCTGGGGTAGAAGACAATCATTTTTAGCTAGCTTGTCTGCACGCTCATTGCCTGGTATATCACAATGGCTTGGTATCCATTGGAAGGCAATGATCCAACCAGAATAAAATATGGAACTTTTCTAAGTAATGCTTACTTCTAAGATATCCAACCGTTGACGTATGTTGTAATCATCTTCATAAAACTGAGAAGTGAGGTACGTTGCAACCTATAAAAGAGAAAAAAATGACAGGGCAGCTCAACAATCTTTTACTTATAATACCAACAGTAGTAGAAATAGTGATATGAAATTAAGAGTTGTTTCAATCTTATAGCTGCATTGAGTTACAAACATATCGGCTTAAGAGCAGAAACTCATCAACTGACATTTCTTCGGACACATTAAATGCATATTTTCATTATGGTGGGAAATGCATTGTCATATGTTTAGAAGAAACATAACGTAAACTTAACGGGCTAACAATTTAGCAAAATAAGGTTGCAATGGAAAATGCGTGATTTAGCAGTTAAAAACGAACACAGCACGGCGAGACTTAAAAATTTATTCGAATAAAATATATATAAAGAGCCAGCATCAAAAACCATATATTAAACATCGTGTGGAAATTATAAACAGGATCCAACATGTCTCATAAACAAAAGGACATGACCAATACTTTGTAGAAAATAGAACTTAAGATATAAATGAGAACTCTGCTTGTATCTCTGACCAATCAGAATATACGGCGTTTCACATGCAAGACTGTTCAGATTTACATATTGATTGAAAGATCCACTCCACAGATCAAATAGCTATGCATGCGTAGCTATCGACTCTGCAATCCAATCGATCAAAAGTGACATGATCTTAAGCGAACTCAGACTTTACAAACAGTCAAGAGAACAGGAGAATATCAGACACATAACCCCATCAAAATGCTTATAGTTTATTTTTTTACCTAAAAACTAATTGTAACAGATTGGACCGAGCGGTATCCTAGATATTTACTGTGGTGAACAGACAATCTTGCCATAAAATGATTTATTATGTACATTTGGTACTATTTACAGACAGACTAGTAATATCATACTATCCATTCCGATTCTCTGGTCTACACTCCTGTTAGTAAAAAGGGAACAGTCTGACCAATGCTTTCTCCTCTGGAAAGTGATCTTGATGCGCCATCTGCCATTTCTGATACCAATAATCTCAGGAGTTATTATAAACAAAACAACTCGGTTCTAATGGAAATAGATAGTATTTTGTAATACTCTGGAAGTTCTAAATCTATACATAGAGAACAGTTGGCATATGTCTGTCTGTTCTCTGTACAAATCTACACCGTTTAACCAATCTACACCAAATTTGGTACACTTATTCTTTGGAACCCTGCGGGTAACATAGGCTGCATATTAACCCCGTTCCATTTGTCTTGGGTGTGCAGAAAGGTGTAACATCCCTTCATCCAGGACAGAGCACTTGCTAGGGGGCTCTCCCCGGTCTGGCTGTGCAGATGAAGTCAGAGTTAACATCTACTGGAGTCGCCTCTCAAGATGACCTTGGATTTTTTAGAATCTTAGAGGATGATGCAATCGCGGTTGCACTGAAAATCGCTCAGTATCATATCGTCTTTGTATCCCATCTGTAAATTCTACTTTTATTATTGGAATGTAAACTTTTATGAGAATGTAAGATTATTTTTAAAGAAAGTGTTTTTTTTATCATCGATATGGTACAGGGGGCTAAAGACAATTCGAAATCCTCATAGGAATAACATTGCGTATTTATACCATCAATGTCAGACCAATTCACACTAAATTCGGCACATTCATGCTGTAGAATTCTGCGGGACACATAGGCTAAATATTAACCCCGTTCGATTTGTCCTGGGTCTGCAGGGGGCTAAAAACAATTCGAAATCTCCATAGGAATAATATTGAGTAATATTACGATGAATTAGAAACAATTCAACCCGAGCAACGCAGGATAATTCAACTAGTACCTTCATAAAGAAATCTCACTAATAATTAAATTTTAAATAGCTGTATAATAAATTTTTGTTTTGTCAGTCAATGCATTTCTGCTCTAAGCCGACGATATGATAAAATATAGGCAGCATTACCGCCTATTTATTATGCATTAGTCTCATCAAACCTACCAGTATGGGACAGTGAACAGTCAGAGAAATAAGGATTCTGTGTCTTAGGGTGAGGAAATCTGGAGTGGAAAACTTGTCTTCTGCATGGAGCACAACTTTAGTCATCTCCACTGCAACCTGCAACGAACATTACATGAATTCTTTGAAGTTGGAGTGGTTTATCCAGATGAGGTGAGAAAAAAGGAAGTCAATTTTCAAACTGCAAGAGCTTTCGCAATTTCAGAAGAAATATACCTTAAGAAAATTATGCTATATGAATAAATAAAAATAGTGACCTACAATAAGTGAAAAAAATTTTTTTGAAAGGCCTACTGGCCTCTTAGAAAGACCTGCCTTTTGGGAATTTCCTGGTGGGCCTGGCGATCACTGATTGGGTCTAATCAACCGGCTGAAACTAATCATGTTGGGTTATACCCAATGGGGGCAAAGATTAGGTCATGTGTATTTAAGCCATGCTAATTCAAATAGGTTGGTTGCTTTAGGGTTTTATGGCACAAGGGCCATATTTGGACAAGCGGTGCCAAACACAAAACATCAAGCAAAAAATGCTGTAAAAGGGGGAAGAAAGAGGCACTGGGGAACAGATTAGTGGGATGATAGCAGAAAAAGATCGATGATTATACCAGGATCCCCGTGTTTATTAAAGACAGTAAACCCCATGGAAGAAGAAAGATCTCAAAGAGTAGCTTGGGTCCATTAAGCCTGTACACATCTAAAGGATTGGATGTTGGGGTTTTATGGCGCAAGGTCCAAAAGTGGACAAGCTGCACCAAACACAAGACAGAATACGACCCAATAAAAGTATAAAATTGTCTAAGATAAAGATAAAAGGTGATTTAAAACATGTAAAATATATACAGGCGGCCCTCGACTTTCACACAATTCGCTATTTCGCACATTTTTAAAAATTCAATTTTTTAAAGTTGTGATGTCCACTAGGGTTCCGAGCCACGGTGGCGGGGGCCGAATGTCAAATACATACAATGTATTAAATAGGTTTAGTCTTGCATTAGGGCGCGTGTCGATGCGTTGTGTGTTTTGCCAATTTATTTGTTTATGTTTAAATATTTCGCCCTTATAAATTTATAAACATGAGTGAGAAATGGAGAAACTGCAATCTTGATATGAACAAAAATAAATTAAGGACTCATAAACTTCATACGATCGAGACAAAGATTAAAATAATTAGACATTCTGAAAGCGGTGAATCTTTTGCTTCAATGGCCGTTCGTACGACATAAACAGGTCTACGATATGTTCAAATTTGGAAAACAAGAATAAATTAAGGAATACGTTCAAAATTGTGGAAATATATCTTCAAAGATTGCTTCCAAAAGACACGGCATAGTGATAGATGAAATGGAAAGATCTTTGTCATCATGGATTGATGATCAACATCAAAATGATGTCCCTCTAAGTTTTTCAATTATTCATGCTAAGGCTCTTAGTTTGCACGAAGGTTGGAAGACTAGATTAAAAGAAGATTCTAACATGGTGTTTCAAGCAAGTAATGGCTGGTTTGACAAATTTAAAATGAGGTATTCTTTACATAATAATAAATTCACTGGACAATCGGCTAATGCAGAAAAAGATGCTGCAAAAGAATTTATTTCTTCATTCCAAAATTATTGTAGATGGAGAATATTCTCCTAGACAAATATTCAATGTAGATGAGACGGATTTATTTTGGAAAAAAATGCCTAATCGTACATTCTTATCGAAGGAAGAATCAGTTGCCCCTGGACATAAACCTTCTAAAAAAATTGACATTGCTTCTTGGTGGAAACTTAGCTGGTGATTTAAAATTGAAGCCAATGTTAGTTTTTATCAAGCAGAAAATCCCAGAGCATTGAAAGGGAAAGATAAAGAATTGCTTCCAGTCATTTAGAAATCAAATAAAAAAGCCTGGGTTACTGCGTTAATATTTAAAGATTGGTTCACTTTTCATTTAGTGCCGGCAGTTAAGCAATATTGTAAAGATAAAAATTTACAATTTAAAGCATGATAAATCTTACACAACGCTCCAGGACACCCAAACCTCTGCAGAATTTATACCCGGAAATCAATGTTGTGTTTCTTCCTCCCAATACTACCTGCCTCATACAGCCCATGGACCAAACAGTAATAGCTACATTTAAACGATATTATATGAGGACAATAATGAATCAAGCCATCAAGGCAACTGGCAGGGAAGGTGGGCCTACATTAAGAGATTGTTGAAAGAACTATAATATATGGAACACAATAAACAATATTGGACACTCGTGGGCTGAAATAAAAGTCAACAATGAAAGGTTCCTGGAAACTGCCCACAAATGATGAGTGATTTTATAAATTCTGAAGAAACTCAGGAAACTATCACAGATGAAATAGTTAGCCTAATGAATGAACTAAACTTGGACATCAACAACAAAGATGTTAATGAGTTGATAGAATCACCTCTGTCAAATGAATACTTAAATGGGCAACAAGATTTAAATGAAATACACAATGAAAGTAAGGAAGAAGCTGATAAAATCGTCAAGACTTTGACAATCAAAAATATGAATGAAGCCTTCATGCATCTTGACAAATTTGTGACTATCCATGGAAGAATGTGATCCCAATGGAGAACGTATATCTCAAGTATGTAGGGCGATTGAGAAAGTCACAGCATATTATAGAACTCTTTATCAAGAAAAGAAAAAAAGGGTAGTATTCAACTAACTCTTGACAAGTTTATAAAGAAAACACCTGAAAGCACTTAAACACGCCTCGTTAACTTAATTATGTATATATTGATAAATAAATATTTTTAATATATTATTGATAAATAAATAATTTAAAATACAATTTTTGATGTTTTTTACATCCCTCTACTTTCAAACATTCAACATTCGCACATATTTTCAGGAACCGATTATGTGCGAAAGTCGAGGGCCGCCTGTAGATAAGAATAAAAATGTTCAATAAATAGTCAGATGATAGAACAAGATCATCGTATGCAGCATAACTAATGAAACTGAAGAACTTAATCTCCATGTATAAAATTTTGAGTGAAATTCAAAAGATGAAAAAAAAATTAGATGAGGTTTAAAAAACCAACTGAATGTACGAATGTGAAAAGGTTTAAATGGGGATTTACCCCAATCAAATCTTGCAGATTTAAAATTGTGCTTTTAAAAAATTTGACACGTTGATGATTAAAAACAGGACATTTTAATTGAAGGACAGACAATTAAAATCCTTGAATTAAATGTTTATCACATTTTAATTGAAGGACAGACAATTAAAATGTGATAAATAGAAAATGGAGTAGAGCATGAGTTGCAAAAGCACACGTAAAGGACATTTGCCCCTCAGGACCAATTCAAATAGGTAAAATCTGGATTGGGAGCAGGATGTGTCACTGTTTGGTTAAGTACTAAACAAAACAACTGAAGTGGAAGAGAAAAACAAACTTCATGGACGGAGTCTGCATTTGCTTCAATTAAATTTTCTGCATGCTGGAGGCACTGTTCAAACCAATCTGGTTTCTCTTGTTCCATTAGGCCTTTGAGACAATCCAGTAGATAAAGAGGTCGCTTGGCTTGTGCTTGAGGAACACCATTTGACAAATCATAAGGTTCTAAATCATCATCACTGAAATCAGAAATATTCAATGCCATTTTGTGATATTTTCTTTCGTATAAAATTGAAAAGTAATTGAATAACACATCAAGCAATATAAGAGGTTGTGATCATGTACAGCTTGTTCTATAATATTCTCATGGAAAACTAACTGTTGACTGTAACCATTTGATTGGTGATCAATGGTTGGCTGTTGCTTATTCGCAGTTGTGATATAAGCAAATTCTAATGTCATACCAGCAAATTGTTTAAACTTTAGATTAGTACTGCAGATAAGTGACCATCTTTTTCTCTCTGTATGCTGTTGCATATTATTGATGGAATGTTTAATGCAGGATGATTGAAAGCGGTAGGTGGGTAGGTATTTCATTAACGTCGCACTGGAGCAACACAAAGGGCTATTGGTGACAATCTGGGATCTACCCTGAGGGGAAAGATCCGAGGACTACACCACGTTATTTTGAACCAAGGTCAGATGACAAAGTCACACCTGAGCTGGCACCCTACTCTCCACAATTACACACCACGCCAACTTGAGGACATTTGAGGCCACATCAGATATAACATGCACCAGCCCCGTTACATTCGAATAATCTTTCCATCCGATTTTGAATGGGATCAGGTTGTAAGAATAGCGACAGGTGGGTTGCGAGTTCGATACTTGATCCAAACAAAGACAGTGGTGTACATGGTTGCTGGTGCATATTAAATCTGTCGTGACCTCTTATGTCCTCAAGTTGGCGTGGTGTGGAAGTTTGGAGAGTGGGGTACCAGTGCAGGTGTCGTCTTTGGGAACATTTGAGGCCATGACAGATTTAACATGCACTCGAATTAACAACAGATTTAACATGATTCGAACTCGCAACACTTCGGTTGCTGGTCCGTTATACATGCAGATTATTTAAACCATAGATCAGTGGCCATCTTTTTCTCTTTGTATGCTGTTGCATATCGTTGATTGAATGTTTAATGCTGGATGATTGAAAAGGGTCGGTAGAACCAAGTGTGTTCGCATTCACTCATTTTTGCCAATCAATAAAAAAATGAGTTTTGTGTCAGATGCAAGACTTGAACAATCAAACTTTCCCCCGAGATATGCTTTTAATTGTTAGTGTTGCATTGGGTTGATGCAAGTTTGTCCCGGTTTTTTTACAAAAATTGAAGAAAAATTTTATTTACTGATTATTATAAATGTAAATTTTATTTTACATTTATAATATAATTAACTATATTGATTTAATCAATATAGTATGTGTCGTTCTGCTCGATGACCTTTCTCCAGTAGCTGCATAATCCCGTGCTCATAGTAGTTCTGTGGTTTCTGGCTAAAAAACTGATCCAGGTGACGAAACTTTCTGAACCACTTACAGCACGTGGAATCGTCAACTGCACCCTCACCGTACACAACACATATCTTCTTTTGCGTCTGCGAAGCATTCTTGCCTTTTCGGATATAAAAAAGCATAATAGTAGAAAATGCTCCTTATTTTCCATCATTTTGAATGCTTAACAAAATTTTTAAAAAACACAACCCAATAACAATCTTTTCCCCAAGTACTGGCTGAAATTCCTTCCTTCATACAACATCAAAACTTTACACGTGTGAAGTAGACAACACTTTGGTTTTGCGATGCAATGCCATCTAGTGCCAAAAACGGGATGAACTTTTGCATCAACCCAATAATAGTAAACTTCTGTAATTGGACTTAGACTCCAGTTTCTTCTGTTACACCAGTTATTTAACATTTTATTATTTATCATTTTTAATTTCTCATAGTTCCACTTTCAATGGATGAATTTACCTGTCTATTTCTGTTTTTGTATCTGAGGTTGCAGATTCCTTTTCACTGGTAGCAGAAGTCTTTTTTTCACTTTTCACAGATTTGTTTTCGAAACAGTTCACACCTTCTGTGTAACACCTTAAAGGAAATCAAATTATTTAACATAATCCCAAGTCACAGATTACAAAAAATCATAAGCAAATCCCCATGAAATAAAAATTTTAAGTAAATATTTCCATTGTAAATATTAGTTAAGCACACAAATACATATTGAAAATCTAATTAATATTTCATCATCAATGGTTCATACATGTGGATTGCGAGAAATCCCTCGTCATCCAGTGAACGCAGATGTCTAGACGTAAAGACACCATGCGTGCTCGAAACTGCTATGCATGACGCACTCCGAATAACAGAGTTTTCCCACCAAAATGAGCAGAAGGGAGGAGATGAGAACTGTCGGTTGACGAAGAAAGACGGCTGCAAATATGTAATGTTTGGGCATAAGACGCCCCAAACCTGTCGAATCATCTCATTTTGTATATAATCCGTATTTAGCTATATTAAATTTCTCTTAATTTCAATTCATTTACTGAATTATGATCATTGTGTCCCACATACATGATTAACAAGATTACCTTTTCCAACAGTGCTATATAAGGTACGTTCATGAAGTACACAATAAAATGCATTGCACAGGTAATTCATCTAATCATTTACTGAATTATGATCATTGTGTCCCACATACATGATTAACAAGATTACCTTTTCCAACAGTGCTATATAAGGTACGGTCATGAAGTACACAATAAAATGCATTGCACAGGTAATTCATCTAATCATTTACTGAATTATGATCATTGTGTCCCACATACATGATTAACAAGATTACCTTTTCCAACAGTGCTATATAAGGTACGGTCATGAAGTACACAATAAAATGCATTGCACAGGTAATTCATCTAATCATTTACTGAATTATGATCATTGTGTCCCACATACATGATTAACAAGATTACCTTTTCCAACAGTGCTATATAAGGTACGTTCATGAAGTACACAATAAAATGCATTGCACAGGTAATTCATCTAATCATTTACTGAATTATGATCATTGTGTCCCACATACATGATTAACAAGATTACCTTTTCCAACAGTGCTATATAAGGTACGTTCATGAAGTACACAATAAAATGCATTGCACAGGTAATTCATCTAATCATTTACTGAATTATGATCATTGTGTCCCACATACATGATTAACAAGATTACCTTTTCCAACAGTGCTATATAAGGTACGGTCATGAAGTACACAATAAAATGCATTGCACAGGTAATTCATCTAATCATTTACTGAATTATGATCATTGTGTCCCACATACATGATTAACAAGATTACCTTTTCCAACAGTGCTATATAAGGTACGGTCATGAAGTACACAATAAAATGCATTGCACAGGTAATTCATCTAATCATTTACTGAATTATGATCATTGTGTCCCACATACATGATTAACAAGATTACCTTTTCCAACAGTGCTATATAAGGTACGGTCATGAAGTACACAATAAAATGCAGGTTTTTGTCTTTAAGTTCAATTTATTATTTAATAAAATCACCACAATAAAACTTTGCTTTTATCAATTCAAATGCTTTGTATTTTTCATTAATTTCCAAATCTATTTTAAACCCACATTTTCTACCTATGATATTGGCATGACATTAGCTTCCCTTAAAATATGAGAAGGGTAATTAAAAGAATTTTTGTACTTAATAATTATAGATTAAATTTTTAGAGACCTGGTAAAGTTTAAAATTTTTATTTAATTAAAAAAAATTGCAAACGTTTGGTACCAATATACAATTTTTCTCACCATAGACAATTTTGATTTTAAAAACTTGTTAAAAATAGATCCATCCTCATACAACATGCTCCATACAAGATTCGCAAGGGTGAGTCAATTATTTAAAAATAATTTCAATAAAAATAGACAATTTATGATAGTACTATTTTTTTATTCTTCTGCTTTTTACTGCACTTATTCCTTCTTTCCTTGGAAGCTTCTTTATGCCTATGGGAAGAAAGCACTTTCGGCTGAGCAGCTATCTACCCACCAATTCCTTAAGTTCTTGGTCCAAGGTGAATGACAAATTTGAAAATGATTCAGCAATTCAATAACTCATTTTGTTTAACCTTCCAAGTGCTTTTAACAAGATTTCTTGTCTGTGAGGTTCTCTGACCAACACACTGAGGAATGTTGGCTGGAAAGAAACATTAAATCCCCGAGACAGGGGTGCTCTTGGACAATCGGACAATCATTCAGGTGAGGAGAAAAAGGAGAACTGTAGGGGTGAAAAGGGGACTTGAATGCTGGACACAGGAGAGAAAGGACATTGTATTTCTCCTTTGTAGTCATGTGAATACTACGATATACGTAGTACAGTCGCTGAAAAAACCCGAACCACCACTCTTCATTTGAGCAATTTTAACAGTAGAGAAAATTAAAAGATGGCGTTCGAAAGCAACTAATGTCTTCTATAAATTCAAATGCATAAAATATGCATTAGGGACCATCTTCATATTAAATTGAGCACCAACTTCATAATTTCCAATATAAACCCCCTATTGTGTGACAATTTTAAATCTATATCAAAATTTAACTTCAAATGCCAAATTTTATGTCATTAAATCTTACCGTTTCGAAGTTACGAGTACAGAAAGATTGGAGATCCTAATGTTAAATCAGTTTCTCAGACTTTTATGGATACCCACTCATTGATGTTTCTTGAGCTTTATTAGAAAAAATCTTGATACGAAGGCACGGATTGTTCCCCTGGTACGCTATTGGTATCACCCTGGCTCTTGCTCTCCATTGCGACAGACCTATTCAGACAGCGCTCTACTGCTTTTTCAGTGGCCATCTGAGGAGTCTCACATTTTGCTTCGCAAGATTCATCCTGTTTGCTTTAAATGCCAGTCTGACCAGTACACTTTCTCCAATGCTTGGACTTGTCCCGAGACGATGTGTTTCCTGAATCTATTTTGGTATATGACTTTGTGTAGGGGAATGGACTTGTGGATTTGATCTAGCTGGAACTAGACATGGAGATTAGCAATAACTGTGCACATTACATTCAGAGCATCGGCATTTCCGAAAGCAGGCCACCTTCAGGAGGCATCTCATTTCATGGTACAGCTTTCTCATGTGAACATTGGTTGTGATAACACATTTTATTGTGCTCAAACACTGGACAGTGAGGAAGATGGTTGGTTTGAGTTCAATGATGCAAGGTTCAGTAATGGACAAGTGGCACCAAACAAAATTCCAAATCAAAATTAAAACACATTTTTAAAATATGTATCAAACAGACAAAAAACAATATTAAAAAGTAAGTTAGTAACATTTAATTATTTAACATTTAATTTTGATGAAGTAGTTGTCAGTTGCTTGATAGCAGAAGAGGAACGGAACCAGAACTTATGGGTACACAATACAAATAAAAAGAGATTGGATTATGGAGAGTACCATACGTCATTCCTAATATACTCACTTTCTTGTGGTAGCACTGCTAGAAAGACATCCTGAGATTTCCATTTAAATAGAGAGAACATGTCATTCAGGGAGTCAGTAGAACCTCAAGAAAGACCCGCACTGTGTTTAAGGTATGGATGAGTCATCTGCATTTTATGGCCGGAACGGATTTTATTCTCCCTTCAGAATCTTTGTCGGGATTGCCAACATCCGATGCGGATGGATGTGCAGTCTCATTTAAAACAATGTAAGTAATTCGAAAATCCGATCCATCCGTGCGATGTGGATAGTATGCACTTTCCTATAGTAGACATTCTGTTGCCATAAAACACCATTCCCAAAAAGTCCCGATTGATTTCTACCTGATATGCCTTTACAACACAAAGGAAAGAAAAAGATATCTGCATATTTTTTTAATATTAACTGAAAGCAGAGTGGAAGAGGTTAATGTCATGGCTACACCTAGTGATGGTTGGTTGGTTTTGGGTTTTATGGCAAAAGGGCTATTTGGCCAAGCTATGCCAAACACAAGACAACAAAGTAGGAAGAAAAGCAAGTAGAAGGGTAGGCCAGGGTAAAACAGAAAAGAGGAAAGATCCCTCGGGGTTGTAATGCCAGTACACACCTAAAGGTGTACCCCTGACGGAGCTACAACTAGTGAATCGCCCAAGCAACTTCAAATCTGGACAGGAAAGGCAGGTAGGTATTTAAATTAATGTCACACTGGAGCAACACAACTACGGTTGATGTCAAGTCATGAAGAGGCAGATGACAAGGTCATACTTGAGCTGGCACCCCACTCTCCAAACTTCCACACCACACCAACGTCAGGACATTTGAGGCCACAACAGATTTAACATGCCCCAGTCCAATTTGTAAACGATGGTTTTGGGTTGGATTCGAACTCGCAACCCTCCAGTTGCTGATCCGTTACTCTTCCAACTGGGCTACCGCGGCTGTCTGGACAGGAAAGCTAAGGCAGAAACTTTGACTTAAAATGTAGAAACAAGACTTGCTTTCATTGCTGATGGCTATTGACTCACTCGAAAAATTAATCCCTATTTAGTAGTATTAATAACATGAGAAGTGGTACTTCGTGAAAGAGTCAAGAAATACTGGTTCAAAAAACAAACTGCAAATGTTTTGCAACTATTATTGACCATGTATGTGGCAATAAATTCACACTTCAACAGTCTTGAAGACAGGTACTACTAACACGCAACTTACTAAGTTGTGATAAATAGCAGATAGGCAATATCACCAGTTAGATTCATAATTCCTAACAAATATCATACTCAATTACATAAAATGTTAACATTCGATGATAAATTTATTAAGTTTTATACCAGGTTTATCTAAAACAATATGTTATATTACTTGTAGAAGTAGGACAGATAGGTTGTTAGTTGCTTTACAGGAAATTCATAAAATAGATGAATTAGTAAGTTTATACATGGTTATTTATTTTCTAAGCTATAAATGCTTAGAAAATTCTTTGTGCAAGACTTTCATTTCGTTTGGACACAATGAGACAATTTCAACTACCCAATTTAGACAGTTTACATGACTTGACATTTTACGAAATGACCTCTTTCGTTCATAATTTTTGCGAAAAAGCATTTGAGAATTAGGTTATTATATAGTACAAAATAATACTTACAAAGAATCCAAACCTGGATTACTGGGAATTGTCATTAGATCCTTGAGCTCTGACAGTAGTTGAGTATTGACAATGTTCTAGAAGAGAAAAGTAATGAAAAATGTAATTCATCCATGACATTCGATAACCCATAAGAGGTATGTAGTGAACCATCTAATTTCATACTTTTGTATTCGATCACCAGTCCAACCACTGAAGGCCCATGAAGGAATTACTATCTATGTGTAATTTCATTTGTAATACATGTGTACTTAACGAATGGTAATGATCTTGAAGAAATATCTTAAAGACAAGTAGACTTTTGTTGGAAGAACCTGGGCCAAAGGCCCTCAATCTCCAGTGAAATTGAAAGAAGTGAATGGCATTGAGTTTCCAGAGCCTTTTTGTAGTCAAGGGAGACTTGGTCAATATCTTAAAAGCTGATACACATATAAAGTTCAAAAGCTAGTGATTTCACTCATTGTTTGCGACCACTTTTTTAACAATCCCACTTACTAATTCATATGTGTAAATTTGTAAATAAATAACTTGTTCTTTTTTGGTGGTTTTAATATTTAACCTTTTTGATTCTTATAACCCTCATTGACAAGTATTCACTGATAGTAAATATTGATAAGAAATAAAGCTTAGCCCAAACTAAAATATATAGCCAACAATGAATAATACATTATGAGAAATAATTGTCTGTACATTAGAATGCAGTTGGCCTTCTCAAGCTGGACTTAAAAAATTGGGACAGCATTTGAAGGCTCCAAATTATGCCAGGATATAAAAAAAGCTGATTATTTCAAAACTTTCTTTTGAATGTAGGGGTAAGCATCAAGAATTCTGATTGATTCGGTTTGGGGTTTTATGGCACAAGGGCCATATTTGGGCAAGCTGCACCAAACACAAGACATAATGTCAAGTAATTGTGAAAGGAAAGAATGGAGAAAAGAAAGTTGAGAAAGATAGCTTGGGCACCCTGGGGTCATGATTCTCATGTTTACAAGAAGCAGTAAACCCCATGGGAAAAGAATAAATCTCGCTAGGGTACCTCATGTTCTTCAAGCCCCCTACACACCTAAAGATTTGACCTCGAGGGGCAAGAAAAGACGTGATATTACTTAGATAAGCAAAATGTAAAAAGTACCCTCCTCTAATTTTTCGTACTAAAATTTTAAGGGAAGTTAATTCATAAGTAAAATTCCAGCTAAAAATCTTTGAAGAATGAGCAGCGATATAAATTTTTAAACTTCAAATGCTTGTGTATTTAAATACATGGATACACATGTATTCCACAGCATGGGTACACAGATTTGAGAATTGAGATAATCCAGTTTAATTCAGGGAACAAAGTAGCCATTTATATATATTCTTCAAAATAAAAACAAAAATTCTTAAAATATTTCCCATTTACTTTCTATAAAAATTATTTTTCACTTGTATCACCAAAATTATAAACAAGAAACTTTCAACTTCGAAACATTAGGAAGTTGCGAAATGCATGAAAATGTTTAAAGTTGAATGAAATTGCTATAATTATTCCAAGTTACCTCCTCTGAACCCAGTCGTGAAGTGAAACACCAGTGAATTTAAATAGAATAGTAAATGCCAGTGAATTTAAATCATGTTTCATATTCCCTAATACAAGTGACACATGTCCTTGTACTATTAGTATACATTCAAAGCTGTGATACTTCTTGGGGAAACATCTTTATTAGGTGTGTACGGGCTTCACGAACCTGAGGTACACTAGGGATCTATTCTTTTCCCATGGGGTACACTACCTCTGGTAAACATGGGGATCGTGACCCCAGGATGACCAAGCGACCTTTCTTTCTTCTCTCCATCCTTTCTTTTCACAATAACTTGACATTGCCTGTCTTGTGTTTGGCGCAGCTGGGCTAAATAGGGCTCTTGCGCAATAAAATCCAAAACCAACCAAAGTTATAACTTACAAAGAAATATCAGATATCTCAGAATTTTTCATCATATAAGTTATAATTGTCCCCTAAATCTCCAATAAACTTACTAATAGAACCAGCATTCAAAATTGGCTCAGAGTAGACAAAATTACATAAGTTGGTTAGTTTGGTTTTATGGTAAAAGGGCCATATCTGGCCAAGTTGTGCCAAACAACCAAAAATAACAAGGGAATGCAGCATGCTAATGGGCACTGGATCATCAGTTCCATTAAGATTTCTATGGTTTGTTGATTTTGGGTTTTATGGCACAAGGGCCATATTTGGCCAAGCTGCGTCAAACAAGACAACAAGAGAGGAAAATAAAGCAAAAAGCAGAAGGGTAAGCGAGGGTAAAACAGAAGGGAGGACAGATCACTCAGGTACCTTGGGGTTGTGTTGCCAGTACACAGCAAAAGTGCCCCTGAGGGTAGGTAGATACTTAAATAACATCGCACTGGAGCGACACAACAGGCTATTGATGATGGTCTGGGTCCTACCCCTTAAGGGAAAGAACCGAAGACAACACCACATAATTTTGAACCACGGTCAGGTGACAAGGTCACACCTGAGCTAGCACCCCACTCTCCAAACTTCCATACATGCCAAGGTGAGGCCACAATGTATTTAACACATGCACCAGCTGCCTTTGTAAATGACAGTCTTTGGTTGGATTCAAACTCGCAATGCTCCTGTTGCGAGTCCTTTGCTCTTCCAACCGGGCTACTGTGGCCCGTGCCCCTGTGGGATAAGATTTTTATGTAACGTAGTGCATTTTAATTAAAACAAAGCAACAAATCATTAAGAATATTTTAAGTTTCTCAACCTCAAATTCAAGTTTTGGAGCTACAGGATTTAAGGCCGAAATCAAGAGGTCACCAACGATCATTCCCAGACTGCGGACGTATTCCTCAGAATTCCCAATCCTGATCATCGTTCCTTGGAGTGCTTGTTCAACAAAGGCTGCAACAAAAGGATTCAGTCAGATGGTAGATCAGAGTAGTTAGAGAAAGTGTGCATATAAAATAGGTTTCTCAACAAAGCATATATATATGTTACCAGCAATGTATGAAAAGCAGGCAGAATACCTGGCGCTTTGTGGCAAAATATGAAGTATCCGAATAGTTTTACTATATATACTTTTCCTGGGCATTGTATGTAATGTCTAGGTATTATATAGAATGGCAAATGCTATTTAGGCAAAGCATTAAAAGAGTCATGAAAAGGCTTATAGACAGTTCATCGTAGAATCATCGTTGCCATGCCATGATTCCTTCTTGGACACTTCATCTTGCTCTTCCGTTTTCATACAGAACAGTATGGGCCAGTCTTTGCTGAACAAATTCAAAATAGCATATTTCCTCACTTTTGAACAGACTGAAATACAAATGGGGAATTCTTCTGAGGCGAGTGTCGAAAGTCACATGCCTTGCCATGTGACATTAGATACATCATCAGTGGGAGTATTAATACTTTGCCGGTTTGTCTTTTGGCATTGAATAGAATGCCTAGGAAATGTGTGAAATATTAATCGTTTCATACTTTGCCCCAAAATACCAGACATTCTATATATTGCCTAGGCATTCTATGCTTTGCGCACTTTGCCAGTAACATACTATATGTTATGGTTCATGTAATAAATCAGTTAGTATTAATATATAAAACAACTGGCGAATATTAATAACCATGTCTTTTGGTCAATGTGATTAATAATGCATAATAATTACATTTACCAGTAAATATTAATAATTACCAATGAAGCCTGATGAATTGATAATTGAATCACTGGTTCATGTGATAAATTCTTATGAATTACTCACATTAACATCTTTATTTGGACCTTAATATTAGCTTGTTATTATTAATATAAACCGACGGATCACATGAGCCGTAACATATATATGTTACAGTTCATGTGCTAATTCAGTTAGTATTAATAACAGCAACTTTTGGTCAATGTGATTAATAACGCATGATAATTATATTTACCAGTAAATATTAATAATTACCAATGAAGCCTAGTGAATTGAATAATCACTGGTTCGTGTGATAAATCTTATAAATTATTCACTTTAACCTTTTCATTTGGCCATTATTAATATTAGCCAGTTATTATTAAT
Organism: Meta bourneti; assembly: GCA_933210815.1. Taxonomy (NCBI): domain Eukaryota; kingdom Metazoa; phylum Arthropoda; class Arachnida; order Araneae; family Tetragnathidae; genus Meta; species Meta bourneti. The sequence goes on along the minus strand of OW119928.1, from coordinate 93,940,581 downwards.
ATAAACTGACTGATCACATGCATCGCAATATATATACGGTTGACGGCACAAACTAGGGAAATTTTGGAGGCAGTATTACTCCATTTACATCATATGCATGCTTTTGGAATTGTGCTTTCTTTATATCGATCATTACAAATATTAATGGTATCTGCAATACTTATCCATCATAATGGAAGGTGGTTGGGGTTGGTTGCATTGAGGTTTTATGGTGTAAGGGCCGTATTTGGCCAAGCTGTGCTAAACACAAGACAATGTCAAGAAAAGAATGTCGTTAAAAGAAAAAGAGAGGGACTAGGGAACAGAGTAGTGATGGTGTAGAGTGGGATGAAAGCAGAAAAAGATTGCTTGGGTTTCTCGGGAATGTATTCCTGTACTTACTAGACAGCAAACCACAAGGGACGGGAAAAGACCACTAGAGTACCTTGGGTCCGTGAAGCCCTCACACGCCTAAATGAGATATGCCCTTCAGGGCAAGGGCAGTTAGGGTTCCAAAGGTAAAAATATTGGGCCCCTATGTAGGTAAGTATTTTAATTAACGTCGCATGGGAGTAATACAATGGGTTATTGGCAACAGTCACCCAAGAGAAAGATTCGAGGACACCACGTAATTTTGAACCACTTTCAGATGACACCTGAACTGGCACCCCATTCTCCAAACTTCCACACTACACCAACGTGAGGACATTTGAGGCCATGACCGATTTAATGTGCACCAGCCCCCTTTCTACATGATGGTCTTTGGTTGGACTTGGCCCTGTTTCCTGATATACTGGTCAAAGGTGGTGCAGGTTCGATTCCTCCCTCGATGTATTTCTCTTTTCCATCAGTAAAGCTTCCCTTGTTTGTATGTCCATTTATGTGATATTGTTTGGCGTGTATAATATTGAGTCAGGGTCATGAAATTGCACACAAAAAGTAGTAAACATATTGCAGCAAACAGTTGATTCTAGATTGTTTACTTCTGTTTGCTGACATTCGTCAACAAATATGTATAAATAATGTTGATTTCCATGCCATGATTGTTATTGAAATATATAGAGATACTTCCCACAAATAAAAAAGGGACTGCAGCAGCCCAGTTGGAAGAGTAGTGGATTAGCAAATGGGGGTTGCAAGTTCAAAATTCAGTCCAACCAAAGCCTGTTGCATATGTGGGAGCTGGTACATGTGAAATCTTTCCTGGCCTCATGTTGGCATGGTGTGGAAGTTTGGAGAGTGGGGTGCCAGGTGTTGACCTCGCCATTTGATCGTGGTTCAAAATGATGAGGTGTTGTCCTGGGATCTTTCCCTTCGGGATGGATCCAGGACCGTCGCCAATAGCTTGTGCTGCTCCAGTGCGATGTTAATTAACTACCCCACTCACACAAATAAAAAATTATCCAGGGTTATTATTGAGTGGATTAATTTAAATAGCAGAAAAGCTATAGTAAGGAAACGCTTAAGTGCGACTAATAGTGTTGTTTAAATTATAGGTTGGTTGGTTTTGGGTTATGGCACAAGGGGGCACATTTTGCCAAGCTGCACCAAACACATGACAAACAAGAGAGGAAACGAAAGCAAAAAGCAGAAGGGTAGGTGATGGTAAAACAGAAGAGAGAGCAGCTCATTTGGGTAACTAAGGGTTGTGATACCCATACACACCTAAAGATGATCCCCTGAGGGCTCAAATTGTAGGACCAGTGTCAGGGTAATAGTCATTTTTGCATTTCTGCTATCATGTTATTAAAACTTTAACTTCAATGTTGGGGTGTGACTTTTTGATCACCCTGAAATTCATTACCATTTTGAAAAGAACACTACAGTGATACCTTGGTTAACAACGGCCTCAGATAATGATGTACTTGAAAATGACGAGTGTGTGTGTGTGGCTGTAAGAAAAAAATCTCTTGGTTAACGACTCTTGATTACGTAAACCTCTATCCGATCTAAAAGACAGGAATTTTCAGATTGCATTCAGCCATGGTCAGGAGACATTGTCGAATACAGAACAGCCACGTAGCATAGCTGTAAAAGCTCAGATATGGAGAGAAATTGAAAGAACAAATTATGACTGCTGAAATCAAAAATGTTTTGGCACAGTGGGAGGAAGTTCAAAATGTTGCTATGAAATGGAATTCAAACAAATCTGAGATTATCAGAACTGCAGATCAATTTAATGAAAAGTTCATGCAGTTTTACAGAAACATTTTTAAAAAGAGCCAGAAGCAAACCCTAGACAGGTTTTCTACAGGTCCATTTGTCAAAAAACTCCGAAGTGAGCCCAATTGTCCTTCTGGTGAAGATTGATAATTAAAAACTGTTTTCATGAACAATTCATTTTATTAATGTCAATTTTTTGTAGCAACTGTAATAAATAAATGATACTTACCATATTTTTAGGACATTTTAAATGAGTTTTATCTATTTTTAATATGTACAATGGTTGTGGGTAGGAGTCAGAACAAATGAATCAATTTTCAATTAAATTTTATGGGGAATCGCGCCTTGGATAACGATGGTTTTGGTTAATGACGGTAATCCTGGAACAGATTACCGTTGTTAACCAAGGCACCTTTGTACTTCTATAGGAAACACTTCACTTTACCTTTTGATTCTGAGACATCTGTTGTCTTCACCCAGCTGGCACATATGACGAGAGCTGAAGCCAAGTATTTCTGCTGTTCCAAGCTTTGATACTTGATGGTGCCTTCATCTGACCATGTTTGGATGAGAGAACGTAAAATCTAAAATGCAACAAGGCTGTCAGAGTCCTCAAATTTACATTGAAAAGCATAAGCCCCTTTCAAGAGTTTGTGAAAACAATTTCAAGGATGAAATTTCACTAATGCAGTGGTTCTTAACCTTTTTAGTGATCGGCCCCCCCTTGAATCTAAAAATAAGTTTTTGCACCCCCTTGAAAAATGTATTTCTATTTCTTTATTTAGGAAATTACATCTATCACAAGGTAATTTATTTATTGAAAAATGAACACATATTTTTACGTATACATACAAAACAATATCAAATTTTTAACGGCTACGTTGATTATTATTAATAAAACTTTTGAAGCAAGGCTTCTTTTTTCAAAGAGCCACGCATAAGTCATCACTTGTATTTAAGCGATTTCTGGCTTTTGTTTTTAGGTGCCAAAAGTGATGAAAATCCCATTTCACACAGAAAGGTGGTAGAAAATGGTAAAAGTGTCTGCAATGCTGCATTTGCCAGCTGTGGATAAGGTTCTGTGTACACCAGAATTGTTCCAAGTCCAGTGTTTCAAATTCCATTTGAATACGTGTATTGGCTGCTCGTATTTCAATAAGATCGTCTTTTATTAAATTACTGTCATCCATCAAAACTTCTCTCGCACCCCCTGGAAATGCTTTCTTGCACCTCCAGGGGTGCACACACTCCAGGTTAAGAACCACTGCACTAATGGTAAGCGTTCTTTTTCAAGAGATTAAAAATTGATTTATGAAAAACTAGGAAAACAGTAATAAAAGTTTGTTTTTTAATCGCATAACAAAAAGAACACACAACAATAATGGATTTGTATTGAAAAAATGTTTGATTCTTATTATACACAAATAAATAAAATTATTAAATCAATTTTAATTTAATTTTTAGATTCTTGTTTTTAATCCAGTAATTCTCACGTTTCCAAGGGTGTTATTTTTCTTTTAGAAAAGTTTCAAGGTAATACGAAGAATAAAATCATTAAAAAATCAATGACATTTTTCAGCTTTCAAGCATTAAAATTAAGTATGTAGCGCATCAGCCCCTTAACGTGTGTCTCAGCGATATGCGCCTTGATTGGCGATGGCGGACCACGTGACACACTCTCCGCGAAAGAGAATGAACCCTTTTTCTCTAGTTGTTTCCCAATGCGAGCGTAGAACTGACGCGCTGAAGTTTTGTTCCCCGAGATGTAACTTTTTATGTTTGTTTATTCTTGTAATTGTTTTGTCTTGTGCTTAATGTTAATTAAAATTGTTCTTTTGGCCAATTCTTGCATTAGTCATTGGACTCAGCTCTAAAATTGACGCCCAATCTTGTGGCCCGAATTAAAGCCTTTGGGAACAACTCGTTTTTTGTTCAGGAATCTAGGTCCAATACTGTTGGTATTGAAAGAAAAACACACCCTGTGTTTCATTGGTGTTTAGAAACTCATCCCGAGTTAGCATACTGGTAGGAAAAGCCATGGTTTTAGTGTTCTGCAGCGGCGTCGAACTCACTATTTTAGGAAGCCTCATCCCAGGTGTATCCTATTGAATATAGGTGGAAATCCCTTCCACGGATCATCCTTATGCTCGTATCCCCAAGTGGTGATGAAGAATGAGATAAGTTTATTTTAATTTGTTTAAAATCATTCTTGTCTAGCAGTACTTTCGATTTGGCCAACCCGTGTCCAGCAACAGAATTTTGAAGTTTCGTTTTGTGTTCAAACAGTATTCTTGTTTAAAATATAGTGTGAAATCACTTTAAATGTTATTATTCCTTTGGTTCACAAGTGCAAAGTATTTGTGTTTTGTGAAAAGTATTTGTGTTTTATGAAAAGTTTTGTTCTTAAAGTAAAAGTGCAAAGTAGTATTGTTTTGATTAAGTGTACTGCTAGAATAAGTTTTTGAAAATACGTTATGTGTATTCATTTTGTAATAAGCTACTTTGTAAAAATAATAAGTGGTATGAATTAATTGTGTTCAAAAACGAAAGCTACAGCGTTATTTCGTTTCAAAAGTGTAAGAACCGATAGCATTCTGATTCGGTCATGTTCATGAGTCATACCTCAATAGATTCAAGGTCTGTTTTCTGCCAGCTGCATTTAAAAAAAACAAACCTTTCTTGATGTTTAAAGCGATTTTTTTCTTTATTTTGTGTTTGAGCTACATTGCGATTTCCTTTTGAGAGTTATTGGTTTTGTTAATCTATGTATGAAACAAGTGCAACGTGCGCAGAAATGTGTTTATATTATGCCTTTAAGGATTAGATATTAGGAAATATAGATTTCATTTTGTTTAAGCATTGGTATTCTTTTGGAATTTTGAAATATTACGGGAATTTATTATTTCTTTTGAGGTATTATTGAAATAAGACTAACTCACGAGTGGAATGTTATCTAATGTGTTGGTTTTGAATATTTAAAAGTGTTTTGGAATTTAATGTTCATAAATAACATGTGTTTAAGTGTTATTGGACAAATGTTAATGTTTTAAAAGTAATTTGTTTGACAATGCTAAACAAGTAGTACCTATAAGAAGTGGTCATTAATTTAATTTTTTTTTCTTGAAAACAAACTGTGTGGGATCTATTTAAAAAAATTTTTTACTGAACTTGTTTACTTTCGTATTCAAAATTATTTGTACACTTCGTAACCTAAAGATGTCTTATTTGGCAAGAGCTCTTAAATGTGACCTGATAGAGTTGGCGAATGAACTCGGCATCGAAATACCTGCTGATGCTAGAGTAGTTGATATAAAAAGATTTATCACTGGAGATGAAAGTTATGATGAAGACCACGAAAAATCTGCTTCTGTCTATAAGCGAAAACCGTGCAAAAGAGAAAGCAGAAGAAAAAGAAAGAATAGCACGTGAAAATGAAAGAATAGAACGGGAAAAGGCTGAGGAAAAGGAAAGAATAGAACGGGAAAAGTCTGAGGAAAAGGAAAGAATAGAACGGGAAAATGAAAGAATAGAACGGGAAAGAGCGTACGAGTTGGAAAGACTCCGTCTGCAGGTAGAATCACAGAAATTGGAGCAGGTCTCTGGTTTTAATCCTCTGTCTGCAGACCATCAACCCAACTTTAACTTGAAAAAGTTGCTACCTGATTTTGATCCGAATGATGGTGATATGACATTGTTTCTTCAGTTATTCGAGCGACAGATGAAAGTTCTTAAAGTAGGGAGACATAACTGGGTTGCCTATCTCCTGGGCCTATTACCTAATAGCGTGGCACAACTCATCGCCAGAGAACCAGAACAGAAGGCTCATGATTTTGATCACATTAGAACAATGCTGCTTCAGAGATTTAAATTAAGTGCTGAGAGAATGCGACAGCTCTTCGCAACTCACAAGAAAAGTCCTGAGAGCACTTGGAAGGACTTCCATTTTGAACTGCGTAGCTATTTTGAAGCATGGCTAGCAGAATTGAACATAACGGATTTTGAGAAATTGAAAGACCTCATGATCCTGGATCAAATGAAGAGACGTGTTCCTTCAGAGGTTAAAAACCATTTCTTGGACGTATGGAGCGAATGGGTCACCCCAAGTGACCTAGTGGAGAAGATGGACAGTTACGACAACTTACGTACTGTCAACCCGAAGCTTCCACCGAAGCAACATGAAACAAAACCAGTGTTCCAAAAAAGAAATTACTATAGAACCCAACAATCACAATTGGAACAAAGAGATAATAGACAAAGTCTGCCAGGGATTCCCAGTAACAGTAGGCGGGATCCCGGGGTCCTCAGTCAAAGTAGGAGGGACTCCTTTTCACAAGGCAGAATTACACCAAGGGGTATTGAAGAGAAGAAAGAAATATCGTGCTACGGATGTGGAGCACCAGGAACCATCAAATCAAAATGCAAAAACTGTTCGTCATCGACAAGAAGGGAGCCATTCCAAGCGAACTCTATCCGCATGTATACCTGTCACACCGATGCATCCCCGTTAGCGCTAATAGATATCTGTATATCGGGAGTAAGAGCCAGGGTTTGTGTTGATAGTGGTGCCAGCAGAACAGTCGCTGGAGAGATCATGTACCACCAATTAAAAAAGAGAGGAGTAGAGTTCCAAAGAGAAGTAGTAACAATGACTTTGGCAAATGGTTGTCAAACAACTGAAGAGGCTTGCACCACCATGGTGAAAATAGAGATTGAAGGAAAATCAGTTTCGCTGAATTTGCTGGCATTACCAAATGCAAAAAAGAATCGTACTGTACTAGGAACCGACTTTTTGGAAAAGTCCGGAATTGTTCTAGACATGAAGAACAAAAATTGGCATTTCTCTGACAATCCCCGTCGGAAGATTGGTTTCAAGAAAGATATCCCTGTAAAATATCTGCTATCTGTTGAAGACCCACCAGTAAAGAGTCAACAGCCTGTCGACAACTGTAGCAACAAAGAAAATTTTCATGAAGAAGATGAACGTTCAAGTTGCAACCAGCAACTCTCATACAGCCAAGCTATATCACCAAGCTCACTGCGTTCTGATGAAGAACATTTAACGTCCGATCAGCGCAGAAAGATGAATGGTTTGTTAGAAAAATTTGAGTCTACCTTCAAGCTAGGGGGAGAGCCTACCCCTTTTATAGAACATCGGATCAATACTGGTGATCACGTTTGGGTCACCATGCACCCTGTGAGTAACGCAGAAAAGAAAAGGACTGCCAAATTCATGCCTCGACGTGACGGACCTTACGTGGTGCTCACACAACGGTCACCTACAACTTATGAAATTGCAGATCCCAAAAATCCAACCACACCTATAGGAGTTTATCACTCTTCAGCTCTCAAGGCATGTAAAGCTACTGACAGTACTCCTGTGGTCCCATTAAGAAAGAGAGGACGCCCTCCTAAAGCACGTAATGCTGACTCCTCGTCGGGACGTCGTCGGAGCCAGAGGGGGAGGTTGTAGCGCATCAGCCCCTTAACGTGTGTCTCAGCGATATGCGCCTTGATTGGCGATGGCGGACCACGTGACACACTCTCCGCGAAAGAGAATGAACCATTTTTCTCTAGTTGTTTCCCAAGGCGAGCGTAGAACTGACGCGCTGAAGTTTTGTTCCCCGAGATGTAACTTTTTATGTTTGTTTATTCTTGTAATTGTTTTGTCTTGTGCTTAATGTTAATTAAAATTGTTCTTTTGGCCAATTCTTGCATTAGTCATTGGACTCAGCTCTAAAAGTATTATTTTTCTTTGCAACTGTTTGGAAAGCATTAAACAATATTTTAGAGAGGTAAACAACCCATTTGGAGCCTTAAAATGCAATTTGATGACTGACTTCTCAAAAGTGACTCCTTAGTCTCCACAAATTAGCAATTTTCAAATAAATTATCAAAGGTGAATGCTTAAAATTTTTATGAAGTAATCTTAGGACTCTGAAACACGTTTTAATCCGAGTTTTCTGGGTATTTAAATATATATTATAGCAAATAACTTGAGCTCTAACCCCTGCTCGAGAGGGAGCCATTATACCAAACTTAACCTTCTATACTAGGTTGCCATAGCTACATTTTGAGGATTCCCCGTTTACTAGGGATCATGTGATTCATAAAAAACTATCTTGGCAGGCAGAAAGGAAACAGAGCACTGGATCTGCAAAGACACGCCAATTGGAGCACTGTCTGTTTTCTTCTAAATTACTTGTATCTGGTCCTAAATATTCCGTTGTTCATTTATGTGTATATGTTAATGGTAAAGTATGCAAAGCGGGCATGGTATAGAATGCCTAGGCAATATATAGAATGCCTATGCAATATATAGAATGCCTGGCGTTTTGGAGCAAAGTATGAAACAATTAATATTTCACACATTTCCTAGGCATTCTATGCAATGCCAAAGGACAAACCAGCAAAGTATAAAATACTCCCGCTAATGACGTTTCTAATGTTTCAAAGTATGAAATATGTATTTTTAATGAAGGCCTTTTTATGACTGACTCTGTTTTGAAGTTTGACTTTTTTGTGAGAAAGACATTTAAGTGCAATTTAAAATAAAATTCTTTCCTTCCTTGTTGCAACAAATAAGTTCATGTTTTATTTTCTCTTGTTTTTCTCAATAAGAAAGTCTTATACTTTATTTTGCATATCTTTCTTTTTCATATACGTCTTTTCAATAAAAGTCTTTTCATGACTCTCTTTATATACTTTACCCAAATAGCATTTGTCATTTTATATAATGCCTAGGTATTACATACAATGCCTAGGAAAGGTATATACAAGGGATGGATACAAAGTAGTGGCAACACATCGATAGATCTGAAATGCCTTTTTTATCATAGTTAAAAACACATTCCTTCAATATAATCACCTCTCATGTCTACCACCTTCTGCCAAATGACAGGAAGGCACCGTACACCATCAGCACATCCACTTCTGTTGATGTCCCTCAACGATCGCCATACAGCACGGATAATCTCCTCCCTATTGTTGAAATGGATCCCTCGTAGTGGTTCTTTCATTTTAGCGAAGAGATCATAGTCACATGGACTCATATCCGGTGAGTATGGCGGATGTTCCAGTACCTCCCACCACCACCGTCGCAGGAGATCCGTGACAGCGTTCGCAGTATGACACTGTGCATTGTCATGGAGGATGATTGGATTCGAAGGCAACAAGTGGTGTCGCTTTCTCCAGAGTGCTGGACGCAGATGATGTCTCCGGAATTCACAGTAGTAGGCAGCATTAACTGTATCCCAGAAGTACAGCATGGTGCAATATCACTCCGTCAATGTCATATGCAACAATGAACATCACCTTAAGATGATACAGCATTGGGCGCACCTTCTGTGGATGTGCCACTACGAGGGATCCATTTCAACAGTAGGGAGGAGATTATCCGTGCTGTATGGCGATCGTTGCGGGACATCAACAGAAGTGGATGTGCTGATGGTGTACGGCGCCTTCCTGTCATTTGGTCGAAGGTGGTAGATATGAGAGGTGATGATATTGAAGGAATGTAAGTGTTTTTAACTATGATAATAAAGGCATTTCAGATCTATCGATATGTTGCCACTACTTTGTATCCATCCCTTGTATATATATATATAACATTAAAGGAATTCGGATATTTCATACTTTGCCAAAATGCCAGGCATTCTATATATTGCCTAGGCATTTTATACAATGCCTGCTTTGCACCACTTTGCCAGTAACATATATATTAGTAATAAATCAGAAGACAAAATATTAATCTGCTGACCAAGTTTTTTCTTTACATCAAAAAGAAACTAGAACAAAGATCACAATATGCAAAATAAACCATAAACGTTGAAAGTTTGCTTTTTCAATAAATTTGGTGGTGTATCACATTTTAACTGTATCAGCAGAGAAAAAATTGTTAACAAAGGTCCAGGTTAAAATATCTACAACTACACAATAAACAAATATGGTTAAAAATATAGTGCCCATCAATAATCATATTCTGAAAAAGAGTTAATCAAATATTACTCATTTTAACGTGGGAAGCAATGGCAATAGTGTTAAACACCAGTTACCTTAAATTGTAGACAAGGTCTGTTTGAAACAATAAAGAGAAAAAAAATCAAACTAAATGAAGTTTTGGTACTGTTAAAATATTTCCAAGGGGCCCCCAAGTTTGAAAACTCAAATACTTTTGAAGGACTTTCAAGAGTCATAGGGATCTTGATTAGAATTGTAGAAATACAGACATTATAGACAGAATATTTACAGAACCTGAATTGTATACGAGTTCAACATCAAATATTTATTTTACAGAAGTTTAATGGAAAGCATAATTTGCCTTTTGAGAAATTCATCATTTTGAAGACATAAAGACAACAGAAATAGCAAAAAGTAATAAACTCACTGTCCAGAACTGAGGCCTGCGACAGTCCGAGCTAGCATAATATCCAACGATGTTTTGCAAAATCAAAACCTAAAACCAGAAAAGTTGTATTGAAAAGAAAATGTAATTTACATTATATTATCGCATGGAAATTAGAGTGGAGATATTTTGATAGAGTGAGCAAGGAACATAAGCTTTTAAATAGGTAGTTGAATTAATGTCACACTGGAGCAACACAATAGGCTATTGACGACACTCCAGGATCAATCCACTCATTTCTTTTGTTTCACGTTACTTTTCAATAGAAATATATTTCTATAGAATCATAGCTCATTTTCTCTACAGAAATCTCTAGAGTTGTATAGAATTTTTTTCTATAAAAACAAAATTTCGTTTCTCTATAGAAATCTCTAGAGTTCTAGGGTAACGTACAAAAATTTTTGGTCGTTATGGATGTTATGGGGTAAAAGCAATATTACACTATTTGGAAATGTTATGATGCTCTGAGGGATGAATCAACCAACCTAATATCTGCACATGCGAGATTTGAACTTGTATCCAAGTGCTTCAGTGAATCTTTTTTGTAAGAGTGATACTTTCAGCTCTTGGCCACTGGTAGCAATACAAAATGTACAAATTTACCACAATAGAGACATGGTGCTTTGTTTTAGAAATCAGAAAGTCATACAATACATTATATTCATGAAAGTAAGGAATTCCAATAATTCTATTGAGTTGATGCAAAAGTTCGTCCCGTTTTTGGCGTCAGATGGCATTGCATCACTAAACCGAAGTGTTATCTACTTCACACATGTAAAAGTTTTGAATTCAGGAAGGAATTTCAGTGAGTACTTGGGGAAAAAGTTGTGCTATTTAGTTGTATTTGTTAAGCATTAAAAATGGCAGAAAATAAGGGGCATTTTCGACGTATTATGCTTTTTTTATTTCTGAAAAGGCAACAATGCTTCGAAAGATATGTGTTGTGTAGGGTGCCGTTGATGAGTTAAGTGGTTTACAAAGTTTCATCACCTGGATCAGTTCTTTAGCCGGAACTTCTATGAGCACGGGGATATGCAGCTATCAGAGAGATGGAGAACGGTCATCGAATAGAATGGCACATACTGTATTGATTCAATGTAATGTTTAGTAAATAAATTTTTTTTTCAATTCTTGACAAAAACATAGGACGACCTAATAAATTTAGGCTAATACCCAAGAGGCAATATGGCAACAGATTGAGTACAAGTAACAAAATCGCAATCAAGTCATTCATTACTATTGTAGCTGTACTGTACAGTATCAGGTACAATATTAATCGATGACAGAACAATACAAATCCTCCTTTTTCATCAAAGTAACACATTTACTTTGAAACTCCAAAAATAATCTGTAAGTAACAAAGAAAGTAATAATTACCTGTACATATTTCATAACAAGAAATTTGTATTCGTTAAAAGCATTGGCCTATTCTGGCATGTATTTTGAAACTTAGCAACTTCGTTTTTAAAATTGGTATAATTCAATAAGAAAATAGGTATTGATAATTAATGTTTTAATATTTATCCTTCATTATAATACTGTTAAATTTTAATGTTTCATTGGCAACATTAATATATTTTTTATACTTTAAAATTCATTGTTCAAATTAAATTTTAATATTTACCCTCATTGGTAACAACTGTAAATTTGCATACATCAAAATTTCATTACTTACCCCCTCCCATTTGGGGGAGGGGCAAAGTGTTCAAGCCCTTAGGAGTAGGTACCCATGCTTTCTATCCTAACACCGAAACACAACATGCTCACATTTTTAAAATGCCGGAAAAGAAGCAACTTTGTGGTCAGGATGTAGTTCATCTGCTCATTCTTCATGCCCATGTCACTTAAAATCCAATCCATATAACCATACCTGAAATGAATAAAAAACTGCCATTAATTTAAAATATATAATTATAATTAATTTAATGTCGATGAAGTATAAGATAAGCAAATATGTGTTCATGAAACTGAAATAACTTTTTTATATAACATAAGATAAATGGCACATAAAAAAATTGAAATTTAAAAGCAAAATTATTTTAATGGATGAAAATTGAAAGCTTCAAAATTTAAAAAACATTTCTTTTGACAACCATTGCATTAATATTTTGACAGGCCATTTTCTTGATTTAAAAGCATCAAGATGCAGGGGCTCAGGTTCGATCCCTATAACAAAGCCTGGATGCATTCCTCTGTTCTATGTTAGCAAAACTTTCCTTGTGTGTATGTCCGTAACTAGATGAAAAAACATTACTTGACCAGATCTTGTCCTTGTGCCATAAAAAACCAACCATCAGTGTATACCATCGATTTATTTTGTTTGGTCTTTTTCAAGAGAGTACTTTGTAAGTCAAAAAAAGAATCTTTGATAGTAAATATAACCTTAATATCCGTTGACCATTTTGTTTTAATAAAGAACACTTGGCATTTTCCCTGTAGACTTAGTTGCAAGTTGTAGGAGGGTCCAAAATAACATCAGGAAAGTCCTTTCTCTGGGTAGGTAGGTATTTAATTAACGTCGCACTGGAGTAACACAACTGGCTATTGGACGACGGTCCGGAATCACACTCCAAAGGGAATGATCCGAGGACAACACCACATCATTTTGAAGCACGGTCAGATAACGAGGTGAACACCTGAGCTGATACCTGACTCTCCAAACTTCCACAACAACATGAGGACATTTCATGCCATGACAGATTTAACATACACCAGCCTCCTTTGTACAAAACGGTCTTTGGTTGGTTTTGAACTCACAACCCTCCGGTTTCTAATCAGTTACTCCTCCAACCAGGCTACATCCTTCCTCTGGAATGAAGCTAGTTAGCGCAATAAGAAAATAAGATCCAATATAGTTCGGTTCTCGCAAGTTGGCATGAGTCTCAAGTGGTTTTGAATGAGTCTGCTCTCTAAATTAGGGGTTAGATTAAATGTAAGCAATGGATTTTAATTGGCATCCTTAGCATGGCTTCTGGATCCAATTATATCATTTGGTGCTGGAAGCGATTGCAAGTTGCCAAACCAAATAATCACCTATGACGTTCATGCATGCTTTTGAGTGTGACAGCCCTTTCCCCCTGTGAGCTAAATCATCTTTGTACGGCTGGACTTCTCCAAGGTCAAGTTCCTTCTCCCCGGAACCACACGAATTTTTTCATCGGACCTCGTATGACCCCACAAAAACGAAAATGGTAGGTAGGTATTTAATTAATGTCACACTGGAGCAATTAAGAGGCTATTGGTGACGGTCCGGGATCATCCCCCGTAGAGAAAGATTCAAGGACAACACCACTTCATTTTGAACCACGGTCAGATGACAAGGTTACACCTGAGCTGGCACCCCACTCTCCAAATTTCCACATCACACCAATGTGAGAATATTTGAGGCCCCAATAGATTTAATGTGCATCAGCCCCCTTTGTACACGAGTCAGGTTGGATTCGAACTCACAACCCTCCGGTTGCTAGTCCATTACTCTTCCAACCGGGCTACCGTGGCCCCCAAACGAAAATTACTCGAGTCTATCTTTGCAATTTCTATGATTGGTACATTTATTTCTGATTGGAAATTTAAAACATCTGAGATACAACTGCAGAAAGCGTACGAAATTTCAGGCAATTTATCATGGTATGATTGAGCAGCAATCTGTGATTCAAAAGCATATAAATAAGCAGAAGTAATAAAAACGACTTACCAAGGAACTACTAAGAGTAAGTGAGTCATGAAAGGCTCTAGAGAAACCAAAGGCATTTTACTAATCAGATTTTGAGACATCCTCCTCCATATGTGGTCAGATTCAGAATGCTTGATGATTGCCATGTAAAGATTCTTTGAAATGACATCTAGAAAGATTTTGGCAGTAAAAAATAACTCTAAAAATAAAATCCCATTAGAAACACATTACATGATTCCAACTCTTCAAGCAAAAGAAAATTTAGGCCCTTTTAAAGGAAATTTTTAATTCTTTAAGGCTACTTTTCACATAGATCCGAATAGATTAACCTTTTCTTCCTACGTCAGCAAAAGTCCAGGAACCATAATTTCCTAGGGCAGCCCAGTACAAATTAGCCCGGCTTAAAAGGTCGTCAACTAAGATGTGATCATCAGATAAAAAGTGCAAGATAAAAGAGGACTAAAATCCATAAAGCTCCCAGTCGAACAAATGGGGCAGTCAGTAGAAGCATGCACACCAATGTAAGTGTCCTCTTAAAAAGTTGTGTCCAGATAAAATTCGAAAATTTGCCATAGCAATATGTCATGGCAAATTAGGTGGAACAGGGTCCAATAAAAGCTTGCTCCGTGTTTTGTACGTGGCCTTAAGCTTTTGATGGTCACAGACGGACTTATTTATCTTTCGCTCTACCAACCTGCAAGGTAAGGGAGAGGGCTGGATTGCTGGGGTAGAGGACAATAAAGTAACCTGCGAGTGCACATATGAAGAAACTTTTGCGTGTGCTATATTTGGGTCTCATGGACACAATTTCGAAAACTTTTTGCTAAAAACATGAAACGTTTTCGCTAATCACTATTATGTTATTGATTTTGAAGACACTTGAAATTGGATCAGTATCTTTGAATGGGTCTTGAGAATGCAGGTGAAAAAATATGAAGTGTTCTTAAAAACTCTAATTTAAAAAAACTAAAAATTAGTTTCTTTTTAATTTACAGGCTTACAATAAATAAATAAGGCTTTCTAAGGGCAATTTCAAATTAAAATGAAAAAAATCCTGCCTTCCTCAGGCATTTTTTAGAAGCCCCAGTAGTCCAGTTGGTTGAGTCGGGGATTAGCAAATGGAGGGTTGCAAGTGTGAAACTCAATCCAACCAAAGACAGTCAGGTGAATGGGTCCTTTATCAACAAAGTGCCTACCCATGTAATTTTATAGTGTACCAGTTTTAGTTCTCATATTCAGAAATGTGAAATGATTGGGTTAATTAGAGCAGAAATGACTTACCACCATGACCGAGAATACACAGCTTTCCAAGAAGTTTACCAATAAACTCAAGGGTACAGTCTCTGGATTCTCTTATTTTCTCATGCAATGAAGTGAGAGTTTTTAGAACAGATGATGCCAGCAGTGGTATATAAAAGTCAGCATGAAATATTTTACTGAAAAAAAGTCAAAATTTGAAGTGAAATTAAAAATACTCAAAGCTTAACAGCATTCTTTTCTTAATTAGTCACATACTTTTCAAATTTGGCAAATTGTTTTTATCTCAAATATTCCATAGAAAATTTGTTTCTTTTACTAGTGTATGTTGCATTGATTTTGAAACATAAGGAGTCATAATAAGGGCCCAGATTTTGTTGACATGTCATTTTTTTGTCAGCATTTCATGACTTTGCATGTATAGGAAAAAATTCTGTGCATCAATCTCCAGATTTTAGAAATTAAATTTCTCCAGGTCATTTTTCAGTATTTTTGATAATTAGATAATTTTTTAGAGTTCTAGAAAATGATCTGGCCATTTTTCGAATTTTCAGCATATTTTAGTTTTATACTTGGTGCAAAAAATTCGTTGAAACTTTTCCAAGCCACCATCTTTCATCAGCGATTTCGTTTTTACCATAAAAAACCGAAAGAACAAGACTTAAACTCATCTAGAGTCTGGTGCCAAAAAAGTTTAGGATGAAAACAAATGATGAGTGAAGTACACTTAAAAATTTGAAGTTAAAAATACATTTCACTGATAAATTTAAATAAGATAATTGAATGAAATGAATTTTATAAAGTTTTTGTTCATTTTTAAAAGTATTTACTTAATAGGGTCTGGTAGGGTAAAGTGGGTAGTCCATGCAAAATCTACCTAATTAATTATACATCCGGGGCCGCGGTGGCCCGGTTGGAAGAGTAACGAACTAGCAACCGAAGGGTTGCGAGTTCGAATCCAGCCAAACACCGTCGTGTACAAAGGGGGCTGGTGCACGTTAAATCTGTCGTGGCCCCAAACGTCCTCACGTTGGCGTGGTGTGGAAGTTTGGAGAGTGGGGTGCCAGCTCAGGTGTTGCCTCGTCATCTGACCGTGGTTCAAAATTACGTGGTGTTGTCCTCGGATCTTTCCCTCTGGGATTGATCCCGGACCGTCACCAATAGCCCGTTGTGTTGCTCCAGTGTGACGTTAATTGAAAATACCAAATACCAAATAATTATACATCCTGTTTTTTCGGAAAATAAAACTCACAATTATATATTTAAGTTCTTAAAAGTTTTTAATTGAAAACATTTTACTGGTAACATCTTGATCCTGGTGGCCTTTTATTTGTTTTGATCCAGTCATGTGGGTTGTAATTGTCTGGGAAACTTTCTATTGATGTATGCCTTTCTAAAATTATTACATAATTTTTGTTCTCTGAGCTAGATAAAAAACTTGTTAACAGATTCCAATAAACAGGCAAGAAATTACAACATTATTTTTAATGTTAGATGTTTTTAAATGAAGTGGGGTAAAGTGGGTATAGCTTTAGGCTTAAAGGCAACATTGAAGAAACTTCTTTTGGGGGTTCTTTTATGATAAAGATCATTTTTAATCAGCAAAAATGAATAGGTATATAAGTATTCCATAATATACGAGCAAATTGCAAAATGTATTGTATTGTGTATTTGCAAAATGTTTCTAAGGTCACATTTCCATGTCTATTGAAACGGTTATGTGAATCATTAAAATTAACCATGTGAAAAATTTAAGAAAAGTGGCTACATACCATAAATTGACAGGCTGTGGAATGCAGAATTTTACGGATAGAAAAGGCATTAATTTTCCAGAATGAAGTTCAATGTATTGTAAGCTTGTCACAAAATGAAGGGAATCAGGCTTCACAGGAAATAATAACAAGTTTCACAAGCAACTTACATGCCAAATAAAGTTACTGTTTTCATAGTTAAAAAACTCTGAAATTTGCCATATTAACAACCCTCTCAACTCCTATGTCTACTGATCTTAGAAATGATGCTCGGAATTCATTGGGAAAAAGGGAAAGGGCTCTGAAAAATAGGTGAGGTATTAACAGTCTAGCATCCTAAAGCATTTATTTCAAGAAATATAAAATAGGTACAGTAAAAAGAAAAAAACTTGAGAACATCAGCTCAGGCTCTTACTGAAAATAAAATTACGGAACCAGAAGAAAATACTGAAGAACCATAGAGCAAAATTGATAGTAGCAATATTAAAAAAGTTTCTTGGGTAATGTAGGTTCAAAAAATCAGTTCAACAAACCGTTGAGCAAGTAATAGAAGTTGGAAAAGATTCATTCTTTCTTAAAAAATCTAGAGTTAATTGATGGTATATTTTCTACAAAAGGAGGATATTGGCATAATAGATATTGGAAGCATTTATTATACATACATTGCCACAAAACCTACATTTTATAATGATGGACAGTTTTGATATGTAGCTTTCTCAAATTCATGTTAACATTGTTTTCATGAATTTTGAATAAAAATTCATGTTTTGTATTGTGTAGATCTACACAAATTTTGGCCTTTGCTGATGATGTCATTTTGATAGCTAGGAGTAAAAATGCATTGACTGAATTATTTAAGAAACTAGTAATGGAAGCCAAAGTCTTCAGATTAGAAAATAATGTAAAAAAGACTAAATACATGGTGATGGATTGCAAGGGAAGTGAGGAAGATACTGAACTCAGGATAAATGATACAGTTAAGTTTGAAAGAGTTAAAGAATTTAGGTATCTAGGCTCAATTGTTACTGAAAATGACATTATGCCTGAAATAAAACAGAGGCTTAATGCAGAAAATCGGAGCTTTTTCGCGCTACAAAAAATAATAAGATCTAAAGCAATTGCGAGGAAGACAAAGCTAAAAGTATCACTAAAAACAGTAATATATGGATTGGAGACATGGACTTTGACTCAAAAACATGAAAAAATGTTGATAACTTGGGAGAGAAAAATCTTGAGAGTCATATTTGGACCAATCAAAGAAGGAGGTGTATGGAGGAGATACAATCATGAAATCCAAAAATTATATAGAGAAAAAGATATCATAAATTTGATAAAAATCAAAAAGAATGCAATGGTTGGGACACATGGAGGGAATGGATAATAATCAAGGCACAAAAAAGATATTTAAGAAAGTGTCAAGGCCAGAGAAAACCTGAAGAAAAGATGGCATGAGGAGGTCATAAGAGACCTCAAAATCATGGAAATAAAAAATTGGTGGACTAAGGCTCAAGACAGGGTGCTTTGGAGTCGTATCGTTAGGGAGACCAGGGTTCAACATGGACTGTAGGGCCAGCGAGTTAGTTAGAATTTTTGACTGTTATTTACAGTGAAATGAACACTCAAACATAGTTCAAGTACATCTTGAGCTACAGCATCCGTAAATATTGTTATGTATTATAAGTTAGGCATTTAGAAGGTCACTAAAATAGTAGCTCATTGAACAAAGAGTAAATTTAATAGTAGCTCATTCAACAAAAATTGTTCTTGTAATACACTTATCAATTAGTATATTTTGTTAATAATTTTTTTCACTATTTATAATTTCATAACTTCTATGAATTACACACTTTCTCCCACATGCTACCCCACTTTACCCCATACCATGGGGTAAAGTGGGTATAAAAATAGCCACTTAATTAAAAATATAGGTTTAAATATGAAGAAAAACAGGTGCAGTATGTTCTTGAATAATGCACAGAAACACCACTTTTTTAAAATTTGCCATTGTTAAATCCTACTTTGAAATTGAAAACACTAGTTGCATGAAAATAATGTGTAAAAATGGCACTCAGGATTTGAGTTGGCCAGGTCTGTAGTATAATAAATGCAACAAAATACTTACAACATTTGCCCTTTGGTTTTATTAGCCACTCTGTCAGGCAAGGATACAATGAATGTTATCAAGTCATTCCACATTTTGGATGCTGAGATGTATTCTGGATCCCATTTCCCACAGCTCAAGCACTGACGTAACAACAGTAAGTGCATGTTTTGGTTCTTAAGAAACTGTTTCAAAAGGTTAAGTACTTTCTGCTGTTGATAGCTTGGACTGTAAACAAATAAAAATTTTGTAAATAGGAAAATAGCAGAGCACACATAGTCCAGCTCCCACCAGAAGGCAGTAATCATGTGGTTTTGTATGAGTCTATTCTTTAAATTAGGTGATAGGTGGAACGTAAACAAAGCACTTTCACAGCATCTTTAGCAGATTATGGTTCTAAGTTTATCATTCTGTGCTGAAAGTAACAGCAGTGATAACGAGGTGTAGAGAAGAAAACCATCAGTGGCAACTGCCATTCGTGTTTTTGGTATGGCAGTGTCCTCCCAACATGCTTTCAAACCTATTCAAAAATCAATTGACCCAAGGTCAATAGCCTTCTCGTTGGAGCCACAATATAATCAAAATTTAAAATCATATTTTGCTGATTTCTTTAAAAGAAG
Source organism: Meta bourneti (assembly GCA_933210815.1). Taxonomy (NCBI): domain Eukaryota; kingdom Metazoa; phylum Arthropoda; class Arachnida; order Araneae; family Tetragnathidae; genus Meta; species Meta bourneti. The sequence goes on along the minus strand of OW119928.1, from coordinate 93,920,636 downwards.
CAAGACAAATTTCCAAGGTATGCAAAAGATAGTAAAATGAAGAGTAATTATTAATGTTTAAAATATTATAAGAATATCTCACATTACATCACGTTGAGCGACAGAAGAGAGGTGTAAACTCTGTTAACTAACTATAATTGAAGACGACAAGGATTTGATTTAAAACTAATTATAAAGATTTATTAGAAGGCTAAAACTTATGATACCAAAAAAACTTATGATACATGACATTAAACTGTAACCTAAATAAAAGTTAAAAACATAAGCAACAGAAATCTCAGGCTTTTTAACTTAAGAGACAAACACTTTCAACATGCAATAGAGATAATAGAATTGCAGTTACACTCAGAAATGCAATGCAACTCCCAGTTGGTACAGACAGGGCATGTAACAATTATCATAAAACTATTTTTTATGGAATTTAAAACAGCTTTTCATACAAAGAGATAATGTTTGTGATGTTCGCCAGCCAGACACTGAGGAATGTTGTATGGAAAAGGAACCATTTGATCCCCAAGCGACATCGCCGGGGTGTCCTTGGACGGTCATCTGGGGAATAGGCGAAAAGAGAAAGATGGGGTGAGAGAGACTCGAGGGTTAGACACCAACAAGAAAGGACGTAGAGAGAGTCCTCTGATGTCATGTTCCAAAACACTTGGAATGCTTTAAATATAAAATATGTAAATAGCATGATACTCAGAATTATAAATGTCTCTAAAGACACCACTGAAGAAGCATCATTCATAGAGGTAGCCTTTACATGTTAGAAAAAGAACCGTATGTGAGTGTTTAACAGTTTGAAAATAGCAGTCATTAGTCACACATACCTTTCGTTTTTATATGCAAGTCGTTATTTTGACACCTAACTTTTTTTCACTTGTTTGGTGTCACCAATAACCTTTTATTCTTCCTCCTAAGAATTTATACTAGTGGTTCCCAAAGAGTGGACCAAGGCTAACCAGGGGTCTGCCACAAGGTTTCATGGAGTCTGCGGAACACATACAATATTTCACTACCCAAAATGAAGAATCCTTTCCAGAAAGAATAAAGTATTGTCACATGTTTCTTTTTTTCATGTATTCTACCACTAAGAATGACACTTCTTCGGTGTGCTTTTCAAATATTTATGAATATCATAAATTCTTTGTACAAAGTATTTACACTTCAAATTACATGCCAAAGTTCTCAATCACAATGACTCACTTTCTGTTTCTCTCTCATCCCCATTCTTTCTGCCACTTCACAGCACCCAGATCACAATCCAAGGACACCCTTGTCTACATCCCTCAGTGTCTGGCCAGAGAACCTCACATATATGTGAATAGAATATACAGTGGTGCCTTGGTTAATGATGATAATCCATTCCAGGATTATTGTCATTATATATATATATAATCAAAACCGTCGTTATCCAAGGCATGATAACCCATAAGATTTCATTAAAAATTGATTCATTTGTTTTCAGAGGTTTTGCATCGTGTATCTCATATGCTAATATTTGGTAGTAACTTTGTTTTGTCGCTATATGGTCAGTTTCTGCTGTACGATTGAGCAGACATTTTTATGCAAATATCCTAAAAAATACAGAAAAACCAAACTATTCTTTTCCTAAAAAGCAAAAAAATCAACATACTTAATAAATACAAAATGATTCTTAAAAAAACACAAAACAGTTTGGTGAAACTTGAATTCCACTTCATAAATTTTAATAATTGATGACATCTTACCTACTATCCTCTAGCTTTCGAACCAATATCATAAAAGATTCATGGTGAATTGAATGAAGAAAAATATCATCGAATATTTTCTCTTGACTTTTGTTTGCAAATGAGGTGGGCTGTAAGGAGTCCAACAGTGCAGATGCGACAGAAAGGTAATTGCTTAATAATAATGGAGAAATTTCGTCACAGCTCAAATATCGAGTGTGATAATCTTTCAAGACGGACCATTTTTCGGTTGCATCCGAACTTTTAGACACTGTAAGGAAAAGATAATTTATTTTTCGAGATATTTCTGTAGCCTCTTTGCTATCCATCATTTTTGCTTCCGTCCTAAAAATGTTGCAGTTTTTAGTATCCGTCAGAAATTTGAAGACATTGATTAATGTGTTTGAATACGAGTCAAATTGGGTACTTTAAATTATTTAGGAAACGAAATCATACTAATTTATGCACAAGGAAAACAAATGTAAAGAAAAACAATCTGCTTTATCTGAATTTGTATTTTCAAACACCAGAAGCAATATACATTGGCCTTTTTTTTCACACATCAGCTAACCAATAAACGACCTAACACACTTGTCGGAAAATTATTTTTTAAAACAAAAGTTCATGTAAGTTTGTTTATGTTTTTTGCAGGTTTACTTCTCTAACAGAAACGAAGCTTTTACCTCTATTAAATTTTATGTTGGATATGGTGTGGTAGGTAGGTATTTTTAATTAACATCACACAGGGGAACCACACCGGGATATTGGTGACGGTCCGGGAATTAGAATTTTTAATTAACGTTGCACTGGAACAACACAACAGACTGTTGGTGAATGTCCGGGATCATCACCTAAATGGAAAGATTCGAGAACAACACCATGAAAATTTGAACCACGGTCTGATGACGAGATCACATCTGTGAGCTGTCTCCCCACTCTCCAAATTTCCACACCACGCCCACGTGAGGACACTTGAAGTCACGACAGATTTAACGTGCACCAGCCTACTTTGTACACAATGGTCTTTGGTTTTATTCGAAGTCGCAATCGTACGGTTGCAAGTTCTTGAGTTGCAGTTCTGGCTTATTGATTGGAGGATTCAAATCAACGTTGACAAATGTCAAGTGATTATGTTTACTAAAAAGCGAAACCTACCACCACCTGTCCAGCTGTTCGGAAAGGATATTCCCTGGTCTCCAGCTTGTATATGCCTCGGTGTCACTTTAGACAACCACTTAACAAGAAATAGGCACATATCCTCCCTTAAATCTAAATTTCTAGCTGCATGTAATATTGTATACCCCTTAATTGCTAGAAATTCGAAAAATGTCGAGACACAATAAAATGCTCATATATAAAACTGTTCCGCCCAGTGGTTACTTACGCTTGTTAGGTCTGGGGATATGCAGCTAAGACCTTCATAAACAAAACTGAAGCACTCCAAAATTCTACCCTCCGTATCATTATGGACAGCCCATGGTATTACCAAATAAGAGAACTAGTAATTCTAGAACTCAAAGAATTTTTTGACAAAATCAGCAAAACCTTTCTCCGCTCCCTCCTTTGCAATGAAAACTTAGCTGTAGCGCGGATCCCCATATATGACCATCGTCTATCAATTAACAAAAACAGATCAAGAGCCATAATGAATTATGTTACAAATGTAAACAATAACTTAAATTCATACTTTTGATTTAAAATTTTTAAAAAATTAAGCTAATTTTCATTTGGAAAATCATGTAGTCTTCCAAGCCTTCTAATTAATTCATAATTTTTTAATACTATTAACTGCTGTAGCCACAAGTATTCTGAACTCTGATATTTTCTGAGATCTCACTCGAGTGATGGGCTTGCCTACCGCGCATTGTAACGCCTTCTCCAACCACACCAACTGCAACTACAACCTTCTTGATAACCTGACACCCAAGACTTTGCTACACCGTTGTAAGTTTCTAATAACCTAGACGTATTCGGAACACTAGGACTTTGTTATTTGGAGACAGAGGGTCTTCGGCCCAAGAGCTTCATGGAAAATTCACTCTCCAATTATTCACATTCAACTTTTCCTAATTATCCATTTTTTAAACATATGATCTATTAAATTTGCTTTTCGTTCCTTTTTTTAAGTTAAACATATTTTTCTTTTTATTCCTCTCTCTTCTAAATTGTTTTCAATTTCAAAATAATGCTTTGAATAGGATAAGGTTAAAATAGGTAACACTGAAAGATTTTATGAATTGAATGAGACTAAATCAAGGCCATCAAATGATTATTTGGATTTCCTAGTGAATTGAACAAAACATGAATGTACACTGATATTTGTACACTGAAAAAATCTTTTATTCTGTAAGACAATTTCTTCAGTTTTGCCTACGTTTCGTTGTTACTATAAAATCCCAAGATGAATTAAGGTGTAAACAAAAGGAAGAGTTTCGAAATGGGTGGAAGCAATGTGATTGGAAAGATCATAATAACTTCTTAAATGTCATTTTCAGGTAGTTTACCGCATTACATTATCGTTTTACGAGTTTCTGTATTAACTTAAAATTTAGTCTTAAAAAGAAGCAATTTTAGGGCAGAATCAACACAATGATGTAAATAGATGTAATGAATATATTGTAAAATATCTTAAAGTGCAAATTTTGCGACTGAACGTTTTTTTTTTTTTTAAAGCGTGTAATTTTATTGCTTCAAACAAAAAATTTCACTATTTATTTCTTGGAATTTCTTGTCAGACAATGTATTTTTGAAAGTAATAGAAATTTTACACTTTAGTTTTTGAAATAAATAATATACTTTCCCACAAGTTATGAATTTCTGAGTTCTAGAGAAAATCTCTACTTCAAGGGTGGCGTGGTCATGAGAGGCATCTGGGCGAAGGCCCTCCATCTTCAGGTAGGTATAGTATCTAACATAACAGGAATTTGGATTTCAGTATGCTAAATTTTATTGATGTAACGGGGACTTGAGCTTGTGGGAAGGGTCCCGAGTGCTAAAGAGAGGGTGGTAAGTAAATGCATGAAGGTACAGTGACAAAACTAAATACCCAAGTTTCAGAATCGAAAATGCATAAATCAAAATGAAAATTTTCTAAAATTAAAGTAAAAATACTAGATAAAAGAATCAAGTGTGAAAAATATTTACAGAGAAAATGGGGAAAAATGGTTAAGCACTACTAATTTAAAAAATTTAGGAGCGAAAAATAAAACTCCGTCGGTCGAGAGGTCTACCTCCAAAGCACTATCCGCAACTTCGGCGCGTGGCTTTATTCACTACATCATTCATATGAGAGTAAGGGTGTTTTAAGGTAAGAGATGAAATGGCTGGCAATTTGCTATAATTTAGAATGGCTCTGGGCCAGTTAAAATTAGCAGAAAGACGATGGTCATACCTGGGGATCTGTGCTATAGCTAGGTTTTCATTGCAACTGAGAGTTTTATAAATTTTTTTACTGATGCGGCCGAAAAGCTCTTGAGTTCTAGGATTCCGAGTTCTCGAATTTTGTTGTTCCTGTAGTACCAGGGACTGTTAGTGATAATTTTGAGGGTGGAATTTTGAAGAGTTTCAAGTTTCTTAATATGGGTTTTAGCAGCATATCCCCATACCTGACAAGCATAACTAATTACTGAACGGAGCAAAGCCTTGTATATGAGCACTTTGGTTTCTATTTACAATTTGGAGGCCCTAGCAATTAGGGGAAAATAATGTTACGTGCAGCTAAGAACTTGGATTTAAGGGAGGTAATATGCCTATTCAAGTTAGTCTTGTCCAGCGTGACACCAAGATAAATACAATCTGGGGACCATGGTATAGTTTTGTCGAACAATTTGACTGGTGGCGGAAGAATTCTTTTGCGTGTGAACATGACAGCTTGACATTTGTCCACGTTGATCAGTATTTTCCATTCGATAAGCCAGGACTCAAGTGACTGGAGGTATCGTGTGAGTGTTTAGGCGATATTTTCAAGTTTGTTACTTTGGGCCAGTATTGCAGTGTCCTCTGCAAACATGCAGAGTAGTGCGGAGATATTTTGTGGTATGTCGTTCACGTACAGATTGAATAATTTGGGTTCAAGAATGGAACCCTGTGGTGTACCAGCCTGAATGGTACGCCATGATGTCTTTATACGAACTTATTCCTACTTGTTAAGTAGGAATTAATAAGGTGTATAAGTGAGGCACAGGGAAACCAAATGTGATGAGTTTGTGGGTAATGCCATTTACCCAAACACGGTCGAAGGCCTTCGCTACATCTAGCAGTATAGCAGAAGTGCTTTTGTAGGATCTAAACCCTTCAATGACATTCATCACTCGAAGGAGTTGGGTTGTCGACAGCTGTTTTCTAAAGCCAAACGGCTGAGGGATAAGTATCTTGCATTTCTGGTAGTGGTCTTCCAGTCGAGTGTTTATGATGTACTCGGTAGCTGTCGTATCTGGTTCTGTTTAATGGGTTATCAGTGAATACCAGGCAATGCAGACAGCACAAACAATTATTATATGACAAAATATTTACAATTTACCGAGGAGCGTCCTACATGACCACTCCACGACCACATCATCCGAATATGATTGCTTTATCTTAACACAATCTGACGGTGCTTTTAGCGCCATCTGTAGGGTGATTGAATCCCTAATACGACATCTCCCCGCAAGATATGGGTTTGGGGTTTTCTCAAAACATAAACACAGATCTAAATTTAAATATTATGGAATCAATCGCCTAAATATTATCACACCATATCAACAGCAAAAAAATGCAAAATAAAAAATATATATACATATAAGAATAAAATGCCCATAAAATACTAAAGCATACAATACAAAGAAATTATGCTTAAAGTCACAATAATAAATTTGTCACTACTTCTCTTCGGAAAATAGTCTGGATAATGCATCAGCATGAGGCATTTTGACTCCTGGACAATGTTTTATTGTTAAGTGAAGAGCAAAACCCACCGCTGTAGTCATGTTGATTGAACATTTTGTAAGGTATGACAAAGGGTTGTGATCAGTGTACAGTTGTATTTTGGACCCGAAAACTAGAGTTTCAAACTTCTTCAAACTCCACACAATAGCGTACGCTTCTCTCTCTATTATAGACAAAGCTTGTTGAGTTTTATTCAACTTCTGGCTCACATATACAATAGGTCGGAGTAATACTTCGATCCCTTGGGACAGACAAGCGGCGATACCATACTGGTGTAGCGTCTTCACACTATGTGGTGGGAAATCGTATAAATGAGTACTAATGGTTGTACTGCTTTCTGGATTATTTAATAACAAAGAAATATCTCCAGTTACATGAAATATGTACAGTACAGAAAACAAATTTGCCCGCAACGGGACTTAAAGGCGGTACCCTTTCTGGGACCTCTGAGAGACACTCCCAACACCGTTGAAGTTCTAGCGTCGTCTCCTTCATCCTCCCTGGACTCGGGTCGGCAAAAGGCGGTGGGGGACGTCCTCTCGTCCCCCATTGGTCAAAGTTCTCCTGGTGGATTTTTCTTTTTTTTTTCTCATGAGTTCCAGAATGTTCGGGCGCCGCCGAGACGAACTGTCCCCGAATTCCTTCAAAACCCTGGGAGCGTCGGCAGAGATGAAGGGGCTTCGGTTCCCATTCACCTTTTGTGCCCCGGCACCGAACCATGGCTGCTGGGCTGATCGGCGCCTCCATAGTCTGAAAGGGGAGAGGAACACCTCCGGGAAAAGGAGTGTAAGATGCTTCGTCACAACTCCTCCCCCCATAAAGACGAAGTTTCCAAGGTAACCTGGAAACTTCGGCTGAACCTGAAAGTAAGCCCATCTTAAGATAGTCCCCTGAGAGGCATTCACCCGAATCCCCGGAATCCTCAACTCATACTAAACATTGAGTTTTAACCAAAATAACATGCTTCGGAAATACAAATTTGGGTTCCGAAACTAAATCTCAGTTGTGCGATCTAGTGACAAATCTTTACATACTAACTAACAAATATTTACATTACATAATGTTAACGAAAATAACACCTAAAAATACAAGTAAAAATAAAATTGATGATGTCTTGGTTTTGGACACCTTCCTAAATTTTCTGATTTCCAGCTCTACTGAGACCATCCGCGTTGCCATTTTTGCTCCCCGGCTTATGTCTTACCTCAAATCGGTACTGTTGTAGAAACAGGGCCCATCGAGTTAAACGACCATTCGTCCCAATCATTTTATTCAGGTAGGTCAGGGGGTCGTGGTCCGTCTCTATAACAAAAAGTTGACCGTCCAGATAGTAGTGGAGTTTCCTTACGCCATATACGATGGCTGCGAGCTCGCGTTCGACCACTGCGTAGTTTCGCTCTGCTCTCGAAAACTTCTTACTGAGATAAATTATGGGGTGCTCATCCTCCACGATTTTTTGGGACAAAACAACACCCACACCGGAATCGCTGGCATCCGTTTGCATCGTGAACTCTCTCGAATAATCCGGAGCATACAAGACGGGCTTGGTTACTAAAGCATTCTTCAGTGCCTCGAAAGCCGCCTGACACTCCTCATTCCAATCTACCTTCTCTTTCCGGGTTTTCCCTTTCAACGCATTTGTTAAGGGGACCGCGATGACGCTGTAATTTTGGACGTACTTGGCATAATAACCACTCAACCCTAAAAACGACCTAATTTGCGTCTTCGTTGTTGGGCTGGGGAATTCATGAATGGCCCTAATTTTTGCTTCACTAGGGGAGCGTTTGCCACTTCCCACTTCGTGACCCAAAAACCTAACATGGTCTTGCGCAAATTTGCACTTAGAAGGCTTTACAGTAAGCCGTGCCTCTAACAACCTATCCAATACCGAACTCACATCCTTAACGTGCTCTTCGAATGTTTTTGAATAAATTGCAATGTCATCAATATAAGGAGATGCAATTCTCTCCAAACCTCCCAAAACCTGAGCCATTAGCTTGCAAAAATAAAAGGGAGCGTTCACCAGCCCAAACATCATCTTTTTGGGAATAAACGCTCCAAATGGCGTCACAAAAGCGGCGTACCTCTGCGCACTTTTTTTCAAAGGAATTTGAAAGTAACCTTTCGTTAAATCCATCACCGTTATATAAGGTGCGGCACTAACCCGCTCTACCACCTCTTCTATATTGGGGAGAGGAAACGACTGGATTCTGGTAATGGCATTCAATCGCCGGTAGTCCACACAAGGACGTGGTGGTTTTCCCTGACTTTCTACCAGAATCATGGGCGATGCGTAATCGGACTGCCCCACTTCTATCACCCCCAAATCCAAGAGTCTTGTAATCTCCTCCCTCAAAATTTCTGTTTGTCTAGGAGACATGCGGTAGGGCCTAGCTCTAACGGGCTCACTACTGGTAAGCTCGATATCCATCTCTAACAGGGGCGTAGAACCCGGGTCTGAGGAGAACACCCTGCTATGATTTCGCAACATGCACCCAAACCTCCCTATCTGTTCCACCGTTAACCTTTCCACCAAAGCGCTCTCTCTTATCATCACCTGGAGATCAAATTGAGTAGGATCGGGTAAGGTGTAAGGTATTTCTGCCTCCTGCTCCACCTCTTCACTCTCCTCGTCCATTATCAAATTAACACATTCGGGTCGCTTGAAATAGGGCTTAATGAGGTTCACATGGTATATTGTGGATTTATCCCTTTTCTCTGGGAGGTCCACCAGATAATTTGTATCGGAGATTTTACTGGTCACAGTCCCTGGCCCTATCCAGTTCACTGCCATCTTGTTTAACTTCTACGTGGACAATACCAGCACCTGATCTCCAACCCTAAAAACCCGCGATACGGCATTCCTGTCATACCACAATTTTCGTTTGCTCTGCTTGTCGGTCATTTGTTCGGCCGCAAGCTCCATCCATTTTTTTAGCCTATTGGTTATTCCCAAAATATATTCGACTACATTTGGATCCGAGTTATCCGGCTCTAACCAATTTTCAAAAATCAAAGTCTGGGGGGTACGAAGATTCCGTCCGTGCACTAATTCTGCCGGGCTAAACCCCGTATTTTCGTGAGTAACAGTTCGAAGAGCAAACAAAGCCGCTGGCAAATTATGCTCCCAGTCCTCTCCCGTCTCCAAACACAACACTTTGAGAACCCTCTTAACCGAGGAATGAAATCTCTCAACAGGGTTGCTTTGGGGATGGCACACTGAACTGTGAGTCACCTGAATCCCGAATCTTTTAAAAAACTCTGATGATAGAACACTGGTGAAGGACCTTCCCAAGTCGCTTTGGACTTCTTTAGGAAATCCCATGCGTGAAAAAACCATAATTAAAGCGTTAATTACATTCGCCGACGTAATATCCGGAACGGGAATAGCTTCGGGATATTTAGAGGCTAAACAAATCGCTGTGATTATGTATTTATTTCGCTTTGTGCTCTCTGGAAGGGGACCCACCGCGTCAATATTTATTTTGGAGAAAATCTCCGAAATAACGGGAACCAGCTTCATAGGGGCCTTTCTCTTATCGTTGTTTTTGCCGACTTTCTGGCATTCGTGACAATTTTTTACCCAGGACTCTAACTCGGGGTAACACCGGGGCCAGTAAAATTGCCTTAAAACCCTATCCTTCGTTTTGGTCGCCCCCAAATGACCAGCTACATCCTCGTGGCCCAATGCCATAATTTTCTCCCGATACTTTAAGGGAATGCATAACTGTACTCTTTTTCCTCCCCGCTTCGACTCCACCACACGCGTTAATTTTCCCTTCAATACCTGGAATTCCTCCCCTTTCTCGGAAAGTTCCCAACACGATTTCAAAGAATCGCAGTTCCTCTGTGCCGATTCGAACTCCCGGGACGATACTCCAGCCAAACTATTATTCTCCTGCATGGACAACTCCGGGGGAAAGGGTAGTTCTTCCTCCTCAGGGCTCTGTGACGAATTATGAATGGAAGCTCTCGTTTCATTTGCGCCTTCGACTACTTGAGCTCGCTGCTCTTCCCTCGCCCTACTTCGCGTAATGGCATTAATAGGGGTTGGGTTTTTCCTATTATCTTCTAAAAGTTGGGCAGTTTTGTTCCCTAATAAGTAGTAACCCTGATCCAAAGCATCCGATTTCACGGCGACCTTCGTTACAACTTTCCCGAAATCCCCTTCTAGCTCAACTCTCGCTAACGGCAGACACTTGCATTCGGGGTCTAAAGGTTGGCGTAACCAAATTACTTCACCCGTAAAATCCTCTGGATCAATCCAACTCCTCACGCATACATCAATGCCGCTTCCACTGTCACGCAAACAACTCCGTTCTATTCCATTTACAGATATAGTGCTGATGAAAGGTCTAAAACTCTCGCTTAACCCACTCAGATTATTCAACCCTTCTAATCTTCTTTTTGCTAACTGGGGACAGAGGGGCCTAATGTGACCTGGCTCATTGCACAAAAAACAGACTACTGGTTTTTTCCTATCAAAACCCTTATTTTCCGTGATTAAAGCATCTCCTTTTCCTCGCTCTTTCTCCCTGGGCTTTCCTTTCCCGTTTTTAAACTCGCGCCTGTCCTTCACGGAGGCATAGTCATTCCTTTCTTTACCAAAGGGACGTTTTTCCCATGTTCTGACTTCCTTCATTTTATAATTACGCCGGACGCTCTCGTAATGGTCAAGTTTAACCGCCAAATCCGACGCCTTTTTGAATTCTTCCCATTGATCTAGATAATGGTCTCGGGCTGCGGGCGACGCTCTCCTTTTAAGTTGCTCTACCAGCATTAACTCCTTAAGTGAATCAAAATCAGTCACCTCAACCGACTCCAGCCAATTGTCTAAATACCCTTTTAATTCAAACACAAGATCTGACCATGACGCCCCAACCTTTCTTCCATGTTCTTCGAATTTAATTCTCAGGTCTCCGGAGCTGAGTCTAAATCTCTTTAATAATACCTTTTTAACATGATAATAATCATCATTCCATTCCCTTGGTATTTTAACTATAATTTCAGAAACATCCGCAGGCAATAAAGGAATTAATTGGGACACCCACTTGTTTTCTGGCACACTTTCTTTGTTCGCTTGCCGCTCAAAAATCATGAAAAATAGGGCGATGTCCAACACCTTGGGATCAAATTTAGGCACTAAGTCCTTTAAATTTACGCGCCTAACAATTTCCTCAGCTGGCGTAGTAGTTGACGCCAAACTTGGGTTCTCAAATGAAGCCTTAATTTTTAATTTCTCCAACTCATGCGCGCGCTCTGCTAAACTATCAAGACGTTCTTGTTCTGCTACTTTATCAAGACGTTCTTGTTCTAATTCATCCAAAATCCTATCCACAAAAGCTATTCCGGTCTCCTCATCATAATCCGGTGCACTCAATATGGACCGAATGATATTTTTAACAACATCTGAGCTAGATACGCTAACTTCAAATTCTGCCGCTAATAATAATAAGACCTGCTTTTTCTGCTTTTTTAAATAAGCCATATTTTACCCTAAATGAATTAATATTACCTAAAGTGTACTCTCAACGATACACACTAAACTTCTACAATTTCTTACTAGATCAAAAATAAATTCTCTACTCCGAAGAAAAGTTGTGAACTAGATTTCAAAACTGAGTTCTTATCATCTACTAATCACACAATGCACAATAATAAACCTTATTTTCTTAGATGTACAAATTCCCACACTAGGTATCACTCTGAAGTAAATTTAACTTTAACTAAATACACTGAAAACACAATTGCTAATGCCATTAAATTAAATTAAACACTAAAGTTTTACCCTACTTTCACTGAATATAAACTCTCTCGCTAACAATTTGGAAAACTACATAGAATTATGCCTCTCAAAAGAAAAATCTCCAAATAGGCCTACCTTTTCCCACATCAGAACATCAGGCTCCCTTGTCATCAATCTCGCAAGGTCGGGTCCAAGATTCCACTCCGTCGCTTTGCTCACGCTGGAGTTGACTGCGCTCCTTCAAACGTCTGGACGCGGCACATGCTGTAGTTGACTCGCTGATTTCAGAGGTCTGGAACAGCTCCTTTAAAGAGTTTAGCGCCCGACTCACGCTGAAGTTGACTCGCTGATTTCAGAGATCTGGATCGGCTCCTTTGAAGAGTTAAACGCCCGGCTCACGCTGAAGTCGACTGCTCTCCTTCAAACGTCTGGGACGCGGCTTACGCTGTAGTTGACTATAGAGTTCAGTACAGTAACGACGAACGGGTCCGCAGATTTGATTTAACGAAAATCTGCATCCGATAAGCTGCCACCAATAGAAATATAATTAATAGCTGTAGCGTCTTCACACTATGTGGTGGGAAATCGTATAAATGAGTACTAATGGTTGTACTGCTTTCTGGATTATTTAATAACAAAGAAATATCTCCAGTTACATGAAATATGTACAGTACAGAAAACAAATTTGCCCGCAACGGGACTTAAAGGCGGTACCCTTTCTGGGACCTCTGAGAGACACTCCCAACACCGTTGAAGTTCTAGCGTCGTCTCCTTCATCCTCCCTGGACTCGGGTCGGCAAAAGGCGGTGGGGGACGTCCTCTCGTCCCCCATTGGTCAAAGTTCTCCTGGTGGATTTTTCTTTTTTTTTTCTCATGAGTTCCAGAATGTTCGGGCGCCGCCGAGACGAACTGTCCCCGAATTCCTTCAAAACCCTGGGAGCGTCGGCAGAGATGAAGGGGCTTCGGTTCCCATTCACCTTTTGTGCCCCGGCACCGAACCATGGCTGCTGGGCTGATCGGCGCCTCCATAGTCTGAAAGGGGAGAGGAACACCTCCGGGAAAAGGAGTGTAAGATGCTTCGTCACACTGGGATGCATCACTGAGTATTATGAACGGTTCACTCATAACTGGAGTGTGCAAAGCTGGAGCTTTCATTAGAGCAGATTTCAGTTTGTTGAAGGCAACTTCGTGTATATCCAGCCAAGGTAAATTTTCAGGAATCCTCTTTTTTGTTAACTCTGTAAGAGGTAAGACAATCTCTGCATAGCAAGGTATATATTCCCGATAATAATTGCACAATCCAAGCATGCTTCTAAGTTGTTTCTTGGTCTCAGGTACAGGTATTTGAGCAATTGCTTTTATTTTGTCTGGATCTGCTTGATGCCTTCCAGATCCGATAACATGACCTAAATATTTGATTTCAGGTCTTTCAAATGCACATTTGTGTAAATTCACAGTAAACTGTAGTTCTTCTAATTTTGAAAGAATAAGATCCAAGTGTTTTAGATGATCACTCATGTTGTTAGAAAATATAGCTATGTCGTCAATATATGCACGACTGAAATCTCTGTATGGTTCTAACGCTTTGTTCATTTCTCGTTGAAAAGTCGCAGCAGCATTTCTCAAACCAAATGGCATTACTTTGAATCTATACTGTGGTCTGTGAGTCTTGAAAGAAGTAAAATCACGACAGTCTTCTTCCATTGGGATAGCCCAATATCCCTTCAACAAGTCAAGTGTAGAAATAACATTTGCTTTCCCTATGCTGTGAAGTAATTGAATGGCATCTTCCATACGAAAATCAGCCTTGGTGACAGCATTGAGAGATCGATAATCAACACATAAACGCATGCCTCCATCCTTTTTGTTTACACACACAACAGGATGAGCGATTTCTGCAGAACTTTCTTCTATTAAGTACAATTCAAGTAGCTCTTCAATTTGGGTATCTACTTGTGATTTCAAAGATTCTGGTATCCTATAAACATATGGTTTTGTCCTTTCTTTGCCTTCCTCAAGTCTTATTTTGTGTTCACCAACTTCTGCAACTTCCAATTTTCCACTAAATAAATCTCTTTATGCTTCTGTAATATCTGAATCAGTTGATTTCTTTCTTTCTCATGTAGATCGTATAAATTTATTTTCCAAATTTTATCAGACAGTTCTTGTTGATGCACAGTTCTAGGAGAGGCATGAATTTCACCAAATTCTTCATCATCTTCAAAAACAATACCAACTGCATTCACTCTTGGGTAATATCTCCTTATCTTATTTACATGGCAGTGTCGTACTTTTCCGTCAGGAAGTTTCACTTTGTAAGAATGCGGCGATGGATGCTCGACTATCTCCCCAGGTCCGGTCCATCGTGCATATAACTTGTTGGAAGAATCTGGAATTAGTAAGTAAACCTGCTCTCCTAATTTAAATTCTGTGGATCTTGTGCGGCGATTAAAATAATCCGTGTAGGCTTGTTGTTTTCCCGATGCGATAAGTAAGGCTTGGTCGGTTGCTCGTTCGAGATTTATTTTGAGTTCCTGGAGATAATCTACGACTGATTTGTCCATATTCAAAGGTATAGGAATTTCTCCACACCAGCTAGACTTCAACACACTCAGAGGACCTCTTGCTTCTCGGCCATACATCAACATGAATGGAGATACTCCGGTAGTACAGTTAGGAACTTCTCTATAAGCAAACAACAGAAACGGAATGTATTTATCCCAATTACTAGGATCTGTTCGATTAATATGGTGAAGTGCATTTTTAAGAACTTGATTATATCTTTCTACAAGTCCATTACTGGCTGCATATCCTGGTACCGAAAATTTAGGAGAGGATCCTAAGCGATTAAAGAATTCTTGAATTTCGATATAAAGTTCGTACCTTGATCACTTGCTATAGTATTTGGTATTCCAGTTCTCAAGAAAATTTCCATCAGTGCATCATATGTCGCCTTAGCAGTTAAGGAACGCAAAGGAATTGCTTCCGGCCAGCGAGAGAGAATGTTGATCAACTAAACATAACACATATTTATGACGACGAGCTGAGGGAGGCTCAATAGGGCCTATAATGTCCACATTAACATATTCAAATCGTAATTCCGGTCTGAGAGCAGGAGTAATAGGAATTTTATCAATCATTTTCTCTGGGCTTCGGAGTTGGCATTCTTTACATGTTTTACAAAATTCGGCGATTTCACTAGTCATGTGAGGTCATTAAAAACTATATCGTATTCTTTCATTCGTCTTTTTCATTCTCATATGACTTTCAAAAACAGATTCATGAGCTAATTTTAAAACTTGAGCTCTTCTCTTTTGAGGTAAAACCAGTTGCTGAACGGTCTCCTAATATTTTATCTTTGTGGAATATATTAATCCATCGATAAAAAAGAAATTTTCCTCTCGAAGTGATAAATTTTTTCTTATTTCTTTTAATATATCACAGCTGTTTTGTTCTTCACTGTTGAGAATCGAGCATTCAATTAATATTACGTGCAATATTATGGCATCTCCGTTTATTTTGTGTTATTATCTTTTATGCATCTGGCATCACCTTTCTTCTATTCTTTTTTTTTATGTAAACGGTCTGACGTACTGTGTTTTTTTCTTCCTACTTTCTGCTCATTAAAATCTGAATTCAATTAGATATCACTTTATTTCGTTAATATTGCAACAGGTTATGGGTTTTAGCGACGTTCAACTGCGCAGATGAAGTAACGATGGCTATGACGACGTATTTGAATCACGGATTTTGACTTCGAGTTTCGATTTTGTTTTTCGATTTCACCATATCTGCTGGACTGTGTGTAGGTAGACGACTGTGTACCGATACCTCTATTTTTTGCACACTTTGGTGAATTACGACGTAATATGGAAGCTAAAAATTTTGTTCAGTGCACCAAGTTGGAAGGTTCATCCAACTGGACTGACTGGAAATTTGAAGTAAACTCTTTGTTCGTGCTCAACGATTGTGCTGGCATCTTCGATGATTCCCTTGTCGAGCCAACAGAACCGGCAGCAGACGCAAATGAAAAGACGATATGCGAGTCAACCAAGCGGCAAAAGCGTATGCAAAGGCGAATGCGAAAGCTGTTCTGATCATCCGCACAAATGTATCAGCGAATGTGTTGAATTTGATCCGCATGCATGGTAATTCTGCACGAGCGATATGGACCGAGTTGTTAAGTAACTTTGAGAAAGTGTCCAGCGTCAAATTGGATACTCTTCTGCAACAGTTTTTCGCCTTCCGGATCGAAAAAGACGAAAATATAATGCATTCACTCGCACGTTTGCGTACACTGTGGGTGGATCTTCAATGTGAGCAAGAGTTGAGCGGCGAAGGGAAGTTGCCGCAGAACCTGCTAGCACCACGCATCTTGACTATTCTTCCTGAAGATGAATATCGTGAATTCAAGTCACAGTGGGACTCAACACCAAGGACAGAAAAGTCACCTGAAAAACTTATCGAACAGATCAATATGAGACTGCAAAGACGAAATCAGGAGCTTAGAGACGATACTACGACAGCATTCATGGCAAATGCTAAATATGGTGCAAAACATAGTTTAAAGAAATGGAAGAAGGGTGGAGAAAGGCCCCAGATGGTGAGCCAACCCCAGATGGTGAGCCAACCCCAGATGGTGAGCCAACCCCAGCCCTTGACAACAAATAATGTCAAAACGACAAATAGACTTAGTAGGACCAGTGATGGTGTGAAAGGTTTCAATGGCATCTGTTTTCGTTGTAATAAGCCTGGGCACATCGGAAAATTTTGTCCAGATTTCCCTGACAAGCCAACCACGACGGGTGGCAGAACAGAAACCTTCTTTGCAAATACTCAATGCAGTGCATTTGCTTGTCTAGAAGATGATAGTGGCCGAAATGTGTGGCTTAAGGACGACGGAGCTACAGCACACATTACGAATTCAGCAGAGTACTTCAAGACGTACCGTCACTTTGACAAACAAGCAGAAATCACAGTCGGTAACAAGCAGACAATACCGGCATATGGCTGCGGGGACATTGACATGTGCGTGATGGTTGGAACCGTACAAAAATCTATTGAGCTCAGTGATGTATTGTATGCACCAGACATCGGCAAAAATTTGTTATCAGCTTCAAAGGCAATGAAGCGAGGAATCTCGAACTTCGGAGATTCAGATGACATGGTTTGTCGTTTCTTCCGCAAGGAGACCCCAGATAATGTACTTTTAGAGGCTTCATGCTCATCAAATGGACTCTTTGAACTACGTGCAAAACCGGTCAAGCCACAAGGTGGTTCTGCTGCTTCAACTACTTGGTTGACAAAGAAATGACAACTCCTTTTCCTGAAACGGTAACGACGACGACGACAAAGTTGCCGTTATCACTTTGGCATCGACGGCTTGGGCATCAGGGAATACAGTATGTGAAGCAATACCTGCGTCAGAATGGTATCGATTTCATCGACGATGGACTGTTTTGCGAGCCATGTACATATGGTAAACGAAGTCGACGAACATTCAAATCAAAACAATTCAAGACGAAAAAATCTGGTGAGATCATACATGCAGACTTGCTCGAATCGCCAGTCTTGTCAAGAGGTGGAAAGAAGTACATGTTAGTGCGTAAGGACGATTACTCAAAGTTTCGAAGTGTAGAATTTCTGAGACATAAACACGAGGCTGTGGATAAAATCAAGCAGTTTCTTGCTCGGGCCAATAAGGATGGTATAAATGTAAAAGAACTGGTCACAGACGGTGGTCGTGAGTTCGAAAATGCTAAATTGGGGAAACTGACTGATGATACAGGCATCAAGTTGCGAATCGTTATGCCGTATACGCCAGAGCTTGGTTGAAAGAGAGAATCGTACAATAATGAATGCAGTTCGCACTATGCTCAAGGATACAGGCTTACCACAATACCTAGGGGCAGAAGCAGCATCTACAGCTGTTTACATTCTGAATCGAACTGGGCCAAGTAAGACCACAGGAAAATCTCCATTTGAGGAATGGTTTAGACGCAAGTCGGCAATCAACAGGATTCAAGTTTTTGGATCAACTGCATTTGTACATGTACCAGATGTCAACAGAAGTAAACTGGACGACAAGGCTATAAAGGGCTATTTGGTTGGTTATTGTGATGGGTATCGTGTTTTCATACCATCAAAGAATGACACGATAAAGAGTGCCAACGTAGTGTTCAGTGAACAGCAAATTGGTCTTACTTCCCAGCCTTTAGAAGCGACATCTAATACCGGTCCATCAAACGGTATGGGGTTTGAAATCTTGGATACTCCCGACGATGCAGACACAAAGGAGGCTGGAGATCTTTGCACTGATGAAGACGAACCAACACAGATGACAGCGCATGCATTGCGAGACCGTTCAACTATCCAACGCCCTGTCAGATTTAACGACTACGACGTGTACAGCAGCATTCTGAAGTTGAAAGAGCCCCAAACATATGACGAAGCAACGAAATCTCCTGAATATGCCGACTGGAAACGATCCATAGACGAAGAGATGGTTTCGCATGCCAAGCACGGAACGTGGCAGCTTGTTGAGCAACTTAAAGGACGAAAAATCCTCGACAATCGCTGGGTTTACAAGGTGAAGACAAATCCGGATGGCTCAATCGAGAGATTCAAGGCTCGTTTAGTAGCAAAGGGGTATACGCAGACGGCAGATATCGACTACAGAGAAACATTTAGTCCTGTGTGCCGCTACGACACTATTCGAGCTGTAATTGCAATGGCAGCCAAGGAAAATCTAAAATTATTTCATATTGACGTGGAGACGGCATTCCTTTATGGCGACCTGACTGAGGAGATCTACATGCATCAACCCGAAGGATACGATGACGGAAGTGGGCGTATATGCAAGATGTTCCGACCTTTATACGGCTTGAAACAAGCTGGACGATGTTGGAATGCCAAGTTTACTGACGTGCTAAAGAAACATGGCATGATCCAAAGTAAATCCGACCACTGTCTGTTCATACGCAATGATTACGGACACAAGATGTTGATGGCGATTTATGTTGATGATGGCATTGTCGCTGTTCAGGACGAAGCGGCATTCTTCACATTTATGGACGAGCTCAAGCAACATTTCAACATTAAAGTGACGACGTTGAATTGTTTTCTTGGTCTGCAAGTTGATCAGTTGAAAGATGGCTCACTCTTCTTGCACCAAGAAGCATTTACAAGAAAGATGTTAGAGAGATTTGGAGATGGCCAGACATCACGCATCCCAGTAAAGAAGTCGAGTCTCAAGGTCTACTATGGTCAACCAAATGACGATGGCATGATCAAGATCAAGAAGGCGAAGCCTCTCAGCAGTGAAATACCATACCGATCAGCAGTTGGCAGTTTGCTTTATTTGGCGATGGGGACTCGACCAGATATTTCTTACGCAGTGAGTTTGGTGTCTCGTAAGTTGGACAACCCCACAGAGACTGATTGGGAAATCGTGCAGACAACATTAAGATACCTTTGCAATACAATTGGACACGGCATTGTGTATAATAATGAATATGACAGAAGCCTTGTGTTGTTTAGTGATGCAGATAACAACGGGCTGTGCAGAAACACGCAGGTCTCGCACAGGTGTAGTTTCTTTCTATGGTGGAGGTGCAATTACGTGGCGAAGCAAGCTACAGGAGGCCGTATCCAATTCAACGACAGAGGCAGAGTTCATGGCAGCAGCTGATGCCACAAAAGACCTGATATGGTCGAAGCGCTTGTTTAACGAGATAGCCAACAATGTCTCATTACCAATCCTGCAGATTGATAATCAGAGTGCTATCAAATACATCAAAAATCCGATGTTCCATGCACGCACAAAGCATATCGACCAATGATACAAATTTGTCCAAGATGAGTTCTCAAAGGGACACTTTGAATTAGGCTAGGTCAGAAGTGATGATCAGCGAGCAGATATTCTGACGAAGGCGCTTCCAGCACCTCACTTTCATTCTCATAAGACGTTGCTCGGTATGAGGGAGTCAATATGTATAAGTGACAGTTTAACTCATATAAACAATGACTGTTCTCATGCTCGAAGGAGGCTGTTGAGAATCGAGCATTCAATTAATATTACGTGCAATATTATGGCATCTCTGTTTATTTTGTGTTATTATGTTTTATGCATCTGGCATCACCTTTCTTCTATTCTTTTTTTTATGTAAACGGTCTGACATACTGTGTTTCTCTTCCTACTTTCTACTCATTAAAATCTGAATTCAATTAGCTATCAACTTTATTTCGTTAATGTTGCAACATTCACGAAGTCGAAAGCTTTCACTTTTGCACGATAGTATTCCATTTTCTGGTGATTCTTGTTCTGATTCATCATTTCCGGTTTCATGGCAAACTAAATAATCTTTTTCTTTCACTGGAAAAACACAATCCAATCTCTTACATTTAGTAATAGTACATGCTTCTTTTCCATTTTCTGTTGAGCATTTTAGTAATTCATAAATATTTGGGAGTAGAATGCACTGACCTTGAACTTTGTCCGTTACTGCTGCAAGTATTTCAATTGGACGGCAAAAACTATTTTCATCTTTCTTTTTTAATGAAACTTGGAATTTTGCCAATCCAGCTTCAATTTTTTTCTCCGAATGCACTAGTTAAAATTATTTTTCCCTTTTCAGTATTTGATTCGGAAATAAAATTTGAATTGAAAACTGGGATTTGAGCTCCAGAATCGATTAGGCTTTTCCGTTCTCGGTTATCTACTAGAATGTTTACATATTGAAGAGAGTTCATAGGAACATTTATTTTTTCTTTCACCAGATGCTCCTATAGTATTTCACCAGTCAATATGTCATCTTCTGGTTTCTTTTCTTTCTTGCTAATATTTGTTGATCTGCTGTATCTTTTAAGACAATCTCTTGCGAAGTGCGATAAATCACATATGTAGCCATTCCCTTGAAGTTGTATTTCTAATGCTTTGGTAATCTTCTCCCGTCTTGAATCGATGTTCTCTGATGTGAGGGGTGCATATTTCCGGTCTATGGAATTTTTCGTTTCTTCTCTGTTGTAATTAAAATTCTGATGTTTAAACGTGTTCGTTTGATTCTCCTTCCAAAATGTTTCCTTCACTTTTTTGTTTACACAAATTCGAACGTTTTCGTAATCATCTAATTTATTTGCAATTTCTTCTGGTATTTTGAATCGATACCATTCGTCTATGAAATGATCACGGATTTCCGATGGTACTTTACGCTTAATCTGATCAGTAATAATTAAATCAGACAGTTCAAAAGTCTTTACATCCAGTCCTCTTATCCATTCTTGATAATAATTTTTAAGTTCATTGGTGAAGTCGCACCACGTAATTTCTCTTGTAGTGTTTTTTAACAATTGGTGGAATCTTTCGGGAGTAAGTTTATATCCTTTTAGTAAGAGTTCTTTCACTTTTTCATAATCATCCGTCACTTCGTTTTCTCTGGCAATTATTTGCGTAACGTCATAGGGTAAGAATCCTATTAGATATGACACCCAATTTTCTTTCTTGATTTCCCTTCGTTTCACTTGACGCTCGAAAAGAACTGTAAAGGCTTATATTGTTAGTTTTGGGATCAAAATTCTGTAAAATACTTTGCAAGTCAAACCTCGGCTTCATGTTTACATCAGTTTGTTGACTTTCAGACCCATTTTTCAATCTTTCGTTTTCTAGACGCATCTTCTGCAACTCGAATTCCATTTCTTCTTTCATTTGCCTTTTTTCAGCTTCTAATTCTTTCCTTCGTCTTCTTCAACTTCTTTCCTTCGTCTTTTTTCAACTTCTAATTCTTTCCTTCGTCTTTCTTCAACTTCTAATTCTTCAACTTCTAAATCTTCTTTTCTCCTTCTTTCTTCTATAATAGTATTTAAGAGTTCCTTCACGAACGGTTCGTCATAGTTTTTATTTTCGGTTATAACTTTCTTTAGCTCAATTACAACCATGTTTTCGGTATTCGATATCCCCATTTCGGTAGCAACAGTCTTTAGAACTCCCTTTCTTGCTTTTGCTAAGAACGCCATGGGATCACGAAACAAAAATGTTCGATTTAAAACGAAAATTCCACAATAAAGTTCCGAAAATCAAATTCAAAATTCACCTTGAAGCATTTCAACAAAAATCTTTACACCATTCTTCAATGTTCTTCAAAAAGTAGTATTTAGCAGGAAACAAATATAAAAGTTCACAACAAAGAGCAGGACTCAGCATGAAAACGAAAGCATATTTCCTCATTAAAATCCTGTCGACTGCGCCAATGTCGTATCTGGTTCTGTTTAATGGGTTATCAGTGAATCCCAGGCAATGCAGACAGCACAAACATTTATTATGACAAAATATTTACAATTTACCAAGGAGGATACATGACCACTCCACGACCACATCATTCGAATATGATTGCTCTCTCTTAACACAATCTGACGGTGCTTTTAGCGCCATCTGTAGGGTGATTGAATCCCTAATACGACAGTAGCTTTACTGAGTACCGTCATTGGCCTATAGCAGTCTGGTTGTGCTACATTTTTCTTTGGCTTTAGTATGGGGACAATAGCAGCTGTCCTCCAAGTTCAGGGAAAGTGTAGAAGAGACAAAATAGAATGATCAGGAGGTAAGTTGCAAGATTGTTTTGGTTGGTAGTTTCTGTAGCATGATATTAGAGATGAAGTCAATTCCAGGGCTCTTTGTTGGCTTCAAATTTGCGATGTAGCAAAGGACTTCTGAAGGTTTGGCAGGCTCAATATGGTCTGTAGGTGTGGTATTTAAGAAAAGGCTTAGTGTTTAGTTTTTTAACAATATCTGGATTGTTTATGTTGTTCTCACGGAACTGTAGCTCGAAGCTGTCGGCCATAATTTCGGCCTTTTCAGTGTGCGTGTATGCAATGCCGGCTGGCCCTTTAAGGGGCGGCAGTCTGTTGGATATTTTCTTAAACTTTTTAGCAGCTCTCCAGACAGACCCATCCACCGCAGAAAGCAAAGTGATGTAGTCATTCCAGGATTGCTGTGTATTGAGTCATTGAACTTTTGTTGGGCTCTGTTCATTAGGTTTTGTTCTCTGTCAAGTTTTGCGAGCTCTATTTTTGAGTTTAATGAGCTCTCGTAAGTGTTTGGGTAGATTGCTGGTTTGGGAAGTATGCACTCTTAATAGTTTCTGTGTGGAATCACAGATATTCTTCTGTAGCAGTCAGTTAGAACTGTTACTGAAATCACTAACATCCCTACCTATAACTTCCTCGATAACCTGACACCCAAGACTGCTATACCCATTGAAAGCTTCAAATACCTTAGACGCATTTGAAACACAGAGTCTTTGTTATCAGGAAACGGGACATTGCTCCACGAGTATACTCTCATGTTCTCTTTTGGGAACGAGAGAGCTTTCACGAATTGTAAACAACAGAATCGTGAGTTGTTCGAAATTTTTGAAAATATTAATATAATTTTTTTTCAATTTTTGAACTGGTGAATAAAATTTTGTTGCGCTTCCAGAGTTCAAATCAGAATTCTATGGAAAACTGGTTTTTTTTTTGCGTCCAGGCAAATATTTACAAGTATATCCCAAAAATGACTGCTCCATGTGTCCACCAGCACAACAAAACACAATTTTAAGAACATGCTACCAATAGTGGCTTTTCATTGTAACAGTTCTAATTGTGACTTCTACCGCAGAATATCCGTGATTCTAAACTGCGATTGCGAATCTACCAATAATGATTTTTCACAGTAATAGTTCTAATTGTGACTCCTACCGAAGAAAATCCGTGATTCTAAACTGTGATTGCAATTTCAAACTGCTTGCTTTGATTGGATGTGAAGGGAGGATGCTGCTTTTCGCACCCTCGAAGCACCATACAGCTGAGTCCGAAACGTCGCGGCCAACAGAGCCAAAGAACTCAGTTTGAACACTACATTATCTTTTCATCCACAGGGATGCAGAGGCCCGGTTAAAGGAGTAGCGGATCAGCAACCGGAGGGCTGAGAGTTCGAATTAGGTCCATCCAAAGGCCGTCGAGTACAGGGGGGCTGGTGCACGTCGAGTATATCGTGGCCTGAAATGTCCTCACGTTGTCGTGGTGCGGAGGTTTGGAAAGTGGGGTGTTATCTTCTAATTTATCTTGTAATTTAATTTTTTTAGGAAATTGATTTATTAGCTGAATTTGATTGAAATACGTTTGATGAAAATTGACGACGAAAATTTTCTTTTAACATTTGATTCTTTTTCCTAGAAAAATTTCATTACAGTAAACACTTCTGTATTTTACACCGTTCTATTTTTTAAAACAATCAAATTATATATTTTGTGCAATTACATTTTGAAGATTTTATTTACTTGTCTGAGAATTATTTTCTTATAAATCATTAAAAAAATCTCATTCAGTGAGCTTCATATAGAATGTTAGATATTAATTAAAAAATGGTCAAGCAACTAAGTAAACTACTTCAATCATTGCACTGATTGTCGGATTGATACTCTACCTGATTATAATCTTTGTTTCGATATATTTAGTAAGTTGCGAATGGCAACAGTCTAGTTTTAGTTTGTGTTTTATGTACGCAGAGAAATGGCTTCTGAGTTCCTTTGTCGTATTTTTAGAGAGAAATAATGCGTATTATTTACGCCATAAATGCTTCTGAGTGTTATTTTGTGATCTAAAGCAAAGAGTGTACATATTAGAGCTGTAAATAAACTGTTTTGTGTTATAAGGTGTTTTTATGGAACAATTGAGTACACCAACTATAATCTGAATACTTCTGATTCCGAAATTCAAAACGGAACATCTGGCGTCCGCGACAGGACTCGACTGCTGATTATTTGGGTGAGTTTTTGTTTTGTCTATCCTATTTCCTGAATTAATATGGAAGCAGCAAAGAAAAATAGAACTCAGCAGAGGAGACTGTTTAGTAAAGCATGTAATGAGTTTGATGCTGAAGAAGCAAACTTAGAAATTTCTGATAAAATACTTTTTCTGAAAGTTATTGAGGAAAAAGCTACGCTAATGGTGAATGCTGAAGAAAATGTTAAGCAGTTTCTTTTTTCTGAAAACATTGAAGATGATGTAATAGAGAAAGAGATCGATGAATCTGAAAGTTATATAGACCGTTGGCGGTTGTTACAGTTTAAGTTGAAACAACTTTCGCTTTCAGAAAGAGAAGACGTTATTTCGAATTGTAGTGTTTCTCAGCAAAATACATTATTACGTTACCCTAAAATACAGTTACCTACATTTAATGGAGATTTAAGAAACTGGGTTAGATTTTGGGGTCAATTTGAGAAAGTAGATAAAGACCATAATTTAGATCCGCATGATAAGTTCTCATACCTATCCCAATGTATGGAGAAGGGAAGTGTTGCCGAAGAACTAATTAAAAGTTTTCCACCCGGGGGAAACAGTTATGAGAAAGCTATAGAACAATTGAAATTACGTTTTGGCAGAGAAGAACTACTTATACAGGTGTATGTTAGGGATCTTCTATCATTAGTTCTCCAAAAGCAGAATATGTCGAGAAAATCTTTGAGAAATCTTTATGATTTATTAGAAACAAAGCTCCGTGCACTTGAGATATTAGGAGTAACTAGGGATAAATATGCGTCGATGCTTTTCCCACTTGTTGAGTCTGCTCTACCTGAGGAAACGCTTCTAGCGTGGGAACGATATAGATCTACAAGTCGTAGATCACATGATGAGGAAGATCAAAATACAACTAAAATTACTAAAAAGACTGATCTCGATTCAATTCTTGATTTTCTTCAAGATGAAGTACAGGCAGAGGAACGTATAATTCTAGCCTCACAAAACTTTGGAGTTGAAACCAAGCATAATTTTAAATTGTTCAAGGAGAAGAGGGCTGGAAATAATAAACGTAAATATGGGGACCCTCGTCAAATAGCTAGTGCGGCTGATCTTTTAACCTCTTCGAAGGAACAGAGACAGTGCATATTTTGCCACAATTTACATAATTCCACTGACTGTTTGAAGGTACGAAAAATGGCGATGAAAGATAGAGAGAATCTCGTAGAGAAATCAGGGTGCTGTTTTCTGTGCTTAAAACCAGGTCATCAAGTTCGTAAATGTTACTCAAAGGTAACTTGTTTGGGTTGTGGAAAAAGACATCATATTTTACTCTGTCATAGCATAAAGCATTCTCACCTACCGGAAAAGAAACTGCAGAATTAGATAATGTTCCGAATGAGGATCAAGCACTTGCGAATGTGTCCCAAAGCCCTAGTGTTATGTTACTAACGTTAACGGTTTTAATCAGAGGTGATGGGAGAAAACGGAAAGCAAGAGCCATCATAGACTCTGCTTCACAGCGCTCTTACATTTTAAAAAATACTGCTAAAGAAATGAAATATAAAAGGGAAAGCTGGGAATATCTTCAACATTCTCTGTTCGGTGGAGAAAATACAGGAGTGTGCAAGCATGATGTGTTTACTTTATATTTGACAAGTTGCGATGGGTCGTATAACTGTCATTTCAAAGTATTGAGTCAACCTGTTATCTGTGCAAGCGTTCCACCGACAATGCCTGCGATTCATTTAAAAGATCTTACGGACGGTAGTATTCATGTGAGCAATGATTATAAAGGTCCTATTGAAATTTTAATAGGAGCCGATGTAGCTGGAAAAATCCTTACCGGTGGTTACAAATCCTTACCTTGTGGTTTAACAGCAATGGAAACACGTTTAGGGTGGACCATTATGGGACGTATACCACAGATTTCTTCAGAGGAAAATGAAATCTCAGTAGCTAGCTCTATGCTTTCTACTACTAGAACAATAACAGAATTGTGGACTCTTGACACTCTCGGCATAACCGATCCATCTGAGAAGAAAACTAAAGAAGACCTTCAGGAATCTGCCAGAGAGCATTTTATTAACACAGTTCAGGTCGACAAAGACAATCGTTTCGTGGTACATTTACCCTGGCTTGCCGATCACCCTCCACTGCCTGATACTTTTAACTTGGCTTTAAAGAGACTGGACGGTACTGCACGAAAGTTAAAAGAAGAAAATTTGTATGACGATTATAATCAAATACTTGAAGAATGGGCAAGAGAAGGAATAATTGAAGAAGTTCCTAAGCATGAGATTCAATTGCCGTCTCATTATTTACCACACAGACATGTCGTGAAAGAAAATAGCACAACGAGAATTAGACCTGTGTTTGATGCTTCGGCGAAGCTGAGAGGTTCCCCAAGCTTGAATGACTGCCTGGAGAAAGGAATAAATCTTGTTGAGTTAATTCCTACTATATTAACACGTTTTCGGATGAACAAGTTTGGAGTTACGGCAGACATCCGCAAAGCATTTTTACAAATTCGCCTACAAGAAAACGACAAAGATTATTTAAGATTTCTTTGGTATAACGAAAACAATGAACTGAAATACTTTAGACACTGTCGTGTCGTCTTTGGAATTTCTAGTAGTCCCTTCTTACTTAATTCTGTGATTCAATATCATCTAGAAACGATTTTGGAGGAAGCACAACTTGGGAACTCAAAATATCCTGTGGATATGGTTCAGAAATTTAAAAACAGTTTTTATGTGGACAATTGTTTAACTAGTGTAAAAACTGAGACAGAATTGCATGAGTTCATTCAAGTAGCTACAGATATTATGTCAGAAAGGAAGTTTGACCTTAGAGGGTGGGAGCACAATTGTTCCCATTCCTCAACAGAAGAGGTTTCTTGTGTAAAAAATAAAATTGTCCCGGTATTAGGCCTGCAATGGTTTTTAAAGTCAGATACTCTTTCCATAAATGAAGAAGTGTTGAAAGAAAAGAGGAAAGAAATAGTATCATCTATGGTGAACCTTCAAAATATAGACAATTCCTTCATCTATAAGTTTTCGAGCTATAGCAAAACTATAAGAATTATTGCCTGGCTACTTCGATTCATTAATAATTGTCGGATTCCGAGAAATACTAGAAAATATGGTAGCCTTGATTCCGAAGAAATTTCTGTAGCTGAGTATGGAGTTATCAATAATACAGAAAGAAAGCTTCGTTAATGAACAAGATGAAAAGTTAAAAACTCTGGGAGCCTTCAAAGATAAAAACGATATCATCCGATTGAAAACAAAACTTTTATATCGACCAGATAGTGAAGATTTTAAGATGCCTGCAATTTTACCATCCAAACATGAAGTTGTCATGCGTATAGTGATACACTATCATGTAAAAAATGCTCATGCTGGGACTCAAATGCTGCTTAACATTTTAAGAGAGCGACTCTGGATTCTGCATGGTAGAAAGACAGTGAGATCTATCCTATCCAAATGTATTGTCTGTAAGAGACATTCTGCGAAGAAGCTTGATGCTCTCACTGCATCTCTTCCAGAGGACCGTATACGAGAGGCTGCTGTATTTGAGATCTGTGGTGTTGACCTGGCGGGACCACTGTTTCTCAGAGATAATAACAAATCTTGGGTTTGTCTATTCACATGCGCTGTCTATAGGACAGTACACATTGAATTAGTGGCTTCTTTATCTACGCAATCCTTCTTAATGGCTTTGCGCAGGTTCATAGCCAGTAGAGGAAGATGCAGCACTATCTATTGTGACAATGGCTCCAATTTTGTGGGTGCTTCAAATTTGCTAGGATAATTGGAACCTTATTGTGAGTGACACTGCTTTTCATCCTATTAAGTGGAAATTCAACCCACCGACTGCCTCTTGGTGGGGTGGATGGTGGGAGAAACTGATCGGTATTCTTAAAAGGTAATTGAGAAGAGTACTGGGCCGATCTTCTTTAACTTGTGAACAGATGACGACGGTGCTATGTGATTGCGAATCCATAATTAAATCACGACCGATAACGTATGTCGCGGATAATGACGCAGAACTGGTTCCATTGACTCCTTCAATGTTCCTGCAAGATATCAAAATGAGTGGTGTTCCTGACTGTGATAGAATTGATCACCAGAGTCTTAACCAACGTGTTAAGTATCGACAAAATTTACAAAAGGCCTTAAGAAATAGATTTCGATCGGAATACTTGGGAGTTCTGCTTCAGAGACCAGAACGTAAAAGGGCTGCCGAAGTAGTAATTGGTGACGTTGTCTTGATTGGAAGCGACAACACGAAACGTATCAATTGGCCACTTGGGAAAATAATCGAGGTAATCCCAGGGAAAGATGGTGTTACAGGACTTGTGAACTGTTTATATAATTTTGTTATTGTAATTATAACTAGTTGTAAGTTAAATTTTAAGATAAAAGTTAACTTAGGTGGGAGAATGTCGGATTGATACTCTACCTGATTATAATCTTTGTTTTGATATATTTAGTAAGTTGCGAATGGCAACAGTCTAGTTTTAGTTTGTGTTTTATGTACGCAGAGAAATGGCTTCTGAGTTCCTTTGTCGTATTTTTAGAGAGAAATAATACGTATTATTTACGCCATAAATGCTTCTGAGTGTTATTTTGTGATCTAAAGCAAAGAGTGTACATATTAGAGCTGTAAATAAACTGTTTTGTGTTATAAGGTGTTTTTATGGAACAATTGAGTACACCAACTATAATCTGAATACTTCTGATTCCGAAATTCAAAACGGAACACTGATAGCTATACTACTATTAAAAATGTGGCAATATAGAAAGTCAGTAAATCGGCATGTTAGCCTTTAATTTGAAATTAATACGGATGGATATAAATATTTTAATACTACTTTATAGAAATATTTTGATGCTATAACCTATGATCTATCAAACAACAAATGTATCTCGAAAATCCTAGGTATTATAGTTCGAACGTACGCTCAATTCAGTTGCGAGAGGTATGAATATCCAATTTCGAACGCAAACATTTTTTTAGTTCAAGATTCAACATATTTATAGAGTTTTATGCTGTTATTTTATTATTTTATCGAAGACCGAACTAGGATGGTAGGTAGTTGAAGTTGCGTCGTACTAAAGCAACAAAATGGGTTATTGGTGACGGCTGAACTAGGAATCACTCCAACAATTTTATATTGAAATTAAAATGCTATTTTAAAATTATATTTCTAACAGCGTAAGATTAATAATTAAGGCTATTTTACAATAAATTATATATACTTTTGGACGAGTTTTAAGGAGACTACACTCAATATTATAGGCTTTGACCTAAGTTAAGAAGGAAAAATAATGTTTAATTACATTGTTTTCTTCTCCCTGAATTGGGAAGAGGAACTGAGTCAAATCCTTTTGTTTTCATGAATTGATAGGTGAAGTTCAAATCATTTAAATAAAACAATTTTTGTAACTTTTAGCAGTGCAAAATAAAAATAACAATTTATTTATGTATTGGCTTGTGCTTTTTCGTGTAATTCAACTCAAAGCGCTCTGGTCCTCGGTTCAACAGGGTCTGAGTTCGAATCTTGGTCATGGCATGGATGTTCGTTCTGATTCGGAATCCACTTTATAAGTCGTATGTCCCCGATCTAGTAAAAAATGTCCTATAGCGACAAACCAACTATCACATAGGCGAACAGTTAGCTTAGTCATAATACAACTATAAGGTTGTTATGAATATCTTAAAAAGGGATTTTTTGAATTGTCTATAATAAATTCGTTGTTGTAAGATATGAAACATGATAGTTGCTGACAATTGTGATTCCTTACAAACTCTCAGTCCTCACCCGATGAATGGGGAAATAAGGCTATCGCCATCCCACAAATGATTCCAAGTCGAGGTTTCTATCTCTCCCCCTGGAACAAACCAAAGAAACAAGGCATAGTGCAAAAATGTACCAACAGATGGCACTGCATGTACTAAAAGCCAAAGTGAGTTACTTCCAACTCTCTAGATTTTCAAATCACTACTGGGGTATTTCAGATGAGCACCCCCCAACAAAATCCCAAACCTAACAATCCACACATTTGACCATGGTTCAAAATTACGTGATGTTGTCCTCGAATCTTTCCTTTCGGAGGTTGATCCCGGACGATCGCCAATAGCCCGGTGTCTTGCACTGGCGGAACGTTAATTCAAAAACCTACCAGATTCAGTCACAATTTAGAATCAGATTCTCTTCGATAGCAGTCACAGTTAGAACTGTTGCTGTGAAATCAGTATTAGTAACATACCTATTATCCATATCCTAAAAATTGCAACTACTATCTCCTCGATAACCCGACACCTAAGACTGCTACACCATTAAAAGTTTCTAACATAAACGTATTCGGAACACAAGGACTTTGTTATGAAAACTCGAATAAAAACCTTTTGTAACACATCTACACCACATTGTCAAATTTACTTTGCGTTGCTTACTCATATGAAGATTAAATGATTTTAGTTGTCTTTTGCAGTATAGGTTCATATCGTCAGTTAACAAATCAGATATGACGCTGAGAAAAAAAACTTAAATTTATTTTGATTTTGCGACATGTACACATTAAACCAATTTAGCTCCAACGGATTGGAGCCACTGGCATATTTTTCATCTGGTTTGATGCGATACATTCATTTGTCCGTAGCTAGGAATCACCCACTTCTACCTGAAAGTGTTTTAAAAACTGGATTCATTATTTTTCTTTCAATAGAACTAAATTTTCATCTTTGATTTTTTTCCTCATTGTTAGCAAATTGTGTTGTATCTTTTAATAGATTTCATTTCATTTCATGAATAAAAACACACCTTGATCGTTGGGAATGTAATGAATTTTTATTGTCATCGAAAAATGTTTTGAAAAATTGGTTTTCCAATGGTATATAATATAATTCCTTTTTGTTTTCAGCATAAATGTCGTCTCAAACATATTAATCGAGACTATCCATTTACTCGTGTCAACTCGTTACACAAAGAAAAATGCTCTATATATGAGTGCATATATATATATATATATATATATATATATATATATATATATATATATATATATATATATATATATATATATATATATATTACATTGCATTACACGTGTAAATGGTAACCATACCGTCCTTTTCATTTAATTATTCATTCCTTTAAATTTAATTTTTTCGAAACTTCAGTGTATTCTCCTTTATTTTATGAATTTTCTTGTTCAGAACTTCAAAGACAGGTCTATAAATGCCATGTTAAATTTCAAGCTATAGGTATAATTAAACATACAAGATAATTGGTATAAGAATGTTGACAAAGAAAATACCTGCCCATCAAAATGGGGGTAGAAATTAAAATATTTCATATTGTCACATAGAACAGACCAAACGGTTTGAGGCAAGAAATTCTATTGCAAGACATAATAGAATGCTACGCGCAGGATAAGAACATTAGCTTCTGCCGCAGGACAGATAAGAATTCAATCATAATAAATGTAATTGTAATATGCTGTTGTATAAATGTTTGCTTTTGAAAATATTCACCTGAGATAAAGTGAAAAGTATCGAGTCAATGAATTACAAATTGTAATATTATATCTGTTTTTATATTTATTTTGAGTTTGAAGATTATTTGATTATTAAATCAATGGTTTATTTAATTTAGGTGTTTTAAAAAGTTAATTGTTTCAATATATTTTTTCATTCTTTTTTTGCATTGGAGATTAAAAGTATGTTAAACACAACCATATTTAAGAAAGTATCCATGCAAATTTTATCATGAAACTAGTACTGAAAAAATGCTGAACAGTAAAATGTAAGAAATCATTTATGTCCAATTATTGAATGATATATATCAATGTTAGGAAGGGTACAGAAGTTCCATGATTTTCATTTTATTCTTGTTTGTTGCACTCATATCCATTACAATTCTGCCCATGCAGATTACAAAAATAGTATTACATAACTTAGGCTGTTCTTTTGCCATTAACTGAGCAACTGCTATTTTCCAGAAGTCCGACTTCTTTTTCTTCTTTGGAGAATAAAGTCTGAAATAATTGAAAATGAAGTAAACGAAACGTAGGTTATGTCATGAAATGAATTTTATGGATGGCTACTTTTTGATATTTATGGTATTAAACATAAAATCACTCTAAAGTTAATTATTGATTTTATGATCATCTAAAAAATGACTTGTTTATGCTGGAAGTGGAGCACACGTTTTACATCATGGCTCAAAATACAGTTTTACGCAATATATTGATTTTCATTCTGATGTACGGAATACGATTATCAAATCTAGGCATAAAATTAGAAAGAAACATACGTACTTTCATCAGCAGAAATCATAGGTGGTAGGTTGTGTAGAACTACAAATTGTACTTGATCTAGTGGCATAGCCTACAGTACAAAAGAATATATTTATCCAGTATGTTCATATTATATTATAAGTCCTCTAAGCCAATGACATAATACCAGTTCATCAATATAACATGGAGTTTGGAAAGGTTAGATGAATGGAGAATAGGTTTGAAAATAGTTGCATACACTTAAATACTGTCAGTATAACACCACTTGCTTACAATAACACATTTCTGAAGCATTATGATTTGTTTGGTAATAAATTATAATTCCCCATACATGTAAGACACCCTGAAAACAATTCATAAAAATTTAGTTTTATATTACTTTTTAAACATGTACTTGGAGTGCACATTGGTTTTGGAATTCGAAAAAGGAAATTTTACAGAATAATCATTTGTTGTTTCTCAGTCAGTACAAGACAGGAGGACAAGTTTAGTACATCGATTTTCTATGAAATAGACAGAGCCATGTGGGCGGAGATACTATCGCAAGATCTCTGGAAGGTAAATCACGTGGATTTATGAATCGCCTTAGCCGATTGGCTGTCGAATCGCAGACTAGTGTTTTTGATCACGGTGGATAATCACTTTAACCAATCAATAATTCAGGATTCCTGCTTTTACCCACAACGGATCTTCAAACCGGGCAACTGGCAGAAATAACACGAAGCTGCGGGCACATGATCCGTCTATTTCATTTTAACGTCGATGGTTTAGTAATGGTTTCATCATAATTCAAGGGCATACGGATCATTGAATCACCAATAAGGCCAACGACGATTGCCTCTCCTGATCTGTTGGTTACTCACGTATGTTTCCAAACTATTGTACGTAGCATGTTCACTCGCAGAGCTTCTGAGGACAGTTTCTAGAAAAATTGCAGTATATGATGAATTATGATTCTGCATACATGCAATATCTACTTGTTGTCTTAGTAAAAACATAAAATGTCTTGAAGGCAGTAATTAATCTTGTAACATATAGAACAGTTTTCTCTAAACAGTCAGGGAAAACACGAACCATCCCTTTTAATAGCAATTTTAACAATGGAGTAAATTCAAAGATGGCTTCGAATAACATCTTCTAAACTTATATGCATGAAATTTGCATAAGGGACCCTCTTCATATTAAATTGAGTTCCAAATTCATAATTTCCAACCGCAAACTACTACTTTGATATAAATTTCGACAAGATTTAACTTCAGGAATCAAGTTTCATGTTATTAGGTAATACCGTTTCGGAATTATGAGTGTAGAAAGTTTGGAGCTTCTAATGTTAAATCAGTTTTTCCCAGATTTTTATTGTTATATTCCGAAATAACATTATTTATAGTGCTCATATTTTGTACCATGTTGCTATTAAGGAACCCAAATGAAATTTACCAAATGTCTTATTTTTTAAATAGTTTTTAGTTTGCAATGTTGATTATTGTATTAATATTTCAAAAAATTATGAATAAGAACCTTGATGTTTTAAAAGAAATCGATTCAGGAGGCCGTACAAAATTTAATCTCTTTCCTACGGATAGTTTTTTCCGTACACTTAAACTTTCGTCATACAATAATTTAACGGATATT
This sequence comes from Meta bourneti, assembly GCA_933210815.1. Taxonomy (NCBI): domain Eukaryota; kingdom Metazoa; phylum Arthropoda; class Arachnida; order Araneae; family Tetragnathidae; genus Meta; species Meta bourneti. Next base: position 93,885,543 of record OW119928.1, on the reverse strand, counting down.
ACCTTCTACCAGTCATTTTAGGTATAGCTGAACAATGATCGATCCAATAATAGAGATGGGCAAAATGTGATTGTGATAAGTCTTAACGGTTACTGCTAATTTGCTATAACTGATACTATGAACAGCTCCTTTAACAGTTCATTACTAAAAGTTGGTGAATACGTTTAAGAATTATTAATTGCTAAATATATTGACATTCACGTTACAATTAAACAGTTAATATTGACTACGATTCTTTCCAAATTTGTAAGGCGCTTTCCATTCGAAAGACTTCTTAATCAACTGAAAAGTTTGTGCGGACGAATTTTCAAGCTTAACGGAAAATTTGATTAAACTTCCCTGGCTCTAATTTCTCATTGCGAATACGGTCACCATGATAGCAAAAAAGACAGATGAGTTTGATTATACACTCATATCACCCGCCTCTAAAGCCCATTTGTAAGACAAGTGCGGAGATTTTGCATGGAAAACCATACAAAAAATAAATGCAAATTGCAAAAAGGCAGTATGCCGGAAATTCTCATCGAGGGAATTAAAATGTGCTTATTTATTCAATGTATGAGTAAAATAAAATTACATAAAAAGCAGGTCAGTGTGATAAATTTTCAATTTGAATATTAGTATATAGACATTCTATTGCTTATTATTTATCATTTTAAACCTAAAATAATCTGTTAAATGTAACCTAACTCTCAATGAGTCCGTCTTTATAGGTATAAGGCAACTTCTCGTCTTGCTTTTGTTAAATACTACGTTGAAATGTAATCATTGACTTTGTGAGCCGTTTCTTGGAGAAACTTTCAACCCTCTAAACGATTTCGACGAGATATCTTGCCCGTCAAGACCTGACCAATTTGCTAATGACGAGATGTCTCACCATCATGATATTGCCATTTTTCTATGATGACGAGATCAAGTTCTGGTCAGTTTTCTTCTAATGATCGTGTCTTATTCTAATGACGAGATATCTCGTCCAACAAGATCTGTTCAGTTTTAGTAATGATGAGATATATCGCAGAGACGATCACCAAGGGTGTTAATTCGAATGAGCTGTCTTAGAAACAGCAGCGGTTCGAAAGGAAAGAATGTCCGATCGTGCCAGGATTGAACAGAGTGGAGACTGAGTCTTATGAATGGAAGGGAGTACAATTGTAGTTTGCAGTTTCTGCTAGCGTCGTTCCAGAACCGTCACGTGATTGTAGTTGTACAATAGAAATAATCCACCTTAGATTCACCCCATGGCAAGTTCTGGGTACTTCGCTGCTGGCTCAACCCTTCGCCCGAGGGCATTTCCTCATGTTGGACGTAGAATAGCCTAGAAATTCCAGGTTGGGAGAGAGGGTTTCGTAGCAACATAGGTTCGCATTAAGGCGTTACCACCGAGATAACAAGGCCAGACGACGCTCTGACGTTTCAATCACGTGACTCGCTAATTAGTACTCATAACAAACATCGCCGCATGGCCGGCTACTAATGGATTTCCTTTAATGTAGCGTAAGAAATTAGGATTTTTTATACTATTCTACCGAAAAGCAAGTGCAGTTGCAGTTAAATATTGTTATATAACATTTGTGGAACATTACAGTGTCAAGGTGTTAAAGGCTTTCGTCAAACAACACGTTTAACGTGTGTCTAGACCGATTTCTTTAGGCTTAAACACGAGGCTATCCAAAATGCCCTTTAGATGCTGTGTACCTTCTTGCTCTTGAAATTATGGATATGGTGATGCACCAAAAATGGGGTTTTCTCCTTTCCAGAGGATGGAAATATTAGAAAAAGATGGCTCAGGGCGATTCCACGAACCGACTTTACACCATCAAAACACAGCAAAGCATCATTTTCAAAACGGTAGTTTAGCCTAAAGAAGTCGGTCTGGATGCACGTTAAACGTGTTGTTTGACGAAAGCCTTTAACATCTTGACACTGTAATGTTTCACAAATGTTATATAACAATATTTAACTGCAACTGCACTTACTTTCCGGTAAAATAGTATAAAAAACCTAATTTCTTACGCGACATTAAAGGCAAACCATTAGTAGCCAGCCATGCGGCGATGTTTGTTATGACTACTAATAAGCGAGTCACGTGATTGAAACGTCAGAACGGTCTGGCCTTGTTATCTCGGTGATAATGATTAAGGTCTCCGTCATGTCTCGCCCTTGGTAATGTAAAATTGACCTTGACGTATAATATCTGGTCTCAAGTTCTAGGAAGGAAACGGTCACAAATATATAAAAGTTCAGAAATGCTTCAATTCTTTGATTTTTTTAAAAGTTTTGTATGCAACGAAACAGGTTTACAGTTGATATGGGCATAGGAAATTTCTAGAATTTTGTTACTATATTTTCAATATTAATGCACATCCAACGTATTTCTATATCAATACATTGATAGACTTAGAAAAGGTCATGTTACCCACATTATAATGGGAGATCTATAAGACTTGAGGATTTCGCTTACACACACAATTTCGGGCTCCTAATGTCATTTATTAGCTATCATAACATAGTTGATGGTATATTTGTATCTATTTGACTATTAATGTGGCTAATGTGTTTATAGCAATTTAGCCTCAGACGAAAGTGAATTATGAAAGTTTATTAAGAAAACGAACCACTCAGTTTGTTATCAAAGTTGACCCAATAATTAGACGTTGCCAAAAAAGCAAACATCCTATTGATGAATTTATATCCAATGAGAGTGATCAATATCGGATTTGTTTTGTTTATTTTTAAACCGTTATTGTGTCCCTCGGGAAAATTGTATTTTATTGAACAGAATGATTTGAGTTGGCGTGTTCCAAGCGGAGCCTGAAATAAATAGTGTTTTTACAATGGACCGCATTTTGGGTTGATCTAAAAAGTATTAACACGACCTATGAAGTAACCGAAAACGAGTAAACATCGATCTGAAAATTTGTTTACAGTGGTAGAATATATACATCAAGGCAAGTCAAAAAAAGAACATTTTAAAGTTGATGGAGGAATATATCACTTAAAGGAGGAGGACATGGTCATTATGCATACCATATGGTCACCTTTGTTGGCCAATGATATCCAGTTTGAGTTCCTCGAGTTCTACAACTTTTTTCGCACTGGGGATGCTCAAAACATTACATTTAAGTTCATCATATTGAAGCATTTAACAAAAAAAGGAAAATATTTGTATTGATTTTCACTTGTCACCGAGAATATGTATACTAGTAAACTATCTCTTTTGGTCACCAATTACCACCTAAAGAAAATAGTTTTAGATGATAATAATTAAGAGATCGCAATAGATTAATTCGTGAGAGCACAGATAAAGAAATTTTAACGAGTGCAAGATTCGGATCTCGTAGATCTGATTAAAAACACTTGTGTTTTTGCTCTTATAAATGTCAAGCTCACGATTATTGATGTCATTTGACCTAGGACGAGTATTTTCGATCATTGCTTTTAAATACAGGTGAAACGAAATATGTCGCGTTCTTGTAAAAACGAAGGGTTTTTAAAATTGTTTAAGTACCTACATAAAAAATCGTGGCCTTTTAGAGCCCATAAAGATAACATGAAAAATCATGTCTTTCTAAGGAATCGTGGGAAACTTGTTTTGTATCGGGCCCTGATTGAAGCATAGTCCTTCCATTATGTCCACAGACAGTATTTTTAAAATATGTTTGTAAGCCATTTTTCGTGAAGTTTTATCAATTTACCTTTAATCATTATAACTGTCTGACTACGAAATTTCAAACTTCTCTGAAGTACAGTTTTCTACTTTTTTCTAAAGACAAAATTAAAACGTAGGACGTAAGGGAATTTTCTTACTCAAGAGGGTGCTCTTTACTGGTTCTTTGTTGGACAGAGGTAAATTAAATTACAATTAGCTACGTCATGAATTTCTGTGCTATCTTTGTATGCTCTGTAGGTATATTTTGCAATGTCTCCTGATCTTAAATTAAATGGCTAAATTTCAAAACGATTTGTTAGCGAACTCTTCTAACGATGTAATTGACAAGAATTCTGAACCACCTATTCATGGGCTCCTTTTAGAACTAGTGTTAATGCCTTTTAGTTTCACAGGATTCCGAAGATCTCGAGAACTAATAGCCTTCCTTTTGCTCATAATTGAGGTCAAATTTAACTGACATAAATTTGATTGAAGATAAAAAAATGTTTTCACTCACTAGGATAGATTTCCTTGGTCTTCCTTGCGTAAGTGTGATCGTGGAGTAGTCCTAGATTCCCATTGCCCAATGAAGGGATTGCTGGGTCACGGTCATTGGCCAGCCTTTCTGAGACACCTGGAACAAACACTGAAGAGTTAAGAATGGAACTCGTTTCTTTTTAGTGAACATTATTCACAAGTGCAGGGCGCCTCTTTAGAGAGAGCTTAAGTCTCTCCCATAACGTCAATAAAGCAACCACGTCTTATTTCAATAATTGCCTTCATGAAAGTCGCGTGTGAAAACGTTTTTGACACTTTCGCCTTGCATCCATTCACACATGTTCATCCGTCTTTTTTACCCCATTTACAAATGTCTCCTCTCTAACTGGTCGTGTAAGTGTAACATCGTGAAACGAGTTCAGCGCAAAATGGTTTCAGTCTCGCGGTTTCATCGGAGCAGACCAGATCCTCCTGTACCTCGTTAACGACGCTCGACAGTTCAAAACCGAGGGGGCTGCAGGACATTTATTTACTCCATCCCGTTGTAAACTTGTGGATTTCAGGCAATTGAAAACAGCTTTTTTTTTAAACATACAGCACATTTAAATACAGTATTTACAAGGTTAGCAAATTAAGGCAGTTTCGAAGCTAAACGAGTTCAGCGCAAAATGGTTTCAGTCTCGCGGTTTCATCGGAGCAGACCAGATCCTCCTGTACCTCGTTAACGACGCTCGACAGTTCAAAACCGAGGGGGCTGCAGGACATTTATTTACTCCATCCCGTTGTAAACTTGTGGATTTCAGGCAATTGAAAACAGCTTTTTAAAACATACAGCACATTTAAATACAGTATTTACAAGGTTGGCAAATTAAGGCAGTTTCGAAGCTAAACGAGTTCAGCGCACAAAATGGTTTCAGTCTCGCGGTTTCATCGGAGCAGACCAGATCCTCCTGTACCTCGTTAACGACGCTCGACAGTTCAAAACCGAGGGGGCTGCAGGACATTTATTTACTCCATCCCGTTGTAAACGTGTCACTCTTTCTGTCGTATCTGGTTCTATTTAATGGGTTATCAGCGAATCTCAGGCAATGCAGACAGCACAAACATTTATTATATAACAAAATATTTACAATTTACCAAGGAGCGTCCTACACGACCACTCCATGACCATATCATCCGAATATCTGCTTGTTCGATCGTAACACACTCTGACGGTGCTTTTAGCGCCATCTGGTGGGTGATTGAATCCCTAATACGACATCTCCCCCGCAAGATATGGGTTTGGGGTTTTCTCAAAACATAAACACAGATCTGAATTTAAATATTATGGACTCAATCACCTAAATATTATTACACCATATCAACAGTAAAGAAAAATGCAAAATAAAAATATATATACATATAAGAATAATAATGCTAATAAAATACGAAAGCATATAATAACAGACATTATGCTTAAAGTCACAATAATAAATTTGTCACTACTTCTCTTCAGAAAATAGTCTGGATAATGCATCAGCATGAGGCATTTTGACTCCTGGACAATGTTTTATTGTTAAGTTATATCTTTGAAGAGCAAAAACCCACCGCTGTAGTCGTGAAGATTGTGGAGCACATTTTGTAAGGTATGACAAAGGGTTGTGATCAGTGTACAGTTCTATTTTGGACCCGAAAACTAGAGTTTCAAACTTCTTCAAACTCCACACAATAGCGTACGCTTCTCTCTCTATTGTAGACCAAGCTTGTTGAGTTTTATTCAACTTCTGGCTCACATATGCAATAGGTCGGAGTAATCCTTCGATTCCTTGGGACAGACAAGCGGCGATACCATACTGGGATGCATCACTGTGTATTATGAACGGTTCACTCATAACTGGAGTGTGCAAAGCTGGAGCTTTCATTAGAGCAGATTTCAGTTTGTTGAAGGCAACTTCGTGTATATCCAGCCAAGGTAAATTTTCAGGAATCCTCTTTTTTGTTAACTCTGTAAGAGGTAAGGCAATCTCTGCATAGCAAGGTATATATTCCCGATAATAATTGCACAATCCAAGCATGCTTCTAAGTTGTTTCTTGGTCTCAGGTACAGGTATTTGAGCAATTGCTTTTATTTTGTCTGGATCTGCTTGATGCCTTCCAGATCCGATAACATGACCTAAATATTTGATTTCAGGTCTTGCAAATGTACATTTGTGTAAATTCACAGTAAACTGTAGTTCTTTTAATTTTGAAAGAATAAGATCCAAGTGTTTTAGATGATCACTCATGTTGTTAGAAAATATAGCTATGTCGTCAATATATGCACGACTAAAATCTCTGTATGGTGCTAACGCTTTGTTCATTTCTCGTTGAAAAGTCGCAGCAGCATTTCTCAAACCAAATGGCATTACTTTGAATCTATACTGTGCTCTGTGAATCTTGAAAGAAGTAAAATCACGACATTTTTCTTCCATTGGGATAGCCCAATATCCCTTCAACAAGTCAAGTGTAGAAATAACATTTGCTTTCCCTATGCTGTGAAGTAATTGAATGGCATCTTCCATAGGAAAATCATCAGCCTTTGTGACAGCATTGAGGGATCGATAATCAACACATAAACGCATGCCTCCATCCTTTTTGTTTACACACACAACAGGATGAGCGATTTCTGCAGAACTTTCTTCTATTAAGTCCAATTCAAGTAGCTCTTCAATTTGGGTATCTACTTGTGATTTCAAAGATTCTGGTATCCTATAAACATATGGTTTTGTCCTTTCTTTGCCTTCCTCAAGTCTTATTTTGTGTTCACCAACTTGTGCAACTTTCAATTTTCCACTAAATAAATCTTTATGCTTCTGTAATATCTGAATCAGTTGACTTCTTTCTTTCTCATGTAAATCGTATAAATTTATTTTCCAAATTTTATCAGACAGTTCTTGTTGATATACAGTTCTAGGAGAGGCATGAATTTCACCAAATTCTTCATCATCTTCAAAAACAATACCAACTGCATTCATTCTTGGGTAATATCTCCTTATCTTATTTACATGGCAGTGTCGTACTTTTCCTTCAGGAAGTTTCACTTTGTAAGAATGTGGCGATGGATGCTCGACTATCTCCCCAGGTCCGGTCCATCGTGCATATAACTTGTTGGAAGAATCTGGAATTAGTAAGTAAACCTGCTCTCCTAATTTAAATTCTTTGGATCTTGTGCGGCGATTAAAATAATCCGTGTAGGCTTGTTGTTTTCCCGATGCGATAAGTAAGGCTTGGTCGGTTGCTCGTTCGAGATTTATTTTGAGTTCCTGGAGATAATCTACGACTGATTTGTCCATATTCAAAGGTATAGGAATTTCTCCACACCAGCTAGATTTCAACACACTCAGAGGACCTCTTGCTTCTCGGCCATACATCAACTTGAATGGAGATACTCCGGTAGTACAGTTAGGAACTTCTCTATAAGCAAATAACAGAAACGGAATGTATTTATCCCAATTACTAGGATCTGTTCGGATAACATGATGAAGTGCATTTTTAAGAACTTGATTATATCTTTCTACAAGTCCATTACTGGCTGCATATCCTGGTACTGAAAATCTAGGAGAGGATCCTAAGCGATTCATGAATTCTTGAGTAAGTTTCGATATAAAGTTCGTACCTTGATCACTTGCTATAGTATTTGGTATTCCAGTTCTCATGAAAATTTCCAACAGTGCGTCACATGTCGCCTTAGCAGTTAAGGAACGCAAAGGAATTGCTTCCGGCCAGCGAGAATGTTGATCAACTAAACATATTTATGACGACGAGCTGAGGGAGGCTCAATAGGGCCTATAATGTCCACATTAACACATTCAAATGGTAATTCCGGTCTGAGAACAGGAGTAATGGGAATTTTATCAATCATTTTCTCTGGGCTTCGGAGTTGGCATTCTTTACATGTTTTACAAAATTCGGCGATTTCACTAGTCATGTAAGGCCAATAAAAACTATATCGTATTCTTTCATTCGTCTTTTTCATTCCCATGTGACTTCCAAAAACAGATTCATGAGCTAATTTTAAAACTTGAGCTCTTCTCTTTTGCGGTAAAACCAGTTGCTGAACGGTCTCTCCTAATATTTTATCTTTGTGGAATATTAATCCATCGATAAAAAAGAAGTTTCCCTTTCGAAGTGATAAATTTTTTCTTATTTCTTTTAACGTATCACAACTGTTTTGTTCTTCACGAAGTCGAAAGCTTTCACTTTTGCACGATAGTATTCCGCTTTCTGGTGATTCTTGTTCTGATTCATCATTTCCGGTTTCAGCGCAGACTAAATAATCCTTTTCTTTCACTGGAAAAACACAATCCAATCTGTTACATTTAGGAATACATGTTTCTTTTCCATCTTCTGTTGAGCATTTTAGTAATTCATAAATATTTGGGGGTATAATGCACTGACCATGAACTTTGTCCGTTACTGCTGCAAGTATTTCAATCGGACGGCAAAGTCTATTTTCATCTTCGTTTTTTAATGAAACTTGGAATTTTGCTAATCCAGCTTCAATTTTTTCTCCGAAAGCACTAGTTAAAATTATTTTTCCCTTTTCAGTTTTTGATTCGGAAATAAAATTTGAATTGAAAACTGGGATTTGAGCTCCAGAATCGATCAGGCTTTTCAGTTCTCGATTATCTACGAGAATGTTTACATATTGAAGAGAGTTCATAGGAACATTTATTTTTTCTTTCACCAGATGCTCCGATCGTATTTCAGCAGTTAATATTTCATCTTCTGGTTTCTTTTCTTTCTTGCTAATATTTGTTGATCTGCTGTATCTTTTAGGACAATCTCTTGCGAAGTGCGATAAACCACATATGTAGCATTCCCTTGAAGTTGTATTTCTAGTGCTTTGGTAATCTGCTCTCGTCTTGAATCGATGTTCTCTGATGTGAGGGGGTGCATATTTCCGGTCTATGGAATTTTTCGTTTCTTCTCTGTTGTAATTAAAATTCTGATGTTTGAACGTATTCGTTTGATTCTCCTTCCAAAATGTTTCCTTCACTTTTTTGTTTACGCAATTTCGAACGTTTTCGTAATCATCTAGTTTATTTGCAATTTCTTCTGGTATTTTGAATCGAGACCATTCGTCGATGAAATGATCACGGATTTCCGATGGCACTTTACGCTTAATCTGATCAGTAATAATTAAATCAGACAGTTCTTCAAAAGTCTTTACATCCAGTCCTCTTATCCATTCTTGATAATAATTTTTAAGTTCATAGGCGAAGTCACACCACGTAATTTCGGGTTTCTTGTAGTGTTTCGTAAACAATTGGTGGAACCTTTCAGGAGTAAGTTTATATCTTTTTAGTAAGAGTTCTTTCACTTTTTCATAATCATCCGTCACTTCTTCGTTTTCTCTGGCAATTATTTGCGCAACGTCATAGGGTAGGAATCCTATTAGGTATGACACCCAATTTTCTTTCTTGATTTCCGTTCGTTTCACTTGACGCTCGAAGAGAATTAAGTAGAGGCTTATATCGTTAGTTTTGGGATCAAACTTCTGTAAAATACTTTGCAAGTCAAACCTCGGCTTCATGTTTACATCAGTTTGTTGAATTTCAGACCCATTCTTCAATCTTTCGTTTTCTAGACGCATCTTCTGCAACTCGAATTCCATTTCTTCTTTCCTTCGTCTTTCTTCAACTTCTTCTTTCCTTCGTCTTTCTTCAACTTCTAATTCTTCTTTCCTTCGTCTTTCTTCAACTTCTAATTCTTCTTTCCTTCGTCTTTCTTCAACTTCTAATTTTTCTTTTCTCCTTCTTTCTTCTATAATAGTATTTAAGAGTTCCTTCACGAACGGTTCATCATAGTTTTTATTTTCGGTTATAACTTTCTTTAGCTCAATTACAACCATGTTTTCGGTATTCAATATCCCCATTTCGGTAGCAACAGTCTTTAGAACTTCCTTTCTTGCTTTCGCCAAGAACGCCATAATGGGATCACGAAACAAAACTGTTCGATTTAAAACGAAAGTTCCACAATAAAGTTCCGAAAATCAAATTCAAAATTCACTTTGAAGCATTTCAACAAAAATCTTTACACCATTCTTCAATGTTCTTCAAAAGTAGTATTTAGCAGGAAACAAATATAAAAGTTCACAACAAGGAGCAGGACTCACCATGAAAACGAAAGCATATTTCCTCATAGTAATCCTGTCGACTGCGCCAATGTCGTATCTGGTTCTATTTAATGGGTTATCAGCGAATCTCAGGCAATGCAGACAGCACAAACATTTATTATATAACAAAATATTTACAATTTACCAAGGAGCGTCCTACACGACCACTCCATGACCATATCATCCGAATATCTGCTTGTTCGATCGTAACACACTCTGACGGTGCTTTTAGCGCCATCTGTAGGGTGATTGAATCCCTAATACGACACTTTCCCTTGGTATGATTTATCGACGACGGAGAATTCATGTTAGAGAGGAATTTAAAGCCCCCGAAGAAGGGAAATTATGACTCTACAAGTTGGACAATATCATACAAATACAATAACCCCTCGTTATATCACTCTTCGATACACAATACACCTCGTTATATGCTTCATTTTTTTTCAATTGTCCCCGATGAATTTCCGTTTTGTGAACAAATAAAATCTCAATACTTCTTTAGAATTGGGTAGGTAAATAGGTATTTAAATTAACGTCACACTGGAGCAACACAACGGGCTATTGGTGACGACACGGTATCAATCCCAAAGGGAAAGAATCGAAGACAACACCACGTAATTTTGAATCACGGTCAAATGATGAGGCAACACCTGAGGTGGTACTCTCCAAACTTTCACACCACTCCAACGTGAGGACATTTATTTAACGTGGACCAGCCCCCTTTGTACACGATGATCTTGGGTTGGATTCGAAATCGCAGCCCTCCGGTTGATAATCCGTTGCTTCTTCCAACTGGGCTACCGCGGCCCTCTTTAGAATTGGAAGTTCAAGCAGTTGTCCTTCAGAGTTGGTCTAAAAAATTTGGGTCCTTCGACCAGTATGAAGTTAGTTCGATAAATGTTCTATTGTATATAAATTTATATCAAAAGGTTCAAGCTTCCGTAATGCGTTTAGCCCACTTGAAGTTTCCCCTAATTTTAAATTAAAAATCGTGTAACTAATTGTATAATTTTTGCTTTTTTTCCATAATTGATAAATTTTTCTCTGTATTTGCTACATTGATCTCTTCTGTGTATCACTTTTCTTCTTTCCCCAAGAATCGCGTGACTGTACTTTGAAACCGTTAGCTAATACCGAGCTATGCTTGTGAAGCTGACGGGCTTTCCAGTGCTCTATAGTCTTTACCGTATAACGCAAAAATCAAAAATCTGGCTTAGATCATTTTTATGCATAGTCGATAACTGATTGCAGCAAAAAGTAATTTTGTAAACGATAACATATTAACGAAATGAATGTGGAACGAATTAGTATATTTTGTATGAATTAACTTCACTTTAAATCAGGTATGTCGATTTAAATCAAATGATTTTTATTAAAAAACCCCACTGATTTAAACTATAATTTTAAAGACTTTCTGGATTAAATTTAGTAGTATTGAAAAGGAAAAACTAAGAACAAGATGCATATTATTTTATCAAATACATTAAGAACTTTTGCTTGTAGTTCACCCCTAAAGTCATACAGAAAATCATCCTCCCTTTGAAAACACTAAATAACAGTGATTGTTGATTGTGGTCACAATTACCAGACAAATATGTACTTCCCACTTGGCCAACAGGAGTCAATCTCAAGCTTGTTCATTGCGATTTTTGTTTTAAACATTCCTTGTGATTATGTATGTGCCCACAGAATTCTCTTCATTTTCTTGTATGTTGTGTGTAGACCCTGTTTGTATGCTTGGAATGTATCTATGAAATACTTCTCCAAACACAGAGAATATTTAAAAAATAGGTAATTTTGATTTCAATTTATGTATTTTCATCTTGTCTCATTTTTTACTGTTTACTTATAAATATCATTTTTTTTTCACGGAAAGAACTTTTAGGTGACTAAATATTAACAGTTACTAGACTAATAGTAGGTATTTTATCATGAAACTTGATGCAAGTTCCTTTTATTTTATTTTCTAATCGCATTTTTCTATTCGCATTTTAAAATCTGCTCTTGTTTTTGTTGTAAGTTGTGGCAACTATGCGGTCATGGAATGAATTTAACTCGTATCTCAAGGTACCACTGTAAAAGGGAGAACTAAGTGATGAAACCAATTATTAAAAGTTATTCGTAGTAAATAATAAATTATTAATAATAAAGTTATTAATCAACGATGAATGCACTATATTAGGAGGAATTTGCACAATCCAGGATGAAAGTCTCGAATTAATCTATCATGCAATGGTTTTTAAACCACGATTCATAGAAAGGGATAAATGGAATAAAAGTGTTTTCAATTACCAAAACAACCATCCATGGCCAAGGACTGTTCTGTTTTTGGATCTGGAAATTTTCTCCCACAATCTAAAATTTAAAATAGAAAATAATAACTTTTTGGGTTCTTAAAAACGATAAGTTGTAGTGCTCTTATGATATGCTTCCGAAAATTACAGACCATAATTGGAGATTTGTCGAAGATTACAATTCCTCATAAAATAATTGCATTTGTTTAATTTATTGAATGTGATACAGAAAAGGAAAGGCTTTTAAACTCCAGAATGCCGACACTTTAATTATGTTAGCTAAGAATTAAAGAAATTTTCAAATTTTTACGTAAAATATGTCAAGGGACGAGGAATCCCAGCAACGCCAACGCAGAGCTTAGCAATGCCAATCAGGGGATCCCTTCCGTCACCTCTAGTGACCTTCAGCTGGAACTGATATACTTTTCATAAAAAGAAAATAAACACTCTCCAACGTGAGGGGGGAAAGGAGGATGCACTTTTCGAACTATCTGAACTTAATTTCGATTTTCTGTAAATACCTGTACATAACTTTTCAATCTAATTAAATAATTTAGAATGTAAAGAGTTAATCTTTCATTTAGTTCTGCCCCTTATTAGCTCTTCAGCAAGGCACAAGTCTATCAAGACATATATAATATCTATATCTGAAACACTTCTGACCTTCACGTTTACAATGTTTTAATACATTCTTTTTAAATTTGAATATAAAATGAAGTTATCTCTTCGATACAGTATGCAAGTTAAAACAATCGTATCTGGTACCCTGTAAGCTTCTAATACTTTCAAGTGTATGCAGTATTCAAGTATGCTGGTCATTCATTCAATACACCTCTCACACTTTTCTTGGGACTAATTACCTAGTAACATAAGGGCATCCATTCAAAAGCATTAAATTCGTTTTAACCCTCCTGGTGGTTATTGTCTCGATTAGATATCTCGTCACTAGAAAAACTGACAAGACCTTGAAATATCTCGTCATTAGCAAAACTTCCCATGTGCGGCAGGTTTGGTTTCCTGTTTGACCTCTCAGTGCTGGGAGTCTCCTCCCCACCTCTTCACTAATGACTCTAAACCGTTTGGTGATTAAATAAGTTTTTAAGTTTTCAAATTTTACTATTCTCTCCATCTCAAACTTTTTATATCTCTGAACTTTTATCAGATTCTAATATATGAGTACTGTGTATTTTACTTCACTCTACAATATCTTTCTACATTATGTTTTATTATATTGTTTTATATTATTAGATTATATCATGCTTTATATTTTGTATTTCTCAAAATTCTGTCTTTTTGTGTCTTATATTATATATATATATATATATATATATATATATTTCGAAATTTTGTCCTTTCTTCTACTGTAACTCAAAATTCTGTTCTCAACAAAATTCTGTCTTGTATTGTGTCTTATATTATGTATATTTCAAACTTTTGTCTTTTCTTTTATTGTATCTCAAAATTCTGTCCTTATATTATTACTGATGTTCGGATATATACGGTCCCATTTTTGTACATGTTATAAACCATTGTAATGAAGTATAATCTGTAATCCTATTTAATTTTCAATAAATGCTGCACGCACCCACACGAGGAGAAGCGATGCTCTCCTTGTGCGGCGGGGCCCAACAGGGGTGGGCCCCCTGTTGGGCCCCTTTGTGATGGAAGTTTCTCCACCACCTCTTCAACTATGACTCTACACCTTCTGGTGAGTCGGAGAGGTGTGGGTCTGAAAAAAACCAACTCATAGGAGCCCGAACACCTGTCCCGATAATTCATCCAAAGCGGGAAGAATAAATATTACCACTGAGTAGCCAATGAAAACCCATACCCCAGAGGACAACCCCTTGGAACAATTGGAATAATTTTTATGTCTGTGACACCCCCAAATACGAGGGACAAAGTGTCACAAATATACAAGGCACCAAACAGACAGGTTGGCATCAACTCCACTCTTTGGGTCATTTAACTACTATGTCAGGAGACGGGGTTCAAAGGAGATCGAACACATTGGGAACTAATGTTTTCATTGTTGATGTGTCAGGGATAAATAATTTGTTTGTTGCAGTGGCGTATACCCTAGGAGTAAGTTTCCCTAGGGTGTCCCCCAGAAATGAAAGTCTTTGCGTTTGTTTTTCAAACTATCTACAAATAAAATACTCTAAGGACGTATATATTCTAAATAAAGTACCACCGAATAACTATTTTTCGTGAATTAATATTCATTACATAATATTACATTTGAATGGCATTATTCACTACGAAGTACGAAAGCTATGATTATGGATATTGTTTTCCTGGTTGACTAAATGTTCTCACATACCCTAAAATTTCGACGCGAAATCTCGTCCATCATGATCTGGTCAATTTTGCTAATGACGAGATACCTCGTCGAGACAACTACAGGAAGGGTTAACATATCGTGCCTCAACAAAAAAATTGGGACATGCGATACGAACCTAATATTCTTTGAACTAGACCAGCAAAACGCTCAACAGTGCCTTTCAATTGAAATGAAGAGTTGCCACGCTAAAGACAGAATGTTAAGGAATATACGAGGAGAAGTCAAAAATGATCGCTGTAATGCATCTTTGGGTTTGTCCCACTGCCTTCTGCTCATGCATGCTTAGAGTTGATCATACTGTGGTCGCGTCACTTTGATAGCGTCATTTTTCATAAGTCTGACCTTGATAGCGTCATTTTTCTTTCTGCTTCAGTGTAAACATGGTCGCTCTACTAGCAGTGTGCACCAAGGAGGAACAAAGAGCAGTGATCCGATTTCTAGGGTCGGACGGTGTGCCAGGGGCTGAAATTCATCGGAGGCTTACAACACAATACGGGGACAGTGCTCTACCACGTAGAAGTGTGTATGAGTGGATCGAGAAGCTAAAAAGGGGCCGGACAAGCGGGATGTACGAAGAAGGAGAGGACGCCCGTCAACCTCCACCACTAAGATTGAGCAAGCTCGAGAAATGGTAGTCAAACCGGCGAGTTACCATCTACAGTGTAGCGTGTTCTCTGCAGATTAGATGGATAGAGTGGGGGAAGTGGTGCATAAATGACTGGCGACCCACCGAAAACCTTCTTCTTGGAGAGAAGCTTGTGGACCGCTGACCCAAGTGCATCGAAAAGGAAGGAGACTACGTAGAAAAATGACAAACTGGTTCAACCCCTACATTTGTGTAAATCAATTGAAAAAATAAAGCGCGGATAAATTTGACTTTCCCTCGTATATGCTGATGCAACATTTCAGTCTTGGATACTCTTCGGATGTTCACTTACCTGTTCTGTTTCCCTCCGTTGTATCCTCTCCAAAAATGAGAGGACATCCACATCGCACACTACAAGCTTTCGGTGACAAAAGCTTCCGGTCTCGGTTATCCTCCCAAACGCAAACCGTCCATTTTTGGCAACAGCGACCTCGAATATCCTCGCAGGGACTTGAACTTGGAGCGACGTAACGTTGCTGAACCAAGAGCGCTCCCATGGTAGGCGTCTTTTAATCTTCCGTCCTGTATTCCCAAAATGAGATTAGATCACGCTTCCACAACAAACAAAAGAATAGTTGTTAAACTTGTTCAGGGCAGGTTGGAAGAGTAACGGACTACCAACCGGAGGGTTTCAAGTTCGAATCCAACCAAAGGCCGTCGCTTACAAAGGGGGTTGGTCCACCGGTCGTGACCTCAACTGTCCTCACGTTGGTGTGGAAGTTTGGAGAGTGAGGTGCCAGCTCAGATCTGACCTCGTCATCTGTCCGTGGTTCAAGATTACGTGATGTTGTCCTCGGATTTTCCCTTCGGGGGTTGATCCCGGACCGTCGCTAATAGCCCGTTGTGTTGCTCCAATGCGACGTTCATTAAGTATCTATTTATCTGAACTTGTTCGTTTAGCACGAAATATTTTATTTCCTCTTTCCCAAGAGGGAAGGTGGGTTCTTGAGTTTAAGTCACGATGGAGCAACACAACGAGGTATTGGTGACGGTCCGGGATCAATCCCAAAGGGAAAGAACAGGTGGGGGGTATTTAAATTAACGTCACACTGGAGCAACACAACGGGCTATTGGTGACGGTCCGGGATCAATCCCAAAGGGAAAGATCCGAGGACAACACCACGTAATTTTTGAACCACAGTCAGATGACGAGGCAACGCCTGAACTGGCACCCCATTCTTCAAACTTCCACACCACGCCAACGTGAGGACATTGGAGACCACGACAGATTGAAATTGCACCAGCCCCCTCTGTACAAGACGGCCTTTGATTGGATTCGAACTCGCAACCCTCCGGTTGCTAATCCGTTACTCTTCCAACTGGGCTACCTCTGCCCAAGTGAGAGAGAGAATGTAAAGCAACCGCCTCTTTTTAGCCGACGTGATTATTGACTCATATTTTGTTCGTTAACGTTAATTTCAATTTCGTTTAACGTGGAATAACGTTGCGGCATTTAAAGATCGAACGACTTCGCAACGAGAAAAATAGTTAATTTTTTTACTGTATCGGTTGTGGTCAGTTTCTCGTTGTCTCGTCGCTAGAAGCAAACTGACCACACATCTTGATCTCGTCATAACAAAAAATCGGCAATATCTTGATGACGAGATATCTCGTCATTAGCAAAATTGGTCGCAACTTGATGGACAAGATATCTCGTCATTAGCAAAATTGGTCGCAACTTGATGGACGAGATATCTCGTCATTAGCAAAATTGGTCACAACTTGATGGACGAGATATCTCGTCGAAAGTACTTGGAGGGTTAATAAATATCTGTTCATTCATTCAGTCAGATGTTTGTTCGTGTTTCCCATTTTCGTTCGAAGTTGCTCGAGTTGGGAAAAGATTTTTGTTTCGTTTTTTTGCACAAGTTCAGTTGATTAAAATCGCTTGGCACATATCTAAAATGAGTTTCCAAAGTTATGCACACCAATTTTCAGACCGATCCTACGAGTGAAACGGGAGAAATCGGGAAAAGTGCAAATTTCAGTGCACTCACGGACCCCGACTTGGCAACTTTGGGAGGCCATAACTCCCGAACTAATCGACTGATTTTAAAATCGCTTGGCACATCTCATTCTGGACTCAAAAATATACTGCACACAAATTTTCAGACCAATCGGATATTTGGTTCGGTAAAAATCCGGAAAAGAGTGCGAAAATTTCATTTTTTTCACCCATTTAACATGGGAAATCACTTTTCTCCGACACATAAAAGGCTCTAACTCAAAAAGTTTTTGTCCGTTTTTAAAATCGCTTGGGAAATCTGTTAATTATAAGATTTTTCAAGTATACTGCAATTTAGAACGTGTTTCTATCATTATTAGAGCCGGAATGGCGTCTGGTTTAGCGAAAATGTGAAAAACGTGTGTTTCACGAGGAATGGAGACGATTTTTTCATTTTCGCAACTTTCGTAGGCTGTAATTCCCAAACCGCTCGATGGATTTTAACAAATAATTTATTTCGAAAAATTATTCCGACTTCATTCTAATAAGAACTTCTAAAAAGAATTCTAAACGACGACTCTTCAAACAGTTCAGTTCACTAAAAATTCAGCATCGGTGAGCAAACATGACGCAAAGGTTAGTTTCGAGCCCCTTTGATCCCTTGTTAATATGACTTGTATATACTTCTATTGTTAATTTAACTATAGATTAATACCATATTTAACAAGATTCGTGAAAATTGTTGGCCGTTGACTTCAACTTACCCGAGATGCCGGTGAACTCCAAAAATTCCAGAAAAATGGCTCCTGGAGAGAAAATCTGCAATTTCATCGCGAATTCAAAGAATTACTTTACGAAAAGATTTGAATATCAATAAACGCCGACAGAAAAGAAATTGGAAATAGGAAGAAACAGGAAGCAAGAAATCAAACACGGAACTTAAATTTTTCACTTCCCTTTCCTGGTGTAGATAAAAGTGTCAGCTTACTAATCTTAACGACAATGTAACTTCCTTTCCTAGAAGGAAGGAAAGGTAGGTATTTCAATTACGTCGTACTGGAGCAACACAACGGGCTATTGGCGATGGTCCGGGATCAAGCCCGAAGGGAAAGATAGGAGGACATCACGTAATTTTGAACCACAGTTAGATGACGAGGTCACACCTGAGCTGGCACCCCACTCTCCAAACTTCCACACCAAGTCAACGTGAGGACATTTGTAGCCATGACAGATTTAATGTGCACCAGCTCCCACTTACACGACGGTCTTTTGTAGGATCGAATTTCGAACTCGCAATCCTCCGGTTGCTAATCCGTTACTCTTCCAACGGTCTACGGCAGCCCGAAGAAAAAGAGCAAGTTTAGATGTAACATCGTACCCTCTGCAAATGCTTGGTAAAACATGCAAGCAGGAATAGCCCGTTGTGTTGCTCCAGTGCGACGTTAATTAATAATACCATACCTACAGACATTCAAAACAATTTTCTCTATACATGCGGGGTCGGATTTCGTGATTTGTAGCTCATACGAACACCACGAAATGCCATGCTTAAGAATTGTTCTATTCATTTGAGAATCAGAACAGTTACATTCCATCGGCCCTCACGGTTCTTTTCCATCACATTCTTTAATTTTCTAATTTCGGAGTACAGTGGACTCCCTCTTAACCGGCCACCGCTTTAACCGGCCGCCACTGGCCAATTATGTACTGTAAATACAGTAGCCTACAGTAACATGTGTTTAGTTTTTTTTTCCAACAAAGGAAGTTCTTCCAGGTTAAGTTTTCTTAATTATACATATCATATTACAATAAAGTAGACTGTGTACTTAGTTTTATTCTAATAAAAACGATTTCGGGAGTGTATTTTAATGCTATTAAGGGAACGAGACGGTTTAACCGGCCAAATCGTTATCCGGTCTGGGTCCCGAAGTGGCCGGTTAAGAGGGAGTCCACTGTACTTCGATCCTGTTCGCTGAACCCCCCGAGTGTTTCGACGAGATAACTCGTCCAAGATCCGGTCAATTTCGCTAATGACGTAATACTTCGTCAAGATAAGCGCCAACTAAGTTAATATAAGAACTGGCCGATGATGTAGCGAGAAATGCAGTGACTCCTCTTAGTATTCGTATTCCATTATGATCTACGCCATTTTGTACGGGACATCGTATGGAACGAATGGCGCGAAGACAGGAGTGAGCAGAGCAACAAGCTCCACAACGTTCACCCGACAATCCCACTCATACCGTCATTAACATCTCGACGTTATTTTAACACGTTTTCGCGTCGGTCATTCACAAGTCACTCGTAGATTTTTATTGGTCGGGAAACCGCTCCATCATGCCAAGATCCGCTCTCCATCCATCATATTTTAACTTCTTTTATTGGTCGGGAAACCGCTCCATCATGCCATCATTGCCAAGATCCGCTCTCCATCCATCATATTTCAACTTCTTTATTGGTCGGGAAACCGCTCCATCGTGCCAGCATTGCCAAGATCCGCTCTCCATCCATCATATTTTAACTTCTTTTATTGGTCGGGAAACCGCTCCACCATGCCAGCATTGCCAAGATCCGCTCTCCATCCATCATATTTTAACTTCTTTTATCGGTCGGGAAACCGCTCCACCATGCCAGCATTGCCAAGATCCGCTCTCCATCCATCATATTTTAACTTCTTTATTGGTCGGGAAACCGCTCCATCGTGCCAGCATTGCCAAGATCCGCTCTCCATCCATCATATTTTAACTTCTTTTATTGGTCGGGAAACCGCTCCATCATGCCAGCATTGCCAAGATCCGCTCTCCATCCATCATATTTTAACTTCTTTTATTGGTCGGGAAACCGCTCCATCATGCCAGCATTGCCAAGATCCGCTCTCCATCCATCATATTTTAACTTCTTATACAGGTCTTAGAGATTTTTATCGACCAATTTTTAAAACTTCATTACCAATTTTATCAGACCTGTTGGGTCGATCTCCCATCTATTACTCTCTAGATTTCATCATTCTGGATTTTTACTACATATATAATTAAAATTTTAAATTGAATTTCATAACGTTTTATCAACTAAGACCCCATCTCAATTCTTTTTAAAAAATGTTTTTACATTTCTTGTGGTTGAGGTTTTACTTATTAATTTTTTTATATGTATATCACTTGGTTTACTTCATCTCATTTCTATTTGATCTGGTTATTAATTTGAAGTCTTTTAAATTCATCTCCTAATTTTATTGTTTGGCGCAGCTTATCCTCTTTTGGATCTTGCGCCATAAAACCCAAATCAACCAAACTCTGATGTTATGAAGCCTTGACATTTGGTCATTTTTTTGATTGGGAGTCCCATAGCTGCGATTCCTGGGTCAGAACTACTAGAAATTACTGATAACCGATTGCCTCGCTGGCGATTAACTACAAAATTTGTTCAGAGCATTTGGAAAAGATGGCACTATTTAATTAATCTTCAGCAAAGAACAAAATGCATTGTAGAGAAAAGTAATATTCAGTGTAGAACTCGTCTTAATAAAGGAAGATAACATTCCTCCTGGGAAATGGCTCTTTTCGAAAGCACTCTGATGGAAGAGTGAGAGTAGTGTTGTTAAAAACTTCTAACGGAATTACACAAAAGATCCAATTTTAATATCCGTATTTTACTCATGAAATTAAATGTTTGATTAATATAAGAAAAAGTTGCGTATTTGAATTGATTAGAGTTTGTGTTTATAAATGTTTAGATTGACATTAGGTTCTCCGACTGTCATTAATATTAATGCATTTTTCATTGTGTTTCTTTATAATTTGTTATAAATAAGCGGGATACCGGAAATTCCTCGTCGCCGTCATTTTTGAGCAGTTTCTATTTAGCTCGTATTAAATTCCACTTAATTTTAATTAATCTCTTCATTTGTTGAATTATGGTCATTATTTCATCACATATATAATTATGTTTATAACTCAGAAATCATTGGTCCCTGTAATTTGTGTTGTGTAAGATATGTTAGAAAACATAAGAATTGTTTGTTTTGAAATATATTTCAATACCAGGCCGGGATGTTCGCGCCGTGCGTATCTCCGTGACGGGTGCTGGCGCTACTCCTTAATTGGCGTAACTTTTCATGTACTTGGCAAGCGCCAAGAACGTCGCCAACTTCTCAGTACGTGATCTCTCGACGCGATAAAGAGGACATCACCAGCGTTCCGTTATTCTTTGTGTACTTACTATAGTACATCTCTTTCTTGTACTTAGGATATATAGCAATCAATTTAAATAAACATAATTAATCCATTAAAATTTGTATTTTTGTGTAAGCCCCAACAGAGGTGTTGCCTTCGAATCCTTCCCTTCGGGATGGTTGGATCCCAAACCATGGACAATAGCCCGTTGTGTTGCTCCAGTGCGACGTTAATTAACAACCTACCCATTTGCCAACATTTTTTAGGATGTCAATAAAAGGGATATTTTCGTTGTAAACAAACAAACCCGACGGTAGCCATGTATTTTACTATATTACCCAAATTACACTGCTGGCCACCGTAAATGCAACACCCTGAAGGAAGCATGCAAATAATATGAAATTTACAACATGCATTAGCGGAGGTGAGATATGCAAATGATTAGAATTTCAGCGCAGACGCACATCACGCGCGCCTGTGGCGCCACTTCAAAGCGCTATTTAAGGCTTGGAGATTTCGACGATTTCAAGTACGGCAATTGTGTTTTTCTTGTGGTTTTTTCAAAAAAACGATCAATTATGCCTCGTAGAAAACAGCGATCATCTTTTGATCAAGTATCCGAGTTCGACAGAGGAAGGATAGTGGCCTACCGAGATTGTGGATTATCTTTCAGGGAAATCGGTAGTCGTGTTGGACGAAACCAAACAACTGTAATGCGGATATGTGATCGTTGGATGCAGGAGGGTACGACGGACCGACGTGTTCGATCGCATCCACCTCAGTGCACCACTTCACGTGATGACAGGCATAATGTGCGTATGGCAGTGACGGATCGCTCAGCCACATCACGAACCATAGCACAGCACATTCAGTCTGTACCGCATCATCCAGTGTCTACGCGTACCATTCGACGCCGTTTACAGCAGAGTGGTCTGTCCGCAAGACGTCCATTGCTTCGTCTACCCTTGACGCAGAACCACAGACGTTTCAGCCGCCAATGGTGCGATGAAAGAAGGATGTGGACGGCAGAATGGAATGAAATTGTCTTTACTGACGAGTCACGCTTCTGTCTGCAACACCACGATGGTCGGATTCGAGTCTGGAGACACCGTGGAGAGAGGATGCTGAACAGCTGCGTTATGCATCGCCACACTGGTCCTGCACCGGGTATTATGGTGTGGGGCGGTATTGGATATCACTCTCGCACTCCTCTAGTACGCATTGCCGGTACTTTAAACAGCCAGCGCTACATCTCCGAGGTGTTGGAGCCAGTTGTCCTTCCTTACCTTCAGGGCTTGCCCACAGCCATATTTCAACAGGATAATGCGCGACCACACGTGGCACGCATTGTCCAAGGGTTCTTCGTCAATCGCCAGATTGAATTGCTTCCCTGGCCAGCTCGCTCTCCGGATCTTTCGCCGATAGAAAACATGTGGTCCATGGTTGCTCAACGATTGACCCAGAATACATCCCCAGCTGCCACACCAGATCAACTTTGGCAACGTGTGGAAGCTGCTTGGTCTGCTGTACCCCAAGAACGCATCCAAAATCTCTTTGAATCAATGCCGAGGCGTGTGGCAGCGGTGATCTCCAACAATGGCGGCTACTCTGGCTACTGATTTTGGCAGGAACCACATTTCACAGAAGTCTATAAATTTAATCATTTGATACTTGGTCAACATGTTATCTACAAAATAAATTTTGTTGTGATATCTCTTGTCTTTCTTGGTGTTGCAATTTGGGTGGCCAGCAGTGTATGTTAAATATCCAACCTTAAAATGAAGTTTATTGCCCTTTGCACGACGTTTGGCTTTAAATCCAATTGTCATGAACCAATTAGCCCCTATCCAAATTTAGAATTCCTTCTTAGCAATTTTTGTTGGCTACGTGCTGAAATCATATTTGAAAAACAAGTCAAGTGACATCATGCCCAGAATACGTACAGGACACACGTATTACACGTACGTACAGAAACACTATCATGAGAAATACACCTATATTTAGATTGACAGAAAGCGCCTCTCATAGGGCTTCCATGTTTAAAGCCGCGGGCGCTTTGGTTTGGTTCATGCTGTGTATTTTAATTGATGACTCAGAAAAGGCTTTGATTTGAATTACGATAGTTTTATTACAGACAACAAACCTGAAGAGAGGTAGGTAGTGGAACTGACGTCGCACTGGAGCAACACAACGGGCTTTTGGCGACGGTCCGGGATTAATCGCGAATGGAAGGATCGAGGACACCTGATCATTTCGAGCCACGGACAGATAACGAGGTCAATAACGAGTTGGCACCCCACTCTCCAAACTTCCACGCCAACGTGAGGACGCCCCGTAGATTTAACGTACACTACGGTCTTTGGTTGGATCGAAAACTCGCAACCATCCGGTTGCTAATCCCCGACTCTACCAACTGGGCTACCGCTGCCCCGAAACCTGAAATGAGAAGGCTCATCTGAAAAGCCACCACTGCCTGCTATAAAATCTTAATGCTGCCTTCTTTTCATATAATTTATTGATCAAAGCTTATTTTTAACCAAATATACTCCGAAGAGAAATTTTTAAAAACATTTTTATTACAACACACAGAAAGGAATTATACAATCATATCATTGAAATACTACAGATAAAATCATAATCACATTTTTTGTAAGGAATTGAAGTTTTTAACATCATTGATATGTAGAGGAAGACATTTTACTTTGAACACTAAAAACAAAACTATTACAACATTGAATGCCAAACTTCCTTCTCTGATATGATTCATAGTAATTCTCAGTTTCATCAATAGAAATACACTTACACTCTGTTGAATAGATCATATTACAATAACAGAACACAATACAATTAATTTGAATGTGCTTCGAAAATTGTGCTATATTTTAGAATATTAAAGCGTAGCGCAGATATTCCAAGAGATGCTTTATTAATAAAGTTATTCCAATATAATCAACTCTTAGCAAATTAACTCTGCAGTTAAATCTGTTAGTTAAATGGGACTGATCTTTCAAAATAGTTGAATTATTTGTTTCTAACGTGAAATATTAATTCCTCTTAACTCTTTGAGGCATACGATTTTAAAGAAAAAAAACTAAGTTACACAGAATTGTTTATTCATTTATTCAGCTTCAAAATTAGTATAAAACATCAAATAACATGTTTCTTTTATCATAAAACGATTTATTCACTCATAATAAATTTTTACGTAAAAAAAAACATTTACCGTTATGAAAAACAAAAATTCACTGCACCAGTGAACAACAGTGTCAACAACTTATTAATGCGTTTTGACATGTGTCAATTTTAGTTTTCAGTTATTTACACATTTAGCGTTAGTTCATAGCATTGCCAACTCAATGAAAAACTTTAAATAAAATATTAAACTGTATGACCATGAGTCATTTCAACTTTTTGAGGTGGGTTAAAAAATATTCCACCATGCATAAAAAGCTAAGCAAAAGATGGGACAGTTTTTAACCGACCTAACCCGAAAGTGTTAATGTATAACACGATTATCTATATACATTGAATCGCTTCAAGTCCGTTGCTTTGACTTTTCATGATTGAAAACAGCATGAAACAAATATGAAAATTTAGGGTATCGTAAATGTATCGAGAATTTCTTTTGTAGGCGTCGCATTTTACAAATTAAGGTAACCGAGAGAATTTGATCCAAAGGGCCGTTTTGATGGGTTTTTGTTTTTAATCAGTTTGAGCTTTTAATTATGTATTAACGGTCGGATGTTATGTTCGGAAAGTATCTTTAAAGAAATATTTTAAAGCTGCAAACATTCCCACTTGGAGCCTTCAAATGCCCCTTTAAGGGCTGATTTCTCAAAAGTGACATTTTTGGGACAGAATGTACCATTAAAAAATCTATCAGAGGTACAGCCAGGAAGTTTTTAAAAAGCAATCGGTAGGAATCAGATACTGAAATATCTGTAAAAGTTTTAGATAAAACATGCATCAATGTAAAGTGAAAATAAAAAACTGAAAATTTTGCTTGTCCAAAACATTTGGTAATGCATCGCATATTTCAGTCATATCAGCAGGATATTTTAACAAGGTGGAAACATCTACAACTATCCAATGAATATGTGATGAAAACAAGTAGAGTGAGTTTGATAATTAGATTCTGAAAATTATTAAGTATTACTCATTTAACCCTCGCGTAATTCTACCTTGCAAACTGCAATCTTCCCTGCATGAACCCATTTTGACCTTCTTGACCAATAGAATCTTTACAACGGATTCTATTCCAAGGACCAAAATCTTTTAGAAAGATTCTATTCTGAGGAAAGGAGAAATAGAATCTTTCCAAAAAATTATATTCTAAGGAAAGGTGCAATAAAATATTTTCAAAGGATCTTATTCTTAGGAAAGAAGCAATAGAGTCTTTCCAAAGGATTCTATTCTACAGAATTGCCCAATAGAATCATCCCAAAGAATTCTATTCCAAGGAAGGAATCAATAGAATTTTTCCAAAAGATTCTACTAAGGAAAGGAGTAATAAAATATTTCCAAAGGATCCTTTTCTACAGAATGGCCAAAGAGGATCGTCTCAAAGAATTCTATTCCTATTTTATGACTTGTTTGATCACTATACGAATATCATTCGATCATCCCAACTGTTAAAATGTTTAGATCATTCCATCGACAATTATTCTAAGAATATAAGTTAGGAATTGTTATGAGGGATTTTCACTGTCAACAAAAAAATCAGATGGTCAGCCTAAGATTTTACTTCTGCTTTCCAAATGCTCTCGCATCATACATATCAGGGTTGCCTTAAAACTCGGTTTATCGTCGTTTCGGCAATGTTTAATCTAATTGGTGTTGATCCAATCAAATATCATAAATTAATTCGGAAGTTTTGTTGGTGAAATGCTGAAAGTATACTTACAGGAAGTACGCATCCCGTATGTCATAGGCACCATCTTTACTTATGTTGTCATGGAATACCTCTCATATTTTGAAGCAGCGGCTGTTTGATAGCAGCGTTGTTTCTCAAATTACCGTCTGTTTGGGTTATGAAACTAGAAATCAGGACATGTCAAAAAATGTGTCGCTTTTCCTGCTACAAATTTCGATAAAAATTTGTCTGGATTTCGAAGGTTTTTACTTTACTTTATAATACAACTCAAACCACGAAATTTAAATTACATAGTATTCCCACCTATTAAGAGTACATTCCGTTATAAATTATCATTATTACAGAAACGTAGAGGTACTCATCCATAGATATAAAAAACTACCTTTCGTAATCGACTAAGTTCGGCATTTTCTTATCTATAGCGAAATATGCATTTCCTGGTTCCAAACAGGAAGTATAGAACAAATATAGTGGCGTGATATTTTCAGTGATTTCAAAAACAAGTTGATGGGGCAAACCTTAATAAAATTGCTTTAAGAATCCCAGGCTCAAATGCTGAAAGGGATTTTACATTGATGAGCAATAAATGGACTCATCAAAGAAATCAAAACTTAAAACTTATTAAATCAGAGATAAAAATAGACCATAGTTGCATAGAATTTTTGAACTTTTCAGGGATGAAACGATTACTTCTGCAGCATCAGTTGATAAATATAGAGGCCAGGGCTGAGAATCATGCAAATTTGTCAATTTTTATTCTTTAATGTGACCTGTATATTATTATTTAGTGTAAATTAATTATTTTGTTTAATGGGGAATCCATTTCAAATCCAGGAAAGGCTGTGCACCTCACCATCTCCGAATCGAATGACATTTTGCATACAGGTACATTTTGCGCAACCTTGAATCAACATATTTTTTATAATCTCCAAAAAAGTTTTTTTCTTCGAGATGCAGGTCTGTGGAAGCGACGTCACGAATTAAATTTTATTATTCTGAATCACCTACGCCTAATCGCCTACTTAAATCCTGCATATCTCCTAAAGTATTTAAGGTAATTCAATTTTGTTTTCTTCAAAAGAATTATAAAACTTTCGAGCAAATAGGGATGCAAATTTCATTAGTAGGACCAAAATAATGTTTAAAATGTAAAATTTTCAATTTGGTCAATTTTAAATTCATTTTTCTCAAAAAAGCCATTTTGCATAAATCTGATTATTTTTTTCGAAGTTCCTAAATAAATATGCTATCCCAGTGTATGATCACCTTTTGCAGTTTTTGAATAGTTAAGCTTAAATAAATTATTTTGCGTAATGACCGTGGTAGGGAAACACAACGCGATCAGAAGATAATGAAATACAGTGCACTCCGCTTTATCGAACCACTGGATAATGGGACCAGTCGCTTATATTGGGGACGTTTTCTTGTGAACAGAATCATTTTCTATTCAATACCATAGAAATCACATCGGTTAAATGGACCACCTTACGTAGGTTAAACGGACCAGTTGGAATACAACTTCGCAAATTACTGTTAAAAAAGATGTCCCGCCAATTGCCTTGGTGAACAAAGAATATAAAAAGATTCAAATTAACAGTGAACACTCAGAGAGCAAGAAAAGGAGTAAATAAAAAAATTATTTCCTCTCTCACAGAAGACAAAAAATAACTCAAACAGTATTGCTTCTGATTCATGTGCTGCCTTCTGCATTCGAATAAAAATAAGATAAATTTAAAAGCACAGAACATCAGGTGATAGAAGATAAAAATAACTAATGAGCATGAATCACATTTCGGAAATTTATTTTGCACTTTCGTCTTCCGAAAGGCAAGTGAAATTCAGCTCATATGGCGCGTAAAGATTTATCAGGAAAAGAAAAATTAGCATTGTTGCATCGAATCGATGAGTTTCCAGGATTCAGCCAACGTCAGCTCTCAAATGCATTAGGTGTGTCGAAAACTACAATTTGCGGACTACTACAAAACAGACTTAATTCGAAGCGGACGACTCGGCTGCATCAAGAAAGCGCTAGACTCAAAAGATGACGAAGTTGACCAAGCGCTGTTTAAATGGTTTCGTGAAGCAAGAAACCGCGACATTCCTTTAACTGGGCCCCTACTAAAATCAAAAGCAGAATATCTTGCTACACAACTTGGTAAACCGAACTTCACTGCTACTGAAGGATGGCTAACACGCTGGAAGAAAAGGCACCACATTTGCTTCAAAGTCGCACATGGTGAAAAAAAGGATGTCGATATTCGAGGAGCTGACAGTTGGATTACCACTTTGTTGCCCGAAATTTTGGAACTGTATGCACCTTCTGAGGTGTACAACTACGATTAAACTGCCCTTTATTATAGGGCAACTCCAAATGGGTCACTAACTTTCAGAACTGAATTATTGAGTGGATCGAAAAGAGCGATGGATCGTGTAACTGTTCTTGTCTGCGCTAACATGACTGGCTGTGATCGACGTCCTCTTTTAGTCATAGGAAAAAATAAGAATCCTCGGTGTTTCTCAGGTGTGCGCCAGTTGCCGGTGGAATATCGAAGCAGTCGTAATGCATGGATGACATCGACAATTTTTGAGGATTGGCTGAAAAGCTGGGACAAGATACTCGAGGGAATAGGAAGAAAAATTGCTCTTGTAATGGACAATTGTTCCGCACACCCTAATGTAGCAACGAAGAATATACGTCTGATTTTTTTGCCGCCCAACACAACCTCAATCATTCAGCCAATATGGATCAGGGGGTTATCAAAAACTTGAAAACCCTCCATAGAAAGTTGGTTCTTAAAAAAATAGTCTGTTACTTTGACTCAGAGAAAAGTGCTAAATTTAGCGCAATCGAGTTATCTTGTAAGATAAATCTCCTTTCGGCAATAGAAATGATTGCAGTTAGCTGGAAATCTGTGAAAGTCGAAACATTTGTTAATTGTTTTGCCAAAGCGGGATTCATCGCTCCATCTTCGTCATCAGCAGCAGACAACGCTTCCCTCAATTCCGTATTCTGTGAAATCGATGTTGGAATGAACACCGAAGATTTCCAAGCTTTCGTCAATATTGATACGTCTGTCCAGTGCCGCGACTCCCCTTCAGAAGATATTGTTTAAGATATTATGGCCAATCGGTCAGAAGAAACACCTGAAACACATTCTGAATCAGAGGAAGAAGTCACCTGCAACGAAGCCCTTTCATGCTTAGAGAAATTGAACATTTTGGCAAAAAACAACGGCGATGAGTGTCAAGAAAGCGGCTTACGCTATATTCTTTTGTATCATCAGTCAATAATGAGCGGAGTAAACAAACGATGATTACGAAATATTTTAACCAATAAAGGTAAGTTGTTTTTTATAACTTCCTTTATGATTTTGTTGTACTACTAATTAGTGTATTGTTTATACTATATGCAATTATATAGCCGGTGAGCGTTATAGCCTTTCATAAAATATAATCGGATAATCGGACCAGTCGGTTAATGGGGCCACTTTCATGTCGAACCAAAGTGGTCCGATAAAGCGGAGTGCACTGTACTGTCAAAATCCCTTTCGGAGTGCAAAAAATCCTTAATTGCATGTCAAATTCCCTGTAAAAGGACAAAAAGGTTCTCGAAATCCCTAAATTTTATAGGGATTTCCTTTCAACTTCCAGTGCTAAATATTCTTTCCGTATTTGTTTAAAAATACTTTTATACTCACCGCTAACCGAATATTATGGGTAATAATTTACTGTATTGGAATAAGTTATCAAGCACAATATCATATATTATCCATGCACACAGAATTTCACAAACAAAACTGAGTTTTGTTGTTCACCTCGCTACAAATTTTTAAAAAAATGCACTGTAATTGTTTTGATACAGTGACAGAATAATAAGCTACATATTTAAAACACTATACCAATATTAATAAATTCCTATAACTATATTAAAACATTTAATAGTATATACAAAACGTACTAATAACACAAAATGTATTTATAAATCCTCAAAACATTTCGAAAACTGAATAGGTAAGAAAATGCAAAAACTCAGTATTTTTTAACTTAGCGGATAATATGTTATAAATTTCTATTTATTTAAAACTACAAGCAAAAGTTGAAAATCTGAATATTAGTTAAAAAATAAGTTGAGAAATTTGTTGAAATTCAGCAAAGTTTGACCTGTCCTTTCTGCCATATAGAACTTTCTAAGAAAGTTTTCAATCCATGTTTCAATCAATGACCATTTCGGGGTCGAATGCAATTCATAAGTAACTTGCTTCAATCCTCTTCGATTCTTGAAAACTTGCACTCTCATGATCAAAATAGTCGGAGATCGTATTTTTTTGTATGATACGAGGCCGACTTTGTCATATGAACACACCAGTGTAGAACTTCCAACAGGAGTGAACTTGTTAGTTATTTAAAAACTATTTTTAATGTTGGAACCAAATTTTCATGTGCCTTCCACCAATAATAGTATATTTAATTGATTTGTTTCTTCTCTGAATTTCTGAAATTGCTTTTCACATACTACATGCTTAGATTTGTTTGAGAGATTAATTTCACAGAATCCCAGAATAAATTACGTTGCATGAATTATGCGATTTATAAACTTAAACCCAAATCCAAGAATGAAATAAGAGTAAATGAGTATGACTAATACACTTTTTTTCAGAAAAAAGTAATGATTGGCACATTAAATTTACTCCGCTATATAAATAATCTTCCCCCAAATGAACAGCTGGGTAGATTCATCTGTTTGTTTCAAAAAAATAAACACCAGTCTTGAGCCTTTTTGAGTAATATTTTATAATTTCATGCCTCAGGTGCTATATTAATGACTAAGTGAAAATTGTGATGCAAGGAAAGCCCCTAAGTAATATGCATTCCAAATGTTTTCCTGGGTCAATAATTGGAAATAGATTTTGACTGATCTTTTTTTATAACTATCTACTGAAGAGTTATAAAACTATCTAAAATCACGGATGTCACCCACTATATTGATACATGAAACGTGTTAAAATATTGCATCGAAAAGGTGCTTGAACTGCGAGCTGGGAGGATTCGAGCGCGTCAGAGTTTAAAATTTCGACGATATTTTATGTTGGAGGCTGTTAAAAATCAACCTTTGAGAAACTGCATTAGCTATATAGGAGTAAATTTACAACATTCTAACGAACTTATACAAAAATTTTCAGAATTTTTAAAGATGGCTTTTTTGAAAAATCTTGTACAAACTTGAATTTTTAAAAAACTAATCTATTATTTTAAAATATTTTTGCTAACTATTACGAGCAGTACATTTATGTGTCACGAACAGAAGACAAAACAAGTTCATCTCTAATAGCTTGAGCGTAGCAAAATTTTAAGCGTTACGCGACATTCTTGATTCAAAATTGAATATTTTTATCGCCATTCATAGGGTATTATTGGGTAGGTAGAAAAAAATTATTTTGCAACAAATAAATATGGCATGGTTTAACATACGCTACTGGCCATAATATACTGAATTTTAGAAAAAATCGAAGATGACAAGGCGAACATTTTATTTTTTATTCCCTGAATTTGAATGGATTCATTTTAATATTATATGTTCGCGCCGTACGTATCTCTGTGACAGTTGTTGGTGTTAATCCATAATTGGCGTAACTTTTCATGTACTTGGCGAGCGCCAAGAAGGTTGCCAACTTCTCAGTGATCTCTTGACGCGATAAGACAATATCGCCTCCGTTCCGCTTCGGAAACCATTCTTTGTGTACTTAGGATAGCACATCTATTTCTTTGTACTTAAGATAGTTCAGCAATCAATGTAAATAAGCATAATTACAGTTCACTAAAGTTTGTATTTTTGTGTGAGCCCCGACATTATCCACTTCATGAACGCTTGCGGAAGTGATGCGCACCGCTAAAAATACGAAAAAATTCAATTACCCTTAAATTAAGGCTGTGTTGCTCCAGTGCGACCTAAATTCAACTACCTACCTACTCTTAAACCTCCAAGCGGGTTCGACAAGTTATCATCAAGATCTGACCAATTTTTGACGAGATATCTCGTCATCTGGATATTGCCGACCTTTTGATGATGACGAGGTAAAGATCTGGCCAGTTTTCTTCTAATGACGAGATAGTTAGTCCATCAAGATCTGCTAATGACGGGATGCCTCGTCAAGGGAACCACCAGGAGGGAAATTCGGTATACAATTAAGAAAGTTAGTATACAATAAGTCGAATGGAACTTGTTAACATTAAGATTGCGTCAGGACATTTATATTTTATATCGTCAATCAAAATTTAAGTTCTCGACGCATCTGCAAATTGAAAAGAAATCGTAAATATAAACACTAGAAAGCAGAAAGACTGACGGCTATTTGGACAAGTCTGGCCCTAGAATGTAGTGTTTTAGGTAAGCCACGCCTACACTTATTTAGAGATGGGTAAAACTTCTAATTTGCGATTACTGTTAGTTTGCGATAACAGTTATCATTAACTGTTAATATTAACAGCTTTGTTACGAATTACCAAATGACGCTATCAGTTAGAAACTGAATTTAACTGCTATTATTAACTCTCCAAGTGGTTTCGACGAGATATCTCGTCCATCAAGATCTGACCAATTTTGCTAATGACGAGATATCTCGTCATAAGAATAGTGCAACTTTTGGATGATTACTAGATTAAGATCTGGTCAGTTTTCTTCTAATGACAGGATATCTCGTTTATAAAGGTCTGGCCAGTTTTGCTAGTGAATAGCCCCCTCTTCGAGACAACCACCAGGAGGGTTAATTGTTATAAATTAACGGTAACGGTTAAATTTACTGTTTAAATAAAACTGATTTTAAATAATGTAGTAGTTTCAACTAATATTTCAAATACTTTTTATAAATTTCAATTTTTAATTTCAAACTTTATTCAATTTAAATCGTTTTACTGCTATCCCGATAACATTCAGTTAATATTTCCGATAACAGTTGCCTTTTGTACTAACACTGTTATTTATTGAACTGCTATATCTGAATACAACCCATCTCTAAACTAAATCATTCGTCTAAACCAGAGATGCACAGACCACGGTCAACAAGCGGCCCTTTCGTTGATTTACAGGCGGCCCGCCTCACCATGCTTTATTGTATTTTAATTTAGCAAATCACACACTAGGTAATTTTTAAGTTCAATGCCAGTTCTAAGCTGTTTATGTTGAAAAGATTTATAATTTGATGTCAGTCATCGAGAATCGTTTTTCTAATATTTTCGAAAAGTAAAACCGTTGCTAGATTTATTTAGCAACCCCTTTTGCCTGAAAATGCAGTGGAATCAGTGAACTCATCGACGTGCAAAACGATGAGAACATGCGAAATAAATTGAATGAAGAAACTTTATTAAAGTGTACCGTTGTGTCGATAAAAACAATTGTAAATCGTTGTTAGATTATGCATTAAAGTGAGCCATCTCTTTGGGTCAACATATATCAGTGAACAAACTTTCTTTGTTTTGCGCTTGGCTACTACAAAATCGAACCAAACATTAAAACCATTGTTAAATCAATGTAATGTCACTCATCAAGTGCAGTTATTTATTTACTTTTATCTTTCTTGTACCATTATATAACTATAAATAATACATTATAGATAACTTTTATGGGTTTTTCGGTGGCCCTCCTTTAAGAATCTATTTGGCCCTTGGTCTTAACAAGTGTGTGCATCCCTGGTCTAAGCCGGAAATCACTCGCTTACTGCAAACAGACTCGATCAGTGAGAATAGCTACAGATTCGATACATGGGATTTACTCGCTACTTTGTCTCGAAGCGGCCTACTGTTGTCAGTAAGATTCTTCGGCGGATCAGTCGTCC
This sequence comes from Meta bourneti, assembly GCA_933210815.1. NCBI lineage: Eukaryota > Metazoa > Arthropoda > Arachnida > Araneae > Tetragnathidae > Meta > Meta bourneti. The sequence goes on along the minus strand of OW119928.1, from coordinate 93,851,157 downwards.
ACGTCCGGTTCCTGCTGCACCCAGATGTAACCGGTTCTGGTGATGGAGCAGTAGGCGTCGTAGTACTTGCCGGGCGACCTGCAGAAGGACCACCTGGGGCACCTGCACCGGAATCGGACTTGGAACTCCCTCTTGCACACCTCGTTCCACCAGCACGTCCGCTTTCGGGGGAAAGAAATGCAGTTGAGATCATCGAAGAAATATAAAAGTAGAGTGAGTAATGATAACCTTTATATACATATGTATAAACATATATATATGTGAAACGATACCTAAAACTAACCCCTAAGTGGTTCTTAACCTTTTTAGTGATCGGCACTCTCTTGTATCTAAAAATACGTTTTCGCACCACTTGAAAAATGTGTTTCGATTTCTTTATTTAGGAAATTACATCAATTGCTAGATAATTTATTGATTGAAAAATAAACACATACATTTACATATAGATACAAAACAATATCTCGACTTTTAATGGCTACGTTGTTGTTTATTCATAATAATACTTTTGAACCGAGGCTCCTTTTTTGAAAGAGCCACGCGTAAATCATCACTTGCATTGAAGCGATTCCTGGCTTTTGTTTTTATGTGCAAAAGTGATGCAAATCCCATTTCAAACACGTAAGATGGTGGCAAATGGTAAAAGTGTCTGCAATGCTGCTTTTCGCAGCTGTGGATAAGGTTCTAACTGTGTACACCAGAATTGTTCCAGTTTTGCAAATTCCATTTGAATACGTGCATTTCAATAAGGTCGTATTTTATTAAATCATTATCGTCCATCGAAACTTCTCTCGCACCCCCACGGGTGTACATAACCCCAGGTTAAGAACCGCTGTTCTACAGATATCGAAACCAGGAAACGGTTGGGTCGACAACCTTGAAAAGTAGACGAGGTAGGTAAATAATCAATTAACGTCGCACTGGAACAACACAACGGGCTATTGGTGACGGTCCGGGATCAAAGGTATAGATACCTTTGTACTAATGGACCCCCCCAAGGTCATCTGCCTTCAACCAGGGAGTCAATTTCGAAAAAAGTGAGAAAATAAAGAATACAGAATTAGAAGTGTTATGCCCCTGAGTTAACTCTCTGATCGTCGCGAGATTTCCGAGAAACGTAATTTTGCTTTTATCCCACGACACACTTAATATGATTACAACCACATCTTTCTAATGAATCCATGGATTCTTTCAACTTTAAGGAATATTCCATCGGTCCTTTCCCTTAGAATAGAATCCTTGGGAAAGAATTCATTGCTCCTTTCTTTAGAATTCCTTGGAAGGATTCTGTACAGTCCAGCCCCAAGGGACTTGAAGACATCGACAACTGGTAATTTGTGAGCGAAGAATCAACGGGGATTTTTTTTTCAGAGAGAAGGTTGGTTGGTTTGGTTTGGGTTTTATGGCGCAAGGGCCATATTTGACCATGCTGCATCAGACACAAGATCGAGTAATAGACACACACAAAGTTTTACTGACACAGAAGAGGCTCAGGAGGAATGCACCTGACAGGAATCGAATCTATGCCCACAACTCGAAGGTTGCTAGCGCAGTGGACATACCCACTGAGCCACGACGGCCGCATTTCAGAGAGGGGGGTGACCAGAGGGGAGGCCTTGCGAGGACGCTTTGTTGGTCAATAGTTTATCTGTTAATTAATTCTTAAGTTTAAATTACAGCCCTTTTAAAACTGTTCTGTAGCATATAACTAACCTGTAAATGAACCTCAATTTATAGTTAATTAATCAGTTTCTGTTTAATTGGCTTCTTAATCAATGAATCTTTCAAAAAACTACCAAATGGCCACGGCGTGCTCACTTAAAAGAGGTACGGGAAAAAGTGGATTGATTCTATTGCTCAAGACGGTACAAATTGGTTAGAATTCACACAGCAAAGATTGCAGATTGCGAAGTGGAATTATGCACCTCAGAGGATCGATCCTTACTTCTCTTGAGGTTCCCGAATGTCGGTCGCGCAAAGTAGTCTAGTCGCATGGTTTTTGAATGAGTCTATTAGTTAAATTAGGGTACTGGTAGTGACATAAACAATTGCACTTCCACAACTGTTGGAGTGGGGTGCCAGCTCAGGTGTGACCTCGTCATCTGACCATGGTTCAAAATTATGTAGTGTTGTCCTCGGATTTGATCTCGGACCTCCTCCAATAGCCCTTGTGTTGCTCCAGCGTGACCTTAATGAAATATCTACCTACCGTGTGAGCCGCAACACCGACAATTAAGGTAAAAACAGTCATTCTTTAATGTCGGCAAAAACCGGCATTAAGAATTGGGTAATTTCCCATCGAGAGTGTGGAGTGAGAAGGTGAGTAAATTGGGAATGACTTACTTCGCTGAAATAGGATTCGATGGATTCGTCCAGGTAGGCTCTCTTCTCGAGCCTCTCCTCCGCGCTGAAGGCCAAGCAGATGAAGCCCAGCGTCAGCACCCAGCGGATGTACCGCTCTGGCTCTGGAAAGAAACACTAGTCGTTAGGGGCCACTTACCACTCTTGCATTGAAAATAAAATCAGAATACAGTATGACTGAATCGATGTAACCTGAAGCAACAACGTTTTTTGATCGGAAATCCAAGTGAGACATCACTTACGAGATACCTGTCGCGAATGCGAGACTGGTATCGTTTCTGCGGACTGGCCGCGCATGCGCACGAAGGAAAAAAACTGCTAGAACAATTCTTACTTTTTTTTAGAACGATCTGGAGAAAATGTGCTGTCCCTTTTCCGTTAAAAATGTAAATATATATCAGCGCAATTAAAGATTAGCGAAATTTATGGGATGTGTTCTCGTTTTGGTTGAGCTTTATTGTGAGAATGAATATATAAGTTTCCGCGTACGAAAGAATGAATAAGAAAGGAATGGATAACAAAGGCATCGGAATTCGATCTTTTTAGCCCATCCCTAGAAAAGAGGGCAAAGATTCAAGAAAAAGAGTGAGTAAACACACACACATCTCACATCTCTTATTATATTTTAGATGAATTTTAACCTCTCTGAAGCAATAATACCGGTTCACGAAAAGCAGATGGATTTGGTGGTTTCGTTAAGGACTTTGTTATCTGGAGACAGAGGGCCTTCGGCCCAGAAGTTCCATGGAAAATTCACTGTCTCTCTGGTGCTTTCACTTTTCTTAATCGTTTAAAAAAAATTCTCCTTCAACCGGTTCAAGAAATTACATAATTGAACAGGATGTTATGTGCTTGGACACTGAATGAGCCTTTCGAATTTGAAACTAAACCATTGATCAAATTAAAAACTAGCACGCCTCAGTTGTTAAGTTTCCCACAATTATTCGATGAGACAACATTAAACTTGAAATTTGTACTAAACGGACACCCTATTCGGCAGAGAATGTGGAGATTGGTACTGTTAACAGTTACTCAATTAGCATGTGTATAGCGATTACTCTAACAGTTCCTACTGACTGCTACCCTAGACTCTCCTCCTACCAACTCACCGAAAGGTTTAGAGTTTTGACTGACTGCTACCGAAGAATATCACTGACTGGTTCAGATTTAGCCACTGTTTTCTCGTTGAAAAGTAGTTGACAGATTCGGACAACATATAATGGACGCCAAACATACGATTAATCAAAATTGCCAGTAGGAGTCAACTGATTCGATTCGTTCACGAATAGTGAATACGTCTTTAAAATCGGTATGGAGGTTGTGGGATTATTTCTTTGGTTCGATTTGATGAATTGGTATCTGATTAGCACTGAGCTTTGAGGACAGCACGTTTATTTAAACACTAGACGAAGACATTACAATATATGCATTCGCTATTTACAAAAGAGTTCATTACACCACAAGTTCATTTCAAAACATATTCTAAAGATGCGTATTTAATTTCGCTGACGTCTAACTGTTTGGTGCTCTAGATTTCGAGGTTTGCTTTTACCTTATCTGTTCCGCATTTCCCCCTCACACCTCCCTGTAGCTTTGCGGCTGCAGTTAGGGGTGGTGATCTGAGGTCATCGGCAGAAACTTGCGCGTCATGAAAAGTGTTGATATCTCAAAGCCCCATAACTCCAGGGGAATCAGCCTATGGGGATAAATGACCTACCATCGTGTAGAGGAAGGTGGACCGCGTCGACCACTAATCTACTCCCCCCTCTGACCTTTGTACCACGTGGTGGGGAAATGAGTCACATTTCGGGCATGCGCAGACCTGTTTAACCGTTACCACCGAGATAACAAGGCCAGACCGCTGTGACGATTCAATCATGTGACTCGCTTACTAGTTCTCATAACAAACATCGCCGCATGGTCGGCTACTTGTGGATTACCTTTTATGTAGCGTAAGAAATTAGGGTTTTTTATACTATTTTACCGGAAAGTAAGTGCAGCTGCAGTTATATATTGTTATATAACATTTGTGGAACATTACAGTGTTAAAGGCTTTCGTCAAACAACACGTTTAACGTGTGTCCAGACCGATTTCTTTAGGCTTACCACGAGGCTATCCAAAATGCCCTTTAGATGCTGTATACCTTCTTGCTCTGGAAATTATGGATAGGGTGATGCACCAAAAGTGGCGGTTTTCTCCTTTCCAGAGGATGAAAATATTAGAAAAAGATGGCTCAGGGCGATTCCACGAGCCGACTTTACACCATCAAAACGCAGCAAAGTCTGCGAACTTCATTTTCAAAACGATGATATCATCCGGAATGTATCCAAATTCAACAAAAAAACTGGCTATAGCAGAAAGCTATAGCTTGTTATGAGACTCTCCTCCAGATAGGTAACATACTACATGAATCGTATTTTACAGTTCAATTGCTTTGATTTCCCATTTTTACAGATTTAATGATGAAGAAAACATTAATTGAATTTCTTTAGACTATGAGAAAGGGTTTTCTTTTCTTTTTGATTTATGGTCGCATTTGAGAAACTATGATATTGAGCGGTATTAAGCTTGATTGACTGTATTTTAGCGATTTTAGTTAATAAAAGTCATAAGCGAGTTTTTCACTATTTTTAATTGAATTTACGATATAATTTTGGCTGGGTTTTTAATAAGTTAGTGCTTTTACTATTTACGCACACTCTCTGTTATCGTTTGTAAATAAGGAAGAAAGACGCGAGGGTGTGGAAGTTTCATTCTGAGATTATCATAGTTTTGACTAGGGAAAAACCATATTTACAAACTGATATAATTTGCAATAACGTATAACAATATTTTCCTGTGGTCTCAACGTATATAGAATATATTATTTATCGTTGTAGACAGATTTCATTGTATTAGGCTTTGAATATTCCAATACGGCGGTGGTCGTTCGTATCGCACGTATGACTACTAGGGAGACGCCATGACCGCAACGGTCAGGCCTTGTTATCTCGGTGGTAACGGTTTAACCGCTGTAATTTTAGTTCGAGTGCGTGCTTAATTTGATGAGAACGGCAAGTTCTATAATTCCATTCGACTTGTTGGCAGTTTAAACCATTTGTGTAAAAATTGTACGCAGTGGAAAGTGACGATGTATCGAAGATTTCACTATGAAACCAAAATATCACTCAAGTTCAATTTAGGCATAGGAAACGCAAGCAGGTTGAAAGACCAGTTCACTATGATGCCAAGAAATCTAAACCTATAAGTGCGGAGGGATCTAGAGCTTACCGAAGACTCGAGAAGTATTCACGAACCAAACCTTACGGTACAGTGGGGACTGCCTACCCGCATTTTCTACAACCGGTTTTATTAAATTTAAATTTTTTAGTATAACTTTATATTGGCTCTTGACGTTTTGCTGCCCGATGAGGTGGGTCTCCTTCTGTGCCAGGAATGATGGCCCTTTGACCATTGGTTTACCCTTCAGGCATGGTGGGCTTGATTCCTTCTCTTATTTTGATTGACTTGTTCAGATTTGTGTGAATTTTAATGGTTTTTTTTATGTAATTTTAAAACTTAGAGACTTTGGATTAGTGTCCAGTCTTTTTGTCTTTTAAGCATTTTATTCTTGTTGGTTTTGTAAATATTAATATAAATTTGTAAATATAGGTTATTATTCCTTTATTCTTACTTTGTTCAGTCTTATTTAATTGACCCCAAGCTAATCCTGGCTTGGAATCTTTTAGTGTTTTTAAAAATAAACAACCCTTGTACCAGCAACCACTCTGGACAACACCAGTTTTTGGTTTTAACCTGTATTATGCTGTTTTGAGTGTTTGGCTCTATGTTGATATATAGTATGTTATTTTTTTCATTGTTAAATCTTATGTTGCTTGCGTTAATAGGATGTCTTCAATGTGCTTACTTTTTAACTCTTGCTCATTTTTTGTCTTTCTGTCTTTTGGATGTTTCTGTGATTTATGACGAAGTATTGTTATTTGTTATTGTAATGTTCTTTATTTTGTTCTTGGTATCTGGCAAATGCTCCCGGTAATTGGAACATGACTCAATATGGGGAATTTGGCACCATGAGGAATATGTCTGGTCATCATGACTCGACTAAACAACTCTTCTGATAGCCTCAACTGATGCCGCCCAGCTTAATGCGGAATACCCTCTTCTAACCACAAATTGGGACTGGAAAAATTATTTCTATACATGATGTACTTTTGAAAATTCAATGTAACTAACTGCAAACGATAATTATTATTGTTGTATATACATGAATCTCTTCCAAGAGTGTACACATATGAACCGTCCCCCTCATTTAACCGGTGTCTCATATAAACCGGTCCTGTAATAGTACCATTCTGTAAGGTTTTACGCCCTGTGTATCTATAAACCGGTGTGCCTCCATACCGATGTACCCTTGTTCTGTTTTGACACATCCATGTCACATGTCTTTTTGTTATCTCTTAAACTTTTTGATGCATTTCGGAAGTACTATGTTTCGGTCTAACGTTGTAGGTCCCTCTTATTTTAACAATTGTTTTTGAACGTTCAATAAAAGCAGTACGTGCCCACTGGGGGTGGGAATGTGCCTTCTCTGCCCGTCGGGTTGGGCCTCTTGGTGTAGGAAGCCCGTATTTTCCCCGCCTCTCCACACAAAAGACTGGAAACCGCTGATCATTTTGCAACGCAGTTTTGATTCATTTGAATGGCATCAGCCGAAGATCGTAAAAAAAGTTGTAAACATGCCAGAACTACTCGTGCTCTTTCCCTCTAGGAGGAAACGTTTTGCTGTATTCCGTAGCTTTGATGTGTAATAAATGTTGGTTGTGTTAGGTTAAAATTGCCTTCTGATTTTTAAACAATTTCACTGGCCAACAATTCTAAACCATTTGGTGAGAATTTTCCTCTAACAGACTCTTGAAAGCAGAACTATAATCGCTCCCTTAAGAATTAAAGTAAAATTCAAAAAATGGAAAAAAAAACCCTTAACCTGAAGTGCTAATAAAACGACCAATAGTCTTTTCTCGGATAGAATGCAACGAAACGAGTTTTACAAACCCTCAGTCCTCACCCGATGTGAATGGAGGAAACTCTCATCCCACAAATGAATTTGAAGCCGAGGTTCCTCTTCAACAAGCCATAGTGCGAAAATTCATCAACAGATGACGCTGCATGCACCGGAAAGCCAAAGGGATTTATTTCCAGTGAACGACTCTTTCGTGACTCGATTTTCCCATCACTACTGCGGAATTTTCATTAAGCACAACAGAATACCTTTTTGACAAAAACACCATCCCTTTCCTACCAATCAGATCCAGTCACACGTCATTTGACCGTGTCGTCCACGGTTCTTGCGTCGTTAATTGAACTACCTACCACATTCAGTCACAGCTTAGATTTAAAATCAGTTTAGAAACACGGTTATTCTTCGATTGCTGTCACAATTAGAACTGTTAGTATCATTATGTGCTCGACGTTTGCGTCGAATTCACGAGATTTGAAACGGAAAAAATTATATGCTCGACGCTTGCGTCGAAAGCATCGAGTACACGAGAGTTGAAAGAAACAAAAATGCACTCAGATTTAGTGAAAGAAAGAATTATAATTTTATTTTCAATTTTTGAACTGGTGGGGGCCAAGATTTTGTACCATGCATCACTTTAAGACTAACGATTGTTCTATAAATTTACAAACTCTTATTAAATTAGAAAAAAAATTAAGGAATTGGAATATTTGAATGAGTTTTGGGATAATATTCTAGTGAAGGGGATTTCCTTAGGAAGAGAAAAAAATTAGTTGAAATTATTGTTGAGAGATGGCGCATCAAATAACAGAATTCCATGGATCACTTGAAAGCAGAACTATATAATCGCTCCCTTAAGAATTAAAGTAAAATGTAAAAAATGAAAAAAAAAAGCTTAGCTTGAAGTGCGAAAAAAACGACCAGCAAGTCTTTTCTCAGAAAGAATGCAACGAAACGAGTTTTACAAACCCTGAGTCCTCACCCGATGTGTGAGCCGAGGTTCCACCTTCAAAAGCCATAGTGCGAAATTTCATCAACAGATGACGCTGCATGCACCGGAAAGCCAAGGGGATTTATTTCCGGTGAACGACTTTAGTGACTCGATTTTCCCATCACTACTGCGGAATTTTCATTAAGCACAACAGAATACCTTTTTGACAAAAACACCATCCCTTTGCTACCAATCAGATCCAGTCACACGTCATTTGACCGTGTCGTCCACGGTTCTTGCGTCGTTAATTGAACTACCTACCACATTCAGTCACAGCCTAGATTTAAAATCAATTTAGAAACACGGTTATTCTTCGATTGCTGTCACAATTACTTTCGTTGCATGCTCGACGTTTGGTCGAGTACACGATAAATACATATGATTTATATATAAAACTCAAATATATTCAGTGAAAGAAAGGATTATAGTTTTATTTTCAATTTTTGTATTGGTGGCCAAGATTTTGCACCAAGCATCACTTTAATACTAACGATTGTTCTATAAATTCACAAACTCATTAAATTCGGAAAAAAAATAAGGAATTGGAATATTTGAATGCGGTTTGGGATAATATTCTAGTGGAGTGAGTGAGAACGTTTGTCTAGCAAGTAGTTGATGATTCGATTCTTTTTCGGTTTACCGATTCGTTTACTTTAAAGATTCCATTCAATTAAACGAATCTCTCATATTTTTTCCATCGCTATGCAACGAAATTGATTCTTTTGAAAGGTTAAATTCTATTCAATCGAATCAGTAATAAGATTCGTTCAAAAGAGTGGTTCACCGGAAACTCACTTCGATCTTTCCAGTACATGCATTGCCATCTGTTGGTAATTCTTTGCACTATGCCATGTTCCTTTGGTGGTTTAATAGGGAAAATTCGTTTTTTCGAATTTATGTGTATGGGATGAAGATAGTTTCCCCCCACTTTGATTTCCCCGCATTCATCTGGTGGGGATTGACGGTTTATAAAACTCGTTTTCGTTGCATTCTTCCTGAGAAACGACGGTTGCTGATCGTGTTTTTATTCGCTTTTTTTTTCACTTTTTAAATTGAATTATTTTTTCATTAACTTCAAGCTTAAGATCCGATTTTTGATCTGAAGCGAATTTTATCTTATGCACTACCCCTGTTGATAAGCATTTCCTATTACTTAATTTCCTAAATTCAACCCCACAGCGCGTTGAGCGGTCCCTCAAACTGGTCCAAGCCACAAGCTACCATTAATTATAAATAAATCTTTCACCTAATACCCTACATTCTTACAAAATATTCCAATACATTTTATTTTTAATTATTAAATTCTTCGTTTTATTATCGTAGTTCTCTATAAACGTCTTTTTGTTGGATACCGGGACACGTCGGAATTATCGGCAATGAACTGGCCGATGATGCAGCGAAAAATGCTGTGATTCCACTTGATATTCGTATTCCATACGATGACCTACGTAATTTTGTACGGGATATCGTATGGAGCGAAGACTGGAGTGAGCAGAGCAACAACAAGCTCCACAACATCCAGCTGACAATCTCACCCCTACCGTCACTACCATCTCGACGTTTCGACGTCATTTTAACACGTCTTCGCATCGGCCATTCACGAATCACTCATAAATTTTTATTGGTCGGGGAAACCACTCCATCGTGCCAGCATTGCCAAGATCCACTCTCCATTTATCATATTTTAACTTCTTGTACATTTCTTAGACACCTTTATAGACAATTTTTTAAAACTTCATTACCACTTTTATCAGACCTTTTGGGTCAACCTCCCCATCCATTGCTTTTTAGATTTTTTCATGGTTCTGGATTTTTACCACATATCTAAGATTTTAAATTTAATTTCATCAAGTTTTATAGAACTGAGATGGGGATACCCCATCTTAGTTCTCTATAAAAAATATACGATTTTACAGGCTGAGGTTTTACATTCTTAATTAATTTTTATGTATTTCAATTGGTTTTATTCATTACATTTCTATATGGTGGATTTGTGACTTGAAAGTGGTGACTACATCTCCCCTAATTTTAATATCTTGTGCGCAGCTTATCCTCTTTTGGATCTTGCGCCATAAAACCCAAATCAACCAACCAACCAACCTCTATAAACGTCAAGTTCCCCCAACCCTTGTGTGAAATATTTTATGTTAAATTTAACTTTTGATTATAGGATACTCCTCTTTAATTTCTGCTGTTCAATTGGTGAACAGTCCCTTCGGCTCAAAGGTTTATAACTCAAGGCAAATAGCCCGTTATGCTGCTCCAGTGTAACGTTAATTAATACACCTTCCTACTTGCGGTCGCGCATTGTCCTCTTGAAAACTGGCATCAGGCAAGCCCTAAGATATAAGGGAGAAGAGGCTCCGAATCATATATAGTTGTGGGCGTTGAGTATACCAGAAACGGATATTAGGCCGGTAGGTAGGTATTTTAATTAACGTCACACTGGAGCAAAACAACGGGATATTGGCGACGGTCCGGGATCAACCCCAAATGGAAGGATCGAGGACAACACCACGTAATTTCGAACCACGGTCAGATGACGAGGCAACACCTGAGCTGGCACCCCACTCTCCAAACTCCCACGTCCCGCCAACGTAAGAACATTGGAGGCCACGACAGATTTACGTGTTTAGATCCCTTTGTACACGACGGTCTTTGGTTGGATTCGAACTCTCAACCCTCTGGTTCGAGGCTATTGGAGACTTCCTTCATGGTGTTGCATTTTCAATGGTAGGAAGTTAGGTAATTGATTCACGTCGCGCTGGAGCAACGGATTAGCAGCAACGGAGCAACGGACGCTAATTAAAATACCTACTTACCTTATATCGTGTATTAGTCCACTTCATAAAACTTTCAATTGCTTACCTTAGACAGATTTTTTTGAAATGGCAAGTCACTTTTGGTGAATAAGTCATAAAAGGGTATTTAAATGGCTCTAGTACGAATCAGGGCCACGGTAACCTGGTTGGAATAATAACTGATTAGCAACCGGAGGGTTGCGAGTTCGAATCCAACCAAAGACCATCGTCTACAAAGGGGTCTGGTGCACGTTAAATCTGCCAAATGTCATCACGTTGGCTTGGAAGTTTGGAGTGGGGTGCCAGCTCAAGTGTATTACCTCGTCATCTGACAGTGATTCAAAATTACGTGTTGTCCTCGATCTTTCCCTTCCTGGCTGATCCCGGACCGTTATTAGCCCGTTGTGTTGCTCCAGTGTGACGTTAATTTAAATACCTACTTCTAATGCGAATCGTAGGGCCGCTCAGGTTCGATTCCTCTGGGTATTTTTCTACCTTGTGTCAGACAAATTTTTCTTTGTTGTGTGTATCCATTACTTAATATTGTTTGTCTTGTTTCTGGCGCTGCATGGCCAAATTGATAAGTAGGTAGGTATTTTAATTATCGTCACAACGGGCTATTGGTGACGGTCCGGGATCAATCCAAAGGAAAAGATCCGATGACAACACAACGTAGTTTTGAATCCCGCTCAGATGACGAATGGCCAAATAGGGCTGCGCCGATAAAAAACAACCTACCGATCATTAAAAGGCTCCAGGTAGGTAGGTTTTTAATTAACGTCGCACTGGAGGAACCCAACGGGCTATTGGCGACGGTCCCGGAACCCTTGAATGTGAAGATACGAAAACAACGCCACGTAATTCTGAACTAGATGGAGAACTTAAAAGGTTCTTCCGATCACCCACTCAAACATGACAAATCTGTCCTTTTAGAACTGACATCTTAATGCACAACCAAGGGTAGAAGTGACGCTAGGTCTGAACCATTTCAAACTTCGCTTACATCCATAATTAGGAAAATCACCGATAGTATCATTCGATTAACCAATAAGGAAATAACCAACAATTTCAGCAAAATAACGAATTCATCTGTTGGCTCACCATTACTAGACGTGCCCGGGGTTCAGACCCCAATACAAAATGAAGTTCAAATATTCAAACTAGAAAAGGGACTACCTAAAAAAATCAAGAAATCTCAATCACGTGAAGCCAAAATAAAATATCTCGAAATATTGAATGCTGAACTTAAGGGCTCCCTAAAAGCAAGGGAAAATAGCATGTGTGACGCTCCTGATCTCAACTTTTGGCGAAATAACAACTCACCCGATGATATCAGAAACCTTATCTCTGATAACAGAAATAAAAAATAACACAATTACAATGACTTACGCCAAAAAATTGTTCACCGAAAAATTCACCACCTGTTGCTATCAAACCCTTAAATATACATCAAGAAAATCAAAATGTACTACTAAAGAGCAAAAAAAAATAGTAATTTCTCAAATAATAAACAAAAAGTTCAAAATTTAATTAAAGACACGCAATTAAAGGTCAAACAGTTAAAGAAGTTACACGATTGCGGGATTGCAGAAATGAGCTCGTCAAAAGAGGTTAATACCCTAAAAGACTTGCTGAATGGAGTAGACGACTTCAAAAATTCTTTTAATTACCAAACCAAATTCAAACCAAAAATTATAATCCTTGGAATCGACAATGAAGTTACAGAAAGACCTTATTCCCGCAATCAGAGCTAAAAATGAATTTGTTTAGATTTCCATAATATATAATATTAGAATGTTACCAAAATAAATTAAAGAGCCGCTGCTTGAATGTCAGATTCCATCCTCAATTTGCACCAGAAAAAGCAACCAAATTTGAACTTTTTACATTGGAAAGATTAATTTAAAAATCCTTCGTAAGAAATACAGTTCATAATATCAGCAGCGTAAGACCAGTGTTTGTAAGTATAACCATTACAATATTGCGACATTATGTTAACAGCAAATGCAATATCTGGTCTGGATCTGTCCAATAAAAATGATAAACATACTATTAAAGGCAACGATAGGGAAATTTTCTCATTGATTTTCGATTATTTCTTCCCCTTTATATAATCTTGTCGGGTAAATAGATAGCAAAGTTTAGTTTAAGGTTAGGGCTCATAACCATTGTTGGCTTTGATCGATTGGGACCAAAGGACATTAAAGTTTACGAAACATTAAAAATTAATTTTATTGAAACTAACTCGTATTTACAAACATAACATGCATTTAAAATCAAGACGCCTCGTCTATTACTCTATTTCTTCTGCTATCTTTAGGAGGTGAAGGCCACGAAGCAAAGGTATCTAAAAACGAGGTGGCTTGTGTTAATTGCACTTCCAATACTCGTCATAAGACCAACTTCGACAATGGCTGACTGCAGAAGCAGAAAACGTCCAAACCACACCATTCTCTTTCTGCCTATAGCCAAGCCCTTGTCTCTATAATTAGTTTGGAGAGTGGGGTGCCAGCTCAGGTGTTGCCTTGTCATCTGACCGTGGTTCAAAATTACGTGGTGTTGTCCTCGGATCTTTCCCTTTGGGATTGATCCCGGACCGTCATCAATAGCCCGTTGTGTTGCTCCAGTGTGACGTTAATTGAAATACCCCCTCTATAATTAGTGGCTGCGCCCTTTTTTTCTCTTTAAATTTTGACATTTTGAAAACTGCTTTTTCTCTTTTTATAACCCTCTATTTCTTAAACGTCTTGTCTTTCAAAACCTCCCTTTCATATATTCTTACTCTTTATAACTAACCTTTTATCACGCTTTCGAACTTTTACCAAACTTTATTTGCGAATACTTCGATCCATAATATATTTACCACATTAAGTTAAATCATATTACTTTATGTATCACTGTTATATGTCTAAACTATGATAGGTATTATTTACTGTATACATCAAAATTCTTTTCATTAATGTCTTATATTATATATTTCACAAAATTTTATCTTTTCTTGTATTGCAACTTAAAATTCTGTCCTTTATGTGTCTTATTTTTGTATATATCAAAATTCTGTCGTTTCCTTGTATTACCTCAAAATTCTTATTGTATTACCGGACATCTGACCCATTTTATGTACATGCTTGTAATGTCTCATTTTATGTAAATCACTATATTGAAGTATAATCTAACTTTTTATAACCCTCAATAAATGATGCTCGCGCCCACACGGGATGAAGCCATGCTTCCCTTGTGCGGTGGGGTTGGCCCCTTTGTGCTGGGAAGTCTTTCTCGTCCTCTCTCCAACTATGACTACACCTTCTGGTGAGTCGGAGAGATGTGTGTCTGAAAAGTTCTAAAAAGAGCTTAAAGAGTTCCAGTTGTGTGTTTACCTTTAAAAGATTCAAATCTTTCCCTTCAGGATTCCCGGACCGTTGCCACGTTGTGGAAGTTTGGTGAGTGGGGTGCCAGCTCAGGTGTTGCCTCGTCATCTGACCATGATTCAAAATTACGTGGTGTCCTCGATCTTTCCCTTTGGGATTGATCCCGGACCGTCACCAATAGCCCGTTGTGTTTCTCAAGTGTGATGTTAATTAAAATACCTACCTACCTTTTAAAAATACTTCATAAAAATAATTTCAGAACAGATTATATACAATTGCTCTTTTTAAAACTTGAAAACATCGTAAGTAAACATGACATCTCAAAAATCACTTTTTTATGAATTTATCCTTCGAGAAATTAGGTTCGTCATCTTACCGTGGTTCAAAATTACGTGGTGTTGTCCCCGATCTTTCCCTCTGGGATTGATCCAGGACCGTCACCAATAGCCCGTTGTGTTGCTCCAGTGTGACGTTAATTGAAAAAAAAATACCAATCGGGAAATTTGGTAGGTAGGTGTTTTAATTAACGACGCACTGGAGCAACACAACGGATTATCAGAGACCGGGATCAATCTCGAGGGGAAAGATCAGAGGACACCACGCAATTTCGATCATGATCAGATGACAACCGAGCAATTTAGGAAACATGATCGAAGGAAATGAAACTATATTATTTATTAATTATTTTTCCTAAGCGCATGCTCGTCATCTGACCGTGGTTCAAAATTACGTGGTGTTGTCCTCGGATCTTTCCCAGTGTGACGTTAATTGAAATACCCCCCTAAGCGCATGCAAAAAGATACTAGCGCTGTATCTTAATTTAATATTTATTGGTGCACTGCTCTTGCTGCTTCCAGTATTTCAATAATATGCTAAATTTATTTTTACTTATTCTTTAACTGCAACTTTAATGGAACGATAAATACATTACATTTCGAATGTAGAAAAAAATCGTTTGTTACTGCTTTACTCGTTTGTATTATCCGTCTAGAAAATTCCATGTAACTTTAATTATGAAATTGTTAAATAAACAAATAATAGTATTCTGATTTAAAACTACTTTACATCGCTGGACAAAATTGCCTTCCTCTAAAGTGGCCCGAAAAGCGTCTTACGTCAACCATAGCCACGATACGTAACGTTATTTCGAACGAGATTTCGAACGAAAAGAAAGCTTACCTGTCCGTTTTGCGGCTTCTCCGAATGCGCCCATGCTTCCACGTCAATCAATCAGGGTGGATTTGTCGTCTGCCAGCAGACGACACCGCCGATCGTTTGAGTACAGGTAAGCCCTAGCGACGGTGGCACGCATCACCCGGGCCCTTTTTTGCCTCGGCTGCAAACGATAATACGCTTTGAGCTCTTTAACCTCTTCAGTCCATCGTCTACCCGAAAAATTATTTTATCGGCTGTTGGAAGAACTTTAAGGAGAGAAATGTAGCAGTTTAAACGCATGCCTCCAAATGGGCATAAAACCCATTTGGAAGCATTACCCCGATTGGTTGGAATATTAGGATGGGGCTGAATTGGGACAGAAAAAAATATTATGTAACTTGGAGAACGAATAATCAAGTAACCAATATTAAGTTTTTTTTGTTTTTAAAGGGAATTTCCTTTCATTTTTTGGCACGAAAAAGGGCCTTCGTGGCTCAGTGGTAGGTAGGTATTTTAATTAACGTCGCACTGGAGCAACACAGCGGGCTTTTGGTGGCGATCCGGGATCAATCCCCAAGGACAACACCACGTAATTTTGTACCAGGGTCAGTTGAGGAGTTCACACCTGAGCTAGCACCCCACTTTTCAAACTTCCACACCACACCAACGTGAGGACATTTAAGGCCCTGACAGATTCAACGTGCACCAGCCCCCTCTGTACACGACGGTCTTTGGTTGGATTCGACGTGGCACAGTGGATATGTCCACTGTGTTAGCAACCTTCGAGTTGTAGGTGGCGCAGTTTCGATTCCTGGCAGGTGCATTCCTCCCTGAGTGTATTCTTTTCTTCTGTATTAGTAAAACTTTCATTAGTATGTGTATGTCTATTACTTGATATTGTATGTCTTGTCTCTGACGCAGCATGGCCAAATACGGTCCTTGTGCCATGTATGTCTATTACTTGATATTGTATGTCTTGTCCCTGATGCAGCATGGCCAAATACGGTCCTTGTGCCATGTATGTCTATTACTTGATATTGTATGTCTTGTCTCTGATGCAGCATGGCCAAATACGGTCCTTGTGCCATGTATGTCTTTTACTTGATATTGTATGTCTTGTCTCTGACGCAGACTGGCTAAGTATGGCCCTTGTGCCATAATAAAAACCCCAAAACCAACCAACCATCGGCAAATAAAACGAATTTGTGTACTTTTCGCGTAATTTTTTTTTCTTAAGGCTTTAACCCTCCATGTGGTTGTTTCTAGGGGGCATCTCGTTGCTACCAAAGCCGACTAGGTCTTGAAAGACGAAATAAGTCGTCATTAGAAGAAAACTGAGCAGGCTCGATTTCGTCATCACAGAAAAACCAGTAATACCTTGATGATGAGATATCTCGTCATTAACAAAAAATGGTCAGATCTTGATAGACCAGATATCTCGTCAAAACCGCCTGAAGAATTTTGAGCATGTGTGTCTGATTTCAAATCGGAACTTGCAAAATAAGCCCGGTGATAGGCCATTAACAGACTAGGCGCGCAGATGTATAGAAATTGGAGCGTGCTCCACTTCATAAGAGAAAGAAGCAATCGGAGGATTGCGAGTTCGAAACTAGGTCCAACCAAAGACCGCCGTATACGCGGGGGCTGGTGCACGTTGAATATGTCGTGGCCTCAAACAACCTCACGCTGGCGTGAAAATTTGGAGAGTGGGGTGCCAGCTCAGGTGTTGTTCTCGTGATCTGACCGAGGTTCAAAATAACAAGGCGTTGTCCTCGGTTCTTTCCTTTCGGGATTGATCCCGGACGGTCACCAATAGTCCGTTGTGTTGCTCCAGTGGGAAATTGATTAACCCATTAAGGGCCGGAATTCTACCATGTTTATTTGAAAAACATTGATTGTTTCCATCTTCTACAGTCTTTAGAAGGGTGCTGTAGGAATTTTGTAATTATTATTTTTTTTATTTTTTTATTTACATTTTTTAAATTATTTTATTGTTATTATTTTTAATTATTTTTAATTTTTAATTGTTTATTTACATTTTTAAAGTTATTTTATTGTTATTATTTTTAATTATTATTTTTAATTTTATTTTTAATTTTTTTTAATTATTTTATTATTTTTTTAATTATTTAATTATTTTTTTAATTATTTTATTATTGTTTTTTAATTTTTTAATTTTTATTTTTTTAACGCTTTGCATCTATTTTTATATTATAGTTAGAATACATAATGAACTGCTGTGTAAAAGAATAACTTATTTACAATGGTCATGGTTTTAAACCCATATAAATATTCGTCCCAAAAAAGGGACGTTGGCCGTTAATGGGTAACTACTTGACTACCGTGACAGGTGTTGGCGCTGTGTTCTTTAATTCCAGACCCACCGCCTCCCAGCTCGCCTAATGAGGCTTAGAGCTTTAGCATGGGGGAGGGGAGTAGACCCTCACCGCGAACACGAAAGAGGAACAGGGGAGACCCGACCCCCCGGACAGCTTTATTTAATATAAGCAATACAAGGGCAAACAAGGCCAAACACAAAAGGAACATAAAGAACCTGGAACCGAGCTAAAGGTAGCAATATAATTGCTCGATTCCGAATAATCTAAAATGTACGGGGCACAGTTTTCTCGTTTAGATCAAGAGACCAGAAACAAACCGGAGTCGAGCGAAAGGAAACAACAGGGTGAGTGCTCGACTCCGAAAAAGAATTTAAAAAAGGTCAAAATTTAGGCAAGATAACATTAAAGTGGGCTCATATAAGATGCCCAAAGGAATAAAATGGCTTATATGAGGCACCAATAAAGTTTAAAAAAATGGGGTAAGATATAGTACTGGCTTATAAAAGACGCCAGTAGCCTAAAAAAGAAATAAACGAGGACAATATAATAAAATAAATACAACAACCAACAATAAACCAACGACATTACAAAATACAGCATGTAAAAGAAACAAATACACATAGACACAGAATATAAAACCAGAAAAATACAAATATAGTGATGACAATGGGATAAATAAGATGAATGAGGAGGAGGAGGAGGAATTTCAATTAACGTCACACTGGAGCAACACAATGGGCTATTGGTGACGGTCCGGGATCAATCCCAAAGGGAAAGATCCGAGGACAACACCACGTAATTTTGAACCACGGTCAGATGACAAGATGAATGAAAAATGACAATAAATAGATGAATTAAATGAATGTACCATGGTTTAAAAACTTAAAATAATAACCGGGCAAGGGGAACCATAAAACAGCTGCCGCAGAGAGAAAGTCAACCAGTGGGAGGCGGGCGATTGGCCACCCCTCTAGCCGCCAGCATACAATTCTTGATCCTCCACTGAGAGTTAATGTTATTTAACACACTGCAGAGCCAAGCGGGCTTATTATGTGCCGCCTGCTCTCTCAAGTGGTATTTAGAGGATTCTGGACAGCTGAAGAGATAGTGGTCCACACTGCCCGCCAACCCACAAGTGCAGAGGTCAGTGCCACTCAAATGGAAGCGCTTTAGATATACCATAAACGGGCCATGACCCGTGAGGAACCAAATCAGAAATTTATTTGTGACGAGGGAGGCAGTGCTGATCTCCGGCAGGAACTCCTACAGCCGGAGACCAGACTCCGATTTATTATGGTGTTCCTGCCACTCCAGAGTTAACTGACTCTTCAATTTTCTTTTGATATAAGAGTGGAACAGGAAAAACCAATCCCTCGCCACTTGTTGCGGCCAGCTCGGCCTGCTGATCGGCCAGCTCGTTACCATCCACCCCCACATGAGAGCTCGAACCCAATTCAGGCTAAAAAGGTTAGTGTGGTCGGCAATTTCTTTCTTGATTTTATTTATATAAGATGATTTGATTGAAGGTGATTTGATTGAAGGTGATTTGAGAGCCTGAATTGAGCTCAAACTGTCACTATATATATTAATTCTTTTATTGTTTTGGACTGCAAATAATATTGATTGATGGATGGCCGACAACTCTGCTTGAAAGACAGAGTTGCGGCCATCTAATTTAAATTTAAAAATATGGATTGGTGTTTGTTTGTCGAGAATGCACACCGAGGCCCCGATATTCCCATCTATACCGGAAGCCATCGGTGTACACCTCGTAATCTGCAATAATAGGTTGTGTGTTAAACTTTACTATTTTACAGTGTGGATGAGAATATCCACTGTTGAACAATTAAAATCTATTTGATCCAGTGACAAATTGAACCACGGTTCGAGCTGCCGCCTTTTAATAATTTTGAATTTAGAATAAAGAGACTTTAGGGTCAGGTGGAGTGGGTGGACCCCACAGAGAGCGGCTGTTCTTTAATTGGCGTAGCTTCATGTACTTGGCGAGCGCCAAGGAAGTCGCCAACTTCTCAGTTTGATCTCTTGACCCGACAAGACGATATGGCCAGCGTTCCGTTCCAGGAACCATTCTTTGTGTACTTAGGAGAGTACAACTCTTTTGTGTACTTAGATTAGACAGCGATCAATGTAAATAAACATAATTACAGTCCATTAAAGTTTGTATTTTTGCGTTAGCCTTCACAGCTGGTATAGCACATTAGAAGGTAGGTAGGCATTTAATTAACGTCGCACTGGAGCAACACCACGGGCTATTGGCGACGGTCCGGGATCAATCCCCAAGGAAAAGATCCGAGAACAGCACTACGTAATTTTGAACCACGGTCAGATGACGAGGCAACACCTGAGCTGGCAGCCCACTCTCCAAACTTCCACACCACGCCAACGCGAGGAGGACATTTGGTGCCACGACAGATTTAACGTGCACCAGCTCCCCGGGTACACGACGGTCTTTGGTTGGATTCGAACTCGTAACCCCCGGTTGCTCGTTAGCTACTCTTCCAACCGGTCTACCGCGGCCCCTTGCAAAAGAAACGTTAGCATTTCTAATAAAAAGGTCTTCATGTTAAATGATGTTAATTAAAAATAATTTTAAAAAAATAATTTTCAATTTGGTCACTTTTAGGTGTCTGTGTGGTGTCATTTTAGGTGTCATTACCGTCTCCTCGAACTGCCTTCCCATTTGCTTTTTGCCTTACTCGTTGGGTTGTGTTTGGCGCAGTTTGGCCGGATATGGCTCTTGGCCATAAAACCCAAAGCAACCAACCAACTAGAAATCAATTGGCCCAAGGGTCGACCGACTTCTCCCCGTAGGTAGATAGATATTTCAATTAACGTCACACAATTCCCTCCATCAAGTTGCTAGAGGGAATACGTTCTTTTTATTTAATTCTTCTAATATTTAAAAATCAACTAAAAATTCATTTCTTAACCTATAACTTCGACTGAGGGTCAAAACATCCACTGTATTATATAGATTATAATGACATAAAAGTAATTATAATAGATCAATTCATTCTTGAGTTATACTGTTCGAAAGAAGATCCTATTGCAAAACAGTTCTTCAGAAATCGAGTTTAAAGTTTTGGAAACGTGTTTGTCTATAGTGACAGTACCTAACCCAATCCCTTGTAACTTGAAAACTATTTAGAATATATACAAGATCTTGGTATCGTTTGAAAGCTAAGGGGTTGGAGACTATTTTGAATTATTAAAAAATCGATCGACATTTTGGTCAATTTTCGTGATTTCTAGTGTATACTATAAATATACGTACTAAAGTTGTGCCTACCCTACACCTTTTTTTGTATCTTGGGTGAAGGCAAGTTGCAAATTTTCTCCTTTTCGTCTTCGGAAAGGAAGAGAAGTGCTGGTCATGTTAGGAGTGCACTGCTCCCATTTGTTGCTTGGTCTGGCATTTTGAATTGAAATTTGGGATCGGGGACTAGGTCAGTGCGATGTGCTGGTTGACCTGAAAAGACAATGCCATGCGCAACCTACCCGGAGATAGCTTTGTGATGCTAGTTTATGCAGGGCCTGCGTTGAGATGGGTTCTGAAATCTTTCATTGTTCTTAGCAATTCATTGAACGCTTGACATGACCATCTTGCCCCGAAAGGGTCCCAAGAGAGTCCAAGGGGTGCAATGGCCCGGGAGGAATTCAGTCCCTCCTCCCAAGCCTGACGGTGCTGGCTGGGGGAGGGAAACCCTCCTCTTTCCTAGCACGCCTCACCCCCCCCCCCCTCCTAGTTCCTCGCGCTCCTCACTCAGCGGCGCAGACCGGGGAGAGGGGATGCGCAGCCCTACAAAAGCACGTTCCTACAAAGGAAACGTCTAAAACCGTTACCACCGAGATAACAAGGCCTGACCGCTGCCATCATGGCGTCTCCCTAGTAGTCGTACGTGCGATACGAACGACCACCGCCGTATTGGAATATTCAAAGCCTAATACAGTGAAATCTGTCTACAACGATACATAATATATTCTATATACGTCGAGACCACAGGAAAATATTGTTATACGTTATTGCAAATTATTATAGCAGTTTGTAAATATGGTTTTTCCCTAGTCAAAACTACGATAATCTCAGAATGAAACTTCCACACCCTCGCGTCTTTCTTCCTTATTTACTAACGATAACAAAGAGTGTGCGTAAATAGTAAAAGCAATAACTTATTAAAAAACCGGCCAAAATTATATCGTAAATTCAGTTAAAAAATAGCGAAAAACTCGCTTATGACTTTTATTAACTAAAATACACACGTCAATCAAGCTTAATACCGTCCAATATCATAGTTTCTCAAATGCGACCCTAAATCAAAAAGAAAAGAAAACCCTTTCTCATAGTCTAAAGAAATCTAATTAATGTTTTCTTCATCATTAAATCTGTAAAAATGGGAAATCAAAGCAATTGAACTGTAAAAGCAATTGAAGCGATTATCATAGTTGGCTGAAGAATTTTTCCTTGATATTTCATTTATAAAATTCAAACAATTTTCAATAACTTCCAAATTTTACTAACGTGACAGGGTGTTTTGATTTGATTGTTATCTACAGAAATTTCTTGGCCATATAAATGTTTCCATTTTCAGATTTGAATGTATTACAACAGTGTAATTTGTTGCAGGTCCTGGATTAAAACAAATTTTGAAAAAAGTAACTTTTGACTCCTCAATTAGTTTAAACCAATTTTGTTTATGGGGTAATGAATCCAAAATTTCTAGTAGCCTATTAAAATTTTGAAAAGAAATAGATTCATGATGAGCAATGAACTCAGATTTGCTTTCGTTGATAGCTCTCAATAAATTGGATTCCTCAGTTTCACGAATTTTATCTTCCCTGCTTTTACGAACGGTGGGACAAGTTTTCGAGAGATATTTAGGGCAATTCGGAAATATACTTGGTATAGCACCAACTTTTAAACGGAGACGTTTCATGGAAAAGGTAGAACACTCAGCAGTTTTTTTGTTGAATTTCGATACATTCCGGACGATATCATCGTTTTGAAAATGAAGTTCGCAGACTTTGCTGCGTTTTGATGGTGTAAAGTCGGCTCGTGGAATCGCCCTGAGCCATCTTTTTCTAATATTTTTATCCTCTGGAAAGGAGAAAACCGCCACTTTTGGTGCATCACCATATCCATAATTTCCAGAGCAAGTAGGTACACAGCATCTAAAGGGCATTTTGGATAGCCTCGTGGTTAAGCCTAAATAAATCGGTCTGGACACACGTTAAACGTGTTGTTTGACGAAAGCCTTTAACACCTTGACACTGTAATGTTCCACAAATGTTCTATAACAATATTTAACTGCAGCTGCACTTGCTTTCCGGTAAAATAGTATAAAAACCCTAATTTCTTAAGCTACATTAAAGGTAATCCATAAGTAGCCGGCCATGCGGCGATGTTTGTTATGACTACTAGTAAGCGAGTCACGTGATCGAAACGTCACAGCGGTCTGGCCTTGTTATCTCGGTGGTAACGCTAAAATTCATGTATATGATATCGTGCTCTTACTGTGTATTTTTGTGTAGTTCAATTGTTTTAGTGTGCTACTTTTTTTCTTATTGTGTTATCTAATTGTATCTATTGCAAATCAGCTACAGGGGGTACGAATCGGGGTCGAAGATTAACTAGAAAACCCCTGATCCAGAACGGAAATTGGAAAATATCAGTGGTCAGAAACATGAAGCTTCTGGGGATCACACTCGATGAAAGTTTGTCCTTCATTCCACATCTTGCAGAGCTCAGGACAAATGCCATTGTCATGAGCAACAGAATGTCGTCCATGCTGGGAAGAGATTGGGGGTCAAACCCAGGTGCCCCAAGATCTGGTACCAGGCGGTGGCAGTGCGGCAGATATGCTACGGGGCTAGTATCTGGGCCGCAAATTTAACAAGCAGAATTATACGGAAAATGGGAACGATCCAGAGGTACTACGCATCTGCAGAGTCTACAGGACTGCACCAACCAGTGTCCTGCTAGTGCTCTGTGGCATGGAACCATTACATCTGGTAAGCCCACAGAGAGGGAGCCATCACGAGGCTTCTTCGATTTCGTGAGAACGTTAACTTTCTTGGGGCAGCCTTCAAGGAGGCGGGTTACGAGAGCGAGGTACAAATCTTGGAGGAAAATACCTGGGAAGAGGACTACTCCCAGATAGGAGCGGAAACTGCCACCCCTGCCGAACTAGAGGTATTCACCTACGGATCAAAAACAGGATGGAATGGAAGCGGCATTTGTTGCCTATATTATGAAATAATGCAATTCCTCACGGAAAACATTGACATTATTAAAAGATAGCAAAGCACATAAACTAATGAGTCTGCATGTAACCCAATAGGGGCGAAAAATCCATGAGTGATAGAAGTGAAAGTGGACAAAGCAAATACCGCATATAAGATTGTGCTAAGAAAAAATTGTAAATGATTGGTGTTGTGCTTTTGTATATCTGTACTTGATAATGTATATAATATATTTTGTTTATCTTGTAAATATTTTTGTACATTGATCTAAAATTGAAATGTATGCAATTATGCTTTAAGGAATGAAGCCGAGGCGTCTGGCCACGGTGGTGACTTCGGTCACAGCCGTCTCCCAATGGGTGAGTTCAGACTACTTTCCCGTAGGTGACCTAGACACCACTTAAACCTGATTCATGTCGGGAGGTAAGTCACCTGCGGTACCCATGCCCATTTACGTCATACTGGAGCAAAACAACGGGCTATTGGCGACTGTCCGCGTCAATCCCTAAGGGAAAGAATCGAGGACAACACCACGTTACTTTGAACCACGGTCAGATGGCGAGGTCACACCTGAGCTGGCACCCCACTCTCCAAACGTCCACACCACACCAACGTGAGGACATTTGAGGCCATGACAGATTTAACGTGCATTAGCCCCCAGGGTGCACTACGGTCTTTTGGTTGGATTCGAACTCGCAACCCTCCGGTTGCTAGTCCTCTACTCTTCCAATCGAGCTACCGTGGTCCATTTAATTGAAATATCTTCGTCTACTGTAGAAATAAACGCGCTGTCTTTAAAACTAGCTCTTTTTTATTTGGTGCCAATTCATCAAAGATCGAACCAAACATAATCTAACACCCACGCATCTGCTTTTTGCTTTCTTTTCTCACTCGTTATTGGGTTGTGTTTGGCGCAGCTTGGCCAAATATGGCTCTTGGCCATAAAACCCAAAACAACCAAGTAGAAATCAACTGACCCAAGTGTCGACCAACATCTTCCGGAAGTCGCCTCCCAAAAAAGAGTTGCTTCCAGAATATAATTTTGTTTTGGCTTCCTCGATTGAGCCTGTGATTCAGAGTTGTTTCCAAGAGGGAGGCTTCACTCCTCGGAAAGGGCCTGATTCGAAGTTCTGGAGAGCGGGAAAAGAGCCGAGCATGCATCGGAACAAAAAGAAGTATCACTTCCTCCGCCTAAAAGCCACTCCTTCCGAAACAATTACATCCAGAGTCTTTTCCGCCGACTTCAGCTCTTTGGCGAGTAACTCAATTCACGAGAACCACGTTCGTTATTATTTTTTTACCATTTCTCCGTCGGAACTGGCAGTAGTCCTTTTTATTTCTCCTCCTCTCGTACCGGAAAGGAACTGAAGTGGGTTGAGTGCACGAAAGATGGCAACCAGAGGACGGAAATAACTTCGCATTTGGAAATCGAATTCCTTTTTTATTTTTTCGACATCGACGACACTGCGCTCGCTTCCTCGTTTGGGGGGGTTTTATGGCGGTTTTATGAGCCGGGGAAAGAGTGTGACATGCTCGATGGTTGGAATATTAATTATTCTAAGGAGAGCCATTTGGCACTTGAAACGATTTCTAGCCCAACGTGTTCGTCGTTGCTCGCATTAACTCTTTACGAGAGATATATTTTTATGAAAAATGTCAAGGGTTGTGCTAAAGTAATTGCTCCTTCGAACGCTTAATTTTCAAAAGGAAGTAGGTAGTCAATTAACGTCGCACTGGAGCAACACAACGGAAAATTGGCGACGGTCCAGGATCAATCCCGAAGAGAAAGATCCGAGGACAACGGGGCCGCGGTTGTCCGTAAGAGTAACGGACTTGCAATCGGAGGGTTGCGAGTTCGAATCCAACCAAAGACCGTCGTGTACAAAGGGGGCTGGTCCATGTTAAATCTGTCGTGGCCTCAAATGTCCTCACGTTGACGTGGTGTGGAAGTTTGTAGAGCAGCTCAGGTGTTGACCTTGGTTCAAAATAACGTGTTGTCCTCGGATCTTTCACTTCGAGTTTGATCCCAGACCGTCGCCAATAGCCCGATGTGTTGCTCCGGTGCGACATTTATTAAATACCTACATACCAAGGACATGTCTCGTCACTGTTCAGATGACGAGATGAACACCTGAGCTGCACCCCACTCTCCAAGCTTCCATACCATTTTTTTTTTCGAAAATGACCGCTTGAAACATAGACGTGGAATATAAGTTGATTGAGAATTGCTATCGAGAAGAGCTTCAAAAAGCGTGACCAACATGTCGACTAGCAGTCACGTGACTGCTGAAAAATTGACTTGGTTGGCCGATCTGGTATCCCCCTTGTAGCTTCGTTCATCTACTCTGATAAGATATTATCTCCAAAGATATAATATCTTATCAGAGTAGATGTGTGAATGCGCATTTTTATGGAGTGGCGACAAAAATGGTGAAATCGCCAAACTCTACTATGGACCTATCAGATGATGAATCAATCGATGGGCGTTTTCTACCGTCCCGTTGACCAATCAGATGATGAATGTTCGGTTCCACCGTCACTACTGCTAGTTTTGGTCACAGGATCCTTGGGCACATACAGAGGGGGATTTTTTAACTAACGTAACTATATAATCAGATAATTCTTAACTTTGTGCGTCTGTTTATTTAGGTATGCGTAAAAAAACTTAAATCATTTTCATGTGGAATCACACCAGTTAACTCTCCTCAATCAATGACACCGAGCGAAGATCCATGGTTACTAATTAGCATGATTTCTCAACTCCATGTTAAATCACTTAAAAAACACGGCACTTACAAAAACTATGAAAAATCATTTGAGGAAATAGTGGTGGCAATGGTAATTAATTAACGTCGCACTGGAGCGACACAGCGGGCTATTGGCGACGGTCCAGGATCAATCCCAAAGGGAAAGATCTGAGGACAACACATGTAATTTAGAACCACGGTCCGATGACAGGCGACGTTCCGAAATGAACCCCGAAGGGAAAGATCCCTGGACAACGCTTCGTAATTTTTGAACCACGGTCGGGTGACAAGAACACTTGAGCTGGCATCCCACTCTCCAAACTTCCACACCAAGAGGAACGACGAGATCTTGACAGTCGATATATTTCGTCCATCACAATCTGGCCAGTTTTGTTAATGCCTCGATAGCTCTTCAAGACAACCACAACAGGTGTGTTTAAGTTTCGGAAGTCAACCGGAAACAAATATACAATACTTATTCTATATCTTATACAATATTTATTCTATATCTGCTCGCCGAGTGAAGAGCAGATTTACAGCGAGAAAATCGAAATCGCTAAATATGTGCAAAATGCATTTGGTGACACCTGACTTGGAAATGGACACAACATCTCAGAACATTGAGATAACGTTTGATACATGATGAGGTTTATTTTTCCACTTTTAAATTCACGTGTGAAAAATTAAAAAATTAAACCGATCCAAGATTACACAAAATCTTTGCAAATTCTAAAACGTACGCATGGTACAATTTTGCAATAACTAGAACATTGCATGATTCATTTCGACCAACAAGAAAAGTCCTCAACATGTATGGGACGAGCCAATGGATACAAGCAATAGACCTTTCAAAGCAGAAGCTCTGTGCGAGTCGACTAGTGAATGACATTACACTAATGAGTTCACAATGGACACTCGAAGAACTTTCGAAGCAGCTCACGGGGCTGCAGAAGTCTGCCACATACAATCGAATATTCGTTTCGTTAGCTATTCATCGATAACAAACACACCGAGTTTCCTATTGACATTGGTGTTTCATCAGAGGGGACCTCGAATCCACTTCTTCATCTGGAATTCTCTTCCGAATGTTCGGAAGTGTGCGCACGTGTTTGTTGTCACAGAACGTAAGCAACTGAGTAAACTTTCCAGAAGGGATAATCGAATCTGGGAACGGAACGTCCGAACGGCTTCTGGAATTTCACTCTGCTGCACCGAAATCATCGTCCACCACACTGCATGATCCCCTGAAGTTATCGGACATTTCTCTATCTGGAAGTGGTAAGTGCGTCTCTTGTCCCTTCTGACAATTGCAACAAGTGGTCTCTAAACTTGACTCAGCAGGGAGGCATTCCGAAAATACTTTCGTCTGATCTCTCACACAATCTTTTGCTTGTACTAGCAGACTCACACATAGCATCTGCGCTAAACTTCCTTTAATTGCTTATAGTTATTGATCGCAAAGTATCAAAGCCCCATACGAAAGAATTCTATAGAGTTGCATAAAACTCTATATAGAGATATATATTGATATATAGTTCCAAAGTACTCTAGATATCATAAAACTCTATAGATATCATAAAACTCTATAGGTATCAAAATATAAAATAAACTAGAAATGACAATTCTGAACGGAAATTTGGCAAGTTGAATTTCACGCCTCCTAGCAGACGACGCTTTGGGATTGATCCCGGACCGTCACCAATAGCCCATTGTGTTGCTCCAGTGTGACGTTAATTGAAATACCCCCCCTAGCAGACGACGGTTTTGTCATTCTGCTGCCGCTAGCTGTAAAATTACTGTAGATGGATAAAAATAAAATTTCGAAAACAAGTAATGAACGAATATGTATTTAAATTGAATTGGATTTAATGATTCGATTGGATGAACTGGGTTTATTGTATGGACCTTAGTGTTGTTCTCAACAATAACATAAAATCTGCTGTAACGTAAATGATTTGATTGATTGAACGTCTTAAGAACTTTTGTGTATGGCTAATTTGGAGACTACAGTGTATATGGGTGGTAGTTGAGAATAAATTGAGGCATTATGGTCAATTTAAAAGTTTCTAAAATATAATTTCATTGCATTGACATTGCGCAATTGTTTAAATATCTCTACTATCTATCCTTCCTGTAACACTACTCCTAAACACCATTCACTTGTAAAACACAGGGTAGGCCTAAGGGACTCCGTCATAGAAATAGTTCTAAAAAAGGCTCCGCGAGTCAAAAAGGTTGGGAATGCTCTAGAGCAGGGGTGTCAAACTGGCGGCCCGCGGGCCGCATGTGGCCCCGAGGTAATTTTTTGTGGCCCACGATGCTCTGAAATAAAATGAAAATAGGACAATATGTTATGAAGAAAATAGCACTTAGAGAAGATCGAGGCAATACCGTAACACAATTTCGTCATGTTAAAAATGTGTGAGCAAAAATTTTCGGTCATGAAATGAAATAAAACGGCCTACAGATGAAGATTAACTGATAAACATCCATCTGCCATAATGAAGATTGTCTGTTCTCAGTCTTTGAATCCAGATATTGGAAAACTAGTAGGAGGAAAGCGCTGGCAGGTTTTCTGTAAAAAAATTAATTTTAGTTTTATAAATACATAAAATTAAATAAACGTTTAAATAAAAGCAATTATATAGCAATATTATAAATTATTACCCTAAATTCACTTAATTACATAATGTGTTTTAATTATCCTATCCCTATTCCCGAATCCTCACTTCAAAATATAATTTTAAGAAAATTTGTAAATGTGATGTGGGCCGCGTGAATCTTACCAGTTGCATTAAATGACCCGTGTTTTAATTGAGTTTGACACCCCTGCTCTAGAGAAGCGAAATTTCGTTTCTAAGAAAAATATTATCTAGAGATTTCTATAGAGAAAACGAGCTCTGGTTCTATAGAGAAGTTCTATAGAAAAGTAATGAAACAAAAGAAATGATCTATAGAATTACATAGAGGTTTCTACAGACATTCTATAGAGATTTCTATAGACTTTCTTTAGAGGTTACTTTATAGAGCTCATAGGAAAACGAGTTATAATTCTATAGGATTCTATAGACATTTTTATAGAATTCTTTTCCGTAGGGGGTCAATACTCACATTTCATATCAATCTCAACGCCCCCCCCCCTTTTACTATTACTATTAATTACTATTTTTCCTTTTAAAATAGTAATTCATATACAGTTGTACCTTGAGATGCGAGTGCCCCAACATACGAGGTTTTTTTAGATACGAGCCGTCACTAGGTCGATTTTTTGCCTCGAGTTACGAGCCAGAATTTGAGATACGAGCCTGCTTCGGTGACGTCACAACCACTCAGATTCCCGAGTCTTGCGCGTCGTTCAGTTCACGTGTTTACCTCACCTGATGACAGTTAACGTCTGTCACAAAAACAATTTCTTAATTTGATTTGACATTTATTGTCAACTGCCATCGGGCGGCCCGAGACCCTTTCTTATTTTTCTTTTCTCCGACCAGATGCGTCAATTCTGAAAATTGAAAAACGGGGTGATGTACAGTTATTTAGCTAATTATTTTTCGTATAACCATGAGCCCAAAGGTGAGTTTAAAGAACAGTGGTGAGAAAAGGTAATATCCATGGAATTAAAGAGTGAGGTAATAGACAAACACGAGCAAGGCGTAAGAGTAATAGACTTGGCAACGCAGTACGATCGCACTACTTCTACGATATGTACTATTATTGAAGTAGAACTCGATAGAGGCTATAACTCCAGCTACAATATTTATTCATTATATTGTATCCATTATTACATTATTTCATTATCCATTATTTATTATTATTACATTATCCATTATTTCATTATATGTAACACTCCATTATTAAAAAAAATTGGAGTGTTTTTTGGGGGGCTGGTACGAATTAATCTCATTTCAATTAATTTCAACGGGGAAAATTGATTTGAGATACGAGCATTTTGACTTACGAGATCGGCCATGAAATGAATTAAACTCGTATCTCAAGGTACCACTGTATATGTATTTTATTATTTGTCTCTTTACTTACAAAAATCGAAATGTATTATCTTATCATCAACTCACACATAGGTTTGTAGCTCTACGAAGTTTTTTCTGTTTCACGAGTTTCAGGGGTACGACGCGTCCAACCTTTTTAACACCCCACGTGGTTTTGACGAGTTACCTCGTTCACCAAGATCCGACTTATTTTGCTGTTAACGAGATATCTCGTCATCAAGGTATTGTCTATTTTTTGATGAAGACGAGATCAAGATCTGGTCATTTCTTTTCTTATGACAAGATATCTCGTCCATCAAGATCTACTCAGTTGTTACTAATGACGAAATATCTCGTAGACCAAGATCTGCGTCGAGGCAACCACCTGGAGGATTAACAAGCGAAGTGGGCACATTCGAGGCAGCGAAACAATCCTCGGGGGGTTAACGAACGGAAGCGAGCCCGAGGAGTACTCCCGAATATATTACACACTGGCGTACAAAACTCAAGGAACAGTCGGGTTTCCAGCTGCAACTTTGCTGCGAAGTAAACTGGGTGTGGTAGGTAGCTATTTTAATCAAAGTCGCACTGGAGCAACATAATGGGC
Organism: Meta bourneti; assembly: GCA_933210815.1. NCBI lineage: Eukaryota > Metazoa > Arthropoda > Arachnida > Araneae > Tetragnathidae > Meta > Meta bourneti. The sequence goes on along the minus strand of OW119928.1, from coordinate 93,819,526 downwards.
TATTGGTGACGGTCCGGGGGAGGGTACATTTCCCTCTCCATCCTTTCTTTCCCCAGGGGCCATTATGGCTCAGTGGGTGTGCCCACTGCGCTAGCAACCTTCGAGTTGTAGGCGGCGCAGGTTCAATTCCTGCCCGGTGCTTCCTCCCTCTCTTCGGTGTCAGTAAAACTTTCATTGTGTGTGTCTATTACTTGATATTGTCTGTCTTGTGTCTGGCGCAAATTGAGCCCTTGCGCCATAAAACCCCAAAACCAACCAACCAAAGCAAAATTGGTTAGATCTTGATGGACGAGATATATCGCCGAAACCACTTGCAGGGTCACAATAAGGTTTAATGGAATTTCAAAGAAAATATATCGTCTCTGGATTGAAACATTTACTGATTTCTGCGTGTAGCTTTTGAAAGGGCATTACATTTCAGAGACGACGCTCAATGTGTTTGCGGAAACGACCTGTTTTACGATGTCCCCACTGAATTTCCCAGAAGATATTCACTTTTACTGCTCGTCAACATGTTTTGAATCACTTATTTTTATTCATGTCACGTTAACCATTTGTTTAATTGTTTTCATGTTGTTGAGCAACATGATTTAATTGCACCATTTGTTGTTTTAATGTGACGTATGTACCTGACATTCACTATCACCTCGTAAATATTTATCACTGCATTGTTCATCCACCTGCCTTTCGCTAAACTATCTTTTATTTGTTTGTCAGGACAGACATTTTTTTTCACTGCGGTCCGATTATCGATTAAAATATTTTAATTGTGCCACTTATTTATTCTCTGCTGTAAATCAAAACGCATGCTTGAATATTTTAATTTTGCATTTATTGCTGATTGGATTGCTACTTTTGTTTTTACCCTGGTTTTAGTATTTTGCCTTGTGCAGTTTAGGCCTGGCGTTAAAAAAAATCCTAAAATACAATTTGGGTTGGAAAATTACCGAAATTCCCAGTAAAGTACTGACGAATAATCTCCAATACCAGTTTTCAATTTAATTTCTTCCCTAGTGGGGAGTGCTGGACCTCGGTAACCCGATTGGAAGAGTAACGGACTAGGAACCAGTGGATTGCGAGTTCGAAACTAGGTCCAACCCAAACCCGGCGTGTACGTGGGGGCTGGTGCACGTTAAGTCTGTCGCGGCCTCCAATGTCCTCACTTTGGCGTGGTGTGGAAGTTTGGAGAATGAGTACCAGCGCAGTGTCGACCTCGTCCCCTGACCGGGGTTGCAAACGACGAGGTGTTATCCTCGATCTTTCCTTTCGCGATTGATCCCAGACCGTCGCCAATAGCCCGTTGAGTTTCTCCAGTGCGACGTTAATTCAACGACCTACCACCTAAACAATGAGAAATATTTAGAGAATAGCTTTTGGGGGGACGTCGGTATTCCTTATAGATGTTTATATTATAACTTCAGACCACACGGTTGGAGTTCGGATTAGATTTTTTGTCGGGTCGGGTCCCATTCTGAAGGCCTCTGAGGTGAAAATTGATCTCAGTAGTACGGTCTAAAAAATAAATCAAACGAACTCGATGCGATTTAATTAGGAATTTAAAATACATATAAGACCCAACAAATTACCCATAGTTAGGCCACACCTGGCCCTTGTGCCATAAAAATTCAGTCAATCAACCAACCAATTACCCCCACAATGACGAAGCATATAAATAGACACTTCTAAAAGAGTGTACGTGATGACAGCAACAAGATTCGGTGCAAAACTTGCATTTCTAATCTCGTCCCCCTGAAATGACATCCCCCAGTGTTGTCCTACTGAGAGGAAACGATTCGTGTTTATCTCCGAGAGTGTTTTGTTTTGCATCGCAAACAATGACGCGCACTTTGTTTTTTTTTTTTATAATTACGCAAAAAAAATTCAAAGCCTCGATAAGAGTCCGATCTGTGCCATTCAAACGTTTGGAGCGATAAGCACAAGTATTTGGGACGCTCTCTTGGCGTATCGATCCAAGTCTTCTCGACATTCCGTCAAAATGAAAAACCGTACTTTCATTTTCAGACGTTAGGGAAGAGGCACAATGATTACAAGTTCGTCACCCGCTTGAAAGTTTTGTTAATCCTCTGAGCGTACTTTCAAGTAGTTTAGTATTACTTTCACCCACAACACATACATAGTGACTAATTAACTACATCTATTGGTTGAAGGAATGCATGGAGTTTTTCAAGACTATTCAATTGGTCTTTTCCTTTTAAAAGAATCCCCTATGCTTATTGGTCCCTTCTTAAGAATAGACTCCTTTGGAAAGATTCCATTGCTCCTTTCCGCGTTCGTGGGTGCACGTTAACTCTGTCGTGACCTCAAATGTCCACACGTTGGCGCGGTGTGGAAGTTTGGAGAGTTGGGTGCCAGCTCAGGTGTTCGACTTCGTCATCTGACCGTAGTTCAAAATGCCGAGTGTTGCCCTAAGATGTTCGGGATTGATCCGTCGCCAAAAGCGCGTTCGTTGCTCCAGTGCGACGTTAATCCAACTACCTAGCTGCCAAAAGGTTCTATTCTACGGATTCTATTCCAAGGAAAGGAACAATATAAAATACACGAGGGATTCTATTCTAAGGAAAGGAACAGTAGAATCTTTCCAAAGGAATCTATTCTGAATAAAGTACCAATAGTATCTTTCAGGTGTTGTCCTCGATCTTTCCCTTCGGGATGTATCCCAGACCATCACTAATAGCCCGCAGTGTCGTGTGTTTCTCCAATGCAAAGTTTTAATTCAACTACTAACCTATCCTTGCAATGGGTTGGTTTCGGCTTTTATGGCACAAGGGCCATATTTGGCCAAGCTGCGCCAAACACAAGACGTGGTGTGGAAGTTTGGAGAGTGGGGTGCCAGCTCAGGTGTTGCCTCGTCATCTGACCATGGTTCAAAATTACGTGGTGTTGTCCTCGGATCTTTCCCTTTGGGATTGATCCCGGACCGTCACCAATAGCCCGTTGTGTTGCTCCAGTGTGACGTTAATTGAAATACCCCCCCACCCAAACACAAGAAAATGTCAAGTTATTGGGAAAAGAAAGGTTGGTTGGCTTTGGGTATTTTATGGCGCAAGGGCCATACTGCGACAGATACAAGGGATACAATATCAACAAGACACACACAATGAAAGCTTTACTGACACAGAAGAGAGAAATACACCCAGGGAGGAAGGCACCTGACAGGAATCGAACCTGCACAGCCTACAACTCGAAGGTTGCTAGCGCAGTAGGCATACCCACTGAGCCATGATGGCCCCTGGGAAAAGAAAGGATAGAGAGGGAAATGTAGAGAAAGATCACTTGGGCATCCCCATGTTTACCAGAGGCAGTAAACCCCATGGAGGAAAAGAATAGATCACTAGGGTACCTCGGATTCGTGAAGCTCCTACACAACTAAAGATGTGCCCCGAGGGGTCCCTTCTGTGGGATGGACGTGCAGAAGAACCCCCGCGCTTCACTCTCCGCCCCGAAAACAGTTGCGCAATGTGCCAGCAACGTCACCCTAATCTGGCCCCGTTGAGCGTCTTCACAGAACTTTGAAGCAAATTGTTTTCGCTCTTTGTTCGATAACCTGATTGTTCTGAAAAGACTGCTTCCAGATCCGGCCGCTTTCTTTTGTGTTACCTCATCGAGCTTTTGTTATCGCTCCACAATTACGCTGTTTGGACTCTGGATCAATTACATTGTTTGGGGGACAAGTTTGTGTCGCTACAACTCTTCCGCGTCACAAACGAGATTTCTCTTTGACAGCAGAAATGTCCGTGAAAATCACCTGAGCATTGATTACACTTTGGGAATTACTCTCGATCCTACTCTTTATTTATGTAAGTACATAGTTTTCAAGAATATTTTCATTTGCTAGTTTGTTCGCATGCGTTCTTAATCCCCCAAGTGGTTTCGACGCGATATCTTGTCAGTTTAGGTCTGACCCATTTGCCTAATGACGAGATTTAAGATATTGCCGTTTTTTAGATGATGACGAGATCAAGATCTGATCAGTTTTCCTTTAATGGCGAGCTACCTCGTCCATTAAGATCTGATCAGTTTTCCTTTAATGGCGAGCTACCTCGTCCATTAAGATCTGCTCAGTTTTCCTTTAATGGCGAGCTACCTCGTCCATTAAGATCTGCTCAGTTTTCCGTTAATGGCGAGCTACCTCGTCCATTAAGATCTGCTCAGTTTTCCGTTAATGGCGAGCTACCTCGTCCATTAAGATCTGCTCAGTTTTCCTTTAATGGCGAGCTACCTCGTCCATTAAGATCTGATCAGTTTTCCTTTAATGGCGAGCTACCTCGTCCATTAAGATCTGATCAGTTTTCCTTTAATGGCGAGCTACCTCGTCCATTAAGATCTGCTCAGTTTTCCTTTAATGGCGAGCTACCTCGTCCATTAAGATCTGATCAGTTTTCCTTTAATGGCGAGCTACCTCGTCCATTAAGATCTGATCAGTTTTCCTTTAATGGCGAGCTACCTCGTCCATTAAGATCTGCTCAGTTTTCCTTTAATGGCGAGCTACCTCGTCCATTAAGATCTGCTCAGTTTTCCTTTAATGGCGAGCTACCTCGTCCATTAAGATCTGCTCAGTTTTCCTTTAATGGCGAGCTACCTCGTCCATTAAGATCTGCTCAGTTTTCCTTTAATGGCGAGCTACCTCGTCCATTAAGATCTGCTCAGTTTTCCTTTAATGGCGAGCTACCTCGTCCATTAAGATCTGCTCAGTTTTCCTTTAATGGCGAGCTACCTCGTCCATTAAGATCCGGTCAGTTTTCCTTTAATGGCGAGCTACCTCGTCCATTAAGATCCGGTCAGTTTTCCTTTAATGGCGAGCTACCTCGTCCATTAAGATCCGGTCAGTTTTCCTTTAATGGCGAGCTACCTCGTCCATTAAGATCCGGTCAGTTTTCCTTTAATGGCGAGCTACCTCGTCCATTAAGATCCGGTCAGTTTTCCTTTAATGGCGAGCTACCTCGTCCATTAAGATCCGGTCAGCTTTCCTTTAATGGCGAGCTACCTCGTCCATTAAGATCCGGTCAGCTTTCCTTTAATGGCGAGCTACCTCGTCCATTAAGATCCGGTCAGCTTTCCTTTAATGGCGAGCTACCTCGTCCATTAAGATCCGATCAGCTTTCCTTTAATGGCGAGCTACCTCGTCCATTAAGATCCGATCAGCTTTCCTTTAATGGCGAGCTACCTCGTCCATTAAGATCCGATCAGTTTTCCTTTAATGGCGAGCTACCTCGTCCATTAAGATCCGATCAGTTTTCCTTTAATGGCGAGCTACCTCGTCCATTAAGATCCGCTCAGTTTTCCTTTAATGGCGAGCTACCTCGTCCATTAAGATCCGCTCAGTTTTCCTTTAATGGCGAGCTACCTCGTCCATTAAGATCCGGTCAGTTTTCCTTTAATGGCGAGCTACCTCGTCCATTAAGATCCGGTCAGTTTTCCTTTAATGGCGAGCTACCTCGTCCATTAAGATCCGGTCAGTTTTCCTTTAATGGCGAGCTACCTCGTCCATTAAGATCCGGTCAGCTTTCCTTTAATGGCGAGCTACCTCGTCCATTAAGATCCGGTCAGCTTTCCTTTAATGGCGAGCTACCTCGTCCATTAAGATCCGGTCAGCTTTCCTTTAATGGCGAGCTACCTCGTCCATTAAGATCCGATCAGCTTTCCTTTAATGGCGAGCTACCTCGTCCATTAAGATCCGATCAGCTTTCCTTTAATGGCGAGCTACCTCGTCCATTAAGATCCGATCAGTTTTCCTTTAATGGCGAGCTACCTCGTCCATTAAGATCCGATCAGTTTTCCTTTAATGGCGAGCTACCTCGTCCATTAAGATCCGATCAGCTTTCCTTTAATGGCGAGCTACCTCGTCCATTAAGATCCGATCAGTTTTCCTTTAATGGCGAGCTACCTCGTCCATTAAGATCCGGTCAGTTTTCCTTTAATGGCGAGCTACCTCGTCCATTAAGATCCGATCAGCTTTCCTTTAATGGCGAGCTACCTCGTCCATTAAGATCCGGTCAGTTTTCCTTTAATGGCGAGCTACCTCGTCCATTAAGATCCGGTCAGCTTTCCTTTAATGGCGAGCTACCTCGTCCATTAAGATCCGATCAGCTTTCCTTTAATGGCGAGCTACCTCGTCCATTAAGATCCGATCAGCTTTCCTTTAATGGCGAGCTACCTCGTCCATTAAGATCCGATCAGTTTTCCTTTAATGGCGAGCTACCTCGTCCATTAAGATCCGGTCAGTTTTCCTTTAATGGCGAGCTACCTCGTCCATTAAGATCCGATCAGTTTTCCTTTAATGGCGAGCTACCTCGTCCATTAAGATCCGATCAGTTTTCCTTTAATGGCGAGCTACCTCGTCCATTAAGATCCGATCAGTTTTCCTTTAATGGCGAGCTACCTCGTCCATTAAGATCCGATCAGCTTTCCTTTAATGGCGAGCTACCTCGTCCATTAAGATCCGATCAGCTTTCCTTTAATGGCGAGCTACCTCGTCCATTAAGATCCGATCAGTTTTCCTTTAATGGCGAGCTACCTCGTCCATTAAGATCCGATCAGTTTTCCTTTAATGGCGAGCTACCTCGTCCATTAAGATCCGATCAGTTTTCCTTTAATGGCGAGCTACCTCGTCCATTAAGATCCGATCAGTTTTCCTTTAATGGCGAGCTACCTCGTCCATTAAGATCTGATCAGTTTTCCTTTAATGGCGAGCTACCTCGTCCATTAAGATCTGATCAGTTTTCCTTTAATGGCGAGCTACCTCGTCCATTAAGATCTGGTCAGCTTTGCTAATAAAGAGACGCTTCGGACAGTGCTGCGATAGCTTGGAAGAGTAACGGATTAAAAATCGGACTGTTGGGAGTTCGAAACTTGTTTCAACCAAAGACTGTCGTACCCGGGGTTTGATGCATGTTAAATCTGTCGTGGCTTCAAATGTCCTCATGCTAACATGGTATGGAGGTTTGGAGAGCGGGGTACCATCTCAGCTTTCTTTTAATGACATGATATCTCGTCCATCAAGCTCCAAACAGTTTTGCTAATGACGAGATACCGCATCAAGACAATCAACCACCACGAAGGTTAGCATGCTAACTACCAACTACGAGCTAAGGATATTGAAGTATGTCTATTTAACAATTGCATAATTAAATTTACATGGAATATTCTAGACGGATCACACAGGAATATCTGCAAACGAGTAACGCAGTAGCAAATGAATTTTTTCTGAAATCCAAATGTAAAACATTTGTCGTTCCATTAAATTTGCAGTTGAAGAATCAATTAAAACTAGTGGTCGCCCAGTGGTCGAAATTCGACCATAATTCATTTAATTTTTAAGTTTGAACGTTAATAAGATTCTTTTGTCAAAGGGTATACCTCTATATTCATTGCATATAATTTTTTTTAATTTTGTTCTATTACGTAAACTGCGAGCATGTACAAATACGTCATAGGAAAAATGTGGTATAGCTTGGTTAAGCCATATCTAAAAAACAATAACGCGTTGTTTGACATTTTCTTGGGGTTTTTTTATTGCTATACTGGCCACAGGTTTCGCCAAGGCTACGCAGTTAATTTGCCTATCTTTTTCAAATTATATAAAATTTAAATAAAAAATAAATCCAAAAAATGAAATAAGGAATACGTGCTTCGTATTTGTTATATATTTTTTATTGAAACAAAAAAAACCCGGGTGGTTAAAAAAATAAATGTTGTCCATTGAACTTGAAATAGTTCGACAATGAATTTAATGATTCAAAACTTCTGTGTAGACGATGTTTTTTGTAAAAACTCTTTCATCGTTTGCTAAATGCCCTTGACCGTTATATTCTGAAATATAAAATCTCAAACCATCGAATGATCGAACTCTACTTGCTGCGACGTACAATTGACCATGTGTAAAAACTGGCTGCCTCAATAAAATTCCAATTTTTTCGAATGTTTGTCCTTGAGACTTATTTATTGTCATCGCAAATGCAGGTATAATTAGAAATTGAGTTCTTTGAAAGTTAAATGGTAAAATAGTTCCGGAATATGTTAAATTTATACGTGAAATCAAAATTCTCTTATTGCGTGCGGTTCCAGTTAAAACTTCGCAATCAATAGTATTACGATGCATAAATTTGATGCGCATTCTTGTTCCATTGACTAATGCTTCCTTTGGGTATTTGGGTATTTCAATTAACGTCACACTGGAGCAACACAATGGGCTATTGGTGACGGTCCGGGATCAATCCCAAAGGGAAAGATCCGAGGACAACACCACGTAATTTTGAACCACGGTCAGATGACGAGGCAACACCTGAGCTGGCACCCCACTCTCCAAACTTCCACACCACGCCAACGTGAGGACATTTGAGGCCACGACAGATTTAACGTGCACCAGCCCCCTTTGTACACGACGGTGTTTGGCTGGATTCGAACTCGCAACCCTTCGGTTGCTAGTTCGTTACTCTTCCAACCGGGCCACCGCGGCCCGCTTCCTTTGTATTTAAGTTTCTGATCAGCAAAACGATGCAATTAACTTTCAATACTAACTTATGTGGTGGCAAATTATGCCAAATCTCATACTCCTCCGTGCGCGCAATGTGCTTAAAAAGGGGTACAAAGTTTTTTCTTCACGTATTAATATATAGATTTATTTAGCAGATTATTAGAATACAGGAGCAGTACACACACATTCGCGTGCTCAATAAATATTAAATTGAGATACAACGCTAGTAGAGCGGTTTGCACGCACATATTAAAATAAGTACTAAATTATAACAGATATGGGGTTTTTTAGGTATTTTAATTAACGTCTCACTGAAGCTACACAACGGACAAGTATGGGGTTGCATATTTAGGTTAACTACATCCGTCCACAGTAGCTAGACTTTCAAGAATCTGTGGCTAATGAGACTAATGTCCAAAACAAAATTATGTATTTATAATAATGATAAAATAGGATTTTTTAGATAACCATATAAGGATAAAATATATTAATTAATACCACATTAATTTTGTCGATAAATTGTTGTTCACAATATTAATTTTCGATTGCTTTTATTTATTGACCATCCATTAAAACTGCGTAGATACAGGCTTTATTAATGGCTCAAGTTCATCAGGACGAAAGTAAGAAATGGCTTCGCCTGCATTATTTTGTGCCTCCAGACGTTTATAAGAGACTGACTGCTTTGTCTCCTATCTTTGAATAGTCACGTTGGCGTGATGTGGAAATTTGGAGAGTGAGGTGCCACACACAGCTCAGGTGTTGACCTCGTATTCTGACCATGGTTCAAAATCACGGGGCGTTGTCCTCAGATCTTCCCTTTCGGGATGGACCCCGACTGCAGCCAATAGCCCGTTGCGCTGCTCCAGTGCGACGTTAATACCTACTCTGAATAGCAATACCACTTCAGTGGTCAACATGGTAGGCAGGTCAACTTTTACAAGCGTCGTATTGTAAAGATGGACGTCTTCATTTTACACACATAGCACTGGAAAATAATGTGACCAGGAGAAAATTACGAGTGAAATTTTCCCCTTAAAAATAATAGCCCGTTGTGGTGCTCCAGTGTGACTTTAATTATAATACCTACCCTTAAAAATGAATGAATATTTTTGAAATGCCACCCTGTCACCCGGATACGTTAGGGTAGTAGTAGTTTGTAGCTATTTAATTAACGTCGCACTGAAGCAACACAGCGGGCGACACAGGGGACGACCGTCCGGGATCAAACCCGAAAGGAAAGATTCGAGGTCAATACCACGCAATTTTGAACCACGGTCATATGACGAGTCACACATGCAGTGGCACCCCACTCTCCAAACTTCCACACCACGCCAACGTGAGGACATTTGAGGCCACGACAGATTTAAATGCACCAGCCCCCATGTACACGACGGTCCTTGGTTGAATTCGAACTCTCAACCCTCCGGTTGCTAGGCCGTTACTCTTCCAACTAGGCTACTATCGGGTACGTTAGGGACCCGTGAATTTATTTCGTTTCCAGATTATTGTGATTTAATATTCATAAATGTGCTCTTGTAACTGATAAATTTACTTTTGTTATTTGACTAATCAAAAAATAGGGAATTTTTCTTTGCTATTACGATCATGCAGGGTGTTTTTGATGCGAGGGTACTATTTTGTTTTGATTTAAATTTTTGAAATGAAGCTTTTCTTATTAAATATTCTTTTACATTGTTTACTCGATTTATGACAGCCGCCTCTGTTGCGCTGAAAATACATACTCTTTCGTGAAGGTGATTGACTCAATTCCTTCGCTCTTCACTGCGACATCAGTGGATACGGAAAACAAACAGAACAGCCGTTATTGGCACTCAGAAAATCCAAGTCTTATTCGTGAATAATCTCTTCATCCATAACTGTTTCCTGTTACATTATGTATGGAATATGACATCGGCCAAATGACCGCGCTGTGAATATGGCCACTTTCGACCCTATTTCCCATTACGTTTGAGAACATTTCCCGGGCGATTTGTTCAATCTCTTCACTTAAGCTGTTGAATCGTTGTCCGCTTGTTATTGTTAGCTTTGATTCATTCCTTTCAGTAGCCCAATAGGAATAGATACACCAGATTTTGTGTGATATTATTCGGCCATCCTTTTAGAATTCGGATGTTTGCAAGAGCTGTATGTCGTGCTGGCACAACTTATGTTGTTGCTAACCTCCACGTCTAGCTCCAGCTAGACCCAAATCCACAACCGCGCCAAGTCATACACCAAAAGAGGTTGAGAAAACAGGTCGTCTCGGGACAACTCCAGGCGCTCTAGAATGTGTGCTGGTCATTTAAGGCAAACAGGATGAATCTTGCGACCACGGCAAAATGTGAGACACCTCAGATGGCCACTGGAAAAGCTGGAGAGCGCTGTCTGAATACGTCGCAATTGAGAACAAGAGATCTTCCGGGTGATCTCCCCACGATACCAAGAGTGTACCGGGGGAACGTTCCATGCCTTCTTATCATCCACAACTTGTTGAAATTCCATGTGCTCTAAGCCTTGTTGATCAACTTCAGGCAGGGAGAAGTTTCGCAACATCGCACATGTTATCGAGATAGAAAGCGACTGTTATCTCGGCGATACGCCGGGACCGTGGCGGCCCAGGATTAGTAACGGGAGGGTTGCGAGTTCGGAACTCGATCCAACCAAAGACCATCGTGTACACGGGGGCAGCGGAACGTTAAATCCATCGTGGCCTCCAATGTCCTCAAGTTAGGGTGGTGTGGAAGTTTAGAGAGTACGTTGCCAGCTCGTGTTCACCTCGTCATCTGAACGTGGTTCAAAAGAATGAGGTGTTGATCCCGAACCGTCGCATTCAAAAAGTGTGATCAACATGTCGACTAGTAGTCACATGACTGTTCTGAGAAAAATTCCATTGGTTGGCCTATTTGGTGTCTTGTCGCCTGGTTTGGCGATATTGCATCTTATGGTAGGGTGGGTGTGGGTGAGCATATCCATATTTTTATGGAGTGGCGACAAAAGTGGAGAAATCGCCAAAGTCTACTACTATCATATGATCGATCAATGGCCCAATCAGATGATGAATCAATGGATGGTGTCTCATCGCGTCCCGTGAACCCGTAATGAGGTTCCACCCAGCATACGCAGTAGTCTAAGGGTCACGTTACTACTAGTTTTGGTCACATGATCCGGTCACAAAAAAGTTACCAATAAATCACTCTACTTTTATACTTCCTTTAAGGTTACTCCAGTGCGAATTAAATTAACTACCTACCATGTGTGTATGTCCATTACTTGACGTTTTGTGCTTGGCCAAATATGACTCATCGCTATGAAACACATCTTTCTCTTTTATGAAAAGTTCCATCATTCCTGACAGAGCAACATGATACACGTTTTTAAGATGGAGCAATTTATTCTCTGTTTATAAAGTAAATGCGTTACGAAACATAAGTGAGCCATTTCTGATAGGAAAAGTATCGGAAGAGCCGAGGTACACCAGTTGGTGTCTGTTTGTTCAGCTACTTCCCTTCCTCGCTCCTCAAATATGTTGCATGCAACCTGTCTGGAGTTCTTTCACGTGTTCGACCGTATGAAAAAAGTTTCGACGTTAATACAATACTGATAAAAGGTAGGTAGCTAATTAACGTCGCACTGGAGCAACACAACGGGTTATTAGTGTCGGTCCGGTACCACTCCCAAAGGGAAAGATCCGAGGACAACACCACGTAGTTTTCAACCACGGTCGGATGACGAGGCAATACCTGAGCTGGCACCCCTCCAAATTTTTACACCATGCCAAAGTGAGGACATTTGAGGCCACGACAGATTTATCGTTCACCAACCCCCTTTGTACACGACGGTGTTTGGCTGGACTCGAACTCGCAACCCTTCGGTTGCTAGTCCGTTGCTCTTCCAACCGGGCCACCGCGCCCCCCCCCCCCACTGATAAAAGGAAACGTTGGTCTTCGACCATTCTTTAAAGATGTGTTTTAATTTGGTTAAACGAAGGGTTCTAAACCCTAAAAGCGGCTTAGACGAGATATCTCGTCCATCAAGATCTAACCAATTTTACTAATGATGAGATATCTCGTCATCAGGATACTGCGGATTTTTTTATAATGATGATATCAAGATATGGCCAGTTTTCTTCTAATGGCGAGAGACAAGATCCATCTCCTGTAAGCTTTCGTACTCGTTTGAATGGATTTGAGTTAAACAGTCTTTTATGTAGTTGAACAGGACTTGAAAGTAAGGGCCAATCAGAGCATTTGTTGTGGCTTTCTTGAATTTGCATTGGTTGTTGTGGGTGGAGCCATATGCTAGCAATTTCTAATGACGACATACTTCGTCGAGCCAATCACCAGGAGGGTCAATCGACTTAAGCCTGCTTTCTCGGACATTCGAAGGGCCGCGGTAGTCCGGTTGGAAGAGTAACGGATTAGCAACCAGAGGGTTGCGAGTTCCAATCCAACCAAAGACCGTCGTGTTCAAAGGGGGCTGGTGCACGTTATATCTGTCGTGGCCTCAAATGTCCTCACTTTGGCGTGGTGTGGAAGTTAGGAGAGTGGGATGCCAGCTCAGGTGTTGGACTTCGTCATCTGACAGTGGTTTCAAATTACGTCGTGTTGTCCTCAATCCTTCCCTTCGGGTTTGATCCCGGACCGTCCCCAATAGCCCAATGTGTTTCTCCAGTGTGACGTTAATTAAAATACCTAGCTACGTACCTTTCTCAGACATTCGCACAAAATTCAACTTTTCATATCCAAGTGTTCACAATGATATAACATATATATATATATATATATATATATATATTTAAACTCTCCCCTAGAGTAAACAAAAACTATCAATAAGTTCTAAAGATACCGAATTTAGCATTTAAGTGATAATTAGAGCCAATATGGCAACTCTGATAACCTAGCTCTATCTCTTCCGCATGACATACGTAGTGTAAGAATCCAAATCATCGAATCAGTGTCCCATTCATGCTCTAATAGCCCGTTGTGTTGCTCCAGTATTACATAAGTAAACAAAAGTAGTACCGTAAAAAATAGTATTCTTCATCTTATTTTTTCACGCCCAATTCTACTGGTCACCGTATTTAGCCGGTGCTTTGTGACTTAAGGTATTTGTATATCTTCGGAGAAGGTATTTTAATTAACGTCGCACTGGAACAACACAACGAGATATTGGCGACGGTCCGGGATCAAACCCGAAGGGAAAGATCCTAGGACAACACCACGTAATTTTGAACCACGGTCAGATGACGAGGTCACATCTGAGCTCTAGGCTTCTTTGCTACCGTCATTAACAAGCTACCGTTAAGATGTCAGAACTGTATTGATAGTTTAGGCGCATGCTTTGATTAATTACACTGCTTCTTGCTTGAGATGTAATAAACCAAACTTTCAGTTCGAAATCGGACATTTCATACTTAATGACCCAATACCTTCGTGGAAGCAATTTTTTAAAATTATTATGGAACTTAGATTTTTATAGCTTTGTTATTGATTTCCACTAGAAAAAGCATTTTATGACAAAAAAATATTGTGTTTTAAATTTATATTTCATAAAAATGGTGTAAAAAGGGTAAAAAATACAACCGAAAGTATCATTTACGCAAAACGCAATATTTTAAAAAATAGTTAACAATTTTTCAGTTTGTAAAGTGAACTATCTTCTAAAAACATTGATTCATTTATTGAACTACAATCATTACTATATTATTATATTTAAAATAATTGTGACTTTGACGTCAGTCATCCCTGAAAAACACATGAAAAAAGAGCAAAATGAAAGAGCAATTCAGGTTTATATCCTGCTCAATTCTTAAATGCATATTTCTTAATAATAGTAGTTCAAACCCTGCCCTTTATAATCTCCAGAACATGTATAAAAAAATTTCAAGAGAATTTTAATAGATGCATTCTGAAATATTGTGTTTTGCGGAGGGTAACGGCTAGCGAAAATTGCATTTCGAGAAAAGCTAAAAACAATATAAACCCCCATATCAAATATAGATAAAAACTTTTTAAAACTTTTATATCTCCAGTTATAATGATTGTAGAAGTAAAATTCGAAATGTTTTGAAGAGCTAGAGTTGTAGTATAATTATATGTAAACTTGAAAAATATGACATTTGGTTGAAAAGGGCGTTTTAAAGGTATACAGGGATACCTTGACAATAGAGACGAAGACTGGCAATGATGTCGGAGCCACAAACCTCTCTTAGCGCTAGCTTCAATAAGGTAGGTCGGTATTTAATTAACGTCGCACTGGAGCAACCCAACAGGCTATGACGATGGTCCTGGATCAAATCCGAAAGGAAAGATCTGAGGACCACACGATCTAATTTTGAACCACGGTCAGATGTCGAGTTCACACCTGAGCTGGCACCTCACTGTCCAAACTTCCACACACCCACGGCACCTTGAATAAGAATGTTGTTGACTAGCAGAATTGTTTGATTGGTGAAGCTTTTTAGTATGGAAACTAGTTATAAACAAAGCTTGGTTATTTTGGATACTTCTAATTTCTTGTTAAATCTCTTGTCTAACATATTTTTATGTGTATAAATGGAAAGCTTTTCAATACGTTTTAACACACAGAATACACATAAATGAAGCAATAAAAGGAAAGTAATATTTTACCAACGTGGATGAATAAAAACGCCTTAGCAATTGCATCCTATTTGCTCTTTATTGACTCGAATTTTTCGCAACTTGCTTTTTTCACCACGACAAACAATCATACGCCTATTTATATCATGCATCACGTGATTCAGATGGCGTGTCTATTGCGTGACTGACACACCACCAGTAATTCTCTTTGGGGAAATTGAATTTAACAAACGGAAGGACAAACATTCGAACACCTGTTGACGTTATGCTTCACGTGACTTTTTAAATGACTCATGTGGAGTCGACCTTCTAATGAAGTAGACGGATCACGTGGGTGGAATCACAAATCGACTTAGCCGATTGGCTGTGGAAGCGCAAACTAGTGTTTAAGATCGCGGTGGATAATCACTTGAACCAATCACTAATTTAGGATTCATGCTTTTACCCACAACCACGTGACAGATCTTCAAACCGAGCAACTGGAAGAAATAACACGAAGCTGCGGGAACATGCTCCACCTGTTTCATAAGGTCGATGTCTTGTAATAAGCCAGGACTGGGAATTCCAAATAACTCCAAAAGGGTTGATGAGATACCAAATCGGGAAATCAATTCAATTTTTTACAGAATAGTCACGTGATTACTAGTCGACATGTTGGTCCCACTTTCAGAAGCTCCTCTGAATAGCAATGCTCAGTCTACTTATATTTCACGTCTATCGTTCACACCCTGAGGTTACATAACGGAATGAGTCACAGCATCTGTAAAAGAGCGACCTGGTGTTATTTCTGGAAAGATCTTAATGGTACATGCTTAGCCAAATATTGCCCTTCTGCCATAAAACTCGGAAAACAACCAATCAACTTAATGATACATTAAGACACAGAGCAAAGAACTTAAGCCCGAAACCAACATGTGATTGGAAAGAAAGTAACACTTTTTAAAGGTAAACACATGATTCCACTTGATTCTCGGATGAATCGGGAAATAAATACGATATCCGGATCTGAAAATAGGAAGAAAAACAAGTCACCCAGTGGCATTACGCGAAGAAGCAGGTGTGCGTTGCAAAATATGTTTTCTTATACTTTCGGACCGGCTCGAACTGACTTTGATCTCACATCCATAAAACTGCCTAACTATTAGAACGCGAAAGTTAAAAGTACCATTTTGTGTTCGGAGATTCTAAAAGGCGAAAGCGAATATTGTACGGGCTCCATAAAAGAAGCGATTTCCCTCGATTAAATCGGAATCGAAAGTAAAACAAGTCGCCTATTAAGTGGAACAGGTGGTGGTATTGGAGTGTAGTTTTCGGAAGGGAGTGAAGAGATATCTTTTTCCAGGTCTGCCGCCATGCTGGAGAAGTGTGTGCTGCGAAGTAGTGCAGGTTACCGTGTCGTCTGTCGACGATTCGTGCACAGCAACCGCCGCGGACTGTCGGCCATCCGCAACAGTCTGCATTGGCAGATTGACCACGGCGACACCCCGCGCTCCGCCTACGCGTACCGGAGCCAGCTAAAGGACGCCCGCAGGATCGTGGTCAAGCTGGGTTCGGCCGTCGTCACCAGGGAGGACCAGTCCGGGGTGGCCCTGGGCAGGCTGGCCTCCATCGTTGAACAGGTGGGTTCCTTTAATATCTTCTCTTCCGTGGCTCACTTACACTTGTCCGAATCCGCTCTCCGTATTCGGATCTCTCCAACCAATGGTCGACTTAAACGGGAGTGATTAAATCTGTCAATCATCCCCGTACTCGTTGAGCATTGGTTCGAGGTATTCAAAATGGCGAGCGGATTCAGACGGATTGACGAGTGTAAATGAGCTACACTCTACCAACGGCAAACTGGTACAGAGTATATTTACAGGGTGAGTCTAAATTGTTTTTACAAAATAAGAGGGGTGATAGTACCCATCCAGACGAGCCATAATTACCATGGAACATAGGGTCGCATTCCACTCTGAGAGGCAGAAAAGAGTAGTTGAAACGCGTCGAGCAGGAACAAGTCATCGCCTCTAATGTCGTTTTGCACCTGCCTACGTAGCATATCTCCTAAGCAACAAGACAAGAGTGGTATAAGGCAACTGGAGAGAATGATCCATTGGTATTGAATGTAATGTAGGTTGCACAAATGGAGAGGCAGAAAGTTCTATGCCAATTCTTTATTACTTCAATAGACGAGTAGTTACATCATGAGGTTGTTGAGGGTTTGCAACGGCTCTGAGGACTCCTTAGCCCAAGAGGAATAAATAGTTTACAGAGATCTCGCTAGAGGGATTAGGATTAAGAGAAATAAGACCAGGTGATTTGACAGGAAAGTTCATTGGTAGAAGTCGGTGGTTTGACGAAGGAGGAATGTGATCTTATATATGCGATTTGAAAGCAGGAGAGTCCTTGGGAGGTTCAAGTTAACGAGACGGCTTGAGTTCAAAGGTGAAAGGGGGTGGCAAGATATATTGACTACTTAGATAGGGAGACAAAGACTGAGAGAAAAGGGGATCGCTAAGGGACTTATCTGTAGTGAGAATTGTACTTAGAGGGTTAGTTTTAGGTATAGTTTCATATCCCCCCATTTAGAAGGGAAAGTCTTAGCGTTCCAGAAAGGCTTTTCACTAAATTCTCAACAATACAACACATACAATATAACAAAGATACAAAATAACATTTCAAAACAAATATGATACATAAACACTTGATACACAAATAATATAATATTAATTTACAAATTTCAACTAGATGATTAATGAAAGTAAAAGACATCTAGTATAAGGAGTTCAAAATTTATCTTTACACCTTCATAAAAGCTTCCATATTTCCTCCTACTTAGTAACAATTCTTAAATTTTTACTGTTCAGAAAATATTCAAACATTTTTCATGTATTGTATCAAAATTTTCTATGCATGGTGACTGAAGAAATATACAGATTGTAAGTTTTGGGAATGAACCATATACGACATCATAATCACATCACTAAACAATTTCTAAATTCATTGTTACAGTAGAAAAACTCTAATGTTCGTTCGTTTTTCTTTTTATCTCTTATTCGCTAATTTGACGCAACAAATCTATGAAAAGGAAGATGAAAAAAGTCAAGAACTTAGATGTGCAATAGAGACTTCTCTGTAGCAGTACCGACATATCAGTGGTGTCTGTACCTACGAGAGCGTTACTCTAAGCAGGCCAGAAATGAGTTCCGTATATTCTAAATGAGTAACTGCTCATTGTAAGCTACTAGTTCACGTCAAGCATCCTGAAACGTGTTTCTTGTCGCATGTGATGAAGTTTTCAACAATCATTCTTAACTTCAAATCAATGCGTTTCGTGATCAGTGTGTGTGGAATTTCGTTCATTCGTCAGTATAAAATCATTATCGGTACAATCATTTCATTATCAATCAGTACAAAAATAGAAATAAAATCTACGCAATGAGAGACTGGAATGTTGAGGAAAAGTATTTTTCATCAGTGTCCTCGTACGATAAAAATTTAAAGATCTACCCTAAAAACTTTCCATATTATTAGGTAGAAAGATTAGGACATGTCACAAGTAAGTACAAAAGAGTAATAGAGAGATACTTTTATATATATATATATATATATATATATATATATATATATATATATATATATATATATATATATATATATATATATAGTCGGTTCATCCCATACTAACACAATAAAATAATTCAATAAGCAATGACGGTTATTCAAATAAATCGCAGTACATAATAAACATTATTCAACATGAAAATAAATTATTTACATTATTCGACACATTGCTAATTCTTAATTGAATACATTCATGTATCATGTAATAGAATCATTTACATGATGTTTGTCATTACTTCACATCATTATCATATTTTCTTGCATGATGAAAAGATAAAGTTAACTCAAAACATTTTCTTCCACATTTAACATGTGATTTTCAAAATCGTTTTAAAACAAAAGTAAAGAATTAATGACTAAACATTTTCTCAGAACCTTGTCGGTAACGCACAATGCACAAACAGGAAAAATAATTGGACGAAGCGTTTGTATTGAATTGGAGACAGGAAGAGATAAGGAAGACTCTCAACGGGGTTCACAACCAGTTGGGGTGAAGAAAGAATGAAAAGCGAAGCTGTGGGGGAAGAGAAAATTTTCCCTTTTACGGTGGGGTTGTTTTGTACAACTCCCTGCTTGTCCGAAAGGAGTGAAAATCGTAAATTCCGAGCGAGTTAAATTATCTTTGAACGAGAACGAGGGCTACTTGGTTTTACTCGAAGATGTGAAGCAAGGGTACTCTCACTTCCTTTAAGAACTGGAACTTCCTTTAAGAAACAGACAACTCGAATGGGAATTTTACTTTTCCTAACTGCAAGAGGAGCAATTTGATTATCAGATGCCGGGTAAAAATGGCATAATCTAGTCGAATGTACTACTTCAGAATCCTTTTTGTGGAGAGGGTTAGGCCTATTTATTTCATAATTTACGTCAGAAAGTTTCTTCAAGATAACGTATAGTCCTGTAAAAGTTGGATTTAATTTTCGACTATGGGATAAACAAATTCTTCATACATTACAGTCTCCAATTTTAAAATCACTTTTAGTAAAACGGGTGTCGTATCTCTTTTTTGAAATCTTATGGAATTTCTTAGTTTTTCGGCAATTTTTCGGGCCTCTTCAATGGGCGGATACAAATTTGGTTCAACTAAAGGTTCATAAGAAAGTTTTCCATACATTAAATAATTAGGTGGGAACATAGTAATCGAACGAGGAGTGTTAGATTCTTCCGTGACTTGTTTATGTAATTGGGTCCAAGGAGTATTATTTGTTTGAGCATTTATTTTACATTTCAACCTACTTATGAGGGTTTGGTTGACGCGTTCAACTTTACCATTAGTTTGGGGTCTATGTGCAGAAGTTAGTAATTGAGTGACGTTATACTTTTGGTATATACTACCGGTTGGGTGTTTAATATTTTTTAGTCAAACCAGGGCAGCATAATCGGTATAAACAGTAAACTAATTTCCATGAAGATAGTAAAATTTTTCGACGGATTCTATTATAGCCAAATATTCGAGTTCTGTTATCGCGTAATTTTTCTCGTAAGGTCGTAATTTTCCAGAGTAAAAGGAACCTGGATGTAATGAACCTGGATGTTCCTGTTTTAAAATTCCTGAAATTGCTTCTGAGGCATCGGTGCATAAATGGCAGGGGTAATTCGGGTTAAATAAACTTAACGCAGGTATAGAGATTAAAATATCTTTGAGTTTCTTAAATGAGGTTTGACATTCTTCCGACCATTGATATTTTACATAATTTTTAGGGATTTTCGAATTGATTTAGCTCCCTCTGCACACCTAGGTTAAAGAGAACGGGTGTTAATATGTAGCTTGCGTTACTCGCAGGGTTCCAAAGTATAAGTGTACCAAATTTGGTGTGGATTGGTCAAACGGTGTAGATTTGTATAGAGAACATACATACAAAACACATCCATTTATATATATATAGATAGATAAATTCTGTTCATCGATATCATTCGGTTCCGAAGTCTATTGTCAACAATGGTGACGAATCTTTCTTGAAATTCCGCTACCAATTCCTGTATTTTTGTAGCTTTCATTCATCGAGCACGTGTGAAATTCATGACGTGAGAACAATGGAGGCAAAACAAGCCCACCAATTCGGTTTGCATATCGGAAAGGAAGGCGATAAGTTGAATAAGAATTGCCGTTTGTTTGCATGCCGTCTCCATAGAAACAGCTTGTTGATAGCGCTTCAATGGAAAGATTAGTGGATCCTTGAATGAAAGCTGATTGCATAAAACTGTATGCAAATATAGTTTTATGGAATCACCGTTGTTCCAACATTGATTTCTTTGAAGCGGCTGATTCTTCTAACAGTACTTAAGATAAGGGTTTTTAAGCAATCAAGTCCTACACTGCTGGCCTCCCAAATTGCAACACCAAGAAAGACAAGAGATATCACAACAAAATTTATTTTGTAGATAACATGTTGACCAAGTATCAAATGATTAAATTTATAGACTTCTGTGAAGTGTGGTTCCTGCCAAAATCAGTAGCCAGAGTAGCCGCCATTGTTGGAGATCACCGCTGCCACACGCCTCGGCATTGATTCAAAGAGACTTTGGATGTGTTCTTGGGGTACAGCAGACCAAGCAGCTTCCACACGTTGCCAAAGTTGATCTGGTGTGGCAGCTGGGGATGTATTCTGGGTCAATCGTTGAGCAACCATGGACCACATGTTTTCTATCGGCGAAAGATCCGGAGAGCGAGCTGGCCAGGGAAGCAATTCAATCTGGCGATTGACGAAGAACCCTTGGACAATGCGTGCCACGTGTGGTCGCGCATTATCCTGTTGAAATATGGCTGTGGGCAAGCCCTGAAGGTAAGGAAGGACAACTGGCTCCAACACCTCGGAGATGTAGCGCTGGCTGTTTAAAGTACCGGCAATGCGTACTAGAGGAGTGCGAGAGTGATATCCAATACCGCCCCATACCATAATACCCGGTGCAGGACCAGTGTGGCGGTGCATAACGCAGCTGTTCAGCATCCTCTCTCCACGGTGTCTCCAGACTCGAATCCGACCATCGTGGTGTTGCAGACAGAAGCGTGACTCGTCAGTAAAGACAATTTCATTCCATTCTGCCGTCCACATCCTTCTTTCATCGCACCATTGGCGGCTGAAACGTCTGTGGTTCTGCGTCAAGGGTAGACGAAGCAATGGACGTCTTGCGGACAGACCACTCTGCTGTAAACGGCGTCGAATGGTACGCGCAGACACTGGATGATGCGGTACAGACTGAATGTGCTGTGCTATGGTTCGTGATGTGGCTGAGCGATCCGTCACTGCCATACGCACAATATGCCTGTCATCACGTGAAGTGGTGCACTGAGGTGGATGCGATCGAACACGTCGGTCCGTCGTACCCTCCACCATCCAACGATCACATATCCGCATTACAGTTGTTTGGTTTCGTCCAACACGACTACCGATTTCCCTGAAAGATAATCCACAATCTCGGTAGGCCACTATCCTTCCTCTGTCGAACTCGGATACTTGATCAAAAGATGATCGCTGTTTTCTACGAGGCATAATTGATCGTTTTTTTGAAAAAAACCACAAGAAAAACACAATTGCCGTACTTGAAATCGTCGAAATCTCCAAGCCTTAAATAGCGCTTTGAAGTGGCGCCACAGGCGCGCGTGATGTGCGTCTGCGCTGAAATTCTAATCATTTGCATATCTCACCTCCGCTAATGCATGTTGTAAATTTCATATTATTTGCATGCTTCCTTCAGGGTGTTGCATTTACGGTGGCCAGCAGTGTATTTTCATGGGATTAGCAACCGGATGGCTGCGAGATCAGTTTTTCTAATGACGAGATATCTCGTTCATCAAGATATGTCCGTTTTGCTCATGGCTAGATACTTCGTCGAGATAATCACCAGAAGGGTTGAGAAGGCTGCCATGCGCAGAAGTATAAATAGCCATCGCCGTGGATGTTTTCTCCCTGCCTGACTGATATAGCTTTCGACTTAGAACCAGAATTCCCGCTATAGACTCCGGTTGTGGAAAAGATGTGTTTAGGCCTCCCCAGCCCCTAATTTAGCTAATAGACTCGTTCAAAGGGGTCATGGTAGCCGGGACAGTAAAAGATTAGCAACTGGAGGATTGCGATTTTGAAATTCGACCCACCAAAGACCGTCGTGTACACGGGGGCTGGTGCACGTTAAATCTGTCGTAGCCTCAAATGTCCTAACGTTGGCGTGGTGTGCAAGTTTGGAGAGTGGGGTGCCAGCTCATGTGCTGTTCTCGTCATCTGCCCGTGGTTCAAAATTACGTGGTGTTGTCCAAGGATCTTTTCCCTTGGCATTGATCCCGGACCTTCGCCAATAGCCCGTTGTGTTGCTCCAGTGTGGCGTTAATTAAAGTACCTACCTACCTTTCTCAATTCCTGTTATTTGTTTACACTGAAATCTCTTCTCATAAACTATTGAAGTCGCAACTTTTATTTTACGATAACAGTTTTAATGATTATTACTAGTATTATTTACGTTAACAGTTACTACAGTTAATAAGACCACTAGCAGCAAGTAAATACTTCACAGATATTATTAGCTGTCAGGAATTAAAGGTAGCGATTAATTTTAACTGTTAGTAAGTGTTTTAATCAGCCGAAAGTAACAAAACTTTTTAGTAACCTCAGTTTTTCATTGAAGCAAGATTTTAAAATAACCTTTCTTTTTAAGGAGACTAAGTTAAAAAGTCGATTTTTTACTAAAATTTCGTATTTCATTTTGTTCCATTTTCTTAATATTTAGATGCTTTTCTTTACAAAACAGTTTTTATTTTGTCTGTAAGGTGAATAGAAGCGTAGGTATAGCAATTTGAATAGATCTTGACAGCTGGTATCTAATTTGTTTTCTAATCTTTAAATGCATTTTTCTCTGATTGTGATTTTGAGCAAAATGTTTGCACTAGAAACGCGATTACTAAAATTGTACCATGTATATTTTTGAATGAAGTTCAGTGTACTGATTTTTTATTTGTTTTGAAGGACTTCAAACTAACTAGTAACTTCGCGTTAACTAGGATGTAAAAGTACCTTGAAAGTAAAACCTTTCAGAGATTTCAGTGTTGTAGCGTAAGGAAAAATTTCAAAAATTCGTGTTTCGTTCTACATTATTCTCAAAATCTCCATGAGTGGAAAGGAACATTTCATACATTTTAGTTCAGGCCAAAACTTATATATTTATAAGACTGCAAGATTTTAGGCAAATGTACTCACAAGTTTTTCAACTGCAATGTTTTTCGTTAATGTCATTTTTTCACCTAAATTTTCCAATTATTTAATAAACTACAATTTTTTATTTTGTTTTATAATGTGTTTTTATAAGTCTTACCTTAAAAAGGAAAAACAGTATGATTTGAACATTTAAAAAAGACTCCGAACGTATATACTTTAATTCACATAAATGTTTTAATAAGTTTAGTCCTTTTAAAAGTTGCTTTTCTGTAGATACTCGTCGATATCTTCAATAACAGTTGCTATCTATTAACCTGTAGCAACTGCTATTTTAACTGTTATCAGAATAGCAATAACAGTCTTTAAGCTGTTAAGAATAAAGTTGACTTGTTTTTGTCGTTTCAGCTGTCGCAGCTCCAGAACGAGGGCAAGGAGATGCTGATGGTGACGAGTGGAGCTGTGGCCTTCGGGAAGCAGAGACTCAACGCCGAGATGCGCATGTCCATGTCCATGAGGGAGACGCTCGCGCACAAGGAGTCAGCATTCCAGGTATCTTTTCCCTTCGGTATAGCGCGACTCTGGCATGGTGGCAGACGGCCTCGGCCGAGTCCACTCGTAGAAGGTACCACTAGCTCGTGGAACGCAGCAAGGTGAAAATAGTCTGGTTTCGTGAGTGGTTGAGAAATTTCCTTGTCGAGTAAAAATTGTCCTGAACAATATCTCGCCAGCTTCTAGCTGGGCCGTGGTAGCCCGGTTGGAAGAGTAACGGATTAACGAGTTCGAATCCAACCAAAGACCGTCGTGTACAAGGCGGCTGGTGCACGTTAAATCTGTCGTGGCCTCAAATGGCCTCACGTTCACAAGGCTTGGAGAGAGGGGTGCCAGATCAGGTGTGACCTCGTCATCTGACCGTGGTTCTAAATTACGTGGTGTTGTCCTCGGACCTTTCCCTTTTGATCCCGGATCGTCGCCAGTAGCCCGTTGTGTTACTCCAGTGCGACGTTAATTAAAATACCTACCTACCAACCTCTAGCTTTGCCAATCTTTAATCGCCAAAGCATAAAACCATTTTTTATTTCATTTGCCATCCACAGAGCATGAATGAAGCGAAGCATGCGGAAGAATAAGGATGGCAAATGAAATTTTTAAAAATGGTTCTATGATTCACGATTTAAGATTGGTGAAAAATCATTGCCCACAACAATTTTTATTTGATATTATAGAAAATTTCTCAAAACTACTCATGAAGCCAGATGATTTTCACCTTGCTGAGTTCCACGAGCTAGTGATAGTAGTACTGCCATCACTCAGTCTGGCCTCTCTGTTGCCATAGAAACGCCTTGTCTCATTTACAGGGGATTCTAGAAAAAATGCATTAAGTTTGGCACATTTAATGACAAATTGGGAAGTTTTCATTTGATTTTTACTTGTTACCGAAAAACCATCTAAATTTACCAAAATATTATCTAGTAAACACTAACATCACGTCGTGGGTGTCCAACATTCGCCAAGAACATACTAAAACATAAACTTCCATCAGAATTCCACCCCTACTCAAAAGGTTGGTTGATTGATTTGGGGTTTTATGACGCAAGGGGCTTATTTCACCAAGCTGCGTCAATGTCAAGTAATTCTGAAAAGAAGGTTGGAGAGAAGAAAGTAGAAAAAGATCGCTTGGGAATCCCGGGGTCATGATCCCCGTGTTTACCAGAGGCTTGCCTCTCATTAAACAGTCACCCATTGTAGTATGTTATTCTTGGTTTTACACTTACAATTTTTGTGTACCTTATACCACCTTATAACAATACACAACAATTACCTTATAACAATATACATGAAATATGCATTTCTAAGAAAATTAACTTTTCTACGAAATGTTTAAATATTATAAAATTGCTATTCCTGCAAAGTTTAATTTTTTTCAAATATTTTTTCTTTATTTTCCTTGCAGTTTTTTCACAACTGTATGCCTTGATTTTCTTGTACTACCGCTATTTATTTTTTTACAAAATTTTTATAACAGAAACTATGAAAAAGCAGTAAGAAACAGTCATAATTGAACATTATCAATTTTTTAAAACTCAGCTATTCTTGTAGATCTTATTCCATGCACAAAATTATCAAATGCATCACAAAAAACAACTACCGAAAGTTTCAAAGTTACAAAAGAAGCATTGGCATTTTAAATAAACTAGTCATGAAAGCTGAGAAAAAAGACGAATTTAGAAGTTTGTCGGTTTCACACTTAACATTCGATGGAAAAACTTTAATAACTTGAAAAATAATGTAACTACAGCTATGCAATTTTGCACACGTTCTTTAAAGCTGTAGAATTAAAATGACAGTAAAAAATGGTACTTTGAGTCCCTTTCACTTCTTGGGCCGCGGTAGCCCGGTTGGAAGAGTAGCGGATTAGCAACCGGAGGGTTGCGAGTTCGAATCCAACGAAAGACCGTCGTGTACAAAGGGGCTAGTGCACCTTGAATCTGTCGTGGCGTCAAATCTTTCTCTTCGGGTTTGATCCCGGACTGTCGTCAATAGCCCGTTGTGTTGCTCCAGTGCGACGTTAATTAAATTACCTACCCACCCTTTCATTTCTTTGAGTGCTTTGAGTCCGTGTACGATCTTCCAAGGTTAATTAACCTTAAAATTAATTAATTTTCTTTTTGTCTTTATTTTTATTTCCAGGGTATCATCCGACCTGAACCTCGAGCTGCGGCTGCGGTGGGTCAAAGCGGGCTCATGGCCCTCTATGACGTCATGTTTTCACAGTATGGAGCCCACATCGCACAGGTAAGGTTCAAAGGTTACAAATCTTTTTCTCTACTCCTCACGTTTGACAGAAATTTTCCGTTGGGATCAATAGCTTATGGAGGTTGGTTTTTCTTCCAAGCATTTTTGGGCGTTCTTTACCTAAATTCAACATATCGCAACTGCGCATGCGTGTGCGCTTAGACGCCGATCTTTCTGCTTTCCAGTGTTTATTTACCTTTTGCATTCACTTGCGAATGGTTACAGAATTTATGTATGACTACTAGCTGAATTACCCGGCGTTGCTCGGGTTGAATTGGTTAATGTTGATTGAAAAGTGATCAGATTAATCACTTCTTTCACAGAAAAATCAAGCATCATTTAAATGTACGGAAATAATTTTTCAATATTTTAACTTTCTCAAAGCTTCTACAATTTACTTCGGGCGCAAGTATGTATACATGATTCATCCATCCATATAATCCATTTCATATTCATCGCATTCCTGTTGCTAGATAAACTACAAAAGGTTTTTCTAAGGGGACTACTACATAAGTCGATTTTGAGTTTTGGAGTGATTACGAGTGCCCCGTAAGCTCATTTTCAGTAAAAATGACGAACTTTCGGTGGTTTTTCAGTTTTCCTATCGATATTTTGCCACTTGTAGCAATCTTGCACCAGGGATGCGGTGTCTTCCTTCATTATAAGATGAAAAATTAAATTTTTATGGTATTCGTGATTAATTTATTTTGAAGCAAACACATTTTTTCTTGAAAATTCTATTCTGCGCCACATGGAATAACGGAGCTTTTTATTTAAATAAATGCCATCAATGTACGCAAAGCAAACTCAATCGATTACAATTTTTCTGAAAACAGAAGGTCGATATTACAGCGTTTTTAAAAAAGAAAATCACTGCTTTATCAACGAATGTTTCACATGTATCTACGCTGCATAACAACAGTTTCAACTTGCAAAGTATGACGAACCTCGACTTTCTGTCCCTTAAGACAAACGATTTCAGTTTTTCAACAGTCCTAATACTTCCTAACTGTGATATTATTCCAAGATCAGCAGTCTATTTTAAATTCGCCTTATTCCAACAGATGTTTATTTTAAATATCTATATATCCTCAATCAGATATTTATAAATTATTTATATTTTGGAAAAAAAGTACAAAAAAGTTCAAACGTAAGTATTAAAATTTGAATTCTTCAAATACGAATTTTAAAAAATTGTTTTTAAAGCGATACTGGTAAAACAATCTGAATTGCGTACCGCAATCGCAATACTATTCAATGTTATGGCGATTTCGAATTGTTTTGGCCCTCTCTGCACACTAAGACAAACAGGGCGGGGGTTAATATGTGACTTACGTTACCCTCAGGGTTCTAAAGAATAAGTGTTCCAAATTTGGAGTGGATTGGTCAAACGGTGTACATTTGTATAGAGAACAGACAGACACCGGGCCGCGGTGGCCCGGTTGGAAGAGTAACGAACTAGCAACCGAAGGGTTGCGAGTTCGAATCCAGCCAAACACCGTCGTGTACAAAGGGGGCTGGTGCACGTTAAATCTGTCGTGGCCTCAAATGTCCTCACGTTGGCGTGGTGTGGAAGTTTGGAGAGTGGGGTGCCAGCTCAGGTGTTGCCTCGTCATCTGACCGTGGTTCAAAATTACGTGGTGTTGTCCTCGGATCTTTCCCTTTGGGATTGATCCCGGACCGTCACCAATAGCCCATTGTGTTGCTCCAGTGTGACGTTAATTGAAATACCCAACCCAGACAGACACCAAGTCCTCTTTATATATAGACTAGCTGAAATACCCTGCGTTGCTCGGGTTGAATTGTTTATAATTCATCGTAATATTACTCAATATTATTCCTATGAAAATTTCGAATTGTTTTTAGCCCCCTGCAGACCCAGGACAAATCGAACGTGATTCAACAGCTTTCAATAATACCCATGAAACATGAAAAACAAATGTAAATTAAATTGATTTTAAGCATCTTGTAATGAAAATATGTCAAAATTTAGAAATATCTTTGAACTACAACGTATGGCTACCCGTTTTGATTTAATGTAACATATCTAATTTTTAGAATAACTTTATTTTAACTTTACAAGTCATTTTAAATAAGAAGTTATACACCTTACTTAAAAAAGGTTACCATTTATTTTTATGAAACACAATTCTACAAACCATAACGTATTTAACCAGACTTAAGGAAAGTTCGTCGAAATATACATATACCACCAAGAAATAACCCATGTCTAGTGATATTTGGCAGAAAATAAAAATAATTCATTACAATTTCTCCTAAGTATATCTGTAATATGGAAAGTAATGGAACACGTAAATACAAACAGGAACGAAATTCTGGTCATTGAAAAATGTAGAATTCTGAAAAACGAAAGATCTGAGCAAGCGTGGCGAATTTCGACGTCATGAGAATATCCTGAAATAGAGAAATTCGAAAAAGACGCTTGAAAATATTGATAGACAATAATGAATTATTTACAAAAGAACACAAATTTACAAAACTTAGAAATGCTCAAATATGACTGCAACATTTTTCTGTCTTAACTCAAATACACAAACACGGAATTTTATCTTGCGTTACTCGCAGGATTCCAAAGTATAAGTGTACCAAATTTGGTGTGGATTGGTCAAACGGTGTAGATTTGTATTGAGAACATACATACACACATCCATTTTTATATAGATAAATTCTGTTCACCGATATCATTCGGTTCCGAAGTCTAGTGTAAACAATGGTGACGAATTTTCCTTGAAATTCCGCTACCAATTCCTGTACTTATGTCGCTTTCATTCATCGAGCACGTGTGAAATTCATGACGTGAGAACAATGGAGGCAAAACAAGCCCACCAATTAATTCGGTTTGCATATCGGAAAGGAAGGCGATAAGTTGAATAAGAATTGCCGTTTGTTTGCATGCCGTCTCCATAGACAGACTCCAACTCTGCTTTATATGTATAGATTCCCAGGAATTTTAGTTCTAAAATTTTTAAATTAGGTTTTTAACAAAGATATCTTTTAGTTTTTTGAAGGTTTAAACAAAAATATCACGATAAATTATTTGACAAGTTAATAGAAATTTTTTGCAATACTTAAAATGCTTTGGGGATATGTCTGCCACTACAAAAGTTTAAGAAAACTACAGTGCTGTTTTAAAGAGTAATCTTTCTTTAATCTTTTTTCTCTTTCTAAATCATATTTTTCTAAACCCCAAATTAGGTATTTTAGGTGCTTTAAAATTTGCATATTTTATTCACATCACAAACCACAGAAAGTTTTTCGGAGATTTTAAAATAGAATGGCATACAACTCAATCGGTAAAAACCTAAATATCTGGGGCCTAATTTTGACATGGTTAAAGGTATAAAATATACATGTCCTGACGTAATATGTGAAGCGTTTGAAATGTTAGCCTTCACTATATTTATTATATTATTTCACTATACTAATTCCTCATTTACTTGCATTGCAGTTCTATATTTAATTGCCTATTTGACCTCTAGATGTACTACGAGACGTTACTTTACGTCACAGTACTCGAATTAAACTTCATAATGTAAAATTTACTGATACAGTGAACTCCCTCTTAACCGGCCACCTTTTAACCGGCCGCTACTGACCAATTATGTACTGTAAATACAGTAGCCTACAGTAACATGGTTTTAGTTTCTTCCAACAAAGGAAGTTCTTCCAGGTTAAGTTTTCTTAATGATACATATCATATTACAATAAAGTAGGCTATATACTTAGTTTTATTCTAATAAAAACGATTTCGGGAGTGTATTTTAATGCTATTATGGGAACAACGGTCGAACCGGCCAAATCGTTATCCGGTCTGGGTCCGGTCCCGAAGTGGCCGGTTAAGAGGGAGTCTACTGTACTTCAAATCTTGAGTCAGCCAGGGTGTTTTTTACGAAATTTGAAAATTAATTTTTCTGGTGGAATAGCAACTTAAGGAAAGCTCGCTCCATCTCTCAACAGGCAAACCGAATTTCATTTTTATTTTGCTGTGTATTTGTGTTGCATTGTATAGCTTTGTTATTGAATTGTAAGTATTATCTGGCGCCAACCAACGGTAGTGAATTTTTCTTTTCATTTCATGTTTAGTTAACTGCCGAATGCCAACGTTAGAAACAAAACGATAGAATGTTCTGTTTTAGTTTGGTTTTTGAGTGGATAAGTGAATACTGTAAGCGAATCGCTCTGCAAATAAATTTATTATTAGTTCCTATTTACATGTTTAGATGCCTCTGGATATGTTTTATTAAGAATTTACTGTTCCGAATATTCTGAATGCTGGTAGCATACTTTATTCTTCCCTGTATTGACAATTTGTTTTAGCTGTGATTCGTGTTAGGAAAAAAATATTTAGATTGCTCAACAAATTTTTAGAAGTTGTTAGGCGTTTGTATTGGGAGGAGTTTAAAGTTGTCGAAAAATTGGTACAGCTGTATTATACGCCTCATTTGGTGGCAACGCTCTTGGTGCGTTTTTTGGCGCACTTTTAGTAGCGAGTTATGGCAGGTGAAGGCAACCCATCTTTATTACGGTTATTCCCGTTTTTATGGCAACCTCAGCAAGCGGAAGGTTTAAATTTTCATTTTGAATATTCTAGAATGTTCTTTTCATTTCAGTTGAATTGTCTTTTGATTTCATTGGTTCTTTAAAAAGAATTTCCCAATTCTTTTCCATTTAATGTATGGAAAAATTTGATTTTAGTCACGGTCCAGTGCAGTCGATTTTCCTTTTTAAAAAACGATTTTTCTACGAATTCATTCCTTGGAGACAAAAAGTGTGCAAAAACGCGCCGAGAGCGTTGCCACCAAACGAGGTCCATAATACAGCTGTACCAAAAACTTTTAAGAGGATAATCAGTTGTGTTGATTTTTTTTCCATTTTTAAAATTCTTCGTAAATTTTTCAATTATTTAAGTCTAAGCCTAAAACGCTGCTTCTATGAAATTTTTCCTTGCCGACATTAAAAGCAGCCCAAAAGGGTTGACACAAAAAGTTATTATCAAAGCCGTACCAAAATGAACACTGTTATCACTCATTGACTTGAATCGTATTTTCAGGTCCTGGTGACGAAACCGGATTTCTACAATTCCGACAGCCGGCACAATCTGAAGAGTACGGTGCTCGAGCTTCTCGGATTGAACATCATACCCATCGTCAACACGAACGATGCCGTCGTGTCCCCTGAAGTGGATTACACGGCCACCGGTGCAAAGTACAATGAAACAGGGGTAAGTAGTGCCCGAAAAGCTCTTGTCGAACGGGGAAGATTCCTTGAAAAGTACCATAGTCGAACACTAGCTCGTGTAAAGCAGCAAGGTGAAAATCGTCTGGCTTTGTGAGAGGTTGAGAAATTTCCTATTGTATCGAGTGAGAATTGTCCTATGCAATATCTCGCCAACCTCTAACTTTGCCAATCTTGAATCGCCAAAGCAAGAGTCATTTTTTTAAATTTAATTTGTCATTAGCAGAGCATGGATGAAGTGAAGAATAGCCTTTCGAACCTCTAACAAAATACCGAGGAAAAGGTACTCTGCCTTATTTTCTTTTCAGTTATTAATGTTGATTTGTTAAATTTTTGCCCTCTAGCTAAGTTATTTCTCTGCTTAAATTTAATTACCAAAGTTTATACTTAATTAAGCTCTAGATCTATCTGTTCAAAACCTTCCCTCTCTCTCTCCAATGTTTATTGTTCGATTGTGATGAGTCCCTTGGCATGTTGGCCATGCCATCAGCCAATGTACTTCTTGCACCACCAGTTGCGTCAGCCAATGTAATGCCAACTCCCAACAGATGCTATCCCTCTTCACTTGCTCATGTTACTACTATCCATCTCAAGTTTCTGCAAAACAAACTCATTATGGACACAAGATAGTTCAACTTTGAGATGAGGGCCTTCGACCCAGATGCTCTACGAAACCCCCCACCCTTTTTCCTCTCGAATTAATCAAACATCTCTAATTATAATTATCTATTTCACTGAACGTCGGGGAAAGCTCTCGATAACCTACTTGTGTTGAGAGGATGAGAGAAGTTATTCTATGGACAAAAGTTAGATCTCCAAATATCAATGTGAAAGGTTAAGAGTTTGGACATTCACCAAAAGTGTTGCTTTTTAATTTTTTAAAATGTTTTGCCGCATGACCTTCCTCGAAAAATCGTGTGATGATTTCTGATATTTTCTTTCTCATTCAACGGTTTATGCTTCGATGTCTGTTGTGTTTGGAAATCCATTTTAATCCGTAAATCCCTGTCTAACCAGCCTCGGTGGTATGGAATCCAAGGTCAGCAACTGTTATTTGCCTTATGTTACTGTTCTTTGCTAATTTGAGATAACAGTTATTAGCTTGATTGCAGCATGGCTGTGAAGAGGGGAGGGCTACAAGGCTAGAACCCCTGTTGCAATGTCACTTGAATGCACTTTCAACATGTCGCTTACAAAATGAACCATACATTTAACAACTTTTTCTTTAACTGAAAACATCTGTTGTAAATTGCTGCTCTATGAAGTCTGTCTCTATTTGTTCCATACGAAGTGTTGAAGAAAATAAATACTAGAATCCGCTCTCATATGGCGATAAACAAAAATTAGTTCTTAACTACAGACCTTTTCTTCTTTCGGTGTTTTGCATATGTTTATACTGAAGAACCCCTTTACGAAAAATTTTTATAGAGGAAACGAGAATTCTAAAGAAAAGTAAAGTGAAACAGAGAAATGAGCTTCCATAGAATTCTACAGACTTTCTATCGAGGTTACTTTTTGAGCTTATAGAAAACGGGCCATAATTCTATAAGTTTCTATAGTCCCCATTTTATAGAATTCTACAGAAATTTTTCGTTAGGGACTCTCCAGAAATAATATCACATAGTAACACGACGGCATCTTACAAACATTTGAGAATCCGGTAACAAAAAAATAACTACAGTAGTGAAGAAGAGAAAATGAATCAAGTCGTGTCTCTTGCAGCAAGTGATGAACATCAAGGACAACGACAGCCTGGCAGCTCACTTGGCTGCCGAAGTGCAGGCCGACCTGCTCATCTTGATGTCGGACGTGGACGGCATCTACACTTTGCCTCCCGGCCAGGACGGGGCCCGCTTCCTCTACAACTACTGCCCCTCGCTCGACGGAAACGTCGTGTTCGGAGAGAAATCTGGCGTTGGTCTCGGTGGCATGGAATCCAAGGTGAGCAACTGTTATTTGACACAATATGTTACTGTTCTTTGATAATTTAGGTACAGCTTGTTTTGTGGGTGTGAGGGGAGGAAACTCTTTTACCGCGCTTTTTGACTTGCTTTTTGTGTCTCCGAAGATGAATAAAACAATTAGGCTTAGTGGTAAATAATCTAAAAAATTAACGAAAAGAATTTAAAAACAAAAAAATCCACACAACTGATCATTCTTCTGCTTACAAGGCAAGTAATCTGATCCAAAAGTGTTACCACAGAAAGGTTATATCAAACCTGAACCCCAATTTCATATAACAGTTATTAGTGGAAACAAACATTAAAAGCTCCGTTATTGTTACACCTAAATTGTTGCTTTCTCCGTTCCTGTTAATGTTAAGAATATTAGCAACTAACAGTGCCTTTAGTAACAGTTGATATTAACAGTTAAATAAATAGTTATAAACAGTCATCACTGAATTCAGCAATGCAAACAAAGAGTTTCATTTGCAATTAGCATGCAAAATTTGCAGAAACTGTTAACGCAAACAGTTTCAACAACAGATAGCAACTAACAGTAACAGTTATAAATAACTGAAAATTACGATTTTCGTTAACAGCGACTAACAACAACAGTTAGAAACGATAAAAAGAAAGCAGTTTTGAAAAAAGGTTAGCGTTAACATCGTTTACACTTGAAACTAGCAGCAACAATTATGGAAAACTGCTTATTTCAAAAGTTTCGATAAGGTTAGAAGCTAAGAGTAATAATTCCTGAATAATGCAACATAGTCGTCAGCTCTAGGAAGGTTTGGTGTCGACTAATAGAGGGCGCTACAAAGTCCACCAAACTGAATAACCGTTGAGGAAAAAACTTGTATATCTTTAACAATTATTTTCGGAAGTGTCCTATTAAAGCTGGTCTGCAGTAAATTTAACTCAAAATGCTCAAAATACTTAGACTTATTTCTATACTCAAAATTCACTTTTTTTTTGTATATACCACTAATTTTGTTAAATAATATTGGATAGGATGTTTTCAATACCTTCAATCGTTAGCTTTGCGCAGAGGCAGTGTCATAGCCAATGAGGTTCTACCGAGGCGTGACTATTGCTAGTTGAAAACTTTTCCCAATACCCCGCCATGTCGACGTGAAATACCGTCGGCAGAGGCAATTTTTGGAAGCTCTTTCGGGAGCTTATCTTTTAAAAATTAGAATGCATTTCACCTTTAATATCACTACATGGGATTGCAGCGTTTGAGTGAAACTACTCGGTGCTGAGCAAATCGAGTAAGTTACAAGAGCCGTTACATGCAGCGCCATCTGTTAGGGAAGTTTCCCACTATGTCGAATACTTGATGGGGTTGGGACTTCGGCTTTTTCGAATTCATTTGTGGAATGGGGATAGTTTGTTTGAAAATCCAGTTTCCTTGCATTCTTTCTGAGAAACGATGACTAATAGTCGCGTTTTTACTATTGATAAAAACAAATTGTATATCCACCACTACAAAGTCTTACCTTTCCCGCGTAAGTAATCAGAATGTTCCTGTGGTATTCATACTTACCTGGCACTGGGAATGCCTTGATCAACAAGGAGGCTTCCCCGAGCAGAGACTCACCATTGCACTTCGGTGGGTTGACGTTCGCCACATCCACAAAATGTGGTTGCTTGGGGTGCACAATTTTTGGTAGTGGGACTGCGTTCGCGCTCTCCCTTACATTCTGAAAATTAGAGTTGCGGTTTTACCTCGAGCATGAGAAGAGTTTGTTGTACTCAGTGATACCACTGGCGGCATTGATCCTACACTAGCGATGGGACGAAAATGAGTGTTTATTCAATTAAATCGAATCTTGAATGTGAACGATTCAACTCCCTACTTTTAAGCACTCAGCGTCAAAGATATTCAATTTTTGCGATTTTATACGAAACTTTTGGCGCTTTTTATTTTAGGTTACGAGTCTTGTTGGAACTTATGTACCAATCAAATTTACTCACTATCAACAGTTTGAGGATGAAAAGAATTATACGTTTTCAGACATCGCTTAACATGTGCAACTAAACTTTTCCGACACATATTAATTTGTTGTGACCACTGTCATAAAAATTACTCTTCGAATACTTGCTGAGAGAGGTAAAATTACACCATGCACAGAATATTAGAGAACAATAAAAAAATATATATAACAATAAAGTATCGTGAGAGTTTGTTTTCTGGCCTATCGTTACTCTATTACATTAAAATGAACAAATTAGTTGGAGAAACGTTTCCCTACCTGAATTCAGATATTGACTCCAGAATCTATAAAATGAAAAAGGCACTTTTTTCATTTATCGTCTTAAGTTTTGACGACGTATTCATAGATAACTGTTGGTATTTTCAATTATAGTTAAACTGTTATTTTGCTATAGCTCGCTGTTATTTGCTCTCTTTTAATATCCCATCGAAATCAGAACCCACCTAATTTGAGATGGGTGATACTGTTCTTTCACGGCAATAGCGTTAACGGTTATTTCTAAATTGCAATAACAGTTACGACCAACAACAAATATTGACAGTTTTAACACCCAACATTCTTTTTTGTTATGAACATTTTTATGTAAAAGTGGTCTGTTTTCAGTTATCTCTTGACATTAAACTATAATTCTTGTAAAGACCGGCTCCACAAGTAGCCAGTTGGGTCACGTTGTTTTAAATGTGCATTAGTTGAATTAGGGGACTGCTTTAAGCGTAAACAAATCCTTACTACAATTGTTGTATTCAAGCCTTATTCTGATACCTAGTTTATCTTTTGATTCCAAAGTTGGCAAGGGTTAAATCATCTATGGTGATCGACATGTTTCCTTTGGCTTCTGCCGTATAGCAGCCCTTATCCAAGACAACCTTTCACACCTATTCAAAAATCAACCGACCTTAGGTCGATCGCCGTTTTTCGCGGGAGTCCCGCTATACAGAAGTAGTGGTCTATATACAGGATGAGTCTAAACGTTGCCATCTCGGTGGTAACGGTCTAAACTAATAATACAAACTTCAGGGGGTGATAGAACACAACGAAACAATTTTCCTCATAAAAATGTGTGGTCGCAAGTGCAGCGATTGGCCGCTAGAGAGCGCAGTCAAACGCTTGTATAAATGCGTTACGTCGGCGATGCGAGGCCTGCACAGGTGTGGTGGTCAACATTTTGAACAGCTTCTGTAATTGTGCATTTGAGTTGTACTTACCGACTGATGTTTGTACATGTCGTTTCATTTTCATGTGAAAAGTCTCTCATGTTTTGTACATGTCATTTCTTCCTTACCCGTTGTTCCTTGTATTTATCTGTAATTTATGCAAATCGAATTGTTTATTTCGTTTTTTCAAGCAGTTATTGATGTTTATTTGACATTAAAGCGTTGTTCCCATATTTCATGCCTCTTCTCCTTTCCAACTTGCATCGGACCGTGTTTGTGCCGAAATAGAAAGCGCTCTCTAGCGGCCAACCGCTGCACTTGCGGCCATACATTCTGTGGTGAAAAGTGCTTGTTTCGGTTGTGTTCTATCACCCCCTGAAGTTTGTATTATTAGTTTAGACTCACCCTGTATATTGCTGATCGCGTGAGAAGGCAGAGTCAACATGGTTTCGAACGGGGGACTGGTGGGGACGCAAACAGCGCCTCCGCAATCAGTCTTTAGCACGATCGATTGATTATTTGGGGGTTTTATGTCGCAAGGGTCATATTTGGCCAAGCTGCGCCAAACACAATACAAACAGCTTCATGAAAAATTGTCGTGAGTGAGGGAAAAGGAAGGATTGGAAATAAAGTGGGATGGAAGCAGAAAAAATCGCTTGGGTATCCCGGGAGCTCGACCACCAAGTTTATTAAACTTAGTAAACCCAATGAGAAAAGATCACTAGAGTACCTCGGGTTCGTGAAGCCCGTGCACACCTAAGGGTGTCTAGCGCGGAACTTGCTTCTAAGCTTACCGATCGGTGACGAAAGCGATAACGAGTTAGTAAGTGGGAAAACCAAAGTTAGTAAAAGGGGTCCCTTTAGTAGCCTTGGGGGAAAACATCCATGCAGGCTTTTGAGTACGACAGCCTTCTAATACGCTTATGGGCCGCTGTAGCCCGGTTGGAAGAGTAAGTAACGGATTGGTAACCGTAGGGTTACGAGTTCCAATCCAACCAAAGACCGTCGTGTACATAGGGGACTGTTTCCCGTTAAATCTGTCGTGGCCTCAAATGTCCTCACGTTAGCTTAGTGTGGAAGTTTGAGAATGGTGTGACCGTTCTCCAAAATTATGTGATGTTGTCCTATGATCTTTCCCTTCGGGTTTGATCCCCGATCTCAATAGCCCGTCGTGTTGCTCCAGTGCGGCGATAGTTAAAATACCTACCGAAATGGAGTAGCCCAAGGTACCGTAGTACAGACGTTTCCTTGTTCCCAGGTGAGTGCTGCGAGTTGGGCTCTGGAACGCGGCATCGCGGTCGTCATCTGCAACGGCAAGGAGGAGCAGGCCGTCAGCAGAATCACCCAGGGCAGGAGGATCGGGACCTTCTTCACAGACCACAAGAGCCTCACGGTCACCGTGGAAACGCACGCGGTCAACGGTAAACGCACATTGCCTCTATCTATTCCGCAATCGCACAGCTGTATGATACGCCTCGTTCGGCGGCAACGCTCTTTGACCACTTTCTATGTCGCCAAGGAAGGAATTTTTAGAAAAAAAACGTATTTTTAACGGAAAATAATAAGCTATAGCGCAAAGTAATTAACGGGAAAAGTACAAAACTTTGAAAAAACATGTTTTTTTTTTAAATCGGAAAGTAATTAGCAGAAATAGTTGGAAAATAGCGGTTTAAGTATCTCTTTATTTTTAAACTGTTTTAAACTCCTCCCAATCTAAATCTCTACCAATTTCTAAGGACTAGTTAAGTTTTAGATCTTCACACGAATTTTCAAACAAATACTTAGCCAAATAAAAATGAAATGGAGTTTAAAATGCAATGGAATAACCGTAATAATTATGGGTTACCTTCACCTGCCATAACTTGCAACTAAAAGTGCGCCAAGAGCGTTGCCACCAAACGAGGCGTGTAGTACAGCTGTATCCAAACACCCTCCAACTGGTTTCGACGAGGTCCCTCCTCCATCAAGATCTGACCAATTTTGTTAATGACGAGATATTTCGTCATCAAGATATTGCCGACTCTTTTATGATGACGAGGACGAAATCGAGGGTTAGTTTTGTTCTCATGTCGAGATATCTCGTCCTTCACAATCTGGTCAGTTTTACATTTGATTTCGAGATACCTCGTCGAGACAACCCCCAGGAGGGTTAAAATGGCAGCAACGTCTTTGTTTTGGACACCACAAGGTGTTTCAAAACTTCCTATACACACTTCGAGGTGAGGTACACGCAACTAAAACCCTACTCACACAGGGAAGAGTTGGAAGGTGCTTTAAGCATCGACCTTCTAATGAAATAGACGGTTGGTTGGTTTTGGTTTTTTTATGGGGTAAGGGCCACATTTGGCCAAGCTGCGCCAAACACAAGACAATGTCAAGTAATTGTGAAATGAAAGGATAGAGAGGAGAAAGATCGCGTGAGCATCCTGGGGTCGCGACCCCCATATTTACCAGAGGCAGTAAATCCCATGGGGGAAAAAATAGATTACTAGGGGACCTCGGGTTTGTGAAATCGGTACACACCTAAAGATGTGCCCCCGAAAGGTGTGAAATAGTCGGAGCATATGCTCTCAGCTTCATGTTATTTCTACCCGTCGCTCGGTTTGAAGATCTGTAGCGTATTTGTGGGTAAAAACATGAATAAATTATTGATTGGTTAAAGTGACTAACCACCGTGATCAAAAACACTAGTCCGCGCTTCGATAGCCAATCTGTTAAGTCGTAAACCCACTTGATTTATCCTTCAGAGATCCTAAGACAGCGATTCCGTCCACACATCGAACTTCTAATGAAGTACACGGACCATGGAGTCGCTGTCGTAAGACCTCCGAAGGGTAAATCACGTGGACTTACGAATCGACTCAGAATCGCAGACTAGTGTTTTTGATCACGGTGGATAATCACTTAACCAATCAATTTAGGATTCTTGCTTTTACCCACAACCATGTGACAAATCTTCAACTAGAAGAAATAACATGAAGTTGCATGTACATGCTCCGTCTGTTTCATTTCAAGGTCGATGCGTCCACATGCTCTGTCTATTTCATTGGAATGTCGATGCCGCTGTTAATTTTGAATCTGTTACCAACCCGCTGTTAATTTAGAATGAGTGTTATTTCGGGAATAACAATTTGTGTGTGTCGTGTTGCAGCTCGCAAGGGCAGCCGTCGCCTGCAGGAGCTGTCGGGCGAGGAGCGAGCGGAAATGATCACCCACTTGGCAGAGCTGCTGCAGAACAGGAAGGAACAAATCCTGCAAGCCAACGCCAAGGACATTCGCGCGGCCGAAGAATCAGGTATGTAAACACCGACCGCCCCTTTCCAAGCATTTTTATATCGCTCTACCCCAAAGTAAATCTCTGCGGTCCATGAAAGAGAGCTGGAGTAAACTGCATTTTTACCTTCTGACAGTAACGAGATTTCAGATAGGTTAGTGTCGCTTTCACCTGACACATCTTATTTAATGACAAAACAACCGCATCTCTATGGGATGCAAGATTGCATTGGCCACGGTCGAAACTGAGTATAATGCATACAACGAAGCCTTGCAGAAAAGGTATCGTTTCTACCACGCCAAAGGCAAGAATCTGCATTATTGGCGATTTTCGCCTAACTGAATTTTCCGAGTCACCATTTCATGTTTTATACTATGGCAAAGCCACGAATCCATCGTGATTCTTAGTGGAAATGCCAATTTCCATGAGGAAACTTTTGAGTCGCAACTCGATTTTTCCCGAAGTATCAAAACTTTGAACGCGTTTTTGTAGAAACGCCATTGGCGTGGTGTGGAAATTTGGAGAGTGGGGTGCCAGCTCAGGTGTGACCTCGTTATCAGACCGTGGTTCAAAATTACGTTTTGTTGTTCTCGATCTTTCCCTTCGGGCATGATCCCGGACTGTCGCCAATAGCCCTTTGTGTTGCTTCAGTGCGACGTTAATTAAATACTACCTACTTCCAGCTCAATAAAAAAATAATAAGCGAGCAAACCAAAAAGTCAAGTGCTGTTGGCCTCTTTTTTCTGGGGGGCAACAGGGCCGTTTCTAAGCGATGTAATGGTCATGTACTTGCGCGTTGTTAGGAGGAATAGGGATGGCCAAGAATATAAAAGCCTTCAATAGTAAAAATAAAAGCGCCTACAAGAACTTTATAGATATAAACCTCAAATATTAAAGCACGATTTATCGATGAATGGACATGAGGATAAGCAATACAAATGTCAATATGGATAGATTTATTTTTGCAATTCTAACTGATACCTATGGATATGAAAATTTTGAAGGTAAGTAGGTAGGTATTTTAATTGACGTCACACTGGACCAACACAGCGGGCTATTGGTGACGGTCCGGGATCAATCCCAAAGGGAAAGATCGAGGGCAACTCGTCATTTTGAATCACGGTCAGATGACGAGGCAACACCTGAGCTGGCACCCCACTCTCCAAACTTCCTCACCACGCCAATGAATCGCGACGGAATTCAAAATCCCCTCTTAATTGCGTTGTCATTCAGGATTGAGGTAATCTAAGTTAACCGAATTAAATAATACCCGTACAATGATATTTTACATTTACCTAACGACCCCTGGTCTAGATTTTATATATATATATATATATATATATATATATATATATATATATACACACACACAGGGTGAGTCTAAATTGTTTTTACAAAATAAGAGAGGTGATAGTACCCATCCAGACGAGCCATAATTACCATGAAACATAGGGTGGCATTCCACTCTGAGAGGCAGAAAAGAATCACATTAGAATTTCAACATGAACTTACAACAGTGTTGGGAAAGCGAATGAACGATACCAAAAGTTTCACAATCTGATTTATTGATCAGAGAAAAACTCACAGCAAGAGCTCAAAGTGGCGGCCACGCGTATCGTTGCACAGTTCACACCGGCGAAGGAATGACTGGCGCACCCTCTCGAAGATTCCTGGTGTTGTGTTCATTTCGTCTGCGGCAAGACTGATTCTCGCTACGAGATCTTCAACCGAGTCCACAGGCGTCTGGTACACTAAAGATTTCATGTGCCCCCAGAAGAAAAAGTCCAGTGGGTTGAGGTCCGGTGAGGCCAAGCCACAGGTCCGCCACGTCCGATCCATCTTGCTTAGAAGATATGTTACGTAGGCAGGTACAAAACGACGTCAGAGGCGATGACTTGTTCATGCTCGACGCGTTTCGACTTGACTCTTTTCTGCCTCTCAGAGTGGAATGCGACCCTACGTTTCATGGTAATTATGGCTCGTCTGGATGGGTACTATCACCCCTCTTATTTTGTAAAAACAATTTAGACTCACCCTGTATAGATACATAAATGGAGTAGCGTTTTGGTTGGTTGGTTTGGTTTGTTGGGGTTTTATGGCGCAAGACCCATATTTGGCGATGCTGCGCCAGACACAAGACATACAATATCAAGTAATAGACACACACAATGAAAGTTTTACTGACGCAGAAGAGAGAAATACACCCAGGGAGGAATGCACCCAACAGGAATTGAACCTGCACCGCCTACAACTC
Source organism: Meta bourneti (assembly GCA_933210815.1). Taxonomy (NCBI): domain Eukaryota; kingdom Metazoa; phylum Arthropoda; class Arachnida; order Araneae; family Tetragnathidae; genus Meta; species Meta bourneti. Next base: position 93,777,009 of record OW119928.1, on the reverse strand, counting down.
GAAGGTTGCTAGCGCAGTGTGCATACCCAATGAACCACGGAGTAAGTTTTGATAATGCAATGTTTTCTTTCCACCGTCAGGTCTGTCTGGGCCCATGGTGTCCCGCCTCAGCCTCACCCCCGATAAGCTGAACAGCTTGGCGGACGGCCTGCGACAGATCGCGGAGAGTTCTCACACGGTGGTGGGCCGTCTGCTCAGGCGGACCAAGATCGCCGAGGGGATGGAGCTGCACCAGATCACAGTGCCAATAGGTGTCTTACTCGTCATCTTCGAGTCTAGGCCGGACTGCCTGCCGCAGGTGAGTCACTCCTACAACAGGTGGCCCTTGGTCTCTTCAGTAACTGTTGGAGGAGAGGATTATACAAAGCCACTTGGCTGACCCTCCTCCGAAGGTGTTTTTATCTCTTACAGAGAAAATATTTGAAACGTAGGGTACTTTTCGGTTAACGCGGCGCCAGTTGTGATTGTGCGCCAAATGTTGGCGCGAAATTGAACTGGAAATAAGAATGGCAACCCTAGCGATATATACAGCTTCATGAAAAGAATAACTAATAAAAATTAAAATGAATTCGAAAATTCGCAAATAAGAATAGAAAATGGATTGGTTACTTTCATGAAGATGTATATATCGTTAGGGTTGCCATTCTTATCTCTAGTTAAATTTCGCTCCAACATCTGGCGCCAAATTCCGACTAGACCGAAAGAATTTAGAGAACATTATTGGTATTAAAATAAAGATAACAGTTATTATATTAACCCTGTGAGCGCCACGATATATTTCCGAGATGTGTACTATTGCTTTTGCCCCACAACATACTGAATGACCAAACAGCCCCACCTATTGGTTGAAAGAATCCCATGAAATATTAATTCCAAACTTTGAAAGAATCCGATGGATTCTTTCAACGTTTGGAAATGTTATGTTGGTCTGTTGCTTAGTATAGTAGTATTGAACAAATTCTATAGGTCCTTTAATTAGAAAAGAATCGTTCGGAAAGATGCTATTGGCCCCTTCCTTAGAGTAGAACCTATTGGAAAGATTCTATTGCTTTGCTTTCCTTAGAATAAAATTCTTTCGAAAGAATGATTCTGTTGGTACCATCCTGAGAAAAGAATCCTCTGGAAAGATTCTATTGGCCAAGGTTGAATTTGGTTAGAAGTCATGCAGGGAAGACTAAATTCGATACTTACGTATTAACCGCATGCCAGCGATTAATCGCCAAATCTGTACGTATTAACCGCATGCCAGCGATTAATCGCCAAATCTGTTGGAAGGGGTATAAGACGGAAAAAGTGGATACAATCTGGTTATATTCACTGCCTAGTGAACCACAAATACAATTTCATTGATTCTGAAACTGGCACGCGCACACAGAATATAGAATGCATCTGGGGAAGTGCAAAATGGCGAAATAAAAAACATCGAGGAACGTCTCGCCACCACCTCGAGTCCTACCTCGCGGAGTTTATGTGGAGGAAAACAAGCCTCAAATGATAATATGTTTGATGCCACAATGATGAAGCACAATGATGATGCTTGAACTTCATCATTGTGGATGACCGGAGCGGCTTTGCATTTGTGTTCCTTTTGTAGTTCTTTCTTTTAAAATTATTATGATGTTCGCTTTGATATTGTAAATGAAGATATAATTGTACTGTATGTATTGTGCACAATGTTTGAATAATAAATGCTGCGCGCGCGCCCTTGTGGGTGGGCGTGTGCCTCCCCTGCCCGGTGGTAGGGGTGGCCTGTTTCCTCTGGTGCTGGAGTCACTTTCCCCCTGGGATCCACACCTTGCGGTGAACCGGGGTGGACGTGGATCGGAAAAAAATATGTTTGATGCCATCCTAAGGGCAATTGCTAAACATTTTCCGCCCGAAACAAAATTTGGTTGATATTCGCCAATTGCATGCGGTTAATACGCAAGTACCCTAAATTCTAGAGTGGAATAACCCCCACAGAGGGTTAATTGTCAAAACAAATTTTTTACTGTTTTTAAAAATGACTTTTGTTTTCGGATGAAGTGAGATGCTTCACTTTTTATGCTTATACAATCCCTTACTTTTAAAGCCTTCAGGGGTATGTACGGTGCCCTAGATACTCTAGTCATCTTTTCCCACGGCTTTTACTGTATGTAGTAAACACGGGTGTTGAGCTCCCGGTATACCCAACAGACCTTTTTCTACTTTCATTCCTCTACTCGGTTCCCCCTTCCACGGCAATGTTTTCTTCACGTTGTCTTGTGTTTGGCGCAGCTTGGCCCAATATGGCCCTTGTGCCTTAAAGCACCAAAATAACCAACCCTTACTTTTAAAATGAAGCTAGTAACGAAATATAAGGTTAAAAGCCTTAGTGAAACTCTAATAAGAGCCAGGTCTTCATTTGGCATTAAAAATGTAACTCTAATTTTTGCCCCTGTGAAATGAATGAACCAGATCTTTAATCGTATTCCGTTCCTCCGACAGGTGGCTGCTCTGGCCATGAGCTCTGCGAACGGCCTGTTGTTGAAGGGCGGAAAAGAGGCCGTTCACACGAACGTTTACCTCATGAAACTGGTGGAGGAAGCTCTGGCCCTGCACGGAGCAAGCGAGGCCATCTCTCTGGTGAGTACTCCTTTTACAGGACTCTTGGAGGGTAGGGTAATTGGAGCAACGGCACACTGGAGCAACACAACGGGCTATTGGCGAGGATCGATCAAGAAGGGCAAGATCCCAGGACATCACGGCATTTTGAACTACGGTCAGATGACGAGGTCAACGTCTGGGATGGCATCCCACTCTCTAAACTTCCACATCACGCCAACGTGAGGACTTTCGAGGCCACGATAGATTTAACACCAGCCCTCCACGACGGTCTTAGGTTGGATCGAGTTTCGAACTCGCTACCCTAATCCGCTACTGTTCCAGGGCAGCTGTAACCCAGTTGGAAGAGCCACGGTTTAACAGCCTGAGGGTTATGAGTTCGGAACTCGGTCCAACCAAAGATCGTCGTGTTCACGGGGTGGTGCACCTTAGATCTGCCGTGGTTCAAATATCCTCACGTTGGCGTGGAAGTTTGGAGAGTGGGGTGCCATATCAGGTGTTGTCTAACCACAGTTCAAAATTACGAGACTATGAAAGTAGGAAATCGTTTCCTTACAATTGTGTTTCAACTTCATGTCTAACAGTTAATTGGTGTAATGGAGGCTATTCTTATCATCTATCGATAAAAATTTAAAAATTACAGAATTAGTGAAAGTAGTGGCGTCATTTGGTTCCACTAGTTCTCAAATCGTTAATTATTTTACTATAAAAATCATCTTGCCCCGTTTTTTCATAATTCTTCCACCACATACAGGAGCCAGAAAATATTCACTATTCCTTGTTCTGCATTGGTGACCCAGACGTGACTGAACATCCCAATCATGTCCAGGTCACCAATGCAGAGTGCGGAAAAAAGCCTTTAATGTTTCGTAATGCTTTGTTCAGGTGAGCAGCCGAGAAGACGTGGGAGAGCTTCTGCAGATGGAGAACTACATTGACCTGGTCATTCCCCGGGGCTCCTCGGACCTGGTCAAGGAGATCCAGAGGCAGAGCAGGGGCATCCCCGTGCTGGGGCACAGCGAGGGCGTCTGTCACGTGTACGTCGATGAGAACGTGGATCCACACATGGCCGTCAGAATAGGTACCGCTCTTTCTCTCATTGGCATCGGGGGTGCAACCGGATCTTAACCCTCCTGGTGGTTGTCTCGACGAGATATCTCGCCTCATTATCGAAAGTGACCAGATCTTGATGGACGAGATATCTCGTCATTAGAAGAAAACTGACCAGATCTTGATTTAATCATCATAAAAAAAATCGGCAATATATATCTTGATGACGAGATATCTCGTCATAGCAAAATTGTCACATCTTGATGGACGAGGTATCTCGTCGTAATCACTTGGAGGGTTAAGATACCGGTGAAGGCCCTGCAATATTTATATCCTGGTTGCGCCCCTGATTGGAATAAATGTTCTGTTATCCTCAATGTGGGAGTACTTTTAAATAGGCGCATCAAGATCATATTGCCTTACCAAGGCAACTGACTCTCAGGACTTATTTCTCCCTTTAGTTAAGGCTAGTGGTTCATTTGGTGAAGTACAAGGTGGAATCCAAACACAAGGCAGAAGTAATGCGGGAAAAGTGAGACCAGTATTTGGAAAGCGGATGTTACCATAGTAACTGTAAAGGGAGGGAAGAGCGCGCGGAGCGGAGCCAATTTATTCGGGATGCATAGTAAAGTGTTGGGGGTGGTCGAAGTTGAGAGGAGACAGGGAACGAGAGAGATGAAGTCGGTCGGATATTGTAGACCGACCATATTTTGCGAAGCTCTTCTCTGAGAGTAATAGTGCCACTTGTTATTAATTTGGTTATTCAACAAACGTTTTGAGTTTTCAAGTGTTCTCCTTACTTTACCAATCACACACGGTCACGACAACTATTATATTTTATATGCGGTCAAAGACAATTCCCTTCACCTCAGGCAACCCAAAAGGCTGGTTGGTTGAATGGGGTTTTACGGCGCAAGGGGCCATGTTTGGCCATGCTTTGGCAAACACAAGACAGACGACGTCACGTAATGGACATACACACACAGGAAATTTTTAACTACACAGAAGAGAGAAATACACCTAGGGAGAAATTGCACCACCTACAACTAGCAGGTTCCTAGCGCAGTGGGCATAACCCCCTGAGCCACGACTGATCGGAACTCCTGGTTTAAGCAGTCTCTTGGTTTGTTTTGTCGTTGATGTTTCGCCGTCACTCTCATCATTTTGAACCACTGTCAGTTGACGAGGTCAACAGCTGAGCTGGCACCCCCACTCTTCAAACTTCCATACCATGCCAGCGTGAGAACATTTGAGCCCAGATTTAACGTGTACCAGGTTGGACCTAGTTTCCAACTCGCGACCCTCCAGTGCAATTTCATTTCATATTAGTTTCAATAATGAACTAAGATGGGGACACCCTATCTTAGTTATTGCTTTTAGAGGAAATATTTTAACTTTCGGCATTTCATGAAAGACCCTGTTTAACTGTACTCGTCCTCTGTCTAACTGCTTGTCCTTGTATAACTGTACCTCATCAGATATCTAGTCTTAGCCACTTTGTGTGTTGGTTAGGCCTGCGTGCTTGTCCTATTCTCAATGTAAATAAATTATATCTTAATCCAGAAATAGTTGTCTCCTGCCTCTCTATGCAACCCAGCAAACAGACCCTTTAAAACTGCATTTTTTAACAATAAAATATCATTATTTGTGTTGAAAACATCTCATTCTTAAGTTTCCATCCTTTTTTAATTAACTTTATATTCATACTGTAAATAACACTGTTCATTATCACATTGACTTTCATTTGGATTTTAACTGTTTTTATTGGGTATAGCTTCTTAATCTTGCGCTTAGCGCAGCTTGTCCGCTACTGGACCCCTTGCTCCATAAAACCCAAACCAACCGGTCGCCAATCCGTTACTCTTCCAACTGGCTCAGGATCCTATGAATATCGGGTATTGAAAAGTTGCATTGATAGAGAAGCTCTTCGCGTTGCATGTGATTTCTCTGATAGAGCTCTTGTTGTTTCAGTGAAGGACTCCAAGTGCGATTACCCTGCAGCCTGCAACGCCATGGAGACTCTGTTGCTGCACAGATCGCACCTCGACAGCGGACTCTTCGTAGACGTCTGCAACTCGCTCAAGAAGGAGGGAGTGAGTTGGTTTTAACCTCTTCATGCCCCCTCGGGAGGGTGCGTTTTACCCTTAAAACCATAGAGGAAGTATGAAAGTAGAGTGAGCAATGGTAGCATTTTTATGTGCCCATAATCATGGGACCCAAACTAGTAATCACGTGACTGCTGAATGGAACCTAACATTCATCATCTGATGTGTCCACGGGACGAGAGAAGATGCCCATCCATTGATTCATCATCTGATGAGTCCACTGATGGATCATCTGATAGTAGTAGACTTTGGCGATTTCATCACACTTTTGTCGCCACCCTATAGAAATTCGGACTCGCACATCTACCGTCATTAGATGTTAAATCACCAAACGAGATATTACACCCAATCGGCCAAATTGGCGACGGTCCGGGATCAATCCCGAAGGGAAAGATCAAAGACAACGCCTTGTAGTTTTTTAATCACTCTAAACGGTTAAAAACAGATAAATTGGATTGTTAGTTTGTGACTGTCAACGAAACTCAATATTAGCAGTTAATAATAACTGCTACAAATTGGAAATAACTGTTGACACTGCTGTGGTAAAGTAAGTTTTTTTTCCTCTGGATGGAGATAGGATGTTATTCCGACAGCATATAAACTGCGAGAATGAATGAAAAGCAATAAAAAGTGACTGAAAATAAGTGGCTTTGAAAATGAAGAGTTCACAACTGTTATTAAATATAACTGTTATCCATCAATGTTATCGCCAAAATTTAAAAAGTTGCTTTTAAAATGACTAAAATAATAAATAAAAAAGTTAATAATTTTTTGAAAGGACAGAAATAAAAAGTTGAAGTTAGCAAAATATTTAGAAACATTTAGAAAAATTCGAACAGGTACCTACTGTTTAAATTGGTCGTCACCTTACATTTATGACAGATAAATGTACTGTTGCTAACTGTTATAGCAAAAGAGCAATAACACTGTCTTTGTGAAATAACAGGTGACAGTGTACTCGGGTCCGCGATTGCACAACGTGTTGACGTTCGGCCCTCCTCCGGCCAAGTCCCTGAAGACGGAGTACGGGGCCCTGGAGTGCGCCATCGAGATCGTGGACGGAGTCGAGAGCGCCATCAACCACATCAACACCTATGGCAGCAGCCACACCGACGTCATAATCACAGCTGACGGTAAGTAACAGTTGCAATGTTGTCAGAGGTCGCTCCGTGTCAAATGGACACCAAATCGCAGTTTGAAGCTGCTCCCTTCAAGTTTGTAAGACGGAACTTGGTGGATAAGTTTCTTCTTTTATCATGGTTAAATAATTTAAACCCCAGTTAGACACAAGTTTTTCATTAAAAACATTTTAAACGTGAAAAATCGGGTAATTTTTTAAATTCTAGATCATCAAAACGATTGTATAATCTTTGACATAATAATGTAATAGAACTCATTTTGTAGACAAATATGGAATCTTTCTATTATACGACCCTGAGAGTGCCATTTTTAATATGAAGATTTCTCTCTCATTCGTTTAGATTTTTTTACCTTGAATTTCAAAAACAGCGAATTTTTCATTTTCTATGCAAACAATTGTTGTTGTTTTTCTCAAGAATACTATAAGTACTGCTTTGGAAAAAATAACTCTTTTCTCGACATTCAGTCATCTAAGTCACTTATGAAATGAAACAAAAGTTATGTACTACATCTTAGCGTCGTTCTCTGTATTTAGATAAGAAATAAAACCCTCTTATATGCAGCTTTTTTCAGTCAAATCGATTTGTCTTTGCTCTTAATTTTGGTAAGTCGCACTAGAGCAACACAAAGGGCTATTGGCGGCGATCCGGGATCCATCCCGAAAGGACAGATCCAAGGACAACGCCTCGTAATTTTGAACCACGGTCAAATGACGAGAACACCTGAGCTGGCACCCCACTCTCCAAATTTCCATACCGCGCCAATGTCAGGACATTTGAGGCCACGATATATTTAACATGTACCAGCCCCCGTATGCAAGACGGTCTTTGGCTGGACAGTTTCGCACTCACAATCCTCCGGATGCTAATCCGTTACTCTTACAAATGGGCTACGTCGGCTCGTTTATAATTTTGGCTAGATTTATACTTGAGAAATGTTTTCAGCAAAGCAGTTCGTCTCACATTAGTTCTCTTGCTTGACTAGATAACACTTGAGTTCCTATTTCGATAATAGTGTCACTACAAATTAACAGTTAGCAACTGATATCGAAAACATTTATTGATAAATTAAATCGCCAAAGGTTTATAAAATAACTTTTAAAAAGACAAAACTTGTTTGTGTTCCAAAGAAATGTTAAAATAAGATTAACGTTTGTGAGAAAATTGTTAAGAAACCAAACGGTTCTAATTTCTTTTAACAAATTACACGTCGATTTAAACATTTACTAACTGAAAATAATTTGTTGAAAGAACGCTTGTGAAAAAATTGTTTAGAAAGCAAAAGGTTCTAATTTCTTCTAACAATTTACACGTTGATTTAAACTGTTACTAACTGTGAAAAGAATTTGTTAGTGATAACAATTAACTATTAATAACTGCAATTGAAGTTAGCACATAATAAGCGTTAACACGCTTAAAACAAAATAACAGTTTTGCCTTCCCTGTGGTTGAATATTGACTGTGTGTTTCACCTATTTTAGAGAAAAATGCGGAGAGGTTCTTGCAAGGTGTTGACAGCGCCTGCGTTTTCCATAACTCTAGTACGAGATTTGCTGACGGTTATCGATACGGTCTTGGTAAGTTTGCTTTTGTTCATTACCACTGCTGACCTATGGGAGAGTTTCTCATTGAAATTAGAAAAATTACCTATTTTATTCTCGATGGAGTGTACATGTCTTGTCCAAATCCCACTTCAATTCAAACCAACGTTTCAGAGAACGTTGTACCATTTTGCATTTGTGTGATGATGAAATATGCTCGATTTCATCCCTTACGAAAAAATGTTGAGTTCCATAGAACTATAGAATTCTATACAGAAATGAAATATACAGAAACGCATTTCTATAGAAAAGAAATTAAACAAAATAAATGAGCTTCTATAGAGGTTTCTAGACATTCTATAGAGGCTACTTTATAGAGCTTATAGAAAAACGGGCCATAATTCTACAAGATTCTTTAGACCACAATCCATAGAAATAGCTATAGAATTCTATAGAGAAAACGAGCTGATTCTTTAAAAATGTATAACTATAGAATTCTAAAGAGAAGTTCTACAGAAAAGTTAAGTCGTGAAACAAAAGAAATGAGATTCTATAGAATTTTGTAGAGGTTTCTACAGATATTCTATAGATTTCTAGATGTTTCTAGACATTCTAAAAAGGTTTCTTTAGAGATTTCTATATATGTTTCTACAGACATTCTATAGAGGTTTCTTTAGATTTCTATAGAGGTTACTTTATAGAGCTTATAGAAAAATGGGCCATAATTCGATAGACCACATTCTATAGAAATTGTTCGTAAGGGTATGTATTGTAAACCTTATTTTAGGGCTCAGTTGTGCTCTTATAGCTCACCCACTCCAATTCATTATTGTTCCCAGGGGCTGAAGTGGGCATCAGCACCACCCGCATCCACGCCCGTGGTCCCGTGGGGGTCGAGGGGCTACTGACCACCAAGTGGGTCCTCTACGGATCCGGGGACACGGTGCACGAGTTCAACACCGGCAAAGCCAAGTACGTCCACGAGTCCCTGCCCATCGAGTCCTCCTGATCATCCCTCCTTTTCACTCTCTTGCATAGACTTCACGCGGTATTTATTGATAAACTAATATATTTAAAGTCTATAAAATCTGTGTATTTTATTAAATTTAACCTACATTTGTATGTATTGTTTGTAAAGTGATCTGTACATTTTAATAAAAAGATACTGTTTTGTGTAGACTTATTGTGGTTTGTTGTTATGAGTAAGCTTTCATTGTGTTTATCTGTATTAGGAACGTTGGGCCCCGAAATGTTTCGATGCTACAGAAACACATGCAGAGGTTAGCTTAATTTGAGTAAATCGAAGGTGCATATATATAAGAGAGGCTGAGCCCATAAGCAATTACAAAAACTCAATATCTATTGTGAACTAGCAGCGATTTGGCGACAATTGATGGTTTGGTAACTTTCTCAGGTCGCCAAGAGAGCATACCGGACGCATTTCGATTTGAACAAAGAACTTCCTTGTTCGCTCCACAGCGAACTTCTCGTTGTGTCCCGTGTATGGTATGGTCCCCATAACGAACTTTCGTTTTACTAATTGAATCAGCACGTGGAGCTAATTTAACTAGCACATAGGAGCTAATTGTACCAGCTCATTGGAGCATCTCTCTTTGTTAAGTTTTTTAAATAAATAGAAAACCAATTTGATCTTGACCATTAACTCTTTGAGGCACACTATTTTAAAGAAAAAAACAAAGTTGCACAGAATTTTTTTATTCACTTAATCAGCTTCAAAATTAGTATAAAACATCAAATGACGTTTTTTTTATTATAAAACGATTCATTCACTCATAATAAATTTTTATGAAAAAATATTTATCGTTATGAAAGACAAAAATTCACTGCTCTATACAATTCGCCAACTTTAATCACAACATTGTCAACAACTTACTAATGCGTTTTGACATGCGTAAATTTTGTTTTCAGTTATTTACACACTTAGCGTTAGTTCATAGCATTGCCAACTCAATGAAAAACTTTAAATAAAATATATTAAACTGTATGACTATGAGTCGTTTCAACTTTTTGAGGTGGGTTAAAAAATATCCCACCTCAAAAATATACACACACAAAGCGGGACAGTTTTTAACCTACCTAACTCCAAAGAGTTAAACAATATCGGCAAATAAATTGCTCCTTTGTAATTCTATCAGTCGCTGAAGGAGAAGCGAAGAATCCACGATTCTGAATTGTTATAAACTTTACTTCAAAAAGCGTATAATCACGATACCTAAAACGATAGGAACCGAGCCTTCCGAAGTACTGTGCTGTCAGAAGCTGCAACAAACATTGAGGATACCTTCTTTATCAGGCAGCGCTCTCTACTGTTTGTTTACCAACGAGAACTGCTCTCGAATAAAGTCTACGCCTGCTCGTTGCCGTAGAAACGGGCTTCATCCCATTTTCTACAGGGTTTGCTTAAAGAAATGCATATGCCCCATGGGTTTACTTAATGACGAATATGAAATATATTTACGTTATTACTTTGCTGTTTTTAATACATCTTTCCGTCGCCAACGTACTTAGGAAACTAAATGAAATTAAGACAACCCTACATAAAATGGATCCCTATTCCTATACCGGCAAACCCAGATTTTGGAGAGGGAGCAGCGCTTTAAGGTAGACAGTACTCACATAAAAACTTAAACATTAGAGATCATAGGTGTCGGGGCTCACAAAAATACAAACTTAAGTGGACTGCGATGCGACTATCGTATTTATTTTCATTAATTCAAATTTGTACTATCCTAAGTACACAGAGTTGTACTATCTCAAATACAGAGTTCTACTATCCTAAGTATATACCCAAAGAATGGTTCCTGGAACTGAGAGCTAGCGATATCAACTTCGCAGCTTTGAGCGCCTAATGTGATACTGTAAGTGTACAACTGCTGTTAAACTAAAAATAAAAAGTTAATAAGATTTTTCATGTAATTGCTGTTTTTCGTTTCTGCACCCTTCCTGCACGTGTGTGAACAGACACATCCAGGATATAAATCTGGAGAGGCTACGTTTTTATCGTGTTTCTTATTTAGGGGTGATTTTAAAATTTCTTTTAAATACAGAGTAATTTTAGAGTGTTAATCAGACTAGTTTTAGAGCATATTACCTAGTTTGGAGTGTTAACGAGAGCTTAACCAGATTAATTTTGAAGTGTCAACAAGAGACTAGATTTAGTGTACTTAACCAGACTAATTTTGGAGTGAATTACCTAGACTGGTTTTGGAATGTTACCTATACTATTTTTAGAGCGTTACCTAGAGAATAGTTTGTTGCTTGGAGACTAGTTTTAGAGTGTGTTTGTTACTTAGAGACTAGTTTTAGAGTGTGTTTGTTACTTAGAGACAAATTTTGGAGTGTGTTCCCAAGAGACTAATTTTGGAATGTGCTACCTAGAGATTGGTTTAGGAGTGTTGCCTAGAGACTAGTTTTAAAGTGACTACTCGCTCTACTCCAATAGAAGTTGTATTGAAGGGAAAAGATGTCAATGTTTTAATGAACATTATTAAAATTTTATTATTTTATCCAACCCCAGTAAATGAGAAATGGAGCAGTTTTGTAAATGGGCTGAAAGCAATGAATAAATATTAGTTGACTCCAAGGAGAAAATATGGACACACCTTTATTCACGAGTCTTAAAGCAATCAATGAATTAAATAAGGATATATTTTTGCTTGTTATACAGTCTGGGAGGGGCTAAGTTCCCCTCTGTAGGTGTGAACATAATTATTTGTTCCCAACTTTCACTTTTATTTTGTAAAGTGATGAAAAGTCGTTTACATTTTTAACACTACATGAAATTAAGAAAACCAAGTCATTCTCGAACAGAATTCACAAGATTCAGTTTCGTGAAACAAAAGCTCTACTTTATTGCTCTAAAACTGAACATAAATATTAAAATTGAATATTATCGAGTCCTTCATTTTTCATCCTCCTGATGGACGCACTGTGTCGCTTCTCACGGAGTCTTTCGGCAGATGCTCTCTCCTGCCTGAAACAGTTTGAACCCCTTCATATTAGAATTGGAACTAAGGAGCAGGGAATTTGTACCCTCTGTTTGGGGAATGAAATTGGGTAATGAAAAACATCCCCATAACAATGAAATACATCTACATACACATCTGAATTAAAACAGTTAGAAATAAACTATATTTTCGGTTCAATCCTTGGAAATTTTTGCAGTTTCTCAATCTACAGATAGAAATTGAATTAACAATATCATTTAGCCATGTACGTTATAAGGTTCTATTAAATTATGTTATTAGGTGAATTTATTACCTTTTCTTAATTAAAGCTAATTTTTCAGGTTGAATCTCGGGAGGGGGTTTCTCTGCTTCTCTTATGTAACACCTCAGTTTGTCCATGCAATCGGCCAGGTTCAGTGTTTGCATCCGTGTCTTGTCAGACTTCAGAACCATGAACCCCTCCTTGGTGATGCTGTTGTGGTGCTGCAAAAAGTATAAATGTCCTTATCAATGTGAATTTTTTTTGCATTTATATTAATGATTTAACTTTTTAAAAATTGAGCCTTCTTTGCATTAAAGTGGTACAAGATCAGTACCAAGTTGCTAATCCCCATGTCTAGCTCCAGCTAGACCCAATCCACAAGTTCATTCACCCGCACAGTCATACACCAATGAGGTTGAGAAAACAGATCGTCTCGGGACAACCCCAGGCATTTGGGAATGTGTGCTGGGGAGGCAAATAAGGCAAACAGGATGAATCTTGCGACCACAGCATGAGACTCCTCAGATGGCCACTGGAAAAGCGGGAGAGCGCTGTCTGAACATGTTGCAATTGAGATCTTCCAGGGCGGTCCCCACGATACCAAGATTGTACCGGGGAACGTTCCATGCCTTCTTATCAAAATTTTTTCTAATACAGTAAAGCTCAAGAAACATCAATGAGTGTGTATCGACACACTCATCCACACCCGCCCCTTCGCCAAATCAGCCACTACTTCGTCTCCCCTGAGTTCCACGTGCGAAGGAATCCACTGAGTACCAAGTTAACATGAAGGGCCTCTTACGAAACAGAAGAAAAAAAGCATTCCACCTCTAACTTCCTAATATATAAGCTTTTTTCTTGTTATACAGCATTATTAATCCAAATAAGTAGTTGAATTAACATTGCACTGGAGCAACACAACAGGCTATTCAAGGAAATATAATTACCCATACTTCATCAGAATCCGCTTCACATCATATCTCCCTGTCTAATTAGCTGTTGTATAACAAGAAATGATCGTAAAGCAACATATCAAATAATACAATTAATTCTTTATCACATATACTTAACAGGGTATGAAAAAAATATGATTAAAAAAATAGGATTCATTTTATTTAAATCAGATTTTAATATATAAATGAGATTTTTATGATTTTAGTTAATCCCTTGCCAGTACAAGTTTACATTTGTTGGATATGAAACAATGAAATCACAATGCCGTTTTTGGATGTTTCTATTTATGCTAAATATTAATATATATATCATGGTTTAGGAAATATAGCAGGTATATATATAGGAAATATAGGGTAAATTTTTGAAAAACATGGCACAGTAATTAGCAAAGTTGATAGAGTAAACAGAAAAGTGCCAGGTATAAGTAATTTTTTACATCTGGTCCTCATATAGTTTAGATTACTTTAATCTTAACCCATAACTGCATATGTAGAACTTTTGGACAGAAAATTAAGGGTCCTACAAACAACATATTTTCTTGTATATCTTGTGTTAAATTACTCAAAAATCATATACATTTCAGAATTTTTCACATTATTTATCTATGAAAAAGCAAAATTTATCAAAAAAAGTATTTTCATATAAAATAGTTAAAGACTTATTTTTGAGTCATCATGTCACCAATAAAAATAAAAGCGAACTCTTTTGTATCAAGTTTCATGATAAAATTCTTACTATAAGTATAGTAACTATATTTAGCTAATAAGTACTTTTTTGTGAAAAAAATGTTATTTGTAAGTAAACAGTAAAAATAAAACAAGATATGAAAATAAATAATTTGAAATCAAAATTGCGTATTTTTCAAATTTTCCTTAAGCCTAGACAAGTACAGTCCAAGCACATAAACAAGGTTTATACACAATATAAAAGAAAATGAAGCAAATTCTGTGGAATTTCAAGCTTTCAATAAAAATTTAATCATTGCAATAATAATCATTAAAATAGTTTTCAAGTTCAATCCATAATCTATTTTGTCAACATACTTATTCAATTATCAGATAGGTGAATTAACTTTTACACATTCCAAATTTCAATATCATGAATAGTTATGCTAACAGTGTTAAGACCTAGGGATCAATGTATAAAATTTCCCAATAAAATAAAAATAAATTAACCAATATACGAGGCGTGCTTTTTAAGTAAGTACCGTTATAAAATTCCACAGCTGTATCGCAGCGGTCGGCATTTGGCGCATGCGCGCTGTGTACCGCCATCTGTTGTCAAGCCACAGACACCATTACAGAATCATTCGACCGTGTTTACGTTTGTTTCTGAGTATTTGCAATGCCTCTTCCGATTGAGAATCTCGCTGACTGTGAAATACGCGCTGTGATTCGTTTTCTTAGTGCTAAAGGCGTGAAAGCGGCTAAAATACATCGTCAGATCAGTGAAGTGTATGGAGAAAACATTATGAGTGATGGGATGGTACGGAAGTGGATGAGAGCTTTTAAAGATGGCCGTTCGAACGTGCATGATGAGGAACGAAGTGGGCGACCTTCAGTCATTATTGACGCTTTGATGCAGAAAGTTGATGAAAAAGTGAGAGAACAGATGCTTTACGATTTCGTCGTTATCTGATAACTTCCCTGAAGTGTCAAGAAGTGTGCTTTATGAAATTGTGACAGAACGTTTAAATTATCGAAAGTTATGCTCATGCTGGGTACCGAAAATGCTGACTGAGGAGCACAAAAGTAAATGTTTAGCCAATTCTTTGACTTTCCTAGAGTGGTACAGTGAAGAAGGTGACGAGTTTTTAAGCCAAATTGTCACAGGCGACAAAACATGGGTGGCTTATGTTACACCAGAATCAAAGCAGCAATCCATGGAATGGCGGCATTCAACATCACCCAAGAAAGTGAAGTTCAAGCAAACAATTTCAGCCAGGAAAATCATGTGTAGTTTTTTGGGACAGGAAGGGGATATTACTTGTGGATTTTTTGCCTTGTGGTGACACAATAAATTCTATGACTTATTGTAAGACCTTAAAAAAACTGTGCCGTGCAATCCAAAACAAAAGGAGCGGCATGCTGAGTAAGGGGATCGTTTTGCTTCATGACAATGCCCGTCCACACACGGCCAATCAAACTCAAGAGCTGATCGGATCATTTGGCTGGGAACAACTTGATTGCCCTCTGTACAGCTCCAATCTAGCACCCAGTGACTACCACGTGTTCCTGCATTTGAAGAGGCATCTGGGTGGTCAGCGCCTCGATGACGATGTCAAAACGACCGTGTTGCAGTGGTTATCTAATCAGGCGGCAGATTTCTACGAGGATGGTATTCAAAAGGTGGTTGTACAATACGATAAGTGCCTTAATATTGGTGGGAATTATGTAGAAAAGTAGATTAAAGTACAGGCTTTCATGAAAAATAAAATTGTTAACAAAGTCTACTTGTTTTATTTCAAAACAGCACTTACTTAAAAAACACGCCACGTATTACACAAAACGACATGAAAATATTAAAACAACCAATTATAAAGATTACCGGACAAAAATAGAATACTTTTGAGACACTGCAGAATACCTTTTCATTTTTCCACAAAGAGACAACACAATACTAAATAAAAAACAAGACAATCTTAATAAAGTAAGTAGCCATAATTTTAAAAACTTGAATATGCTTTGAGCATCACATGGGAATGATGACAATTGACTACTTGATGACAATCGGCATACCCTGATACTTAACACATGCAAATGCACATTTGTAGGTTGGTTGGTTGGTTAAGGTTTATGGCACAAGGTCCAATAATAAACTACACAAGACGAAATAAAAAAAATCAATAAGAACAAATACTAGACAATGAGGGAGGATAAAGAGAAAGAACATAAAAGGCGAGGGTAAAATGGAAGGAATGACAGGTCACTAGGGTACCTCAGGGTTATGATGTCCGTGTTTACTTGAAGAAAGTAAACCTGAGTGGTCCATTTGAAGGAAACAATTTTTAAATTGACAAATCAATTTTCCAAATAGGTAAACATATCTTACTAATTTTGCTAAATTTTGTCTTGCTAACTCTGGGATCCAATCTGAAGAAGCCAAGTGAAAACGCATCTCCACCTTTGTGTTGACTGTAAGAAAGCGAATAAGAACAGAATTAGACAAAAAGTATGTTAATTCACAGAGGAATAAACTTTACAATGAGGCTCTGGTGATCACACATAAGACCTTGGGATTGTCATTTTGCAGAAAGGTGTTAAGCTTGTTAGGTAAAAGGTAGGTAGTTAATTAAAGCCACACTGGAGCAACACAACAGGCTGGGATCAATCCCGAAGGAAAGATCCAAGAATAACGCCTCGTAATTTTGAACCATGGTCAGATGACGAGGTTAACACCTGAGCTGGCACCCCACTCTCCAAACTTCCACACCATGCCAATATTTGAGGCCATAACAGATATAGAATGCACTAGCCCCAGTGTACACGACGGCATTTGGCTGGACCAAGTTTCGAACTCACAACCCACCGGTTGCTAATCCGTTGCTCTTCCAATTAGGTTACAGCAGCCCAGTTAGGTTAAAGGACTTCCATATAACAAAACATGTATAGCAATAGCCATAAACAATGACTCTCCCTGTAGGAGTAGAAATTAGCAGATATTAGTCATATTGTATGCGTTTTGATGTTTCAGAAGTGATTTTGGACACCTTTCTGAATATTTTCACTTGCATAACATGAATTTTGGCCAATCAACCATTTGTTCTCTCTTTTATCAGTCTGTACAGTAAATTTAAAACAGTTACCCCAAACAAAAAAATTACTTTAAATGAGAAAAGGCCCCCGTAAGGCTTCCAGCCAGTTAGACACCTTTGCTTCTGTCTTGGATTGTTGTCTACGACATCCAGTGGGATGAATCATACATCACCTGATTTTTATTTCTGAAGTGTTATTGGTCAAAAAGTGTCAGGTGGTGTGTTCTAAAAGATCGGTCAGTTGTTGGATGAAAAGAGGACTTTTTCGATAGTGTATAAAATTATATCTGTTAATAAAGGTCTTATTTCTAACATGGTTCTCTGCAGCTTGTTAATTTCTACTATCTATTAGAATGCTATGTATGTTTGAGGAGAGTCATACTGACACAGTCGACAGGATTTGAACCTACACAGGGAGACCTCAATGGATATTTAAGTCCAGGTCGTCCAAGTCATTAATTACACTGTGTGTTTATACACATCCACATTGAGGAACCTTGATGACTGACTTTCTGTGCCTCATTTCAAACCCTATTTCCCTGTCAACTCATAAACTCTGCAATCGCTTCTGGTGCTGAACTCAGAGACGGAATCTGTGGGGAAGCATTTACATTTCAACAAGACTCATTCAAAAACACGTGACTCAAATGCAAAGATTTTTCTATTTCAAACTGGACTTATGGTAACTCTATAGTATATGAGGCGGAATTGAAAAAATTAAAATGCATTTGACCATAACCATCTTCCAATAAGATTTTTTCATAAAAAAATACTATACCAGGTTATATTAAGACAAATAATTGCCAAATCAAGTGCAAACTGTGCATAGCTACTGCAGTGACTATATGGTCTACAGATAAAGTTTATAATCTGACATGCCATATGCCCATTTTAAAATCTGTGGTCTTCTATGCATTTTTGTCCTTGACAAATAGAATATCTTCTAGGTTGGTTGGCTTTGGGGTTTTATGGTATGATCATATTTGGTCATGCTGCACCTGACACAAGATACACAATATGAAGCAATAGACACACACAATGAAAGTTTTTTACTGATACAGAAGAGAGAAATACACCCAGGGAGGAATGCACCTGACAGGAATCGAACCTGTGTCGCCTAGAACTCTGAGGTTGCTAGCGCAGTGGGCATACCCACTGAGCCCCGAATGTCTTCTAGGATTCTTTCAACCAATAGCATAGCATAACTCAAAGAAGGAATTTGTGGTAGACACCAATTGGAAAAGTGTATTGCTTATATTTCAACCTATCGCCTAATTTAAAAAAATAGACTCATTGGAAACCATGTGAGTCAAATGTCAAGTCCCCAGAACTGGACTACAAAATAGAGAAACATAAACATGTATGTCGGACCTCTCAGTAACTTGGTTAGCTTGGAGAACTACAGTAGTGCAACTCTGATAACTGGGAATGCCGAGATTGTTCAAGAGCAAAAAATCTCATGCTTAGCTTTAGACAACCTAAAATTGAACTCCATTTGCATTACAAGATAAATAAATTTGAAGTATACGTTAAAAAGGAGCCAAAAGGAACAGCAACTTTGTATGTATGATTTTAAAGCTTGATGGTAGTCTTTTACTTTGGTGGTAAAAAGAAGGCAGAGAATGGTTGACCTTTCCTCATTTGCACAAGGATCCATAGTGAATATAATCTTGACTGGATACTAGCCTCAATCATGAGGTTGGTTGTTTTATGACACAAATGCCATATTTGGCTAAGCTGCACCAAGCATAAGATAGACAAAATCAACTAATGGATACACACAAGGAAAGTTTTACTAAAACAGGAAAAATATACCCAGAGTATGTTACAGGAATAAAACCTGTGTTGTCTATAACTTGCAGTGGGCAAACCCACTGAGCCACAATGGCCTCCACAGGATGAGGAGGGGAAGAATCATTGCTAAAATACCAATTGCGCATAACAAATGCCATTCACTGTAAGAAACCATTTGAGGTTGAAGGGGTCGGGAATCTGCATTTCCTGCATGGCTTTTTGCTGTGAATATCAAGGACGTTTAAATAGAAACTGACGTCTCACTCAGGTTTACAGTAGCCCAGTTGGTAAAGTCATCGATTAGTGACCAGTTGGTTGCGAGTTAGAAATTCAATCCAACCAAAGACCACCACTAACGTGGGGCTGGCGTACATTAAATTTGTTGTAGCTTCCTCACGTTGGCACCGTGTGGAAGTTTGGAGAGGATGCCATCTCAGGTTTTGACCTTGTCATCTGACAGTGGTTCAAAATTACGAGGTGTTGTCTTTGAATCTTTCCCTTTGGAGTTTATAGTGGACTGCTACCAATAGCCTATTGTATTTCTCCAAGCAACATAAATTAAACTACCTACCTACCTCAGATTTATGCAGAAAAGTCATTGTTTTTGCTTCAGTTTTGTTGATTTATATTTATATTTTTGACACAGAATTTAATTTTTTATCAGAGGATGTCAGGCTTCTGGGTGTTCACGGACGAAACACCACTGGGGAATTAATGGTACCTTTGCAAGAGTGTAAATGTGGTGATGCTTCACCAAAACTCTTTTCTTAGTTGCCGTCAATGGCCTGTAGCTCACATAGCATTCTTGAATTTAAATAGCCCTTCTAATATTAAGTTTCAATAAAAATTCTAAAATAAATTTTCAATGGATCCCATCACATGTTAGCATTCCGGGCAATGAGAGAGCGGACTTATTAGCAAAAGCTGGAGCAAATAAACAACCTGGCACAAGAGAAAGTACCGTCCTGTTCTCAGAGGACGATCACCTGTCCGTATTTAAAAATAAATTGCGCAAATCATCTCCAGTACCCCTTTATCACTGGTACCTCAATGTAACACCAGGAGAACTGCTTACCTTAGATTTGCCCCAGAAAACTTTCTCTATGCTTGCCAGGCTCCGATCTGGCCATTTGAAAAAGATGATATTCATTGCTGACCAGAAATCCTTTCCCACCTGTACAAAATGGGTCTTATTACCAGCCTCTCCCTCATGCATTCTGTTGCATTGGAGTCATACATGAAGACATTTTTAAGGACCCATCTGCCATTGCCAAAAAACTTTTTTTGTACAGATTCAATGACTTAATGTATTTTTTTTTACACTGGGATAAGAAAAGCAGACACACAGTCTAACTTTGCAACTAAGAACGATGAAACGGTTTAGACCTTTTCTAAAGCTTTTATACAAAGATGAGACAGGCAAAGGGGCCTGTACAATACTGATATGTTCAAAAAATTAAATCATCTAATCAGTTTAGGAGTTAGTTACTAAAAGTATTTCTGCATAAAAATTTCTAGTGTAGTAATTTTGAGCAATTACTTATCTCACGGACAGTTGATGATTTTTTGAGAAAAAGATAAAAAATTAATCTTTGGTGACTAAAGAACTGAAAATTTTATGGTTTTATGATAGATGTTAATATTGCATGAAAATCAGTACTTTTGGATTTTAAATCTGCTTTGTTGCAGTTAAGACATCAGTATCAGAAATCAAATTTCAGGGCAAATGAAATGAAAAATAAACTGATGATTACCTTTGTTTACATTCTGTCCACCTGGTCCACTACTTCTAGAGTACGTAATTTGCATTTTATCTGAAAAAAATGTTATTTCCAGGAAAACTTGAGCAAGAACATTCTGTAATAACAAAGTATTTACTAATGTGATAAATAGTTACTAAACGTGAAGATGAAATAACAGCACTACATGCATTTAAAACAATTACAGAAATAAAATTCATCCACAGTAAATGATAAGTTTCAATACAAAACAAATTAATTTAGTTTGTTCTGTTCCTCTATGGTTATATTTAGCTGGACAATGGCTAATCATACCATGCCTTTGGCTTAAAGTGGATTCCCAAATGCCAACAACCATGCTTAGAGTGAAATTTAAATTCAGAAGCAAAGATAATTAGGAAACTTAAGGAAGAGCATTTGAAGGGTTAAATGTTACATTTTTCTATATTAAACCATGAAAATAAGTGCCATAATCTTACCTTCACTTTTCATAACATTTTATCCAAAATTAAACACTAGGTTCCCAGACTTTTACATATAAAATACATTTATATACAGGGTTCCCAGACTTTTACAAACACTTTTCAAAGATATTTCAAGAACTGAGAAATTTAAGGGCCTTATCTTGTTATTGATCAGCATTTCTTTTCAAGAGATCAAATGATTCCTACACAAGAAAGGAAATTAAAATATCATGTAAAATATTTTAAAGTCAAATTTCTAAGAGAAGAGTAAAATTAAAATTAGCTTTTCAACCCTCTGGTTGAAAAGCTAATTTTGGTGTGTGTTGGTGTGGTTTTGGTTGGTGTGGTTTTATCTTCTGAGGGACATTACATATCACGTAACCTGTATGGTTTGTAATCAGTTGTAGACTTTTTAAAAAACACAAGCCTTCCAACTATTCTTTCAACCAACAGATGTGGCTATTTAGTCATTAGTATGGAAATGCATAAATGTATTTACATGAGTATTAAATAGTCTTTCTCATTCTTACCTATGGGAACCAAGCCAGAAAATTTATCAGTTGACACCTTTATTTCCTAAAACAATGGACAAAATAGTAAGATTAAATTTTCACAATGGCAGAAGTTTGTCAATTCACTCACAAAATAATTCAAAAATTTTATAAACACATTTTTATCATTCTATTTATGATCCTTTTGGCTTAAATTGCTTTTAAATTTTACACGCATACAAAATTTAGTCAACTATTTATTTAAAAACTAACTTGCACAAAAACATGGAATTTATACGTAGTTTTAAATTACAATGTTGAACAAGAGTGGTCATCTAAATAAAACATACAAAACTCATTACCAAATTATAATTTTTCATGAATAATGATACTATAATGCCGATGTGTCTTACAGATGGTGAATTGGTTTAAATTGTGTACGATTTATTTAATTTCAATGGCTAAGTCTTGAACTTTTGACAAGTATTCAACAAATAATTTCAAGTAGTAATACCTATATATAATTTTGAATACTATTTTTCAAATTATCCTAAATAAATAGTTTCAAAAAGACTTTAGAAAGTCACTTTGAAGCAAAAGGGGAAGGTAATTACGACTTTTTTTTTGAAAATCAAAATTATACCTATTTTTTCATCAGATTGGAAAAGCACAATATATTTTTTGGTGTGCCGCAGACTTTTAGGAATTAATTTGTGTACCATAAGATAAAAAAGATTTAAAATACCTGTTATAATGCATTAGATTTGATATTTTTAATTGTCTTAAATCAATCTATCACATATTGTAGTCAGATATTTGCATGAGAATTTCAAAAAAGAAATAAAGTCAATACAAAATATTCAGATTTTAACTGCTTGGAATTGATTTTGCACTTATTTCTTCCCTTTTGCCCAACTTCATACATAGGAGGGTTTGAAAACTAGTATTTAAATATACAGGTTAGTTGATGAGTAACATTTCCAAAACATAAATGCTGGTTTTTAAGTTCTTTAATTTAAAAATACGTCATAAAATAGCTTAAAATACAACAGTTATATCCAACTGCTGTTTCAAATTTTCATTGAAGGGGTCAAAATGAGCAATAAGTATTAATATATGCTCATTATATTAATTTCTTTTCAAAGTGAGAATGTTTCTTAGTATTTTTTTGTATAATCAGTTTTTTTGATAAACTGATTTGGTTTGTTTTTCTGAAGTAAATTCCGATCAATCAAATGTGTTTTCTTCCTTCTAACAATCTATACTTTTACTTTTAAATAGGTAACATCAAAGTCCAATGTCCAGGCATTAGTCAGTACACTGTGTTTATAATCAGTGTTACTACACACAACAGTTATCTTTTTTGGTTTTGCTGATGAGTTTAAACACATCCACCACCCAAAAGAGATAAAACCCAGTTTATGGTGAGTCCTCAGACGATTTGAATTTTTTGTCGCCAAGGCAATGCTAAATAATAATGGTTAGTAGAAATGGGCAAAAACTGTTATTTTATTATTAGTCACAATGGATATTTTAATTTGCAATAACAATTATTGTCAACTGAGAAAAATTAACAGCTTTGTTAACCATTAAGTTAAACAATTAGTAATTGCTTTAATTATCATTTTTTCAACTTTTCTTGAATTTTAAAACCGAATTTTTAAGAAATTAGAAAAACTTTTAATTTATTATTATTTTTATTTTAAGAGTAAGAGATTTTAACATTTATCTTTTCCCAATTTTCGATAACAGTTGCTGACTGTTGATTTCATCGGTGTTATGTAAAATGGGCGAATCAACCAATTCAGCATTTTTCAGAAAAGCAGTTTGAAACGTTTAACACTTCAAAAAAATCAAAAATTACTTTTCAAAATTTATGAAACTTTTAATTTAGATTAACAACAACACCTTTTTGAAATTCTTCACCAAGTTTCAAATCTGTATGCAATTTCTTAAAAATATGATTATTATTTTTATAGATTGTTGTAGCATATTTGCCCTTTTTACATAGCTATAAAACACCAAGTTGGATATTTGCCTTTTCAAATCTAAAACTAATAAAGTTAATGTACAGACTATGGTTAGTATGTGAATTTTAGTTAGAAAGCAAGAAAAATAACTTCAAATAAGCAAAATTATTTTTTAATGTCAACAGAATTTCTTTAATAAGGCAGAATTTCTTGAGTTGTTTTCCTTTCTAGTTTTATTTCCTTTTTGATATCTTTTCCTCTCCCATTTCCCCTTTTTCTCCTTTAGATTAGTGACCTTCGGCAGTTTCTCATAAAAACTATGGTGATGTAATGGAATATGACTCTAGTTTTACAAAGATCCATTGTCCTTGTGTTTTGGGGCCGATTATTAGCAGTTTTTTGTATGCCTTGAGGAGGTTGTCCACACTTAGCTGATATGGTCTGCCAACACCTTTTGATCATTTTTATTTCATTAAATATCTCATCATCATATTGCTACTCGAAAAAATAGAATCTGGTTTCGGCTTCATGTACCGAAACCATTTAATTTTTCTCCACTCAACAACATTGCCAGAAACATCATGGTATCTTTGTTGCTACTTGCTAGTGAAACCCAATCAATAAAACACTCATGGTTCAAATGAACCACTTTGTAAGGTTTTGGTGACTTTCTCGCAGTCTGGTAAATCATACCCCATTCTGAAGGCATTAACCTGTATGTTTTTACTGCCCTTTCTATAGTAGAGTGCATTGCGTCACCTTCTTGGTGAGAATGGTCTAGTTCGTAAAAAATGTGATCTGTAACTTTACAGCTTGTCAGTCAAACAGCATGCAGGAGCGCTGTTGAAAAATATTGATTTTTTTTACCACCACCAGCTATAGCTCATAAAAATAAATTCTTCTGTATTTGGGTGATCATTGATGTATTTGAAAGTACAGGTTCCTATTTCAGTTGAGCTCCTGTTTCCTTCAGTCTTGTCCCACACAAGTTACATGTCCCTTCTTTAGGTATAAGACCAAATACTTTTATAAAAAATATGACACTTGGCCTTTTGGACATTCTAGGATGGCCTGAAGATCAGAGTTTACAACAGTTTTTTTCCATTACTGTTTTCACTTTCCTTGACTTTTAATCTTTTTAGTTCACCAGCTCCCTCTTTGTTTTTCAGATGTCTGTCATGTTCTTTCTCTTCTGAGGTCAATGATTCATAACGTTTGCAGATGCCACATTGGTCTTTTTGGGGTTTAGGAAACCTAAGGTTGCCATAGGAATAGAAGTAAACTTTATACTCTGATTTTGAGACTGGCTTTATCAGTGGTTTTTTTATTTTCTGGGCCTAACTTTTACGCAACAATTTTACAGAATGGTAAGTAAAAATGGCGAATGGAACTATTTGCCCTTTTAACACAGCTGATATTACGTTCGCCTTGCTATTTCCTTGGCAACTATCAATCCTACAGAATGCCGTTTTTAGATACTGATAGCTTTTAATATCGGCAAGTCAAAAAGGAGAAAATCATAGTCATGGCAGATTTGCCCTTTTTACATAGCACCAATTATTTGTAAAAACACTGTTAATTTAATGACCTATGGAACATACATCTCTAATTGTAAGCATTGCTGATAAGACATCAAGGAAGGTAATTGAACGTAGACTGGAGCAACTCAAAGGGTAGTAGTGATGGGTCTGGGATACATCTCAAAGGGCAAGACAGGATAATGCCGTGTCATTTTGAACTAAGTCACCAAGGTCAACACCTGAGATGGCACCCCACTCTCTAAACTTCCACAACACGCCAGCGTGAGGACATTTGAGGCAACAGATTTAACAACCACCTACATGACTGTCTTTGGTTTGATAGAATTTCGAACTCACAACCCTCATGTTGCTAATCCACTACTCTTCCAATCGGGCACTGATAAGACAACAAAACGCACTTGTGTACTAGGATTAAATTCCAAATAAGTTCAAAATTACACCTAAGTGGAATAACTTTCTGGCAACTGGCGATAAATGCCTAGGTGCCACTGACGTCCATCATTCTGCTCCAAATGAGCAATGTATTCAAGCATAATATAACAGGGATTTTTTCTGTACACAGTATCAAGAGGTGCTTCCTAATAATTTCCCTAAATTGGTGCTGCTGATGAAAAGAATGATTAAGGAAAACGTAGGTACCATTTACGTTGCTGTCCTGTGATCATAAGCACCTTTTCCCTCAGTATTTACTGCAAACACTATTGCTTGAAAGTAGAGCACAGGGTAGGTATGTATTTTAATTAACCCCACACTGGAGCAACACAACAGGCTATGACGATGGTCCTGGATCAAACCCGAAGGGAAAGATCTAAGAACAATACCACGTAATTTTGAATTACGGTCAGATGATGAGGTCACACCTGAGCTGGCACCCCACTCTCCAAACTTCCACAACACGCCAACATGAGGACATTTGATGCCACGACAGACAACGTGCACTCCCTCTTTGTACACGATGGTCTTTGGTTGGATTCGAACTTGTAACCCTCCAGTTGGTAATCGGTTACTCTTCCAACTGGACTACCGCGTCCCTAGAGCACAGGGATAGATACTGTATGCCAACAATATTCCATCGCTGCACTCTTTGGGCTTCCACAAAACATTGAACGTTATTTATATTTAAAAAGAAATACATGTTAAAAAATTGTGTGTGTGTGGCTACAGTTAACACATTGACTGCTGATCTCGCGCCAGCGCGTGATTTGGCGTTACAGGTGAAGGGCCAATCACGCACAGGCGCATAGTGTGGGGTGATGTCTCAGGTGCCAGTCATGCTCGGGCGTGTGAAAAGCTACGCTTCATTGTTTGTTCTCCAGTTCAATTGGCATTATGTTTTGGGTATGTATGCTGGTATTGGCGTGGAGTGAAGGTTGGAAACTAGTTGTAAAGGTGTGTGGTTTCTGATTTATTGCTTTGTAATATAATCTTGTAACATGAGTTGTACAGATGATAGTTCTGCAGGGCCTTCACGTGCAAAGAAAAGAAAGTTGCAAAATAATAAGCTAACGGCTGATGAAATTGCAAATTTGTTGGCTGAGCTATATCGGACGAGTACCCAAGTGATTTTAGTTATGGCAGTGACGAGGAATTCTTTCCTCCCAAAGATGCCCAGGAGTCGGATTCAGAAGATTTCATGACAATGCCCGTCCACACACGGCCAATAGAACTCAAGAGCTGATCGGATCATTTGGCTGGGGACAACTTGATCACCCTCCGTACAGCCCCGATCTAGCGCCCAGTGACTACCACGTGTTCCTGCATTTGAAGAGGCATCTGGGTGGTCAGCACCTCAATGACGATGTCAAAACGACCGTGTTGCAGTAGTTGTCTAATCAGGCGGAAGATTTCTACGAGGATGGTATTCAAAAGCTGGTTGTATGATACGATAAGTGCCTTAATATTGGTGGGAATTATGCAGAAAAGTAGATTAAAGTACAGGCTTTCATGTAAAAATAAAATTGTTAAGAAAAGTCTACTTGTTTTATTTTTATTTCAAAACAGTACTTACTTAAAAACACGCCTCGTATAAAAAAACGTAATTCCTCCTTCAGTAATTTCCTCCAGATCACGTTTTTAGGGAACGGGCACGAGCGAGCAGGGGCGGAGCTCCCTAGCATACATATATGTTTGTGATAGTTTCATATAAAAATAATGCATATTGTTACTTATTTTGATTTATTTTTACATGTCATGCGCCAGCGCGTAATGTAGCATTTGGGAAATAATTTTACCTCTAGTGCCAATCACGCGCTGCCGCGTAGTGATAAAATTTTATAATTAAAGGCTTACATAATGCTTAGCTATCAGTGTGATACAAATAACCATCTTTTATTACCACTTTTAAATCATATTTCTTATAATAAGTAAGTTGGCATATGGGTAAAACCTTGCTTCAATGATATGGCAATAACTATTGACACAACTTCACGTGACTGGCAGTCAATGTGTTAAGTGTTTATAAACGTAAATGCCATGAAAACAGTACAATCTGAGAAATGTTATAAATAACTAAATTGTGGAATGTGAACATAATTATGGTACAGCTGTAGTCTCTGCCGCGCACGGTGGCAACGCGTTTTGGCGCGGCTTTTGGCGTAGTTATAAGCGACTCATGCAGGCTGATGGTAACCCATTTTTTTCTCGAATTTTCTCCTGGTTAGGGTTAACCTATTTTTATGGCAACCTTGCCGGCGTCCAGTTCTCATTTACAGTGAAATAAATCTGTTAAAATATTAGAATAACTTATATTCTACTAATGTACATTTTTTTTATTCATTTCATTCATATGTGGAGAATGATATCGATTCACTGTTGGAAATCCGAGAACAAATGGGTTACCCTCACCGGCATGAGTCGCTTATAACTACGCCAAAATTCCATACATTTCATCCATATTTGCAGTGTTTTTTTATTCAAATGTTGTTTCATTCAGATTTACATATTTCATCCATACGTATGCAGTATATATTCGATGTTGGAAGATTTCCGTGGCGACATAAAAAGTGCGCCTAACACGGCGCCAAAAAAAACGCGTTGCCACCGCGCGCGGCAGAGACTACAGTTGTACCATAATTATTACAAATGAATTTTAATCATCTGACCTGAGCCCTTTATTGGTTGGTTGATAAGCTGCGCTGATCTAGATTTGAAATCAGAAATATTACAATTGCTGATAAATCACTACAAATTTACCTTAAATTATGCATTTCGATTTTAGTAAAATTTTAAATCTTGGCTGTCCAAAATAATTACTTGCATGTCCTAATATAGTTAGTACTACATAAAAATTGAAATATGAGTTGTTAAAATACCTTTGTTGGACTACCTTACCTTTGAAACACTTAGGGAACAACAAAGCCAGCGGGAATTGAATAATATTTGTGATATAGTCTGAAAATAACAAAAAAATATGGAGTAAAACGTTAGATTACCTTTGGTTTGGAGACATCTAAGGTGCTTTCAGGGTAAATTCGTTCAAGACTATATTCACTTTTAAAGCCTCTAATAGCAATTAAATTAAAACAGTTTATGGTCTTCGAGGAAATTAACCTACTTGATAACATATTTAATTAAAATATAATAAATTGAAAATTTTCTTTAGAATTATAATCGCAAGGAAAGGCAGTCAACTACTTTCCCAAGTTTTGAATTGAATATCAACAATAACACAAACAAGCAGACAAAGGTGAAGTAGAAGTGTTTTAATTTTTAAATGAAATCCAAACCTGAGTATATCATTTGTTTGTACCATAGACGTAAAATATAAGTAGACTGACATCGTATTGAGAAGAGTTTTAAAAAGTGGGGGCAAGATTTCGCTAGTAGTCACATGACTTTTACGCGAAAATGCAGCTTGGTTGATTTATTTGATTTTTTATCGCTTCTCTTGGCGACATAACATTTACTTATAAAGAATTAGCGATGCGAATGTGTATAATACTGAACAGTTCTTGAATTTGAGTTACGTTTTAACATTGTTAGGCGATGTGAATGTGCATAATACTGAATAGTTATTGAATTTTTGTAACTTTTAAATGTTTTTAGCAATTTGGGCCGGAATATAATTAGCTTAAGTTCACATTGGGATAAAGTTCTTTTGATTTTGAGGTGGTAAATTTTTCTTGCGACAGCTTTGAGAAATGTTAAGAAGCATTGTGTGAATGTACAAAAATGAAAAACCATGTTCAATTTCTTTTGCAAAGATTGATGAATGCATGGGAACAAATCTTGGGATTCCTAAGGAAAATGTAAGTACATTGAATAGTGTAACAATGTGGATTAAAACCTCATCAAATTGTAGAACACAGCAGGTATTTCCTAACCTCATACATATAATTTTTTAAATTTACATTGATAGTGGGCTGAATAATAAAATATGATTTCTTGAGCAACAAAATTTTTTGAGCACTACATTTTCAAATTAAGATGGATCACAAACAGCACAAGCTTTTTTTATGTATTGTCGGTATGCACATTAGCAAGAGTTTAGTTTCTTGCAAAAAAAATTTCCTTACCTTTCAAGTTCCAAACGTAAAATCATCTGTCACACTAAATTCCAACCCCCAACGGCTCCAAAACGCGCAATTATTTTTCTCTTTTAATATCTATTGTAGCGCCAGGGAAAGCAGCTACAATTAGATCGGTTTGACAACGTTTTAGGAAAACATTTTCCTAAATATTTCATCATGGAATCGCCGATCACCAGGATAGCCATTTGTAGTAGACAATAATCACACAAGCGCAGAGCACAACGAAACTTCCCATTTGAAATCCAAGTAACAATGACAATCGAGCGGGAACTGCGATTTTCGAGAATGAATTCGATTAACGATTCGGTTTAAGAACTATTCGATCTAAGAAAAGAGGCCAAAATTAAGATCGCCAAAAAAGTCACCCGGTGCACCCAAACTGGGGGAGGGGAGCACGTAACATTGTCCTGAAATGCGTTAAGTTTCGAACAAAAATTTAAGGACTCAATTCATAGGCCATACACAGCAATCCTGGAGTGATTCCATCACTTTGCTTTCTGTAAACTTAAAATAAACAGAGTCCGACGTTCATTGAATAGAGTTTAATTAGATAAAAGAAAAGGAAATTGATCGTGTACTGCACACTCATATTCGATTCATACGTCAACATTAGGGATGTTAAGCGAATCACAGAACTGCTACTCAATCACCGATACTTTGGAATCACAGTTCTTACCTGTTACTGAAATATCAAATTAACAGTAATTTGGTAGCAGTGATTTTTGGAACAGTGATTGAGAGTATATGTGATTCGGTAGCAGTGATTGAGCTGATAATCCTTAGCTGAAACCTTGGCTGATAACTAAGCTGATCCCTTGGCTGATAATGATGCTGCGATTGCGACCGACATCAGTGATTCGGTAGCAATGAAAACTGTGACTGAGTATCGGTGATTTGGTAGGGGTTATCGATCACCGATAGCTGGCTTATCGGTGATGCCCTCGATGGAGTGTGGGGTGGGGACCCATGACGGATTCGGGTTTCTCTAGAGGATTTGGATTTTCAACCGGATGCTAAAGGTGGCTTTATGACAAACCATCTTGCCGCGCATTTGGTTAAATTAAAAAGAAGCTCGAGTTTAAAGGAAAGTTCAGAAAAAAGCGTTTATAAATTCGCTATTTTAAATGACAAATTAATTATTGTTCTTCAACTTTCTCAGATTATTTATTTAGTTACATTTTTATATAAAGACAAATGATCTAGAAATTGTTTTCTTTTTTTGTTTTTGTTAACATAAAATTAGTTTTTTTTAATCATATCCTTCATCTTCATATCCATTAATATTTCTATTGATGTTATTAGCTGAGTCCTTTCCAATTCTATGACTGGCAAAAAAGTGAGAAATATATCGTTCTTTTGTCCATTAGGAACTCCACATTCTCATAATTTGGAAACGAAGTTAAATGACTTGAAATATGGCATTCGAGGTTAAATTTTTACATAAATTCTAAATTTTGCACAAAAATTGGGTGTTTGTATGGAATTTAATATGAAAACAATCCCCGAAACAAATTTTACGCATGTGAATTTATAAAAATGATAGAAAACAACATTATCTTTGGCAAAAGAAAAGAGTTAATTACAACCTCCTTGATAACCTGACACCCAAGACTTTGCTATACCATTGAAAGTTTCTGATAACGTAAACGTATTCGGAACACAATAACTTTGTTATCTGGAGACAGCGGGCCTTTGGCCCAGAAGTTCAATGGAAAATTCATTCTCTCTAGAGAGAAGACTGTAACAAGGGAATGCGAATGGATTCGCTTTGCCGCAGCCTGAAAAGATGTGTAGAGAAACTAGTGTTGGGATAATCACGTGAAATGAAAACACACACGCCTCCAAACACTGTAGTACTAGAATCAAAACAAGGTATCCCCTGGAAGGAATCTTAAAGAAGGTATGCCCATGAGCTCCATGGAAAATTCACTCTCGATGAAAATTAACTTTTGAAATGCATCATTATGATCTTATCTTTAGGGTAGTAAAAATCAACTCATTTTCCTCTAAATCTGATATTTTTAATCCAAAATTATTCGAATTGCATTTCTATAAAAATCATTCTTTTTACTACCACCTTTTTTTTTAAAAGAAATATTATTTATATAAGAAAAAATTGTAGAAATTACTTTATATATTAAAACTTGTTATATGCTTTTCTTACAGAATAATTTTGCTAGAAGCATTTACTCTTGCATTTAAAATATTTTGATTAGGTAGAAGCACCGTTGTAAACTGGAGCAGATGTAGACCCCAATCCATTTGGCGACTTTTTTCGTCACCAACCCGGGTCGTTTCGATTTAAGTGCTTTTTGGTAAACCCCAACTTATTTCCACTCCATTCTAGCAACCCCACAGCGTCCGTCCCTACGCTATGTATATATAGACCGCGTACCATTTTCATTTCGTAAACCAGTAGCTATTGCAGTAGGACGCGATTAGGATCCAGGGATTTGGAGCCGTGTTGTACCGTTTTAATCTTATTTTTTAGTTATAAGTATTTTTAGTAGTCATGTCCGTTGAAAGTACTATTTCAAAGTTTCAGGAGTTAATTGGGAGCCAATTTATTTTAAATTTTCTAATAAAAGACATACTTTTGGTCGCCCTGGCCTGGCTAATCGCTTGTTTCTAATTCATTTGGCCCAGGAAAAAAAATGGTTTTGGATTTTTTAATGGAGGCGCGCTTGATAGCTAATGAGATGATTTGTTCAAAGTGCAATTCGGTTCAGTTCACGACTGGCAGCCCCATTTAAACAGGAAACCCTCATTTACAGTGAAATCTGTTTATAAGATTAGAATAAATTTATTCAACTTACGTACACAGTTTTTTGTAATACATCTGTTAAATAATGTCGCCAAGTAACGTCAGGGTTGGCGACGAAAAAAGTCGCCAAATGGATTGGGGGTCTATACTTCATCTGTTCCTGTAATCTAATTGATTTCCTCGTTACCTGAGTTTTTGCTCGTGATGTGCTGGTAAGCCAATCGGTGTAGATTTGCCGATGACCCTCGAAAAGTGTTAAAACATACTGTTTGAAAATCAGAACTGGTGAAGAAATTTCCCTGGCGATTCTACAAACAGTTCACAGAAAGATACACATTAGACGCTGATTTATCAAAATAATAGTCACCGATAATTCTTTCCGTCGCATGTGTAGACGACGTTGTTTCCTATTGAACTGTCTGAATTTCTCTACTGTGAACAATGAATAGAGGTGGTTCGATTTTTTTACCGTTCATATTCAACTCCAAACTGATAATCAAAAACTGAATACAATCCAACTCATACGAAAACACTAGTGGCGCTACATACATTTTTGAAATTAGGTAATTTAATAATTTTCGTACTGCATTTTGCTTGATAAGTGCAATTAGAAAATGCAAGGTGTGGTAAATTTTAAATTTGGTATTTAGTGATACCTACACACAATTTCAATAAAAAATAGTGTTTGATTACCTTATTTTTTGGGTGATATAGAAATAACTTTCCCTCCTTGCAATTCGCATATTTTTCCAAAAATATTCAAACATTTCCTAGAATAGCAAATTTTTTTCTTTTTCAACCACGTTTTTTTAATCCAGTAATATAAATTGAATGTTATTTATCTCAAAATTCACAAGTTGGGTGAGTCTTAAAAGAGGGTTATTTGCACTATGAAGCACAGATACTCATAGAATAAAGGAATATCTTGGTTATGATTTCGAAGTAAAACTGGGTCATGCTTTTAATTTAGTTACAACTGTGACTGTTATTAAAGAGAAGAGAAAATAAACTTAGATCTGAGAGTACTGATCTTTAGTGAGCAGCAATGCTGTGACTGACCTTAAAATATAACTCGATAAAATTTGAGACAAAGGGGGAGAAACCGTCATAGCTGATTATTAAAATTGAACATCAGAAGAAATTAAAAGATTTTTGCAGATGTGATAAAAATGTCCAGAGATGTAAAATGTGAGGAATGCGTAGTGACTCAACAAGTCTAATAAAATTGGTGTGATGAAGTATTAAAAAAGTCTAAGATTAGTGCAAGCTAAAATATGATTGATGGAGAGGCTCATGGCAATGATGGAGCGGTTTTCTTGACCATTAAAAATACATGCTTGATTCGTGAATGACCGAAGCGAAAACGTTAGAATAACGTCGAAATGTTAAAGACGGTAGGTGTGAGATCGTTGGTTGATGTTTTGTAGCTTGTAGCTCTGCTCACTCCAGTCTTCTCACGATTCGTTCTAATGTCCCGCACGAAACTTGTTTCCAGCATGCGGATTGAGTCACAGCATTTCTCACAATGGCATCGACCAGTTCATTGCCAACGATCGTGTCCAGTATCATATCCAACAAAATATGATACCGAAGCCACGTTGATTGAGCCTGTTATGAAATTTTAAAAGGTCACAAACCCCTGATTTTTAGGTATTTAAAATGTTGAATTAGGTGCTTCAACTAATGTCCTAGGATTTTAAATAGCTATTTCAGGTTTTTATACGTTCCTCCAAAAAAATTACATTTTAGATCGTAATATCGCAAGCATCTTTTAAATCACGTACTGAAATAGATACAGGGTGTCCCATAAATTCCGAAATAGTTTAAAAATTCATAAAAAAAAAGGAATTGGTATATTTGAATGCGATAACGTTATTCTCATGAAAGGGGATTTTTTTTGGTAGAGAAAAATAAAATAGTTCAATCTTTTATCAATAGAGGGCGCTGCACGCAACCAATCACAGAATTCCTTGGAAAACGACGTTTATTTCCATGCAGGCAAATGTTTACAAGCACATCACAGCACTAGAGTACTACTTGTTCGATGTGTCCGCCATCACCACAAATGATAGTTTGCAAGCGAGTGACAACACCATTAATGCAATGAAAAATGAGCCTCATCTGTCCACAAGATATCGAGTCGCCAAAGCCCAATTGGCGAATTGCACTCGCTTAGCTGTGTCAGTTGGTAAGAGCTGGTGCAGTGATTTCAACTTGTAGTAGTACAATTTCAACTCTCCATGAAGGATGCGGAATACGGATGTCTTCGGTATACCACTTATTCTTGCCAGTTCTCGTGCGCTACTTACTGCACTCGTTGACTGTTCCCTTAAAATGTCCATTTGCGAAGACACAGCGGTGGTACGGACCTCTGACAAACGTCGTCTACCACTGCGAGGGCGATTACACAAACTTCCCGTTTCTTCGAAACGTCGTACCAGGGCAACCAGTCTGGCAGGAGCGATTGGACCAGAACCTTTCTTCAATCTCTTCTCTGTCCGAAACCTTCGTAAAGTTTCAGCCGGCGATTCGTGGCTGAGGTAAAACAACTTAACCAATAGTGCTTTATCCACCAATGTCAACATCACAATGAAATCACAGGAATACGTATCAATCACAGGAAAATTCAGAAATGAGCTTTAAATCATACACCCAGCATTTTGTAGGACTCTGATTTGCATATTTCCTGTGATTGGTTGCGTGCAGCGCCCTCTATTGACGAAAGATTGAACTAATTTTTTTTTCTCTACCAAAAAAAATCCCCTTTCATGAGAATAACGTTATCGCAAACCACATTCAAATATACCAATTCCTTCAATTTTTATGAATTTTTAAACTATTTCGGAATTTATCCCTGTATATCAACTGTAATATATCACTCCTCGCTCGCTAGAGGGCAGCACAAATAACATGACAATGACGTAGTTGACCATTTAAAAAAGAGCTAAAAACTTGGAAGAATTTCGCTAGCAATGTGTGTGGACGGCATAGCGTCAGATATGTCGGATTTTTAGACGATTCTCTAAAGGTGTAAATATGTGTGTTGAGTTCACGTAGAAAGTCTTTGAGTGTGTCAAATCTGCCGCTTGTTCGCCAGCTTCAAGAGATTCTCGCACACGATCACAGTAATCAGATTTTTGTTGTAAAATTTATCACAGATCTTGAGATGGCAATCAATTGTACGATTTTAATTTGATAATTAATTAACTAAGAATACGAAAAGTATTTAAAAACAGGTCCAGAATTTACGATAGCAAAAAGGGTGGATTTTGTTTTTTAGAAATGGAGCAAGACTGGTTAAATACTAGTACTGACGTTGTTAACCGATGAAAAATTTGGATTCGACACCTGAAACAGAAGACAGATTGGAATTCTCTATTACAGTGGTGTCCAAACTTTTTCACCTGAGGGCCAGATTGAAAAATCCTGGAAGTCAGGCGGGCCAACAACACACACCTATGTGTATATATATATACACATAGGTAATATATATATATATATTGCATGTTGCATCGGCGGGTTTCCGCGGGCCGTAGTTTGGAGACCCCCTGCTCTATTAGACTGTGTCAACAAATTCATCTCTAAGTCCAGACCTGTTTTTGTGATTGTCGAAACATGTATATATAGTATATATAAATGCAAATTTCATAAATTTTCTGAAACATTGTCAGATACCATTTATCTGTGATAGCCAAGGAGCTGTTACGTAAGGCAGCTTTCCTTATTTAAAAATATCGGCTTTTTGACTGACTTGTGCAAAATTTTCTGCATAATATAGTTCGAAACGAATACATGGTGAGTAGCATGAAGATTTTATAATGTAGTTGATTTCTTGACTATCTAAAACAGAATATGAAAAAGGATGAATATCCTAAACATGAAAATGTCTCTTGAACATTGGGGATAATTTTCTGGATTTTATCGCTAGTACCCAAATAACTACTATATTGGTGCTTTCCAATACCTTTGAGACTAATCAGAAGCAGTAGGGTAGCATAACATCAATAACTGGAGATGTCAGGATTGGAATGAAAGGAAAAACATGTTATGCTTACCTCTAAACATCATTCAAGGTAGTTTCTTTTCAGCAAAAGGGCATCTAACTCTCAAAAAATATTTGCTCTGACAATGGGTTACTTAGCAATTTTTCAATGGCTAATTGTGTAACCAAAGTACACTCATGTCCAAAAGTTAAGCATAATTGCTGTTTATGTGAATATTTCAGAAAAATCTACATCGGTATGGAAGAAAACGCGGTATGCGGGTGTAATAGGGTTAGAGAAGAAGAAAACAAT
This sequence comes from Meta bourneti, assembly GCA_933210815.1. Lineage (NCBI taxonomy): Eukaryota > Metazoa > Arthropoda > Arachnida > Araneae > Tetragnathidae > Meta > Meta bourneti. Next base: position 93,740,066 of record OW119928.1, on the reverse strand, counting down.
CGAAAGCAAGGATAATAATGACTTTTATTATCCAAAGAAAAGGGTTGAAAGAAAAAGGTTCACAATACGAGTGTCAACTTTAGTGAAACAGTATGATTAAAACAATGTGATGCTGAAGTTTAATACGGTGTGTAGAAACCTCTGGTAGCCACGCATGCTGCACAACGATTTCCCATACTTTCGATGAGGGTATGGATGAGTTGTGTGATCAAAGAGTTCCAAGCCTCACTGAGAGCAGTTTTCAATTCCGGAACGGAACTTGGTGGGTAGCGGAAGGCTGCAATATGTCTCCCGAGTATATCCCACACATGCTCCATTGATTTTGTGAAAAATCCTCTGGTTACTGAAACGGCCCAGATTTTCGTCAGGATTCTGAGGTACACAACAATCTGATCCACCCGTCCTTTTGGTACGGGTGGGTCAGATTGTTGTGTACCTCGGAATCCTGACGAAACGACTCGAATACATCAGTTTCTTTCCCCCACTTTTCCATGCGATCGAGATTTGAGTGTAAAAAGCCTCATCTCCGATGATGGAAGATAAAGCACAAGCCAGGTGGTCCGTCCACCCAAAACGTCTCTTCGATCTACCAAGTTTTTTAAAGTGACTTAGGTATAAGTTTTTATGTACGAAAATGAATAGCATACCAGATTGAACAACTCTATAGAAAGCTCTGTATCTTATATATATCTACAAATGACCCTTGAATTGTGGATAATTCCATGTGAAAATACCCAATTTGAGAAAAAGTTGCAGCCTAGTCATGGATTTTTTTTCAAATTTTTACCATAGACGTGACAGAAAAACCCATAGATCTCAATCATAGATAGACATGATCAGACTCAATTCATTCGAAATTTTAAAAAACAGCTTTGAGACTAAAAAAACATGACTATGGTGCCACCAGGCTATCCACCAGGTGTCTCCATATGGAATAACCCTTATCTAAGCAGACGAGATAAAACAAATAAATATACGAAAGATGTACAAATAGCAGACAAGATTGAACTCTTTAGGAAACGCTGTATCTTATATAGTATATCTCTACAAATGACACCCAAGATAACTCAAGATATTACCTTTGACTGGTAAAGGGTCATTGTGTTTTTACATACTTTCCAGGCGTACTCACGACCCTACAATAAAGAATGCAAGATCATAATGATGACACCTCTTGGGGAAAGCCTCAGGCGGCGGAAATCTGTTTTGAATGACTGGCTACTTCAGTAACCAGGTGACAAAACGCTGTTTAGATGCTCCGTATGGAGTTAACTTATAGTATAATTTTGAATACAGATGTGTAATTTAGCATATAATTTATGCCTTTCATTTCTAATTTTTCTCAACAATTAATATATTGTGCTTTTTTATCCCAAGAAGCAAGATACGAGAGGTTACTGTATCTTGAGGTAGGTAGTGGAATTAATGTCACACTTGAACACAACGGGCTATTGTCGATGGTCCAGGCGACAATTCTGAAAGATCTGAGGACATCTCATAATTTTGAATCATGGTCAGATGACGAGGTCAACACCCCAGGTATGTAGTTTTATGAGAAACAATTGGTTTATTATTATACAAACTTATTGATTAAATATAATTACCATTTAAATAAATAACATTCTTAATGCTCTTTAAAATTCTTATTGTTTAGCTTAGATCATATTCTCATCAAACTTTCATGGCTTATTTCTTACATAATATTCCATATACATTGATAATTCCACCAAGTTTCATTTAGGAAACATAAACACATCATGGGGAATAAAATAAACCTACATTATCCTAAACTCATTTATGTAATAGACTGAAATATATAATCATGGCGAGTGACACTCATTTTTTCCCTACTGGTAATAACGAATAAAATCACGTTTTTGAGAGCAAATTACAACAGTACTTGCCTACCCAAATCATCTTGAAGAGCTATGCTTTTTCCCTGGGCTCATTGAAAATAAATAGTGTTTTAAAAATAAAAATCTCTCAGATGCTATTGAATTATTGTTTGGAAAAAAGATAAATTTTTCCAATTAAAGACTAAAAAACACATTTTATACATTTCACTTAGATAAGTTCAGTCTACCAATAGCTGCATTACATACAATTGCATAAAAAATACACAAATAAATTTAACCTTGTTAAAAAGGAGCCAAGGCATAATTGTGTCTAGTATTTCTGTGTGGATGATTTCATCGCTATCTTATAACTTGAGATCCTTTACAAAGTTTTGAAAATGAGAACAGGCAAATAAAGATAGACCATGTGCAAGGACCCACTATGCATATTATCTGAGCTGAATGCTAGTTTCAGTAGGAAGCATAGGGTAAAGGAGAAGAGTTTGTATTGAAGGTAGCTTCTGCACATGACAAACACCATTAAACAATCATAGTAGGAAATCATTTGAAGCTGACAGGATCGGGGATCTGAAGTCACTAGTTGGCTTTCTGAAGTTAAAAACTAGGACATTATAGAAACTCTCAGATTTACGTTAAAAAGTCTTCAATAATTGCTTCAGGTTTTGTCAATTGTTATTTGTTACTGAATTTTATATTTTCATTAGGAGATGGATGCTGATCAGAAGTTAATGAACGGAAGACATTTCTCGCATACAAGTTACAGCGTTATTTTTCAGATTGCAGAGGAATCATGAGGAATGGAGTAAGTTATATCAACTGGTCCTTCTTAACCCTCCAAGTGGTTTTGACGAGATATATCGTTCCAGATCTGGTCAATTTTGCTAATAACGAGATATCTCGTCGACAGAACTGCCCTATTACACCAAGGGGAATAAAGATCTAAAATTGTATAATAAGTAGGAAAAACAAATTCTTCCTCGCTTAGAACAGGTTTCTGCAGCATGCTGGCTACTACAAGTTTTCGAAGTGAAGATAAACCACCAAGAAAAGAAACGAATTCCTTCAATGTCTCAGTCTGATCACTTCTCTTTAGCATGCATGACTTTATGTAGTCTTATAGTTTTCTTTTGGGCAAACCATCTGTTGCATACTTCACAATGATGAGGTATCTCTGAAGTGTAGGTGTTCTTCCCTTTATAAGGGCAAACACATTTTATAACGTTTTTCTCATCCTCAAGTTGATCAGACTTCTCTGGTCTGGATGTATTTGTTTCTGTATCATTTGTTTCTGTATCATGAGAGCGAACACATTCTATCTCTATATTCTCAGCCACAAGTTGACCAGACTTTTCCTTAGCATGCATGACTATGTAGTCTTATAGTTCTCTTTTGAGCGTACCACTTGTTGCATACTTCACATTGATGAGGCTTCTCAGGTGTGTAAGCATTTATCTCCGTAGCATAAAGGCGAACATGTTTTACCAGTTTTTCTCCGAGAAAACCATGTATCGCATCCTGCACAATAATGGTGCTTCTCTTGTGTATGAGTACGCATATGAGCCTTAATTAATCCCCTTTTGGTGAAGCGCCAGTCACATACCTCGCATTGCTGTCGCTCGTGTGCACCTGAATATGGCCTCTCAGACTCCACTCGGTAGTGTAGCTTTTCTTGCACATGTTACACGGATAACGTTTTCTAACTGTATTGTGGATGCTGCAATGTTGCTTCATATTTCCTTTATATCTGAAAGTTTTGTTGCATACATCACAAGCATATCGCTTTCCATCACTACTAACGTGATGTCGAACTAAAGATTTTTCATGACGGAAGGGCGTGTAACATTTTTTACACTTGTAAAGCTTATCCTCCTTTGGATGAGGAAAGTGCAGACGCGAATGTAGAATTAGACTACCTTTATAACCATAACTTTTATCGCATATTTCACACTGATAGGGCTTCTCATTTGTGTGAATACGATAATGGATTCTTAGAGCTAATTTCCGAGCGAAAGATTTGTCACAGAATTCACACTGGCATGACACCTTCGGCTGATTTGCGTGTACAACTTTATGTCGGTCCAGCGTTAATTTCATTTTATAACGATTGCCACATTCTTCGCATTGATAGGGCCTCTCATTTGAATGAACAAATAAATTAATTCTTAGAGCTGACCACATAGTAAAGCACTTTTTGCACACCTCACTGATCCTTGCAATATGTAAATTCTGATGGTCCTTTAGAGAAGAGAGGACTTTCGAGAGAAAATCGCATGGCAGACATCGAATTGAAAGCGCTTCCCTTCCTTGTGGACAAATAGATGCGATTTCAGACTTGTTTCTCTAGCAAAACATTCGTTGCATTGATCACATTTGTATGATTTCACTTCAGAATGAACGTAACGATGAGCAATCAGACGACTTTCTGCACCAAATGTCTTGTTGCACTGGTCACAAGGAAATTTATTCCCTTCAGAATGAATAGCCGAATGTATTGTCAGATTTGCTTTCCGAGCAAAGGAACGATCACATGCTTCACACTTCCACCGCCTAACATTTGAGTGAATGCTTAAATGATTTTTCAGATTATACATATGAATGAAGCGCTTGTTGCATATTCCACATTGATAAGCTGGTTCAGTATGAATTGAAGAATGTCTAACCAGGTTTCTCGGCAAAGATGTCGAATCCGGGGCATGTTTGTCGCCAAATCAAGATGGCGTCCAAAGCCATATTGGCAATGGCGTCCGATGGCATTGCGATGGCGTCCAAAGCCATATTGGCTTTGGACGCCACCGCAATTTCGTTAAAAAAGAAAAAAACGCGGACTTTCCCACGTGAAAAACCTTTTGCATAGGATTGTCATAAAGCTACATCAAAACACCTAGGTTACCATGTTTGGCGATAAATCGCTAGTGCCCCGGATTCGACATCTCCACCCACTCTTGTTCCCGAAGTACAAATTTTACACTGGAACAGTTGTTTATCAGTCAGGCGACTGCTCTGTTCATCCCCCTTGATAATCATACAATCTATGTTAGAAGCTTCAGGCAATGTGGAGTCCGAGGTCATAATTAAAGCATCTATATCCTTTCAGCAGACTCAAAACAGAAAATATTTGGTATGAGCTGTTTGTCAATGCTCAATCCCTCGCTTCCCAAAGCAGTTTAGATAGTGAAGCTGGAACGTGCCGACTACTTTCAACAAGATAGCAGTAACAAAATTCTGCGTCTTGTTCATCAAATGAGTAATGACTACCAGTCTTTCCCTCCCACTTAACAATTGAAGAAAACAACGTGTTTATCATGGAAATTGGACAACCCTGCGTTTTAAAAAATTTCCTTTTATTTATTTATGTTACGTACATTTGGATTTTAAGCTGCAGCCAAAGCTGCTACTTTTACTCCTATTTTTAGAAACAAATATGTACATATTTACACTATGCACTAAAAAGTAGTTTGAATTAAAAAACATTGAAAAAAAAACCACAAATGGGCCTCGGGACCATATGCCTTGGATTCTGTTGAATTATCCATAATGTAAACAGTTTTTCCTCTTCAGCGGTGGAAAAGGTTCAATTCCAGTCATTTACGGTTTGGTGTCGTGAAATATAAGTAGACTGATTCATCGTATTGAGAAGAGCTTCAAAAAGTGGGAGCAAGATGTCGCTAGTAGTCACATGACTTTTACGCGAAAATGCAGCTTGGTTGATTGATTTGATTTTTTTATCGCTTCTCTTGGAGACATAACATTTACTTATAAAGAATTAGCGATGCGAATGTGTATTTTCTGAATAGTTCTTGAATTTGAGTTACGTTTTAACATTGTTAGGCGATGCGAATGTGCATACTACTGAATATTTATTGAATTTGTGTAACTTTTAAATGTTTTTAGCAATTTGTACTGTTGTATAAATAGCTTAAGTTCACATTGGGATCAAGTTTAACTAGCACGTATACAACAAAAATCCGTACGTGTAACATAAATACGTTGTAGTGAATAGATTGATTGCAGGCCCGGAGTTTAGATACGGCCCTCTGGACAGATTTAACCGGCCCTCAAGCCGAATAAGCCCCGTTGGACAGGTTTACCCGGCCCACCAAATATGTTTATTAGGACAGCAGACCAGATACTGGACATGTTTAACCTGCCCGCTGTCCAGATACGGCTCTCAGTACAGTTTTACTTAGCCCGCAATCCAGATACAATATTCCAAATATTTTTTATCATGCCCGGTCCTCCAAATCGGCTTAACCAGCTTGCAGTCCAGATACGGTCCTTCGCACAGGTTTACCAGACCCGCAGTTGAGATCGGTCCTGTGGTGCTGGTTTAATTTATCGCTGGACTGTTTGTTACCTTTTGCAATTGTATATTAAGAGAAAATGTCAAAAGGGTTAGGAGATGCTCACAAGTATATCATCACTGGTTAAAATTTTGTGCAATATAAGTTGTTCTAAACCTGACCTTTATTTCGATATATTATATATATTTTTCTTTAACAACTGTATTACGTGTTGTGAAAATTATCTTAAAGATTTAATAGCAGAAAATAATTCAAACTTCCTTTTTCAAACTTAATGAGGTTAACACGAGTTGGAATAAATGGAAAAATAAATGCACAAGTTAAGAAATGACTGCCTCGATAAATATTTTACTGTTGCATAAAATAAAAATCGTGAAAACAGATAAGTTTGCGTGCTTAAATCACGTCTGGGTCACCACTGAAAGCTTTCATTTATATTATGAATACATAATTGCTTATATTTTTGTAAACGCAAATTTATTTTATTACCATTATATTATTACCATGAAAAGCTACACATATGTTTACAAGATGGAAGGTAACTTTTTTTAAACCATGTACTTAAAATTGTTAGCTATTATACCCAATTTTAGATTTTTGGTTCAAAAACTAAATAAGTTACACCTGTGTGTCTATATATGGATTTTAAATATAACAAAGTGATCAAGTAAATAACTCTCAACAAATTTTATAATTTAAAGCGTGTGCAAAAGTTCTGTGCTGGATTTTTAATATTAAATTTGCATTAATTATTGTGTGTGAAAACAATATTTTAAATACGAAAGATAAATAAGAGACAGTAAACTTATAAAATTTATTGCCACATTCATCACATTTTAAATTCAATAAATAAAATTCATAGAAACATGTAGCCATTTTCTTTCATCTTTGGGAAAACTAATTAAGTGGAACAAAACAACTTTAAATACATAAGAACTGAATAAATGAATTTGTATCAGGTACACATCTTTACAAGTTCTTATTAGAAGTAAATATAAATTGTTTTACTTATAGTTGTAAAAATCATAAATACAAAATTATTTTTATTGTTTTAAGGAATGGAACCTTAAAAGTTTAAGTTATTACAGATTTAACGCTTTTAAAAATTGGTTTTTTCAACTTTAAAAATTGTGGAAGATAAATGTTTTGCTCAATTGAGTATGTTTTGTGTACATAAATTTTCAAATATACTTAATGCATTAAAATACTCTATTTAGAGAGTATTTTAACGCATTAAAAGGGGACACTTTTTGATTTTTTTCTATTTAGAGAGAAAAAAATCAAAGTGTCCCCTTTACAGGTTGAAAACAATAGAGTGAAGAATTTCATTTCACTGTTAAATGTGTTTTTATCACCACGCTTTTTTATCGAGTCAAAGAACGATATAAACATTGAAATGCTCACAAATATTGTTAGAAACAATCTAATTCAGTATGATTTATCTCAGAGAATTACATCTTTTATGCTGCGGATTATTTTTAAAAATTGAATCTGCGGATTGCTTTTAAAAAACTTAATACTGTGTCACTACTTTGTTGAATTATTCCAAGATTTCAGAATTGTTTCTGCTATGGAGTGTTTTAAAAAATTGAATCTGTTGATTGTTTTAAAAAATTAAATCTTAATGCTATGTTGCTACTTTGTTGTATTATTCCAAGATTTAAAAATTGAATCTATGGAGTGTTTTAAAAAATTGAATCTGAATGCTGTGTTGCTACTTTGTGGTATTCCATGATTTAAGAAATGTTTATGCTGTGGAGTATTTTTAAAAATTGAATCTTAATGCTGTGTTGCTATTTTGTTGTATTATTCAAAGATTTAAGAATTGTTTATGCTGTGTAAGGGAGATTTTAATTATTAAGAATGTTATAATTGAAAAAAAAAACAATTTCATTGGATAAACATTAATGGTGGTGACTTCTGTGTGATATGCCAAATGGTAAATTTTGTTGAGTTAGTTGTTTGTAAAAAGAAACAACCCAATTTTATATTACTTTTTGGTCATCTGTTGGAAGTCAACCCATCTCATTTTGATGAATGTCTTTTACATACAAATCAATACAATTTCATTGTAAATAGTGTCTTGGATAATATTACTGATTTAGTAGCAGTTTTTTGTGATGTTTAATAAATTTATTTGTTGTGTTTTTTCTTTAAACACCTAGATTTGACATTCACAACCATATATGAAACTTTTATAAGAAATAATCACAAAGAACAGCTTTTAATAAATTTATTTCTTCAAAAAGACTAATTGTTCAGTCTTTTTAAACTGAACGAGCAAATTAACTCAATTGTCTCAACACAGAATTTGAATCATAAATAAAATTATCTCGACACGGAATTGGAATCATAAAACAAATTGTCTTGACACAGAATTGGAATCATAAATCAAATCGTTTCGACACAGAATTGGAATCATAAATCAAATCATCTCGAAACAGAATTTGAATCATATAGCAAATCGTCTCGACACAGAATTTGAATCATAAAGCAAAGTAAATTGTATTGGTAAAACATGCTCAAATATGAAATTGAAAAAGTAAACTCATTGCTTTTACGTTTTTGCACCAAAAATGAGCATTTGTAAAAGACTAAATTTATAGATATTTTCCTCAAAAATGAGTTAAACTAAATAAAAATGTTGTAAATTAAAGATTTACAACTAACCTTTTAATTTGCTTGTGTTCAAGGTCAAACTTGTTTGTGTTGAGTTTTAATTTGCTTATGGTAAGTTTTAATTTGCTTGTGAAAACAAATTTCTCAACACAGAATTTGAATCATGAAACAAATTTTCTCGACACATCAAATCAAAGTAAATTATCTCAACATAGAAATGATACAAAAACAGATTATCTCAACATAGAATTTGAATCAAAGCAAACTGTCTCGACAGAGAATTTGAATCAAAGCAAATTCTCTCAACATAGAATTTGAATCAATGTAAATTGTCTCAACACAGAAATTAACACAAAAGTAAATTGTCTTAACATAATCACAACAGAAATTAGACCAACAGCATAGTTACAGATGTTTCTAACAAACCAAAAAGTAAAGTTCTATTGGATAGTTTTTTAAAAAAAGAACTAACTCAATAGTATTTACCATTTGGATATCAACACAAATAAATTGAAAAATGATAATCATTGAATTTGTAAACTCACACAAGCAAATGTAGAATTGAAACGAACACACAAATTAACACAAGAAACTCACAAGCAAATACTTAAATAAACTCACACAAGCAAATATTTAAATGAAACTCACACAAGAAAATATTTAAATCAAAATCACAAACATATATTTATATCAAACTCACACAAGCAAATGCTTAAATGAAACTCACACAAACAAATTGTAAATAGAATTTAAAAGGTTTAACCTAAAAGCTTGAAATTATAAACAAGCAAATGTTGAAATTTGGTTTTGGTTGATTTCCTTGAGACTTATAACTGCAGAATCAGGCGTTTGTCTCCATTCTTCCTAATTACAATATCCAATAAATGACACAGGACATACAATAACTGTTGGAATCGGTCTCAAACCTCCAATTATAGTGCCGTGTGGGGCACATAAATTTGAAGAATGTAAATCTTTGAATGTATAAAAGTGAAGAAAGATTGGGGATCATGAGCTGATCAGACTTCTTGTATGTTTTTAAACCATAAGACTTGGTCACGTAATAAAATTTATTTTTAATGTATAAAAACTCTGTCTTCAATCGATAAAACCCAACAATTGGTTATGGGCCTCAGACCTTAAGCTGAACCTGAATTCTGCCACTACCGGTTTCCAGTATGATGGGTATTCAAGAAATGTCCATGTTTTCCTTCCCGAAGTTATCGGATTTCAACTATGCCACGTGGAAGACGGACATGAAGGTATTGCTAATGGACCGGAACTGCTGGGAATTTATCACTAAAACGGAACCTCTATTATTGGAAGATGCTCCAGAACAAGAAAAAAGAGACTATCGTTATAGGAAGCAGAGGACATACACAACTATCTACCAGGGCATAGACAGAAAATATCAAGTCTTAATTTCATCTACTGAGGATGGTAAGGAAGCCTGGGATATATTAAAGACCAACTTTGAACCAGCATCTAGAGCACGATTGGCAGGTCTTGTGGACGAGTTCTTTTCAATCCGCTACCAGCCGGAGGACGAATCCATTGGACTCTTCTGCAAACGAGTGCATGAGAAGCTGTTACAGATAAAAGAATGTGGATTCGAAATCCCAGACCTCTTAGTTTGCTTTCAACTAATAAGACATTTGCCTCACGAATACGATAATCTGGTACAACTGCTATACAGGATGGATGACAACGAGTTCACGCTAGACAATTTGTCTAAACATTTAATAACAGAATCCAGCCGGATCGACCTGAAGCGGAAGGACGAAGGCACAAAATTAAGTATCGTGGCCGATGCTTATGCTACAAGAAACAAGTCATCTAGATACAAGGAGACACGGGCGTCTACTCCTGATCACAGCAGATGCGTACTGGACCCTGAATTAATTCCTTCAAGCCCAAGAAAGTCGACAGTTTGTCGTATGGGGCCGCGACCATTCTGTAACTACTGCAAAAAGTCGGGACATTACGAATCGAAGTGCTTCAAGAAAAGCAATCGGCAGAAACCTGGTGGTGAATTATTTTATATGGAGGACAATCCAAAAACTGATCTTCAACGTGCCTATGCAGTTTCAAATTTTCCAAATGAAAGACCGAGGGAATTTCTCATTGATTCAGCTGCAACTGCTCACTTCTGTAAAGAACGTGATATGTTTACGACATTCAGAAAACTACCACCACAGAAGATCCTAGTCGGAGACAAGGACAGCACCTCGGAAGTATTAGGTATGGGTGATATTCAATTTACAGTTTTAGATAGAAACAGAAATTATGATATAACTTTAAAAGATGTGTTATACTCGCCTAATATGAGAAAAAATTTAATTAGTGGTGCTCGTATTGACCTTGTGGGAAACCAAATTAAATGGGGAAATAACAAAATGATTATTTATAATAGTTATAATAAATATTTGTTTACTGTTCCCAGAATTGGAAAATTGTATATCTTGAAAGGTTATCCCAAGATTAAAAATTATACATATGTAACTGGTTTAGATCTAGAAAAAGCCCACCGTAGGTTTTGTCATGTTAACATGCCCTTAATTGAAAATATGAGTAAAATTAATTGTGTAAAAGGAATTGAAAAACTTAATTGTAAGAATATAGATAAAAATTGTAAGATCTGTGCTATTGCTAAATCCACTAGAATATCCTTAAAAAGAAACTATATGTACGAAAGGAAAACTAAAAATGTTTTGGAAAGGATCCATATGGATTTGTGGGGTCCTGCTCCAGTTAACTCTCTAGGTGGAAACAAATACTTTTTATCTATTATTGATGATTTTTCACGTAAAGTAACTGTTTATATTATTCGAAATAAGAATGAAGTTTTTGATTACTTTAAAAAATACTTGGATAAAGCTGAAAGACAGCTAAATGTTAAGTTAAAATGTGTCCGAACTGACAATGGTTTAGAATTTTGTCACAAAGAATTTAAAAAGTTTTTAAATGATATAGGAATAAAAATCGAAAGAACTTCAACTTATACCCCTGAACAAAATGGCATTGCAGAAAGGTTCAATAGAACAGCCATGGATTGTGTCAGAGCTATGCTTCAAGACAGTGGTTTACAACCACAATTTTGGTCAGAAGCACTTTTAGCATTTATTCATACTAAAAATAGATGCGAACACAAATCAACTGAGGGTATATCTCCTAACGAAATATGGACTGGTTTCAAACCATCAGTAAAACATTTTAGAATTTTTGGCTCTTTGGCATATGTTCATATTCCTAAAATACAGAGAAATAAATTACAACCCAGAGCTAAACTTGGTATTTTGACCGGATATGGTTTGAAAACTAAAGGTTACAGAATATATGTACCAAACGAGAAGAGAATAGTTGAAACAGTCCATGTTCATATCGACGAAAGTAAGAAAGCTGTTGATGTACTATTTGGTAAAAACTTTGAGTACGTTTCTTTCGATCTTAATTCTAATATTCCTATTTATCAATCAAATGAAAATATAAAAGTAAAATCGGAAAGTGAAACTCAAGTTTTAGATTCTAAAGATTTAGTTAAAACTGAGGACTTAAAAAGTCTTAACATTTCAAATTGGCGAAGAATCGAAAAACCTAGAAATAAAAGCAATAGGATAGATGTATACTATTATTCTCCTGAAAATTTGAGAATGAGATCTTTAAATGATATTAAAAAGTACTGTACTAAAAATAAGATTAGGTTTGATCCTGTAAATTTCAATTTTAAGCCAGAAACTGAACATCCTAATGTGGATATTTCTAATGTGCCATCTACTTCTAGTGATGAATCTAATTTTTTAGACCAACAGATGTACGACATGTATGATCAGTGTTACAATGTCGAAATCCCCAAAAGTTATGAAGAAACGCAAGCAAGTAAGGATAAAATTAAATGGAATACTGCCATGAATGAAGAAATTCAGATAATGAAGGATAGGCAAGTATGGAAATTAGTGGACACACCCCCAAATACAACCATAATTGGAAGTAAGTGGGTGTAGAGCATAAAAATGGACGAAAACAATATACCTAAAAGGTATAAAGCTCGTCTTGTTGCTCAAGGTTTTAAGCAAAAACCCGGCATTGATTTTAAAGATATTTTTTCACCGGTTGTGAATTTTTCTATTGTTAAATTATTGTTTGTACTATTGATTTCTATGTTGGGTTGGTATCACTGTCAAGTTGACGTGAAAAGTGCATATTTATATGGACACCTTAAGGATACTATATACATGAAACAGCCAAAAGGATTTGTGCTGAAAGGATCCGAAAACAAAGTATGTCTATTGGAAAAGGCTATATATGGTCTGCATCAAAGTGGTAGAGAATGGAATTTGGAATTAGACGGTATTTTAACTAAATTAGGATTTTCTCAGTTAAATTGGTGTAATTGTGTCTACAAATTTAAAGATGTAATTTTAATTGTTTATGTAGATGATATGGTTTTGTTTTCAAAAAGGGAACATTTGATAAATGAAGTAATCGAATTATTGGACAAAAAATTGGATCTTACAGTCCTAGGTAAAACTAAATATTTGTTAGGCGTAAACTTTCAAGAAATTGAAAATTCGATTTATTTACATCAAATTACCTACATTGAAAAATTAACGTCAAAATTCAAAGATCTTCCTAAAAGTTTTGTGAATTTACCTTTTAAAATTGGTTGTAACTTACCTGATAAGGTTAAAGAGGAAGAAATAATTGAAAATGATTTAATGAGGAAATTTCCCTATCGTTCCTTAATAGGATGTTTATCGTTTTTGTCAGATAGATCCAGACCAGATATTGCATTTGCTGTTAATATAATGTCTCAGTTTTGTAATGGTTATACTTACAAACACTGGTCTTACGTTGTTGATATTATGAACTATGTTTTTCTTACAAAGGATTTTAAAATTAATCTTTCCAATGTAGAAAGTTCAAATTTGATTGCTTTTTCTGATGCAAATTGGGGATGTGGTCTCACAAACAGACATTCAAGCAGTGGCTATTTAATTTATTTTGGTAACATCCCAATATCATGGAAATCTTCTAAACAAAAGTGCATAGCTCTTAGCTCAATGGAATCTGAATTTATTGCACTAACCGATTGCACTAAAGAAGTTATTTGGTTTAGTAGAATTATAAATGAATTAAGTTTGTGTGATTACATAAGACCCCAAGTATATTGTGATAATCAATCTGCTATCTATTTTTCAAAAAATAGTCAGGAAAATCAGAAAACTAAACATATTGATATCAAGTACAAATTTATTCGTAAATTAATAAAAGATGAACTATTTAACGTAAATTATATTTCATCGGAAAATAATTTGGCTGACTTTTTAACAAAGCCTTTATTGTTAAATAAATTTAAAAATATTATTAGAAAAATATTTTGTTAGATTTATATATATATATATTGAATTGTAATACATCTGCTGAGGTTTTACAACCGATGGGGCTGCATGTTGGAATCGGTCTCAAACCTCCAATTATAGTGCCGTGTGGGGCACATAAATTTGAAGAATGTAAATCTTTGAATGTATAAAAGTGAAGAAAGATTGGGGATCATGAGCTGATCAGACTTCTTGTATGTTTTTAAACCATAAGACTTGGTCACGTAATAAAATTTATTTTTAATGTATAAAAACTCTGTCTTCAATCGATAAAACCCAACAATTGACACACACAGTGAAAGCTTTACTGACATAGAAGAGAGAAATACACCCAGGGAGGAATGCACCTGGCAGGAATCGAAACTGCGCCGCCTACAACTCGAAGGTTGCTAGCGCATTGGGCAGACCCACTGAGCCACGACGGCCCCAAATGTTGAAATGAAACTCACACAAGCAAATTGAGAAACTGGATTGCACCCTGAACACGGAATTTGAAAGGTTTGACACAACAAAAATAAATTGAAAGGATAATCACTAAACACACAGAATTTGAAACATCAATTTTCAATGCATTGGGAGAAATACAGTGCGATATCGTTCCATTACAAAATTTGATAACACGATATTTTCTCGAATGTTCTAAATCGATGCAACCCAAGATCCAATAGGTGGCATCACTGTTGAAAACTATTTTATCATTCAGTCAAAATTTGTCTCGAAATAAAACTTGAATACTTTTAAAAAACGGAATGAATGCTTTTTAATCATTTTATGAAAAGGAATAATACCTTTTTCATAAAAGGAATAAATGCTAAATCGGAATAAACACCTTAAACCTAAAAGTAATAAAACCTTGAATGTTATTATTTAAAGTCTTTAACAGGATTTATTTTCAACAGATGGCGCCACGCTTTAATTTGCATAGCTTTCCACATGATTGTTCAAGTGCCTTTTTGGATTTATTTGCATCGTCATACCAAGATTAAAAACACATTCATACAAGCTTATAATTAATGAATTCGTTTTTATTTGATACATAAGCTTGAATAAAGAATTCTTTTTTTTATTTGATACATTAGCTTGAATAAAGAATTCTCTTTTTATTAACACCGAGTTCAAGCATATTGCTTATGAAACCACCTTACAATCGGTGAAACTTGATCGCATAACTGATGAAAACTTTTTGAAATGCGAAAAAGTTGTCAAGTTATGTGCAGATTTTGTGTGTGCAAGTACGTAATAACCGCACAAGATTTTATCGTGCAATATTTTTTCGAATTTGATTTTAGAAAAGGGAATTTGATTTTTTAAACTGGAATTTGATTTTATAAAACCGAATTTAATTTTTTAAACCTGAATATAATTTTTTAAAACCGTTGCTCTAAAAGCCCACAACATAACATGTTTCTTGAATATCTACTCTAAATAATAAGAATGATATATCGGTATATAGATGTTTATTCTTAAAAATGAGGCTGTAATTACCTGTGTTAACTTGAAATAATTAGAATAGAAGCTTATGAAATCAATAGTTACCTAAAGACTCTACAATTTAACTCTCAATCATAACATAGAATATCTCTCTACATATTTCTTACTTGCAAACAACACAACGAAAACATGATTATCTTTGTGTAAACGTGAATACGCTATAACCAAATCTAACCTTATATTAAACAGGAAAGTTAATTAGAATAAGCATAGCATACTTATCTTAAAAATAATTAGAATGAGATATTTGCCTAGTGTTTCTTAAAAAAATCTTACTTGGAATAATTCACAAACAATTATGATAAAACTCAATTTTCTTCAAAACTCGAATTATAATCATAATATGTATAACATAAAAAGTAAATTCTATTGGGTAGTATTGATATAAAAACAATACTCGCTCAACAAATTCACCATTTAGCAACACAAATTTTTAAAGAACAAAACAGCACATTACACAACAGAAATAATCTTAAATACTAAATTTGTTTTAAGAATGAGAGGTGTATATAAAGGCACAATTTAGTCGAGAGCTCTTCAGTTCTCTCACTCGACTGGTATGAGATAGATATAAAGGATAGTGCTTCTTCCAAAAGTTATTCAAATCGGTATGTGTTGACTCTCTTTTTAACCTGCCTTTGATCATTTTCTATGTTCCAGTGTTTATTTAACATTGATGCAAAAAAAGTGATTCATCATTTCTTTTATGTTAAAACTCAGTGTAATTTAACATCAAACACTGAGTCTCAATGTAAAAAGTGATTGTATATTCATCAAGCTGTGAAGGATTAATTATCTTCTTTTCCCCTACCACTTCAGAATCATGGAAAGTCCAATTGCTGTGCTAAAGCCATTTTTAGTCAACGGTGTATCATATAATACTTACATGTATTGGAATAAACGGAGGCAATCTAATAAACCAATTAAATTTACACCTCTATCTGAAGAATCCTCGGAATCCGATGAAGAGCTTGCAGATTTAATTTCACTTTCGCATACATATTCTTCACATGGATCTCAATCATCTTTACGTAGACCTTTACCCTATTTGAGTACATCTTCTTCGCCTGGACGTGAACAAAATACAAGAACTTTTCGAGGATACTATGGAGTTAATTCAAAAGATGAAAAAATTGGGTCTACATGTGAAGAAAATAAATTGTATTTACAGGTTAAGAAAATAAAAAATGTTTTAAAAAAATTGTCTTAAGAACAATACAACACAGAAATAATCTCAAATACTCTATATTTGGTACAGCTGCAGTCTCCGCCGCGCGGAGTGGCAATGACTTTTGGCGCAGTTTTAAGCGACTGATGCCGGCTGATGGTAACCCGAATTTTTCTCTGGTTAGGGTTCTCGTGTTTTTATGGCAACCTTGCCAGCGTCCAGAAGTGTCGATTCATCTTTTTTCTGGATTGTTCTATTTAATTCCGATTTCCAACATAGTCAAGTGCTCTTGCATAGATTGTTCTTTTCAGTTTGGACGCGGATTTGGATTATCCCTGCGATTTCTACAAATCCACGTGTATCCATCGCTCTGAATTCCTAACAGAAAACGTCATTTCCCCGTTGCATTTATCGCAAGAAAATTTAGATTTAATTAATCCCGATTCCTTTAAAAGTTAAAAAAAGCTCTTTATATCGCGACACAACTCGTAACAAAAAAAACGATTACCAACTCCCTCAGTCCTGAAAGTTTGTCTACCACCAGAAAAAGTAAACTTTTAAGTTGCGAGAAAAATTCTGTCAAGATGTGATTTCCTTTAAAAAATATTTTTTGTATTTTGTGTATATTTAATCCAGATTTGCAGTATTTTACTAGTCAAAATGTTGTTTTATCCATATTTATATATTTAATCCATATGTATGCAGTATGTATTCAATTTAGGAAGATTTCAGTGGCGACATAAAAAGTGCGCCAAAAAAACCCACGTTGCCACTCCGCGCGGCAGAGACTGCAGCTGTACCAAAAGAACACAGCAGAAATAATATGGCAAATATTATTCAAAAATCAACATAGCATAAACATTCTTAAATACTATATTTCTTAAGGAGCAGAAATAATATTAATATTCAAAAGTCAACACAGCAGACACAATCTTAATATTTAAAAGTGTATCTAAATTTCTTAAGAACATAGCAGACACAATCTTAATATTCAAAAGTATATCTAAATTTCTTAAGAACTTGGCAGACACAATCTTAAAATTCTTAACACAGCAGGATCAATATTAAATAGATTATAATTCATTTCTTAACACAGCAGGAAAAATATTAAATATATTATAATTAATTTCTTACCTGAAATATAGCATATAAATTGAGAATTTTAAATCTTTAATCAGTCAGCAAAAAACAAAAGCATATATGTTGTGAAAAAAAGGACGCCGGTCCTATCGTTGCCACAAGGTTTCTACTTAATTTTCCAACAAAAATCTAAATGGTGTTGGTGTTCGACTACATTTTTGGTTAACTGTGCTGTCATTTTTCTTATTTTACCTCCAGATGATCTTAAAAATTGTTGTTTTAGGATGATAAATATTTATTAAATCTCATGCTTTATTAAAGAATGGAATACGTATTAGAAAATTAAAAATCCCTACGACTGACACAATTTATCAAGTGTAGTTTAGTATAAATTTCTGATAACTTAAGAAAAGAAAAAAAAATATTGTTATCTCAGAATGTGAAAATAGTTATTTATGCTCGAGTTTTATAGAAGAAAAGTTTGGAAATGGTCAGACATATATTTTAAATTACTGAAAAGGCTTTACCTGTAGCCCACGTGCCAGCTATTTCCCCTTTCTGGTTCTCTTTTTCCCTAGACTCGTCTATTTTCCCCTCTACTTATCGCTACTAATCAGTGATTGGTGACAAGAGTGTTTTTTGTGCTATTAGTTACATGCTTTCTAGGTATAGGATTCGCGGTTGCCAAATAATTCCCGAGAAGGTCTAAAATGGCTGCTCTCGTAGAAGGGCAACAATATGGCCTTTCCGCTCAGGACAAAATTAATTGTACAAAATCTCTAGTTTTCGTTAAATTAACTGATTCGGCATTACGTTCAATTGAGGAATATGTCAAAAACAAGGTAAGCTATGAACTTATTTACTTCTAGTTGTATTTGATGTGTGTTTCAAATGTTCTTGAAGGGATTGCTTACACGTCGAACTTATTTGTCCCATTTAAATTTTAATAAAAATAGTGCGATTTTAACCACCAGAATTCTTTGGTAACACGCAGAAAATGTGCTTCAAATGGAAGTTTGCTTAAAATTGGCAAGATTTGATTCCGTATGTGATAAACAGATGTCAAATGTAAATTTGTGTACGTGTTGGCTAATCTTTTTGCTTTGTGTTTTCCCAAAAAGATTATCCTCCGATTATTATTATTTTGTTGCCTTATGTGCTGCGTTAATTAATCTTACCCTTAATACAACAAATGAACTTCAAAGAGCGATTTTTCATTTTTAAATCAATTATCTTTTCGCGTTCCGAAACCTGAATGGAAAGGTTGGCAATAAAAACTTCAGAATTTGCAGTTTTACTGAAAATCGTCTTTCTTCCGTTGCAGAATTCATAAATACATACAAAAACTTATGCCAAAAGACTTTGTAATTGTTTCTTTTGTAGAAAAATTAAATTTTACAGTCATTGTTTACCTTGTGAAATGAATTAGCACAGCACTTTTAATTTATGAACTTCAGTGTTACTTGTGCAAAGTTTACATTTCTCGCTCAATCAGAAATTTTGTTTTTGAAAATTACCACTTAGGCAATTGCTCCTCAGTCAATCGAAATTCCTTGTAAAAAAATATATATGTTCTAGGCACATGTTTTCATTCTACATTGGTCATGTGTTAAAGCAAAACTTATCCATTTCTAATAACCATATTATTTTTCTTAATTCAAACCCATGGATGTTATTATTCAATTATAGGCTTACTTACACACAATTACACGCAATTTACCTTTTAATTTTTATTTAATGATGCAATTGTGTTAGTATTATTGAAAGGGCACAGATATTGTAAATCTGTTTAATAAACCTATCATATGTGTGATTAATCTGAAATATAAGATTGAAATTAGTAAAAGTACTGATTTGATTTTTGAAGTTCTTGTTTTTTTGATAAAAATTTCTTGATAAGTTCTTTTCTTTAAAATTGGTTATTTCCTCAACTATTGTTTTTGTATTTTATGATGTGGAATTATCACTGTATCATTGGTCTAAATGGAAAGAGTATGGGTTGACAAAAAATATAAGGGTAAATACATGGATCTCTAAAATTATATAACATGAATGATTAGTTCAGAACCTCTTTAGATATGGACAAATGTGTAGGACAAATTAACCAACTTGTAATTCTATATTTTAAGATATAAGGTAGTTCTTTGCAAATAAATCAGCTCAGTGATTAGTTTGTAATTTTCACCAAAATTATTTAAAAATTGCTGATGTTAGATGTAAAAGCTTTTATGTTGCAGGAAAAAGCAATGCTTATTGCTTCTGTTGAAAAAGTATTAATTTAACAAAGCACTGAAAAGTTGAAGATGTTTTAATAATTCTCTAAATACTATTATCTTACATGCAAGATTAGTGGTAAATGCATTACTGAAGAAATCAAAATTTAGTTAGGCCTACTGCAGATTTTAACTGCCCCTTTAACTTGATTTCAACCTAAAAGTGACCATTTAATGTTCAATAAATAATTTAGCTTTAATAAATATTTTTAAATGCAATTTAATGATGCTTGGAAAACAAATAGCTACTCAATTTTTTTTGGTTTTTATGAAAGCTTACCTCAACCAGCCTGATGTACAAGTTCACCTGCTTGAAAATTGTTTGTTTTGTAGTCAATTTAATTCCAATGTTGTAAATAAAATACAAATTCTGTTTGAAATACATATTTCATTATAAAGTATCCTACTGTTGACTCCCAATTAGTATTGAGAAGTTTATGTGGTTTGTTAGTGCTAACACAATAGTTATCTCTATACTTCTAACAGTGAAGCTTTTCTTTTGAGTGTCTTTTTCTTAATGTTCTGTTGATGGTATCTGATCCTGTGTATGTGTTTCTAATGAAATAAAAATTTAAATAATTTATAGAAGATCAAAGTTGAATGATATACAATAGTACTGTAAGCACATTGACAGAAAGTAAATTTGTACATGAATATTGCATATCCCTATGTTGCCTTAGATATGTATGTTTTTTCTATATGAAATACAAAATGGAAAAATAATTTTGTGGGGATGAGAATAATTTTATTTTCAAGATAATTTAAATTAAGTTACTTAAAATATCTAATAAATGCAAGTATTATGTTTTGAACTGTTCACTTTTAATCATGTGATGGAATTTTCAATGAATACTAGTGACTAAAAAACATTTTGTGCAGATGAATACCATGATGGAAACACGTTAAAAAGATCATTTGTAAGAAATAACAATAAAATCCTAGTTAATGATGTAATTTGGCGCGATTTAAATTTTTGTTGCCAAGCAAATGCCAAATTGTCATAGCTAACTTTACTGGTAAGGTGCCAATTTGGCAAATGTTGGCGACTGCACTGCTTTCCAGGATTTAACCGAGATATTTTCCCTTTCTCAAATGTTGCTTGAATTTGTTTTATGGTTTAGAGAAAATCTAGTCGTATTTGTCTGCGTTTTACATTTTGTTTAAATTTTACTAAGGCAGCTAAAATAAGGTGTTACCTAAAGAGTTAAGTTAGTCAATAATTTGTCAAAAGATTTGTTATAGTTTCATTGTAAATTTAATTTTCCGTAGCTTACTGGAAAGTATTTCTTTATTTCCTCTAAGCAGAAATTTTTCTTACTGAAACTAATTTCTACACAGGAGAATTTCAATTTTATGTTCTACAAACCTTCACAAATGGTACATTTTGATTTCCAGTAAAAATGATTTGATAAATGTGCACATTTTATTAGTTTGAGTTCCTTACAACTTCAGTCTATCACACTAACCTACTTAGGAATAAAATATGTAGAGTAGTATATTAGTGCTTGTATACTTCCAATGGCCTAAAGGGTTCACTTAGGCAGGCAGGTGAGCAAATTTGACTCTTTCTAAACCATCTCCCTCTTCTGTGTCTTGGAATAAAATCACTCATACATAACTCACAAACAAGTATGAAGTCTCAACATAAAAACAAGAATGTTTTTCTATGAAAGTGTTTATGCTCTTTGTTTTTTCCAGGCAGATAACATTTCTAGGCCAACTATTCAATTTTCTAATTCAAATGGGGTAAGTACTGAATTTCTAAAAAATTCAATTTAAATGTTGCTGTTTACAATTTTTCCTAGTCATGATATTTTACTCGGTCGCAGTTGCAATTTTTTCGAATGCCCGAGTGAAGTGTAGCTTGTTTATGAATTCCAACATTTAATTCTGGTTTCATTTGGAATTAAATGAATTTTTGTTGCCTGAACCAAGAATTCACTGACTAAAATGCTTCATTATTTTTGAAATGGCTTTCTGAACCTAACAATCAGTGTTTTCTGGAATGTTATATTCCATGCCTATTCCGGATTGACTCGTGTGGAGACAAAGCTGTTCCCTAAGTTGGTCGACTCGATAAAGCATTGCTTAAGTTCAACAAGATTTTTAGTCTGCACATCGCAAATTTTTATTTAGATTGTAGTAAACAGTTGACCAGATTACACAAAATTATATTAATTTTGAAAATAACTTTTATAGATATTAATGATTTCGAATTTTGTAAAATTTGTCTCAAAATAGGTATTAATATGTTGTCTCGTGGTGTTTCAGTGATTTGTTATCTTCAAGGATGGATTTGTTGTATATTTGAACGTTTTGCTGAACAATTTATTGACAGAAGTTTTTATTTTAGTGATGTTGGCTGAAGAATGTTAGGAATGATGGAATGAATGAGACTATCTTTTGTTATAGAACAGAAAAATAGTGTAACAGGAATACTAAAAATGTACCCAATGGGCATATAACGTGGGCAAGAACCGTAACAACGGTTTGTTTATGGATTTTGCAGTTCTTAAAAGACTTAATTTGTGGAAAGAAAGTTCTTAATTTTCCCTATTATTTCCTAAGTATGTACTCACTTTTAAAAAATCAAATACATTTAAACTTGCAAACTTTTTGGCAACTGGGGAAAAGTATTTAGTTGCCACTGACGCCTCACTTTTCACTCCTAACTTCTAACCCTAGAAAGTTCGACTTAGCGATCAAATATCTAATAAATTTTTAGTTTTCTAACAAGCAGCACTGCTTATCACAATCAAGTTCAACAGACATGTTCTACAGCAGAAAAGTAACTTTGCTCCTTTCTAGAGATGGGAATAGTATATATCTATTTTGTTTCTCAGTAAGAGCTTGTAAAAAACATTCAATCCCTGCATGAATGCATTTCCAATTGCAAACAACCATTTCCTATTTTTAAATATTCTCATCTCTAGAAAGCAAAGTTACATTTCTGCTGTAGAACATGGTTGTTGAACTTGTTTGTGATAAGCAACGCTTGTTAGAAAACCAAAAAGTTATTAGATATTTGATCGCAAAGTCGAACTTTCTAGAGTTAGAAGTGAAAAGTGAGGCATCAGTGGCACCTAAATACTTTCCATTGGTTGCCAAAAAGTTTGCAAGTTTAAATTTATTTTATTTTTTTGAAAAATAATTTCCTATGGGTTAATGTCCCCAAATGGGAACATTATCCTCATGGGTCAGAACATTAGGATTATAAAAAAAAAGTTTAATGGAGAAAAAACATATTCTGGGTATTCAGGAATGACGAGGTTAAAATTTATGCTCTGGTTTATCAAATGTAATATACAAAGACTTGAACTCCCTAGATTAGAAACTAAGAAGACAGATGTCAATGGTACCTTAGCATGTCCCTTCAGTGGTCAAAATACTATACTTGGGTGCAATTTCAAACTGTTTTGTTTTCGTAGATGTGCATAAGCACAATGTTATTAATAATTAGGGGCTGGACTTATTTGCATGTGAGAGCCTTTTTTCCCTCCAAGGAGGACTTTCGTTTTGCATTTCAGTGCGGGTTGCTGTATTTATATTGATAGAATGAATAAACTCTCGGAATTTGCATCTTACAAGAAAGAATTCAGGAAACTTGTGTCCAAAATCTCGGTGTTGATCTCGTCATCTGACCGTGTTCAAAATGACGAGGTGTAGCCCTCGGTTTTTTTCCCTTCAGGATGGATCCCGGACCGTCGCCAATAGCCCGTTGCGTTGCTCCAGTTCGACGTTAATTAAGTGCCTACCTACCGAAGCAAAACCCTGACCACGTTGCTGCAGAAGGGGGGCGAAATTTCTTTGACCTGAAGGCAAACAGCCATGTCGGCTGGGTTAAAAAAACAATCGAAAGGTCGAGGTCAAGGCCGAGACAGGGGCTATCGGCAGGGATTGCCGTCTTCCGCAATCAGGTTTGGCGAGCTTTCACTTAGAATTCAGAGAGCATCCTCTTTTTCTTACTTTATTTACCGCGCTGGGTTGTTGACATTTTACGGTAAACATCGGCTTTTGCACCAGGAAGAGGATTGTCTGCTTCCGGAGGGAGAGCCTTTGTTTTCACTCTCGGATCTCACCCGTTGTTCTTTCGGGGGCTCGAAATTGGACACTCATTTTTTTTTGCACCGAGATTGGGAAACTCGTTTTTATTTTACTGGGACAACGAACTTTAAACCTGAAGCGATCAAAAGCAGCTTTTGATCGCTTCAGGTTGGGAAGCTTTCGTAAGTGAAAGCAAGTTTCTTGGAATTGTGCGAAAGCGTTGCGCTACTGGGCAGTAGACGTAGCCGGGATTTTGTTTCGGACGGGGCCATGTTTATCTTTTTCGTTGTCTTTGGTTGTCAAATTCTGACAAATCTCGGTTGATCGAAGTAACCGAATGACGACGATGGTTCCGCCACTATCGACACAAAGATTGCCATCAAATAGCATTCTGAAAATCTAAAAAATCTACTTTTTGTTTGTGTCACGTGGGATATTTTATTTAAATCCATTTATGAGCCCTCAGGGGGCATATTTTCGGGTGTATACGGGCATCGCAACCCAAGGCACCCGAGTGATTTTTTCCTCCCTTTCATTTTTACCCTCGACTACCCTTATGCTTTCTCTTCCTCCCTCATTGTGTTGTCTGTCTTGTTTGATGCAGCCTGGCCAAATATAGCCTTGCGCCATGGAACCCGAAAACAACCAACCATTTATAATGAAGCATCGATATGCTCATTTCAAATAGAATAAACATTATAAAGCTGCATTTGATGTATTTATCCAAAAAAATTCATGGCAAAAAGTTCATACCACAATTAGCTTCTGAACGTACACTTCGATTACATCCCTTTTACTTGTTCAAAAGCTATTGGTATTGTTTTGACCTTTCGGAACCATGCTCGCTTAGTTTTATTATGCACCAGTTTCCTTCTATAGTCAGACCTCAGTATCCAGAGCGTAGCATTAGCAATGTTTCGTAGCTCCATAGTCCGGATTTTATACACTGCTGGCCACTGTAAATGCAACACCCTGAAGGAAGCATGCAAATAATATGAAATTTACAACATGCATTAGCGGAGGTGAGATATGCAAATGATTAGAATTTCAGCGCAGACGCACATCACGCGCGCCTGTGGCGCCACTTCAAAGCGCTATTTAAGGCTTGGAGATTTCGACGATTTCAAGTACGGCAATTGTGTTTTTCTTGTGGTTTTTTCAAAAAAAAACGATCAATTATGCCTCGTAGAAAACAGCGATCATCTTTTGATCAAGTATCCGAGTTCGACAGAGAAAGGATAGTGGCCTACCGAGATTGTGGATTATCTTTCAGGGAAATCGGTAGTCGTGTTGAACGAAACCAAACAACTGTAATGCGGATATGTGATCGTTGGATGCAGGAGGGTACGACGGACCGACGTGTTCGATCGCATCCACCTCAGTGCACCACTTCACGTGATGACAGGCATATTGTGCGTATGGCAGTGACGGATCGCTCAACCACATCACGAACCATAGCACAGCACTTTCAGTCTGTACCGCATCATCCAGTGTCTGCGCGTACCATTCGACGCCGTTTACAGCAGAGTGGTCTGTCCGCAAGACGTCCATTGCTTCGTCTACCCTTGACGCAGAACCACAGACGTTTCCGCCGCCAATGGTGCGATGAAAGAAGGATGTGGACGGCAGAATGGAATGAAATTGTCTTTACTGATGAGTCACGCTTCTGTCTGCAACACCACGATGGTCGGATTCGAGTCTGGAGACACCGTGGAGAGAGGATGCTGAACAGCTGCGTTGTGCACCGCCACACTGGTCCTGCACCGGGTATTATGGTATGGGGCGGTATTGGATATCACTCTCGCACTCCTCTAGTACGCATTGCCGGTACTTTAAACAGCCAGCGCTACATCTCCGAGGTGTTGGAGCCAGTTGTCCTTCCTTACCTTCAGGGCTTGCCCACAGCCATATTTCAACAGGATAATGCGCGACCACACGTGGCACGCATTGTCCAAGGGTTCTTCGTCAATCGCCAGATTGAATTGCTTCCCTGGCCAGCTCGCTCTCCGGATCTTTCGCCGATAGAAAACATGTGGTCCATGGTTGCTCAACGATTGACCCAGAATACATCCCCAGCTGCCACACCAGATCAACTTTGGCAACGTGTGGAAGCTGCTTGGTCTGCTGTACCCCAAGAACACATCCAAAGTCTCTTTGAATCAATGCCGAGGCGTGTGGCAGCGGTGATCTCCAACAATGGCGGCTACTCTGGCTACTGATTTTGGCAGGAACCACACTTCACAGAAGTCTATAAATTTAATCATTTGATACTTGGTCAACATGTTATCTACAAAATAAATTTTGTTGTGATATCTCTTGTCTTTCTTGGTGTTGCAATTTGGGTGGCCAGCAGTGTATTTTTTGCATTCGTTTGTCCTTCGATAACAGAAAACGTTGATTTCTGAGCGTAATTTACGTATAATTATGTACAATTTCTCTTAAAAAGGGGGCACCATTCACGGTATAAACTCCCTGCTACTCGGTAACCGCCCCATATATATGCTCAGTTTAACTTAACTATAAACGAAGTATTTAACCTAACAACGAAAATTTAGTCCCTTTTTTTAACTATTAGCGGACGGAAAAAATATTTTTTCGGATTTTTTCTTCACAGAAAATTTTTGTCATCTGACCGTGATTCAAAATTACGATAATTAAACCAGTCCGAAAATTTTCCAAGGGGCGCCAATTTCGAAGTTTTGGCTCCTAGCCGTGGCAACCATGAAGGGAAAAAAGTCGTAATCTGTTAGCTAGATTTCCATGGAAACCGTACTAGGAAAATATTTATTTTTGAAATTTAAATTTCTTGGCGATATCTTTAACGTCTTTCATACTGAATTCGCACATTTTGTGCTTCAGCCGATTCATTTTGTATCTGAGCAACTCAAATTGAAACTAAAATAGGGTTTAGAGGAGACCTGCTACTATTTTAAAGATTTATGCTACTTTACAAGTGCGTGGCATCCCTGTGCATGGTAAAACATTGAAATGACTGCATGAAACAATCTCTTTGACCTTATTATTTTTCTATCGAAGCCCCCCTACCGTCCCTCTAGAAGCCTGTCGAGGCTTTCTCATTGGGTCTGCCCTTTGGAAGCAGTGATGTGGTGAATGGAGGGGGAAAGGAAACAATGTCTATCCTGAAAACTGTTCCCGTCTCTCAAGTCCGGAAGACGGTGGATTCTAGCTGGCCGTGGTAGCCCAGTTGGGAGAGTAGCGGTTTAGCAACCGGAGAGTTGCGAGTGCGGAACTCGGTCCAACCAAAGACTCGTGTACGTGGTGGGCTGGTGCACGTCGAATCTGCCGTGGCCTCAAATGTCTTCACGTTGGCGTGGTGTGGGTGCCAGCTCAGGCTTTGACCTCGTCATCTGACCTTGGTATAAAATGACGAGGCGTTGTCCTCGGATCTTTCCCTTCGGGATAGATCCAGGACCGTCGCCAATAGCCCGTTGTGTTTCTCCAGTGCGACTTTGAGTAACTACCGTCCTACTTACCTAGAATCATCAGGCCCTCAGGGGTGTACGGGCTTCATGCACTCGAGGTACTCTAGTGATCTTCTCTTTTCACGTGAGGTTTCCTGTCTTAAACACGGGGATTGCGCTCCCGAGATGCCCAAGCGATCTTTTTCTTTAATCCCACTATTCTGTTCCCCTTTCACGACATTTCTTACTCTATGTTGTGCTTTACGCAGTTTGTCCAAATATGGCCCTTGCACTCCGAAACGACCGAATGTATTCGGAAGTTCTTGACCGTCCTCGGGGAAACTCTAGTTTCCTCTAGTACACAGGAGCATAAAGCACTGTATCTTGTAATCCAATCACTCGATGCATTCCTCCGCATTCGATTACAGCAGCGCCTCTTGATTTATCCCTTCCTCAGAAGTGTGTGACCACCTGTGGGCTCCGGCCTGAGCACACACGTTCTGCGTGTGCACCGCGTCGGGAGCGACAGGTTCCCAAACACTCGGCTCTGGGCTTTTCCTTATTAAGTATTGTTCGGTGGGGTGCTCATAAGAAAACGAGGCCACGCAAACGTTCCAACCCAGGCCCCCGTTATGAGCATGGAAGCTCATTCCCCTTTCCCGTTCTTATTGTACCCATTCGGGGAAATGAAAGTCAAATTTTTGCCCCAAAACGTTAAAGTAAATTCATTAATTTCTGCTGTCACCATTTAGGTGCATCTTTATATTCTGGGACCTCAGGGACACATCTTTAGATGCCCCGTACGGCCATCACAACCTCGACGTTCCCGAGTAATCTTTCCTCCCTTTCATTTTTACCCTTGCCTACCCTTTTGCTTTTCTTCTTCCCTCATGTGGCTCTTGTGCCATAAATATTCAATCAATCTTCCTCCCTCATTGTATTCTGTCTCGTGTTTGGCTCAGCTTGGCTAAATATGGCCCTTGCACCTTAAAGCACTAATACAACCAACCAACCTAATATTTTTTGGGCCGCGTTATCCCAGTTGGAAGAGTAGCGGGTTAGCAACCGGAGGGTTGCAAGTACAAAACTCCAACCATAGGCCGTCGTGTCGTACGTGGGGGTTGCTACACGTTGAATCTGTCGTGGCCCCAAAATCCTCAAGTTGGCGTGGTGTGGAAGTTTGGAGTGGGGTGCCAGCTAAGGTGTTCTCGTCATCTGACCGTGGTTCAAAATTACGAGACGCTGTCTTCTTTCTCGACGGGATGGATTCCGGACCCCGTCGCCAATACCCTGTTGTGTTGCTCCAGTGCGACGTTAATTCAACTACCCCTCCCCGTTCGGGTATATGAAAATGACATTTTTGCCCCAAAACGTTAAAGTGCATTCATTAATCATTTAGCTACATCCTAATATTCTGATCTATAGGGAGGGTCGCCGTGGCCTCCTAGCAACCTGGGTGTATTTCTATCTGTGTTGGTAAAACTTCCGTTGTTTGTATGTCTATTACTTGATGTTGTCTGTCTTGTGTTTGGCCTAGGATGGTCATATACGACTTGCGCCATAAAAACTCAACCAAATCTTTACAAATAGCCGTCAATTCTTCCCTTGTAGTACCGAAGGCTGAGAGATCTTGGGGAAAAAACAGCCATTTTGAAACTGCACCCTCCAAGTTGAGTGTTTTGGAAACGGGAAAAATGTATAGGTGGCTTCGATGCCCGACTTTCTGCCACCTGTGCTCAAGGAACCCCCACCCAGGAAGTCTTTCTTCTCCAGGCACAAATTGGATTGCTGATTAGAAGTGCTCCACTAAAAAAGTGATTGCTTTTATCTCCTGTTGATCTGGCACGAGTGAGGATTACTTCGCTTCTCTCGCATTTCTTTCTTGTTCGTCTGGGAGTCGGATTGATTGGGGAAATCTCGCCTCTCCTCACTAAGCTCCTGGAAGTTTGGGGTGCCAGCTCAGGTGTGACCTCGTCGTCTGACCGTGGCTCGAAATGACGGTGTTGTCCTCGGTACTTTCCCTTCAGGGGTTGATACCGGACCGTCGCCAATAGCCCGTTGTGTTGCTCCAGTTATCAACTCGTTGCGACGTTAATTAAAATACCTACCTCACTAAGCTCCAAACCCAGAATCGAATTGGTTTTTTTTTTGAGAAAGCAGTTATGAATTCGAAAATCGTGTGGAGAAACGGGAAGAGTGGCTCTGATTTTCTGTCCACGTGTGAGATTCCCGCTACTTTGGGCCACAAAGGGGGCACTAGGGGACCCAAATGGGCAATAGGGTGAAAAAAGGCAGTTTAGAGTTGGGTAGTCTGGAAGAGTTTGGTAATTGCGGGTGAGGTAATTTAATACTGGTGAGTTCTAGAGCACTGTGTTTTTTTTAGGGTTAGATTCCCAGGTTGGGTTGGGTTGCCCGTTTGGAAGAGTTGCGTATTAGCAACCGAATGGTTGCGAGTGAATTTGTAAATAAAAGATTTTATGGCAAAATAATGTCCATCATAGAAATATCGATGACACTACTTATACTCGAATTTGTCCTGGTCTATCTTGTTTTAGCTGAATCTTCTTAACCCTTTTTAGGGCATTGGTACTTAAAAATGTTTTGTGAGGGAAAAACACTTTAGATTAATATCAGTCTTGCACGAAAGGAAAATTTAATTTTTTAAGGGGTGGTGTCCCTCCCCTCATTGCCCATCCGAAGCACTCTTATAGTGCGACTTCCGGGAGGTGATAGGTTGGTAGTTAATTAACGTCGGACTAGAGCAACACAACGGGCTATAGGCGACGGTCCGAGATCGATCCCGAAGGGAAAGTTCCGAGGACGACATCTCGTCACTGCACCACGGTCAGATGACACCTGAACTGTCACGCCAACATGAGGACATTTGAGGCCACGACGGACTTAACGCGCACCAGCCCCCCGCGTATGCGACGGTCTTCGATTGGATCGAGTTTCGAACTCGCAACCCTGCTGTTGCTTGTAGCCGAGTTACTGCGGCCCTGGTGATGTTGCGACGCAAACGAATCCCTTCCACAATGGACGTCTTTAGCACGGATTCTGGTTCGTTCGGTGACATTGGTGACACCGAGGTGGTAGAGGGTGAAACATCCACGGCGATCGCCGTTCATCTTTTGTGTGTGGCGCTATTCCAAAATCCACTGACCCTAGGGAGACATCCAGTGAGAGAATATACCCCTCAGCAGCCTTAATGTCCCTAGGATATTTATACCCCAGCCTCTTCAAGGAGGTGGTGTCGCCCCTGAAAGGGTTTGAGCGCACAATTAATTCGGAGTGGATTAACGTCTGAATTGAATGTCATTAACTCGTGACGAATGTGGTGAGAGGCCAGCGACGGAATTAACTCTCCCAGAATGAGTTGTTGCCTTGGAGGCGAATCGATCAGAGATACGAGGGAACGAAACGAGTTGAGCATTCCTCTCCTCTTGTGCCAGATACGGGAGACCACGACTCGTGGGTTTCGAGGTAATTTGCATCCGCGACTTCCCAACGGCTGAGGCAAGATGGCCGACTGCTGCGGCATTCCTGCTGTCTAGGGAGGTTTCCTGCGTTACAATCGAGTGAGAATAACTCGAGTTTGGGTTTGGAAGGGTTTCCAGTCAGCCTTTCTCGAGCTGTTTCGGTTCTTGCTCGTCTGCCGCCCTCAGGGGCGCATCTTTAGATGTGCGCCCGAGTGATCTGTCCTCTGTAACGTCTTGAGATAAAGTTATAAAGTCGTTTCTAACCACCAACTGGAAACGGCTCTGAAACAAACAGCACATGCAATTGGATTAAATTTTGCAGTAATTACAAGGTTAAGAGATTAAAGCAATTTCGAGGCTAAATCAGCTAACTACAAAAGGGTTACAGTCCTTCTCTGCGGGGCCGTCAACAGTCCAGTGGGTATGCCCACTGCTCTAGAAACCTTCGAGTTGTAGGCGGCGCAGGTTCGATTCCTGTCAGGTGCATTTCTCTCTTCTGTGTCAGTAAAACTTTCATTGTGTGTCTCTATTACTTGATGTTGTATGTCGCATCTGGCGCAAATTGGGCCCTTGCGCCATAAAACCCCCGTTGGCTTTGATCGATTGGGGCCAAAAGGACATTAAAGTTTACGAGACATTAAAAATTAATTTTATTGAAACCAACTTGTATTTACAAACATAACATGCATTCAAAATCAAGACGTCTCGTCTATCACTATTTCTTCTGCTATCTTTTATATACACTCAAGATTAACATAACTTTCTACTTTCATACACCATACGGCACTATTATTTCAAGTCCTCTGCAGAGGTTGAGACCGATTCCAACAAACCCCAAAACCAACCAATCCCGTTCTCGTCCAAAAATCCAACGGTTCTCTCGGTCGAGGGCCAGAAAACTACGTCACCTCTCCTGTACCTCGGTAACGACTCTGGACAGTTCAAGGGCCATATTTGTCCAATTTGCGCCAGGTACAAGACACCGTGAAGTAAAAAATGTTATGAAAGGGAAAAGACGAGGTATTGGGGAAAAGAGTAGTATAGAAAGATCGCTTGAGCGCAACCCCCTTGTTTAAATAAAGATAGTAAACCCCATGGGAAAAGACAAGGACTGAGAACTCGCCACTAAGACTGAGTAGTCGCTATAGGTTCAGGGCTTATGCGGTTTGAGTTGGGGTGATTTTGGGGGACACTTTATTTCACTTTAAGCGCTTTGTCGGCGAAAGGAGGTCGTGTGTATTTCGTCTCCCGCTAGTTAGCAGGGGAGTCGTGTGGTTAAGAACGAGTCTTGCTTAAATTGGAGCCGCGGTAGCCCTGTTGGAAGAGTAGCGGATAAGCCACCGGAGGGTTGCGAGTTCGAAACTCGATCCAGCCAAAGACCGTCGCATACCCGGGGGCTGGTGCACGTGAAACCTGCTGTGACCTCAAATGTTCTTACGTTGGAGAGTGGGGTGCCAGCTCAAGTGGCGACCTCGTCTTCTGACTGTGGTTCAAAATGATGAGGCCGTTGTCAATAGCCCCATTGTGTTGCTCCAATGCGACGTTAATTAACTACTTACCTACCTCTCATCTCGCGACATTTCTTACTTGATGTTGTGTTGTGTTTGGCGCAGCTTGGCCAAATATGGCCATAAGACTCAAACCAATCTTAATGTTTCGCTGCGCACTCTTTGGGAATCACCGACTCATTGATCACGTGGGAGAAGTAGTCATGCAGTGGATGTTGTGTAGGATGTTTTGTGTGTTTTGGAACTGACTAGTGGAATGCTTTTCAGGACGATAAATCTCCATCGGTTTTCTCTCGAATTAGCGTTCTATCCTGCAAAACGCGTTCCAAACTCATTGTTCCCCGCCTTGATGTCATATCACCTGTTGCTGTTAATTACCCAGTTCGGGAATTGAAGAATCCAGGTCCCTGGCGAAGCAGCCCAATATGCGCCAATTCGATAGAACGAAGCAGGGATTTGGCCCCCACCCAGCGGTTAGAGCTGGCAGCTGCTGCTTTTGGCACTCGCTGGTTGGGATACCCGGCAAGCTCTTCTGTTTGTTGTATGCATCAGTGGAACTGTCGCGAGTGGCCGGTCGAATGTCAAGTCTGTTCCATGGTTTAGATTTTGTCTTCAAGTCAAAAGCTGTCGTTCATTTGGGGAATATGTCATGCTCGCATCTGTTGTATGATCTACAAATCTTGTCCTCGACACCTAGGAATTTTCTCGTGGTTTTAACACTACAGGTGGTTTATCTTCGTATCGAAAGCTGTCCTATAGTGGCCAACCTATAATGCAAAGTTAGTTTGTAACGTCCTTTTCGAAAACTAAAATTAGACTCAAACTGCATATTTAGAAATTAAAGCAAATGGTACGAGAGGGTTTGGCGGGCGCTGAATGGACTTCGTGGCACAAAATATTTCCAGTACTCCCAAGTGTCACTGTTCGTATATCGCAAATACGGAATAATTTCATAACATTGAAAAAAACTCTGAACACAAACACAACCCGATCGGAATATCCGATGCACCAAGAAAAAAAAGAACCTTTAAAATTCGCATACATATATATTGCCATTCAGGGAGAAAGAAATTTGCATGTACTAACTAGAAAACATCTTCCCCTTTACGGCGGAAATAATACGGAATTGCGATACCGATTGATGTACTAGTCCAATAATAAAGTCAATCAAAGTATTCTGATAAGAACACTGAGTATTCTGAATAAGAATACTCAGTATACACAAAGTATTCTGAATTAGAACACAAATTCTGAAAACCAACAGTCACAGTGGCTAATAAAATTTAAAAAAGACTCAGAGGACGACTTTCGCAGTCAGTCTCATCTCTAGGCTGGTTGTTCATAACCCTCTTGGTGGTTTTAACTAAGCGTCAAAAACTGTGTGGTGGGCAAAAATCTATTCCAAACTGTCACTAGTTCTGGGCAAGGGAAAATTTTCTTTTACTACTTAGTTTTTCATTTCCCTTTAACTTAATAATAGGTGCATTCCTCCCTGGGTTTATTTCTCTCTTCTGTGTCAGTAAAAACTTTCATTGTGTGTGGCGCAGCATGGCCCAATATGGCCTTGCGCCATAAAACCCCAACGAATCCTTTATGTAATAGGGCAGTTTTGTCTAGACGAGGTATCTCGTTATTAACAAAATTGACCAGATCTTGGACGAGATTTCTCGTCGAAATCATTCGGAGGAAGGTGAAACAGGCGAAAGTGGCAACTGCTAGGGCTGTCCCAGAACACACCACTCAGGAATGTAATGGCTCTGTTCGGTAAGCATTTCATGTTGGTGTTCTCTTGTGGGCATGCCGTGTGAAAGGAAAGGGAACACACATTTTGAGGAGGGAGCGATGGTAGTAGCCGGAAGAACCAGTTCTAATCTGAGCTGACACACATCCATCTCGTGGTCCTCTGCATTTCAATGAGGAGGGGACGAAAACGAGATTCCATTCCGCGCAGAAAAAAGACCCCGAAATCAAAATTGTGGTGAAATCAAACGCATTTTCCAGTCGCTTCTCTTTTTGCCCGCGACGAACCAGTTTTCTTTTCCTCGTAGAACGAGTTTTCTCGTGAGATTTCTGCTGTGGGAAAAGGCCACTCGCTTGACCTAGTAACTGCTTTTTAAAAGCGTCGAATTAGCGCTGCTTTCGCGTATTTCGCTTTTCTACGACGGTTCCGCCAACTGGAATCGAACACCCCCAACCACAAGATCTGCATGTTTCACTTACGTACGTGGCACAGAAATCGACGAAACTCGCTTGTCGAATGGCAGCAACGGATACAAATGACATGAAATGGACCGTCACGGAATTCATCCGCCGTTTGGTTTAAATATACCCTACGGGAACGGGTACAGCCCGATTGGATGAATAGCGGATTAGCAATCGGAGGGTTGCGAGTTCGAACCGAATACGTTCGTCGTGTATACGAGGGCTGGTGCCTGTAAAATCTGTCATGTCCTCACGTTGGCGTGTAAGTTTGGAGAGTACGGGTGCCAGTTCAGATTTTGTCCTCGTCATCTGACCGTGGTTCTAAATTAACTGGCGTTATTCTCGGATCTTTCCCTTGGGGATTGATCCCGGACGTCACCAATAACACTTGCTCCAGTGCGACGACAATTAATTACCATTAGCATTACCCTTCGGGGTACATTTTCTTTAGGTGTGTAGGGGCTTTACGAACCCGAGGTACCCTGATCTATTTTCCCATGAGGTTTACTGCCTCTGGTAAACATGGGGGTCACAACCCCAGGATGCCTTCCTTCTCCCCATCCTTTCTTTTCACAATTACTTGACATTGTGTTTGACACAGCTTGGCCAAATATGGCTCGAGAGAATGTTTCTAACGATTCTAAAGGAAACTTACCTAAGACTGAATATATATATATATATATATATATATATATATATATATATATATATATATATATATATATATATATATATATATATATATATAGGTTCTTTCAACCTCGCAGATGTGTCGGTGACAAACTTCAACCTTTTCTGATGATAAAGAAAAGTTTATTCATGACTTCCAGCAGTTCATAATGCCCCCAAGCTTTTGTGGTCCTTTTCGTCGTTTAGAAAAAAACGAGAAACCACCTGTGGATTGCTTTATTGTATGCTGAGCGACTTTGAAGCAAGGAAAGAATCTCACATTATGGTGTTCCACTCCCTGCAGTTGAGCTGAAGGGTTCATCTGTGGGAGCTTTCAGCTTTAGGAGTCAATTATTTTTCTACTTGAATAGATTTCTCAGCGTTCCATGAATGAAGCACCGTATGGCTGTTATAACAATATAAAGTGAAGCTAAATTCCCCGAAAATTTGGCGTTACAAGAAGTTGAAAGATTTCGAAATTGCGCTTTCTTTTTCAAGAGAGGGAACTGGACTGTTCAAGCACTCATGCGATTTCGTTGGGGGTTGTTTCGCCACTTATTTTGTTGCATGACTGTTGAAGTTGCAGCAAACTTATTCTTGAAGATCCTTGTGTTTTCAACGGTGCTTTGAATCTTGTTTAAAACGCATTAACTGCACTGAAAATTGTAAAACGATAGAGATTGTGTCAGTGCTCTGCCGGGAGTAGGATTACATTGGTAAGCGCATACACCTGCCAACATGTACGAGTTGACTGCGATGTACGGATCTGGGCTGAATCGTGCGATTATACTGAAGTCTTATACTACGGTTTTCCGCGAAATTTACGAATGAATTTTGTTTCCAAAAGAGTTGCCGGGAAGATAAACGGATTAGCAACCGGAGGGTTGCGAGTTCGAAACTAGGTCCAACAAAAAACCGTGGTGGGCTAGTGCACGTTAAACCTGTCGTGGTCTCAAATGTCATCAACGTTACCTACCTCAACCCCAACCAAATTCATCTGTTCTCCAAGTGTAGAAAACAAGACACGGATTGTTCTCTGAAAGAGTACATCCGACGAAATCCCGGTTTTTAGGAAACTGGTATTTCCTTTTCTGTGGTCCCAAAACATTTTTCTGTTACTGAGGTCAGGTTTTCCGACAGCACGTGCTGACTCATTTCGTGCGTTTCCTGGTGTTGCTGCCAACACATTTTGCCTCCGTGCCCACCACATCGACTACCGTTTGCGTCGGTGTCAAAGGACGCGAACGGAGGACAAGGTCAATGTGTCGTTTCTTTTTTTTCTACCATTCCGAAACTGAACGATTTTTCACTAAAATTGTCTCAAAATTTTATACATGTAGATTAAGTTCTTCAGTTTTATTAGTTATGCTTCAGACGATGATCTTGTTTTCTCATCTATACATGTTTTAAATCGCCTTTTATCTTTGTCTTGGACTATTAATTTTTAGTTATTGTCCGCTTTTGGACTTTGCGCCATAAAACCCAAACAACCATCCATCCACACAAAATGTCTTCGAGAAATTCAACGAAGTAAATTTAAAATAATAAAGGTCAACAATCCCAGAATAGTTTTATTAATTTTAAATTTAGAAATTTAATGCTTTTTTTTGTATCGTTTCGGGATCGACTTCATTCAAGTCGGAATAGTCAGTCTGGGCGATTTTGTGCTGTTTCTATATCATTAAGAATATTTGTTTGTAATAATACGTCTGCGGAGCTGCAGCTGTTCGCATAAGTTAAAGTAAAAAGTTATGAATTTTTATTTAACAGCGTTTGTAGTTAAAATTTTGATGTTTGAATTAATGATTCTGATGTTTCTTTAGATTTGATACTTAATAGATAGATATGAACCCGTAAAACTGTACTTTGAAAAAATAAAATATTTAAAAACTGAATTATATTTCGTGAGTATTTTTAAAATAAGTAATTTTTTATGTTGCCAGCGGAGGACTTTTGGACTCCCTCCCCTAAAGGATTCTTTTCTGGTTATCAATATCTGTACAAATAGATGCATAAAATATTTTTCTACATTCTTCTAATGAGAAAAAATAATTAAGCAACAAAACTAAAAATGTTACTATGTGTCTTCTCAGCGTCGCGAAATTTCCGTATAGTTTGGTATTGCATTTACTCCACAATATACTTAATGACTGAATAATCACATAATACAAAGGAGTATCAAAAAGTAAGGTGAATTTTTGATTGACAGAAAAACGCGTGCAGAGATAAATATATGAAAATTTATTATGTTTGACAAATCGTATCACACTATCATTCGACAAAAGAACCATAGTGGTCTAAACATTTATTCCAACGTGGCACCCAATCATCCATGCCCTTTTCAAAGAAATCTTGCTCCAGGTTCCCTAACCAGGTAAGTGTTGTGCCTCTTCCAGTGTATGGAAACGCTGCCCACGGAGGTGTTTCTTCAGGGGGCCAAACAAATGGTAATCCGAATGGGCTAAATCAGGGCTATACGGAGGATGGTCAAGAATTTCCCACTTCGATACTGCTCACTGAACCATATGAGCTATTCAATGCATTTGCAATGTCATGCAACCTCACTCTTCTGTCTTCACGAATCATGGCATCGACGACAGCCACATTCGTGTCGATGACGGACGTTGCTGGTCTGAAACTTCTGTCATCATCTGTCATAGTACTCCTACCACTTGCAAATGCGTTACACCACATGTACACTTGTTTCTGCGACATAACACTCTCTCCATAGACTTCCAACAATTCTCGATGAATATCACATGATTTTTTCCCCTTGGCCCATAAAAAACGAATGACACCTCTTCCTTGGAGTAATGCTCAAGTCGATGCGCCATCTTTGATTTGCTCTAAGCACCAGCCGGGTTGACGTAGAAGTTTCTACAAGCCATCACACTTCTATCACCTTGGTACTTGCAACATATAAAAAAATTAATTAGCTACACAAAAAACTCTTGAGTTTTAGAGACAAATTCACCTTACTTTTTGATATATCCTTGTAAAAAAACACATGAGTTTTTTCAATCTTTGAAAAGATTCCATTGCACCTTTCCTTAGAATAAAATCATTTGGAACGATTCCACTGCATCTTTCATTGGAATAGAATCCTTTGGAACGATTCTATAGACCAAGAAGTTCGAAATTGGTTCTAGCCATTCAGGGAAGACTGCAGGTTCCAAAGTGGAATAACACGTGCCAACCCTTCAGAGTGTTAATACTGCTTTAAAACATTCCAGGAAATGGCGTAAACCGCATTTCAAATCCCCGAAACATCTTATCCGAGGTTGGTATCTCTGGTCATCCACCCCTTGCGACTTGCAGGCGGCGCAGGTTCGATTCCCCCTGGGTGTATTTCTCTCTTCTGTGCCAGTAAAACTTTCCTCGTGTGTGTCCATATCTTGACTGTCTTGTGTCTGGCCAAATATGGCTCTTGCGCCATGAAGCCCAAAAACAACCCATTTAGTGGTTGTGTTTATTTCACGAAACATCGGAAGAGTGATAAGCATGGCTTCTCTTGAATCCGAAGTGTCTTCTCCGCTAACCCATTTCGCAACCTGATTTATTTGACTGCTTGCTCAACTTCTTTGTCTGCAGCATGAGAAAGGGAACTTTTATCTGTTGGGAACCGATTCCTTCTGCTGATAACGAAGTCCTTCTCTGTTTTGACAGCCACGCGTCTTTGTGATGATCGCCTTTTTTAAAAACCAAGCATTGACTTGACGCTAACCAACTTGACATTGGTTTAGATAGTTGGTTATTCAGGTGTGTCATTACTATAATAAGGGAACCATTATTATAGTGATGGACAGCGGTTCCGGTGTGTACCAGGTGGATTAATACATCATTTGCGGCTCTTCTGTGTTGGAAACAGTCTGTTGGCTTTGATCGATTGGAGCCAAAGGACATTAAAGTTTTCGAGACGTTATTTAAAAATTAATTTTGTTGGAACCAACTCGTATTTTACAAGCATACATCCAAAATCAAGACGTCTCATCTATTCCATTATTTCTTCTGCTATCTTTTTATATACACTCAAGATTAACATATCTTTCTACTTTCATATACACCATACGGCTCTATAATTTCAAGTCCTCTGCAGAGGTTGAGACCGATTCCAACACAGTCAGCCTTGGCAGAAAACTTCATTTTTAAAGTGCTGTACGGTACATCTCAAACATGTATATGCGCTGCTAACTTTATATATTTTATTATATATCTCATTGAGATTGGGGTGATGGAGATATATAGAGGATATACGAGAACTAGATGTTTTGACTTTGAATGGTCGTTGCTCGGTGGGTATGCCCCTGTGAATTTTAGGGTGCGCAGGTTCGATTCGTCCCTGGGTGTATTTCTCTCTTCTGTGTCCGTAAACCATCCTTTGTGCGTGTGTGTCTTACTTGACTTTGTCTTGTGTGACG
Organism: Meta bourneti; assembly: GCA_933210815.1. Lineage (NCBI taxonomy): Eukaryota > Metazoa > Arthropoda > Arachnida > Araneae > Tetragnathidae > Meta > Meta bourneti. The sequence continues at coordinate 93,700,158 of OW119928.1, read as the reverse complement.
CAGCATGGCCGAATATGACAACCCCCCCCCCCCTCAAACCAACTTGGGTATTTTTATTTTGTGTATACAGTACTGCGTATACATCTTTAAGTTTTATTTTTCTATGACAGGGCCCTGGGAAGGCACCCAAAATTTCTTCCAGGTGCAGGTTATAGTGCGGCTCCAACGAGCTGACCATGGGCCATACGTAAAAGCATGAATTGCGATCGCCGTGGGTGGATTTCCCCTTACCAACTCATTATCACTGCTATACCTCATTCTTAATCTTGAAAACTGCTTATCTAAAAAAATGTCAAAATTGATTTTTGATGATTTTGTTCTCCATGTTGCCTTTACCCTCCGAGTGGTCTGAGCGAGATATCTCGTCCATCAAAAACAGACCAATTTTGCTACTGACGAGATATCTCGTCATCTAGATGTTTCGGTTTCTTTTATGATCACGGAGCCGCGGTAGCCCGATTGGAAGAGTAACAGACTAGCAACCGGAGGGGTGCGAGTTCGAATCCAAAGACCGTCGTGTACGAAGGGGTACTGGTGCACGTTAAATCTGCCGTGGCCTCAGTTGAAGTTTGGAGAGTGGGGTGCGAGCTCAGGTGTTGCCTCGCTTCTGACCGTGATTCAAAATTACGTGGTGTCTCCTCGAATCTTTCCCCTTGCTTGATCCCAGACCGTCGCCAATAGCCCGTCGTGTTGCTCCACTGCGACGTTAATTAAAAATCCCTACCCACATTACTACCTCTTCTGTGATGACGAGATCAAGATCTGGTCAGTTTTCTCCTAATGACGAGATATCTCGTTCATCAAGGTCTGGTCAGTTTTGCTAATGACAAGATACATCGTTTGAGACTGCCACCAGAGGATTAATAGTGGCTTGCGAAACCATCACTTAACTACACTGTTTAAGAATATTCCTAACTGCAAGTTGTAGGTGCGATTCTTCCCTGGGTGCATTTCTTCTCTGTCAGTAAAACTTTCCTTGTGTGTATGTCCATTACTTGATGCATGTCCTGTGTATGGCGCAGCATGTCCAAATGTGGCCATTAAAGCCCAACCAACCTATTCCTAGCTGATAAGTTTTCTTCCTTGGTTTTATGATTAGGGCAGTAATGTACGTTGAAATATAAAATACATCCAGTTTTATTTACGTATTTGTCGGTGACGTTTGTTTTTCTATGACCGCAGATGCGGTAGGTTAATATGGTACGACCACCTGTTTTTGTTACGATTTTCTTCCTTTTTTATGTATTTGATGGACCGCAGTGCCGCTCATAACTATTCCGTTCTGCATTGGACAGATATTGCGATTAGTCGTGTCAGATTTCTCTGATCTGATTTCCGGAAATGTCTTGTAATGTTTCGTGATCGTCAATTAAATTGTGAAGTTCCAAAGCGAATTTGTTTTGAACTCAGCGACAGTACGTCGATTTGATTCCAAATATTAAGAACCATCTGCTGATGTGCTCAATCTTGAACCTGTATTAGAACCTGTTAGTTTCACTTCTATTGCTCGAATGTCGACCATGAACCAATGCTTACTGCTTTTTGAGTGTATTGTCATATTTTGACATAATATTTGTTTTATCTCTTGTTGAGCATCTTCAGAGCATAAGATTTTACTGTCTCTTGCTTTTATGAGACACCATAAAAGAGATTTTAAATCTAGAGCACTTAGGTGCGAGTTTTTTCTGTTTACGCTTTGTCTCATATACCAAATTCGCTTGATGTCTAACTACCTTTAAAAATAATTAAACTTATACGCGCGAAATATCGAACCGCTATTTTTGAAGAAACTTTTTTGTTGGTTCCATTCAAATGATTGGGCTTAGGAACATCTTTCATTTTATTGGTGACTATATTTTCTACTTTCGCAAGAGTGATTTTGTCTTTGCTTGCAATGTGATATTTGTATTTAATTTTGATCGCAATCACAATTTGGAGAACGAACTCGTTTGTTTGGGAACTTGGAAGTTTTTCGTGTGTTTTGTTTTACTTACCTTGTCAAATTTATACGTGAACACCTTTCGCGTAATGGCGAACAATATACATTAAATCTTTTATATCGTGCATCTTTTATATCGTCAAAACTACATATCTATACGATAAAATGTTTTATTTAAAAATACCTGTTGATCGGACTATTTTAACCTGGTTATTTTTCTGGTTGGTTTCCATCACCTTGTGCTTGGCGCAGCTTGTCCGTTTTTGGACCTTGCGCCATAAAACCCCAACCAACCAACTAACCTTTCGCATTTGCGGGGGCCGTCGTGGATCTGGATAAGCCCTCTGCCCTAGCAATCTGTGGGTTGTTGGCGGCGCAGGTTCGATTCATTCCTGGACGTATTTGTATTTCTCTTTTCTGTGTCAGTGAAACTTTCATTGTATATGTCCATTACCTGATGTCTGTCTTGTGTTTGCCTCAGCTTAGCCAAATAGGGCCTTGCGCCATAAAACCCCAAAACAACCGTCCTGAATGAATGCGTGACCTAGGCATAACCGTTATAAACGGGTTATGCCTAGAATGTGTGGATGTATGTGAGGTGTAACGTACCCCTACCCCCTTGGTGCACCAGGGTAACACGAGGTGGTTCACAAATCACACCTTGTAGAGCCATGATGGAAGTGTTCAATTAATTGGCCAGGCCCCATAAAAAACTGTCCCCAGTGTAACATGTTTTCAATTGTGCGTGATGAAAGCTGCGCTTTGAGAAACTTCGATCTGAACCCGTTTTACCGAAGAGAGATTTATTTTTGTTCCGGAGGTCCCGTCGTCAACAGCGCAGATTCCTTATCTCTTACAATCGTCCGATGCGGTGTTTTTCTGCACCGCGCGATAAGAATTATGGTTTGTTGTCCAAATTTGAAGCCTAAAGTAGGCTAGCATGCATTCTATCATCCGCATGTGCTCGACAAAAATACTCATACCCACGCAGTAATACGCAGATCAACTTTATTAAGGCATCAGGACAAACCAGTTATTTCGGTACCGCTCTAACAAAATTTACTTTCAGTTCTCTTCACTTTTCCTCAGGGGCACTTCTCCTCTCGGACCCGAGGTACTCTTAGCGATCTTTTCTTTTCCCATGGGGTGTACTATCTAGTAAACCCGGGGGTCGTTCTCCCGGGATACCCAAGCGATTTTTATCTGCTTACATCTCTCCATTCTATTCCCCGATCCCTCTTTTTTCCCTTTCACGATATTTTTATTTCACGTTGTCTGTATTGTGTTTGGCGCAGCTTGGCCAAATCTGAGCATTGGCTATTGAGAGGAGCTTCAAAAAAGTGTCCAAACATGTCGATTAGTAGTTACGTGACTGCTCGGTGAAAAATTGACTGGGTTGGCCGATTTGGTGTCTTATCGCCTCGTTTGGCGATGTAACATCTTATGAGAGTAGGTGTGTGAATACGCATTTCTATAAAGTGGTGAAATCGCCAAAGTCTACTACTTATCAGATGGTCAATCAATGGACCAATCAGATGATGAATCAATGGATGGGCGTCTTCTCCCGTCCCGTGGACCAATCAGACGATGAATATTAGGTTCGACTGCAATCAGACGAAAGCAATCTAAGGGTCACGTTACTACTAGTTTTGGTCACATGATCCTGGGCATGTAAAAAAGGTTTTCCATTGCTCATTACTTTTATATTTCCTCTATGGACCAAATATGGCCCTTTCGGTGTAAAACCTTGCGCTCAAAACAACCAACCATTTTCCCCTGATTGTAATACTTGATTGCACCAATTCAAGTGTATGTCTGAAATACGAATTCGAAACTAGTCGCATTTGTTTCAATCTGGCGCAAAAGTTGATGTGTTTACCAACGCGGGATTTGATCTGGTCATTGATCTAAAAAAATGTATTCTGTGTGTTTTTATCAAAAATTATTTACGTAGTCAGGCTATTATGGAGATTTTGTGGAGAAGGGTGATCCTTTTTTTATGTAAAAAAGAGGCTGGTGTACGGAAAGTTTGAAAAACACTGCCGTAAGTGATGCGTCCTTTCTAGTCGCAGGTACTAAGACAACGGACTGGAGCCACATAAATCTGTTTTCAAAGACTCCTAACTGTTGATCCAACCATCTTTTTCGATTTACTGTTCTCGAGGTCTGTCTTCAGCTGCTCCCGAAGGCTGTTGCCGGAATCTCGATTCAATCAGTGTGAAATGCCAGTAAAGGAGAGGGCACTAAAAAGTCCCATTTGTGAATGATTTGTTTTGATAAATAGAGCACGTGCTGCAGCATGTGATAGCCCTGTTTCTCCTTGGTAAGGTTAAAGCTTATCGGTTCGGTATCGCTCTCAGGTGAAGTTTTTTCAATGCCCGATAGGCTAATTGCTCTTTGTTTCCTCTCTGCAGGACTTTACTTTGACTTGTTCGCAGCTTCGGGTGATCTCCTAAGTGATTTGTTGCTATTTCTGGGGTCGGAAAAGATCGCGTGCGCTTTTTAGTTGTGGTCGTTAAAAAGCCAAGTGTTATTGTTCTCGTTTTTCGAGTAGCTGATTGATTGACGAGATCGACGTTTGTCAGCCAATAAGAGCTCTGCAGCGCGTTTAAGAAAATCGGATTTTGAGCGCTTAGTTTTTGAATCCTGGTGGTGCAAGTTGCGACGGTTTGATGTAAGGGTTCTCTGTTCGACCACTGCTAACTGGATCGACGATAAACTTCTCGTAGCTGTCTGTCCGGATTTTCGATATGTCCGTGGGAGTTGTGTTACGGACTGTAGTTACTAAAATGGTTGCTTGGGGCGCTGTCGATTGACCTATGTTGAAAGCGAACCAGTAGGTGTAAAAGACGTTGAATTATATTTTGAAAATTTCAATCTGTTGGCTCGTGAAGAGACTTTTAAGACGTGTACATTTCGACCTTATTTCCTTCACGTTGGCGTCGTGTGGAAGTTTGGAGAGTGGGGTGCCAGCTCAGGTGTCGCCTCGTCATCTGACCGTGGTTCAAAATTACGTGGTTGATCCAGTGTGACGTTGATTAAATATACCTACCTGTCGACCCTATTTCCCTAAAAGTCCTTCCTGTTTGCAAAGGGGGATGGTGCACGTTAAATCTGTCATGGCCTCAAATGTCCTCACATTAGCACATCTTGCGCCATACACCCCAAATCAACCATCCTCACGTTGGCGTGGTGTGAAAGTTTGGAGTCGTCATCTGACCGTAGTTCAAAATTACGTGGTGTTGTCCTCGATCTTTCCCTTCGCGTTTGACCCCGGACCGTCGTTAATAGCCCGTTGTGTTGCTCCAGTGCGACGGTTATTAAAATACCTACCTACCTTTCTGTTTGCAGCATTTAATTTAAGAGAGGAAACTAGTCTTTGTTTCATTTTAAAAACCGTATTTTATGATGCCATTTGACTGAAAATTATGAGACTAATATGTTAAAGATTCGGAGATTGCAGAAATAATAGACAACGCATTATACGAGTGGCAACAATAAAATAGAGTCGGCGGACAGCGCTTTGTGGCAGAAAATCAAAACTCGAGCTGGCAACGAGGAATTTTTAAATCCGGTCAGCCGCTACCAGAAGTTTCTCGTCGATCCAGCTATGTCCATTTCGCGTGTCTAAAAATGGCAAGATTTCGAAAATTGACATGTTGGCAGGCATGTGCCTACTGCACCCCCTCCCAGAATGTGTTGCACGGTGTTCCGCAACTCTCGAATCGCACCGTGTTCAAACAAAGCGGGTTAACCGGTGCCATCAGCTGTAGGACTCTCAACTGCGTCAGCTTGTGACGACGCCGTTACAGCACACGGTATTTGTGCAGCGATCAGGAATGTATTAAAATTATTTTCGGCCACCATAAGAATATATTTCTGGAAAGACGAGTGATTGAATTACGATCAACCCGTGGTTTGAGTGGGATAAACACACCCAAATCTTCCCTTTTTTGCATCAGATATTTAAACTTCGTAATGCTTTTGTAATGTTATGGGATTTTTAAAGCTTTAACCACTTTTCTGAGACCTGGTTGCCATTCTCCCCAAGTCGTTGGGGCCGCGGTAGCCCGGTTGGGAGAGTAACGGATCAGCAGCCGGAGGGTTGCGAGTTCGAATTCAACCAGACAGTCGTGTACGAAGGGGTCTGGTGCACGTTAAATCGGTCGTGGTGTGGGAGTTTGGAGAATGGGGTGCCAAGCTCAGGTGTTTTCCTCAGATCTTTCCCATGAGGAATTGATCCTGAACCGTCGCCATAGCCCGTTGTGTTTCTCCATTGGGTACTTACGTATTAACCGCATGCCATTGGCGAATATCAGCCAATCACGAGTATCTAATGCAACTACGCAATGCAGGGCTCGCTTCAGATTTACACGCATAAAGAAACAAACTTAACGTCAATATACCGCTAATACATGCTTAATTAGCGAAACATACCACTTTTGGTTTGTTTTATGGCGAAAGGGCCCTATTTGGCCTAGCTGCTCCAAACACAAGGAAATGATGTCAAGTAATAGTGAAAAGAAAGGATGGAGAGAAAAGATCGCTTGAGTATCCTAGGGTCGCGATCTCCATGTTTAGCAGAGGCCCCATGGGAAGAGAATAGATCACTAGGGTGCCTCGGGTTCGTGAAACCCGTACACCCTAAAGATGTGTCCCCGAGGGGATATTTTTGGTCTTTGGCGAAGCATATGTGGCCCCATAAAAAACCCCAAAAGAACCAACTTTGGCGAAGCAAAAGGAAAATGTCCATAACTTTTCTAATATTATCCCCTGTCGAAGTTTAATGGAGTATACTATGCCCTCACTGCAATACGCGAATGGCATCGATTGCACCTCACGAGATTGTTCAATAAATCTTGAGGTAGGTTTCGCCATTCCTGTACCAGCGCAGGAATGGCGAATCCGAACGGCTTGGCCGTACGATGCGCGGATTTGGGCTGAATTGCACGTTTATACGGGCGTAAGAGGTATTTTCTGTCAAACTAAATGTAGATGGCGGCAAGTGTTTGCGCATAGTTTTTAGTTATTTCTTCCGATCGCTCGGTTTGAAGATCTTTCACGTGGTAGCATGAATCCTAACGGGGAAAACCCCTCAGGGGCACTTTTGGTGTGTACGGTCTTCACGAACCCCATGTACCGTAGTGATCTATTCTTTTCCCATGAAGTTTACTGCTTCTGCTAAACATGGAGCTCGCGACCCCAGGATGCCCAAGCGATTTTTCTTTCTCTTCATCCTTTTCACGATTACTTGAAATTGTATTGTGTTTGGCGCCACTTCGCCAAATCAGGCCCTTGCGCCATAAAATCCAAAATCAACCAACCTAATTCGGAACAAATTGTCGATGGGTTGAGATGAGTGATTAAAAACTAGCCTGCTCTCTTCGATAACTCTAATCGGCGTAAGTCGGTCTTTTGAAAGCGACTCCCCCCCATGCTGTCATCGAAGGTCGATGGGTCTCTCACGTTTAAGTTAGGGTCGCAATAGTTGACGTTCCTCTTAAAAATGAGCAGATAATCAACCATCGTAAGCACGTATAGTAATTGTGAAAAGGCAAAATACTTGAGATTTACGACTGAGGAAAGTTCTGGGAATTGCGTTGGGTGGCCGAATAATGCAAGGCTATTGACAAATGCTCGAGTACAAACAGTCCCGACGGGTTTTCCCAACAATCGCTTTGATTTAGCCGCTTGGCGAATAGAGACGTTTTTATTTGCTAATTTTGCAAGTAGGAAGAAAGTTCCCACGAGCCTTTATTTTCTTTCTACGGAAAGCGGATGTCAAGAGGCGACTATCTTCTGTTTTCCAGAATCGACAAAGCTTTGCGATTCCTGGGACGAGCCGTGCACCTGAAATCGAATGAAATATATGTCGCAGGATCGTAGAAGCGTTGGTCATGGGGAATCGACTTGGGCTATCGAAGCGCGAGCCATTGTCTTTAACCACTCTCGATAATCGCATTAACCAGTTAATAATTAGTCCTACATTAGGACACATGCGTTACCAGATCTCCAAGCCCTCAGGGGTGCATCTTTAGGTGTGTACGAGCTCCACAACCCCGAGGTACCCGATCTGTCCTCCCTTTCATTTCCCCCTCGCCTACCCTTCTGCTTTGTCATCCTCCCTCATTGTGTTGTCTATCTCGTGTTTGGCGCAGCTTGGCCAAATATGGCCCTTGCGCCATAAGAAACAACCAAACCGAGCGATCGGAAGAAATAACATGAAGCTCCTTGCCTTTGCTAAATCTCAACCAAAGACCGCCGTGTACAGAGGGGGCTGGTGTACGTTAAATATGTCGTGGCCTCAAATGTCCTCTCGGGGCCGTCGTGGCTCAGTGGGTATGCCCACTGCGCTGTCAACCTTCGAGTTGCAGGTTCGATTTCTGTCAGGTGCATTCCTCCCTGGGTGTATCTCTCTCTTCTCTGTATCAGTAAAACTTTCATTGCGCGTCTATTACTTGATGTTATATGTCTTGTATCTGGCGCAGCATGGCCCAATATGGCCCTTGCGCCATAAAACCCCAAAACCAACCAACCTCAAATGTCTTCACGTTGGCTTGGTGTGGAAATTTGCCAACTCAGGTGTGACCTCGTCATCTGACCGTGGTTCAAAATGACGCGGTGTTGTCATCGGCTCTTTCCCTTCGGGTTTGATCCCGGATCGTCTCCAGTGCGACGTTAATTAAAATACCTACCGATGCTAAATCTGTCACACTAGGAGGTCGATGACTCTCGAAAAGTGTTTTTATAGACGGGCCTAAAAAAACTAGTTTCGCAATGCAGATAAATGGAAATTAGATCGAAAAATTACCAAGTGGCGAAAATGAATAAAATAATAAATCATAATACATTCTCAGAACTCTGCAACCATCCCTCATATAATACCGGACTTATACATTTCGCTGGTCCATGCTTGAGCCTGTGATATTTATTACACGATTTCCCAAACTGGCAGGTATGGATAAACAAAATGTGGGCGCCAATGAACACCGTCTGCACTTAGGGGTGGAGAATGTCGGCGCGCATAAATCGCCCGTGAGGCCGTGTCCACTGGAGGTGAAAAGCGGCCATGTGTGAGAGGGGAATTACCCTACAAATGTGCGACGACGGTCCTCGGAACGTCGTGGAAAACCCCGAAATTTTAAAATAATTCATTTCCTTTGTCTCGGAGGCCTTGCGATTACTTGAGAAAGTTTCAACTTTTCAACGGCTCCTCGAGCTGTCCCACAGAAGAATCTGGGTTTTCCGCTCGTACATTTTGAAGAATTCAAGGACACCGCAAGAAAAAATTTCAAGGAGCTTCTTTTGACTTTCAGTTTTAGGAGACTAGAAATTTGGTGTATGGAATTTTAGGAAATTAAAATTTAGTGCAGAATACATTCGACTCGCTCTTTTTTCCCAATGATTTCTTTGATTTTGAGGTTTGGCACAGGCTGTTTCTGAAGAGGAATTTGTTTAAAAATATGATAAATTTATGAACCTGTATTTACCCTTAGGGGGTACATTTTCTTAAAGGGCATCACAACCCTGGGATACCCGAGTGATTTTTTTCTCCCTTTCATTTTTACCTTTGCCTACCCTTTTGCTTTTCCTTCCTCCCTCATTGTTTTGTGTCTTGTGTAGCTTGGTCAAATATGGCCCTTGCGCCATAAAACACCAAAATCAACCAAACAGACATAAAACGGGAAGACAGACTGACTGAATTTCAATCGTTTAAATACTAAGTATGCAAATTTTGATGAAAATACACCCATTCGTTTGGATTTAGTGCGACACACATCCACCGAACGCACTGATTTTACGTTAGAATGACCCAGAACGGATAAATAATAAAAGCTTGGAAATTAAGCGAAAATAATCACTGGAAAAAAGCACTCCACTTTTATTTATAAAGATTAATTTTCAACGAGTGCTGCAAATTTGCTCATCTGTAAAGAATGACAAACATAGAAGCTCTTTCTTTTAGTCATTAAATACGACAAATACATATCCTGTTCCTCTATTCCAGAGATGCAGATTTATTGAAACCAAGGGCTATATAGATTAACTGACTTATGGAAGGGTCGCCAAAAGTATATAAGTTATCTAACATTATTTTAACAAAGATAATTAAAAGTAAATAAAGAATTTAATTTGATGCGTGACATTTCATTGATTTAACAATTGTTTTAATATTGGGTTCGATCTTTAGCCGAGCGCAAAATTGATTCTTACGACACAAATAATACGGAATGCGATAGATTGATCTGCTAATCCAATAAAGTCAATCAAAGAATTCTTGATACGTACACAAATTCTGAAATCCAACCGTTTGTTCAGATATGTGTCGAGCCTGGCACCACAGCTACTTTGTTGTGCGCATGTGCAACTTCTAAAAATTATCTATTATGCGACTTGTTAAAAGTTAAAATAACGAATGGTGAGGCGGTCCGCCAACAAATGAACGAAGGGCCGCATGTGGGCCGTGGTCTGTTCATCCCTGCTTTAGAATGACTTAAAACGGATGAAAAACTAGAATTTTGGCGAAAAATTCAATGTTTTGCAAAGAAAACTCCACTTTTTTTCGATTAGTTTTCAACGACTGCTGCAAATTGCTCATCTGTAAAGAATGACAAACATTGAAAAGGCTCTTTCTTTTTATAGTCATTAAATACGACAAATGCATATCCTGTTCCTCTATTCCGTCGAAAAGGTTTATTGACAGAAATGTGGAACAATGCCTACATTCAGGAAAAACAATTGCCGCTCACTAATGACGAGAAAATCGCGCAGAAAAACTCGATCGAGAATAAAAGTAAATACACATCCAAACGGAAGCAGAACAGGAACGAGCATTAAAAGGGGAAAAGTAAAATTAAAATAAAACAGAATGATTACATTTTTCTCGATGGACGTTACTTTTACCGAAAACAACTTTAAGGTCGAGCGAGTCTGCTTCTCACTATTGTCGGTTTCACTAAATGAGAACGTTCGGGTGTAAGAAATCGTCGAAGAAAAAAAACAGAAAAAGAACAAAACGCTCAAACAGCATGCATTGGAATAAATTTCAATCGAAACGACTGCGGTTAAAGTTTTAAAGTAGGTCGTCTGACAACAAGTAGAAGTTGTAGTCTTTTCCCTGAAATCTTATTCATTATCGTTTCCCCCTGTCCGCCGCTGGGCGGACGAACTGGATCAGGGTAGTCTGGTCGGAGGAAAGGAAAGCGTCGAAATAAAAATCCAAATTAAAAAATCGAAAAGGGGAAAATCAGGTCATGCGAGAGATATATCTCGCTTATAAACCATCGCTTAAAATAATAGTAGAAAGGATAATAAAAAAGAACCGCCTTTCTCTTTCGCGAATTTCCTAGTTACCAGACAATGGATTCACTTTGCGAGATAACTATAAATAACGCTATCTTGAGGAATCGTACAAGTGGATTCGTGTAACTGCGAACGCTTCTCCATGAAGATATCCTTTAATTGGGTTTTGGAATAGAAGAATAAGTGTCTGCACCCCCAAACACAATTCCAGAAAGGAGACAGTTGATGTGATTTTTTTTTACAGCATAGGAGCAACTTTGGCTATGTTGCTACATGCATTTAAAATCTAAACCCTTTCGAATCCTAACCACCCTTCCGAAAATGTCTAGAATTCCATTAAATTCTATAGGTAGTTAACGTCTCACTGGAGCAACACAACGGGCTATTGGCGACGGTCCGGGATCCATCCCGAAGTGAAAGATCCGAGGACACCGTCATTTTGAATCACGGTCAGATGAGGTCGAAACCTGACCTGGCACCCCACTCTCCAAACTTCCACGCCAACGTGAGGACATTGGAGGTCATGACAAATTTAACGTCCACTAGAGCCCACGTACAAGACTGTCTTTGGTTGAACTGAGTAACCCTCTGTAGCTAATCAGTTACTCTTCCAACTGGACTACCGCGACCCCAAAAAATTTTTTCTATAGAATGTGGTCTATAGAATACTAAAGAATTATGACCCGTTTTCTATAAGCTCTATAATTTCTAATATCTATAGAATGTCTAGAAATTTCTATAAACTCATTTCTTTTGTTTCGCGACTTTACTTTTCTAAAGAACTTCTATATACAGGGTGATTCTACGGTCATGGGACAAACTTCAGGGGGTGATAGAACACAACGAAACAAACACTTTTGCCCATAGAATGTAGGGTCGCAAGTGCAGCGGTTGGCGGCTAGAAAGCGCAGTCAAACGCTTGTTTTTAAAGCGTTACGTCGGCGATGCGAGGCCTGCATCAGGTGTGGTGGTCGACATTTTGAACAGCTTCTGTAATTGTGCATTTGCGTTGTACTTACCGACTGATGTTTGTACATGCCGTTTCATTTCCATGTGAAAAGTTTCTCATGTTTTGTCATTTCTTTCTTACCCGTTGTTCCTTGTACTTATCTTTAATTTATGCACATCAAATTGTATTATTTCGTTTTGTCAAGCAGTTATTGATGTTTATTTGACATTAAAGCGTTGTTTCCATATTTCATGCCTCTTCTCCTTTCCAACTTGCATCGGACCGTGTGTTTGTGGCGAAATGGAAAGCGCTCTCTAGCGGCCAACCGCTGCACTTGCGACCCTACATTCTATGGGGAAAAGTGTTTGTTTCGTTGTGTTCTTTCACCCCCTGAAGTTTGTCCCATGACCGTAGAATCACCCTGTAGATGTATTCTATAGAACTTCAAGATGCTATAGAAATGTATTTCTATACAATACATCCGCAATCTCCCTCTTTTCCCCCTTTCACGACATTTCCCCCTTTCACGACAAGTTTTGCGTAGCTTGCCCCCAGATAGGATCCTTGACCCATAAAACGCCAAAACAACCATCTCCTGAGCGAGCTTAACCACCTTTGCCCAAGTAGCGTATTAAGCAACCGGGGGATTGCGAGTTCGAGACTCGATCCATCCAAAGACCGTTGTGTACGCGAAGGCTGGTGCACGTAAAATTTGTCGTGGCCTCAAATGTCCTCGCGTTGGCCTGGTGTGGAACTTTGGAGAGTGGGGTGGCAGCTCAGGCGTTGACCTCATCATCTGTCCGTGGTTCAAAATTACGTTGTGTTCTCGATTTTTCCCTTGGGGATTGATCCCGGACTGTCGCCAATAGCCCGTTGTGTTGCTTCAGTGCGACGTTAATTAAATACCTACCTTCCGAATTGATACAGGATCAACGGGGCCAATTTGATTGAACACCAAGGCGTTGACCTCGTCGTATCTGAGCGTGGTTCAAAAGGACGAGGTGGTGTCCTCCGATGTTTGGCTCTGGGATGGATCCCCGGACCGTCGGCAATAGCCCGTTGTGTTGTTCCAGTGCGACGTTAATTCAACTATCTACCCTATGGTGAAAATGGGATGCGCTCCGTTCCTACGGAAACAGACATGCGGAGACCACCGAGAGCAGTTTTTGTAGATAGACACCTGAAATTTATCAACTCTAAAAGAAGTTTGGGATTTTGAGGACAGGTTTGATGCTTTACGGTCATGTTTTGCTACGCGAAGACTTCTTAGACCGAGATAACAGGATAATTTCGAAATCTTCCAAGAAACAACGGTCTGTAAGGTGTGGAGATTGGCAGGGGGGCTGTTTTAGAACATTTTAGGTGGAGACTACAGGGAGGGGTGACCCTTTTTTTCAAGTGCAACTACTTTTAATGAAAGGAGGTCGAAATTGAGGTGCGGCTAACTCCGATTCTTTACTGAAATTGGACAGAATATTGCCCCAGTATACTATTCCACTTCCAATCGAACGTAACGCCACTTTTAATTCCAGTAATACCACTGAGGTAGCCGAATCGGTTTTGTATGAACATCTTATGAAATAAAGTAGTCGGGTGGGTAACCACTGTTGTCCAAAAATTAAAATCCCTCAAATTCTATACCTATCCCATACCCAACCTTTCCCTTTTTATTCAGCTCAAATCCTTTAATTTCTGGCAGCTTCGATTCCTCCCTGGGTGTTTTTCTCTCTTCTGTGTCAGTAAAACTTCCTTGGGTGTGTATGTCCTTACTTGATATTGCCTGTTTTGTGTCTGGCACAGCATAGCCAAATATGGCTCTTGCGCCATAGAAACCCACTTCAACCAGCCTTTCATTTCCATTGCCAAATGACCCCTCGGGGCACATCTTTAGATGTGTGCAGGCTTCACGAACCCGAGGTTCCCTAGTAGTCTATTCTCTTCCCTTGGGGTTTACTGCCTCTGGTAAACATGGGGGTCACGACCCCAGGATTCACAAGCGATTTTTCTCTCCCTCCCTTTCACAATTACTTGACATTGTCTTGTGTTTGTCGCAGCTTAGTCAGATATGGCCCTTGTGCCAAAAAAAACCCAAAACCAACCAACCGGCACCAAAAGATTGGTATCCGTCTCCGACAAGAAGGCAGTCGACCTTGGGTCAGTCTATTTTTAAACGGTATTAAAGCTCGTTTCGAGAAAGGTTGCCATACGCCTATGCGGCGATCGTCGAAATGATTTTCCACCCTCCAACCCATCATCAGTGCTTTCTCTTTCGGCAGCAAATGATAAACGTAGAACCAGAATCCTCGTTTAAGACGCTAATTGTGGAAGCGCTTTGTTTACGTTCCAACCTATCACCTAATTTGAAGAATAGACTCGTTCAAAACCACGTGAGACTCGACTGCCAACTCGGGAGAGACGGACTATAACTCTGAATCAGAAACTACATTTCACCTGCCCCCTAATTATGTGCGGAGTCATTTGTTTTTCGAAATTCTGAGTTCTTCGATAAGTCAAATCGGCATCCATGAAGAGCTCATTGAATTTTTTTCCCTTTCGCATCTGAACCTTCGAGTTCGAATCCAAAAAGGACCGTCGTGTGCAAAGGGGGCTAGTGCATGTTGAATGTGTCGGGGCCTTAAATATCCTCACGCCGGCGTGGCGTGTAAGTTTGGAGAGTGGGGGTGCCAGTTGAGGTGTTGCCTCGTCATCTGACTATGGTTCAAAATTACTTGGTGCTGTCCTCGGATCTTTTTCGCTTTTGGATGGATCCCGGACCGTCACCAATAGCCCGTTGCGTCGATCCAGTGTGGCGTTAATTGAAATACCTACCTGAACCTCCTAGTTGTAGGCGGCGCAGGTTCGATTCCTGTCGGGTGCATTTTCTCCCTGGTATATTTCTCTTCAGTGTCAGTAAAGCTTTCATTGCGCGTGTATGTGTATTTGATATTGTGTCTGGCGCAGAATGGCCAAACGGGGCCATTGTGTCATAAAACCCCCAAACCAGCCTTTCGCGCCTGCGTTTCTTTCTTCCAGAGCAGGCTTTTTCGAAGTTTTCGTTCTTCGCACGAAAGCTATTTCCCACGCAGTCCCGTCTTTTAGAAAAGATCGGATTCCATTAATAGCTTCCAAAAAATAATTTCATCCGACCGACACCCGATAAGTCCATTTTCCGGTTGTACAGGATGGGCCGCCCGGAAATGGTCGATCCGCTTTTCTGGAAGATCGTTAATGGGAATTGTTTTTTCCTTTCTCCCGTTGGGGGATAGTTGCTTCCTCTGGAAAAGTGGACACGACTCGATAGGTCATGGTAGAGTAAGACACGGGCGCCAACCTTCTACTGGCCCACGCCTTCTCAATGTGGTTAAGGATGGGTCCTAATTCCCACAGACATGGCCCTCGGGGCACATCTCCTTTAGGTGTGTTCGGGCATCACAACCCCGAGGTGCCCGAGTGATCTGTTCCTTCTGTTTTACCCTCGCCTACCCTTCTTTTTCTTCCTCCCTATTGTGTTTGTCTTATGTTTGACCAAATGGCCCTTGCGCCATAAAACCCGAAACCAACCAACCCTCCTTGGAAGAGTTGGTCCTGGTCTAATTAGTCCACGCGTACGAGAAAAGGACCGTAGTTACAAACCAAACCGAAATGTAAGTAACCGTCCTACAAGTAATGAGGGTCGCGGTAGCGCGTTTGGACGCGTATCGCATTAGCAACCGCAGGATCGGGAGTTCGTAACTCGATTCAGTCTAAGACCATCGTGTACGTGGCATGAATCGCGATCGCTGTGGATGTTTTATCCTTGCCAACTTGTTATCACTCGGTACCTGACTACAAACTTGGAACCAGAACCCATTCTTAAGGTTCCAATGGACGGAATTTGTTTGCAATATCACCAGTCCCCTAATTTAGCTAATAGACTCGTTCAAAACCACGTGAAACAACATCACCTATGAATCACGCGTCCTACTCGGGGGTACATCCTTAAGTGTATATAGGCTTTACGAATCCTAGGTACTCTAGTGATCTATAATTTTCCTATGGGGTTTACTGCCTCTGGTAAACAGGGGGTCGCGACCCCAGGGTGCACAAGCGATCTTTCTCCTCTTCATCCTGTTCACAATTACTTGACATTATCTTGTGTTTGGCGTAGCTTGGCCAAATATGGCCCTTGCGCCATCTAATCCAGAAACAACCAAAATCACGCGTAGAAATGAAACGACAGGTCTTGACCCCTCCTCAAAATATCTCCAAATTGGCGCTAGTAAATGAAACCAAAATTGTGTAGCTTGTAATTTCGGTTCATAATCTTTTTAAAGCATTTCGATATTTCAACTAAAATTGAGTCGTCTTCGCAACAATTGCTGTCACTTCTCCGATCGCACTGCGGCCACACCGACGAAATCTGATCTGACCCCTGGTGTGGTGGTTATTTTGTTCCTACACACCTGCAGAGCGAGCGCGGAATGTTTTGTCGCTCGGTTTCATCTGTTCTCGATCTGGAACGCTCTATTTACTTCCCTGTTCGTCGGTCCTTGCGAAACGGACGTTCCAATTCTCTTACGGCGAGCTTAATTGTTTGTAAAATCCGTTTGTGTTGCACGGCGCTTGATTGAACTGTCTCTGCTCGCCCGGAATGAAGGATTTTTTTTTGTTTGTGATTTATTTACTTTCGCTTGAAATCAATGCCGCCATCTTTGTTGAAATTGAGACTCCCAGTTATCCTATATATGTCATAATATCATAAATCAAAGTGAATTCGGGCACATCTCCTTTAGATGTGTGTATGGACCCGGACCACCCAAGCGGTCTTTTTCTGTTTTTATCGCGCTACTCTGTTCCTTATCCCATTTTTTCCATTTCACATTTGTTACTTGACGTTCTCTTGTGTTTGGCGCAGCTTGGCCAAATATGGCCCTAGCGCCATAAAACCCCCAAAACAACTAGGTAAGCGCCAACCGGAACGCTTTCCGAGTATGACGTCATGCAAGAAAGGGGCCGCTCTGCCGTCTCATATCTGTTGGGAGAGTGGGGTGCCAGCCGAGGTGTTGTCCTCGTCATCTGACCGTGATTCAAAATGACGTGGCGTTGTCCTCTGATCTTTCCCTTCGGGTTTGATCGCGGACCGTCGCTAATAGTCGATTGTGTTGCTCCAGTGCGACTTTAATTAAATACCTAATGCCATCTCATATCTGCTAGTACAGATTTTCATGAAACCTTCAAACATGCGAAGTTGGGATCGGACATTCGATATGTATTTTGTGATTGTGACGTCATCAAAGATGGCGGCTTCCTCCCCGATACGAAATTTGTCATGTCTGGCCGATTTTCAATGAAGTTTCGCTGTACTGATCCCACTATTCATCCTTTAACCCTCCTAGTGGTTGTCTCGACGAGGTGTCATTAGCATATCTTGGTGGACAATATACCTCGTCATTTGAGCAAAACTGACCAGATCTTCATCTTGTCATCATCAAAAATCTGCAATATCTTGCTTACGAGATATCTCGTCATTAGCAAAATTGGTCAGAACGTAATGAACTAGGTATCTCATCGAAACCACTTAATACCTGACCGATGTTCAATGAAGTTTCACTATTTATACTGATTTCACCTTCAACCTTTTGCCGAAAGTAGTGGCCAGCCTCTATCGTGCAAAAGCCTATTCCAAACTGTCCCCCGTTCTGGGCAAGGGACGATTTGTTTTCCCTGCTTGGATCTTCATTCCCCTTGGAGTAATAGAGCAGTTTTGTCTCGACGAGTTATATCTCGACATTACCAGAAGATCTCGATTGAAGAGATATCTCGTCACTAGCAAAATTGACCAGATCACGTGAAACTGCTAGTAATAGGGCAGTTTTGTCTCGACGAGTTATATCTCGACATTACCAGAAGATCTCGATTGAAGAGATATCTCGTCACTAGCAAAATTGACCAGATCACGTGAAACTGCCAGTAATAGGGCAGTTTTGTCTCGACGAGTTATATCTCGACATTACCAGAAGATCTCGATTGAAGAGATATCTCGTCACTAGCAAAATTGACCAGATCACGTGAAACTGCCAGTAATAGGGCAGTTTTTTCTCGACGAGTTATATCTCGACATTACCAGAAGATCTCGATTGAAGAGATATCTCGTCACTAGCAAAATTGACCAGATCACGTGAAACTGCCAGTAATAGGGCAGTTTTTTCTCGACGAGGTATTCCTTGATTGGCAAAACTGATCAGATCTTGATGGACGAGATATCTCGCCGAAACCATCTTAGAGGGTTAAGATGTGAATAGAAGGATTTTTAAGTAAGAAACGCCATTTTGGCGTTAGCGTGAATTTGGGGAGCAAGTTCGGTTTCGGTATAAGTTCTGCTGGATAAATTGCCCGGAATGTACGAAAGGGGTTAAAGGCGGCTGGTTTCAGCACCGCGAGGGCAAAGGCCGCGTTTGGTTTTTTTCCTCCCGACCTGTCACCACTCTCGAGTGCTTAATTATCGCCTCGCTCTGCCTGTTATCGTTCAAACTCGTGCCCTTCGTCTGTGTTTGAATTTTTATCTCGTGTGCTTTCATTTCTGTGGAGAGGTTGACGCTTTCGCAGATAACTGCACGAACGGGCCCAAAGGGAAGTTATCGTTTCCGACCCTCCAAGTGGTTTTGACGAGCTTTCGATTCGGGATGGATCGTAGCCCGTTGTGTTATTGTTCCAGCGCGACTTTAATTTAAATACCTTCTTATCAGCGCGACGTCTTCCTCTTTCCTAAGATCTGGAAGCCATCTCTGTAACAGTCCGACGTAGCCACCCGTTCAAGACATACAATATCAATAGACTCACATACAATGAAAGTTTTTACTGACACAAAAGAGAAATAACCCAGGGAGGAATGCCCCTGACAGGAATCGAACCAGCGCCGCCACCAATTCGAAGGTTTGCTAGCCCAGTGGACATACCCACTGAGCCACGACATTAATCCAAGAACCTTCCTACCTTGAAAATTAATCTTTCCGCCGGAAATATCAAACGAAACGGGTTTATCTGGGGGAAAAAGAATCAAAACATAACTTTGCGTGGAATTACCCGACCTGCGAACTACTGTTGCTTTCATTTACATCTTAATGCTTTTTTATAAAAAATTTTATTGGGTCTTGCTTTTGGCAAATCTAATTCGTTTGTGGATCTTGCTTTCAAATTGCAAAAAGTTTCATCACATTGGAAAAAATGCCGATAGTGGATGTTTATCGCTTTCATTTGGTTTCCCCTGTTACGACACGACTCGTTTGATTTGCGCATGCTTCGATGGATTCTATAAAGGTGCAAAACTTATTTTGCGATAACAGTTCTTACTGTCGTAGCTAATTTGTGATAAATTTCGATTAACTGCCAGTACTTAACATTTTCTTGACTATCAATATTTAACACCAATATTTAGTAAATGTATTGATTGCAGTTAAATGACGTGAACTGTAAATTTTAAGTTCGTGACTTTCAATTTATCATTGGGCACGCGATATATTCGTCGGAGAATGTATGCTGTGTCGCATTCTGCACCAGTGTGTAACCTGGCTCAAGGGGTGCATAAATCAGTTTTTATTTTTTATTAATTTCAATAAATGTCATGCCAAAATAAAATTTATTAGTTTCTATAAAAAAAACTTAGTCATGCAATTTTTTACTAGAACTGTTATTTTTGATAAGTTACTAATTTATTATTTTTAACAGTTGTTATTTTAGCTGGTATCGGAATAACTCTAATTTTTGCATTTGATGTAGTTCTGTTATTTTTGATAACAGTAGCTAACTATTAATTTTTGATAGCTGTTAGTTTAACTGCTATTTGAATAACAGCCTAATTTTTACATTTGATTGGAGAATTGTTATTTTTGATAACAGTTGCTAACTATTTATTTTTTTTATCTGCAATCAGAATGACAGCCTAATGTTTGCATTCCATGCGAGAACTTATTTCTGATAACAGTTGCTAACCATTAATTTTTTACGTAGTTGTTATTTCAACTGCTATCGGAATAACAGCCCGATTGTCTTGGATGGAGAGAATGATTCCCTGATGCGTAGTAGTGGACTTCCTTCAAAATATTTAAAGTAGCTATTGAATGGTGACTTTTCCTCGTGAGCGCTTGCCCTTCCTTCTTGCTTTGTTTCTTTCCCATTGAAGCGCACGATAAGGGTTCGTTCATCTTGATAGTGAGACGCATGTTTGACAACAGTCCGCTTTCAATGTCACATCCACCTGTACTCGCATTCGCCGACGCAGAAAATCGACTCTCTGGGATCACTTTGACCCAGTGTGTATGCATTTATATATACTGAAGCTGCCAGAAAAAGTGATACGCCAGTGTAATACTTGGTGTCCTCCCACGGGAGCGTAAAACTGTAAAAATACGACCGGGGCGTGGGACTCCACGAACTTGCGGAACTATTCTGCAGGCATTGCACACCAGACTTCCTGCACAGTTGTCAACATTTCTGTTCTATAGGTGTAAGAAGCATGGACTAGCAACCGGAGGGTTGCGAGTTCAAATCCAACCCAAGACCGTCGTGTACAAAGGGGGCTGGTGCACATTATGTCTGTCGTGGCCTCCAATGTCCTCACGTTGGCGTGGTGTGGAAGTTTGGGGAGTGGGGTGCCAGCTCATGTGTGACCTCATCATCCGACCGGGGTTCAAATTGACATGGTGTTGTCCTCGGATCTTTACCTTTGGGTTTGATCCCGGACCGTCACTAATAGCCCGTTGTTTTGCTCCAGTGCGACGTTAATTAAAATACCTGTCTACCAGCGTCATCCGAGGCATCCCATGTGTTCGATAACGTTGAGATCTGATGACTTAGGTAGGAATGGCAAGACCTCAAACTCATGAATGTTCCTCTAGCCATAATTTGTTCTATTACCCTCGCCTACCCTTATTCTTTTTGCCCTTTCTTGCACCCTAATTGTGTTGCCTGTTTTATGATTGGCGCAGCTTGACCAAATCTGGCTCTTGCGCCATAAAACCCCAAAACAACCAACTATAATTTAGCATGTGTAGACTTGGGGTTTGGCCTCTTCCAAGAAACCTACTCATCAGAATGAGAGCAGAACATGATTTTCTTCCTCCCCTCATTGTGTTGTCTGTCTTGTGATTGGCGTAGCTTGGCCAAATATGGCCCTTGCGCCATAAAACCCGAAAACAATCAACTTCGTCGAGACAAAATATCCTATTACTCCAAGGGAGAAAAGATCCAAATAGGAAAAACGAATTGTCCCTTTCCCAGAACGGGTGACAGTTTGGAACAGGTTTTTGCACCAGAGGCTGACCTTTACAGGACAGTGTTCAACTCGGAAGATAAACCACCAGGAGGGTTAAAAATCCATTGACTTAAAAGAAAACATGTCACACACAGAACCCTGAGGGTGTTGAAGTAACGCGCTTGGATTTCGAGAGGATAATTGTGCTTGCGATTCAACGGTGCGCCTTCAGATGCTGGTCGCATTGAATTGCAAATAATTCACAATGCGGACTGCCATTAAATGCTCATTAATAAACCACGCGACTGCTCATTCATAACGCTCCTCCAATATCAATTCCCCGAATTGACACATACCCCGGAGCAGCGTTTGCATTTGGCGATTGGGCAACCGTCACCACTGTCAAGTCAACCAAGTTGCTTAACGTTGGCTTCTAACGCTCTCGGTGAAAACCGGGGTGAAATTGGTTAACTCTCGTTTTATCATTCCTAAAACGTGCAATGACTTCGAGTTCAGTGTACGGCCCGGTTCGAAATTGATGGTCGTGTTTCGTTTTCGCGGCAGCCTGGTTGGAAGAGTAACGGATTAAGCAACCGGAGGGTCGCGAGTTCGAAACTAGGTCCAACCAAACACCGTCGTGTACTGGTGCACGTTAGATTGGTCGCAGCCTCAAATGTCCTCACTTTGACGTGGTATGAGAGTTCGGAGTTACCAGCTCAGGTGCTGACCTCGTCATCTGACCGTGATTCAAAATGACGCGATGTGGTCCCTTGGGGATTGATCCCGGACCGCCGCGTATAGCCCGTTCTGCTCCATTACCATTCGTTTTGACAATCGCGTTTTTAGATCCGGTCGTTATTGTCGATGACAGACTTTATAAATTGTTTCCGTTATATGAAACCTTATAAAATTCACTAAAATCTCCATGAAAATCAGTTGCTGTGGCGCCTTGACTTTTCCACTGCGCTGTCTACCTGCGAGTTGTAGGCTGCGCAGATTTGATTCTTTTCTGAATGATTTCTCTCTTTCTGTGTCAGTAAAACTTCCCTTGTATGCATGTCCGTTAATATGGCGTTGTTTGTCTTGTGTTTGGCGCAGCGTGACCAAATCTTCTGAAATTGGATGCACCCGAGAACTGTTCCAAGAGCTGCTATTGAATGTTTTTATTTTGTGAATCCTGGTTTTGGGTTTTACAATTTGAAAGGGTGATTGAAGATTTTTTACTTATTACTGAAACGCAAAAGGACTTGGCATCATTTTTCTGTTTTTCCAAACTTTTTCAAATAGCCCGTTGTGTTACTCCAGTGTGACGGAAATTGAAATACCTACCAAACTTTTTCAGGGGCCGCTGTGGCTCAGTGGGTATGCCCACTGCGCTAGCAACCTTCGCGTTTTAGGTGCCGCATGTTCGATTCCTGTCAGGTGCATTTCTTCCTGTGTGTATTTCTCTCTTCTGTGTCAGTAAAACCATTTGTAGCGAAATATACAATTCACGGATATAAGCACTGGTATACATTTCCAGTATCATTAGACTCAAAACGCGTCTAATTATCTGACAAACAGAATGTAATGCAATTCAAGTTTTAATTTGCAACGAACAAATCACCCCGATTAACACGGATTCTAAAAGAATGGCCGCTTTTCGTTTCGAAATTGTTTGCTCTGCACGCAATCGGCGCCTTTGATCCTGTGCGTGCCCAACAATCACCGAAACGTAATTGCTTCAGTGGGTGCGGTTGGGCCGCTTTTTTGGGGTGACAGGCATCGCGCACTCACTTCCGAGGAGTTCCAGTTCGAACTTTTGCCCATCAGTGTTCCACTGGAAGTTCACCTTCTTGCTTTGTGAAGCCGCATTATCGAACAGGAACATGGAATGTTAACAGCTAAGGGAGAGCGAACCTGAAGATATATCTGAAATATGTATCGGATTTTATGAATTGAAGCGCAATTCTGCTCTTACCGCGGAAGTAGTCTTGCAGTAAATGCTTTTTATACCATGCATCTTAATAGAATAACACTTAAGTCAATTCGTTTTATGTAGCTTGTCCTTGGCGATCCCTGTTACTTACCCTATGCATGTCTCACTTCTGTGTCAGAAACATTTCCTTATGTGCGTGTCTGTCTATCAGTTGTCTGTCTTGTGTTTGGTGGCTAGCCCGGTTGGAAGAGTAGTGGATTAGCAACAGTTGCGAGTTCGAAACTCGCCCCCCCCCCCATTGGTGCACATCTCCTTTAGGTGTGCGCGGGCTTCACGAACCCGAGGTACCCTAGTGCTCTATTTTCCCATGGGGTTTACTGTCTGGTAAACGGGGATTGTGTATGGGCGCTGCTTGGCCAAATATGGCTCTTGCGCCATAAAACCCAAAAGCAGTCGTTCGTAACCTTTTTAGTGATCGGCAATCCCTTGAATCTAAAAATAAGTCCTCGCATCCCATCGAAAAATGTGTTTCTATTTATTTAGGAAATTACATCTATTGTAAGATAATTTATTTAAAAATAATACCTCAATGGCTGGAGGCAAATGAAGAGAGGGTAGGAGTGTTGGTCCCAAAAGTCGACGTAGCGTTCGCTAGTTTCTCACAGGTGGTCAGGCGGTAGTTTCCATCGAAAATTTAGAAATTTCTCTCGAACCCCAGGTTAAGAACCACTGCCCAAGAGCAACCAGTCTTCAGATTCCTAACGGAGTTAGTTCCCTGTACCTATATTCGAAACGGCTGCATCGACAGCCACCTTACCGCGAAGAACGAGTACTCTTGTAGAGAGAGAGAGGGCTTGCTGCTAATGGGTAGGGAATGCTCCTTTCTGGAGGAGGCGAATTCTGTTTCATCCCATGTTACAATTCTCTTTATAGGGTGTGCACCAGACGCGGAAATGGACCGCGAAGGTAGCGGGGAGCGAGGTGGTCGTGTGTGTGGGATTAAAATTCCGGGGGGAAGTTGCTCACCTAGCAATTACGTTCCGGTGGGCAGGTAGCGTTGTTTTTTCTCTCTCCTGCCCAAGTGTATCTCACGTCGACCTAGAAAAGGGAGAAAGTTGTCGAATAGTTTCCCCGTCTGACCTGAATAGTGTCATGTTTCATTGAGTCGGCAGAGCGATTAGATCCTGGTGGCATTCCGAACGGTTGACGTGTGAACTTTTTTTCTTCCTTTCGCGAGTCACGCTTGGATGGTGCCGAGGCTCCGTGTTGGGATCGTACGGAACTTGGTAACTTCTCGATATATCGCTTCACTTCGGGATTAATCTCGAACCGTCGTCAATGTTGCTCCAGTGCGACGATAACTACCTACCTCCATATGTCGCTTCCCTTCTGAACTGATCTCGGACCTTCCCCAATAACCCGCTGTGTTGCTCCAGTGCGACGTTAATTAACTATCCACCTCGATATATCGCTTCCCTTTGCGATTGATCTCGACCGTCGCCAATAACCCGTTGCTTTGGGATTGATCCCGGACCGTCACCAATAGCCCGTTGTGTTGTTCCAGTGTGACGTTAATTGAAATACCCCCCCAATAACCCGTTGTGTTGCCCCAGTGTGATTTTAATTAACTACCTACCTCGATGTGTCGCGGAGACGGATGTGTGCAGAAGCAATCGCAATCTTAAAAATTGGGAATTCAAAGTTCGTCCTTGTGTTGGGTAGTTGTCTTAAACTGAATTCATTTAAGATATTTGTCTCGAAAATAAGGATGAGACGGTATTTCTGTCGAAATGTTTTGCCTTATCATTATTTAAAAGATGTGGCCATTCGTCCTAACTGCTGCAGAAGGCGCTAGCCGGAACAGTGCCGATGTTAGTACGTTATTACTGTTCCGAAATTGAAATACCTGCACTAAAATGAATGAAGTCGATGGTCATTCTGGCGATTAATTTTCCAGTTTCCATTTACAAACACAATTTATTTCCTGAACGGCAGTACACGGAGAACTTCATTCGTTACGGAAAGTTGGTCGTTCTATAGTCATTTTTCGTTACGCGAGAGCAAATTAGACCTACTGTTAAAAATATTCGAACCCAGGCTCATTTGTCACCACTATCTGTTGGATTATTATGTGGCGCTCCTCTGCTATTTCAATCCTTACTTTATTTATGCCAGCAGTTTCTGCACGGGATACAAAAGTTATCTTTTTTTGCCTTCAGCCAACAACTCTTTTCCCCAATGCCTTCCTTTCCTTCCCCTTTCACGACACTTTTTACTTGGCGTTGTCTTGTGTTTGACGTAGCTTGGCTAAATATTGGCCTTGCGCCATAAAATCCCCAAACGACTTGCTACCAAGCGATCTTTTTCTGCACTTTTCCACCAAGCGATCTTTTTCTGCACTTTTCCCCAATGCCCCTTTTTCTTCCCCTTTCACGACACTTTTTACTTGATGTTGTCTTGTGTTTGGCGCTGCTTGGCCAAGTATGGCCCCTTTCTCCATTAAACGCCAAAACAACCAACCAGCGCTTTCTGGATGTAGTCAGTTATGATAAGTTACGTTAGCAGTTTCGAAGCGATGAACAGCAACAGGTGAGTTCTTGTGTTGAACTCCTCCATTGTGATGTTTAGTACGTTGTATTTAATTTAGAAGTGTTTAATATAGGTGGTTGAATTAAGTATTAGATTGTAGCTCTCAGTAATTTCTTCAGCTTCAAAAGTTCGAGCAAAATGAAGTGGTGAGACTGCTTAACCGTCCAAGTGGTTTCGACGCGATATCTCGTCCATCAAAATCTGGTCAGTTTTTTAATGACGAGATACCTCGTCGAGACAACCACCAGGAAGGTTAAAAACTTGAAAGTTTGGAAGGAGAATAATATGTTAATCTTAGCTATCGGTCGGACCGGAGTTTCTCCCCTAGGGAATGTGTTCTTGCATCCCAATTCCGATATTTTTTTGGTTCAAAGCGAGAAAGTGTTCCGGAATGCGACTACCTCGTTGATTGCGACGATCTAATTGTGATCCGTACATTGACACCCGCCAGAGAAGAAAGGGTGGCAGCGTGTTGTGGGGGCAGGTGTCTGCTTGCTATGCGTGTTTCGAGATGGATGACATACGGGTGTAGGTGACTACTCTGTTATTACGAGCGTCACAGCCCTTTGTCACAGGTCAGGTAGAGGGTGTTCTCCGCAGATAGCTTTTGCTAGACCCGCGCACCTGCACTAGAGTTTCTCAATTGCCTACATCCATTGGTCGGGAGTTACTTAAATCCATTTATTACGATACAATTCATCACTACCATGCATTTTAGATTTTCAGCATGTTTTAAATCATAAATTTATTCATTTCATGCTTACCAATTGGCTAAAGTCATCCACTGCTTTCATGCCTTTTCAATTCATAAACATTATTGTTATGGTGAATAAGATCAAATTGGTTTTTCTATTTAGAAAACTTAACAAAGATGCTCCCATGAGCTGGTATAACAAAAGTCCGTTATGGACCATGCCATAAACGGTACAACAAGGAAGTTCGCTATGGACCATACCATGAGCGGGAACAAGGAAGTACTCAGTTTAATATCGAATGCGTCTGGCACGCCCTCTCTTGGCGACCTTACAAAGTCGCCAAATGTGCGAGTTCGAATCCAACCAAAAGCCATCGGGTACAAAGGGGCTGGAGCAAGTTAAATCTGTCATGGTCTCAAATGTCCTCACGTCGGCGTGGTGGGGAAGTGTGGAGAGTGGGGTGCCAGCTCAGGTGTTGCCTCGTCATCTGACCGTGGTTCAAAATGACGTGGTCTTTCCCTTTGGGATTGATCCCGGACCGTCACCAATAGCCCGTTGTGTTGCTCCAGTGTGACGTTAATTAAAATACCATACCCAGGCCGGTATATACCCAATCCCTCTCTTGTTTAGACGATCCTCGGGGCGTGTTTTAACATTCTCAATCAGGTTAGGTTGGTTTTATCGCTTTTTACTGTCACTCCTTGCTGCGCGAGGGCCAATATTAAACCGGGAACTGCAGCTTAAAGTGGATTCCGAACCACTAAACATTCACGCCCAAACCGAGATTCGAATCTAGAACCTGTTGAGCCGAGGACGACTATTTTTAATATGGGAAACTGGCCAAGGTGACACTTCAACCCTCCTGATGGTTGTATGGACGAGGTATCTCGTTTAGCAAAACTAACCAGATCTTGATGGATGAGATATCTCTTCGAAACCTCCTGGAGGATTAATGGACATGGCGGACAGAATATACAGCGGGCAGGGTACACTGAATTGCACAGTATTCATTGTAACGGGATCGCCAGAGAGAGAAGCTGTAAAAATCATCAGTTTTAATTTCTAAATTCAAATTCTCGTCACGAAGGGACAATCAGGTGTGTACGGCCTTCAAGGGCCCCGAGTGATCTTTTCTCTTTTCCCATGGGGTCTACCCTCTTTGGTAAACACGGGGTCTTTGGTAAACAGAAAAGCAATCTCTTTCTGTTTTCATCCTACCACCGATCCCTCTTTCGCCCTTTCGTGTGACATTGTTTACTTGACGTCGACTTGTGTTTGGCGCAGCTTGGCCAAATATGTTCCTTGCGCCATAAAATGCCAACCTACATGCACGAAAGGTAGAATATTTAGGGATTTGATGTTTCAAAGACTGCCTCATTCGGTCCGAGACATTCCTTCCAGCCGTCTCTGAACGTCTCGTCTGCGCTTTCAAGGATGTTATTGAACTTCTTTTCGAGAACCTTTCACTGGATCGAGGACAACTGTCATCCAAAACCTGTGTATGACCCTTTTTTATTTTCCGAATCAAATGCCTTCCAAAATATCGGTTTTCGCCGGGTTTTTTTTCCTTCGTGTGAGCTGCTTTTCAGGATGGACTTTTATTAGCCAACATGTCCGATGATAAAGACTACTTTTGATGCATCCACAAGTTAATGTTCGAGGAAACGAGTCTGAGGTTGGTTGACCCTGAAAAAATGTATAAATAATGACCAACGCAATCTAAACCTTTTCTTGAATCAGTTTTGAATCTATATAAAGCAGAGTTGGCGTTTGTCTGTCTTCTATACAAATCTACATAGTTTGACCAGGTCTCACCAAATTCGGTACACTTATTCTTTAGAACCCTGCGGGTAGATAGATATAAACTCCCTTTTGAGATTCTTCCTGGGTCTGTAGAGGGGTCTAAAAACAATTCAACATCCTCATAGGAATAACATCGAATATTTTTACGATCACTGTCAGACCCATTCACACCAAATTTGGTACATTCATTCTTTAGAATCCCGCGGGAAACAGGCTGTATATTAACCCCGTTCGATTTGTCCTAGGTCTGCAGAGGGGCTTAAAACAATTCGAAGTCGCCATAGGAATAACATTGAGTATACGTACTATCACAGTTTGACCGATTCACATCAAATTTCGTACGCTCATTCTTTACAATCCTGCTGGAAACAGGATAATATTAACCCCCGTTCTATTGGTCCTGGGTCTATAGAGGACTAAAAAGAATTCGAAATCCCCATTGGAATAACATTGAGATACATACGAATAATTCAATCCGAGCAATGCCGGGTAATTCAGCTAGCATTTCCTATTACAGACAAAATGTCTAAAAAGCGTGTTTCCGAGGTTGCATCGCATTGCCGTATTGCAGGCCACACTGGGTGTATGCCTGCAATATGGCAGGCCCTAAAAGCAACCAACCCTGATCAGTGTTTCAACGAGGAAATCTATCTAAAGGCCCAGACGGTGACCGTCTGGTTAGGCGAATCCTTCACGGAATGGGTGTCGCGTGTTCCTGGTGCAATGACATTGCAATCAATCTCGGTAAAACTCGGACATTTAATTCGGGGTTGTGCTCGGATGGTACGCCCATTGCTCTGACCGTGCAGGTTTCATTCCTGTAATTCCCTGGTGTATTCTCCTGCGACAGTAAAACTTTCCTTGTTTGTGTGTCCATTACGTGATGTTGTCTCTCTTGTGTTTTTGTCCAAATATCTTCACGTTGGTGTGGTGTGGAAGTTTGGAGAGAGAGGTGCCAGCTCAGGTGTGACTTCGTCATCTGACCGTGGTTCAAGATTACATGGTGCTGTCCTCGGGTCTTTCCCTTCGGGATGGATTCGTGACCTTCGCCAGTTGTGTTGCTCCAGTGTGACGTTAATTCAACTACGTCCCTCGGAAATGAACTAGTCTTGTTAGGGAAGCCACGCTTTGGTCCTGCTACACTATAAATGGCGAACTAAGCATGGATACCGACATGTTTTCTATTTAGAAACGGAGTACGCATGTCATGTTTCGTCGCATGCTGCGCTGTCCATAGCGACAGCTCGGATCAGATGTCCACCCACTGACCTCCGGCCGAAACATCTATCGGGGTGGTCCCTGCAGATGGTCTTTAGGAGTGCACAATGGCCCCCCCCCCCCCCTGTGATTGAACTGTCTCCCAGTGAAACTGGCAGGACAAGATGGAGGACTTGCAGAGCTCTGAGTTGAGGTGTTTTATGGCGCTCGTTTGAGTCGATTCCATTTTCCCCTGTTAGCACCGTCCATGACCAAGGGACAATCAAATCCCTGATTGTACATCAGGGATTTGATTGCTCAGGTGTGACTTCGTCATCAGACTTGGTTGAAAATGACGTGTTGTCTTCGGATCCTGTCTGGTGCAGCATGGCCAAATATGGCCCTTGCGCCAAAAACCTCAAACCAACCAACCTTCGGGGTTGATCCCAGATCGTCGCCAATAGCCCGTTGTGTTGCTCCAGTGCGACATTAGTTAAAATACCTACCCTGATTGTATATAGTGTAATTACTGTGTGAAAAGTAAATAAATAGTTTGGTTGTAATTTTGACTGGCGTCGTGTTTATTGGCACACCACTCTTACATAGCTAGTGTGTTGCCGGACTTTCTGTAATGAGCTGCGGGAACAGTTCCCTTGGTTGATAGACAATGCATTATAAACCCACGAAACGAACTTATGTGGTCAACCTTCACTGCCGGTCATTCCCCAAAGAAAGAATGGTTATTGAATTGCACCAGATAGTGAGCTGCGAAAATTACATTAGCCCTGGCTTTACTGTGGAAATATCTCCCCTCCGTTTTGTTCTCTATCGCTAACCTGGATACCCAACGGAGCGCGTCGGTCTGTCCTGCGCTCAGCCTTCGCTGCCACCAGTTGCCCTTCTCATGTTGCCGCGGGCATCCTCCCTGCACAACTGTTATTTTCGTGACAGTTGTTGCTAATTTGTGACAGCTCAAATGCTGATAGTTGTCACGAACAGTTTGTAAAATTTAACAGCTAAAAATCGATTAAAATGGGGTCAACTGTTTTACAATAACAGTTAAGTGTTGCTAATTAACGATAACGGTTATAATTAACAGCCAAAATAACAGTTTTGTTTCAGTGAGCTACTGAATAAGTTAGCAACTAAATTTAACGGTTATTAACTTTTAGAAATTGGCGTGAAGGGTTGTTTTTAACAGGTATGAGCTGTTTCAATTGACCATTTGTGCGATTTTTTAAATTTGATTCCATTTAAATTGCTTCACCACTATCTCAATAGGATTTATTAGCAAAGGTCTGAAAGTGTGCGTTCTAAAAATATAACATCTGTTTTTATTTCTGGATCATGTAAGCATTTGGTTCAACATGAACTTTGAAGATTTGGGTTCGCACTTGCCCCATCTCCGTCAGCTTTTAAATTTAGTTAATGTTTTTCCGTACGAGAGGAATAGCCCGATGTGTTGTTCCAGTGCGACGTTCATTCAACTACCTACCGTACGAGAGGTTTTTCTCTAAAGCAGTGATTCCCAACCTGAGCGCCTCGTGCCTTTCCAAGGGGCCGGTCCAGGAAAATAAAATAATTAAAAAATGAAATGAAATAAGGAATAAGAGAAACAAAAAGTATATAGAATTAAAATAAGAAAACTAGAAATTACATTATGAACGGAAATTGGACCGCGGTAGCCCGGTTGGAAGAGTAACGGATTAAACGGAGGGTTGCGAGTTCGAAACTAGGTCCAACCATATGTGTACGTGGGAGATGGTGCACGTTCAATCTGCCGTGGCCCCAAATGCCCTCACGTTGGCTTGGCGTGGAAGTTTGGAGAGTGGGGTACCAGCTCAGGAATTGACCTCGTCATCTGACCGCGGTTCAAATTTACGAGATGTTGTCTTTTCCTTCGGGATTGTTCTCGGACCGTCGCCAATTGCCCGTTGTGTTGCTCCAGTGCGACGTTAATTAAAATACCTACCTGAACGGAAATTGGATTTATCGAAACTTTGGAAGAACTTTTATGTATGGCCAAGTTTCGACTCTATTGGTGATAGTTGAGAATAAATCGAGATTTTATGGTCAATTTCGGTTTTTAAAATATAATTTCATTGCATTGACATTTGTTTAAATATCTCTTTATTATCTATCCTTCCTCTAACACTAAACACCATTCACTTGTAAACAGGTTAGGCCTAAGGGGCTCCGCCATAGAAATGGATTCTAAATCAAAAAGGTTGGGAATCTGCTCTAAAATTGAATTGAGGGCGGTAGTGTTTTGGTGTTCATAAACAAGTGTTTGGCCCTGCCTTTGGCATGGTTGCGACACTTTTCTTTATGAACAAACCACTCAAATGCTTTTTGACGCAAACTGAACGACTTTCGTCCCTTCGCGTAACATTTTCTTTCATCTGATCTACCGACTTACCTTGGGGGTTGAGCGGCATTGTCCGAACCAAGCTATCACTTTCTCATTTGTTCGATCCGATGAAATTCGACGCTGGAAGGAGGGGAGGGCCGAAAGTTTTCGATTGTGGCCGGCCTCGCGCGCGGGGCGTTGCCTCTCCCGATTGTTCGTCGTGTTCCGGATTCGATTCGGTGCCTTACCTGGGAGCTCGGTTCCGATGGGAGAGTTCATTGTGTGTGTGTGTGGGACGGGAAAACATCGACTTGTTGACACTGGGGAAAGAGGCAGTGCTTGAAACTCACTAGCGAGTTGTAAAGCATACTGTAACATCTGATGTTTCTCATGTGGACGTCTAGCGAGCACCCACACGACTGCACCTTCTCGACTCAATCCAGGACCGACGTGTACGTGGGGGCTGGTGCTGTCGTGGCCTCGCATGTCCTCACGTTTGCCGTCGTGTGCAAGTTTGGAGAGTGGGGTGCCAGCTCTTGTGTTGACCTCGTCATCTGGTTTGAAATGACGAAGGTTGTCCTCGATCTTTCCCTTCGGGATGCCGCGGTAGCCCAGTTTGAAAAAGCAACTGATTAGCAAACGGAGGGTTGCGAGTTCGAAACTGGGTCCAATAGCCCGTTGTGTTGCTCCAGTGTGACGCTAATTAAAATACCTACCTACCTCAAAACTGGGTCCACCCAAAGACGTGTACCAGTTGATGCACTTTAAATCTATCGTGGCTTTAAATGTCCTCTGTTGGCGTGGTTTGGAGAGCAGGGTGCCGGCTCAGGTGTTGTCCTCGTGACCGTGGTTCAAAATGACGAGGATTTATCCTCGGATCTTTCCCTTCTGGATGGATCCCAGACCCCGTTGTGTAGCGCCAGTGCGACGTTAATTCAACTACCCCCTAATTTAAAGAATGTATTCGTTTGAAACCACGTGACTCGAGTGCCAACACGCGGGAAAGGAAACGGCTATACCATAGGCTCGCTCTATAGGAAACGGCTACAGTGTCCTACTGCGATACCGACTCGACTCGTCCTGCACCCATCGGTCGAGCATTCCCACATCTGGGATTCAGACCTCCCTCGACGACCAAACAAGTGTCAACATCTAAATTATCTTGAGCCCTCCATGAGGAACATGCAGACTTGCCTCCCCAGACAAACACTCGTGTTCACAGTTCTGTGGAAACCCGGGCCAGAAAGACGTTAAATCTCCTCTGGTCGGAATGTCTTGCTCTCCGTTACCATCCAGAAGGGGATTGGTAACCGTCACACGTGTCTTTTTGAACGATTCCGAAGAAATGGTCTCGCCGCTGTGGAGGTTCTCGTCACCTTCCTTTGCAGGTGGCGTTGAGATGGACATTGAAAGACTGAGATGAGTCGAGCAGATTAGACTGAAACCACTGCATCCTTCAGACTCTCAGATTGTGGCGAGCCTCTTGGGTCCTTGGCAGATTCCATTGTTAGTAGCTGTGCCCTCATACTTTTAAATGACTCTTAACTTGTAAATAGTCTTCAAATTCCTTATTTTAAGTAAATGTTTTATTGTGCTGTAACCAGTGTTTCGTCTAAATAGTGGCCGAAAACCTTAGTCCCCAAAATCGACCACTTGTTGAATCATCCCGCGTGGTTCGGAGGTCGCGAACTTGGTTACACTGCGCGTTGCGTTTGTCGGTGATTACTTTCTTCAGGGTTGCAGTTTTTGTCTTAATTGTCTCGGTTGTGTTGTTTTGCAAGGTTATTGGAACAGACTGGTTGTCACTACTATCACGTATCAAATCGCGGGCTTTTACCCCTGAGGTAGAAATTCAGATCGTCGATTATAAGGATCTTGATGTTTCCTTTTTTTTTCTACCCGAAACCTCGTACGAGTCCTTCTCGAGTGATTGCCAAACAGCACTCGGACGCGTGTTTCGTTGCCAAGCGAAGTGCAGAGATCCGTTTCAAACGAGGCGTTTAATTAATTTTCGCTTGACTTCTCTCGACTTTCCCGCTATTCTGCAAAAAAATTGTTTTCCTGGAAGTGCGATTTTCGCTTTCTCCTGTGCAGCGCAACGCGTGTTGGCTGTGGTTTCCGTATGTCTGTGTGCGCTTAAAGTAACCAACTTAGTGGCTTAATTCTTATTTGTCGGAAAATCCCGGTCATGTTCGTTGTGGTTCGACCTACGCTTACAGCCGTAGGTCCCGGTCTAATTAGCCCTCGTGTAACAAAAAATGACCGGACAGCGACAAACCAATTGTTTGTTTAAAATTTGTGCCATGAAGTGGTCGACCAATCAAGGCTCGGATTAGACTCACCGAAGGAGAACAGCGTGAAACATTTCCAAACCTCAATCGAATGAAATGTATATCCTTTTTTTAAAATAGGTTTTTTTTTTTTTTTTTTAAATTTTGTTTTTCTAATTTTTTTAAGGTTTGCGCTTCGTAAGAATTCATTTGTTGCGAATATGAATCAGGCTGGCATTCAAAGTATACCGCGTCAGTTGCAGAAATTAGTGGGATAAGACAGGTTTGGATATAGACAATTGATTGGCACTTTTATTTATCCTGAAGTTTTCGCTCGTAGTTTTTACCCCGCAAAGATGATTCAAAAGTTATTGGCACAGAATTACCCATTTTTCTGTTTTGAACATTCGCTGTAAAATCTTTCTCATGTGCAACCGGAGGGTTGCGAGTTCGAAATTCGGTCCAACCAAAAACCGTAGTGTACGTTCAATCTATCGTTGCATCCAATGTCCTGACGTTGGCGTGGTGTAGAAGTTTGGAGAGTGGTGTGCCAGTTGTTGACCTCGTCTCCTGGCCGTGGTTTAAAATGCCGAGACGTTGTCGTTGGATCTTCCCTGACCTTTTTACTTATCCCATTTTTACATGGGTAGAACGCGTCTGATATTGATCCTAAGATGTGAGAGCCATTTCTGTAGCACCCGTTCAAGACATAAATATCAAGTAATAGACACACACACATTGAAAGTTTTTTTTTACTGACACAGAAGAGAGAAATACAACCAGGGAGGAATGGTCCTGACAGGAATCGAAGTGCGCCGCCTACAACTCGAAGGTTGCTAGCGCAGTGGGCATACCCACTGCCCATTACTTTCGGCATGCTACAAAACATGGGCATGCCGCTTCTGTAAAGAAAACATGTCGGTTCGCATGCGTATTTCAGCCAATTCAGTGTCGCAGGACTGATATTGGGCCAATCTTAAGGTGCCGCATAAAAGTATTTGTTCGTGCTAATAGCAAGGCCTCGTAGCATCCGTACAATGCCGCAGGAATTAGGAAACCCGTTCCAAAGGAATAGTGAAGGATGCCCGTCAAACTGAGATAGTGTAATGGACTTTCTGTGTTCGGGCAATCGCATTTGCCAGAAACACGGTCACCTGCCTCATCCAGGTTCCCTTCCGAGTTATCTCTAGGGCCAGTTTCCTTTCGCGTCTGCACCGCGCAAAGACACGCAGTTGTCGATGTTTCCACGCAAATGCATTTTCTGGACGTTCTATGCCAG
Source organism: Meta bourneti (assembly GCA_933210815.1). Lineage (NCBI taxonomy): Eukaryota > Metazoa > Arthropoda > Arachnida > Araneae > Tetragnathidae > Meta > Meta bourneti. The sequence goes on along the minus strand of OW119928.1, from coordinate 93,664,637 downwards.
AAACTAGGAGTCCTAATTCGCAACCTGACATCCAAAACTGATACCTAAACTACATAACAACGTAAATGTGTGGTTCCTATGGCGTCGAGTCCAGTCGGAAGAGCATCGGATTAGCAACCTGAGGGTTGCGAGTTCGAAACTCCGTCCAGCCAGACTCATGGACACGAGAGCTAGTGCACGTTAAAACTGCCTTGTCGTCGTGGCTCAGTGGGTATGCCCACTGCCCTAGCAACCTTCGAGTAGTAGGCGGTGCAGGTTCGTTTCCTGTCGGGTGCATTTCTTCTGTGTCAGTAAAACTTTCATTGTGTCTGTCTGTTACCTGATATTGTATGTCGTGTCTGGCGCATCATTGCCAAATATGGTCTTTGTGCCATAAAACCCCAACAAACCAAACCTATGGCATCGAGCCCAGTTGGAAGAGCATCGGATTAGCAACCGCAGTGTTGCCAGTTCGAAAGACCGTCATACACACAGGGTTGGTGCACGTTAAATCTATCGTGGCCTCACGTTGGCGTGGTGTCGGAAGTTTGAAGAGTGGTGTGCCAGCTCAGTTCTCGTCATCTGACCGTGGTTCAGAATGACGAGGCGTCGTTGGATCTTTCCGGATGGATCCCGGATCGTTGTGTTACTCCAGTGCGACGTTAATTAACTACCTGCCATAAAAACCACGAAGTTAGTAACTGTTTATGCAATTCGCCTCTACAGATATTGGCCCCCCGTGTCCAATGACAACACATTCCTTCGCATGCCACTGAACTGAACCCCCTTGAAAACCTGGATGTTGCCGCGTTGATGTAAGTAGTTAAGCGATTTCGTTGCCTGACCATGAAACGCGAGTGTCCCTGGACACGGTTTTAAAAAGCGAAGGCTGTCTTCGCGAATCGCGCTTCCGCGACTCGACCGTGTCGAAAGGGCTGAAAATGCTTCGACGGTGACTAAAGGCAGCCACCATTTTTAGGCGTTAACTAAAAACATTGTTTTTACTGGTTATTCTTCTCTCGGCGATTTTAATTACTTTTTAAATGCCGCACTCGCCAAGGTTATTCGGGCCATCGTTAGAGATTCTCGTCTTTTAGTTTGTTTTTAACTCTCTTCTAACTAGTGATGGGGCCCTAGCTTCACGGGTAGTCGGGACCGCGGTAACCCTGTTGGAAGAGCATCGGATTAGCAACCGCAGGGTTGCGAGTTCGACACTCGATCCAACCAAACACCGTCGTGTACACGGGACCTGGTGCCCGTTAAATCTAGTGGCTTCCAATGTCCTCATCTTTCCCTTAGGGACTGATACCGGACCGTCGCCAATGGCCTTTGTGTTTGTCTAGTGTGACGTTAATTTAACTACCTGCCTTGTGTCCATTTGCTTGATGTGCCCACTCGCGGGCACATCTTTTGGTGTGTACTAGGTACCCTAGGTCCTAGGGGAAGCCCTAGTCACTAGGTCGTACCTAGGTACCTTGTTGCCTATTCTTTTCCCTTGGGATTTACTGCCCCTGGTTAACATGGGGGTCGCGACCTTAGGATGCCCGAGCAATTTTTATTGTATCCTTTCCACAATTACGAAACATTGTGTCTTGTGTTTGGCGCAGCTTGGCCAAATATGGCCCTTGCGCCAAAAAGCCCAAAATCAACCATTTGCTTGTCGGAGAAAACATTGCTTGGAGCGACGAAGCCAGATCTGGCCAATAATTGTCTAATCAAAGTGGTTAGCCAAACTTGTATTCGATACTATAAAAGCTTCAAAAATCGACTAATAAAGGCAATAGAAACAAGATATAACTGATCTGTGGCTATTTCGGTGGAGCAAAAAATCCACCATCAGCAGGACCAAAATAAACGACGTGAGGGAAAACCCCAGTTTGAATGTGTTATCTTGGGATAGTCAAAGAGAAAGCGAGTGGTGACAACACTGTTCAAAAACAACGTTTAATGAATTGAATTTTTATCTCGTTTATTTTGGGTCAGATGATGGTTTCACCGAAATAACTACAGATAAGTTGCACATGTTTTTGTTTTCTTTTTTTATTAGTCATTTTTGAAGTTTCACATCAGACTTGGTCAGCTGACACTTGTACTCTCCCTCGAGTCCCACCCCACTGTCCTCGATGTGTTTAATCCTCCAAGTGGTTTCGCGAGATATCTCGTCCAACTAGATCTGACCAATCTTGCTAATGACGGGATATCTCTTCAGGCTATTGCCGATTCTTCCATGATGGCGAGATCACGATTGGTCAGTTTTGCCAATTACACTTAACCTCTTCGAAACAACCACAGGACCGCGGTTGAAAGAGCAACCGGAGAGATGCGAGTTCGAACCCAACCGAAAATCGTCGTGCAAAGCGGGCTTGTGCACGTTTAATCCGTCGTGGCCTCAAATGTCATCACGTTAGCGTGGTGTGGAAGTTTGGAGAGTAGGGTGCCAGCTCAGGTGTGACCTCGTCATCTGACCGTGATTCAAAATTACGTGGTGTTGTCCTCGTATCTTTGGGATGGACCGTCTCCAATATCCCGTTGTGTTGCTTCAGCGTAACGGCAATTTAAAAAAAAAACTATCGAGACAACCACCAGGAGGGTTAGGCGCGTTCGTTTCAGTTATCAGATCTCGTCAGACAGTTCGGGGGTGCTGTGTACGGGTTTCCCCAATTGTTCTATAACGTGGTGCTTCCAAGTAGTACTGCCATTCAGCTTTCTCGCATGGGTGTCTGCCAAGAATGCCTCTGCTCTGTTCTCATTAGGGTCTCCTAACCTAGCCTAATCCACTTTGTGAGTGAAATTTCACGACGTGGAAACCGAAAACCTGCGCGTCACCCGATCTACACGTAGCACAGAAATGGACGTTATTTGTACATTGGCGAATGGCAACGAACGAATAATAACGGCATTAAATCTACCGCTATTGGATTCTGTCTACGTGCGAGTGACAATTTCTTACCACCAATATAGGTTAACAGAGAGCTTCTTCAGTGTTGCTTTACTGTACATTTTTTACAAGAGATGGGTACCATGCATTGCTATTTATATAGTAATCGCGTTCACATGACTGCCCTCACTGTGTCCTTTCTTTCCCTTTGTCCACCGCTTCTTTTCACCCCTACAGTTCTGCTTTTGCTCCTCATGATGGTTCAAGGACAACATCCCTCGGAGATCCAATACGGCCGACATTCCTCAGTGTGTTGGCCGGAGGACCTCGCATTCAAATTCGTCCTCTCAGTTAAAGTATGCTGGATTTGGCTGTGGAGTTGCGTTAAATTGTTAAATATACCCCCGGAGAGATCTCCGCCGTAGAGAAATTCTTCAGCTGTCTGATGACAAAGCGGTGAGAAATGTGGAAATGTGAGCGAGCGCGAAACTAGAGATTTAGACGTCAAAAAATAACTCTCAATGAGGACGTTCGATAAATAATTGGTTACATGAATTAGCTGTGCACTCTACCACTCACTACATTAGCTCAGTTGGAAGAGAAACGCATTAGCAACCGGAGGGTTGCGACTTCGATACTCGGTCCAACCAAAGACTCGTGTACACGGGGGCTCGGGCACTTTAAAATCTATCGTGGCCTCAAATGTCCCTACCTCCGCTTGGAAGTTTGGAGAGTGGTGTGCCAGCTCTTAGGTTTTGATCTCGTCGTCTGACCATGGTTCAAAATTTTTATGACGATCATCTCATATTTCACTATTTAATCGTGGCGCTTGAATATTTATTTTTAAATTCATTTCCTTCAAATATATTTTTAAATCTACTTTTTATTATTGATTGGAGAAATGAACCTTAATTTTTTCTCATTGGTTACGTTGTCATGTGTTTGGCACAGTTAGTCCACTTGCGCCATTAAACCTAAATCAACCAATTGACCGCGATTCAAAGTGATGAGGTGTGGTCCTCGGATTATTCCCTTTGGATGGACCGTCGCCAATAGCCCGTTGTGTGTGTTCCTCCAGTGCGACGTTAATTAACTACCTATATTAGAAAAATGAATTAACACACATGTAAAAGTACATTGCCTGCTTTATATTTTTATAAATTATTTCATTCAGATGTATGAAACGGGCATATCGATGATTAGGTTCACGATAAACGGATTTAAATAAGAAATAAACGTGTTGGCGACATTGTGTGCCATCAGTAGATATGAAAACTTCAGCGCTGATGCTATACGCGCGAGTCTTGCTAGTTTTAGTTTCTGCTTCTCGTTGACTTTTGTTTTAATAATTATCTATTTTATTCGCGGTACGTTGTAACGGTGCTCTCCACTCTATTTTCGTTGCTGGCAGGACATAGAGGCTACCGGAAAATGCGGTTTCTATTTAAAATGAAAGTATCCTTTACACAAAACACCAATATCGAATAGTTATTGAAGTTACCGTATTTCTGATGGCTCGACTCTAATAACTATTAATAGACCGTGTATCATTAATGCGTATCAGCTTTTAATTTTGTCAGGAAAATTATTGCTTACTCTGCGCACAGCATTTCTTTTGCACATTTTCCTCTTATCAACGGCAACGATAAAATCGCTTTTTTTTCTGGGCCGATCAGAATCCACTTTGAAGCAACTGCTCGTGCGAAGTTGGTTTCTCGTGTCTGGCATTCATCCCTTTTGACTCCGCTGTATTTCGGCATTTGAGTTGGATCTTCCCTTGGTAGGTTTTTCTACAAATTAAGTTCTGTACGTTTAAGGTCGCGTGGTGTGGAAGTTTGGAGAGTGGGGTGCAAGCTCAGATTCGCAGACTTGGTTTCTGAAGCAGTACAGTGAAACTTCGATTAACCGTCAGGGTCGGGACCGGGACGGTTAATCGAATTGACGGATAACAGAAAAACCTTAAACAACCCACCCCATCCATTGCATATGAACGAATGATAAAAAATGCACATTTACGAACTGGAAATACACTGTATGCACTGGAAATACATGTATTTTATTTTACAGAAACAAATAATATACAGTATAGTACATATATACATATTGTTACATGAACTTACGCTCTAGATTTACATATTCAAATTTTAAAATAGTCTCATTTTCTTTCGTTTCTTCGAGGCTCGTGCTGTCTGAGCGGCAATGTTCCGTACTTTACGTAGAAGTATAGTATGAGTACAGTATATATGCATGTGTGTATTACTAATAACTTTTAATATCTAATTAATTAACTTTTAATAAAACGGACTGGCGGTTAATCGAAGTTTCACTGTACCTCCACATGTGAAGCAGGTCACAATAACCCTTCCATTACATGTCACTGCTTGTTGGTGGCGCACTTGATCCAATCTCCCAGAAATGCTTCGCGATGGCGGGATCCCCGCTCCTGGTGATGAAATCGCACACAAGTCGAGGACTTCGAGAGTTGCCCCGTAATTGCTGAGTGGGCAAACAATGGCACGTTCTAGGTGTATCCGCGTGACCGACAATAGTGCATGTCGTGTGGTGACTCACCGGGTGTCTGATCCTGACGTCCTTGAAGTTGTCATTACGATTCGGTTTTCATCACTAGTCTTGCTACACATGCCTCTGGGTTTGAATGCCGATGTAAATTTGTACTTTCTAAACCTGTATGTAAAAGAGGAGCAGAATGGTACCTGAGCACTCTCCATCAGTCGCCGAAAGGCTCTACTTGAGAGTGCAATTTCAAAGTGTTTTGTTTTTGTGGAAAAGCACACAGTGGGCCTGTTTTTCCCATTTGCGGGTCTTTTTAAGCCGTCAGGGGACACATCTCCTTCAGGTTCACGAACCCTAGGTATCCTAGTGATGTATTTTTCCCCCATGCGATTTACTGCCTCTGGTAATCAGGAGGGCCGTGACCCCAGGATGTCCAAGCGATGTTCCTCTATTGCCTCCTCTCCCTTTGGGGCCGCCGGCTCAGTGGGTATGCTAGCTACTTTGTAGGGGGTGTAGGTTCGATTCCTGCGAGATGCGTTCTTTCCTGGGTGTATTTCTCCCTTCTGTGTCAGTAAAACTCATTGTATGTATGACTTGTGTCTGGCGCATTGACATTGTATGTCTTGTGTCTGGCGCAGCATGGCCAAATTGGGCCCTTGCGCCATAAAACTTCCAAACCAACCAACTCTTCCTTTTGACAATTCATGACATCGTCTGTCATATGTTTGGCGTAGCTTGGCCAACTATAGCCATTAAACCCCCTAAATAAACACTAACCAATATTTCTTTTTGAGGGCAATACTTTGGGTCAGCCTCGTACTAATTATAACGTTCGCGACTGGCTAAATCTTGAGCCTTTTTCTCTTCAATGGCTTTTTTCTCCCTCTTAGAGTACAGATTCGTATATAATTTACAGATAGAGTACAGATTGTATTTGCGTCGTACAAGAATTCGTATGTACGTCAGAAATGGGCCTAAAACCTCGGACGTCAAAACACAAATTCTGGTGGGGTAATAACGGCCGCTCATTTTGAACCCTGAAAATGAAGCCTTAAAATATTTTATAAGTGCACTGGATATTTGAATATATATTTCACCTGCATTCCAAAACCAAGGTGAATGTTTTTCGTCCAAGGCTAAGTTCTCGTCAAAAATCGATGACACACTATAGGTTGGCTGGGAACTGAGATGTTTTTTTAACAAATGGGGCCTTGAGACCCAAACATTGCGCTCGTGAAAGTTCCTTCATAGGGATTGGTCTATTGCTATTTATATGAAGTGACTAGACCGTCAAAACCAATCCGTAACTCTATGGGAGAGTTCTGAGCATGGAATGATCCATCAGTCTAAAATGTGCTTTCCTGAAGGGGTGTCTGTCAGTGAAACTCGCAATCGTGGAACCATAACCTGTATATGCGCACGGATTCCGGAAAATTCGAAGCATTTCTCGTTTTCTTTCTCGCAGCATCTAAAAATTTGGTACCAGAGACAGCAGCAATCTGTCAAAATTAACGCGAAGTAAACCGTAGAAGATTGGTACAATCCACTTTCCTTTACGTATCAGCTGAAATGAATTGCTTGTTGACCTGAGAAACTACAATACACTTCAAGATGTCACTAGTTCGGTGATTGAGAACTAATTTAAATGTGATTTTATATGTCAACACGGCCTCGCCGTATTCATAAGTGTAGTAGCACTCTTTATGACTGCCATAATTGTTAGCTTAATGTGTGAATTTCTTTAATTGCAAAGGTATATTTGCGCTCTAACCACAGGTTCTCACGAAGGTGGAGAGATGTAAAATAATTGTTTTTGCTGTGGGGCCAAAACAAATCGGTTTTAGCACTATTTCTGTAACAGTCAGCAATTGTGTATCGATTTACAAACAAAACACTTGTCAGAATTCTGCTGTATTTGTAGAATATTCTCACTTGTGTGACAGGCCTGGATAGCCTGGTTGGAAAACTAACGGATTGGTAACCGGAGGGTTGCGGGTTCGAAACTAGGTCCAGGTACACGGAGGCTGCTGCACGTTACATCTGTCTTGACCTCAAATGTCCTCACGTTGGCGAGAGAGGAGTGCCAGCCCTCGTCATCTGAAGGTGGTTCAAAATTACGCGATGGTGCCCTAGGGATTGTTCGCCAATAGCCCGCTGTGTTGCTCCAGTGCGGCGTTAATTAACTACCTACCACGAAGGTTGAGAACCACTTCTTTGAAACGAGCGAATGCAGCGCGTGCGGCATGCTTTGGATAGAGCGGAGAGAAATCGCCTTGTTGTTTGGAAGCGGGGGTTTGTGTAATGCAGCTGAAATGCTCGGATGTGCAGCTGATAAACGCTCGCGGGCTTGGGAATCAATCGAAACGCAATCAAATAAAATCTTATTTCGGAATACCATTTCTGATTTACTGCTTGCAGGAGGAACGAAAGCGGGTATATTTCACCCATTTTTCTAACACTGCCAATGTCAAAATATCAAATTTCCGCCTCTCAAATCTATCAGGCTCGGTGAGTACCAACGTAAACGATGTTGGTGTAGATCTCTGGAATTTTTCTTCGGGAGGGCTCAAAACAATTTTTGTACAACTTGACTACAGCAATCCGTACGAGCACATTCCGATAAGTTTCGCTGTCGTGGTGTGGAAATTTGGAGAGTGAGGTGCCAGCTCAGATGTTGACCGTCGTTCAAATTGATTGTTGTTCCAGTGCGACTTTAACCCTCCTGGTTGCTGTCTCGACAATGACCAGATCTTGACAAAAGAGGCATCTCATTATTAGCAAAATTGGTCAGGTCTTGATGAACGAGTGATCTCTTCGAAACCGCTTGTAGCGTTAATTCAACTACCTACCTTACCATATTCTAATTAGCGTCATGTTGGAGGCGCTAGTTCGATGCATTCCTCTGGGTGTATTTCTCTCTTCTGGAGTAAAACTTTCGTTGTGTGTTTGCATATTACTTGATATTGCATGTCCTGTGTCTGGCGCAGCATGGCCAAACAGGCGCCATAAAGCCCCCAAAACAACCAACCAATTATCGTCGATCTTGCCTACTGATGTTCTGAAGCAAACTAAGGCGAAAGGTCAGTAACTCCTTTTCTGAAGGGTTTTCAATCTTGCGAGATGAAGCTAAGATAGTTCTTTAGTTAAGGGGATATAGTTTAACCCGGTTTTCTGAAAGGATGAATGAAAATAAAGTGTAAAGTGGAAGGCGATTGGCCGTCGGTGACAGTGCGGTTATTCTTCAAAGCTATTTATACCACTCCCATTAGATAAGGTAAGACGCGAAAACTATTCTTTAGAAATGGTTTCATCTCCCTTTGTGTCGAAGACCCCGACAGCTGCAATGACCCTTTTGAATGGAATTTTACAATACTTGTGGACGTCGGAGGCATGTCATTCGAAGGCCCGTTGTTCCAGCAACAATCGATTTAATTCAATCGTTCCATTCAAAAGGGGGTTTCTTCTGTCTGTTCGATTTGAGTCGCTCAGCAATTAGCAGGCGAGAATCTCTAGCTATTTAGAAATTCTTTTTCTTCGGGATTATCTTTGACCAGTCCGTCCATGCAAAACTGGCCCTTATGGATATATTTAGGTGTTTACGGGCATCACAACCCCAAGGTACCCTTTACCCTCTTCTACCCTTCTGCGTTTTGCTTTTATACCCTCCCTCGTTGTTGTGTTTGGCACAGTTTGGCCAAATAAGGCCCTTGTGCCCAAAAATAATCGACCATTCGAAACTATACGCGTTGAGTAAATACGTTCTGAGGTAGATTGATCTCAAGCCTGCAGGCATGATGCTCGGGGTTTACTCGGCTCGCAGACAAGATAGATATTCCTTGAGGAAACTCTGGAGCGCGGAAGCCCGGTTGGTAGAGTAGCCCGATCAGCAACCGGAGGCTGGCGAGTTCGAAACTTAATCCAGCCGTTTTCGTGGGGGGTGCACGTTACATCGTCGTATCCTCACGTTGGCGTGGTGTGGAAGTTTGGAGAGTGGGGTGCCATCTCGGGTATTGATCTCTTCCTCTGACCGTGTTTCAAAATCACGATATGTTATCGGATCTTTCTCTTTGGGATGGATCCCGGACCGTCGCCAATAGCCCGTTGTGTCGCTCTAGTGCGACGTTAATTTAACTATCCCAGTGCTATCCGGAACTATCGGAAGAAGGGAACCCGGGGGTGTTAGGAATTAGCCCAATGAGGCGGCATGTCAGAAATATTTAATTAAAAGTTTAGTGGATTTTCTGGGGAAATATTCTATATTTTAGCACAGTTCTGTCCCATTCACTGAAGTCCGGTGACATGCGTGTGAAGTGAATGTGCATTCATGCACTTCACTTTTTAGAATGCGATACTTAAAATTCAGTTATTTTCCCAGTTCCAACTTTGGCGGCGGTTCATGAAATAAAGAACTGCTTCTCAAATACCCAGTGTTAACTCGCGCGTGTCTAAAATTATACCTTAAAATAATGTTATTTTAACACAATGGAAAGATTTCTAATTTCTTTGGCACTACTTTTCAAGAAAACTTACATATATCTCCTAAAGCACTTAAGAAAATGTTCAATTTCTTAGTTTTGCATATATTTGGGATCATTTTGGTGTAATATATCGCCAAATAGGTTTCGTCCAGTTCGAACTGCCGCCAGACTCTATAACAGTAGTAGAGAAATGTATTCGTGAGTGTTTTACAGGTATATTTGTAGGTTTTATTGAAAAGTAGTTCCATAGAGGTTTTTACGACACTACCACCCACTGATGCCGATGTTTTTCTTTAATAATCCTGATGGTTCTAGGTAACTCGTCATTATCAAAACTGACCAGATCTAGATAGACGAGATATCTCGTCATAAGAAAAACTGACCTAATCTTGATCTCCATCATTAAAAAAGGCAGTATCTTCATTCGAAATTCAAGATGTATTCTCTATGACGAGATATCTCGTTATTTGCAAAATTGCTCAGATCTTGATGGACGAGATATCTCGTCAAACCTGCTTGGAGGGTTAATGGATGACTTTCTACTTCAAATTGCTTTCTTATAGCCCAATTTGACGCTATGATTTGATGCTTTTATAATTGTTATGCTTGGGCATTTTTCGCTTCTGATAGTTACGCGTTGGTCTTTATGTCGAAAACATCTTTGGAGGTTGGCAGGTTAACCCTCCTGGTGGTTGACTCGACGAGATATCTCGTCATTAGTAACAGTCGGATCCATTTGGAGGGTTAAATGACGTCCGAGAACAGTCTAAAAATCATCGAACGGAATGTCCATTTTGATTAGATAACTGGAAGAGAAGGTTGCTCCGAAATTATTTTCCGAATATTTTCGTGATGAAGGAGCCACATTTCTTGCAATATCGACGATAAAAGGGGGCTATTCCAAACAAAATGTGTTCAACGAACTGAATGGTGCGGAAAGTAAGACACCCTGCCGAACTCCCTTTTTCACGTTCTGTTTGCTGAATGAAATTCTAGAACGTCGGAAAGGTGGCCCCCGGGGGCAAGCAGCGGTAAACTTGTTGCTACTGTCAAATTGGAATGCGATTGCCGTATTCCCCGTCAGGAAAGGGGATTTGGGATTTTTTTTCTAGGGCAATAACCGAATTTGAACTGGAGGAAGCCTGCCTTCAGGAAATTTTGTCGGCGTCTTCGGTGCTTTATTTCCTCTGTGCTCGTTTCCTACCCATTGCTATTTTTAAGAAATCTTATTAAAAGCTCTCTTTAATGTTGCGGCATTTCTTCCTCCTTGTGCGCCCGATCGTTACCTACTGAAACAACGCGCTCTAATCTCAAGTGCTGATAGAATTCGCTATTTCAGCTGTGCTGCTGCCTTATCTATCGATTGGTGATACATTATCTACTTCCCTGCTGCTACTGCCAGGAGTAAACAGTTTTCGACGTCTGGAATCGATAAATGGAAACACTTTAAAAGTTTGAACCTCCTAACTAGACAGGACGAAAGTTACATTTGTTCGAAAAATAATATATAGAAAAGTGGAGTACTTTGAATGTTTACTTTAACTTTCCTGGTGGTCATCGCGCAGCTTGGCCAAATACGGCCATGAAACCCGAAAACAACCAGCCCTCGTGGCGGTAGTTTCGAAGAGGTATCTCGTCGTTAGCAAAACTGACCAGATCTTGATAGACGAGATGTCTGCTCATTAGACAAAGTAACTGATCAGATCTTGATCATCAAAAAATCGGAAATATCTTGATGACGAGGTATCTTGCCATTAGCAAAATGGGTCAGATCTTGATGGACGAGATGTCTTATCGAAACCATTTGAGGGTTAAACAATGTGGCACGCTTTGATATCCGCGTGCTTCGGGACCGTCGCCAGTAGCCCGTTATATTGCCCTAGTGCGACGTTGATTCACTACCTGGATTATTGTTAGGGGGCGCTGGAAAAGTATTTGATAAGCAACCTGAGGGTTGCAAGTTCTAAACTCGGTCTTACCAAAGACCGTCGTGTACTGGTTCGCGTTAGATCTGTCGCGGCCTCAAATATCCTCACGTTGGCGTGGTGTGGAAGTTCGGAGAGTGATGTGACCTCGTCATCCGACCTTGGTTCAAAATGACGATGTCGTCCTCGGATCTTTCCGTTCGGGGGTTGATCCCGGACCGCCGCCAATAGCCCATCGTGTTGCCCCAGTGCGACGTTAATTAACTACCTTGATATCGTTGTGCAACTTCGTTTCTTACGCCACTCGGTTTCAATCCTTTGGGACACAGTTCGGCATTCTCCACACTTCCTGTTCTATTACTTTGACGTCTTGCTCCCATTAGACAAGCACACGAAACGCAACCAGACGAAAACTAGTTCGCGCCATGCAGCTTTTAACCCTCCTGGTGGTTGTCTCGCCGAGATATCTCGTCATGAGCAAAACTGTCCAAACATTGATGGACGAGTTATCTCGTCATGAGCAAAACTGACCCTTTATCTCGTCATGATCATGAAATTGGCAATATCTTGATGGCGAAATATCTCGTCATTAGCAAAATGGGTCTGATCTTGATGGACGAGATATCTCGTCGAAACCACTTGGAGGGTTAAAATGACTTGAGCCTCAACCATCGTGGACAGATGGATGGGAATAAAACAAACCAGAGAAATGTTTTAAGATTGTTGATAAAAAATAAAACTCATGACTTAGATATGCGCTGCATTAATAAAAAAAATATGACATTTGATTAGTATGTATTCTTTCTAACACTTATGAGATTGGTTGGATTTCATGGCGCAAGGGCTATACAATCTTCAAACAATTTATTTCGGTGCTTCCTGTAATTTGCAATTTTGGGCTGAAATGGTCCAGTACAGTGCGGCACTGGTGAGTTGGCATTCGAGACACGTGGTCTTGAACGTCTATTCGTTTTTTTGGAGGAAGGTTAAAGAAAAACAATGCTTTCCTGGTATTGGTGTTTTTAGCGCTGATTCTGACCCGGAGTTGATCCGTCAATGCTGGAAGCAAAAGCGGTGATCGCGAGTTGGGTGAAACAAATAATCATTTGTGGCCATCGCCATGCATCGCTTTTACCTCTGACTAGCTCATTACTTTCCCAAAGATAAACTCCCCCAATGTCATCTACCTTCTCACCAGACCCGTGATTAACTTACATTTCATATCGTGGCGCCATCTACCTGAAATTTGCCTGTTTCATCCAGTTATTTAATTAAAAAATTACACGCTTAATTAGAATTTTTTTTAAAAAAATGTAGAAATCTCTAGACGCAATATTGCTTTGTTCTGAATTTTGGATCTACAAAACTGTATGATTATTCACTTGTCAGACATTGCCTTTTTGTACCAATAGATTGCCTTGAAATAGGAATTTCAACTAAATGAAGATATTTTCACCTTGCTTGAAACATTTCTTAGGCATAATTATATTTTATTCTTAACAAATGTTGTTTTGAGTTTCAGATTTTTTTCAAAAGATAAAATTTGAATTTTTAAAAGTAGTAAAATGACCATCATCCCACAAATATTTGCTTTCTAGCAGAATTATATGGCCCTTATTCCATAGCCAATCAGAAGGCATAAATAAAAAATGTTTTTTGAATGTTTTAAGCCTTTTTGGAAGTATATCTTGCAATGTGTGTCACAAATATTTGCATAAATTCTACCCACAAAATATGATTGTGAACTGTAAAGATAAATTTTGGCAAAAAGTGTTTTACCAGCCTTGGTTCAAGATTATTTTAGGCACACTTAATCCTCCAAGTGATTTCAACAAGATATCTCATTCGAATATTGGTGATTTTTTTGATGATTATGAAATGAAGATCTGGTCATTTTTCTAATGACAAGGTATCTTATCCATCAAGATCTGGTCGGTTTAACTAATGATCAGATCTTGATGGACGATATCTGGTTGTTTAGCTAATGACCAGATATAAAAATCGAGACAACCACCGGGAGGAAATTTTTTTTAAAGTATCATCTCACAATGTTCAGTCAGTGTTGCTTTGTATGTTCAGCTGGGAAGAAGTGTCTGACATGTACTACGCTACTAATGTAATAGCAATTGAATGAGCTGCCTTTTAATGAATGCCCCACTGATGTGTTTTTCTTCTTCAGGTTATTTCCTTGCCTCACCATGGCAGCAGTCAGAACTTTGGCTTTACCCTTTCAAATGTTGAGGCAGATGGACCGCATGGTAGCTTCGAGTGCCTTCGACAGACTGGGCATAGGTAGGTGTACCATACTATGTTTGAAACAATATTTTTTTTATTTGGCCACTAGAACTTCTCTTGCAATAGTCTCTACCTGTTCTCATCTGACCGAGGTTCAAAAGTTACGAGGTGTTGTCTTTGGATCTTTCCCATGGGAAAAGATCCCGGACCGTCGCCAATAGCCCGTTCTGTTCCAGTGCAATGTTTATTAACTACCTGTTGCGAGACTGACTCAGACGACTCTGCTATTTTTCAACCTTGCTGACTAGGGGGTATCTTTGACCCTTCAAGTGGTTTCAACGATCCATCAAGATCCGACCAATTTTGCTAATGACAAGATATCTCAGGAACTAGAATGCAGATTGAATTCCGAATGATGTTTTCTTATGATGACGAAATCAAGATCTGGTCAGTTTTTCTAATGACGAGAAGGGAGATCTCTTCCATCGAGATCGGCGTTTTTGCTAATGACAAGATACCTCATCGAGATAACTACCGAGGGTTAAGCAAAATCATCTCAATAGGTCATATTGTCAAAATTTTGGCAACTTTTTTTTTAAAAATTCACTGAAGGTCAACGAAAATTTAGTCCTTTTTTAAACTATTAGTGGATGGAAAAAGATTTTTTTAGGAAGAAAATTTTCACGATGCCAATTTCAAAGTTTTGGCACCCAGCTGTGATAACCATTTTTTTTATTACTTTTAAACATTAAAAAAGCATGCAAAAAGTGCCAGTTTTTCAAAAAAAAAATCTCATTCCCGAAAGATTTAAGGTAACCCAAAATTTAACACCATCCCAGTTAATTCCCATGTTAGAATGGGTAATACTTAATGTGCCTTTTTTTTCAGAATGTAATTATCATGGGCTCTATAATTTTTTCCCATATTTTCATAGGCCCCCACATCTCATTTAGGTGTGTACAAACTTGAGGTACTCTAGTGATCTTTCCTTTTCCCATAGGATTTACTGTCTTGCAAACATAGGTTTCCAGCTCCTGGGATACCTAAGCGATCTTTTTTTGCTTCCATCCCACTATGGTCCCCTGTCCCTCCTTTTTCCCTTTCACGAAATTTTTCACTTAAAGTCTGTCTTGTGTTTGACGCAGCTTGGCCAAATATGACCCTTGTCCCATAAAACCCAAAACCAACCATATATTCATGGATTGTTGTATTTGATACAGCACCAATGTGTGTGTCTGGCCCTTGCATCATTAAAATTCAACCATCCATGAATTGTTGCAACGATGCAAGTCTATCACTAAGTCTTAATGGAAAAACAGGCTCAAAACTGCAATTATCCTCAAAGTCTGAGCTCTATTCATTATAGGCAAGATTATTTTTGCTACGTCAGGGAAAAGTCTGGGGACCATAATTTCCTACAGGCAGCCCAATACAAATTAGCCCTGCTAAAAAGGTCTTCAACTGAGACGTGATCGTAAGATAAAAGATGACTGAAATCCATAAAGCTCCCCATCGAACAAATGGGGCAGTCAGGAGAAGCATGCACTCCAATGTGGTGTGTGTCCTCTTAAAAAGTCGTGTCCAGTTAAAATTAGAAAATTTGAAATATGTTGTGGCAAGCTTTTGTGTTATCTAATAGGCAAGTTGTTGGAAGTCATGTTACTTACAAAAGCATATTTTTTTCTGCAATGCTTACGGTTGTTTAATTTCCAGGTCCTTAGAATCTCTGGGGTGCATGCAGTTAAAGATGCATATTCATGCAACGGAAGAGAGTTATGAAAACACCAGGGTCAAAATGGCAGCTGTGGAAAAGGAACAGAAAAAATCTTGGTCAGTATCTGATTCTGCAAGTATTGGTAGTATCAGTGATTGATTTTCGGTTTTGAGTATGAGTCTTAATTTTTATCTTTTTTTTTTTTCAGTACAAAAGTGATAAAACCTGCTGGTGCACATCTAGGTATGTTGAAATTGGTTTTTTTTTTCATAATTTTTGTGTATATAGACGAATTTATGCATTTATTTGTATATATGGATGTATTTAGATTTATTATTGGATTACTTTATTACATTTTTGAAAATACATGTATCAATCAGGTGCAAGACCCTGCTGCAGTTCAGCTAAATTGGTGTATTGTGCCTTTCCAAATCTTCCTATTTTTGTTTTTGGGGCCATGCTAGCCCGATTGGAAGAGCAGCGGATTAGCAACTGGAGGGTTCTGAGTTTGAAACTCGATCCAACCAAAGACCGTTTGTATGTCGGCGAAAGTTTGAAGAGTGGGGTGCCAGCTCAGGTGTTGACCTCGTCATCTGATCATAGGGCAAAATGACTAGGTGTTGTCCTGGGATCTGTCTCTTCGGGAATTGATCCCGGATCGTCGCCAATAGCCTGTTGTGTTGCTCCATTGCGACATTAATTCAACTACCCACCTGCTTTCGTTTGTTAAAAATCCATGTGTTTGACAAAGGTTTTGTTTTTGTGTTGCACTACTCATGCTGTCTGTCATTCTGTTGTAGGAAACATAAAAATGTTGTATTTATTTAATAGGACGCAAAGTGAAAGTTAAGCGTCCAGGATTGGTCGTGTCTCCTATTAAAAGCAGTCCTCCCACTGCATCCATGATCAACAAAGTTCCTGTCAAACCTCTGCACAGCACACCTGTTGTCAGCTCTAACGTTCCCGCCAAAAAGCCGGAACCGCCGAGGCCTAAAGTCCCCCCAAAAAATCCTGAGCTTGTTCGCCAACCAATTAGGTAAGATTGGTGGCTTCCCCTACGAGTTCCATAGAACTCTGTAGAGAAACGAAATTTCATTTCTATAGAAATGTATTTCTGTAGAATTCTATTGAGAAATTCTATAGAAAAGTAAAGTTATGAAACAAATGAAATGAAGTTCTAAAGACATTCTATAGAGGTTTCTGTAGACTTCTATAGAGGTTACTTTATAGAACTTATAGAAAAGCAGGTTATAATTCTATTGGATTTATAGACCACATTCTGTAGAAATTAAGGCTTCCTTCTGTTGATATGATACTTGATAACTCTTTGATATTCTGGCAGTCATATTTTTTGTGATAACCGCTTTTTTAAACCCAGTCATTTTTGTCACCTATGAGTATTTTTTGTATGCGACTCAAACTGGACCAATCGACCATTTATTCTCCCTTCTAATAACTTGTACTCTATTACATGTAACTACACCAATTGTAGTGTAAATGCAAAGAAATGGTCTTAAGGAGAACCATTTGAGGCATTTCAGTTCCCAGGTGAAAAAATGCTGATTCAGGCATGAGTATCAGTTAAAAATAGCCTTTTGTCTCTTGGTCAACATCGCATTTCTTTTACATTAATAGGACATGCTTTGCATATCAGATTGTTGACATGTGCTGTTATCACATTATTTTATATAATGTTGGTTTGGTTGCTTTGGGAATTTGTAATATGTTTGAATAGAATCTTGTTTAGTCTGAGGTTTGGTACAGCTTGTCCATATTTGGACCTTGTGGCATGAAACCCAAATTAACCAACCACATAATTTTATGCGAGACTTTTCTGGCTCTTAAGAGAAAATGATCCAGTCTTGTTGATTAAGAAGGGAACTAATGCAGTTTTTATACTGATATTTTTAGAGCTGCTGTGATGTGAATGTTTAGAGTATTAAAGTGTCTTCGAAACTCCCTAATAGCTGATATGCAAACGATATTTTGCTCCTAGTTTAGTCAAGACATTTGCCATTCATAGTATCTGTCGGTTGATTTATGTTAACTTCAGTGTCATATTTGATATATATATATATATATTCAAATTGGTAGTCTAAGTAAATGTCCTAAATATACAGTAAATGCCTAAATAAATTTCATATTTAATTATACCTCATTGGTAGAATTTAGATACTAACTTATCCTTGAATGTTGAATTATGTAATTTATTGTTTTTCAATACCTTTAGTAGAACATTTGACAATTTTTCTGATTTGCATCTGTTTCAATGATTTTTCTATCTTTAGGGACAGAATCATACACATATTGGCTGTTAGACCGTATAAAAGGCCAGAGCTTCTTGTCAGGCTTAATAGTGGTAAGCGATGCAATTGATTTTGTTATTTTGATGTGTAGATGATTTGATTTCTTTGAATAGTAATGGTAAAGTTTTTCACTAATCTGCTCACCAGATTAATCGAGAGAACACAAGATTAATCGTTTCAAATGCCAGACATTTTGCGTGACACCAACAATCTTTTACTCTAGAGTTCAAAGCAGAATTGATGTTACATTGAAAATTATCAGCTTGTTAACAGGTTTCTTCTGGAAATCCTTGAAAACTCCTTGAATTTGTAGTTCAATTCTTATTTATCATGGAAGATTATTTATATATATGAACTGACGAATGTGTGACAGAACTCTAGATTTCGTTGTCAACAAGTTAACAGTATTTCATGGGACGTGTTTTTAACTCTGGTTCTGAACAAGATAGATTTGAATTATTAAGACTTGTTTTTAGACTATGTTAGCAGCTATCCGATAATTTAATTATTTTGTACTTGAGCAAACGATCCGAGAATTATCACATTTTTATGGAAGTGCAAACGATAATATTGTGATCTGAAACCATGATTGAATTTGATAAAAAAAAGAAATTTGGAGGAATTAGTGACGGAGTGAAAAAGAGGGCTGATCGATGTTCTATTTAATTTTGTATTGTCTTTAGTTTTCTTAATGAATGTTAATTGTTTTAATAACCGTTCGTCTCCATGTATGCAACCAAAAAGCCTATCTACAGTAATTTAATACAATCGAACTGATATTCCAATCATCTAAAAAGTGAATAGAGTGAGTTTACCTGTCCTAGGAAAATTAGGCTCGGGTTGCCATGCAATGTCCCAACAGATGTGTCAAGTTAAATCCGTACACTTATCTTTTTCAATCTCGATCAAGCGTTTTTTTTTCATTTTGTGATCCTTCTCTTTCAGATGGCCTCCGTGAAAAAGACAGGAACAAGTTAAGTTCAATTTTACCTCAGTTAAGCGTGCTTAAAGGAAACATTTATTATCTTGCCAAAGGTTGTTGGAAAGAAGTCCAAGAGAATTGGAAGTTCTGCACACAAGAAGAGTTAGAAATTATAAGAAAGTAAGTACTCCTGGCTTTCGTAGTAAAGGTCTTTTTTCATAGGTGAGAATTATAGTATTTTAGCTTGTTTTAATGGACCCAGGACCCTCCATCTCCAGTGAATTTGTCTTTTCGTCATCTGTTCTATCTTAAGCTATGAAACAATTTTATCAGTGGTTTTCTTAACAATGTGCTAGAAATGTTTCAAAAATGAAATATCAGTACTATTTATATTTAAATGTTTACTCTGTTTACTACAACTAGTTTCCTTTTATGCTTTGCGGGCCGCAGTAGCCCGGTTGGAAGAGTAACGGTTTAGCAACTGGAGGATTTCGAGTTCAAATCCAACCAAACGACCATTGTGTACAAATGAGGTTGGTGCACATTAAATCTGTCGTCGCCTCAAATGTCCTCATGTTGTGTGGAAGTTTGGAGAGTGGGGTGCCAGCTCAGGTGTGCCCTTGTCATCTGACCGTGGTTTAAAATTACGTGTTGTCCTCTGTTCTTTCCCTTCGGGTTTGATACCGGACCGTCGCCAATAGCCTGTTGTGTTACTGCATTACGACATTAATAATAAAATACCTACCTTTTTATGCTTTGCAAGTGGCTGAATCTTTGGACATATTGCATGCAAATTGCTTTTATAAATATTGAAACAGTCGAAAGTTGTTTGCTTTTCGAAAGTGAGTCATTTAAAAAAAATTTCTCAATTCAAAAGTAAAAAAAGCAGTCCGTACCACTGAAGTTAGCTGCTGGAGCAAAAAAGGACTAGGCCAAGAAGCCAAACCATTTGTGCACTCATTATTATCAAGTATATGTGCTCAGCTTATATAGCAAGAAAGATTTAGGAGTTTTTCAAGCATGTGTAAAAATATAAACTATTGCATGCCACAAAGTTTTTGCTTATAAAACACTTTGGTGTGTATCAAATGTGAATTAGAAGGTTCAACAGTTAAGAATTGATTTCATAAATTTGCTTACATATTCAATTCATCTAATCACAAAGACCCACATCTTTAGTGAAATTGGGCCATGGTAGCCTGGTCCTGGTGGGAAGAGTAGCGGATTAGCAACTGGAGGGTTGCAAGTTCCAAACTCAATCCAACCAATGACTGTCATGTATGTGGGGGTGGTACATGTTAAATCTGTCTTGGCTTCAAGTGTCCTCATATTGGCTTGGTGTGGAAGCTTGGAAAGTGGGGTGCCAGCTCAGATGTGACCTAGTCATCTGACCTTGGTTCAAAATGACGAGGTGTTGTCCTTGGATCTTTACCTTTGGGATTGATCTCGGAGCATTGCCTATAGTCTGTTGTGTTGCTCCATTGCAACATTAATTCAACTACCTACCTTAGTGAAATTACGTTCTTTGATTTAATGTAATGACTTGACATTCTAAAGTCTTGAATTGTCTGAAGACTTAAGCCCTTTTAAACATGAATTGCATTTGTGGTACAACTAGACTAATTCTTTGGATTTCCGTATATGTTGAGGATTGCAAACAATTTTTATTGACTTTTAAAGAAGTAAAAATTGGATTGTCATCAACCAAATATTTAAAAATAAAAATGAATTTATTTCGGGCTGATAAAATCTTGTAACTGAATGCATTGAGTTTGTTTTGATGCACCTGGTGGTTGTCTTGACAAAGTATCTCCTCATTATCAAAACTGACCAGGTCTTCATCTCGTCATCGAAAAATCGGCAATATCTAGTCATT
Organism: Meta bourneti; assembly: GCA_933210815.1. Classification (NCBI taxonomy): domain Eukaryota; kingdom Metazoa; phylum Arthropoda; class Arachnida; order Araneae; family Tetragnathidae; genus Meta; species Meta bourneti. The sequence goes on along the minus strand of OW119928.1, from coordinate 93,643,810 downwards.
AACGAAATTGGTCAGATCTAGATGGACGAGATATCTCGTCGAAACCACTTGGAGGGTTAAACACATCGAGGACAGTGGGGGGTGACTCAAGTGAGAGTACAAGAGTCAGCTGACCAAAAGTCTAGTCTTGAAGAGTAAACATTTTTTGTCTCTTAACCCTCCTGGTTGTTGTCTCGACGAGATATCTCGTTATTAACAAAGCTGATCAGATCTTAATAGACAAGATATCTTGTCATTAGAAAAAAACTTACAAGATCTTGATCTCGTCATAAAGAAATAGGCAATGTCTTGGATGACAAGATATCATGTCTTTAACAAAATTGGTCAGAACTTGATGAATGAAATCTCATCAAAACCACTTGGGAGGGTTAAGACATGTTGGTTCATGTCTGATGTAAGGAAACATTCAAGAGTCATAGAATGCTCTAGTGTTGTGCTAATTTAAGAAATGTCGATAAATTTTGCCTAGTGAAATTATTTGTGTGTTTGGCTCATCGGAACTTCTGTTATAGGAGGAAGCAGCAAAACGAAAGCACACCAGATAAGGTAGAACACGAGACTCCTACACCTATCCCCCAAACAAATAGCTCACCATTACAGGTTGGTTGATATTTTAACCTATTACTTTGATCATTCAATTTTCAAGTTTGCTATTTTGCAGTTCAGTGTTGTGTATAGTTTATGTAATATAGAATGTTATGTTTATTCTACAGAAACGAATTCTCAATGAAGTAGAAACAAATGGTCATCCTCGCAACAAAAAGCAGAGGATATCCCACTACAAAGGTAAGGAATTATTTGTTCTTATAGTTTCAAAATTCATGTTAGGGCTGTGGCCCTTCGATCAACAGGTTCTGTGTTCGATACCTCCCTGTATAGTTCTCTCTTCTGTGTCAGTAAGCTTTCCTTGTTAATGTATATGTTACCGGCAAAGTTTGAAATCTGGCATTCGATAGAATACCTAGGCATTTTATAGAATGCCGAAAACTGGCCATCAATGTACGAAACGATTAATATTTCACACATTTCCTAGGCATTCTATAGAATGACAAACTGGTAATGAATGAAATACATCTCCAATTCGTTTCGAATATCACGTTTTACCATTTTTTTTACCCTGTTTTACTTTTTATAAGAAATAAAATTAAGTGCAATTCAAAATAAAATTATTTCCTTTCTTGGTGCAACATGTAGGTTCATATTTTATTTTGTTTCCTTTAATACGAAAGGCATAAATTTTGTTTTGTACAACTTTAATTTTTTTTTACGTATTTTGAATAAAAGTTTTTTAATGGTACTCATTATTTTTCAAAATAACATTTGTATTTTTGAGGAATGAATGGTTTTTAAATAATAGCCTTATCATGACCTTTTTTTCATACTTTGCCTAAATAGCATTTGTCATTCTATAGAATGTCTAGGTATTATATACAATGCCTAGGGAAAGTATATAATAATTCTCATATTCCATACTTTGCCTAAAAACGCCAGGCATTCTATAAAACCTGGAGTTTCAAACTTTGCCGGTAACATATATCTACACTGCTGGCCACCCAAATTGCAACACCAAGAAAGACAAGAGATATCACAACAAAATTTATTTTGTAGATAACATGTTGACCAAGTATCAAATGATTAAATTTATAGACTTCTGTGAAGTGTGGTTCCTGCCAAAATCAGTAGCCAGAGTAGCCGCCATTGTTGGAGATCACCGCTGCCACACGCCTCGGCATTGATTCAAAGAGACTTTGAATGTGTTCTTGGGGTACAGCAGACCAAGCAGCTTCCACACGTTGCCAAAGTTGATCTGGTGTAGCAGCTGGGGATGTATTCTGGGTCAATCGTTGAGCAACCATGGACCACATGTTTTCTATCGGCGAAAGATCCGGAGAGCGAGCTGGCCAGGGAAGCAATTCAATCTGGCGATTGACTAAGAACCCTTGGACAATGCGTGCCACGTGTGGTCGCGCATTATCCTGTTGAAATATGGCTGTGGGCAAGCCCTGAAGGTAAGGAAGGACAACTGGCTCCAACATCTCGGAGATGTAGCGTTGGCTGTTTAAAGTACCGGCAATGCGTACTAGAGGAGTGCGAGAGTGATATCCAATACCGCCCCATACCATAATACCCGGTGCAGGACCAGTGTGGCGGTGCATAACGCAGCTGTTCAGCATCCTCTCTCCACGGTGTCTCCAGACTCGAATCCGACCATCGTGGTGTTGCAGACAGAAGCGTGACTCGTCAGTAAAGACAATTTCATTCCATTCTGCCGTCCACATCCTTCTTTCATCGCACCATTGGCGGCGGAAAAGTCTGTGGTTCTGCGTCAAGGGTAGACGAAGCAATGGACGTCTTGCGGACAGACCACTCTGCTGTAAACGGCGTCGAATGGTACGCGCAGACACTGGATGATGCGGTACAGACTGAATGTGCTGTGCTATGGTTCGTGATGTGGCTGAGCGATCCGTCACTGCCATACGCACAATATGCCTGTCATCACGTGAAGTGGTGCACTGAGGTGGATGCGATCGAACACGTCGGTCCGTCGTACCCTCCTGCATCCAACGATCACATATCCGCATTACAGTTGTTTGGTTTCGTCCAACACGACTACCGATTTCCCTGAAAGATAATCCACAATCTCGGTAGGCCACTATCCTTCCTCTTTCGAACTCGGATACTTGATCAAAAGATGATCGCTGTTTTCTACGAGGAATAATTGATCGTTTTTTTTGAAAAAACCACAAGAAAAACACAATTGCCGTACTTGAAATCGTCGAAATCTCCAAGCCTTAAATAGCGCTTTGAAGTGGCGCCACAGGCGCGCGTGATGTGCGTCTGCGCTGAAATTCTAATCATTTGCATATCTCACCTCCGCTAATGCATGTTGTAAATTTCATATTATTTGCATACTTCCTTCAGGGTGTTGCATTTACGGTGGCCAGCAGTGTATTTGCTTGACGTTGCTTTGTACTAAATATAACTCTTCCTCCAAAACCAATCGACCCAGTCTTGGCATGGATGTTTGTAGTGGTTCGGAATTCACTGTAAGGCATAAGTCTGCCTAAATAACCCTCAAGAGCACATCTAATTTAGGTGTGTACTGGCTTTGCGGTCCCAAGGTACAGGTACACTAGTGATCTTCTCTTTTCCCTTGGGGTTTGCTATCTTTACTAAGCACTGGGGTTGATTTCGTGGGATACACCCAGACAATCTTTTTCTGCTTTTCCCACTTCTGTGTTCCCCAATCCCTCTTTTTCCATTCACATTTTTTATTTGACGTTTTTTATTCGACACAGCTTGGACAGATATGGCTCTTGCATCATAAAAACCCTGAACAACCAACAAACCCTGTCTAAATAAGGCTCGTGTTTCTGAAAACAATAAACTAATCAGTCTTTTTGTAATATTTCTTTGGGGCAACCATAAAATAGTGGGGTCCAAGGTATTTGTACCTTGGTACAATGAGAAACATCTTTAGGTGTGTACAGGAATCACAAACCTGATGTATGTGAGTTATCTTCCCCCCTTTCATTTTTACCTTCACTTTTTGCTTCTTTTCCTCCCTCATTGTTGTCTTGTGTTTGGCCCTTGTGCCAAAACAGCCAACCAGGAGTGTGATTACAATAAAGTACAATGTATGCATGCTTCATTACTTGATGTTGCCTGTCTTGTGTTTGGTGCAGCATAGCTACATATGGCCCTTTCTGCGATAAAACCAAACTCAACCATCATGGAGGAGCTGGTACATTTGAAAGCAATAAAAAGTGTTGAATGCTTCGAGAACAGACCTTGTATATGCTTTATGATCTATATTTCTAGGAGACCAGCAAAGGAATGGTTATGGTTATCCTCCTGCAGACGTCGTCACCACCACCCTCAGCAAGAAGACGTCCTATTCCCCCGGCCCTGTGCCCCCCAGCCTGAACGGGGCCCTCGAAGAGAACTCCAGTCAGAAGTCTCCCTCTGGCAATTCCTCCGAGGGCTACAACCCCAGGAACTCTTCAGGCGATGCTCTGTCATCCTCTGGTCTCAGCCAGAGGACGCGGGAGGACAGCGAGAGAGGCATCCGCAGCCACACGTCTGGACTGAGCCACGCAGGCTACCACGTACCGGCTGAGAAGCCTCCCCCCAAGCCGAGGCCGCCGGTGCGGGGCGTGCGGCCGGAGCCCGAGGAGCCCCGGGCCTACCCCAAAAGTGTAAATAGTGATATGGGTAAAGCCCAAACTCTAAGTCATCCGCAGTCAGTGGACTCCAAGCCCCAAGTGTCCCCTGACTCCAACACCCAGTACCAGGCCAAGGAGGACGCTTGCTCAAAAACTGAAACAAACGGTTATGTGAATAGCAAAAGTATTAAAACCAATTACACTAGTAATCAATCTTCCTATGTGAATAGATCAAAAGTGACTTCCACAACAAACGGCTCCTGTAGCAATTCTCCACATTCAAGCAGCGACAGCAGAGATAGCATGGATTACAATGGTAAGTTACACTGAATTCATAATTTTATTCAGTTTATCACATCCAGTTTCAATCCTCTCATTTGAATATTACTGTCTCAGCAATATATTTCTCCATTGCCAAATCCATACCACAAATACTTGGATGATGGTAGCCCGGTTGGAAGAGTAGCGGGTTTGTAACCGGAGGATTGCGAGTTCAAAGCTCAGTACAGCCGAAAGACTGTCGTGCACTGGTGCTTGTTAAAGCTGCCGTGGCCTTGGAAATTTTTAGATTTTAAGTGTCTTTGAGAGTACTTAAATTAATTTTAAGTGATGGAAACTTAAATCGATATCTAATATGGCAGTCATTTGCCATAGATAGGCAACATTTGCCATGATTATCATCTTATATGTTTAACTCTGTTTATAGTTGCATTCAGTTGATATTTTTAAAATGGTACTACTTTGCAATGACCACATTACTTTAAACAAAAGCAAGACATTTCTAGAACTTCCAAAAATCTTCAAGGATCTTAATTCAATTCTCATTTGCTTTCCCGTTGTGTGCACCATCTAGAGTGAAATGAAAATACGCAAAATTGGAATGCACGTACTTCACAAAATAAGAATATTTCTAAAATGTAATGGATATATTCATATCGCGAAAGTATGAAGACACATTGCCAGCATAGTTTGACTGGAATAACATAAATCACTATCAATCCATATCTAATTGATTCAACAAGGCAGTTTTGAGAGACCTTAATTAATAGGCATATTTTTCCTAACATGTATGTCATTGATTGCAATAACTACAAGATTTCTTGGCACCCATGCTATACTTTTCACAATTGCAGCAAATTAACTATTTGTCAAAACAATAAAAGCTTTTGATTGAAAGGAATAAAATTAAGTGCTTTCTGTCCAGCACGAGAACCGATCCTACCTCAAGATCTATGTCTATCCATTAGGGTAGAAACAGACCTTTCCATAGCAGTTGCTTGTCAAGATTTTTACGAGTTGCCCAGGAGATCTAAGCTTGCAAATTATCTTTTCCTGCCTACATTTGCCAAAAGCAAAATAGACCAGAATCATCTCTCTTGGCCAAATATGACCCTTTGTGCCATAAAACCCCAAAACCAACCAGAATCATCTCTACTCAAAATGACTGCATTCTGTTGCTATAGCAACTCCCACCACCCAGACTTAATGGCATGAACAGTTCTCATGGATAACAGACAGTAGATAATATGGCATAGAAAGTGTAAAATAATTGTTTTTGCTCTCAAAATATAAATATGTTTCAACAGTATTTCTGTAACAGTCAGCAATTGTGTATCAGCTTACAAATAAATCACTATTGTCAGAAATCTGCTGCTGTATTTGTAGAATTTCACACTTGTGTCACAGGGCCTCAATAGCCCAGTTGGGAGAATAATTGATTAGCACCAGAAGAGTTGCAAGTTCGAAACTCGATCCAGACAAAGACCATCGTGTACATGGGGGCTGTTGCATGTTGAATCTGTTGTGGCCTCAAATGTCCTCACATAGGCATGGTATGGAAAGTGGGGTGCCAGCTCAAGAGTTGTCCTCGTCGTCTGAATGTGATTCAAAATGACCAGGTGTCCTTGGAACTTTCCTTTCAATTTTGCTCCCAGACTGTCGCCAATAGCCCGTTGTGTTGCATAAATTCAACTACCTTGTTTTTATGACACGAATAAGCTCTGAGATTTTAGGAGAAAAATAATTATGTTCTTGGTTTTAAGTAGAAATCTTTTCTCTTCTGACTAGACACTCTCTGGTTCTTATGTAATCTCATTTTTTTGTTGAAGCTGTTGTAATTTACGTATGCATTAGCATTGTGTTAAATAATTTGAGTTTTACTCTAACTGTTATTTTCTTCCCAAGATACCAACCTTCAAGTTCCACCTCCTACCGATTCTCCTTCGCAGTGTGATAGTCCCGAATATGAAAAGTAGGTGCTTTCTCTTTTTTGGATCCTTTTATACTTTTTTTAATTGCACAATTTTAAATTTGATACTCAATTACAACTTTATAGTGGTGCAGGACTCATCTGAAATTCGTTAGGGGTGAAATTATAAAAGTGTTTTTTAAATTTAGAAGTAGGCTCATCTCAACCTAAAGGCATAAAATGACCATGGAGCTATAAAATCAAATAATTTTCATGGATCTTATACTTTAGGCCATTTTGCTGTAAGGGATAGTGCTGCACCAATGATAAGGCAGTTGATCTTGGGTCAGTTGATTTTTGAATAGGTTTGAAAGCACTAGAAGTTAGTGCTTTCACAAAACCGTGTGAAAGTTAGAAAGCTGTCATACCCAAAAGCATGAAGGGCGGCAGTCATAGGTGTTTCTCCCACTGCCAACTCTTTATCTCTGATGTCACTTTGTTTACATTACCACTAACATAGTGGGCTGAATGGTGAGTCGAAAAAACGACGGCACAGACAAAGTACAATTAAACTGGATATTTATTTTAAAACGGATTTGTGTCCCTTGTTTGTGGGTGCTGCTAAAGGGAAATAGCAACTGACTCAAAAATGGCCATCGACCAAGCACCAAAAAACATCTGCTCAGTTTGAGTTCCGGAAAAATTCTGGTTCCCCGACCAACAGTTCCAGGGAGGCGTCATTCACCCCTTAATCCTCCAAGTGATTTCGACAAGACATCTCATTCATCAAGATCTGTTTTTTTCTAATGATGCCTTGGCGAGGCAACCGCCAAGAGGATTATAGACCATCTGGACGGGAAGGAGACCACCCGATAGATATTTCGCGATTTATGATTGCCGGTCAGTGGTGTTGCTATGGGCATACAAGACCATAGCAACGGCTAATTAACCAATAAACAAGTTCAAACCCCTGATTTAACCAATAGACTAGTTCAAAACCATGCGTCTCGATTGACTTTTCTCTGGAGCTGGACTTCCAGCACATTGGTAAGTTCCAGCTACGCTCAGCAGCCATGCATACACTGTGGTCCTGTTAGTCGTCAAAAACCAACTTGTCAAGGTATTGTCCGTTTTTCAATTAAACAAGGCTTTCTGGAGATGCCCACTTAGTTTAATGCACACACATTTAGATTTGCATACCTGCTTTATTTTAGTATGTGTGTTTCAATTGACTTTGGGCACATGCAACCCAACAGATGCAAAAGAATAGTTTGACATTTTTAGCTTTGATGTTTGAAATGACCACATGAGATGTAACGTTCTTCGTGTGGTTCTTTTGGCAAAAGAAAAAAACTTGAAAATGCAACAAAATGTTTATTGAATAAACTATTACAAATGACAATCTTTTATCTCGGGGAAGAGCCTAACTAAGTATGATCAATCTGCAAATATGCAACGTCTTCCTCACTCTTTAGTTCTCTTTCCTTATTTGACCTTTCTCCCACTCCGATCAGCTCTAAGTCAACCCCTCACAGCGTCACCATGTGATCACTTCTCTCTGACCTCGTGTCACTTGCGCCTCTGCTTTTCCCATCAAGTAGGGTTGGGTGAAGGAGCCGAATATTACACTACAGACATCATAAAACTTTGGATGCAAATATCTGGAATGTCATGTCCAATCAATAAAACTGACAACAATTTTGCTGGTCATTTTACTACAAGATTTTGCTGTGATTATTGAACTTTCGATTCTGTATACCTTGTGCAAGAGCAGTTTAAAGCAGGGTAACTTTTTCAGTTTGCATGAATATAGTTCCTTTAAAAAAAACAATTTCTGCTTCTAGAAAATGTTAGTATTTGCGATGAACTAACCCTCTGAGCATCGCAAGATTTTCTGAGTTGTGTAGCGAATTGCTTTTTCCCCACAACACATGCATAATGACTAAACAACCACATCAATTGGTTGAAAGATTCTATTGGTCATGAAATTCAAAACTAGTTGGAAGTTATTCAGGAAAGACTGGAGGTTGACAAAGGAATATGAGTGTGGACTCTTCGAAGGGTTAATCTCGATACATTTGATTCCATGTGTCCCCTTATCATTTTTCTTTTAAATTAGTAAGAGAAAATAACCTTTGCAACAGGAAAAACATGTTAGTATTTGATTTTTTAAACAATATTTAAATTAAGATAATAAGGAAGTTGAAGATGGCAGAGAATAACCCCATGAATCCATTCTACCACCGCAGGTACAAAAATATACATAGAATGTATTTAGATAATTCAGGAAATGCCATTTAGCATTTCATATTATAAGGAGTTTCCATTCAAAACCAAGCATCCTTTATTTAAAAAATATTGCAGAAATCATCACCATCCAACGGGAGAAAAAGACGCCAAAGAAAAGTGCTCTTGTGAATTTAATCAAATTGACTCATCAGCAACAATGATAAAATGGCAGTTTATAGTACATTAATGCAAGCTGTTGCAAATCATTGGTAGCTGTGGGGTTTCATCCTGCTCATAATGCAAAATGTATGTGTTAACAATTTCTTCTTTCCTTTCAGGGAGTATTGCAGAATAGAGTCAAGTGAGCAGAGAGCACGCTATAAGGCTAATTTCAATGCAGAATATGAAGAGTATTTATGTTTGCACCAAAAAATAATGAATATTTCAAGGAAGTTTGCTTCTATGGAACGTCATTTGCATACTTGTCAAGAAGGTTCTGAAGAATTTGTAGTAAGTTCATTTTTATTGTATTCCTTAAAACATTTCTTATTGGCCTCAATGTGAAGGCACATTCTTATTTTTGTGTTGGAATAAACAAGGCATATGCTGGCTTTTAGTACACGGGATTCATATTTCAAAATTTCCTTGACAAACTTTAAGGGAAACATGACCACAAGCACCCACATGCTCTAGACCAGTGGTTCTTAACCATTTTAGTGATCGGCACCCCCTTCAATCTAAAAATAAGTTCTCGCACCCCCTTGAAAAATGGTTTTATTTCCTTATTTAGGAAATTACTTCTATTGCAAAATAATTCGTTTATGGAAAAATAAACACATACATTGACGTACAAAACAATATCTCAATTTTTAATAGCTACGTTGTTTATTTATAATACTTTTGAAGCAAGGCTCCTTTTTTGAAAGAGCCATGAGTAAGTCATCACTTGCATTGAAGCGATTTCTGGTTTTTGTTTTTATGTGTAAAAGTGATGAAAATGGTAAAAGTGTCTGCAATACTGCTTTTGCCAGCTGTGGATAAGGTTCTAACTATGTACACCAGAATTGTTCCAAGCCCAGCTTTTCAAATGGCATTTTAATACTTGTATTGGGTCGTATTTCAATAAGATCGTCTTTTATTAAATCGCTATCGTCCATCGAAACTTCTCTCCCACCCCTGGAAAGGCTTTCTCACACACCCAGGAGTGCATACACCTCAGATTAAAAACCTCTGCTCTAACTGAAATGAAAGGCAGGTGAATATTTTTATCAGTCCCACACTTTCAGTAACCCACATTTGACCTCATCAGTGCTCAAAATTCCTGGTTATAAAGGATTCACCTAGCAATATCCTGATGTTTACTTGGTGAACACAGAGGAATGCAATCTCGCCATCTAATTATTTGTATATATACATATGATACAGGACACTATTTACAAATTACAAATATCGTACCATCCATTCCACTGTTGGTATCAAGGGAACAATCTCCAACCGAGTGAATAAAACATGCCTTTCCCTTCTCAGTGCCATATACCATATTTTAACTTGTTCACATTTCAGACATCTTTATTGTCAATATTTTAATACTTCACCAATTTTATCGGATTTGTTGGATCACCCACCTCAACCCTCCCTTTTTACATTCCTTCATCATTTAAGATTTTTAACACATCTATAATTGATAAGATTTTAAATTGAATTTCATAAAGTTTTACTTAAGATGGGGACACCTCATCTTAATAATCATTTTTTAAAAAAATAAGGTTTTACACTTCGCAAATAAAATTGGTCTTTATATTTAAATTTTATGCAACCCATTTGTTTTTATTCCTTGCATTCATTTTAATGTTGGTCTGATTATTCTATTTTCACATTTTGCTGTCTGTTTTTATTTTTACTCATTTTACTGTTTGACGCAGCTTATCCTTTTCTGGATCTTGCTCCATAAAACTCAAATCAACCAACCCTTCTCAGTGCCAAAGTGATCTTATGCAGTCTGGAAAAATAACCACTGGTGCCAATCCGTTTCCAATACACATAAATCTTAAGAATGATTACAAACGAAACAACTTTATTCCAACGGAAATCAGTTAATCCAAGCATGTAACAGTAGAGAACAGGATTATTTTCTGTGCATTGAATTGCTTGCATTAACCTCAATTTATCATGGCCATCTCTAATTTGGCACAAGATGGGAAATATTCTTTCTTATCGCCAATCATATATATTAATCCATACTCCACAATTTTTAAAGAACAATATCCCATTAGTATTTCCATACTGAGAACCCCTTGGTGCACATCTTTAGGTGTGTACTTGCTTTGTGAATCCCAGGTACCCTAGTGATCTATTCTTTTCCCATGGGGCTTACTGCCTCTGGTAAACATGGGGGTTGTGACCACAGTATGCCCAAGTCATCTTTCTCTACATCCTTTCTTTTCACAGTTGCTTAGCATTATTTGTCTTGTGTTTGGTGCAGCTTGGCCAAATATGGCCCTTGCATCCAAACCAACCCTGTCACTTTTAACTATTTATTACCATCTTTTATCTATTTTTACTGCAGTTTTTAGCCATTTACAAAGCTCTTTATAAAATGTTTCCAGCCTTAGAGCTCAGATTTTTATCTTATACGGACTGCAAAAATGTCCTGGAGACATTGAACTCAGATTCTCCTAGTCATCCTTTGGAATACTATGTTTATACGCTTCATAAAAAGCTCACCCGACATGGCTTCAGTATCACCTTTTGTTGGATACCTGACCATGTTGGAATTGTTGAACTGGCCGCTGCGAAAAATGCTGCAACTCCTTTGAACATTCGCATTCCATACTACGATCTCCGTTGTATTGTACGGGATATTGTATGGAAAGAATGGTGCAAAGACGAGTGAGCGAATCAACAATAAACTTTTTAACATCCACCCGACCGTCACTTCCATCTCAACGGTTTTCTAACTTGTCTTCGCATCGGCTATTCTAGAGTCACGCATAGATTTTTGTTGAAACCTCACCATCGTGTCAGCATTGCCAACAACCACTTTCCATTAGTTACATTTTAAGATCTTGTTCTGGTCTTAGACGGTTTTACCAACTTTTTTAACACAACTTTACCTATTTTATCTTATTTATTACATTACCCACCTCATCCATCACTATGTATTTGCATCACTAGATTTTTATCACATATATAATACATCATTGTGTGTGCATTTTAATTGTGTTTCATAATTAAACTCTTTTAAGCTTTAATTTAACTTTGACAAATTTTTTATATTATTTTTTCGTTTACTTGTATATTTTTAGACATTTAATTAATCTTGCGTTTGGTGCAGCTTGTCCAATGTGGGACCTTGTGCCATAGAACCAAACCAACCATACTGAAAAATTGTCAATTTTCGAAGTGGACTAATTAATGTAATTGTAATAGGAGTGCTCCAAAAGATGCTCCTAAGCATTGTAAACATCATTCTCTACAAATCGTTTAATCGTAAACCATTTGAGTGTTAATATTGATCATTGCTGTTGTCTTCCTTGGCAGGTAACTGATTCAAATGTCTTCTCTTTCAGAAAATCAAAGGTAAAATCATAAAAGAATACCGAGCGCATCAGCAGGATCCGAACTACCTCGATGCCCTGAAAAAATTTAACTATTTACATACTAAACTAGCCTACATCAAGAGGCTGGTAACAGAATATGACACTGCTCAGTGCACCAAGTCCTAGCATTTGCCCCGGGCAAACCCGGGCCCGTCTCTTTGGAATTCGACTACAATGAACTGTGAATACAACTTTTCCATGCGGAGTCTTTTCGTTTACGCTTTTGTAAAACAGTATTTACGTAACTTTGTTAAAATTCAAGTCTATTTATTAATCTAATCTAATTTAGATTGTTTGGTACCTATGCAATTTTTCAGTGGGATCGTCAGTGAGGAGGTAAAAAATATATTTTTACTGAGCTTTTTCTGGCCACAAATGACAGTCTTTAAACTTGATTAATCTCGTTTCAGTTCTTGTATTTTTTTAAATAATAGGTCTGATTTATAGTGTGCCTTGTGTTTTCAGTTTCATGGCTAGTTGAAAAAGCTGCATTTTAAGTATTTTGGGTGTTTAAGTTTCCATGCTATAAGACTTATCGATATATTTTACCATTTTTATCTATCTTGATATAAAGCAAAATGCATTATCCTTTTTACTACTTAAAATTAAAAGTGCCTCTACTGAATTGAATTTTTGTGTGCCAAAATATATCGTAAATTTGTACTTCATCGAAACAGGCTCCAACTTGTTGCCAATTTCTTTCTTTGCCAGTGCACTGGTATAAGTATCCAACTGCAGAGAAATATGGGTTACTTTTGCAAAATTTGTGTTTTTTAACTTGCTGTGCTATTGTATGAAAATTATATTTATTATAATTGAAAATGAAAGCCCTAATGCATCATACTTTTATACCTGCCAGCTTGTAAGGTTTGACTCTACAACATATAGATTTGGGCTGATTATAGAGCTATCCCATAAGATTTCATGTTACCCTAAAAATGAGCTGGAAAATATCGAATTTGAAAGTAGATAAATCAGCCATTGGCAAAAATTGCAGGGTATTTTGGGTTTTTGTATATTTTTGGGTGCTTCAAAATGTATTGTGCTGAATTGTGTCCTGAGCACATAAAAATTGCAAAATTTTAAATTTAACATGTTAGGCATGTATTACGTATTTTAAGTATGCAAAATATCAGAATTGTTTGAGTTGCAAAACTAAAATTTGGTTTCTATATAAGTAGTGTTGAACTTTAGTCCCTTAAAAAGTACGTGAATTTTATTTTTCTAACTTGGATCCCTCAAAAGAAATACAAAAATTTGGTTCTTAAATTTGAACCCAGACATTGTCAAACAAAATTAACCTTCTGCTAATGGATTGAATCAATAGTTTTATTTAATTGGATTTTTTGCGTAATGATAAAACCAAACCTTGCTCCTTTTCGTGTGCTAAATTGTTTTCAGTGCAAGAAGTTGGAGTTACCTTGTTCCTTTTTGTCGTATGGTTATTTACAAGCAAATTTTTATCACCACCATTTTCTTAGAACTCATTATTTATTTTTGAATATGTTTGCATTAAATTTTAATTTCCTGCTCTTTCATATGTCAGTTTTATTCAGAATGCATGTCATGAGAAAAAGGAGCTTCTTGGGAAAATTTGCATTGAGCAACTTGAGAAAGTTCCTGAATTGTCCTTGATTTTTCTTAAGGGGTGAATTCTGGTGTCCTCTGTGGGAGCTGTTGAATAAAAGCTACTATATTTTAAATTATTTGACACTTATTTGGTAGAATGTGCAGAGAAGGAGCAAAATATTTTGTGATAAAATAATAAATTCAGCTTTGTATATATTTTGAGTGACTATTAAACTTGATAGAAAAATTTCTGATTTGCATCTAAAAACTGTTAACTCTTCCCATTGCTTATACTGAAGAAGTGTTCTGCTCAAACTTTTGGGATTGTGGTGACATTACTTAACTTCCACGCGATTGGACGATAGTTTATCGTGTCAAGCGCAGCATCTGTCTAGAGTGGCCGATGATATAAAATGTAAGAAATAGTGCTCAAGATATCGAAATTTTTATTCACGCACCCCAATATGTAAAGCTTGACTATAGTACGACAAAAGTGTTTTCAATATAATTTGTTGACACATTTCAAGCGTGGATGAGGATTCCCATCGCAAAATTGTTTTGCATTTTGTAACATTTCTTGATAAAATTTGGCTGTTATGTGAACAGATAAACCCAGCGACCTCTGCTTAACATGTAAATTGATTGTGAAGGATCTTTGACCTGAAATGCATGCGACTACTTCCCAGACACACCAGAAAATTTGTTTCAGATTGCTATCAATGTAGTATGACATTCAATTGAAATCGAGAACAAATGTTTTCCCCCTTTCAATTGTCATAGATATGAAAACATCCAAGAGATTAAAAACCGAAAAGAATGTTTTTAGTACAATAAAATTTTAGATCTGGATTTATGGCATAAAGTTAATTTAATAAGTGAGTGACCCATATTACTGCCTTTCTGAAGTAGAGCTTTTTGTGAAATTCTTTAAACATTTTACTATGTAGGTTGTTGGAAACCTAATGCAATATGTAGTTGTGAAAATTCCTTGATATAATCAATGCACCGATGAAAATTGTACTCTTTCTGTATAAGTGATTGATGTGAAACTCCATGCTTTTGTCAAACTTTAGTTAAAGTGAGAAATTAGTAGTTTTAAATCAAAAATTATAACTATTATCATTGGTTGGGTTTTATTTTTAAGAGTAGTCCATTGCTTGTTGGAAGAATTGTCTCTTAAAATGTAAACTCGAGGCCTCATCAAAATGAAATCATTCTCATAATCAAACTAGATTTTCTATTTTCATTCCAAGGCGTCAAAAATTAAAATGGTTTTGGGGTGAAAAGATTTTGCTATTAAACTAACTTTCTGTTCAGAAATAAGAAAAATTAATCTAAATTTAATTCATGATGCTATTTGTCAAAAACTTTGGAAGTCAACATAAAAAATGAATAGTTTGTTTTCAAAATTTGTTATGTCCAGAGCTTTAAATATTTCATCAGCTGAAAAAAATAAGTTGCAGGGAATGTAATTTTGGACGAAATACCTTGTTTGTATTTTTGAAAGACTCAAAGTATTAAGCGAATGGATTTGTAAAATGGGCTGTCATATTTTGAAAATGAACGATTCAGTTGCTGTCGAAATGTTTAAAAGCCTCTTTTGCCTGAAAATTTATATCGAATTTGCATTTACAAGATTCTACATATCATCCCTAAATATTTACAAGGCTTTAAACATAGACAATCTAATTGAATGTATTTTTGTATATAGCAGGTCACACACACATCAAATCGAAATGTATTTTTGGCATACAGTAACTGCCACAGGTTGTTGCTGCTCTTTGTACCTCCTATTTCGAATGCTCTTCCTGAGATAACATATTTACAGTTGTGCTTCCATTTTAATAAAAATTGCAGCAACGGTTGAAAATATTTTGAAATTTTAACCATTTGTGTTTTCTGCTTCGTTTAGTGAGTGAG
Source organism: Meta bourneti (assembly GCA_933210815.1). Lineage (NCBI taxonomy): Eukaryota > Metazoa > Arthropoda > Arachnida > Araneae > Tetragnathidae > Meta > Meta bourneti. The sequence continues at coordinate 93,628,139 of OW119928.1, read as the reverse complement.
GCAAATTTCCTTATTTCGTGCAATTTATTTTATATGAATGGAAATGAACCTCCACAATTGTGCTTCCATTTCAACTAATTTTGCAGCAATGGACCACTGTTAAAATATATTTGAATTCCCTTCGATGATTTTATTTTCTCACCAATGTTAAGAGTGCCAGTAAGATGGAAATAGTTCAGTAAATATATTTTAATATTTTTTCAAAGTGGCGATAGAATTGAAACTTTGAAAGTGTTATCTTTTTGTTGAATGGTTGTGATGCTGTTTCTGTAAGCAATTGTGTGTACAGATTATTAGAAGTGCGAGTTTGATATATTTTAAGTTGTGCGGATGTGGAAGCATGGAGCATGGATCCGATAGTTACTGGCAAAGCATTTATGCTTTAGTGTGGTACAAATGCTGTAGGTTTATATTTTACATGAAGTCTATGTAGATATGTAACTGGTCATGCCTTTGTGTTAGTGATTTATTAAGAGTTGTGTTAAGATTATTTTCTCTGAACGGCTGCTCAGCAAATTAAATTTTTAAAAGTTTGCCACGGCAAAAATACTTGATATCACGTTGACGACCGGAACGACTGATCGACTATGTTCGTATTTTTCTGTGTTCATAATATCTATATTATATCATGTTAGTTTCTTTTCTCCTGTGTGTAGACATCAATCCTGATTATATATGTATGGATAAAACTCAGTTTGTTAATTATATTATTATCAGCTTGATACCACTTATTTTACTCAGTCAGTTTTGTTTTCATTGTCATTCGTGTCGACGCATCATTCCACTTTCGACTATTGATATCATCTAGAGGTTAAGGCTCATGAAAACACTTAACAAATTTCATTTGTCTTCAAGTTCCTTATTTTTCCACTTGTGTACAAAGCTATGCTCTTTTTATATGAAAATTACTCTAGTGCTCGTGCTATGGACCTGGCTGCATCCATTTTCAACGGTGGCTGAAATCAGTTCGAATGCATAAGCTAAAGACACGTAGCTTACGAATGGAGTTGATTGAAGCTGCACTTCCTCTTGAAATTTCCCACTTTCGTTTTTATCTACTTTCAAGATTTTACTTTGCAATTTGACCTCTTGCAGTGGAGGATTTCAACTTTTGTATTGGAAATGAATTCAAACATGTCTAAACTAGACACTCTTAGAAATAGGATGAATCGATTCCAAGGTGAATTTAGTGTTCGAAATTACCATCTTTTTATGATTCTGTCTAGATCGAAATTGAAACCAAAAAAAATAAATTTGAAGTTGGATATTAAAATATTAAACAATTTAAGAGTAAAGTAAAATGGCAACTTTTTTCGAAAGAATTCCCATTTCCTTGTATTAGTAGGTATTTGATTATATTGGTGCATGTTTTTGCTAAATGGATTAATGTTAGGCACAGAAAGTTTTGGGCAAAATATTTCTTCACTTCCTAACGCTTTTCATTCTCTACGCTGCTCACTTGCTGTCCTCCATTTTAGAATTATCAAAAGTATCAATTAATTCCATAATATTCTCTTGGTACATTCCAATTTAAACTAAAAATGATCAGTTAGAAGTAGGATACTTAATTTCCCAAAGCTAAAATAGGTGGTGAATTTAAAAAAATGAAATTCCCCTGTTTATTTGTTTTTTAACTTTGTACTAATATTTCATTAAACAATTTCTTGCCATAAATTTCTAAACTTCTGCTTCAGTGAGACATTTGTTGCATTTATTCCTAGTTTAGTTTACATTTTATCGCTCACTTAAGCTAGTAATGCATTTGAAGGCATCTCGATATTGTAAACCAGCAGCCTGTTCTTGCTTCAGCTTGCCCATTCAACCTTCTCATATCGATTCAGAAACTAAACACCATCTCTGATCTAAAAAAATTAACCCAACTTTTACAAAGTTAAAATAAAAAAAGGCATCTAGAATTACAGTTTGTCAGCAAAACTGATTATACCTTAAGAAATACAAATTGCAGGAATAAAAGTCTTTTATTTTATGAGGCAAAAATGCTACATTGCATATATGGTACTAATATTTTTAACAAGGAACTATTCACATTGTAATTTCTTGAGAAACAAAAGGTGTGGTTAGTTGAAGTTCACTTCCGAAGCCACTACAATTGTCCTTTCAATACATTCCTATGATTCGTATTTGAGTTCTATAGATGCTCATTCATCTAATCCTATAGGATGCTCTGTGTTTTGAAGATTCCGGTCCATACTTTCTAGCGCTTGGTTTAGAGCGAAGTCCTTTAATTGGGTGGCAGGTGAAACGCTCGCTTCTGCATTTGGCGACTTTATCGCTCGGAAGCGAGTTAGTTGGCGATCGCTGTACGTGTATGGTAGCCCCCTTGCGAGCTCAGTACCTTCCAGAAGTGCACTCCACCAGTGCCATCTGCCTTCTTACCGAAGCTGCGTTTGCATTGCTGAGGCGAATCTCAAAGCCAAGGAGCAGTCGGGTCTGCACGGCACTAGGCTCTTGTACACGTAAATATGTGTGATGGTTGTCGTTCGTAACTTCTAGTTGTTCACATGTCAAGTGCCATTACCAGTTCTTTGCTGGATTGTAAGCTAACTACGAAAATGAGGAGGGATACAAAACAAATGTTTCTACAACCTGCATTCCACGTGTTTTAAACAGGACGAACCCAGGAATAGGCATTGACACCTCGTTTGGGTGCTTAGCAACACTCCTGTGCCTGAAATCTCGAACTTAAATGTGATCTGACAACTGCCATGGAAACGTTAACTTAAAAAAGGAAGAACTTGAACTGGCCTTTGTTTTCGAGAGCAGTTTCGTGGTGTTTATTTCCTTCCGATATATCCCTCAAGTTGTTCTGTTCCCTGATACTTACCCGCGTCAGTTTTCTGTTCTCGTTTGCAGTTGTTGACTCTATTTTTGTTGTTTGTTGTTCGCTTTGGGTTTTCAGGCCGAGCACCCGAAGAGGTTTTGTTTGCGTTTGATTCTGTTCCATGAAGAGAAACTCAAAAAGGGTATTGAATTTTGTGTGTGCCTGTTACTGAGTCCTTGAGGACAACCACGGTTTCTCAAAAGGATGTATACTAGAAGATAAATAAATTACCTATTGCATGCACTCTGTGTCACTGTTTATTGGATCACTTGAGTTGACAATAAACTGTCAATGGTCGTCTATGAACCAATCTCCTAGTGGTTTCGAAGAGATATCTCGTCCATCAAGATCTGACCAATTTTGCTAACGACGAGACATCAAGAATTCCGAATGAAGGTATTGACGAGATCAGCTCAGTTTTGACACATCTTGTCCATCAAGAGCATGTTAGTTTTGCTTAAGACAAGCATACGTTTTAGCCACGGCTTTATGAGTATATAAATATGTACAATGGTTCTCGAAATTGAATGTAAACGATGAAGAGCGATTTCTTTGAAAGCTTAAATCTAATAAATATTTTGAACTTGATTTTCATAAGAATGGTAATGTGCACATTTAACTCTCGTGGCGGTTGTTTTGAGGAGGTATCTCATCATTAGCTAGTGAATTTAAGGACGAGATATATCGTCATTAGAAGAAAATTGACCTGATCCTGATCTCGTCATTAGCAAAATTGTTCAGCAACAAAATATCTCGTCGAAACCACTTGGAGCGTTTATTAGGCTAAAAATAAAACAATAAATGTAAAATAAAGTAGAACAAATTCTAACCTGAGGGACTAAATTAGAAAGAAATTTGTTTTGCTGAATGTTTTTTATCTTTATTGGTCATTTTTATACATTTCTAAGTTAACCAAATCCAGGCTCTTGTGAACACAAATCAATTTTAGGTTTGGAAAGAAAGATTTCATCCTATTTTTAATGGCTGTAAAATTAAAACAGTTGATAAGGGGCAACAAAATATCTTATTAAAGTGACATTCCCTTTAAAAACAAGGCAATACTTACGCTTTGTATAAAAGGAATATCTGCAAAATGATTAGTTGCGACTATTGACAAAAAATAATTTTTTCAAAGAAAATCATGTTTTTTGGTATCGATCTGTCGTAAAATTTTACGCTGATTTGAAATTTTGACTTTATCTTTAACCATTCAAAAGATAGAAACTTGGATTAGAGGAATTAAAAACAATTTAATGCATAAAGAAAACTGTTGTCTTTGATCGATTGGAGCCAAAGGACATTAAAGTTTTCGAGACATTTGAAAATTAATTTTATTGAAACCAATTCGTATATACAAGCATACATCCAAAATCAAGACGTCTCATCTATAACATTATTTCTTCTGCTATCTTTTATACACTCAAAATTAACATAACTTTCATATACCCCATACGGCACTATAATTTCAAGTCCTTTGCAGAGGTTAGAGACCGATTCCAACAGAAACTGACCTCGAAAATGCCAAGAGGTGTTCACATGGTAACGATCGAAAATTCTTATGAAGCGCGTGTTAGAAAAAGTCCATGTGAACAGGGCCAAGTGAATTCTCCATTTCCTGTAGACATTGAGATTCTCGTACTGCTCTTACGTTTCTATTTTATAAGTAAAGAAATATTGTCAAACTTCCAACCTAATCTCAAATACAACAGTTCTCTAGCTATATCTGTAAGCTCAGAAAGTTATTTTTAACGGGTTGTTTTTACAAATGGATTTTGTTATAGCTTCTCGAAAGCAAAGTTTCTCCCATGTCGATGTTTGAAAGCTCAGGGATTTTAAATTTTTACTCATCTAATAATACTTAATACTGCACGTATAAATCATATGCACGGGCCTTATAATTTCATTCTTATATCACACTTTTATACCATCAAAGCCTGTAACTTAGCTGCGATAAAAAAAGTCAAATTTCCACATCTAAGTTTAAAATGTTCCTGGGGCAAAAACAAGTTAAAAGCAACAATGAAAATTTCATGAGATCTTGGTCTTTTTTATGTTGAAAAATTTTTGTTTTTGAAGATTTTCTTATCGGTTGAATTTGCATTTTGAAAAAGTGAAAAATCGCTTTTTCTATAATTTTACTTTTAAAATGATATTTTTTTCTTTACTAAGGAATATAAATACAATCACTAACTTACACTACGCTATTTGTTATAAAAATCTATTAAGAATAATTTGTTACTTGATTTCCCATTTGTAATTTGTCCACCAAAGCAATTAGAAATTTAAATGGCAAAATTTCCATTTTCGTTGATTTCAGATTCAGCAGACGATTAGTAAGTTATATTCAGACTTCCCGAGACCTTTGTCTGAAGAATGTAACGATATAAATATTTTAAACTTTTCTCAATAGCTTATTGAAATATAGGGTCGCATTTGTATGACTTTGAACTTTTAATATCAATTTCTGAAACCTAATTTTCCAGTTGCTTATTACCAAACCTAGAACTTTTAAAATCTCAGGTTATCTTTTTCAAAATGTTTTTGGTCTTTTAATGGGCTATATTAGGTTTTCATAGGTAAAACAAAAATGTCTCTTGGGATGGTAATATCGTAACGCAGTTTTTCATTTAATATAATAACGATTTTTAAACCTCGTATTCGGTATTTTGTAAGTAACAAAATTTGCAATTTTTCATAGATCTAAGGTAATGACTACCAATTGTACAATTTTAACTTGATAATTATTTAATTTGAAAATAGGTCCACAGAATTTTCGATAACAGCGGTTTTTTTCCGAATTGGAGCAAGACAAATATTAATATTGACGTTATTGCCAGAATAAAAATTTGGATTCAACATCTGAAATAGAAGATAGATTAGAATTTTTTATTAGACTCAACAAATTTATCTAGCCTTGTGATTGTCAAAAAGTGTTCCCTTTCAAACCCTACTCTTTAACCTATAAGGTAATAAATACACAGATCCAGTTTAACCCACGTGTAGCAAAAAAAGATCGAAGAGCGACAAACCGAACTAAACTTCATATAAACGAAAATACGTTTTACATATTTGCGTGGCATTGCACAATCAAATATTGAGTTGATATAGTTTTTTTCGTCATTCGTCCCGGGATTTTTTTGACAAATTGAAAAAAAATATATTTACTATTAAAAATTACATTTAATCAATATACACTATCTTGCCATTCGTCACAGGACACCCCTCGAAAAGCGATTATCCTCATCCGTACACGTCATACACAACGTCATACAACTTATAAAAGGCGTTGAACGGTTAGAATATTCTCAGCAGCTACTGCAGTGAATATGAACAAACGACGCGAACTTAGTGCAGAGGAATGATCGTTGGAGCCCACAGATTTGGGCATTCAGTCCGTTACAACATTTGACATTTCCAACAAATTTCAGATACCCCGCTGCACAGTGAGTGGTGTTATTTTGAAATGGAAGCGAGAGGGGTTTATAATATGCCAACCCAGACTCAGTAAACCGACTAAATTGACAGATCGGGACCGTCGAAGCCTGAAACGTGTGGTGAAGTCAAACCGCAAGGCTTCCTTAGAAACAGTGGCAGAAAAATTTTAATAGGCTTCGTCTAATGATGCAGTGATCATACCGTTCGCCGGGAGATCGTGGCACTTGGTTTTCACGGCCGAGCAGCAGTTCACAAGCCAAGTATCACTTGTCAATGTGACCCGTCGATTACAGTGGTGCAAAGAACGCCATCACTGGACTAGAACAATGGAAAAGCATCCCATGGAGTGATGAATCACGCTACAAGTTGTGGCAGTCTGACGGACGTGTGTGGGTTTGGCGAATGCCCGGCGAACGATATTTACAGGACAGTTGTACCCACAGTGAAATTTGGAGGAGGTGGGATCATGGTCTGGTCCTGCTTTTCATGGTATGATCTTGGTCCTCTTGTTTTAATTCGTGGAACCATGAATGCCGAGGCGTACAAAACAGTTCTGGACAATTCTGCGCAACCGACATTGTGGCAACACTTTGGTATTGGTCCATACATGTTTCAGCAGGACAATGCTCCGTGTCGTTATGCAGGTGGTTTGAGGAAATGGGTGTGGAAAAATTTCATTGGCCAGCCCAAAGTCCAGATCTCAAACCCTTGGAACACCTTTGGAATGAGTTAGAGAGCCAGGTCAACTCGGCCAAAAAACACCACTGAGTTGTTTGCCAATTTGAAGGATGAATGGAGCAAGATTCCTTCAGAAACGTATCGAAAATGGGTGGAAAGTCTTCCTCGATGAGTTGCAGATGTCATTGCGGCGAAAGGTGGCCCTACACGATACTGATGTGCTGGGTCCGCTTTAACTTAATAGTACGGGGTGTCCGGTTACGAATGGCCAGAAAGTGTAGTATGTGGATGACCTTTCTCCATCTTTCCTGTAGCTGCGCTCCTAGAAGTTCTGATCCAGGTGACGAAGCTTTCTGAACCACTTATGGCACGCGGAATCGCCAACGGCACCCTCACCCTACACAATACATATCTTCTTTTGCGTCTGCGAAGCATTCTTGCCTTTTCGAAAATAAAAAGCATATGTCGAAAATGCTCCTTATTTTCTGCCATTTTTAATGCTTAACAAAATTTAAAAAACAACCCAATAACATAATTTTTTTCCCAAGTAGGGTAAACTAGACAGTTATTGACACCCTAATCTTTAATTTAAAAAAATAAGCTTTCATGTCAATGTTCAGTTTCAAGCTTTACATAAGTCCATTTATACTGTAAAAATAAACTACATAGAAGGAAGGGATGTCGATAACTGTAGTGTCAATTACTCATCCATAGGGTGTCGTCAATAACCAATTTTGCACTATTTATTCTCAAATATACTATATATTGCAAAATACCTTCCTGGGATAATTTTTTTATATGAAACCCTTTATTCAGCTTAAAGTAGAGTAATTCAGAAAAAGTTACAATGAATTTCAACTTGATTGAACTATTTTCTATGAATTTATAGTATAAATATTGTCTTAAGGGTGTCAATAACATCTTGTTTAGCCTACTCACTGAAATTCCTCCTTTCAAACAACATCAAGATTTAACACGTATGAAGTAGACTAGCAGTACCCGCACGGCGTTGCCCGTGACATCATTCTTGTTATGTCCTCACTGATTCTGAAAACATTAAAAAGAAAAAATAATTTTAGGAATGAGTCCCACCACCCGACATGACACGGGCATGTCGCCTCATTCTTTTCACCTCACTGATCCTTGCTTAGAGAGCCTCATGATATACTATGTTGAATGTTCTTCCGTTTGGAGCTAGGATGTAAAGATTCTCGGCTTTTCCAACTCTTGAACAACCAACATACAGTTGACCGTGGGAGAAACACGGTTTAATGAGATCGAGTCCTACAACTTTCAGCGATTGTCCTTGTGCCTTGTTGATGCTCATGGCGAAACTTAAACGAACAGGGAACTGAAGTCCTTTAAATTGGAATGGGAGATCCGAAGGGATGATTGGGATCCTAGGAATGAATACGTCTTCGCCTGCAGCATGTCCAGTCATGATGGTGGCTTCAATATTCGGCATCAGTTTCTTGATAAGAGTCTTGTTCCATTGCAGAGTGAAAGTGGATGTAGATTTCTGAGAAGCATAATCAGTGCCCCAATCTTCAGCTCTAATATGTGCGAGGGTACTCCAGATGGCTCCAATGTGTTCAAAAACTCTGTTCACAGCTTCATCTGTGTCATGTAGTGTCTATAGATTTGTAAATTTGAACACTAACGGGCAATTCTTGTAAAAGCTGCGTATTGATGACATTGACATCTGCGTTTCTTGGGGCAAGAATTGCTCTTTGGCACAGCCATGCGTGATCAGTAAAGTGCTGCGCCACATTTGGAAACACCGCCTCTTTTAGCTCTCGTTGAGTTTTCACAATCCTTCCAATGCTTTGCATTGCTATACATCCATCTTGATTATCCGAAGTAACGGCACCATTTCCTAGTTGAAGTAGGTTATCTGCAAATTGCTGGCCAGAGGGATCACCGTTGACCATGAACTCGCATGTTTGTTGATAGTCCAAATGTACATATGAATGCCATTCCAAATGCAAGATGATTTTAAGCAGGCCTGCATTTCATCCTCCCTGGTTCCACGGGGAATAACCGGAAGTGTCTGTCGAAAATCGCCAGTCAACACCATAGTGACGCCTCCCATTCTGTCATTGTTACGTCTGATGTCTTTCAACGTGACATCAAGTGCGGCTTTGTGGGACATAGTACATTCATCCCAGACAATGAGCTTGCAATCCTGTAGAACCTTTGAATTTCTTGAAATGTTACATGTCGGAGTTTCCATGTTTGCCAGATTTAAGGGTAACTTGAAAGCCGAGTGAGCTGTCCTCCCTCCTGTCAATAGAGTTGCGGCAATGCCTGATGAAGCAACAGCAATTTTCGTTTCTCTGTCGCACTTTAGCCAAAAGAATATTGATGAGAAAAGTCATCCCTGTACCGCCAGGAGCATCCAAAAAGAATATGCTTCCGCGTCTATCAAAAACTGCTCTTGTAATGTTGTCAAATGCTTCCTTTTGATCTTGGACCATTTTTGGCTCATTCTCCTCTGTACGTTGCGAGTACATTCGCGTCATAGTTCCTTTTCCATAAGTTCTTCACTCGGTAGGACTGAATCACAGTTTCGATTGGGTTGCGGTAGTCTAAAGCTTTTTAGGTTTGATCCACCCAACAAGATAATCTTATTCTCAATGTAGATTAGAGCTATGTTGATGATGTCATCACTGTAGTCTAGATCCATATTCTGCGTGCTTGGTGCAGTATGTCTTCAGACAGGTTCTCCTTGTGGTTCATCCATAACTGATCGGGAGAAGACATCGAGCATGTTTGTAGCATAACAGCAAACAGATTTCGTAAAATCTTTGTCGATCGAGATGCTGCTTCTTCTTCCAATGCTTCGTTCCAGTGTTCATCGTTCTCCAGAAGTCCTCTAAGATGGCAAGCCTCTTTGTAAGTTCCGCAGACCCTTCCTTCAAATGTTCTCAAATCTATAAACGACATTGGGCCTCGTACTTTATGCAAGAGTCGCAGGTGAAACATTCGTAGTTGGTCTTATGGACGGTGTACACACGGCCTAGTGTATCGCTAGACCTTATTCCTGCTTGTTCTGGTACCACTTGTCCTTGTTTTCGAAGGTTCCATGTCTTGTTTCCGTTGTTCCAAGTGTAGTACTTTGGTACTTGATTGTACAATAGGGTGCGTGAAAACTCATCTTGGGTGCAAAGTCTGAAGAAAGAGATCAGTGTTGTTTCCTGAGGTGCTTGGACATGTTGAGCAGCATTTTCTGTCCTGAAGTAGACTGGTCATTCTCAAGGTGGACGCTTAGATGAATAACTGGGGTGGCGTTCGTGAATTGGGAAGTTGAGTAATCTCCATACTGATTCGTTGCTGCTGATATATCTTCCCATTTGATAGCGACGAATTTCAGGAAGGTCATTCTCTCCACTGGTCCATTCAAACACAGCCATGTCAGATCCTTTGTTAACATACTTACAGACGTACTTTATAGACTTTACAGAATTACAATACTCTATGTTGATATGCGCATTGAAAATTTTTGTTAATAGAGGGCAATACGGAACAATCCACGTATAGTCCACAGACACTTCTGATCCTCGAAAATATGTTTGCAGTAAATCCCCCATCTTGTGCTGATCTACGACGATAAAATGGATTTCCGTCGTGTCCTGTTTGAGTCTCTTTCAAAAAACGGCGGGGAAATCGCTTTGTGCAAATTCCATCCTTCATGTATGGAGAGTGGATTTATGCATCAGCAGGGGCCGTGCACCATTTGCTTCGGTACGATGCAAAAAAGTTCTTGTGGATTAGGGATTTCTTGCACTGATAAAGTCATCCACTCTGAACGTGTAATGAGTCTTTGAGCCAAATCAGAATGTGGGCATGAGGAAGACCTCGCTTTAGCCACTCTGTCGTGTACATAAGACACTTAACTTCTCCAAAAATCTTTGCCTTTGTGATGAGACTCATCAGTGTTTTTTACTTTTGATGAAAGACTTGCCAACAAATCATGACGATCCTGTGGTTTTTGCCCAACAAATAGTTCTTGCTGTATCTCTGTCCAGTTTGGATTGCATGTAAAGTTGATGAAGAGGTCCGGTCTACCATTCATAGCATCTTGAGTATGCTCGTGCATGCACCTGGAACCCCCAGTAAAGCTGGAAGGCAAGATGATCAACTGGCCAATGTCTGCAATATTTCCATCGTTCATGACCGCATCCCTCAATCCACTTTCAGCGTCCTCTGATTTAGTCGTATGTACAACAGCCTTTCCAATTCAATCTTGGCATACATGTCAACGATAAATTGATGGAACAGGTCTTTGCTTCTCAGTAAAATGTTGAAACTTGAAGAGCGCATCATCCTGTGAGCGTAGAACTGCATAGCAGAAATCTTAGCGGCATTCCTGTAGTTGGGTTTGTTTGTCGCAGTTCAAAATTATATCCATCCTCCCCCTGCCAAAACACGAGTACTGTAGCGCATCGTAGGACCTGTGCGTATCGGGAATTCTCTTGATGGTGCTACTTCTTTCTTGTAAAACTGTCTCTTGCTCCATGTGGTTCTCCCATCACGATTAAAGCCACTTCTGTTGTTGGTGCATTGAACCGCCTCTCATGTTCACCATGAGGGGTCTTGTCCGCTAAGATTACCACTTTGAATTCAGGGCTGATCTTATCCATGGCCGATTTGAAGCTGTGGATGTAAGAGTTGTGATGATCCAGCATATTATTGTAACTGAAGTACTATGTCTTGTCTCGTCTGCGGAACGTGTTTGCAACACTGCTCTGCTTGTTGTGTACCATCTCCAACAAAATATATTTGCAGAAATTTAGGCACTTCGTTTGGTAGTGGGTGTAGACTCCCGATGCGGTGATAAACTTGACCTTGAACCTTAAATGTCGGCATGTATCCGGACTCTCTAATTTCTTTTGTCGTGCCGAAAGAAATCTGGAAACAGGAATTGTACCTTCTAATATTTGCCAGGAAATGTTTATCTTCTGTTGAATTTCCAATCAGTAAAGTACGAAGGGGCTCAGCTGGATCCATTAACCGTGGCAGTTGAACCTTTCCTCCGTTGCAGCACATACCTGGGACTTCACCTTTCCGCTTCTTTGCTTCACAGTGTTGACATGTTACAGATATTGATCCAATGACGCACGAAGGATCAGATACATAATCTGCTGATGGATCGTAATTAAAAGCAGCATGGTCCGGGATCAACCCCCGATAGGGAAGATTCGAGGACAACTGCACGTCACTTTGAACCAAGGTCAGATGACGAGGTCACACCTATGTTGGCACCCCACTCTCCAAACTTCCACACCACGCCTACGTGAGGACATTTGAGGCTACGACAGAGTTAATGGGCACCAGCCCCCTTGTTAGACGACGGTGTTTGGTTGGATTCGAACTTGCAAACCTCCGGTTGCGAGTTCGAATCCAGCCAAAACACCGTTGTGTACAAAGGGGGCTGGTGCATGTTAAATCTGTCGTGGCCTCAAATGTCCTTACGTTGGCGTGGTGTGGAAGTTTGGAGAGTGGGGTGCCAGTTCAGGTGTTGCCTCGTCATCTGACCGTGGTTCCAAATTACGTGGTGTTGTCCTCGATCTTTCCCTTTGGGATTGATTCCGGACCGTCACTAATAGCCCGTTGTGTTGCTCTAGTGTGACGTTAATTGAAAATACCAATACCCAAAACTTGCTTGTAATCTGACCTTGGTTTAAATTCATGTGGTGTTGTCCTCGATCTTTCCCTTCGAGGTGAATACCTACCTACCTCAATTCCAATACTTGCTGGGGACCGCCGTAGCCCGGTTGGAAGAGTAACGGATTAGCAGCAAAGAGGTTGCGAGTTCAAATCCAACCAAAGACCGTTGTGTACAAAGGGGCCTGGTGCACGTTTTATCTGTCGTGGCCTCAAATGTCCTCACGTTGAGGTGGTGCAGAAGTTTGGAGAGTGGGGTGCCAGCTCAGGTCATCTGACCGTGGTTACGTGGTATCATAACGTGGTGTTATCCTAGGATCTTTCCCTTCGGGTTTGATCCCGGACCGTTGCTAATAGCCCGATGTGTTGTTCCCAGTGCGACGTTAATTAAATATCTACCAAATCTACCTACCTATTTGTGCTGTGTGTGGCGTGCCTAAGTATTAGCCCTAAAACTACAATTCAGTAACGTCACAAAAGTAGCCAGATCGATGCCGAATTTATCAATCCCAATCCGTGGTTCGTTCGATTGCAGGTGTCAAGTGGTTTCCACTGCGCTTCGGGTGGACTTTTTTTGGATTCCTGTCGTTTTCGCTAAAGAATGTATAGGTAAGTTTGGTAAAATTATTTGTTACTTATACATGCCAGCATCCAATCCAATTTATAGCTTCTAAGTGATAGTGATATGAGAAAGGTTTCCGAAAGAAAAAAATCAAATATACATACAGGGTGAGTCTAAATTATTTTTACAAAATAAGAGGGGTGATAGTACCCATCCAGACGAGCCATAATTACCATGGAACATAGGGTCGCATTCCACTCTGAGAGGCAGAAAAGAGTCAAATTAGAATTTCAACATGAACTTACAACAGTGTTGGGAAAGCGAATGAACGATACCGAAAGTTGCACAATCTGATTGATTGATCAGAGAAAAACTCACAGCAAATGCTCAAAGTGGCGTTGCACAGTTCACACCGGCGAAGGAATGACTGGCTCTCGAAGATTCCTGGTGTTATGTTCATTTTGTCTGCGGCAACACCGATTCTCGCTACGAGATCTTCAGCCGAGTCCACAGGCGTCTGGTACACTAAAGATTGCATGTGCCCTCAGAAGAAAAAGTCCAGTGGGTTGAGATTCAGTGAGCGAGGAACTTGTTCATGCTCGACGCGTTTCGACTTTACTCTTTTCTGCCTCTGAGTGGAATGCGACCCTATGTTCCATGGTAATTATTGCTCGTCTGGATGGGTACTATCACCCCTTTTATATTGTAAAAACAATTTAGACTCACCCTGTATAAGTAATGAGTTGAGGTAATTTAAAACGTTGCTTTCAATAAACGGGATGTCCTTAAAGGGCTCCCATTTGGGGGTATCGAAAATTTCTCTTTGAAAGCAGACCCACTCAATCTATTTTGGAACCCAGTACTAGGTTAGAGAGCTCCCCTTGAGAAGAGCTTTTCGCCACTCTCGTTATCAGCTCCTCTTGGGATTATATCACCCACGTGTTTGCCGGAGTCCAGGTCCCTGGAATAGCGGCAGTTAAGGGGCGACTTACTGACCCAACACACTGCTTTGGCTCCAGGTAAACGGGAGGTGTACATTGGTCCCTTGTGCATCCATCGGCTGGTCGATTGGACTTCGTCGTCGGCCAGGGGTAAGCAATCGGTGACCAGTTGAAATTTTTAAATATAAACTTCATATCTCCAACTCTGTCTTTCAGGCAGAGTTGGTGGCTATTTATAAATCTATTTTATACGCGATAGAAACACAATAAAAAAATATATTTACAGTGACAGGCTCCATTCAGGCACTTAAATCATCAAAAATTAAATCCATTTATATAAATCAAATCAAATCCGTAATTGCCAATAATACTAACCTCTTTGGCCTGGACTGGGTTAGGGCACATGTGGCGATCGCCGGAAATGAGCTGGCTGATCACCACGCTAAGCGTGCTGCTGTCTGTGGTGAGGAGTTGGATGTTCCTCCTCCCTTGTCGCACCTAAAAAGGCGATTAAGGGAGAAATTAGTTAATAACTGGCAGGAACACCACATTGACTCAGTTTCTGGACTCCGGCTGAAGGAGGTCAGCACTGCTACCCTCATCACGGACCGACACCTCATTTGGTACATTACTGGACATGGCCCTTTTGCCTGCATCGATTTAAGATTAAAAACAGCGACCTGTGGGATGGTGGGAGACGCCGACCACTACCTTTTCGAATGCCAGCACACTACGCCTAATCATATTACGAAGCCAACACTTAATAACAAACCCATCTGGTTTTCACATATTATAAAAAGTAAATTATCAAAGGCAAGAATCAAGGCGTGTGTGCTGGCGGCCGGGAGGTAGCGAATGAACCCCCTCCCACTGCTTAATCACTGTGAGGATTCATTGATGGACCCCTCAATTATCCCTCCCAAAGGCAAACTCGCCGACAGGTCGTAAAAGAGCCGGACAATACATTTCCATCTCTCTGGCGTCAGACGGTCGGGACTTGGATCGAAGAGGACAAAAGGGGATTCGTTCCGAAAAGAGCCCAGGTGTTTAGGAGTGCACCTGCCAGGTGATTAAGTCCACCTGCTAGGTAATCCAGCCACCTGCGCTAAGTAGCTGATCCCATTTTACGTCAGAGAGTCTCTACCGAATCAGCAACCTCAAAAATGAGCAAAGTAAAAACGAACCAATTAAAAGTAAGAACCAATCAAGAACGAACGAATCGAGAACCACCAGCGAACAAAGGCTGGGAGGTTTCAAAAGGAAAAGCAGGGAGTCGAATCGTCAGTTCTTGCTTGTGATCTCGATCGATCAGCTTAACTCAGCGACCCTTTGAGCGGTCACTCCTTAGGGAGAAAATATATTTTTTGAAGACGGTTCTCTCAACCTGAGAGGACGCGTTCTTGTAGCCGGCGCAGGCTGCCCATCTCGAGTCTTGTTTGTTTCCCGAGCTAGCGTCTTAGCTCAGTGACCCTTTGAGCGGTCAACCCCATTAAGGAGCTCTTAATAATTTGGAAGACGGTTCTCTCACCCTGAGAGGACGCGTTCTTGTAGCCTGGCGTAGGCTGCCTATCTCGAGTTCCTGCTTATTTCTCGTTCGAGACTTGAACCAGCGACCCCAGCGGAGCCGTGCCTGTCTTGTGCCGATCCGACGACCCCAGCGGAGCCGTGCCTGTCTTGTGCCGATCCGACGACCCCAGCGGAGCCGTGCTGTCTTGTACTGACCCGACGACCCCAGTGGAGCCGATCCCTGATTGTGCCGAACCGACGACCTGCGGAGAGTTCGGTACCGACTTCTCGTCCGGCAGTGAACCTGCCTTGTCCCGTCGTCCAGTGAGGATCCAGTGCTGATCTTGTGAAATCGTCACCCGACGAGTAGAGTTTCATCTAGAGACTGTTGAGATACCTTTCTCCAACTCAGAGACTTTCGTACGTCCTGAGATTTCGACACCCTGTCGCATCCAGTTAGCAGAGGCGTGAAAGTGTCGTGTAAATAGATTCTAATATAGTCAAGAAATTGTTTTAAATAAAATTATCGTTTGTTATTTAAGCCAGACTGTTCTCTGTAGATTTGAATCTACCACGCTACCCAGAGAATCACTACAATTGCTTTAAGTTTTCATTTTTGTTTCGTAAATTTTTAATAGTACTTCAGATGAAACAATTTGAAATGTTTTGAAACTCAAGATTGTGATTCCGAATTTTCAATTCGACTTCATTTTCCCCGAAGAACCCGTAGACGCTTCCAAAGTGTAGTTTAAGAAAGACAGGAATACCCTGTTATACTCTTTAAAACACGCCAAAGGCAATCCATTGTGAGGAAGTACCTTTTCGGCATGGTCCGTTCCCATCAAGACCCCTCGCACAAAGAGTCTCCAGCCACGCCCTCTCATTAGAGGACACGGGTGGTCGTGGGTTAAGGCGGTCACCTTCTCCGTTAGAGCCTGTCACCTTCTCCGTTAGAGCCTGTCATCAATATCATTCAGTTATTTGCATTCCTTCCTGGTGTAGCAATTTTATTGGCCAGTAGTGTAGTTTACGGTTACTGGGGCAATAAGGATACTTTCTGAGGCCATACCTTGTACTTGCTTAGTGCTCAGAAAACTTATGAGTTGATCTAGAAACCGGAGGGCCGCGGTGGCCCGGTTGGAAGAGTAACGGACTAGCAACCGAAGGGTTGCGAGTTCGAATCCAGCCAAACACCGTCGTGTACAAAGGGGGCTGGTGCACGTTAAATCTGTCGTGGCCTCAAATGTCCTCACGTTGGCGTGGTGTGGAAGTTTGGAGAGTGGGGTGCCAGCTCAGGTGTTGCCTCGTCATCTGACCGTGGTTCAAAATTACGTGGTGTTGTCCTCGGATCTTTCCCTTTGGGATTGATCCCGGACCGTCACCAATAGCCCGTTGTGTTGCTCCAGTGTGACGTTAATTGAAATAACAATAACAATAACAATAACTAGAAACCGGAATTTAAACATTATAATATGACTTGGTAGGTTGGTAGTTAATTAACGTCGCACGGGAGCAACACAACGGGCTATTGGCGAAAGTCCGGAATCATTTCCGAAGGGAAAGATTCAAGGACAACGCCTCGTCGTTTTGAACCACGGTCATGAGGAATCAACACCTGACCCCACTCTCCAAACTTCCACACCACGCCAACGTGTGGACATTTGAGGCCACGACACATTTAACGTGCACCAGCCCCCAGTACACGACGGTCGTTGGTGGGACCGCGTTTCGAACTTGCAACCCCCCGGTTGCTAATCCTTTACTCTCCAAACTGGGCTACCGCGGCCCCATATAGTATGACTTGGAAGCGTTTGATTACTTCTACATTAATCCCAGTTATTTCAGCAGACATCTCAGCATTTCTAAAAATATACGAGTGATATTTCTATCGTTAGGTAATTCCAGGATTTTCGCATTACTACTATTCAAAACAGTATCAGGTAACAAATGCTCATCCATTTCTTGAGAAATATATGTTATACTAGCATCACTTGCTTTGTCACCCAAATCACCCAATGAATCACCCAAATGTCAAAATTAGACACGAAAAATTTCACTAGTCATTCTGAAATTAAATCTATCAGTTGAGCACACTTGGGCAAAAAAATTTGTGTTCTGCGAACGTCAAATGAGTCAGGCTACAGTACACATGTAATGTGTTTAGTGATATACGGGGATATAATATGTTGAGAATTTAGTTAAAAATTGTAATTAGAGTTGCGTTAGACACTAATTAGCTAAAAATTCAAAAGGATCTTGCAAATTAATGAATTAATATTTTAGAAAATAAAAGCACTTAAGCATACCTCGATGAACAGAAGATGATTCTATCCACATCAAATAGCGTTAAAGAAAATATAGGACCTATACTTTTCAGTTAAACTCATAGTACCTACTAATACGCATTCGCCAGAATGATTTTACAACCAATGCAGAATTTGACATTGAACCCCAGTACTTCCTGTTAGGAAAAATTATTTAGAAAAATCACGTGGTCTTACTAAGGGGACATACTGATCGTAAGATACGATGTATTTTTGACAATCTGCGATAGTAAAAAATTGAATTTTGTCCGAAAATGCGAAAATGACACTGCGACGGTCCGGGATTCATCCCGAGGACTTCACCTCGTCATTTTGAGCCACGGGCAGATGACGGGGTCAATACTTGAACTTTTTAAATTTGAAACTTCAAGGTGAAAAGTCCTGTGTAAACGACTTGTTCCAACATGCGAAAGTTTTTAGAACAAACTTGCTGTTTTTGAAAAACAATTGGGAAAGACAATTTTGGATCACTTCGAAACTTGCAAGAAGTTTGTTGGTGAAACTTGTGTGTGCCTTTCTCATCACATTATGCAGAACAAACTATCACAAACTACGTGAGGAATTTGAAAACCGCTTCGTAGACTTTGATCATGCAGCTACAGCAGAAAAGATCATATATCAAAATCTATTCCAATCTGAAATCGAAAATGTGCACCATCAGAACTTCAACTTGAATTGATTGAACTTACGTTAAATGAATACTTGAAAGAATATTCCAAGGAATGTTACAAGAATGCGGACTTTCTTTCATTTTACAGGTGATTATATTTAGTTTATTTTTAATTTTAAAACAGTAAATTCTGACAGTTTCTTTCATTGCAGGTCATTGGGTGATGATTTCAAATAAAAACTTTGCCAGATCAGTGCTTTCAGTGTTTGTATCGACCTACAGTGGCTCCTTAAAGTGTTCGTACGCTTACGAATTTCAATGAAATACTGCTCTATCCATTAATAAAAATTAATATTTCAGAATAGGAATTTTTTAATAACATCTATAACTTGTTCTTAATAAAACTACACAAAATATTTTAAAAACAATAGCAAAACTTTTTGTTTTGAAAATCAATAATCAAAAAGTAACAAAAACGTTACCTCACAAAAGTCTTCGTACACTTTAAAAAATCTCTACATATTAGTAAATATTGTAATATTTCGGTAAATTAGTACTTAGTAGGATATCCTATAGCATCCACAACAGCTTTTAAACGTCTGGGAATAAAATTCACTAGTTTTTTTGTAATTTCTGCATCAATGTTCCTCCATTCTTCGATCATTACTGTTTTTAGTTCGCTTTTCGTTTTAATGTCGTGTCTTCGTACACTAACCTCCAGTTCTCTCCAAATGTGTTCTATTGGATTTAAATCCGGCGACTGAGGTGGTGTTTTCAGAACTTGTGGACAATTATAGACACCAGAGACGAACGTTGAGAGCCGTGTGCTTAGGATCGTTATCTTGATAAAAAAACAAAGTGGTTTCCAATACCCAAATTTCGGGCTGATAATTTTAAATTGTCTTTTAAAATATTTAAATAAAGAGCATGATTCATTATGCCATCAATAAATACCAAATTACCTAGTCCTGATGCTGACATGCATCCCCACATAAGGACACCTCCACCGCCATGCTTTACTGTTACAACTAAGTTCGTGGGATTAAGTTCCTCATTTTTTCTTCTCTATACAATTATACGTCCATCGGAACCAAACATGTTAAATTTGCTTTCATCTGCAAATAAGACATGATTCCAATACGTTTCGGGCTTATTTATCATTGATTTTGCGAAGGAAAGCCTAAGCTTTCTATTTTTCGCACTTACAAAAAATGTTATTCGGGCAGAACGCCCATTTAATCCAGCTGATCTGAGCACTCGTCGGGCAGTTTCAGATGAAATTGAAGTAGAAAATTTTTCAGTAAATTCTGTAGAAATTTTTACAGCACTCAAACGTGGATTTTTCACAAATTTTCTAACTATAAATCTCTGATCACATTAAGTTAACTTTGCCGGACGACCTTTCCTTACCTTGTTTTCGATCCGATTTTCTTCTTTAAAGCGTTTTATCACATACTGCACCGTAGAATGGGATAAATGTACTAATTTAGAGATATTCCGAACTGATTTACCACTACTATGATGAAAATTAATCAATTTTCGAATGCTGTTCGTTGTTTCCTAACGACTACGAGCCATTTTTAAATAATAAATAGAATATTACGAAGTAAGCAAGCAAAGATTAAAGCCAAAAGATTTTTTAAATGTCACCACACAATGCAAAAATAAAAAAAGCGATAAACGATAATTTTATTTATGAATTTATCCGAAAATGTTTCGGTGTATGATCACTTTTGTGACGTGTTCTTTCTCTGCCTCCTTGCATCTTCATTTTTATAAAAAGAAAATGAGTCATTATTTTTTTTAAGAATGTTGGGTTTTATTCAGAATCACATGGGAGATATAAAAAAATATTGAACTTTATATTCGAATTCAATTCCAGGCTACAGCGCTTTTTCTACAAATTTTTAAAGTGTACGAACACTTTTGGGAGCCACTGTATGTGTGTGTGTGTTGTTGGCCCGCCTGACTTCCAGGATTTTTCAATCTGGCCCTCAAGTGGCAGAGTTTAGAGAATGCAGACTATTTACTGTGTTTTCTTTAAAAAATAAGCAAACAAATGTGTTATAGTTTAATTTGTAAAAAGTAATGGAAACTTTTTATCACGTTTTTAAAAACATTTTATACTAATACAAAATCTTTAAATTGATTTTCACAATGTCATATTTAAAAAAAATTGTGGAGGATTTCTTATTGACACTTCAATCAACCGAAATTCTGTAATACACTTACAATGATCAGAGGACAGGATATTTAATATATTGCTTCCCTTGGTCTACAAGGCTTTGGGTTCGAATCCATCATGAATGTTAGTATAATGGTTCGGAATCCATTTTAATCCATATATCCTGGTCCAATAAATCCTCGTGTTTCAAAAAATGACCCTGGAGCGATAAACCAAACCTTTATTAAAAATGAATATAAATATTTAACGAAGTTAACTTGAAATTACAAAATTGGCCGTGAATGTTTCAGTTTTGATTTTTCAAAATTCAGAACTACTGGTAATTAAACTCCAAAATTTCAACCTTAGCAGTTCGGGCGATGGTGTTATGAGTCAGTAAAATTTTAGATATCTCTGATAAATTGGTTTTTTGAACTCAGGCCTTTAAATCAACACCAATTCATATTTTGAGACAAAAAGTACTACGGAGTTTCAAACAGCTGTTCCTTTCAAAATTTTCACACTTTTGCGACGTTCTTTCGAAGGCAGAACTAACACTTAGTTTTATTGTTACTTTTAAATTTAAGTCTTAGAAATCTCTAAAAGAATATTAATCTGTTTTTCTTCATAAATACCTTTCCGAGATTTTTTCAAATCTCGGAAAGGTATTTTTGGCTAGGCTATAAATTATCTAGAGATATAAATTATCTTTTTAGAGGTTAAACATTTGCTTATTTACACATTTAGAAATTAATTCAACCTTCCCTTCCACAGCT
Organism: Meta bourneti; assembly: GCA_933210815.1. Lineage (NCBI taxonomy): Eukaryota > Metazoa > Arthropoda > Arachnida > Araneae > Tetragnathidae > Meta > Meta bourneti. Next base: position 93,606,634 of record OW119928.1, on the reverse strand, counting down.
TACCCGCTTTTGATTTCAGAAATTATGATATCGGGATCATAATTTACTGGGATATTTAATCTCATCCCCGTTATGGATTTAATACCTCTGCAGTTTATACCTGGAAAATATTAAAAAAAGGTGAAAATATTTATTTAGAATACTGCACTTAAAAGACACATTTTTCTGTTTCTTTAAATATGAATGTCCATAGTTCTTTGGGAAAACTAGAATCTACCACAGGTAATATGGAATTTAAATGGCTCAGTCATCATAGACGAGAACATTTTTGCAAAAAAATTCTAAATTTTATTTTTAAATCCGCATAACTAATCAAAGAACAATTAAAGAACGCGAAAAGTGACAACTGTTCAATTTTGGAAAGATCGTCTCACTTAGCAAAACCCATACAAAACGCTTGGATAGGAAACTTGAACGGAGCTTGCTCGAACGGAGTTTTGGTATATCGGCAACTGCACATTTTCCGAAATCATAATAATTCACACGCGCGATAAACTGCGCCAAGCAAGAAACATGATTTTCCTTACGATTTGGAACTACGGTAAACCTGAGGACTTTCGGTAAATGGAATTCAGCACGCGGTCACGTGATAGTTCCTCTCATGTAACCCGTTCGTTAAAATCTTATTCTTAGAATCAACTCAAACTAAAACTAATAGGTTGTTGCCAAACGATAAAAACTAAATAGCTGGCAATCCAACAACACAACAATCAATCAACAAATAAAGATATTTTCACTTGGGGGAAATGCTGCTACAACATTACTCCCCTGCCAGTAACGAAGTTACGTTCAAGAGAAGTTACTGAAAGATTAAATATATGAAAAAAAACAAAATTATATACAAAATGTACAGCACTGCTCTCTGAATCTAATGGGCTTCCTAACGAGAACGTCCTGAACGAGATTGTTTTTGATCAGGAATTATTTCCGATTCAGGAGCGTGCTTAGTTTCATCAGTTTTATGTTGTGCAGGTGTTTCATTTTTACAACATACGTTTTTCGTATCAGGAGTAGGTTCTTGTAGAATGTAAGCAGGTTTTAGCCTGTCGACAGATACTGTAATATGTTTACCCTTAATTTCGAGTGTGAAATGCTTATCAGCTTTGTCCGTGACTAGAATTGGTCCGTCATACGGGGGTTCAAGTTGCTTTTTAACCCTGTCTACGTACGAAGACATATGACGTGGTTGCTAAGTCCTTCGGAACAAATATTTTTTGGATATACTTTGAGACGGTTCTAGATCTGATGTATTTCATCGTTTCCTGTAGTTGGTTTACGTAGGTCTCGGGTGTTGTGTGAATTTGGTGTTCTTCAAAAAATTCTCCGGGTAATCGGATGTTTTGTCCGTAGACCATTTGGGCAATGGTATGGTTGGAATCTTGAATTGCAGCGCGTAGACCCAATAGAACAGTTTGAAGTGTTTCACTCCAGGCTTGGTTACCATGTGCTACGATAGCTGCTTTTAAAGACCTATGGAGTCGTTCTATTTTTCCATTGGCTTGGGGATGGTAGGCCGTTGTGTGCTGCAATTTTATGCCGCAGATTCTGGACAGGATATTGAAAACCTCTGATCCGAACTGCGAACCACGGTCCGTTACCAGTCGGCATGGTGTACCAAATCGTGCAAACCAATTGCTGTAAAAAGCTTTTGCAACTGTGTCTGCCAATATGTTTTGTAGAGGAACCACTTCCATCCAGTTGGTGTAAAGGTTTATGCAGGTGTTACCGTTAGTAGTATATGTTACTATATATACCGTATATGTTACCGTTGGATGGTGGTAAAGGACCGATCAGGTCACCGATGAACGTCACTGAATCTTTCTGATGGCAGTTGACATTCACCATAACTGGATTTTGTATGACAATTTATCTTGCTCTTTTGACAAGGAATGCAGGATTGAGTCCATAGTCGAATATCTTTCCGAATGTTTGTCCAGAAGAATTTTGAAGTCAGCAGTTTAACTGATGCCTTTATTCCAGGATGGGATGCTCCATGAATTTGTTGAAATATCTTCATTCGGTGCGATTTGGGAATGTAAGATCGGATGTTGCTGGTTGATGTTTCACACCACAAAAACTTTCCAGAATGTAGCGGGTATTGCTTGAAATTCAGGGAAGTTGTGGATGTCTTTAAACTCTTTAATTCTTCATCTTGATTTTGTTCGTCGGCAATTTCATAATCTATTAAGGAAATTTCCTCGATCCTGGATAAGGTGTCTGCTATGATGTTATCTTGACCTTTGATATGTCGAATGTCGGTTCAAAATTGAGAAATGTACTGCAGATGACGAAGTTGACGAGGAGATGCCTTTTCAGGATTCTGTTGAAATGCAAATGTGATTGGCTTGTGGTCGGTAAATATGGTGAATCTTCTTCCTTCGAATAGGTGTTTGAAATGTTAGATGGAGAGATAAATATCAAGTAATTCTCTATCGTATGTGCTATAGTACTTTTGTGCATTATTCAACTTTTGGGAATAAAATGCGATAGGTTTCCATCCATCAGATTCATACTGTTGGATCACTGCTCCTATTGCCGTATCTGAGCATCTGTATTAAGTGACAGAGATACGTCAGATCTTGGAAATGATAGTGCAGTGTTAGCCAAATCTTTGCATTTATTAAACTGGTCTTTAGCTTCTTCGGTCCACCCAATTTTTCTTCTATCCTTTTTCTCGCTCCTTTAAGGTAATCACGTAGAAGGGATTGGTTCTTAGCTGCATCTTTCAGGTAACGTCGATAAAAGTTAATCATACCGAGAAATGTTCGAAGTTCGTGAATAGTTGTTGGAAGTTTGTAATCAATGATGTCTTGAACTTTGTCAGGTAAAGGAAGTGAGCCTTGAGGTGTTATACTAAGTATCCCCAAAATTCGATTTCTTTCACTCCAAAGACAGATTTAGAGATATTGATGCGAAGATTATTGAGTCTTTCAAAAACTAATTTGAGGTGATTTTCACGTTCTTCACTAGTAGATGCAATGAGAATATCATCCAGGTAGGGAAAAACAAAATCCAATCCCGAAAATACTTCATTTTTGAATCTTTGAAATGTTACTGGAGCATTCTTTAAACCAAAACTCATTACGTTAAATTCGTAGAGTCCAAATGGTGTGACAATGGCTGTTTTGCATTTGTCTTCTTCGGCAATGGGGACTTGGAAATAAGCTTTAAATAAATCTATCTTGGAATATATGGTAGTACCTTTTAAAATGTTATGAAAATCCTCAATTCTGGGAATGGGGTATCTATCAGGCACTATCCTGGCGTTGAGCTGCCTGTAATCTCCACAAGGACGAAGAGAACCATCTTTCTTCGTAACCAAATGGAGAGGGCTTGACAATTGACTACTGGAAGGTCTTATGATGTTGTTATCCAGCATGAACTTAAATTCTTGCTTTGCTGTGTTGAGCCTTTTTGGGTCGAGCTGTCTCGCTTTGGAATGAACAGGTTGACCGTTAGTAATGATATGATGTTTAACATGATGCTTTAAATTTGAAATAAATAAATTTGGTTTGGAAATATCAGGATACTGCTCCAATAACTTGGAAAATTTTGAAGCTTTGTTCAGAAAACGGACATTATTGTCCTCACTGATGGAAGCAACATCACCATTTACACTTAGTTGGGTTACTCCATCCAGCAACTTCTTATTATGCAAATCAATCAATAAATTGAATTTGTTAAGGAAATCGGCTCCCAGGATACCTTTATTAATTTTTTCAACAATAAAAGGTCATTGGAGCTCACGAAGTCCCAAATCCAGAGTTAGCATTTTAATATCAAATGTTTCTATTTCTGTACCGTTTGCAGCATATAGCTTATAATCACTGAATTGTTTGTCTTGAGATGTCGCAGGAAGGATGCTGACATCCGCTCTGCTGTCCACTAAGAAACGCACTTTCGATTTTTTATCTTTTATAAATAAGCGAAATTTGCAACAATACCCAAAATTGTAGTCAGCAGCAGAGCTTGCCGCATTCTTTACTGCATACTCGCGTTTCCCGGACTCGAATTATTATCATTAGCCCAACTGCAAGGCTGTGTACACTTTTCAGGATAGCACTTCGTTCCGAAGCGAAAATGATAAAAATTACTTTCCTTGGGGATTAAATCTTTTCCTTGAACTACTTCGTGTTCTTCCTCTAAAGTTCTGATTGTTTCGTGATCGGGGACTTGAAATGTGATCCACACTTAATTTTGCAATTTTTTGCTCTGAAGTGACTGAATTTTGGACAATTTGAAGAAACACATGTGGTGGCGCTGCAAATCTCATTCTGTGGATTCATGTCTGCAATCTTGTCAGCCAAGATGGCCAAATTTGGTAATTCTTCCTTACTGACGCGTATAATATTCCTCATAGAATCGGGCAACTTTTCCAGCTATAGTGTTTTAATCAGCTTTTCCGATACATCGAAAGTTGCCATAGTTTTCAGTTTCTGTAACAGTTGACTGGGTTTCATGTTTCCTAATTCGATTCTGGTAATCAGGCGTTTGATTCGAGTGCTTTCGCTCTCCTTAAATAAATCTAGCAGCCTCGTTTCTGATTCCGAATATTTTGTACTAGAATCCTTTGTTACAATGTCCCAAATGTTCTCAACATATTTCGGTTCCAATTGAGAAACCAAATAATTGAATTTAGTTTCCTCCGACACAATTCCATTGATTTTGAATTGTGCTTCAACTTGGTAAAACCATACCTCAGGCCTATCGATCCAAAGGGGAGGTATTTTGACACTCACCTTGTGGAGTTCGGGCATCTCATTTTTGTTGTCAAGTTCGTCTCCGGGCATCTCCCTTCTGTTTTCAAATTCGTCACCGGCGAGATTATCTTGGAAAACCGGGTCACCAGTTGTTGGTGTTACTTATCGTTGCGTGTATAAATAAACCGGTATTCTTTTAAAATAATAATGATCTGACTCCGTTAAAAGATTCTTTTATTTTTCATTTTTCTTACTCCGTTAAAAACTTATTCTTTAGAATCACAACTCAAACTAAAACAAATAGGTTGTTGCCAAACGATAAAAACTAAATAGCTGGCAATCCAACAACACAACAATCAATTAATCAACAAATAAAGATATTTTCACTTTGGGAAAGTGCTGCTACACCTCAATCACAATTTAGATAAAAAATCAATGCAGCACTAAAACTGTTTGGAAGAGGATTAAAAACCGTTAAACCGTTTCAATGTTGTCACGTGATTTGAATGTGCTTCGTTGTAGGAGGATATGATCCATTGCCAAAAGTGCGACAAATCTTGCCGGACTCAAAAGGGAATGCGTGAGCCCATGGGCCATGGTGTGGGCCGATATTTCGGGTCCCGCATTCTGGATGGGTGTGGGAGGACGTATACCTATTTAGCGGGTCCTCTTCCTACGTATGTGGAGATGTACGACAGGTACAACTCATTGTCGGTGATCCAATAATAAGTGAATAATTTTTTATTTGAATACAATTTCTGGAAAGCGTTATTTTCAATGCAACTGCTAAATCATGAAGTGTGAATGATTAATCCTTTTTCAGCATGGAAGAGGAGTCGGATTGAGCCATGAGTGTGGCAACAAGGAACTTTCAGGGTGGGCGGTGGGAACGAAAGATCTGGAGAGCATAGATGTATCTTCTGGCTTCTTTTAATATCAACAGTTAGTCTTGTAACACTTTAGTCATAGCGTTATATGAAGATTGATTGAAATTGCTATATACCCTTCTATTCATGTACAGACAAATTAAAAACAGTTTTGTAAAGAATAAAAGTCTATATATTATGAATATGGAATGAAATGAAGTATGAAATTTTAGTCAAATATCGACTATTGAACGTAGTCAGTCAGATACCTTAAGCCTCAAAAATGGAAAAATTTTAATCATTACATATGAAACTTGCTTCATGAATGATTATTACTTGCATGATATGAAAACTTTTTATCCATTAAATATTGAATATCCATTGCGGTGTATGAAAGCGATGGTTATGAGCATTGTTTCTTCTATGCTAACTCAATCACACTCTCACTTAAATCTGCGAATGTCAATCTTTTAAGAGTGACACAAAAGTATAAAGTGAATTTCCATAAACAATGTTTGAAGCTAATGCTATAGAGCGTAATTTGGTTTGTGAATTTCAGCGAAAACCCCTGTATACACTCATTCGTGTAGAGGTAGAGATAGAGGGTGAAACATAAGTAGGCTGAGCATTTCTATTGAGAGGAGCTTCAAAAAGTGTGACCAAAAATTAGCGGGTAGTCACAGTTCACTGTACCGTAAGGTTTGGTTCGTGAATACTTTTGGCGGAATACCTGGTTAGTGGGTCGCTGGAGAAATGAAGACGGCGGGTATTTGACATTTTTAGCCAGTTTTGATGGATACATAACAGTGGTGTTAGAGTGTGGGCAATGCTTAGTATTCTATGGCGACCTTATGGATGATGGGTCTGTAAGTACGAGACAAACGGCATGGTGTCGATACAACTCCAACAAAACGACGTCATCTTTACAATGACGTCACCACCTCAAAGCATCACCCTCTCCTTATCAGCAATCATCCCAACTCCTTATCAAACCAACGAAATCTTGTTCCGCCTCCAAAATGTAAACAAACGGCCGCCATCTTGAAAATGACAGTAAAGGAACTCCCATACTACTTTTGTGAGTAACTGTTAAATGTCATTCGACACGATCCCTTCTTTTGAAGTAATGGAAGTCCTTAAATTGTGTGTGTGCAATGTTTAAATTATTTTGCTTACCTGCGATTTATCTTAATCAGCATATTTTGTTTTATTTACCTAGGTATTTTTATCAAGTTATTTGTCAAATACTTCAGTTTAGTCATGAAAGAATTGTATCTGCATCATTTCGCACAACCGCTAACTACACACAACCAAACTTGGAGATATCTTAAATAACTCGGCAGATTGGGTATCACAGCGCTTTTGAAATTAAAGCAACTACACGAGTAGTAAAAATGCGAAACTTCATAAGATGGCTAACAAAGATTGAAAACCTGACAAAATCTTCAAACGTCATTCAGGTGAAGCAAAACGTCCAACTTCTCCAGGACAGAAGTGAGCCACGAGGGGTAAAAGCTAGTTGGTATGTCGCTATGGAACAGTGTTGCCACAACTTACTTTTTTAAACAAGCCTTTTCAGTCCACGTGTACAGGCGGGGAAGAACTACTGTACCAGTCCAGAAGTGGCCAAACCTCCGTCCATGAAATAAGAATTCGTATTTCTTTATACTGTGACCCCATGAAGCAGGTATACACATACGAATATAACTCACAAAAAAAGAAAACGACTTCATTACTATAATACAATCATGAAACGAAACTTAATCTTGTAATATGTAATATAATATCCCCACTTTAACGTTCCAGAATTTCTTTCTTTTTCTTACTCTTTTCAACAACTAGTCTCTGTCTCATAGTTAAGAACCTGGTACTTCTCGGAGGAGAAAAATGGCAGAAATTGTCATGCCATGTAAACTGATTTAATATTATAAATTTTTAAGATACCTGTTTAATTCTTTTTATATCATACTTATTAAGTATTGAATGATATATGGACAGAAAAAAAATTATATTTTTATGTATTATTATTTATGTTTTAGCTCTATATTTTAAACAACTCAAAACCCAAAATTTGATAATAGTGCCATGCGTAAGTACACTTTTGGAATAGTATGCAAAATTTCAAGCTTGTAAATTGAGTACAATTTGAGAAAAGTGTACCTAAGTGTGGAAAAATCACATTTTGAGAAAATAGCAGTTAAACCCCCATTTGGAAGGCAAATAACTTACTTTAGAAACCCTTTAGAATGCACCTGAACCATATTCTGATATATTCAGACATTCTTCAAGCTCAAATTTCCTTTTTTGTTCTTGTTGGCTTTTCTTGCTTCTTTTGAGGCTTGTTTAGTTGGCTTCGCATATTCGTCTTTCATCAAGTTTCTTTAGAACTTGAGGCATAATAACCAGGCTCTATGTTGGCATAGAGCCTGGTTATCCAACTTCCTGGTTATATAACTTCCAAGCGCTTTTGAGAGCCATCATTGGAACACAGGACAGCATCCATTACTCCGATTTTAAATGATTTTATGCCGTGAAAGGTTTTCGGCAAGCGGTCCCATATACATCTATTAAACTTTCATTGGGGTTTTGGGTTTTTCCATGGCTGCATTTTGACTTAGGATTTTAGGATCACTTAAGAGTCCTAAACATTGCCAAAACCTGTTCTGCTTTCCATGAAGCCAAAGAATTACTATGTGACTATGTGTATACTTACAATTTCCAGGTTTATTAAATTTATACCAAGTGTCATCATCTGTTGGACATAAGCCATGTTGCGGATTCACATCTGAAGACAGCTTATGGAAATAGATAGCCCAAACAGCTTTGGATATTTCCTGAACAGAATTATTAACATTAGGCCTTATGGCTAAACCATAGTATGCTTGTATTAAATTTACTTCTCGATCTGTGAGTCGCCCATGTCCCCGAAATACGCTTGCCATCCGATAATTTTGTTTTGTTTAGATCCTGTCTCAGTTTTCTAAGCCGTGTACCCATTCTTTTCTGGACATGACCAACACATTCTAATTTTTCTATTGTGGTGTTTGTTCCATACACCTGACTGGCCACTACTTGATCCTATGCTTTCGAATCCGTCAGCGAGGTAGTCCAAATATCGAACTTGACATTCAGCTTCCGACTTTTGAAATATCTGCATAACTCCTACAGCTTTCATGCCGCCACTTGTGCCCACGTAATTCTTGTCGCAAATGTGTTCTTCTGATGGACTATTTCTACATTTCAAACAATTTTTTGTGAGACATTCAAAGTCCATGACTTTGCCAGTCTCTAGGGAAGTACAAACAGCAACACCGTTCAAAGATGTATGACCTCTTTTCTGCCATGACCCATCAAATGCAGCTGCAATGTCACGATTCCCACCAGCTAACATTACGGTTTCCTCAGTTGCAGCTTTCATGGAAGATTTTGAAATAGAATCCGAAGTGTCAAAAATTCTTTCATGAAATGATGCAAAGCGTTGAGGTGGAGGAGGCAAATTCATCATCGCACAAAACACTTCCACTGATTTATTTCCTTTACCCATCGCATTCCATAAACAAACCTAATGTTTGCGTCGTACTGGTTCCTTGAAATTTTTGAACTCATCGAAGCCTCTGAATTCATACATGCAGTACATCTAAATGCAATGGAAACCGCAAGACATTTGTGCTCCGTGCCTCCAATTTCTGCAGTCATGGTACCATCTTTATTGCAATGCTTGCACTTAGCACTTTGCTTCAGCAGATCAGACAAAATACTAATATCAATAATATTACCTGCGCCATTTGTATTTAAATACTCATAGTGTGGAATACCAGATAACTTTCGCTTGGAATTTGATGTTGGAATTTCCAAAATTCGTTTCTTTTCAGAAGACGCTTCTGTTTGTCCCTTTCGATTCGTATGTTGATTCTTTTTTTAATTTTTGACGACCGAAAGCTTTCCTACGTGCCATAACTTTTGTTTCAAAGAAAGATTCCAAAATCCAAATTAAAAATCTGAAATAATGCGTAGCAAAGGAAACAGCTTATAAGAATTTGAATAGCACAAAAATACAGCACGAGAACTGCAAACAAATTCAAAATATACAACTTCTCTTCGCAGTTACAAGTACAATTGTTCACTGTTCAACAAGTCTACCAAAAATATAATAAAAATAACTTATAAAACTAGTTGAAGGTGGGCGTGGCATTTTTGTTTACTTTTGTTTTTTCCCTTTTAAATATCAAACCATAAAACCCATATATCACTGGAATCAGAAGATCGCCCTCTATCGTTTAAAAGTAAAATTAAAAAAATCGATTTTTTAAAGGATTTTTTGTACCAGGTTCCCTTAAACATTTATCTGGTCTTAAAAACATTTACAACATTCTAGGCCTTGTTCTTTCCAAGCTCATTAGCCATGACATTAAACCCGTCTTTTTTTTCTTTGTCCTTTTCCGATCAACAAGGCTCACGAGGACAAGGTGAACGGCCGCGAACAGTTCGCGGCGATCCTACTGACTTGGATTCTGACCCAAAAATAAAGAAACTGGAAGCATAGTTTGGATGCTGCTAGTTCATTCCTGCGGGTGAAATGTTTTTATATCTATTGGTCAGATTTACTCCAATTACACACACACACTACAGTAGATAAATTGTAGGCATAAAGGGACATGCAGCATATAGTGGGATTGGTAGATAGTTAAATAACGTTACACTGTAGCAACACAACGGGCTGTTGGAGATTGTCAGGGATTCATCCCTATGGGAAGGGTCCAAGGACAATGCCTAGGTGGCACCCCACTCTCCAAACCACGCCAATATGAGGACATTTGATTAATATGAATAGAAATTAAATTAATTTTCCTGTAGATATTTGCTTCAATGTGTAATTATGTGTCTCTTTTCAGGGCTACCATTATGAGCTGCTGTGGATCATCAAAGCAGAAAGATACCATCAATTTGGACGGAATCCACTTTTTAGTAATAAATATTTTTACTAAAATTCCCCTTTTAAATTACCTGCCGTAGGGAGGTATTTAATTAAAGTCGTGCTGGAGCAACACAGCTGGCTTTTTACCTGCCCAAAAACAGCAAATTTCAGTTGAAATAAAATTCCTACTTTATACTTGGACAAGACAGTACAAAAAATGCGAAAAGTTTTCATATTTAAAATACAAATTAGCAGGATAGACAGTTATAAAGAACGTCGCGCTGGAACAGAACACTAAGACATTGCATTTTTTTTTGCCGATCTGACAAATATATAAATTTGATTGATGTACAAAAAATAATAGTACAATTACGAACCCTTATTACTCCAACAAGTGACTTTTTTTATATCCATTTGAAACATCTATTTGATCTGCTTGTAGAAAATGATTTTCAAAATTATTTATACTAGTATTTACTAGAAATTATTTGAAAACACGCTTGCTGAAAGTTCAAAACTAAACCGCTGGAATGAAATGAAAATGTTACACAATTTAAGCCCTTTCGCCATATTTAAGGCACACCGGTTGAAAATAGCTAGTGAAAGGTATTATATACTAGTATTACTAGAAAATATTTGAAAACACGCTTGCTGAAAGTTCAAAACTAAACCACTGGAATGAAATGAAAATGTTACACAATTTAAGCCCTTTCGCCATATTTAAGGCACACCGGTTGAAAATAGCTAGTGAAAGGTATTCTTAAACCTCCAAGTGTCTTTGACGAGATATCGTGTCCAAGATCTCATGAATTTGCTAATGACGAGATATCTCGTCAAGACAAAACTGGCCTATTACTCCAAAGGGATTGAAGGTCCAAGAAGGAAAAACAAATTGTTCCTTGCCTTGAACTGGTGACCATTTGGTACATTTGAAAAGGTTGGCCACTACAGGGCAGTTTTCGATGCAAAGATAAATCACCATGAGGGTTCAACTACACCTATTATATTACAGATATTAGACAGATAGATTATTCAGTGTATTTCACTTCTATTTTTCTATTTGTAAAAAAAGAGTAATGTTAAAAATGACACCTCAACCACAATTTCGATAAAAATCAATGCAGCACTAAAAACTGTTTGGAAAAGGATTAAAAACCGTTTCAATGTTGTCACGCTATTTGTTCCAGGACAAATCTTGCCGGACTCAAAAGAGAATATGGCAGCACATGCTCATGGCCCATGGTGTGAATCGATATTTCGGGTCCTCTTCCTACGTATAAGGAGATATATACATGTACGACTCATTGTCTGTGATCCAATAGTAAGTGAATGATTTTTTATTTGAATACAATTTCTGGAAAGTGTTATTTTCAATGCAACTGCTAAATCATGAAGTGTGAATGATTAATCCTTTTTCAGCATGGAAGAGGAGTCGGATTGAGCCAGGTGTGTGGCAACAAGGAACTTTCAGGGTGGGCGGTGGGAACGAAAGATCTGGAGAGAGCATAGATGTTATCTCCTGGCTCCTTTTAATATCAATATTTAATCTTGTAACACTTTAGTCATAGCTCTTTAATTCTGTGCTTTTCAAATGAATAGAAGGGAATTTCATCTTTTGTTTATTTAAAAGTAGTTTAAGTGTAGTTCCCACTCTTTTACATTCAGTAAATTCGAGGACCGAATTCTAAGGAACCTTGATTTGTTAACAAGCTTTCCTTACGAGGGATGAATATTGACAAATAAAATCTAGGAAATTAAAATTGAATAGAAATTTAAAGAAATGAAATATTAGTATCAATGGGCAATATGAAACATTAAAGAAAAAACTAAAAATATAGTCCTTTTTAAGATCGAGGAACTCTACCTAAGAAATGGCACCTATATGTCCATTTAAAGATGTTTTTGCCAATAACGCTCAGCCGATTGATTCCGCATTTCTATGCAAATATACTCAATTCGTGATATTACTTTTCAAGTAACAAACAATTCTTTAAACTCAAATTACTGAAGAAATGGTTTATATATAGAGAAAGAAAGAAAAAACATTTCCTATACCAAGTGGAGTATTGAGGCAGCCATCCTTATAAGCTCTCCATTCGGCAAGACATTTTTTTCCTTTCTGCGCCCTCTATTTCACACAAATCTAAAAATAACTCATTTTGCTACAGGATGTCTAAACAGACAGGTCCTTATTTGAATTCAGAACTGCTACGAACATCCATGCTGACCTGGATTCGAACCCATAGCTTGTTAAACCGAAGACCAGAAGGTTGTCTACTTGGCCACGAGGTCGATAAAACGAAAATATAAGCTGCAAAAATTATGAGGATACAAAGGAATTTCTATAAATGTAACATAGTAATGGTACACTTAAGAAATGAGGAAAAATTTATTTTGCAATGTGTGGTTTATTGTCCTTTTGAAAGTGACTTTTTCTTTGCATTTGAACCAAAAACTTTAATTCAAGTTAAAAAAGAATGTATACATTTGATGAAATATGAACATTATTGTGCGTTGGCGTGGTGTGGAAGTTTGGAGAGTGGGGTGCCAGCTCAGGTGTTGCCTCGTCATCTGACCGTGGTTCAAAATTACGTGGTGTTGTCCTCGGATCTTTCCCTCTGGGATTGATCCCGGACCGTCACCAATAGCCCGTTGTGTTGCTCCAGTGTGACGTTAATTGAAAATACCAAAAATACCGAACATTATTGTACTTTATAAGGCATGGTCGATTTGTTTGTTTATGGAGTCAGGAATACAGATGTGTGAGGTTCTATTATGAAGTGAATTAGAAATAAATCAAATCCCACAAATACAGACAAGTAAATGTCAGAAAGACGTGACTTGGTACTTTCTGGTACACAATAATTTCCCAAAGTAACTGAAATTACATAATTTTTTTCTTCATTTCAGTCATAAGATTCAAAAGGCCAATCAGGGTTCCATTATTTCAGTCGATAAAATGATCGAAAAAATACTAGAAACGGTAGGGCTTTCTATATCGCTATAAAGGAGCTGTACTGGTGTCTCATACGGTGCAAGAAACGTACAGCTCCAGGAACTGTCTTGTTTTTGCACCGAATTAGTTCAACGTTTGTTAGCTTGGTGGCAGCGCTTTCGTTTTGTTGACTGGAGTGTTTATTTCTAGTGGAGTGGTTTTATACCTGTGAATGTACGTCAGTACACAGTATGTTTAATATTAATAGTGACGACACGGACAGTGACCCGGATGTGTCAGGGACTCCCCTGACCCCAATCAACGAGATTTCTGAACATTGTTCATAGGCGTACCACATCAACTTCTAATCAACCTCAGGTAAAAGCTTTGAATGATACTGTATCAAATAGTTAGGGAAAAAACGTAAGATTTGAATTTACATGGAAAAGAAATGTTTTAAAAAGTGAAAAGGGCTGTCAGTCAGGCCAAAGTATCAAGCCTTCAAGAGAAAATGCCAAGTTTGGAATATCAAAATGTTTTAGTGATTTTGGTCAAGTACTTTTTAAAAAAATGGACAAAATCTTTCTCCAAAATTTTTTAAGGGCCGCGGTGGCCCGGTTGGAAGAGCAACGGACTAGCAACCGAAGGGTTGCGAGTTCAAATCCAGCCAAACACCGCCGTGTACAAAGGGGGCTGATGCACGTTAAATCTGTCGTGGCCTCAAATGTCCTCACGTTGGCGTGGTGTGGAAGTTTGGAGAGTGGGGTGCCAGCTCAGGTGTTGCCTCGTCATCTGACCGTGGTTCAAAATTACGTGGTGTTGTCCTCGGATCTTTCCCTTTGGGATTGATCCCGGACCGTCACCAATAGCCCATTGTGTTGCTCCAGTGTGACGTTAATTGAAATTCCCCCCCCCCCAGAATTTTTTAACCTTATTAAAAGTTACTTCTTGTAACTAGTTTTAATGTGTCGAGTATCTATAAGGATTTTATTGGTAAGCCTGGCCACAGAATTCGTTAGGTGGAAAAAAAACATGCAAAAAGTTGAAAAAGTAAAATCGGTCTGTGATAGAGGGAGGTATTAACGTTTTACCCGAATTTGATAAGTTTTTAAAAACGTTAAGTGTCTAGTCCGTCCTGAAATTTTTTGAACTGGATCCCTTTCTTACACTCTCATCAATTTAGGTTTTCCATTTCATACCTTATTTCCATTACACCCTAAATTCAATACCAATTTAACTCCTGCCCTAAGATACCGCGGTAACCCGGTTATAAGAGCAACCAGAGGATTGAGAGTTCGAATCCAGCCAAAGACCGTAGTGGCCTAAAATGTCCTCACATTGCCTTCTCATCTGACCATGGTTCAAAATTACGTGTTGTCCTCGGATCTTTCCCTTCGGGTTTGATCCCGTTGCGTTGCTCTCTCTATATATATAGTGCGACGTTAATTGAAAATTCACCTTAAATACCTGCCCAGACAAAATTTATCTTTCTAGTTATTCCGTTTTGTCAAAACGCGAGATCTAGTCTGAAGTTTAATTTTCGAAAGTGATTTCTGTTGAATTTACTTATACGAATATTTGCGTTATTCGAAACACGATTTTACTTTTTTTTTTAATTCCTTATATAAGCCTATTATTTACAAGGTACACAGGAACCATAGTTAAGCAAATCTGCCAAACTTTTCTACAAAACGCGTTCAAAGTTTGATGCTTCGGGAGAGTTACGACTCAGGTTTCTCATGAAAATCGTCATTTCCACTACGAATCACGATTTCGAAATTTCCTTTTTGTAATTTAAGTTTGATTTTCAGATATCTACAAATCAAGGTACCCTTAAAATTAGTTATGGGTTTCTTACGTTTAAATTAGATTGGAAAAATGACATTAAATTAGATTGAAACGGAAGTATTCAGAGGAACCAAATTCAAGGTTCCACTCATGCGAGAACTGTAAAGTAACTAATTCAATTAGCACTGCTATATCTAGTGATACTATTCCTACACGTATAGGTTACGGTGGTTTAAGAGTAAGATTTTTTCAGTAGTAAAAATTCTACGTGTGACGAGTATGCAACACTTTAGATTAGAACTTTGGTGAAATATGGATTAAAGCTGATTTTTCCAAGAATTTTACTTCCTTGATTGCGTTTCCTTTTTAAGTCATTTTCAAGTAGATTCAAAAGTTTCGAGGAACACAGTATTGGAAAAATCAATCTTTTAAGCGATGGAGTGTAAACACGAAATTGATTAAATTCTAATGTTCAAAACAAATTTCGAAGTACAGGTCCGAAAAAAATTTACTTTCCCTTGAATGGAAATCTGATATACATAACGTATCAGTTTCAGAAGACAAATGTAATAGGAAAAAGAAAACTATGTATACATCTTTTCATGACTGAATCGAGTTATTTAATGAATATTTAGATATCATATATGCTTAATTTTGGAATCGAGATTAGATTTAAAAAATAAAAAGTTAACCTTTTCCAGTTCAGTAATCATTGAAGTCAAATTGAATATACTCAAGATGCTACGAATTTAAATGTATCGATTATATTAATATTTTGAGCGGTACTATATAGTAAAAAATATTTAATGCTAAGGACATTTAGGGTACACCGAAATTTAAGGTACCTTGAACACCGAAATTTAAGGTAACTTAGTTTATCTTTTGTAAGATAGATGGCGGCATCATAAGCATACCTTGAAATGTTACTAACAGAATTAATAGTCGGAGATATCTCAGCAGTGATTCTCAACCTTTCCTTCATGTTTTTTTAACCATGTTTTACAATTTTTTGTAACTGAACGGTACTTCATTTTATATTAATATAAAATAAAGTATTAATATAAAATAAAGGGGTAGGGGGGGTTTTAGAAAAATGTTCAGTTCCTTTCTAGAGTTCATGACGTCTAATTACGAATAAGCCTGTGCAATAAAAATGAAAACTACTTTTCATATAGTCGCGGAAAAACACGATCATTCGTACATTTTAACAGCAGACCAATTCAAAGATGGCATTCGACAGGAACTAGTCTTCTATAAATTAAAGTGCTTAAAATTTTATACGCGAGTCCTAATTTATATCATAATTTAACTTCAGATACCAAATTTCACGTCATTAGGACTTGACATTTCCAAGTTTTGAGTAGATTAGAGCTAATGCTAAATCAGTTTCTTTGATTTTTATGGATATATTTTGTACCATGTTACTGTTAAGGAAACCAAACTGAAAAATTTATGAATACATTATACCTTACTATATTTTGAGGGAATCGATTCAGGACTTCTAATATGATCATGCAAAATTTCACATTCCACTGGTTATTTTTGCGTTACATTAAATTTTGGCGTTACATTATGGCGATTTTAAAAACGTCTGACAAACCTGAAATAATTCTCAGGTCGTTTGCACTTGCATAACGAATAAAAATTAATTCTCGAATCGTTCACACTTGCACAATTGATTATAAGAGGCTTATTTATTGGAAACAACCCACAGGTTGAAAACCACTTGTAAAGACCTCTGGATGAAACAAGAGCACACTACCGGGAAGCTCCCGGCTCGATGAAGCTTTATTATACTTATGTACTCAAGTACTTTCAAAATGTAAATCGTGTCAATGGGGACCACACCTCGTAGGGTAGGTTTGCCCATTAAGAGGAACACATGAGTCATTTCATGGCAAGAGTCGATGACGCAGGATACTCGGGTTTCGTGGTTCAGTTCGTAAATGGATGCGATGCAGTCGGGAGGGCGAACAGTTCTTTAGCGTCGGCTTAACAGTTGAGTGTGTTCGAGATATCCAGAAAAAGGGGGAAAGAGATGAGACAGATGTTGATCATTCTGGGGAGAAGTCGGTATTCATCAGTGAAGTGGGGAGGATGCAGCACAGCTGATATATTTCACTTTTCCACAACCTGTTGATGGATCGGCATAACAACTATCGATGAATTGATCACAATTTCATGACGTTTCTAAGAAAGTGAATGAATATTAGTTAGAACAATATAACTCAAAAAAGCATTGCGGTTATAAATTAAAAACCGTTTTTGAGCTCATAGTAATAAGTAGAAATACAATGTGATTTTTTCACATTTGTGAAAGTTGAATGCGTATAAGAATATTTCCGAGATACTCGAAAAACAAATTACATACTTTCTCATGCTCAGTTACCAATCCGAATTTAATTTTAACTAAACACGTTAATTACATAAGTCAGGTTGATCAGCTTACAGCATAAACTATTTTAAAAGTGAAGTACTGTAGAACAGCCATGCTAGAGCGGGATTCGAACCCTGTTGTATCGAGTTACTCGGTCACCAGTCCTGTTGATTGCCGACAAAATTAATACAAAAATAGTGCATGATCATCTTCGACTCAAGTCGCCACCGAACATCTGACGATTTCACCCAACCTGTTTATTTAAACAATCCGAATCGTAATCAAGTATAAACTATATTAGCGTTAATTAAATGTTTAATTTGTGCGTGTTCCATACAACCAACTCAAATTTATTTCGTGAATCTCTGCTGTTTGTAAACGTTTAAAATTATTTAGTTCCCATTTTGAATTATACTCATTTCATCACGATATGCTCAAGCACTTACATTCAACAAATCCAAATGTTCTTTTTCACGTGACGATCCGACTTCAACCCTTGGAATGAAGAAAAGTCCGAGATCTTCCATCCATTCAAGGAACTCGTTTCAAGGAACTCGTTTCAAGAATTCCAGCATCAGTAAAAACAAGAACATTAGCATTAAGAAAATAATATTTGAAGTCACATTTGCTTAACTACAAAACTTAAAAAATTTGGAGAAATGTTAGTTTGTGAGTAGCATTGTTTTAATTATATCCAAACCTCTCCAGCAACCATCTGACATGCACAAAGGAATGACGCGCACACAAAAACGACGCAGCGAAGCACTGGCACACACGAAGCAATGATCCATGCACAAAGAAATGATTCAAACACTAAGTAATTTCATGCACTAACATAAATGCACAAACGACACATACAGAGTAATTTCATGCACAAACATACGCACTAAACAGTGACGTATGCACAAAAAAGAACACATACAAGAAGCGCAACACACAAAATGGACAGCACATAGAAATATCAAACACAAAGGGGTCGACACGAATACAAAAGGACGACACGAACAAAAAGGACGACACAAACAAAAAGGACGACACAAACACAAAGACAGCACAAACACAAAAGGACCAAGCAAAACAAACACATTCTTTCTATCCGAAGTTTTCGAGTTCATTTCATGGAAACGAAATTATAGTTCTTGAATGGTCCAAATAAATAAATTCCATCTACGATTTTGAAAAATTTAAATTTTAAAAGTATGGGATTTTTTTTAAAAATGTAATGCATATTACTTTATTTTAACTCTGAGAGTCACAAGATTTCCAAGTTTAGAGCCTTTACCCTGCAACACAATGATTCAACCATCCTAGTTAATTTTTGTAGTGACTTTCAGTTCGGTTCTGGGTTCAAAACTGGTTAAAAATCGTGCAGGGAACACTGCAGGTTGCAGAACGGATATACAGTGAGTGTAGAAAGTATTCGTACACCCTTAGCGTATGTTTAAAAAATGCCTGTAACTTAAAATCTATGCAACTAAATTTCTTAATAATTATATATAATGAATAATATATACAAGTATTTATTTAGTATTCTACAAGATTTTACATTAAAAAAAGGCAACTATACGTATATTTATAACAAAAAAACATTAACTTCCATTTGTCTAGTGGTGCAAAAACTATTAGTACAGTTAAAAAAATTGCAGTTTTTTATAAAATATTTTGTATTTAATACCTGGTTGGGTATCGTTTTGCCTTAATAACTGCTTGGAGCCTTCGTTGCATAGACTCGACCATTTTTGAAGTTACAGAGCTGGATATGGAATGCCATTCTTCTTGAAGAGCTTTAAGATAATTTTTGTTGGAAATTGATCTTAGTCGTACTTTTTTATCCAGAATATCCTACAGGTGCTCAATTGAGTTGATATCCAGTGACTGGGGAGGAAATTTCATGAATTTTGGTGTATTCTACAGCACCCAGAGCCGCGTATTTACGGCTGTGTGCTTCGGATCATTATCGTGCATAAAAACGTAATCACGATTAAGTCCCATTTTCATGGCACTGGACTGCAAATTATTTTTAAAATGTCTATGTACATCTTATGGTCCATGATTCCGTCAATTACTACTAAATTTCCTACACCAGACGCACTCGTACATCCCCAAACAAGCACAGCTCCATGCTTCACTGTTGGAAAAAGATTCTTTGGATCCACCTCTGCATTTGCTTTTCTCCACACCATTCTTGCACCATCGGACCCAAAAATGTTAAATTCACTCATCTAAGAATATAACTTTTCTTTCCAAAATTCTGGGCTTTCTTGAAGATGTTTTTGTGCAAATGCCAAGCGCAGTTTACGGTTCTTCTCATTTACGAAGAATTTTCTCCGAGCAACTCGACCCTGAAATCCTGCTTTTCTCTGTGCATGCATTTCGTACAGTAGTTACCGAAGCGTTTTCTCGGCCATTTATCAGCTCAACTGCAAGTTTTTGAGGCACTTATTCTCGGATCTTTCTTTAATTGCCGAACGATGAATCAACATTTCGAAGAGTTGAGAATTGATGGTCGACCAGAGCGGGCCTGATTAAGCAAGCTTGAAGAGGCACGAAATCTTTTAATTATGGACTATATAGTAGAACGGGGTCTCCCAATCACATACGAAATTTGATTTAAAATTTTGCCGTCTTTACGAAGCTTTAAAATTCTTTCTCTTTCCAAAACAGAGGTCTCAGTACCTTTCCGTCCCATTTCGACAATTTATACTTCGAAAACAAATTTCAAGTTAACTTTTTACTGAATATATATACTCTCTAGCATTCCAATTCATTTACCTACGTTGTACTTCTGAAACCAATCACGAAACGCGAAAATAAATTTGCATTTTTCGCGTGTACGAATACTTTTTACGCAGGAGAAACCCATTTCTAATTTTTGCAGTTAAGTTTTAAAAAATAATTTTCAGTATAATTTGGTTATCGGATAAAAATACACTTTTAAAAGATTTTTCGAACATGTAATAATTATATTAATGATTTTCATCGAGTATAAATGTTAAAAACGCGTCTTTCACTTTAAAATTCGTACTGTACGAATACTTTCTACACTCACTGTATGCGTGTGAACCTGAGGGTTAAGGGCATTTTCATCCTTAAGCTTTCAGATCTGTTTTTGTTAAAAGGGCATCGACAGGACGTGATTATGGACATGTTTTTTCATAAGTAAAACGCAAATTAATAGGTAAAAAGCACTTTTCTGTAATAGATGATAGACATTTCCAGTTTTAAAAATAATTTTATAACTAACGTGCATTAAAATTCATTCCCCACTCTTATGATATTAGTGAAAGCTAAACACGTTATTTGTACCCGAATTTGAAAATAAAAAGAAACTTAAAAACGTCTGCATGTCTCGATAGCAGTCTGTTATGAAGTCCGGAAAATGAGAATAGACCATGCGCAAGAACCTACAGCGCATATTATCTGGACTGGATGCTGGCTTCAGTGGGAAGCATGACGAATGAGTGGGCTGAAGGTATCCATTGGGCATGAAAAAATCAATAAGCAATTATAGTAAGAAACCATTTGAGGCTGAAAGAACGGGCATCCATCCGCATTCCCTAATTCACTTTCTTCGGTGCAAATCAAAGACGTTAAGAGAAAGTAACGTCTCACTCAGATTTATATTAAAAATCGTCGCTTTTGCTTCCGGTCTTATCGATTTTTATTTTTTTTACCACCTAATTAAAATAATTTTATTAGGGATACGACTTACATGGACAGTACAAGATATTCACGTTCTAGTGTTTAATAATATCAATTATTGTTCGAAACCAAGAAATAACTGAAAAAGGCTTGAGTTCTAAAAAGAGATTGAGATGCTTTTTTCTTAATTCTCTATGCTGATTAAGATTTGTGTTCCTATAAACAGCAATTTCAAACTCTTAAAAACTATTGAGTTTTGAGGTTAAAATCAATCGTAATGCCATTTATTGATGAGCAAGAATATTAAATCTCAAGACTCATTCACATTCGCAAACCAAACTGTTTCGTCACGAGTGAATGTTGACAAGATTCTATTTCATTTAGTCATGAGAGCACTAGAAATAAAGTTTTATATTCATCAAACGTGTATTTTCCCTTTACTTTTTGGATTAAAACTCAAGTGCTAACTTGAACGGAAATACTTCTTTTATTCAACTTCATCTCGTGAGATTTGTACGTTTTATTTCAGAGGTTGGTAATTGACTCAGATAAGAAATTCAATTTACATACAAGAAAATTAACTGTTATTGGAAAATATGTAGTTTGAATAAATAATTTTAAAAGGTAACTTCAAAAATGTCTCATAATGTATTACGAAAGTTCTTCAATCAAATAAAGCATTTAGAAAAGTAGAAATTTCTGATAGTATGAGTGGTCACTGTTAAAATGAAGGGTTGACGTCAATTTCTAACAGTCAATAATTGTTCGATTTTTATTCTCTGTTAGTGTTAGTTATCTATCCCCTTATCTGTTAATATAATCGTTCTTTATTAGCAGCTAAAATTAACTTCGGAATATCGGGATAATTGCATGTTAGAAACAAGCGGAAAAGAACTTTCGAAAAAGAGCATTTCAGCATACAAGAATTGGCGACTTTTGTGGTGCCTTTGGCAGGCATTTATCGCCCCAGCTGAAATACTCGAAGTCGATGAAAGAGGCGGGACTACAACTCGCACGTGCCAAGTCTGATTGGTTCGCATTTCCGCCACTAGTCTTGGCTGTTGAATCTCCGGAGCGTTCTTTGTTTGTCATGGAATGAGAACTGAAAGGGAAAAGGGCGAAGTCCTTGAACCTGTAATTAATTCACAAGACACTGAAGCTGCAGTTTTAAAGACTTATGCGACCAATCCACGTTCGAGGCCATGTGCTGCGCAATCCTTCAAAATCTCACCCCATTCCAACGTTTTCAAAACCTCATGCTTTCAACTATTTTAAGTTTGCTCTCACGAAAATAGATTACTAATTAAAATGTAATATGAAAGGGGTTATGTATCTCAAGGATCCATCATACCAAAATACTTTTGTACTCAACAAAAACTTAACTTTATTATAACAACAAAACAGTCAATTGGTCTCAGCAGTAGTCTATTTAGACCGGACCATCAAAGGAAAGCGAAGACAGTGATAGATAGCAAAGCCACGGGCTACTTCCAAGGTCCCAGAATACCCTAAGTATACATAGAAATTTTTCGAGGGTGCTTCTCAAATGCTTTTAGAATGACTTTCAAATAGTGAAGTAATCCAGGGGATCAAGCTACATACGACCGATCCATACAAATATTCTTAGACGTGTTTGACAAAACAAATATTTACTGTAACAATGGGAAACTTTGAAATTATAAATTTATGTATTTGTCTTTTATAATGAGTAATTTTCTTCTAATTGTAAATAAATTAAATTCTAGCATTGATTTTCTTCCCCATAAAAGTTTGCCTACATTACACAGATTTACAGCATGATTTTTGTATAAATCAAGCGATGAAATTATTTATCGCAGTTGAGTTAGACATGAGAGACAAAGCAAATCTAAACAAAAAAATATTCAATACTTGCTTTGTTGATGTAAAATATCCTAAGGAGTAACCACAACGGATATTAACCCAAAGGTTCCAGATTTTGGGTGTTCACATATCCGAGAAGAAATGAGTAGAAACAAAACCGTACACATATGGTAAACAGTTATTTGTGCAAAATAACTTTCAAAGAAAGGAATTATGGGACGTTTGGAATCTTGATTTTGAACGATTATTTTTTATTAAATTTTAATGCTATAGTTATTTCAGACAATCCCAGGATAACCCCCCAATAGACTAAAATGGGGGTTATCCTGGGATTTGTCATTTTTGATATATATATGGATTTTTTATGATGAAATATTATATAGTGGTAATATTCTGAGAATAATATTCGTGAATGTGCCAAAATGTTCAGACTCAAAAAGCTTTAATAACATCTGTATAGCAAACATCACTGATCAAGGAACTATAAAGAAAATTTTTCCACTGAAAATGAAGATCAAAGGAGTCTATCGGGTCTCAAATCTGATAATACTAAATACTGTTTCTTCGCAAGTTCTCCTTGCAGTGTAAGTTCTCGTTTCGAAAATCGAGTGACATGATTTCTTTTAAAGTAATAAGCCCTAAAGATTAAAATTTTAATATGAATAAGAGACACGGGATTTCGTTTAACTTTGGTTTATAGCCCAACAAATATAAATATCTGGTGATCAGAATGAGGTGAAAATCAGCGCAAATTATTTTAATTTTGGCCTGAAAAAATTACAACGCACTACAGGATTTCATTAGTCCAGTGATTGATAGCTAATTTTCTCCTCCATTTCCTTATAACCATGACATAATTAATAATTGTTTTTTTTAATGCATGCACTTTAAAAGAATTTTAAAGGTATTTACGAGTAAATTTGTTGAAACCGGGTCCTCTTATAAAACACAATCTGGCGTTGATCGAATTGTTCGTAACTCATCGTAATACTCAATAGTAGTCCTATGGGGATTTCGAATTGTTTTGAGATCTCTACAGGCCCAGGACAAATCGAATGGAGTTAATATATAGACTGTTTCTTGCAGGGTTTTAAAGAATGAGTTTAGCAAATTCGATGTGAATTGATCAAACTGTGATAGTAAGGATAATCTGTCATTTCTATGGGGATTTCGAGGGCAGTTCGAAGAGCAAGAGATTAGCAAACAGAGGGTTGCGAGATCGAAACTCGGTCCAGCCAAAGGCCGTCGGATACATGGGGACTGGTGCACGTTAAATCTGTCGTGGCCTCAAGTGTCCTCATGTTGAAAATAATCAGCGTCTGACTGAGAGATGCTTGTTGGTCGGTGTATCTCACCAGCCCAGGAGGATTTGAGAACTGAGAGTGGACCTCGGGCTTCTCTGCCATAAAGCAGTTTAAAAGGTGAAACTCCTGTAGTCATGTTCGGGGCTTCTCGATAGGCAAACAACAGGAATGGTAGTTGTTGATCCCAACTTCTTGGATCCTCTCGAATTACGTGATGAAGCATTTCCTTCAACACTGTTCCATCGCTCTACTAAACCGTTGCTAGCTGGGTAACCAGGACAAGAAAATCTTGGACTCGATCCAATTCTTTCCTAAAATTCTTGCGTTAGGGACGATTTAAAGTTTGTTCCCTGGTCACTAGCGACAATTTTGGGTACACCAGTCCTCGAAAATATCTGTAGCAAAGCGTCGCATGCCGCCTTGGCTGAAAGTGACCTCTACCTCAGGCCAACGGGTGTGCTGGTCCATCATACAGAGAATGCATTTGTGTCCTCTACTGGATGGAGGCTCAATAGGTCCAACGACATCAATATTAACTACTTCAAAAGGAAGCTCCGGACGAACTACTGGTGTGATTGGAGCTCTTTCAACAACCTTTTTCCGAAGCTGACAACCCTTGCAAGTCCGGACAAATTCAGTAATATTTTTATTCATGCCCGGCCAATAAAAATTATATCTTATCCTTTCTTAATTTTCTTCACCCCCATATGGCCCCCGAAAACTGACCCATGAACTAATTTCAAAACTTTATCTAACCTATTGTGCGGTAAAACTAATTGTGCCACTGGTTCATCGAAAATGTTGTCTTTGTGATAGATTAATCCGTCGATTAAAATAAAATTGCCTTTATTTTGCTTTAATTCCTCGCGAACCCTTTCTAAAGATTTGCAATTACTCTGCTCGTCTTTTAGTTAACATGATCCCAATGAAATGGAGAATCCTAAATCATTTTCATTATTTTCCACGACTTCGCTCTTATCGTTTTCTTCCTCTCCACTAGACATAGCGTCCCCATTTCCTTTTCACTTGTTGAATGCATAAAAACGTCAGCGGATGCCACTCCCCTCTTTGAAATGAAAACCCTTGTTTACAGTTCCGTCTGGCGCTTCGCTGTTTATTGAACATAATGACTCATACAGAGACGGTGGTATCAATCAATGCCCGCGCATGTAATTTATCCGTCAGCGCCATCGCACATTCTATGGGATGTTCTAAAGCTGAGTCACTGTCAAGCGCAATCGTTGTTTTCACTAATTTGGCTTCACCTTTTTCGCCGAAAGCCGAACTCAAAACAACCTTCCCGAATTCATCGCTGTCCACGTTAAGGAGGAAGTCAGAATTTATGACCAACAGTCGAGTCCCTGAGTCATTCTCTCTCTCTTCCCTTAACGAAGATGGTGGTCTACTTCAAAGGTTAAAGGTCAACATGTGGTTTGAAGCGTTCCGAAAGAACCTTACAGTCCTCTCTTTCCTTTCGCGTGTTTTTGTTTGGGGTACTTTTTGTTACACTCTCGGGCCAAATGGTTTTCACCACAAATGTAGCGTTCAATATTCCTACTCATTTTGTCTTTAAGCCTTGGTTTTAACTCTTCGCGTCTTAAATGAGGAGGGATGTATATAAAATCATTACGCGTGTTGTTGTGATCAGTTGAAGTTTTGCTACAATTCACACAGGTGTCTCTGCAAGCGATTTTCCTATCGAAGTAAAGAACATGTCGCATTCTCTGCCCATTTGTGTGGGTTCAAACCAACTTCGTTCTTGCTTTATGTTTGTATGCGTGGTTGTTTCTCGATCAAGCGTTTGATATAACTTATCACTAACAATTAATCCTTTTAAAGAATTGAAATCATTATCTACTCTTAGCAGACAATATTGTTTCCAATTGGTTGCTAGTCACGATGCAAACTGAACATGAGTTTCATTTGCCATACGTACGGCTTTTTGAAAATTCTCTAAACAGATCAATGGTGTCGGTTCAAATTCTCTTAGAACTGCACTTCTTATTTTTATGGTAATCATTTATCTCCTCGTCTTTAATGTACACTAATATATTAACGGCCTTTTCTCCTAAGAGATTCAACAGAATTTCCCCTTTGAATTCGTTGGGTACAATTTTGGTTTTGAATGTTCTCTCTAGTGACGAGAAAAATAAATTCCAGCCCTCTAGCCTTTTCGGAACAGGGAGTGTTAGAGTACGAACACTACGAATGAAATTTTCTATTGAAAGTTGACTCAGGATTCATATTAACTTGCTCAGCCTTGCAAAGCGAACTTTCATATCTCAACCCCTCTAAATTTATTCTTTCTAATTCTAATTGAGCTTCCATACTCAATCGTGAACTGGCTATGGAAGGACTTTTAAATACACAAATACCTTTGTTCTGCCATATATTCAATATTCAAGTTTAAAAATCCAGCGCTATCTCAGAGAAAGCACTTCTGAAATGATAGCCTAAATTTTTAAAAGGTAAACAGTAGTTAAACTCGCACTGGTGCAACACAAAAGGGCTGTCCTTGGATCCTGGCAACAGTCCAGGATCCAAAGACCATGTCACGTAATTTTGAGCCACGGTCAGATGACGAGAACACCAGAGCTGGCACCCCACTCTCCAAACTTCCATACCAGGCAAACGTGAGGACATTTGAGGCCACGACTGATTGAACGTGCACCAACCCCCGTGTTCACGACGGTCTTTGGTTGGACCGAACTCGCAACCTTCAGGTTGCTAATCCGTTGCTCTTCCGGCTAAAACACAAAATGTGCTAATTAAACATGAAACAGACGCTGATGATCGTGCGAAGAATTTTAAAATTAAAAACGAAATAATTTCTTATGGTCTTAACGACAATCTAGCAACCACAGATTCCGATCTTTTTCTTTCGTACGGCTTGGTGCCTAAACTTCGATATTGGCTCCTTTGGAAACTTCTCTAAAAAAGAAATCTGAAAAATATTTTCCCTGTCCACTATTAGTTCAAAAATTTTCGTTGACCTTTGGTGAATTTTCACAAAACGTCGCCAAAATTTAGACTAGAAGCATGAAACCCGAATTTACTTAAAAAGGTCCTCCTAGTCGCCAAGATTGAAAATAGTACCAAAAGTCACCTTTCTCTGTGGCAGCCCTGGAACCAATACAAACATCCAAGCCAAGACCGAGCCTAAGGACAAGAGCGCTAAATAACACAGGGGAAGACCTTTAGAGTGAAGTTTGACAAATGCTTAGTTTCGCATAAAAAGATGATCTATTACCTATAGGTCCATCCCGAAGGGAAAGATCCGAGATGCAATTTTGAAGCACGGTCATATGACGAGCTGGCATCCCACTCTCCAAACTTCACCACCACCCAAAGTAAGGACATTTGGGGCAGATTGGACCTTACACAACGGTCTTTTGTTTGATCGAGTTTCGAACTAGCAAAACCCTCCTAAACGGGTACTAATAGGGTACTCTACCAACCGGGCTACTGCGGTCTCCTGAGCAACATAGCATTCCGAAGAGGGTTTACAGGAAATTGGAAAAAATTATTAAGGAAACATCATTACCGAAGCTGCGATATTTCTCTCTCTCATTATTATTTCAGCTTTAGTTTTGAAGTTCTAGTTCAGGGATCCATTCATCCCACGGTAGGTAGGTAATTAACATTGCACTGGAGCAACAGAACGGGCTATTGGCGACGGTCAATCAATCACCAAGGGAAAGATCCAAGGACAACAACTCGTCATTTTGAATCATGCTCAGATGACAAGAACTGACCCCATTCTCCAAACCTTCACACCACGCCAACGTGAGAACATTTGAGGTCACGACAGATTTAACGTGCACCAGCCCCCCCCCCCTTGTACACGATGGTATTGGGTTGGATTCGAACTCGCAACGTTCCGGTTGCTAATCCGTTACTCTTCCAACCGGGCTACCGCGGCCCCTAGACAGTTCGAGGTTTCATTCAGTTTGGGAATCTTCTGTTGGGAAGTAAAAAATGGCTGCTTCCCTATCTCACTCCTTGGGGTTTACTGTCTTTAGTAAACACGAGGATCGCGTTCCCGGGATACCCGTGATCTTTTTCATCCCACTACTCTGTTCTCTAATACCTCTTTTCCCCCCCTTTTACTTCAAGTTGAGTTTGGGCCATATTTGATCAAGTCCCAAAACAACCAACCCTCCTTATTTCATACGGATTCATGGCGTAGTCATTTTGTTGCAAATATCTGCATGTTAACAAAAGAATTGAACACTACTTTCAGATCACAACTGCAGTCATTTGTGCTTAAAGAAAGTTAGATAAGTTAGGTGAGTTTGTGCTTGCGGCGGATTGCGAAAACGATGTTGCGACGAATGGCCACTTAGTTTGGGAGAATTCTGTTTCCCAATTTCTGGAGTTTGTGGAAATTGAAGGTTCTTGGCTGCTTGGTTCTTTGGTCTTTTTGAGATTATTATTTCCCTTTTACTTTTGTTTCTGCTACTTGGGTAAGTAGTATATTCTCTTATCGGCTGACTGACATTTTGATCGAACAGAGGTTAACCCCTATTATTGAGTGACGACTATACGTCATTCCCAAGGGGGGGGGGGCGACTCTTACACCTGGACGTTTACAAGTCAATGACCTTATTAATTATTGCAGTGATGAGGGGATTAATATTTTCACTTTCATCATTCGCCCAACACAACCTATACTTAATAAAAACACAATTAAAAAAGAAATATATAAACATTTTTCTGTACCCAAGAACATCATGGAGTATGCCGACGAACTCGAAACAACATTATCATCACAGTAGAAGGTAAGGTCGCCGCCCACGAAGCTTCCGAAATTAAAAATATTTTGAATACTACAGTTGATACCAAATTAACGGAGGACAATTTAATAACGCAATATATTATAAATGGAATAGAAATAGAAATAACACTAGAAGACATAATTGGAGGATTTAGAAGAACAAGGAATTAAAATCGTAAATATAACCAGATTCGAAAAAAATGTCGATCAAATAAAAATTCCGTTTAAAACTATAAAATTCAACCCACCCCTCGAAAAAAAATTGGAGATAAAGTGCACATTGGAATGATGATGCACCAACTGAAATTATACATAGAAAAACCAAGGCAATGCAAAAACTGCTGGGTATTTGGCCATGGCATGATCCAACAAAAAATGTAAAATCTGTTCAGAAGACCATTCAGAAATAATGTGCACAAATCAGGAAAAAAATGTTGCAGAAATTGTAAAACATCATACACAATAGATGATGAAAATTGCGAAAAGAGAAAGGAAGAAATAGAAATATCGAAATATAAAAACGAAAACCTAAAACCATGCGTAGAAGCTAAAAATGAACTCGCATACGCTAAAGCGATAACTCAACAGA
Organism: Meta bourneti; assembly: GCA_933210815.1. Classification (NCBI taxonomy): domain Eukaryota; kingdom Metazoa; phylum Arthropoda; class Arachnida; order Araneae; family Tetragnathidae; genus Meta; species Meta bourneti. The sequence goes on along the minus strand of OW119928.1, from coordinate 93,576,899 downwards.
AAAAAAATCAACACAGAGAAGAAAGAGAAGTAATAAAAAATAGCGAAATTAAAGAAATAATACTTGAAATATTAAAACCAATATTAACTACAATCGAACAAATTAAAAAAAATCAAATGTATATATTAACACAAATAATTGAAAACAATATAATACCAAAAGAAAATGTAATTTATGAAACTCAAGAAAATACTACAGACAAAAAATGAAATGATGATACAGGAAGAGACTAAGGGACAAACCACTCAAGATCGAGAAGAGGAAACACAAAAAGACAAACTGCAAGAATAGCAAATAAAGAATCTAATATAAAATAGGAAAAATATAGAAGATAATAACAGTAATACCACAATAATAAAACCTATAAGCGAAGATTCTAAGAATACTCATAACGAAAAAAAACTAACAAAAACTACACTCACAATTTCCCACTAGAACAATCTCATTAAGTGGCAAAATGGAATATAAATAGGTCTTCCCGCTGCCTGGTTAGTTGAATTTTTTCCCTCTTAACCGTGTTTGGAATTAACTTCATACAATGGAACTGCCAAGGCGCCAGAGCGCGCCGCTTTGATTTAAATTATAATAAATATTTTAACCAGGCTGACACACACACACACAATCTTAATTTTAGAAGAAACGTTTTTAAAACCGAATAAAAAATCGATTTACTCTTCAAAAAAACATTTTTCGTTTTGATCGACCCTGTTCTTTCAGAGGAGGAGGTTTAATAATAGGCCGTCAATAGAAACATCATTGCTCAACTCATCAAAGAGGAACAGAATCAATTTTTCGAATTCCAAGAAGTAAAAATTCACCATAACACAGCCATACACATCATCAATATTTATTGTCCTAAAGGAGTTAGAGATGAAAGCATGCTCAACGATCTCAGATTGGATCCGAATAACCTTTATATTCTAGCTGGAGATTTCAAGGCAACACAGTAATTGGGGTTTCAAGGATAACACCAGCGGAAGAAACTTAATAAAATGGATCAACAACCGGAACCTAATTTTACTCAACCACCAAATTGGAACTTATATCAGTAACGAGGGAATCACGTCTGCTATTGGTCTCACCTTGATATCCAACAACTGTACCTCAATAACCTCTTGGCAGGTGCATCAAGACAATTATGGGAGTGATCATTTCCCCATAAATTTTCCTATAATACACCAACGAACAATAGACGTAATTTTACTATACAGTTTAATTGGAACATCTTTAGCAAAATCTTAAATGATAACCTAACTAATCTAAGTGATCCATGTTTTTTCAACGAAACTTTCCAGAAGACTATTGAGAGTTTCCAATCTAAAAAAGAACTTCCACCACCCAGGGCCCCTTGGTGGAATACTAAATGCAGTCAATTAAGAGCCAAAACTAGACAATATCTGAATAGAACTTAAAAAAAAATATGAATACAACTGGCTGGGATTAATATAAAAAAGTTAAAAGAATTGATTCAGAAACTTAAAAAAGAATTTTGGTATACAACCTGCAAAACAGTCGCTAAAACAAAAATATATACAAAATCCTACAAAGACTAAAAGATCCAGCCAACCAACAAAAGGATGCTTATAATATCATTCAATTCAACAACATAAAGATCCATTCCCCCGGGGAGCAAGCCAACCTTTTTAACAAGCAATACACTTCAGATGAGAATCTAGACTTCCTTCCCCTTAGCTTTGTGGATAACAATAACAATGCGCTGAATAAGGAATTTACTTGGAATGAATTTTCCAAAGCTATCTCTCAAATAAGGAAATCGACCCCAGGGAAGGATAAAGTTACGATTACTCTGATCAAAAGATCACCTGAAGATATCCAGAAGAGCATTTTTAAAATTATTAATTACAGCTTTGCCACCGGCTCTATCCCCATGTTTTGGACCCACTCTCTTATCGTCCCTATCTTAAAGCCACATAAAAATCCACTGGACATAACCTCATATAGGCTTGTTTCTTTAACCTCCACCTTTGCGAACATTTTAGAGCGCATGATTCTTAATAAACTAATGGAAGACGTCTACTATAACAGGAAATGTATTAATAAAAATAACCATGGTTTTCTGCAAAACAGAAGCTGTGCATTACACTTTTAACTCATATCCACAATTATATACTAATAGCTAGAAAAAGAAAAAAATTGTATAGTTTTCGCCTCCATAGACCTAAAGGGAGCTTATGATTCGGTTTGGAGAGATGGACTCTTGTACAAATTATTAAAAAAAGGAATCGCAGGAAAAATGGCTTTATGGATTTTCAATTTTATTAACCAAAGAACTTTCCAGGTGAGATGGCGCAATACTGTATCAGAAACAAAACAGATCTCTCGAGGTTTACTGCAGGGATGCATACTCAGCCCTTTTCTCTTTCTCATCTTTCTTAATGATTTATTTGTACATATCCCTTCACACGTCAAATGTTTAGTGTATGCTGATGACATTTTTATTTACAGTGAAAATCAAATTTTAACCGAATCCACAGAAGCTATTCAAACTACTATTAAAATCATCAATAACTGGTGTAGCCGCTGGAAATTAACAATCAGTTTGCATGTAATCAATTTTTCAAATACAATGCAATCAAATGCATGTAATCAATTTTTCTCGGAAAAAACTTCTCATAAATGCAACATAAAAATTAACAATACTCCTATTCCAGAAGTAAATAAAATAAAAATCCTGGGCCTCAACTTTGATAAGAATTTGACTTGGAATCAACATTTCAAATATCTACAGGCCAAAGCTGAGGGTGCTTTAAACGCCTTTAAATTCATAGCTTCAAAGAGGTGGGGTGCAAGTACCAAACACCTTAAACAAATAGGTAATTCTACTATCCGCAGCCAATTTGATTTCGGAGCTCCTTAAGTACAGCTGCAGATTCACATTACAAGAAAATTAATCCAATCTTCAACTCCATGCTAAGAATTGCTACTGACATACCTAAATATACTCCTATTGAGATCTTGCATGCTGAGACCTCATATTTACAGCAAAGACATAAATTCTTAAATATAATTTTTTACATAAAACATGTTTGCCTGAGAGAGTGGTCTCCGATATACGACCTTATTTACAATCCCCTTCTATTATATATGTTCCATGGAAAAACAATAACAAACCTGTATCTGCAAATATGATCAATTGTTTCGATGATCTGTGCATCACTAAAAGAGATTATCCCTTGGTGCCCTCCTACTTCTGACTTTAATTATAAAATATATCTCCAGAATTTCCCATTTCAAAATAAGAATACCCGATAGTGCAATTCAAGCCTCCTTTGAAGACTTTCTACAAACGTTTTCGAATCATCATAGGGACGGACGGCTCAAAAACTAGCACAACCAGTTCATTTGGAACCGTAATTCCCAAACTATTTGTAGAAAGAAGCTACTCAGTGAATGCTTTCAATTCAATTCTTACAATAGAAGCTATGGCAATTTTTAAGGCAATCCAAGACTGGGTTGAAAAGTATCAAAACTTTATTTTAATGAGCGATAGCTACAGTGTATTATCTAGTTTGGAAAATGTAAGTAAACATTCAAGCTGTATCATTTTGCAAATTCACAGAATATTAAGCAAAAAAAGCCAATACAATAATATGTTAGTGTGGACCCCTGGACATAAAGGTGTACCCATAAATGAAAAAGCCGATCAGGTAACTCGAATGGCTGGATTGGTTAACGTCGCTGATGGTGTCTCAGCTGAGGACATTATAAAATATAAAACTGAAGACAATAATGAGATTTATAATCAATGGAAAAGATACCATAGAAGCGATCACTTTCCTCATGTTAACCCTAAAAGTTTATGGTATGAAAACATTTTATTAAACAGAAATTACGAGACCCTCTTTCAAAATTTTCGGTATTGTGGTAAATATTGTGTTAAATTGATGGTAAATTCTATTAAAAATAAAATCAAACTTTCAGACACCCCTAATTGTCTTAGATGTCGCACCTACGAAGATTTAGATCACATTCCATTCCACTGTTCAACTTTCTTAAAAGGTCGAAACAATCTGCTACGTACACTCTCCGCTTTGAAGATTCCACATTCTTTGAATGATATCTATTCCAATATTTCGTTGACCATTTGTAATGCCATATGCTTATTTTTAAGCTCTAATCCTCGATTCTGATTCTATTCCATTTAGAACTATTTTTTTTTCTCTAGAGGCACAAGGCAAAGCAGCCGAGCCTCAATTTCTGCTTCTCCCAAGAGAAAAGCATCATCATAAGTTAGGTAGGTAGTTAATTAACATCGCACTGGGGGCAACACAAAGGGCTATTGGCGACGGTCCGGGATCAATCCCATGAGAAAGATCTAAGGTTGATTGGTTTGGGTTTTATGGCGCAAGGTCCAAAAGTGGACAAGCTTCGCCAGGAAAGATCGAAGGACAATGCCTTGTAATTTTGAATCACGGTCAGATGACGAGGTCAGACCTAAGCTGGCACTCCACTCTCCGAACTTCCCACACCACGCCAACGCTAGGACATTTGAGGTCACGACAGATTTAAGGTGCATGGCCCCCGTGTATACGACGGTCTTCGGCTGCACCGAGTTTCGAACTCGCAACCCTCCGATTGATAATCCGTTGCTCTGCCAAGTGGCCACACAGTTAGATAAGGAAAAAACAACAAATTAAAAACTGTACGTAAAGACTGCGTCGGTTTTGAGAATATTGAGAATTTTCAAATTTTAGTATTGTGAGTACTCATACCTTGATCGAACCCAGGGACTGTTGAATCAAAGGTCAGAACAATGTGACCGTAGGAAAGGTTTAATTCCATTCACCCAGATTGTTAAAGAATTTCTTCTCTTCCGACGAATGTTACTTCCCGTTCCATAAAAATTCGTAGCTCCCTGGCCACAGCTCAACAGGCTCTTGGTTCGTATATCCAGGTTCAGACATGGATATGCGAAAATTCAAAGTTTCATTCATCACGCAGGTAAAATACATGTTAAGTGTGAAGATAATCGAACACAATCAATCAACTTAATGTTCATTTAGCATTACGGTTGGAATAAGAAAAGGATTGGGCCTCCTCCGAAATTATATCTTTAACGCGTCCACATGGAAGTGTTCATACACAAGAAAGCTAAGTCCTTGAAAAAATCGGGGCCACGACAGCTTGGTTGGAAGAGTAGCGGATTAACAACAGGAGGGGTACGAGTTCGAAACACGATTCAACTAAAGACCGAGGCTGGTGCACGTTCAATCTGTCGTGGCCTGAAATGTTTTTGCGTTGTGTGGAAATTTGGAGAGGGACGCCAGCTGAGGTGTGACTTGGTCGTCCGACTGGTTCAAAATGGCGTGGTGTTGTCCTCGGATCTTTCACTTCGGATTTGATCACAGACCATCGCCAATAGCCCGTTGTGTTGCTCCAGTGCGACGTTAATTAAAATACCTCTATCTCCCCTCTACTATTCCTCTATCCATCTTTTTCCTTTAACGACATTTTTCACTTGCCGTGTTTGGCGCAGCTTGACCAATTAAGCCCCTTGTGCCATAAAACCCCAAAACCCAGCTCTGGTGTTGACCTCGTTATCTGACCTCGATTCAAAATGACGAGGTGTTTTCCTCGAATCTTTCCCTTCGGGATAGATCCCAGACCATCGCCAATAGGCCGTTGTGTTGCTCTAGTCTCCGACCTTAGGTAAATTACCCTACCTACCTTGCAACAATTATCCCCTCTCAAAACAAAATAAATGCCTCTTTGAAACTTAAGGTAGGTAGTTAATTATCGTCGCACTGGAGCAACACAATGGGCGACGGTCCGGGATCCATCCCGAAAGGAAAGATTCGAGGGTAACGCCTCTTCATTTTAAACCACGGTCAGATGATAACACCTGAACTCTGGCACCCCCACACGTGTGATCATTTGAGGCAACAACAGATTCAGCCTTCGCGTACACGACGGTCTGGAAATAGTTACGAACTCGCAACCCTCCGGTTGCTAATCCGTTGCTCTTCCAACTGGGTTACCGCAGAGCCCTAGTGCGACTTTAATTAATTACCATTACCGCAGAGCGCCCTTTGAAACTTAAATTGTCAAAAGGGTATGGGTATTTGGGTATTTCAATTAACGTCACACTGGAGCAACACAATGGGCTATTGGTGACGGTCCGGGATCAATCCCAAAGGGAAAGATCCGAGGACAACACCACGTAATTTTGAACCACGGTCAGATGACGAGGCAACACCTGAGCTGGCACCCCACTCTCCAAACTTCCACACCACGCCAACGTGAGGACATTTGAGGCCACGACAGATTTAACGTGCACCACCCCCTTTGTACACGACGGTGTTTTGGCTGGATTCGAACTCGCAACCCTTCGGTTGCTAGTTCGTTACTCTTCCAACCGGGCCACCGCGGCCCCAAATTGTCAAAAGAGAGCTCAGATTCTTCGACCAGAAACTTTCTACTTCCAAGTTCAGTCCCACAGAAAATCGGTTCGATTTTCCTGTTGCAAATTCAGCTGCACTCAAAATGATGACGCGGTGTTTATTTTCTTTCGAACTCTGAACTGATACTTCTCGATCCACTCCTATGCGCTTGTGGGAAATTCGGAAAGTGCTGCGCTTGCAGATTTAGTTGGGTGTGGAACCCTTGATTGCCAGGATGTTTAGACTATCATAGACATGTAAAGCGCAGATGGGGTTTGTATCAGGGATTACTATTCAAATCGAACGGAAAGCGTCAACTGTTGGCGCCTCAGATAATGAATTTGAATGTGAATGTTTTGGCTTGGATGGAAAAGATGTAGAATCAGCAGATATTTTTTTATCAACTCCGAAAATAGCACTGCCAGAGATAGCGAGGTTTGGTTCGATTTTTCCGTCCCTTGCTTAACGAGGACTAATTTAATTAGACCCAGACCTGCAGCTTAGAGCAGACACAACAAGGAATACGACACAGCGGTGCAGATAAATAGTGAAGACACGATATGAAAAAGAAACGGCGCCAATTTGGAAACGGGAAAGAGAATTATTTTTTGTGCACTCCTCCCATTAGGTCGTATGAGGAATGAGGAATCTTGTCAATCCTTTGACATTAAAAAGATTTCTGGTAACCGTCGGGTAAATTAATTTTAACCCTCCTTTAGTCGTTCTGATCCTGACAAAAGCACGGTTTTAAATGTTATGCAATGGCTGACTAAAAATGAATTCATAATTTTATAAAATACATTTTTTACAGTTACTTGTTTTTTTTAGTTTTCTAAAAAAGTGGTTCCATACGTGGTGGCGTAGCTCTTTGTGGGTTCCCCCCCCGCTCCCGCTCCAGGAAAATAAAATAAATAAAAATGAAATAAAGAATAAGAAACACTAAAAAAGTAGAATCAAAAAACAAAAAAACTAGAAATTACATTCTGAACAGAAATTTGCTAGGGTCCATTTCACGCCTCCTCTAGCAGCCGTTTAAATGCAGAACCAGACATTCGCCTGCAATTATCATCAATTATACCTAAAATAAGAACGCTGCAAAAAATGCTACCACAGGTATCTGATTAAACGTTAATACGTTATTATATGTTATGTTTTAATTTAGGCCTACTGTTGCACTTTAGTAAAATTAAATAGGAATTGTCTAATGAATAATAAAAATTTTGAGTAACAAGTAATGAACGAATATGTATTTCAATTGAATTGGATGTAATGATTCAATTGGAGGAACTGACTTTATTGTTGCTCTCACCAATAATAGAAAATCTGTTGTAACGCAAATGGTTTGATTTATTGAACTTTGGAAGAACTTTTATGTACGGCCGAGTTTTGACACTATCGTGTGTATTGGTGGTAGTTGAGAATAAATTGAGATATTATGGTACACTTAAAAGTTTTCAAAATATAATTTGATTGCATTGACACTGAACAATTGTGTCTCTTTACTCTCTCTTCCTCCCTGTAGCAGTACTCCTAAACACCATTAACTTTTCAGACAAGGTCGGCCTAAGAGGATCCGCCATTGAAATTGGTTCTTAAAAGGGCTCCGCTAGTCAAAAAGGTTGGGACCTAAATTATACTTCGTATTTTATTCAAATACACTGCTGGCCACCCAAATTGCAACACCAAGAAAGACAAGAGATATCACAACAAAATTTATTTTGTAGATAACATGTTGACCAAGTATCAAATGATTAAATTTATAGACTTCTGTGAAGTGTGGTTCCTGCCAAAATCAGTAGCCAGAGTAGCCGCCATTGTTGGAGATCACCGCTGCCACACGCCTCGGCATTGATTCAAAGAGACTTTGGATGTGTTCTTGGGGTACAGCAGACCAAGCAGCTTCCACACGTTGCCAAAGTTGATCTGGTGTGGCAGCTGGGGATGTATTCTGGGTCAATCGTTGAGCAACCATGGACCACATGTTTTCTATCGGCGAAAGATCCGGAGAGCGAGCTGGCCAGGGAAGCAATTCAATCTGGCGATTGACGAAGAACCCCTAGACAATGCGTGCCACGTGTGGTCGCGCATTATCCTGTTGAAATATGGCTGTGGGCAAGCCCTGAAGGTAAGGAAGGACAACTGGCTCCAACACCTCGGAGATGTAGCGCTGGCTGTTTAAAGTACCGGCAATGCGTACTAGAGGAGTGAGAGAGTGATATCCAATACCGCCCCATACCATAATACCCGGTGCAGGACCAGTGTGGCGGTGCATAACGCAGCTGTTCAGCATCCTCTCTCCACGGTGTCTCCAGACTCGAATCCGACCATCGTGGTGTTGCAGAAAGAAGCGTGACTCGTCAGTAAAGACAATTTCATTCCATTCTGCCGTCCACATCCTTCTTTCATCGCACCATTGGCGGCGGAAACGTCTGTGGTTCTGCGTCAAGGGTAGACGAAGCAATGGACGTCTTGCGGACAGACCACTCTGCTGTAAACGGCGTCGAATGGTACCCGCAGACACTGGATGATGCGGTACAGACTGAATGTGCTGTGCTATGGTTCGTGATGTGACTGAGCGATCCGTCACTGCCATACGCACAATATGCCTGTCATCACGTGAAGTGGTGCATTGAGGTGGATGCGATCGAACACGTCGGTCCGTCGTACCCTCCTGCATCCAACGATCACATATCCGCATTACAGTTGTTTGGTTTCGTCCAACACGACTACCGATTTCCCTGAAAGATTATCCACAATCTCGGTAGGCCACTATCCTTCCTCTGTCGAACTCGGATACTTGATCAAAAGATGATCGCTGTTTTCTACGAGGCATAATTGATCGTTTTTTTGAAAAAACCACAAGAAAAACACAATTGCCGTACTTGAAATCGTCGAAATCTCCAAGCCTTAAATAGCGCTTTGAAGTGGCGCCACAGGCGCGCGTGATGTGCGTCTGCGCTGAAATTCTAATCATTTGCATATCTCACCTCCGCTAATGCATGTTGTAAATTTCATATTATTTGCATGCTTCCTTCAGGGTGTTGCATTTACGGTGGCCAGCAGTGTACATAATTAACCCTCCTGTCTCGACAAGGTAGTGTCAAGCAAAACTGACAAGATCTTGATGGATGATATATCTCGTCATAGGTGGAAAGTTGTCCAGATCTTGGTCTCGTCATCATCAAAAAATCGGCAATATCTTAACGACGAGATATCTCGTCATTAGCAAAATTGGTCAGATCTTGATGAACGAGAGATCTCACCATCAGTACAAAAATGTTCAAATCTTCGTGTCAAAAAATCGGCAATATCTTGATGTCGAGGTAGGTATGTAGTTAATTTACCTCTCACTGAAGCAACACAATGGGCTGTTGGAGACGGTCCGAGATAGATAGATTAATTTCCCCTAAGGGAAAGTTCCGAGGACAACACAACAGCTCGTCACTTGGAACCACGGTCATATGATAACACCTGAGCTGGCACCCTACTCTCCAAATTTTCACACCACTCCAACGTGAGACATTTGAGGTCACGACAGATTTAACTTCCACCTGCCCCGATGGTGTGGTTGAACCTAGTTTCGAACTCGCAACCCTCCGGTTTCTAATTTTTTACTCTTCCAACGGCTGCCCTTGATGACGAAGTATCTCGTCAAAATTAGTCAGGTCTCGATGGGCGAGATATTTCGTCGAAATCACGCGGAGAGTAAATGCTTGTGTAACTAAGAAAGAGAACCTCACAGATGCACCACGATTTAATTGTTAAAAAAGACCTGCGACTGATGAAAGTTTAAATTATTTTTCAAACAGATTAAAAAAATAGCGGGATACAGCCGTTTCGATAAAATGAAACAAAATTTTCATATTTTTCTTAAAGTAAAATTTTTTCGTTGCATAAAATATCTTAGAACTAAACAAAATGTAATTTGCAAAACAGCTAATATGAAAACCTGAATACCCTTTTCGACCTAATTTACGTTTAATGACTTCTCTCAACCCATCGAGCCTTGATTTTGAATGTTTTTCACAAATTATTGGTTCTATTACCCGTTCTGCAAGGGTCCCGCCCAGTTGGAACAGCAACCGGAGGTTTGCGAGTTTGAAACTCAGTTCAGCCAAAGATAGTGTACGCGGGGGGGGGGGGGCTGATGCACGTTAAATCGCGCGGATGTTCAGAGTGGGGTGCCAGCTCAGGTGTTGACCTCGTCATCTGACCATGGTTCGAAATGACGAGGCATTGTCCTTCGGGATTGATCCCGCACCGTCGCCAATAGCCCGTTGCTGGAGTGGGACATTCATTAACTACCTACCTACCCTCGGCAAGGGTGAAATCATACCGCTTTCTTCCCTCTTGAGGATTTATTTCCCATTTCAAGTTAGAACCCAACTCGCACGCTGCAAGAACGATTAGTAAAATACAGTTGTACCTTGAGATACGAGTGCCTCAACATACGAGTTTTTTGAGATACGAGCCGTCACTAGGTCGACTTTTTGCCTTCCAGTTACGAGCCAGAATTTCAGATACGAGCCTGCCTTCGGGGAGGTCACAACCACCACTCCGTTCAGATTCCCGAGTCTTTCGCGTCGTTCAGTTCACATGTTTATCTCACCTGATGACAGTCAACGTCTGTCACAAAATCAATCAGTTTCTTAATTCGGTTTGACATTTACTGTCAACTGCCACCGGAAGGCCCGAGTCCCTTTCTTCTTTTTTTTTTTCATTTTTCTCTTCTCCGACCAGATGAGTCAATCTGAAAACAGAAAAGCGGGGTGTATGTACAGCTATTTAGCTAACTTTTTTCGTATAACCATGAGTCCAAAGAAGGTGAGTGTAAAGAACAGTGGTGAGAAAAGGTAATATCCATGGAATTAAAGAGTGAGATAATAGACAAACATGATCAAGACGTAGGAGTAATAGACTTGGCAACGCAGTACGATCACTCTACTTCGATATGTACTATTCTGAAGCAGGACTTGAAGGCTATAACTCCAGCTACAATATTTGTTCATTATAAATACATTATTATGAAAAAATTGGAGTGGTTTTATGGGGGCTGGTATGAAATATTTTCATTTCAATGGGGAAAATTGATTTGAGATGCGAGCATTTTGACTTACGAGCTCGGTCATGGAATGAATTAAACTCGTATCTCAAGGTACCACTTTACTAGTAAAGTGCGCCGAAAAATCAAGCCGTACGTTTCCAATGAGTCACCGCTTTCCGAAGGACTCCAAATCTCTTGGAGGTCACCCACTGGGGTCAATGGGACTTGTCCACTCCCACTTTGACGGATGGCCGACCATAAATTAAAGCAAGTGAGGTGGTGGGGATCAACCCCCGATCCAGACAGTACTTAACTTTGGTAGTTGAATGGGAGAGGGGGGCGATCCGCCGGAGTTCTTGTTTAAAGCAAGTGGTGTCCATTTCTGAGTCGGATGTCGCCTTGTGTATTTTGCACAGCTTTGGCGATGTCGATCATTTCTCGCTGTAAAGCTGGTCTTCAGGGTGGTAATCGATGGTTTGAAGAGCGACGGTCCGGGATCAATCCCGAAGGAAAAGATCCAAGGAAAACGCCTCGTCATTTTGAACCACAGTGGGATGACGAGATCAACACCTGAACTGGCACCCCACTCTCCGAACTTCCACGCCAACGTCATCTAAATATCGGAAATATTTTGATGTCGATCTATCTCGTCAGTAGTTAAATTGGTCAGATCTCGATGGACGAGATATCTCGTCGAAACCTCTTGAAGGGTTAACCAGGGATGCATGGGCTTAAGACCAACGACCACATAGATTCACTGTGATTTATGGGACGGCCGCCAAAAAAAACACGAAGTTATCTATCATATATTAATTGATATTTCATATTTATAGTATTGATATTTAAATTTTATTACTTTTACTTTGCATTTGGATGGGACAAAATTTTCGTCATTTTGAATTTTAAAGATACAAACGAGGGAATTTGAGTTTAAAAAAATAAACGTCATAAAAGCATTTATAAAAATAAATTCGTTGATTATAAAAATCATGTTATTTACTTACCTTTTTCGGAAAAAAACAAAATAACCCTTAAAGAATGAATTTAAACCAGGATATGAAAAAAAAAACATATTTTTCAGATTTTGATTTGAATTCATTCCTTCCCCGTACAATCTTAAATTTGTTGGACATGAGACACGCCCAAATCTCAGCATAGTTTCTAGATAGTTTTGATTTGTATTAAAATTAATATATATAATGTATGACATTAATGCATTAGGAAATATATCTGGGTAAATTTTTTGATAAATTAAACACGATATAGGAATAAGCAAAGTAATACACATGATAAAGTAAATGGAACAGTACCATAAATGTATAGTATAAGCAAAGTTTTTCCATCTGGTTCTCAAGCTGTTTAGACTACTTTGAGTTTAATTCATGACTATAGTGACGTGAAATATTTGAATATAAATACACTGCTGGCCACCCAAATTGCAACACCAAGAAAGACAAGAGATATCACAACAAAATTTATTTTGTAGATAACATGTTGACCAAGTATCAAATGATTAAATTTATAGACTTCTGTGAAGTGTGGTTCCTGCCAAAATCAGTAGCCAGAGTAGCCGCCATTGTTGGAGATCACCGCTGCCACACGCCTCGGCATTGATTCAAAGAGACTTTGGATGTGTTCTTGGGGTACAGCAGACCAAGCAGCTTCCACACGTTGCCAAAGTTGATCTGGTGTGGCAGCTGGGGATGTATTCTGGGTCAATCGTTGAGCAACCATGGACCACATGTTTTCTATCGGCGAAAGATCCGGAGAGCGAGCTGGCCAGGGAAGCAATTCAATCTGGCGATTGACGAAGAACCCTTGGACAATGCGTGCCACGTGTGGTCGCGCATTATCCTGTTGAAATATGGCTGTGGGCAAGCCCTGAAGGTAAGGAAGGACAACTGGCTCCAACACCTCGGAGATGTAGCGCTGGCTGTTTAAAGTACCGGCAATGCGTACTAGAGGAGTGCGAGAGTGATATCCAATACCGCCCCATACTATAATACCCGGTGCAGGACCAGTGTGGTGGTGCATAACGCAGCTGTTCAGCATCCTCTCTCCACGGTGTCTCCAGACTCGAATCCGACCATCGTGGTGTTGCAGACAGAAGCGTGACTCGTCAGTAAAGACAATTTCATTCCATTCTGCCGTCCACATCCTTCTTTCATCGCACCATTGGCGGCGGAAACGTCTGTGGTTCTGCGTCAAGGGTAGACGAAGCAATGGACGTCTTGCGGACAGACCACTCTGCTGTAAACGGCGTCGAATGGTACGCGCAGACACTGAATGTGCTGTGCTATGGTTCGTGATGTGACTGAGCGATCCGTCACTGCCATACGCACAATATGCCTGTCATCACGTGAAGTGGTACACTGAGGTGGATGCGATCGAACACGACGGTCCGTCGTACCCTCCTGCATCCAACGATCACATATCCGCATTACAGTTGTTTGGTTTCGTCCAACACGACTACCGATTTCCCTGAAAGATAATCCACAATCTCGGTAGGCCACTATCCTTCCTCTGTCGAACTCGGATACTTGATCAAAAGATGATCGCTGTTTTCTACGAGGCATAATTGATCGTTTTTTTGAAAAAACCACAAGAAAAACACAATTGCCGTACTTGAAATCGTCGAAATCTCCAAGCCTTAAATAGCGCTTTGAAGTGGCGCCACAGGCGCGCGTGATGTGCGTCTGCGCTGAAATTCTAATCATTTGCATATCTCACCTCCGCTAATGCATGTTGTAAATTTCATATTATTTGCATGCTTCCTTCAGGGTGTTGCATTTACGGTGGCCAGCAGTGTACATAAGCTTGCGGGATCCAAACGGCGCCAGATAAGTTTTGTATTAAATTATTCAAGCATACAAATTTCAGATTTTTTTTACATTATATATTTATCATATATGAATAAAATGTATAGAACTTCTTCAATTATTTTTATATAATATAATTGGTTCAAGACTTGTTTGAGAAAAATCATGTCACCAATAGAAAATAAAACAAAAGAAACTTGCATCATGAAAAAAATTCCAAATTCTCTCATTAATATTTAACTTGCAAAAATAACTTGTTTGGGAAAATTTTTTCATTTGTATGTAAACAAGTAAAGAATGAAAATACATAAATTTGAAATCAAATATGTCTAATTTTCTAATGAAACTTGATTGAAGTAAAATGAGTGATGAGCTATTTCTAATATGAGGATGACAACTAGCACTAGTGCAAAAAATTTCCTTGCTGTCCATGTTCCATTCAGTGTAGATGTGAATTCGGAAAAATTAATATCATCCCACCGTTTTTTGAAAGCATCATTTGGAAATTTCATTTTCCCTCTTCTGTTTCTTTCCGGTCTTTCTGTTTGCGGTGGCCCAGCTATGGATTTGCAACCGGTAGGGGGCGAGTTCGAAACTCGGTCAAACCAATGACCGTCCTGCTCGCGGAGGCGGCTGGCGCACGTTAAATCTGTCGGGGCCTCAAATGTCCTCGCGTTTGCGTGGTGTGTAAGTTTGGAGTGGTGGTGCCAGCTCAGGTGTTATTATCTGACCGTGGTTCAAAATTACGTGGTGTTGTCCTCGGATCTTTTCCTTCGGGATTGATCCCGGACCGTCGCCAATAGCCCTTTGTCTTGCTCCAGTGCGACGTTAATTAACTACCTACCTTTCTCTTTGTAGGTAAGAAAACGGATAAATAACTCAGTTGTCCCTTAAAAATTAGGGGGAACTTCTTGTTTAAAAATTTGCAGCAGATCGAAGAGAAAAAATTGTCGCATCATCTCTCATCGCACTGATTCCTCGTTCATCAAAATGCATTATGCATACACAAGCATTTATGCCCGGTATAAAGTTTTCTCTGCATATTTTTGAACCATTTACTTCTAATTTCCTCGTCATTTAGAAATTTGAACGCATTTATATCGGGACTTTTTGCATCATAATTGGATCTAAATCCTGGCACACTGCATTTACGACCCTTCTTAAAATAATGTACTTTGAAAAATTAACCACACATTTAAAATGAAATCGATAGTTGTAAATTATTCTTTTCTGTTATGAATTAAAAATGATGGTCTTTAATGGGAGAAATTCATGCCTACACACAAACCACAGAGAATAACTATGCATAACTATACTCTGTGTTTGAATCAGTAATGATAATTCAAATCCTAATTCAGTCAGAGATAATTCAAATCCTAATCCGACACATTCATGAACTACTTTCCTAGCTAAAATTCTGCCATTTATAGGCTAAAATCTCTGTCTTATATAGTATAATTATTGAGGACCAATATGACGAATTCATTGAATTTTCATTTAAAACGAAATTTTAAATGAAAATATTCCATAATTAAATGAGTAATCTTATTTTTAGCTGGCAGTACAATTTGGTGTTTTTGTTCAAAACTTACATTTGAGTTAACAAGCCTTCCATCAACTCTTAACAAATTGTCACAAAATACACTTAAAGATTTTAAACTGCCTTTGCCAGAAAGGGTTTTCTCCTTTATACACAGAAACGTTTGAAACAAATCTGTCTGCTGGAATCCAATGCATTATTACAATTTCAGCACGTTGAAATTCCTCTTTAGAAATAGGTCCACTCTTTGATTATCTTTGTTTAATGAATTGTGTAGAAACTTGAAAAGATAACTAATAATTCTAATTAAGTTACCATAATTATTAGTGGCAGAAATAATGTTGGATAGTACTAAGTTACTATTGACCAATGAAGTCGAAGCTACTTCCGCTGGCTGTTTCAGTTCACAAGTGAAGTCACTTTTAGTTGTCACTGGGTCCAAAGAACAACTTTCGTGGTTGCCCATATCGTTTAAAAGAAATTGTGGTCCATACCACCACAAGTCAAGAACTTGAAGTTGATTTGGAGATACATCTCTGGACACAAAGTCGGCGAGGTTGTTCTCCGAAGTCACATGTTTCCGCTGAAAGTCCCTTGTTAGTTCTTGAATCTTTGCCACTCGATGGCTGACAAAAGTTTTCAGCAAACGGGGAGGCTTTTTAATCCATGCGAGTGCAATGGTCGAGCCGAACCATAGCACAACTCCTTCAATCGACATCTTGAGGGCTTTCACAACTTTAACCGTGAGCTGTGATAACAGCACTGCTGCACATAGCTCCAAGCGAGGAATCGATACTGTTTTGATCGTTGTAACTCTTGACTTGATCGTTGCACAATAAGTAAACAGATTTAGCTCCACCGGATAAGCTCCATTGCGCATAAACTGCTGCACCATATGCAGATGTAGATGCCATCTGCAAACCCCATAAATCGTTATACTACCATCATTGAGAAAGTGTCTTGGAATGCTAAGATTTTCTAAACCAAGAAGTTCAGATACGAATTCCTGCCGCTTCTTAATGACTTCTTCAGGACGGGGGCCCAGTCCAATTTTAGAAGCCAAAGCTTTTGAAAAAACACTTTAACTCTTGTAATGACTGGTGCTATCAGTCTCAGCGCGTCGAAAATTCTAGCAATTTCCGAAAAAACTGCTTTCTTGGTGTAAGTAGGTTGCGATTGGAAGCTTATTTCGAACGAAGCAGTCTGTACTGATCTTCCACAATACACCCATGGCTTTTACAGGTTTTGTGTCTTGAATCATTAAAAGAGTAATGCTCATTACTAAAGTTTACATTGAGAAGTCCATCATATGAATACCATTTGTGGAGAGTCATTCCACCTCTATCTAGTAATTATACTAATTGTGACTGCAAATTCTTAGTAGTTTCTAAATCGTGCGATCCAGTCAGAATGTCGTCCATGTAGAAATCTTCCGCACGATCGCCGCTGCTTCTGGAAAGTATTTGTCTTCATTATCTACTAACTATTTCAAAGTTCTGGTTGCCAAGTAGGGAGCACTTGTAGTTCCATATGTGACAGTAGAGTTTGTAGACCTTGACTGGTTGTTCTACACCTTCCTTCCACAAAATTCGTTGCAAGTCTCTTTGTGAGGGATGAATTTTATTTTGTCGGTATATTTTCTCAATGTCCGCAGTAAATACATAGCGATGTTTTCGGAAACGAAGCATGATCGAAAATAGATCTTGCTGTACTATTCCTCCATTTTGTTGAAGTGCATTCAAGGAGATCTGTTAAATACAACTCGCAATTTTTTGTTGTATTTTTCTCGGGTCTATAGACTCCGTGATACGGAAGATACTAGCAAACATCTGGTTCCTGATCCTCAAAAACTTCAATCATGTGTCCGAAATGCTCATATTCATGGATGAATTCTATGTACAGAGATTACATATTTGGATTTTACGATAGTCGTCTCCACAGAGTGTCTAACCTTCTACATGCCATCCTTTTCGATTCGCCCAACACTTTATCTGTTTTCAATGGCATTTGTATAATATACCGACCATCCGGTGCCCTGAAATGAGTTTTCTCCTTAATGAACTTCACAATCCTCTTCTTCCCTCCTTACAATTCTCCCGCAAGGTTCTACCGATTCTAATTCCCCAAAATCCCCGAGAGTTTTCTCTATATTGCTAAATTCCTTCAAAAGGCCGCAATACATTTCACCCCCTAAATTTGGATTAGTATTTGGACAAGAACGACTAGCTAAGCCAAATATCGTTTCTTGAAATATTAACCTGCAGTCTGCGATTTATATTTCCCCCGATTTTAAGAGATCGAAAAATAATTAAGCTCTTAGCAAAACGCAAATTTTTCCCGGTTGAAGAATGTCGGGTCCGCTAATGGAATGTTTTGTGGAAGTTTCCTTATGTTAAATTCCATGCGTCTTATGGGTGTAATGTTTGTAATCTTAGGGACTACTAAAAATTCCGATGTTCTTATGAAATCACCACAGCAGAATTAGACAATTCAATACTTAGTTTTGATTTAATGGAAAAAGTTGTGCACCATTTTATCCTGACACTGGCGTCTTCTTTTTCTTGTTTTATTGATAAGAAATTTGCGCTCTCCCTTGTAAGGCAATTAACGGTAATCCAAAACAGCGCGTGAGGGTTGCCGATGTCCCTCACACGTTTTTCACATAAATAACGGCAGTGACTTGGAACTGCTTATTTGTAAACACGAATTGCTCGCACATATGGCCCTAGAGGGGGCATTAACCTCACTCGAAGGCTCAAGGTTACTTTTCGGTTCCCCTTCATCTTCTGGCAGAAGATCTTTTTTATTTTCTTGCGCTTTATCCGAATCGTGGAGAATGGTATTGTGTCGCTTGTGACAGATAAAACATCCATTCCTTGATTTACAGTTAATAACTCTGTGAGTAACTACTCAAACAATTTAAACACGAATTATGTTTTTAACCACATCAAATCTTTGTTTGGCATTCAATTTT
The DNA here is from genome assembly GCA_933210815.1 of Meta bourneti. Classification (NCBI taxonomy): domain Eukaryota; kingdom Metazoa; phylum Arthropoda; class Arachnida; order Araneae; family Tetragnathidae; genus Meta; species Meta bourneti. The sequence continues at coordinate 93,558,121 of OW119928.1, read as the reverse complement.
AACAATTCTGGGCATTTATAAATATGAGATTCTAATTTACAAAAACACATGCATACGCGTTAACATTAGTCTACCAGAAGACTTTTCGACTTATTAAAAAACTTTGGTTTAACTTGAGCCGATTGCCATTGCATATTTTCTAGCAATTGACAGGGCATTTTTAGAAAGTCAATAAAGGCATCCCATTTGGGCAAATCCTTTGACTTCATTGACATTTCAAATTGTTTAAGTGTTTCCTTGTCAACCTTTCGAAGAATAATATTAATGAGAATACCCTCACTTAGTTTATTTAATTCTAAATCCACTGATTAGAATTAAATAAAGTTAAGTGAGGGAACTAAACTAAATTAACTGATTTTAATGCTTTAATATGCTTGAACAATTTGTCAAGTAGACCCCGTAAATCGAAAGCAGATTCATAATGTGTCTTTTCCAAACTAATCAACTCATTGATACGTCGGTTTACGATTAAACGCTTATTGTCACATCGTTCTCGTAATGCTTTGAGCAATGAAGTATGGGTCCTCCATAGTTTGAATTTGTTTCGCAGAACCGCTCAATGATGATTGTAAATAATACAATTTCTGCGATTCGTTTAACTGATCATTAGCATAAATGAGAGAATTAAATTGCATTTTGAAAATATTCCAGTCTTCAAAGTGACCAAAAAATTTAGGTAGAGGGAATATCAGGTAGTTTCGCTTTCGCATTATCCTTAGAGGATTCATGAGGCACATCATTTAAAGATAATGCACATTTAATTCTGGTAAATCTTACCTGCATATCTTAGACGTCTGTCTCCATTTCATCCAGAATTTTCTCATTTGCTTGAACATCCTCATCATCCAATAAGGCGTAACATTCCTCTCGAATATTCATTAAGGTGTTGCTTGAAGAGGTCAAAACTTTCACCATAAATTTCTATCAAATTAGCAACTTGGACATTTTCATTTCTTAAGTAGTCTAAAAGTTTTAAGAGTTTTCATTTTTAGCGATTCTCGTTTCCGGTCGAGAATTTTCAACGTAGCCATGATAAAATGCGGGATTTCCAATGAAACAGTCACTAGAGTTCTTGAGCACTTTTCGATGGATCGAAAGCGTGGCGAGAATTTGCAATCAGTTCTAATTTAATAGCGATGTAGCCGTACTGAGGCTCGACGATGACCAGTCTGCGATTCAAAAATAGGGAATAGGTCGATCAAAGTGGACTATAGTTTTTATTTAGTTTGATTAATTGATCTATACATTATTTACAGCTTGAATGATAATTTCGAGCATCATAGCTCTCTGATGACAAGAGATTTTGACGTTTTGTAGCGTTCTGAGAGTAATACAATAAATAGGCACACATTTTTCTTGGAACTATTTATTAACTTAATTTTAACGGAGCTTTAAATTCGAAATTGGCAATTCCAAGTGTTCACAAGTCAAAAAGCGTGAAACATTTCTTTCGGTAGAAATTGTAGCAATTTTTATTTTGGAATTCTGAAACATTTTCTGAATGGGGCTATATTCGGGAGTAAAATTTCCGTCGCAGCGGAGTTATTGACAACGTATCAATCCAAAAGGGTAAGAATCGAGGACAACACATCGTAACTTTGAACCACGGTCAAGACAAGGAAAATTCGCTGTATCTTCATACAAGAGAAGTTAAATTTGCTTCGAAGCCAACAGATTTTAAAATGGTGTGAAAAAATGATTAAAAAAAATCAAACGAATCAGATTTATTTGATTTAAATCAATATTTCTTTTATTCATATCGGATTTTATGATTTAAATTAAATCGCTGTCCCAATAAGTGACAACTTGTTAAACATGATAAATGCAAATCAGTGTAGTTTCTAAATAGTTTCGATTTCTGTTAATTATATGATGGTTTAGGAAGTATAAAGAAGCAAATCTTTTAAATATTTAAAACAATTAAAAGTTCTCTTGGGGCCTTTATTCTTCCATTTAGTACCATTTTATGCTCCAAATATACACTTAAATTTCTAAATAAATAACTATTTTAATGGATAAAGTTTAATTTTAAATTATATAAATTTAATACATTTTAATTTCCCGGCAATTTTATTACGCAATTTGTTTCAAAGGCAAACTGTAAGTTAAATTAAACTGTCGTTATATATAAGTTTAACGAGTTCTTTCTAAAAATACAGAAGGGTAGGTGGTCGTTAGATGGCCCCTTGTGAATGGTTTTTCGTCTTCTACATAAAACCCTAAAATCCAAATGAGTTTCCCCATTTCCGATGGAGATACAATGCTTTGGCAGAGGAAAAATCGAAAAACTTAATCCGCATTGATTTGAATTTTCCTAATTGCAGGCATGATTGCAAGATGAGTATTTTGATTTCCGTGAATGTTGTTATTTCTATTTAAGATGAGAATGAGTGTTTTATTAAATAAGCTAGGAAGTGAGTGGACCCTTTATTCGTTTGTACCATACCGAAAACCAATGTTCAAACTGTGTTGATTCCTTTATCAGAAACAGCAAATTCCGTCTTGAAAGAGCATCAGTTCATGTGTATCCAACCTTTCCGTAGTTAAACATAACGGAAAATTAAGTTAGTCAAAATTAAGAGAAAAAACTGCTATGTATGGACTGGCCTATGGAATAAAACCTTGCCTCTGCTGTTCAACAGATTTACGATTAATTAATGATTGAATAGGAGTGCGAAAAAAATTATTCTAAGAATCTTTTCCATTTCGCCTCCTATTTTTCAGTTGGAAACTGCTGATATATTCCCTGTTATGTCTAACTCTAAGCAGTTCTGGGTCTAATTAAAATATAGCCAACAAATCAAACCTAACATCGATTGGTCCCTTTCTCATGCAATGCATTATTTGGAATATATTAAGAAACATCTGCTTCCTTCTTTCTATCAAAGCGAAAACATCGAATCCCAATACCCCGAGTGGACTCCCTCTTAACCGGTCACCTTTTAACCGGCCTCCGCTTTAACCGGCCGCCACTGACCAATTATATACTGTAAATACAGTAGCCTACAGTAACATGTGTTTAGTTTTTTCCAATAAAGGAAGTTCTTCCAGGTTAAGTTTTCTAAATTATACATATTACAATAAAGTAGGCTATACACTTAGTATTATTCTAATAAAAACGATTTCGGGAGTGTATTTTAGTGCTATTAAAGGAACGACGGTTTAACCGGCCAAATCGTTATCCGGCCACTTCTGGCCGGTTAAGAGGGAGTCCACTGTATTAAAAACATTTCAGTCGCCATCACATACTAATTCATGATTTGTGGCTCCAACAGTTCGCACTTCTGATTTGAACGCTAATCGCTGATCTGCGCACTAATAACATCTGCGCTTTAATGTCTAAACAGCACACACACATTGTTGTGTCTAAATTTGCACCGTCAACACTTTCACAGAAAGTGGTGGGGAGGGGGAGGAGGAACCGATTCAGAGGGCGAGAAGAACCACTGACTCATATTTCGAATGCAGTTGCGACGATTTTCCGAGATCCGACTGGAGCTGGCTGAAAAAAAAAAAGATTTTTGTCTTTAATTATGAGGAGCCCATATAATTGAGGTTAGCAATCCTTTTTCGTTAACGGGTTGATTTTTTCAGAGATTTTGCTTTTGTATATGGGCACTTTATGCACAGTATTCGAAATATAATTTGGAGGGGCCCCAATCTTCTCAGATTTCTATTCCAATCAAAAGGCCGCGAATGCTAAATGAACATTTAAATTAATTGATTTTTTGACTATTTTCAGACTTGCCCTTGCGCCATAAAACCCCCAAACTACCGGAAGAGAAAAAATAGAGAAATCTAGTGCGGTATGTTTAGCTCTTTGCTTAGTAGAAGCAAAATTAGTAACTAAAAAATGACTGGTATTATTAAATATGATTTAGGGTAGCATAGTTTCCAAGCCCCAGCATCTCAGACGCTTTTACTTCGCAGTTGATTATGTGTAAACAAGGAGTTATATTTCAAGGGAGCGCGGTAGCCCGGACGGTAGAGTAACGAATTAGCAAACTGGAGGGTTGCGAATTCAAATCCAATCGAAGACCAAAAGGCAGCCGGCACGTTCAATTTGTCGTGCCCTCAAATGTCCCCACTTTGGCGTGGTGTGGAAATTTGGAGAGTGAGGTGCCAGCTCAGGTGTTGTCTCGTCACCTGACCGTGGTTTAAAATTAGGTGGTGTTGTCCTCGGATCTTTCACTTCGGGTTTGAACCCAGACCGTCGCCAATGGCCCGTTGTGTTGCTCCAGTGCGACGTTACTTAAAATACACCTAAAAAATACCTACGTAACTTATATTTCAGGAAAGAAATCAAGGGTTCGAATTGTAGTCGCTGGAGTTAAAGCCCGCGATACTCGGCTGTTGGGAGGGGTCATTTTACAAGAGAAGTGGCAGTGTTCTTCGAGCATCGGACGAGAATCGTTGTGGACCAATGGGTGATTTGCAGTGAAGCGATCAGTCAGAGTGGTTATAGAAAAGGGGTAGTTGTGTCTATTTCGCGTGGGGTTCTTGGATAACGCTGTTTTTATAGTAGGAAATAGAGTTAAAGAATGTAATGGAGAGTTTTTAAATATGGAGAGGAAAAGTTTCAAATTTTTAGTCCTTAAGCATGACAACATTACCGCGTACATAAACATAATATACCAAGGGGTATTCGTACTAATTCTAAGTATTTGGTTGTGCAGATAGTTAAGTTTTTCATGTGGGTTTTTGCTGCAATGGGGCTGCGTAGGTGATAATGGACTTAAGATTTTTTTAATAGGAGAGGTTTGTTGCTTAGGGAGAAAAAAAATTATTGGGATTTATTGTAGGTATCCTCAGAAACTTTCGAGGAAACGAAAAGAAGTTGTGGGGAGAAATGGTGAGGGAGCAGCCCTGGCGTACAAATAAATTTATATGGGCATGGGCACCGCAGGTGACCACTTACCTCCCGACATGAATCAGGTTTAAGTGGTGTCTAGGTCACCTACGGGAAAGTAGTCTGAATTCACCTATTGGGAGATGCGATAGTCACGGCTGTGACCGAAGTCACCGCCGTGGCCAGACGTCTCGGCTTCATTCCTTAAAGCATAATTGCATAAATTTCAATTTCAGATCAATATACACAAATATTTACAAGATAAACAAAATATATTACATACATTAGCAAGTACAGATATACAAAGGCACAACACAATAATTTACAATTTTTCCTTAGCACAATCTTAGAACATGTTCACTTTCACATATATCACTCATGGATTTGGGTTACATGCAGACTCATTAGTTTATGTGCTTTGCTTTCTTTTAATAATATCAATGTTTTCCGTGAGGAATTGCATTATTTTCATAATTTTATGTAACACTGTATTGTTTTTTGTCGTATTCGCGGCCCAGGCTCCATAATTTGTTTGGGTGGGTGCCCGTACGGGATTACTACACGTTAACGGGCACCCAAAGACATAATGATCGGGGGTGCCGATCTCCCCGCATAGGCAATGGTCGCTTTTGGTTATGTGGAACTTATGCAGGTAACTGGGGAAGGAACCATGGCCTGTAAAGAAGAAAGTCATGAACGGTCCACATGGTGTTTGTTTGAGTTGGCCTTCGGGAAGAACTGGAATGTCCTTCTCCCAGTCTCAACTGCTTCCCAGTTTTCCTGCCAGGTTCTTAGTGACAGTTCTCTCATCTTCCTTTTTGCATGGAATCTTTGGCAACTTCAATGATAGCTGAAATGATGAGTTGCCTGTGGCTGCTGCTTTTGCCAACTGGTTCGCCCTCTCATTACCTTGGATGCCCGTGTGGGCCTTTACCCATTTAATGTTTTATTCGATCTGTATTGTGTTTAGTTTTATTCCTGATGTTGTGCACAATTCTGTCTATTCTGAAACCGGTGGATTGTCTTAATGGTTGAGAGGCTATCTGTGGAAATTTGGCAGATGTTGTGGTGCTGAAGGGCGGCCCAGTCTATGGCGAAGAGTAAAGCAATTTTTTCAGCCAGGAAGACCGAATTTTTCTTCTTGGAAGTACTGGACCACGGTAGCCCAGTTGGAAGAGCGACAAGAGGATTGCGAAATTAGGTCCAGCCGAAGACTGTCGTGTACACGGGGGCTGGTGCACGTTGAATCTCATGGCCTGAAATGTCCTCACGTTGGCGTGGTGTGGAAGTTGGGAGAGTGGGGTGCCAGCTCAGGTGTTCTCGTTAGCTGACCGTGGTTCAAAATCGCAAGGCGATGGATATTTCCCTCCGGAACTGATCCCGGACTGTCGCCAATAGCCCGTTGTCTTGCTACAGTGTGACGTTAATTAAAATACTTACCTACCTTAAGAAATGTCTCCCGGACCGTCACCAATAGCCCGTTGTGTTGTTCCAGTGCGACATAAATTCAACTACCAACCCAAGTATTTCTTTCGGCGGCTAGCGCTCTAGGCATTGGTTCAATAGGTTCCTGTTGGTTGTTCATCTTTGTCCAGTGCGACGTTAATTAAAAAAATTACCCCCATTAGGTTCCAGGTCTGAATCCCGGTTTGGGGTTGTCATGGCTCAGTGAGTTTGTCCACTGTGCTAGCAACTTGCGAGTTGTAGATGTTGCAGGTTCGATTCCTGTATCTACCCCTGGCTTCGCTTCTACTGTGCCAGTAAATCTTTCCTTGTGTGCATGTCCATTTACTTGATGTTGTTTGGTTCACGTTGACGTGGTGCGGAAGTTTAGAGAGTGGGGTGCCAACTCAAGCGTTGCCCTCGTCATCTTACCGTGGTTCAAAATTACGGTGTCCTCCGATCTTTCCCTTTGGGATTTGATCCCGTACCGTCACCAACAGCCCCTTGTGTTGCTCCAGTGCGACGTTAATTAAAATACTTACCTCCCCAACTGAGCCATCGCTGCCTCAATTATAATTTAATTGTGTTGCTCCAGTGTGACGTTAATTGAAATACCCACCCAATTATAATTTGGAATCAGCCGAATACGAGTCGTCAAATGCATCAATCAGCTCTTTTAACCCTAGAATATTAGCCTTCATAAAATCTACGTTTGTTTATTAGTAGTGAATGAAAAAATTATTAACGAGTGTCCTAGGATTAAGGTTAATATCCCCATGTAGCATAAAGACCGTAGAGCGACAAACCAAACGGAATCTGCAATTAACGCCCGCGGTTTTTTCGTTTGTGTAAATTAATCTTTCATTTTATATTGCAATTTTCGCTAGTTGAACACAATTTATTATTTCACTACAAAAAGTTATTCATCGAAGAGTAAATAGAAATGAGTGCAAAGCGAAAAATCGTAAGGTAAAAAAGTTTCAGAGCGTGAGGAAGATTGGAAAACACGAACGAGAAGTGGTCTCTGAATCTTTCTTTTTAAACTGCAGCGTCAAGTGTTTTTGAAAATTCGGTTTTCAATGACCCCGAGATGAGAACTCGAGCATGCCAAATATGGCCCTGGCGCGCCAGAGCTCTTTTCTTCGAGCTGAGTATTTTGAAGGTTGGGGCGATAAATTCCCGCCAACGGCACCTCAAAAATCGCCAATATTGGGATGACGAATACTTGCATGTGGGATGAGTCAGAAGTAAAAGCGGCCAATATAGCTTCAAAAGAAAAAAAAACGGTAATTGAGTTAGTTATAAGAAACAGTAGAAAAGAAATCAATCCATACTTGCAATCGATTCACATTCAAAGTAGTATTAAGAAAACAAATTACATGATTTTTTAAATTTAAATTACAACGGATGTAATTAAAACTTCTTACCTAAAATTTTTTCGTTACTTAAAAATGGACTTCGTTTAATAAATCTTTAAATGTTTCTTAACTTGTATTTAGTGTTAACATCTACATGCTTCACATTTAACATGATTCCAAAAAGTTCCTTTGCAGTTTATTTTTGACTTTGCTAATTGCCGGTATAAAATACATTAAGCAATAAACAGTTAAACAATTTTTCTTAGCAGTGTATACTTTGATGTTTAAGTTTAATTGAACAAAACTACATGCACATGCAACGAATATGCATAAAAAGTATAAAAATGAGAGCAATGAAAATTAAATAATACAGTTTTTTAATATATATGAGAAGTGGGAAATAGTTATATACGTAGAGAAAGCGAACAACCTATTGGTATATTCAGGCCATCACAATGTTTTTCATTCAACTCTTGGTCCTCAAATAAACCGGCTCTGCTAAAGTAAATTTTAACGTATTTAAATAGACATAAATATTTCCCATCCTCCACATTCGCCCTGATAATAACAGTAAGCGTCCGATAAAATATTAAGATAACTATTTATAAATCTGATCATATAGTGAAATGTGATTTTACCGCTAAAATTTATGTTTAGATGAATACTGGTACTTGGGAAAACATTTCACAATAGGATAAAGGAAGGTAAGCCCTCGAATCCAACTAAAGACCGTCGTGTACAAAGGGGATGGTGCACGTTGAATGTGTCGTGGCCTCAAATGTCCGGTGGTGACGATCCGGGATCAAACCCGAAGGAAAAGATCCGAGGACAACACCTCCAGACCTTCACCTCTCCGACTCACCAAACGGTGTAGAGCCTATTTAAGAAGAGGTGGGGTAAAAGACTTTCCCAACACTGAGAGGCCCAACAAGAAACCAAGCCTGCCACACATGGAGAGCTCCACCTCTCCCTCTCTATGAACGCGTGCGGCATTTATTGAACTTTAAAGAAATACTACATATTAATACATTTTAGCACATAATAGTACCATGTAAGCTATCTATATAAATAAAAATGTATTGTTCGTTTGTTCCTAACGCAAAATCTCCCAAAATTTTTCACCGATAACCTTGAAATTTTGCCACAACGTTGCATTCGAATACGCGCATGTTTTAGTCTACTTAGCTATATAAATAAAAATGTAACGCCAGGAGAAACTGGTAAAACGTTCCTAATTAAATTGATTCTGGCCGCAATCAGATCCCAAAATCACATTGCCTTAGCACTTGCGTCGTCTGGAATACCTGCGACTTTGATACCAGGTGGATGAACTGCTCATTCCGCTTTGATATTGCCACTTGACATGCAATTCATTGAATCCCCACGTGTAACATTTCCAAAGCATCCAGCATGGGAAAAGTATTGCAAAAATGCAAACTTATCATTTGGGATGAATGCACAATGGCAATCTTTCTTTTCAATTTAACCAGATGAGCCACAGCAACGCGTGGTCCGGTACCCCAGCTAGTATACTATAAAAGATATTGCTCAGTTGAGGTACAAAATTTTGATACATACAAAATACGATTGTACAATAAAAACAAGCAAAATAACGCAACATGGTAACGCGCATAAATAACGCATGTGGGTAAGAACATCAAAAATATAAAATAGGTATGGGACATAATTTTGATATGTACAGAAATGCAGAACGAAACATACACAAGATTAACATAACAAATACATATTGATGGAATAATTATTATATAACGAAATGATATAACATTTAGTATATAATACTATGACAATGTATATACAAGATATGACAATATATACAGAATTAAACAGTTTAGTGCTTAATAATGATACAATTTATATGCAATGAATAATATGTAGAACAGTGTGAATATGATGTATCGCTATCACACGTTCCGTAGTCTGTATTTGCTATTAATAAAGTTTGTTGGCGTTTGAGGTTAGGACATTTTTTGTCCATGCATCCATGGTTTGTATTGTATTTTGTATTGTTCGAGGCAGAGCAATTAGAGCAATTCTTTTCATTGGTACAAGATTTAGTGATATGATTTTTTTCCCACATGATAAAAAAATATTTTTGTTAGAACACTTGGATTTGGTGTGGCCAAACTGGCCACACCACACCCGGTACATTGTCTAATACTATGAAAATCGTCCAGACGGACTGACAACCTATGAAAAGAAACTTCGTAGTCATGTCCCTTTGGTATATTGATGGGTTCAAGGAAGTCACCAATGATTAACACGGGCGACTGGAATTTTGAAGTCCATTTTAATGTAATTCACCTCTCCGGGGATTTCATTTTTAAATAGGGGGGGGGTATTTCAATTAACGTCACACTGGAGCAACACAACGGGCCATTGGTGACGGTCCGGGATCAATCCCAAAGGGAAAGATCCGAGGACAACACCACGTAATTTTGAACCGCGGTCAGATGACGACATTTTTAAATAGGAGGGTATTGGTATTTTCAATTAACGTCACACTGGAGCAACACAACGGGCTATTGGTGACGGTCCGGGATCAATCCCAAGGGGAAAGATCCGAGGACAACATCACGTAATTGTGAACCACGGTCAGATGACGAGGCAACACCTGAGCTTAAATAGGAGGGTGTCTGGTAAATTAACGCCCTCAATTTCGGAGTCAACGTTGAGGAGAATCACCTAAGGTTTTCTTTTAGTGGGGAGTACAACACCTCGTCATATCGAACCCCGATCAGAGGACGAGGTCAACACCTGATCTAGCACCTCCAAACTTCCGCCCTACCCCAACGTGAGGTCACATTTAATACGCACCAGCCCCCTTTCTACACGAAGGTCTTTGGTTCGATTCGAACTCGCAACCCTCCGGTTGCTAGTCCGTTACTCTTCCACCGGGCTACAGAGGCCCGGAAAATATTTGAAATGTCAGAGCATATTTTACTTCTGAATTTGAATTTCGTAGTTAGTATCGAAATGAAAAATTCGCGGCATGCTTCCTCTTTCTCGAGGATCGTCATATGACCGTGGTTCAAAATTACGTGGTGTCCTCGATCTTTCCCTTTGGGATTGATCCCGGACTGCCACCAATAACCCTTATGTTGCTCCATTGTTAATTAAAATAAATACCTATCTCGAGGAAGATAGGAGTTTAGTTTGTGTTCGAGTCTTTTATTAGAAAAACAACTTTTGGTGTTGTAGCTCATTCTAAAAACGGAACATTGGTTTGGCATATTTCCTATGCATCTTCAGCGCATGCGGCGCGTTTTCAGCTCGAGTTGGCGTGTATCTGCTAAAGAGTAACCCCGATGGAGGCGTGGCGTGAATGAGAGTTATAGCTTCCTCGACCAATCGTAAAACTTTAAAGGTTTCAGATCCGAATGTGACGTCAGGAACCCCTGCGTTCAGTTTCAATTCCCGACATTCTGATCAGTTCCTCAGTTTGTTTCAGACAGCTAAGTGAAATTTGATTTGTGCTCTTCAGATATATTATCTTGCGTTTTTTCTATTTCAAATATGAGATTAAGAAGTCAGCAGAGAGGCAAGGTAAGTGATCCGAATTTCTATAGAATGTATGTGTCGTCTATTGTGGTAAAATGATGCTGTAAAAGAATAACATCTTACTCTTCATTATCCTATCGGGTTTGATCCCGTACCGTCGCCAGTATCCCGCTGTGTTACTTCAGTGCGACGTTAATAAAAAAAGTACATACCTTTCATTAACGGCCGACGTGGCTCAGTGGGTATGCCCCGCTGGTGCTAGCAACCTTCGAGTTGCAGACGGCGCAGGTTCTATTCCTGTCAGGTGCATTCCTCCCTGGGTGTATTTCTCTTCTGTTGTCAGTACGACTTTCATTGTGTGTGTATTAATTGATGTATGTCTTGTGTCTATCCCAGCATGGCCAAATATGGCCCTTTCCGTCTTAAAACCCCAATGCCAACCATCCACAGGATGTATTTCTCTCTTCTGTGTTAGTAAAAACTTTATTGTGTATGTCTACTTGATATTGTATATCTTGTGTCTGGCGCAGCATGGCCAAATATGGTCTTTTCGCCGTAAAACTACCAAACTAACAGTCAACCTTTCATTAACCCGCCTGATGGTTGTCTTGGAACGAGATATCTCGTTATTAGATGAAAACTGACCCGACTTGGAACTCGTCATCACCCAAAAAGTCGGCAATATCTTGATGAGGAATGGAGGCCTATGGAGAGCTGAGGGAAAACCCATCCATATTTTGTTCTTGGCTTGCATTTTAAAAAGCTAATTATTTTGTATTCTTCATCGAAATTGACATTTAGTGTTCTCCCATGTTTTTATTTTAATCTTCCCTTTATTGTTGGTTTGGTGATTAATTTGATGTTCAGAAAATTTGTTTTGAATTATTTGGACCTTGTATACGATGCGGTTTGTCCGTTGCGTGATAGCGTTCAAAAAAATCCGAATGAACCAATCCAACCCTTTGGCGTTCGGTTTAACTGGTTCTGATTTCTAAACCCGATCTTGTACTTGTTGTACTCTCCATTTTCAGTCACAGGTCCAAGGAATTCGTGGCTCCGTGGGTATGCCCACTCCGCTAGCAACCTTAGAGTTGTAGGCGGCGCAGGTTCGATTCCTCCCTGGGTGTATTTCTCTTTCTGTGTCGGTCACTGTGTGTCAATTGCTTGATATTGTATGTGTTGTGTCAATTGTTTAATAATGTATTGTGTCCGGCGCAGTATGGTCAAATATAACCCTTGGCGCCATAAAACCCCAATACCAACCAATCAGTCACTGGTCCAGATTTAATGGGGCCGCGGTGGCCCGGTTGGAAGAGTAACGGACTCCAGCCAAACACCGTGTTCAAAGGGGGCCAGTGCACGTTAAATCTGTCGTGGCCTCGTATGTCCTCACGTTGGTGTGGTGTGGAAGTTTGGAGAGAGGGGCGCCAGCTCAGGTGTTGCCTCGTCATCTGACCAAATTACGTGGTGTCCTGGGATCTTTCCCTTTGGGATTGATCCCGGACCGTCACCAATAGCCCATTGTGTTGCTCCAGTGTGACGTTAACTGATAAATACCAATACCAGATTTAATGAGCGTTTTTATAATTTTAACAACATATTTGACTAGCTGTTAAAAGCGTATCCACCAAATATTTTAAATTATAGCATGGCTGTCTTTTGAGCAATGTATTTTGATGAGTACAAAAACTTATGTTTCCAGTAATTTAAAATGCATTTTTAATGGTAGGTAGGTATTTTAATAATTTTAATAAACATCTCACTAGGGCAACATAAGCCTTTTTTAATGAGAGTATGATTTGGGATACGGCACTTGTTGAAATTATCAATTTCTTCCTAATTTTCAATATTGCTTTTTTTTAACACATGGGGCTTGTTCCATATCCGAATAACTACTCTGAACAATGCTTCAAAGGATCCATTGATTGTTCGCACTCTTCAATATAATTAATCTAAAGAAATGTAACTTAAAATTTAGTGTAAAGAACTGCAATCAAAATTTTTTTATAGATGCAACGAATTCATCAGTGAAATGATTTTTTTTTACTTCACACATTTGAGTCGCATCAACATGAACGAATATTACTGTTAAGTGATATATACAATTGCTAGAAATGCTTCTGCTAATTCTGACTAAGAAATTTAAATTACATAGTATGAATTTATTCAATTTTTAAATTTCAAAATTTAAATATCTTGTGTTCAACAGATGTGTATAAAACTTTATTTGCACATTTTGTGTTTTAGGTGACTCATTTTGTATGTACATAACCAGTGGCATAAAATTTTTTGGACCTAATAAATAAGGTTGCAGGATTCCATTAAAACCATATCATAAATTTTTGTCAGAATTAAGATTAATTTTATACAAATTTCAGAACTTTTTTGCATTATATATTTATCATATATGAATTTTTGTATAGTTTTAGTTATTTTTATATAAAGTAATTGGTTGAAGACTTGTTTTTGAGATCATGTCACCAATAGAAAATAAAAAAGGACCTTGCAACAAAATTCATGAAAAATTTCTTACTTTCTCATTAACATTTAGCTTGCAAAAAGTACTTTGTGAAAAAATGTTATTTGTAAGCTAATAGTAAAAATGAGACAAGACAAGGAAATATACATAAATTGAAAACAAATATTCCTATTCAATTTTTTCCTGAGCATTAATAAGTATTTCAAGTATACAAAAAGAGTTTATATATAAAATTTGAATCTTTTCTCTGATCAGCATAGACTAAGTGTAATAGCATTCCCCAGAACATGCCAATTGAGTGTAATTTTGAGCATGCAATAACAAGTCAATTATTAAAATAGCATTCCGCCATATTCCATAATCTATTTTGTTAACATACTCAACTATCCAATTGGCGAATTAACTTGCATTTCGAATTTCATAAATACAGAATAGTTATGCTAGCAGTCTTAAAGAATTCCTAGGGATCAATGCATAAAATTTCCCAATTAAATTTGAATCAAAATTAACCAAGTTTAAACAGAACAAAATAAAAATATTAACATTCCCAATTAAAGATTTATGTGGAAAATTGGAATGCTTTTGTGATATGTAGAAAAATTTTTCATTATGATTGTCTTTATTTTTTTCATAAACAGACTACTTAACTCATTTGATATAGTTAACTTATTTGAATAAAATAGCGTGTATCTTGTTTATAGCTATTTTATTTTCAATATTGATTAACTTAATACAGAAAGGAAAATTAAATTTAAATTTTGATTTAAATCGATTTTTTAATGAAAATCACTTGATATAAATTGGCATGCCCTGGTTTATATCCCTGCTATCCCTCAATCAAATACATTATATTTCGTAAGAAATAATGCTTTGGAAGTAGTACCGGTTTTATTCCATGCTTTTATTATGTGTAATTAATTGAATTGCTTGAAATGTCTGACATTTTCCCATTGTTTTTTCAGCCCAGCCCCAATTTCTGCTTGGAGAAAATCAAGAAGAAAAGGAAGGCTGGACAAAAAGTCAGCCCAGTAAGTAACACTTCTTAAAAACCTTCCGCAAAAATTATGTGCTTTCATTGCAAATAGTACAGCTTTGATGTATAGACTTGTGGCAAAGCTTTTCAGCATGTTTTTTTGGCATGCTTTTTGTAGCGAGTTGTGGAAGGCAAAGGCAACCCTGCTTTATTAATATATTACAACCTCGCAAGTATATAAATCTTTTAAGTTCTGGAAATCACTCTTTTAGATTTGACCTTGTTTCGAGAATTAATATTTTTTATAATCATTAATATAGCCTGGTTTCATTTGAACTAATCAATTGTTTAACCTGGACAAACTTCTATAACAATATTTCGGAAAAGTGAAGATGCTTTAATTGAAGTTAATACTTAGTAAGAATGTGTTGTGTGGATTATCGAGTTTCTTTGAAATTAACCTATCACAAAGCCAGGATATTTTGTAAATAGATGCATAATCCCAGTGCAAATTTTATAAATAATTGTGTGAGCATTTCCAAAAATTTCTTATACATCATATTTTAACTTTGGTCTTAAGCATTTTTATCAACACCTTTTGTACCTTATCACCTGTTTTATCAGATGTGGATCATCCTCCTATATTCATAACTTTTTACATTTCTACATTGCTCATGCATATTTTACATTTGCAATGCATTTATTCCCTTTTTTATTGCATTTAATATTTAAACTAAATTTATTTTTCAAGGTTAATCCATCTTATAAAATTCACATTTTTTATCCTGCACCTTTTATGGTATTTAAATTACATGATTTCATCTATAAAAATGTAATCAATATATTTTTAGCCCTACACTTTACTTATGTTGATGACATGTTTTAATATATCATCGACTAATAAGTGAAATAAACACTAAGTTAAAAACTTAGTTATGAAAGGGAAAATTCTAATCCCTGTTAAATTAAAAGTGAAGACATAAGTACTTTATAAGCTGTTGTATGCCAACAATACTTGTTTTTTGCATATATTGATTCGTTTGCATTTTTTATGTTTATCATGTGTTTTAACTATTTTTTAATGTTGGTGTAATGTTCTATGAATCTATTTTTATTGAATTTTATTTTATTTTATCTTGCATTTGGTGCAACTTGCTTATTTCTGGATCTTGTGTCAAAACTCAACCAACCTTAAAAATGCATGGAAATATTGAAATAAGAATTAAGTATTGATAAATGGGGTGTTAGATTTAAATCAAGTCATTTTTTTTAAATCATGATCCAAATCAACAAACTTCAAATTTTAATTAAAGTCGAAATTGAAATAACCTGGGACGAAAGAAAACATGTTAACTTTTCACTAGTAGATGTTAAATTAACTTCTCTCTATTCAGTGATATCTAAAGAATTACCCCTTTTAATTGAAAATAAACTTTTCCTCCTTTTGTTTCCCTGCATTAAGGACAATAGTATTGATTGGGATGCAGTGGTGCCAATTACAGGAATTATACTCCAGTTAACTTGGAGAAATTATTGGTATATCTAAACACATTATTCTTTATGTGGTGGTGGGCCTAGCCTTATAACTAAATATTAAGACCCTAGGAGTTCGGTTCCCCTTTAAAGTGTCAGGGTTTTGACAAAGGGAGTGCTTTCCCCTTCTTCAGTCAATTGGTCTCAGCAGTAGTCTATTTAGACCGGATCATCAAAGGAGAGCGATGACAGTGATAGATAGCAAAGCTACTTCCCAGGTCCCACAATACCCTAAGTATACCTAGAATCTTCTCAAGTGTGCTTCTCAAATGTTTGTAGAATGATTTTCAAATAGTGAAATAATTCAGGGGCCCAAGATATATTCGACTGATCCATACAAATATTCTTATACGTGTTTGAAAAAACAAATATTTACTGTAACAATGGGAAACTTTGAAATTATAAATTTATATATTTTTCTTTTAATGAGTAATTTTCTACTAATTGTAAATAAGTTAAATTCTAGCATTGATTTTCTTCCCCACAAAAGTTTGCCACCATTACACAGATTTACAGCATAATTTTTGTATAAATGAAGCGATGAAATTATTTATCGCAGTTGAGTTAGACATGAGACTTAAAGCAAAGCTAAACAATAAATATTCAATACTTGCTTTGTTAATGTAAAATACCCTAAAGAGTAACCACAATGGATATTACCCCAAAGGTTTTCAGATTTTAGGTGTTTACATATCCGAGAAGAAATGAGTAGAAACAAAACCGTACACATATGGTAAACAGTTATTTTGCACAAATAACTTTCAAAGAAAGGAAGTATGGGACGTTTGGAATCTTCTTGATTTTGAACGATTATTTTTATTAAATTTTAATGGTCTAGTTATTTCAGACAATCCCTGAGAACCCTAATAGACTAAAATGGCATCCGGATAATTAACGATTCATACAGAATACAAAAATGGAGGAATTAAGTAAATCCCGAAACATTTGCGATTTGTTTCATATAAATGGTTGAAAATAATTTTATAAATCCATACAAATTATTTGAGTGATAATGGTTTGATGTAGCCTCAAACAGTTTTACATAAAAAAATCTAAATTTCAACCAGCATTTTCGAGGATCTGTGTCATTTATTTTGTCTTCCTTTGAAAATGAGTAGCCTGGTTGGAAGAGTAACGGATTAGCAACCGGAGGGTTGCGAGTCTGAATCCGACCAAAGACCATCGTGTAAAAGGGGGCTGGTGCAAGTTAATTCTGTCGGTAACCTGAAATATCCTCACATTGGCTAGGTGTGGAAGTTTGGAGAGTGGGATGCTAGTTCAGAGATAAGATCTCGTCATCTGACCGTGTTTCAAAATTACGTGGTGTTGTCCTTGGATCTTTCCCTTCGGGTTTGATCCTGGACCGTCGCTAATAGCCGTTGTCTTGCTCCAGTGCGACGTTAATTAAATACCTATCTACTGAAAATGAAGTGTTTCTCAACCGCCGGTCTCAGCCAATTACCTTGACCTAGCATTAGTTAGATCGGATCGTAAGAGGTTATCCTCGGATTTGTCATTTTTGATTCTAAGGATTTTTTATGATGAAATGTTTTATAGTCATAATATTCTGAGAATATTCGTGAATGGTGCCAAAATGGACTCAGAAAGACTTAATAACATCTGTATAGATAACATCACTGACCAAGTAACTGTAAAGAAAATTTCTCCACTGAAAATGAAGATCAAAGGAGTCTATTGGGGTCTCAAATCTGATAATACTAAATACTGTTTCTTCGCAAGTTCTCCTAGCAGTGTAAGTTTTCGTTCGAAAATCGAGTGACGTGATTTTTTTAAAGTAATAAGCCCTAAAGATTAAAATTTTAATATGAATAAGAGACGAGGGATTTCGTTTAGCTTTGGCGTACAGAAGTCTCGTATGGAAGGTGTTTATAGCCCAACAAATATAAATATTTGGTGATCAGAATGAGATGAAAATCAGCTCAAATTATTTTAATTTTGGCATGAAAATATTTACAACGCGTTGCAAGATTTCATTAGTCCAGTTATTGATAGCTAATTTCCTCCTCCATTTCCTTATAACCATGACATAATTAATAATTGTTTTTTAATGCATGCACTTTAAAAGAATTCTAAAGGTATTTACAAGTAAATTTGTTGAAACCGGACCCTCTTATAAAACACTATCTGAATTACCCGGCATCAATCGAATTGTTTGTAACTCATTGTAATATTCAATAGTAGTCCTATGGGGATTTCGAATTGTTTTTGAGATCTCTCTACAGACCCAGGACAAATCAAATGGAGTTAATATCTAGACTGTTTCTCGCAGGGTTTTAAAGAATGAGTGTAGCAAATTCGATGTGAATTGATCAAACTGTGATAGTAAGGATAATCTGTCATTTCTATGGGGATTTCGAGGGCAGTTCGAAGAGCAAGAGATTAGCAAACAGAGGGTTGCGAGATCGAAACTCGGTCCAGCCAAAGGCCGTCGGATACATGGGGACTGGTGCACGTTAAATCTGTCGTGGCCTCAAGTGTCCTCACGTTGGCGAAGTGTGGAAGTTTGGAGTGGGGTGCCGGCTTAGGTGTTCTTGACCGTGGTTCAAAATTATGAGGCATTGTCCTGGGATCTTTCACTTCAGGATTGATCCTGGACCATCCCCCAATAGCCCGTTGTGTTGGCTGCAGGGTGACATTAATTACCTACCTATTTGGATTTCGAATTGCTTTTAGCCCCTTCTACTGACCCAGGACAAATAGAACAGGATTAATATTCTGTATAGCCTATGTTTCCCGCAGACTTCCAAAAATTGAATGTTCTAAATCTGGTGTGAATTCGTCTTCAAAATATTCAATGTTTATTCCTATGGGGATTTTGAATTGTTTTTATCCTTTCTCCAGACCTAAGACAAAAGAACGGGTTAAATATGTAGTCTATATTTTCCACAGGATTCTAAGGAATGAATGTACCAAATTTGGTGTGAATTGGTATGACAGTGATCGTAAAATATTCAATGTTATTCCTAAGGGGATTTCAACTTGTTTTGGCCCCTCTACAGATCTAGGACCAATTGAACGGGGTTAATATATAGCCTACGTTGCCAGCAGGATTCTATAGAATGAATGTACTATATATTTGGTGTGAATTGTTCAGACAATGATTGTAAAAATACTTAATGCTATTCCTATGGTGATTTCGAATTGTTTTACCTCTTCTGCATACCCAAGAAAAATAGAACGGGGGTTAATATGTAGCATACTTTACCTGTAGGGTTCTGAAGAATAAGTGTACCAAATTTGGTGTGGATAGGTCAAACGGTGTAGATTTGTATAGAGGACAGAAAGACGCCAACTCAGCTTTGTATACAGATGTCTATCCCCTTGTTGCATTATGTGCATTAAATATATTTTATTTCTGATCTGAAATGTTTATAATTAAATAGAATACTGCAGGTAAAATAAGAAAAGCTATACAAATACAATGATTTGGGAAATTCAGATTTAAAAAAAAATTTAGTCGCACCTGCTAGTAGCATGGTGGTGTTAAAGAATTTTAAAGACAAGTACGAAAGGGAAGTACGAACAAGTACGAAGTACTTGTTCGTACTGGCAAATGTTAACAATTTTAGGGCGGTAGGATGTCTCATTACCTTCAAATGGTAAAAGTTCGATATAGGTATGTTCTAGGCATATTAAGACTATATTCTTTCGTTTGATAGAGTGATATCTAGGAGGTGTCCTAGAAGTGACATACAAGAGCGCACCACCCCTTAAAAACTAAATTATGTTTTGGGCAAATTACATTCATACGAGGCGAAAGGTCTTTACCCATAGTTTCTTTTTTTTGCAAAACATATTTTATTTAATATGATTTTCAAAGGGTTAATTATCCATTGTTAATTAATGTTTGAGAAAGAAGCAAACTAGAGGTTTTGGAATTTTTTAATTCTTTATCACATCGATGGCCCGCAGGCTTCACCAAACCTATTAGAACTCCGTCAATTATCGCACTTCATCAAGTTTCCAATACGTAGAGAAATATTAAAAAAAACAATTATGCGTAATTTAAAATGTATGTCTTGTGATTTTGGCTGCAGCAAAAATCATAACCTTTAATTTTTTAATTTTAAATCTTTTTCCCTGAATTCAAGTCCTTTCGTGTTGTTATTTGCTTTTTGTTTGGTAAATTTTAATCGAACTTCAAATGAAGCATTTAAAAATGTTTTCAACTAAAAAAGTAAAAGCAAAATAGCAGTGAGAATACATTTTCGAAAAGTGCGTGTGGATTCCAAATTTCCAATTCAACTTCTTTTTCTCGAAGAACCCAAAAATAGACGCTTCCAAAGTGTAGCTTAACAAAGACAGGAATGCCCTTGTGATACTCAACGAACACGCCAAAGGCAGTGACTTGAGGGAAGCATTTTAGGGATTGTCCGTTCCCATCAGGACCCCTCGCACAAAAGGGCTCCAGTCATGCCCTCTCATTAGAGGACACGGGTGGTCGAGGGGAAGGAAAAGTGACCGTTCAAAGATTCTCGGGGTTGACACTTAAGCTTACATTTTGGTTTACGAGATACCTCGGGGTTGACACTTAAAACTGGCATTTTGGTTTACGAAATATCTCGGGGTGGCCGCCTGAAGGGTTAAGATCAGTTTTAAGATTTTTCTCTTTGTAAAAACAGTATTCCAAATTACTGCTTTGGAATGAGGGAAACCCATTTAGATTTTAATGTTTATGTAGAAACTGCATTGATTAACACATCTCATCTAACAAGTTAAAACAACAAATTAAAATCATGAAAATCTGATTGTAATAAAAATCTTATTGAAAAAATGAATCCAATTTTTTATTAAAAAAATTATGACTAATGGTTTGAAACAGCTTTTCCATGCGAATGACAAACAAGGTCGTCATGGGAAACCAAATGCCCAGTTCTGGACAAGGCACAAAATTTACAGAGGCTGAATTTTGTACAATTACAACCTTGCAAAATATGAGCATTGGCTTTTTTCAGAGTTGTATTTAATTATTTATAGACCAGCTATTAGGGATGCATTTATTAGGCTTTTCTTGGCAGCTAACTGCAGATGACGCTGGTGGATTTTGGTAAAACATGCTTTCTGTACGTATTTCATATTGGATAATCGAAAAGTCATTATTTTCCTGTGGTATGTTATTTCCACCGAAAATCTCATTGGTTGAACCATATAATGCTTAATTAAAAAACATTCTTGGATGCAGTTTAAAAATTATCCAAACCAAATGATTGTTTAAAAATAGTTACAATTCATGTTATTGAAATATTTGCAGACAGTCATATTATTTCTACTTTTCCCATTCAATGTTTCTAACCACTAAAATATTGCTTCATTTCTGCAATGTTCAAAAAGAAAAGAAATCGAATCTGAGTTGATCTAAAATCGTACTTCAGATTCAGTTTTAAAAATTATTTTGTCATCAAACTTTGCATGTACAATAATATCTTATTGATCAAAATCTCATGATCAGTAGCTATCATCAATAATTTCAAAGGAATTGGAATCATGCTAGTTCTATTTTCACTTACTGAAGAAATACATGCAATTTCCTTCTCGCTTTTAGAAATATAAAAAAATACTTTTAAAAATAAATCTTGTACAGTGACTCGATGTGCTGCTTGAAAGCTCTTCAATGCTTCAATGTCCATTTAAAAAACACCCTTTTATCTTAAAAATAATTTATTCAGTTTCACTTTTCAAGGAAAGCGGTTACAAGCTATTGTTTTACCTTATAATACTCCATTTGGTAATGAAACAGCTGATTTAGCTGCAAAAGCAACCTGTTATGTAAGATGGTGTCATTCCTTTATGATTTATTTTAAAATCCACACACTTCATTTTTATCATGGCAATATTTATGGGATCAATAAACCAACAAGCTACTCTGCATCCAACTATCTTAAAATGGATGCAAATTGTTTTAAAATAGACAAGAAATAATTTTAAAACATGATTAAGGGTAGATCACACTTGGTCAAATATATCTTGTGAAACTTATATCAGTATACACATGGTGTTAGATGACATTAAACTTACCTCATTTCTGCCTCTTCATAAGCTTTATTTACAAAATATATACACAAGTTCTTATAACTTTGTTCGGAATTATTACGAATCGACTACAGCTTTCGAGTCGTAATCTTAAAAAGCTTAATTCTCGTGGAATAAAATATGTAAACACAAAATAGGGAGCGCTGCTTAAAATCTGAATCTGACACATGGTATGCAATGAAATTTATTTGCCCAAATTTTAGAGTTCACCGACAACACTACTTTTTTGCCACTACACATGCATCTTTCAATCATATCTGATAACATCATTTTGTTCCATTATATCAGATAATTACAATTTTAACAAGGTGTGCAGTTTTTTATCAATGCTTAAATTATAGGAAATGGCATGACCTTGGTTTGTAAATCTGTATGTTCCCAGGAATACAAATATATGGTTATCAAAATTGAATGGAAGTTTTGAATCCTTATCTACAGATTTGGAAATGCAGCAGTGTAGCATCTCTTAAACTTGGGAAAGAAGTGGAACTAATCAATTAACTAAATCAGATTTATTTACGAAGGATATCCACACAGATAGATGCATGGACACTTGTATAGATAAAGAAAGCAAAACAATTTGAATTTAGCTTAACTGTTGCCCCATACCAAATACTAATATTTTATTGTTCTCAATGTGCCCTAATAAAATTTTAATTCAACAGTTTTTTGGTCTCAAATTGGGTCATGGCCAATTTTTTTTAAAGACTGCTTGCAATTTGATCCTCTGTTTTAATGTATATCAAATCCAATGTTCCATCTGCTTTTTGTCGCACAAAGTAGTAGGGAATGTCAATATGATTTATCCTCTTGTGATGTTTGTGATTCTTTTAAGCTCTAATTGTAGACACTGTCTTTGTAAATAGCAATTGGGTTTTTTCTCTATCTTATTATACTGAGCTCACAAATGATACCTAGTAGCCAGCAAGATTCACTAGCAGCAATGCTAAATGCCACATTCAGCCTCTATTGATGACAAGACCACAGATGCTCAGGATGCTGTGCAACCATACATTTTAAATGCAAAACCCAGGGTACTTTTTCAATCATTGACATCTGATCCTCAGTCAAACACTGCACATATCCAATTCATTTCTCTGATAAAGTGATTTAAGTTTGATGGTTCCTTTGATGTATCTTAACCTCTTCAATGCTTTCCACAATACTTCATTACTTTTGTCTTGATAGATAGTGTGTGACAGGTATCCAACAGAAAGACCAAGTCTGGTCTTGAACCCATTGTTGCATACATTAAGCAATTGAACACTGCACTTCCTTATTTTTATTTATACGTCAATCTTCACTTGAACTTGTAAGGTCAAGATATCCATCTATAGGTGAACAAGTCTTCTATTCTAAATCTCCTAATACATTTATTTCTTATGATTTCTGATTGATCCAATTTCTAACTTTCTTTTTCTAGATCATGAACTATGCATACCTTGATACCTCTTCTATATCTATTTTTCAATAAAACTTAATAGGCGGTGCAGGTTCGATTCCTCCCTGGGTGTATTTCTCTCTTCTGTGTCAGTAAAAACTTTCGTGTGTATGTCCATTACTTGATGTTAATAATTTTCTTTTATTTCTGTTCTCTTCAAGTGCTTGCAACTCATCATGTATTGCTTTTTTGTAATTTTCTGCCTCTTGCGTGTGTAATGCCAATTGTTCTACCATTCCTGCAAAATAGCACTGATAGTCATACTTGTCAGGTTTTCTCAAACTGGTTTCTTAGTTCTAAACTGTTTTTAACTTTTGGTCCTGTTGAATCAGATCTGGGCTCTTCGAATGTATATCCCTACCTTCACTCTGGTTTTCATCAGTTTTGTCTTCAGGTGTTTCTGTTTTTTTGGTGCTTCCTGTGACACAAAATCAAGTGACAGTTCATCAGGGAATATATCATCTAAAGTATACGTTTTAACATTTATTTACATACACAAGGGCTGAATGACCAATCAATGGCCGCAGATCCTTTCGCTTCAAAATCCAATCTTAACCAAAGAAATGTAACAAATATACTATCATGTGAAACATGAAAATGCTTTCAAAACGGGCGAATATAGAAAGTATAATCAACTAAATGCTAATAGGCAAAATCCTGATAAAATGTAAACAGAAGAATATTGCCAGTGTAGAAAATACTGCAAAGCTGCATTAAAGGGCAAACCAGACATGAATGTCAAATGAGGATACATATCAAAGTGCTACCTTATCTTCTAAGTACCAACTTAATCCAAATGGTATAACAGTTCCGGACATTTATTCCTGAAGATGTTTCAAAACACTTCCTACTGTCATCACAACCTTTGTGAATTTCTATCATTCTAGCTAATTAACAAAATTGCTAAATTCTCATCACCTATCAAAACTATCATTCACATTAAATTCATGTTGCATTAATGGGTTTGACACAATTTACACCTTTTAGTTAGATATTCCCTTTTAAATATTTCACAATTTTTAGTTTTTCTTGATACATATACCTTTTAATTAAAATTCTTTTGTTACTTGGTATAACTCCCTTATCGTGACGAATCTGGTAATTAAATTATCGACATTTCTTTAACAGCATACTCATCAGCATACGAGTTCTCATATTTTTTAAGGTGATCTTATAGTAGCTGTCAGAATAAAAGGACATTTAACTCAGAGGAACCCATTTAAGTCACTGGCTGTTGTGGCACAGTGGGTATGCCCATTGCGCTAGCAACTTTCGAGTTGTAGGCAGCACAGGTTCGATTCCTGACAGGTGCATTCTTCCCAGGGTGTATTTCTCTTTTGTGTCTAAAAACTTTCATTGCATGTGTATGTCTAATGTTTGTGTCTGGCACAGTATGGCCAAATATGGCCCTTGCACCATAAAACCTGAAAAACAACTGACCTATTTAAATCGAAGAACTCTGGTTTCAAACACAGAATCTTACAATATCCACTTTATTTTCATTTAGAAAGAGTACGCTGAATCCTTTCACTTCATTTCCATAGGCAACAAGCAGTCCATTTCTACTTTTATAATTTATTTATAAAGGATATCACAGATACAGTAATTGAATAGAAAAAGAAAGCAAAAACAATTTCGAATTTAATTGAACTGTTACCACATGCCAAATAATATTTTGTTGCTTTCATCAAAAAGTATCAAGCCATCAAAGACCATGAATTTTTTCCAGAACCTAAACCTAAAATGCAATGTGTTTTTGTAAAGTTTACATAATAATCTTGTACATAATTGCTTTTTAATAGTGGAATATCACTAGGTATGGATTTTTCAACTTTTGTTTTGATGCATTACTAGCATGCCCAAAGCATATGTCTGCATGATCACGGCGATGCCGCCTTGCCCAGCCATTATGAAACTAGCTGCTTTATACAAACTTTGCTATTAATTCTCAATAACTTAATTCTCAATAACAAATTCTTTATAGGAGTTGAAAGCAGAAAACTTGTTTTATTAATTCTGAAATGGCACCAACTCCAGCAAAGTACATTCCAAAAACACGAAGCAATTGCTTCGTCCCCAGATTATTTTATTTTGTTGATGCCACTATAACCCAGCTATAACCATAAAGTTTTAATTTTCAGGCAGCAGTGCAGAGAGCTGTTGCTGCAGCTGCAGTACCTGTCCAGGTACAACCACCACCACCACCACCCACACCTGTTGCAGCTGCTCCCCAACCTGCAGCATTGCAGCTTCCCGCATGGCAACCAAGAGTTGTCCTACGGGACATTTTCGTAGGCTCGGTGAGACAACTTGCAATATTTTTATTTAAAGGTATTTTTTATTAAAGTGTGAGTCACATTAAGATGTTATAATCTTTTCAGCCCACCATTGCCTGCATCAATATGATGCCCAAAGTAGTCCTGCGAAATGTGCTGGATGGCACGTTGGTAAGAACTTTATTTTTGTCCTCGTAAAATAATTTGCTTTCATTTTCATAATTCACCATGCACTAGACCAGTTTATGTCAATTTAGATCAGATTTAAATAAATTGATTTAAAATAAACATTCATTTGAATCGTTAGTTTTAGCTTTCTTTTTATTAAAGTAATGTGTGAAATTAGAAGAACCTGGGACAGGATTGCATATTGTTATTTCCAAATAAATTTGGAACTTCAACACCCCAAGAATAATCCTTTTTCAACTGGAAATCATCTGCTTTCCTATGAAAATACTAGAGAAATTATTATGAATAACCAATAATTAAATCCCTTTATCCACTGACCAATAGGTGTCAATTCTTTTGCATCTAAAACCTATACTTAAATGTAAGCACTAGAATTTTTTTAAGCACTAGAACAATTTTAGCTTGCCAAATAACTGAGTGGTTTATTTCTGTGGTCCTTCAGTTGATCAGGCCCTGGTTTCAAATCCTGGTGTAGGCATAGATGTTTATAATGGTTTGGAATCCACTTCAAGAGTCATTATGTCAACCTAATTTAATTAGCCTTCATGTAGCTCAGTATTTTTTCATGTGTCCGATCTGCTAAATCAGAGCAGCAGTAGTAGCCCAGTTGGAAAAGTTGCAGATTAACGACTGGAGGATTGCATTCCAAGACTCGTTCTAAAGACAAGTCATATACATGGGGGATGGTGTAATTTTAATCTGCCATGTCCTCAAATGTCTGAACCTGAACGTTGGCATAGTGCAGAAGTTTGGAGAGTGGGCTGCTAGTTCAGGTGTTGACCCCTTCATTTTGACCATGGTTCAAAATGATGAGTTGTCTTCTGACCTTTCCCTTTGGGATGGATCCCAAACTGTTGCCAAAAACCCATGGCCAGCAATGTAGACAAATGCAGTCTTCTAAAGGTAGATTATTTCCTTGGTCATCTTCTGCAAAGCAATTAATCTAAATTTTCTGGGAAGTCTGGACTCCATCTGGCTTTCATAAGGTGTTAGGTCCCAATGGTGTAGCCTGAAAGGACCTCCAAAGTCCAAGCCCTTGAAAAGTGTTGGTTTTCGATTTTTAAAATATCTACATTTGCACTACTAGAAATGTGCAAAATTAATCTTAATATTTATTTAAAATAGCTATTTTATAAAAATCACTAATTAATCATACCTGTGTTTTGTGATACATTTAGTTCTCATTATGAAATATGATGTAATGATAATGTGGGGAATTAGGCTACTTCTGAACCAATGCGATAGTTTAATATGTATAATACATGTTATGGTGCTTTTACATATTAAATGAGCTCTACTTCATTTCACAGTATCATTTATTACAGCGTTATGAGTAATTTTAAAACATTCCTTTTTTTTTCAAGTAAATCAAGGTCTTACTGACTTTACATTGTTTGGACTTTTTTTCTTTCTGTTAAATGTTTTGTAACATCCTTATAATGTGTTTAATTTTTTATTTAGAGCCCACCACCAGCAGAGGATGAAGTACCAAGGAAGGTGTAAGTTAATTTCTTCATACTTCCCTTCAGTTATATTTATATTAATATTTGTTTGCAGTCAAAAATAATTGTATTTTTATCAATGCACATTACTGTTGAGGTACGAGTTTTCTGTAATTTAATAGATATTTCTTTGTAACCTTTATGCTTCTTTTACATGTTATCAAAGACTCAATGAGTGAAAGCTTTTCTTTTTTCAAGTTCGTAATTATGTATCCATTTAATTTTTCAAATCAATCAATGGGATGTAAAAGGAAACTATTCTGTCCCTAACTGAGGTGTGGTGGAATTGATCTTAAAATACATGATCCCTCCAATGAGCTTATTCGTTGAGAATTTAACAGGGAGCATTCAAGGTAGAGGGATCGATATGTTCTCTATAGCCAGAATTTACCCATGTTCTTCAAGCACTCCAAATATTAGGTTCATGCACTTATTCAGAGAATAATTTCGACCCAATTTGCCCAGTCTTCTCTTTGTTCCCTCTTCCAATCGAATTAGCATAATTTTGAAAGCTCAATATGTTTAATGATTTTTTTAATTGTTTTTAGATATGTTTTTGTATAATTTATCTGGTGATAAGAGCAAGATTTCGATTGCATTGATTAAAAAGATAGCTCCTTACAAAAACTAGTTAGACCAAAAGTGTTCCATTGTGTGCTCGTGACTACCCCTCTGAATCTGTCCCATCTTGTTGCATAGACCTAGCAGTCTGAACTGCTAATAGTACTGATTGTGCAAGACTTCAAAACAATATTCCTATATATTGCAAGTTTAATTGTTGCTTGGGATCCCAATTCCCTCCTGGGTTTTAGATAAGTTTTCACAATGTATCTGATTAGTAAAATTTCGATTGCGCTGATTAAAATCAAAACTTCAATGGAGAATCTGCACATTGTGACACAAATGGGCAGGTTCTTTATTCAAGTCCTCCAGGAAGATATATGCCAGCCTGGTAGCTGAGTGGTTAGCGCTCTGGTCCTTGATTCAACAAGTATCGAGTTCGAATCTCATTCTCAAGCATAGAAATTCATAGTGGTTTGGAATCCACTTTAAATCATAGCTTCAAGTCTAATTAGTCATCATTTAGCAAAAATGACGAGCAACAAACCAAATCAGGAAGATACTTGGTGCCCTGTTGGTGAATTTTAATGGTGTGTCATCTGACCAAGTAAATCCTTCAATAGGTTAGGCATTCCAGGCGATCTACTTTTCATCGAGTACCTGCAGCTGAGTAGTTTAAAAATGCCATGAATATGGAAGACGGGACTAAAGGACATTGCATGGGGTGTGTGCAAGTTATTGAATGGTGGAGGGAACTCAAGTTGTGAAATTCTGAACACCTAAAATCATAGCTAGTCTAGGGAAATCATTAAAAATAATACAAATTAATATTACTTGCAATTAATTGAAGTTAATGAAATGACAATTTTATTGATTAATGAAAGATGTCTTGCATGAGTGGGGCAAGTGGACCCTGTGACTTTATTTGCACATAAAAGAACATTTTTGTAGTGAAATGGATTTGAAGGAATCCGAATGGAAGAGATTTCGTTGAAAGTGGCAAATGAAGTCAATTAAATTAGATTTTAAGACTCGTATTTCATCTATATTTTAGATGATTAAGATTATTTTTAGAGATCAATTAGAAAAGTCAGGAAACTGAACACCATTTTCTACATTGATATGCTCGTTCAAGTCCTGCTCTTGCCTATGTTGTCAGTATACTTGTATAAATTCCTTTAATGGCAAAATGGTTGATTCGGAGTTTACTTTTTAGACAAAAGAAGAGGAAGGGTTCTGAAGATGATGGACCTTCTTCTAAAAGGAGGAAAGTTTGGAGCCCATCCAGGTAACATCACAATCTGAACCTTTTTATTTATTAAACAGATCAGATGAGTGGTTATTTCGAAACCCTCAGCTCTGATAACTTATAGGCTCCAATAATTCTTGGATTTTGATCAAGATGTATTTAAATTGCATGAAATAAGTGTATAATGAAACAAACTAAAACTTTTAAAATTCATTTTCTAATTAATCTCGGTACAACACAGTATTAAATGAATTATCAGATCATAGTGAATTAATTTTAGTATTAAAGTAGTAGTAAGTTCATTTAAGTAAAATCTCAAGTTTCAGTTTAGTTTTATATCTCTATTTTTATCTATTTAATAAGAGAATCTAACTTGTTTGGGGAGGGAAAAAGTGAAAATTTTGCAGTCGTATGTCTATTTGGATCGATTTCCATTGAAAGGTTTTTGTGTTACATTTGTTTCTATTCATAATTTTTGTGAATATCATTTTTTATTTCATATTGTTAGAAAATATTTTAATAAGAAGCATTATTAGGCAGATTTTGTTTGGGTTCTTAAACAGTAATGTAACAAAACAAGAAATGAATAGGGACAGGTAAAAGCTTGATCAGTATAATTTAAACACATTTTTGTATGATCTGAGGTAGGATTAACTGGAAAGTTATTTTTAAACGAGTAAATACATGTTAACACCTACACTGTATCTAAGTATTCATGTTTTTATTGAAAAAACGAATTTTTTAAAAAAATTTCAGGTTTTGTTTTAAAGTGATGAGGAATGATTTCCTTTTTACTTTAGTTTGAAAAATATTAAATATAGTCTAAAGCATTTATCTCCTAAATTTACTTAGAAGCTGTCAATTACAAATATTTCAGTTTTTTATATTGATGTGAAATTGTATTCAGTTTTACTCAAAAAAAAAAAACAAATTTTAGATAGTTATTGGTTGAAATCGAATGTTGAGAAATAGCATTGAGAAAGTATTTTTAAAAAATCTGGTGGGGGGGGAGTTGAAAAATTGAGAACCAGTTGAAATACAAAAATGATTAATTGGAGTGAGAATGTGCGAAAACTAAAAGGAATCTGAATGGAAATTTGTTTCAAATCAATTTAAGTTTTCTAAAAGTAGCTTAGCTTCTGCACTCCTGAAGTGGTCTCATTTCTATATCTTGTAAAAATTTTTGTGACTTTTCTTCAGTCTACTTGAATATATTACTGTGTATGGTCAATTACCAAGATCCCATTTTTCTTTAATAAACAAGTATTTAATTTGGGAGTTTGGGTTCATTTGCCCCTTGATTTAATGAGTAAATGAAAATTATTTTCTTTGTTGACTCTAAATTTGGGACTTTTAAATGAAAAAGTATAGAAGCACCTTTGTTTTAATGAGCAATAATTTATTTTGTATTGATAAAATATAATTCCATGGATTTTAAATCCTCTGATCATGTCTGCCTGCCGAAGATTGTCATGTACACAGGGGCTGGTTCACATTAAATGTCATGGCCTGAAATCTCCTTACGTTGACGTGTTGAAGTTTGGAGAATGGGATGCCATCTCAAGTGTTGACCTAGTCATCTGACTGATTCAAAATTACGAGACGTCCTCAGATCTTTCCCTTTGGGATGAATCCCAGACTGTCACCAATATCCCTTTGTGATGCTCATGTGTGATATTAACTACCTAGCTCTGATCATGTCTGTCCAATCAGGTAAAATTATTTCATTGCCAAAATCCTCCTAATAACCAGCTCAACAGCTTCGAAAATTTTTGCTTGGGTTGTAATTGGGATTCCTTTCCATAAGTAGGAACTTTTTTGAAAAATCATCAATATCAATGGCATAGTGTCCATGTACTCCCAGCATCCGCTTTGGAAAAAAATTGTAAGCCATCGATTGAATCAAGATAATCTAATGTTAAAAACAAATATAATGTTTGTTTTTGACAAAATACTTAGCAGACATCAGTTTTGATTTAATATGCATTTTCGCCTATGTTGGCTACTTTTCCCCAAACTATGAAACTGATACATATGCAATCGTCTTGATGTAGGATGACTTGCAAGTCTGACACAGCAAAAGCACTTATTGAATAGTAACAATAGTAGCATATTCTATTTTAAAAAATATCAGTCTCCTTAATTTTTAAAAGCAATTTTAGCTACTGAAGACATCAAATCAATTGGCTAAAAACACAATGTGCTATTTAAGTATGAAACAGACATTGAAGATCTTGCCAAGACATTAAAATTTTAAAATAAAAATCTAAATACTTAATAAAGTTTTCATGACAATATAGCAACAATAGATTCAATGTTTTCCTTTCATGTTGCTGCTAAGACTTGAAGATCAAACTTCAAACTTTGTTTGTGTTGCCTGTCTTGTGTTTGGTGCATCTTAACCAGATATGGCTTTTGCAATGACTCCAAAACAACCAACCAGACATGGGTTTAAGATGGCTTGCTCATGGGATCGTCTATTATCTAGTATTCAATATATGAATCTGTTTTACGAATTCTGTCTTATCTAGTATTAAATTGGGCCAAGAATGTGTAACTCAGTTTGTTTCTCTCCACAGCCTGGCAAGTGTACCCGAGCCTCTGTTATCAGATGAAGGGAATGATGCAAGTGATGAATATTCATCCGAGAGGTAATTGATTTTGTTTCCTTTGTAATAAATATTTGAAATCGTATATGAATTATTTTAGACCATTGTCAGTTGGGATGATTTTGAACCATCAGAGAGGTGTTAGTTGGATGAACTCGCCTATTTGTTCGATGTTTTTGATGGATAACTTAATTGTGTCTATTTAATCAATAATCAGCTTTTAAAAAGTTATTTCTGAGAAAGTATTTTTGTAAGCCAATTTCACTCCAGCTGTGTCGTTGCTCAGTGGATATGCCCATTGCCCTAGCAGCCTTCAAGTTCAAGGCAGCGCTGTTTTGATTCCTGTCAGATTCGATTCTTCCCTGGGTGTATTTCCCTCTTCTGTGTCAGTAAAACTGTGTCCATTACTTGATAATGTAAGGCCAAAAAACTCTTGTGTCATAAAGATCCAACAAACCATTTATCCAGTTCCTTTGCAGATTTTTTCTTCCTTCTTATCTCAGCATAAAAAAACAAATTACACTGTCATTGAGTCTGTAAAAAAGGTTTTTGGGCAATGGCAGATTGGTCCTTAAAAATATCTTCATGTATGGCTCCATGCAGTTCTGGATGTGATGAAAAGGCTGCTAATAAACCATCAATGCATATCTATTGATATATTAACTAAAGAACTTCAATAATTGCAGCAGAAATAATTAAACTTGAATTTTAATTTAAATACAACAAAAAAAGGAACAATCACAATTATGACTTGCACATTGGACAACAGAGAATGAACAACATAACCTAGTTAAAAAAGGTTACAGTAAAAAAAAGCACACAGAAACGAATGAAAAATAATTAACGATATCGATAGCAACTCAAGGATCCAATCGATACACTCAGGAGTGTTGAAAGGTAAAATCTGCCTTGTGCCGCCATCTATCGTACAATAACAAAGGGACAAATTAAAGTTCACTACTTCAACACTTCCCCTTGAACTTCTAATTTTGTTATGTTCATCACACCAAGAGCTGTTCTTAACCCTTGAAAACGTTTCTTTGGTAAGGCTTTGGTGAGAACATCTGCAACTTGCAGATCACCATTAATGTGTTCAACATTAATTTCACCATTTAAAACCTTTTCACGCACAAAATGGTACCTAATGTCAATGTGTTTTGTTCGCTGGTGAAACTCAGGATTTTTACACAGTCGAACAGCACTAGCATTGTCAATTAGCAGTGTAGGAACCACAATCAATGGAGCGATGTCATCAAATAGCCATTTAAGCCAAATTAATTCCTTGGCAGCCTCACTTGCAGCAATGTACTCAGCTTCTGTGGTACTCAGTGATACAGACTGCTGTCGACGACTTGCCCAGCATATTGCTGCTCCACTGTATTTGAACAAAATACCAGACACAGATTTTCTAGTTGTTGTATCACTGGCATAATCAGCGTCAGAATATGCCTCTAGAATACCTGGTTTAAAGCCACACTTGAAGATTAAACCCAGGCCTGCTGTTCCCTTAATGTACTTTAATACATGCTTAATCATTGACCAATGCCTTTGGTCAGCTTTATCCAGAAACTGGGAACAAAACGACACAAAAAATGAAATATCTGGTCGAGTAGCAACAGCCATGTACATCAAGCTACCCACCGCTTGCCTATAAGGAACTCTGTCATCATCTATTGCTGTAGTTTCTTCCCCTGCAAGATGACACCTTTCCATAGGTGTTGACACAGCATTTGCTTCATCCATATTAAACCTTTTCAGTATTCTTTCAGCATAATTTTGCTGACTGATAAATATATCACCATTTCTCAGTCTTTTTACCTCTATACTGAGGAAATATTCAGCATCCTTATATGTCACTTTGAATTCTCGTTGAAGTTCTTTAAGAAAGTGATCTTGGATTTGTGGGGTAGTGGCAACGAGCCCATCATCAACATACAAAGCTAAGAGTAGTTTTTGTTGTTGATCAACACTACAATATAGACACGGATCAGCTCTGCTCTCCTTCAGACCAAAACGTTGAAGGAATTCTTT
The DNA here is from genome assembly GCA_933210815.1 of Meta bourneti. Taxonomy (NCBI): domain Eukaryota; kingdom Metazoa; phylum Arthropoda; class Arachnida; order Araneae; family Tetragnathidae; genus Meta; species Meta bourneti. Next base: position 93,524,058 of record OW119928.1, on the reverse strand, counting down.
GAACCTTTGGTTCCAACAACGAGGTGATTGTTTCAATCCATACAGGCTTTTGACTAGCCGACAAACCTTCCCTGACTTGTCATCATAGCCTACTGGCTGCTTCATGTATATTTCTTCACTCAGTGTTCCATACAAAAATGCAGTCTTGACATCAAACTGCACTAGGTTTAGGCCTTCACTAGCTGCTACACTTATCACTGCACGAATTGTTTCAAACCGTACAACTGGACTGAAGGTTTCACAATAATCAATTCCTTCCTTTTGGGAAAAACCTTTTACCACTAAACGAGCTTTAAATCTATCAATGTCGCCATTGGCATGTCGTTTAATTTTGTACACCCATTTATTTGAGATAGCTTGTCTTCCTTCTGGTAAATCGGTTAAATACCATGTTTCATTTTCTGCTAGAGATTTGAGTTCTTCATCCATAGCATCTTGCCAGTCATTGGCATTCTCCGATTTTATCGCCTGATAATAATGTTCGGGTTCACATTGTTCTGTAATACAGCATTCAATCAGACGTTCAGGTGCCTTTAATTGCTGTCTGCTTCTCAACTGCCGAACACTCTGTACTTCATCAGGAGCCTCATCTGGATCAAGCTCAAGTGAAGATTCATTGTTAGGTTGCTCAAAAGTGGTTGATGTTTCAACTCTAACAATGGCAGAAGGTGACTCAGATTCAGGAGAAAATATGACATCTCTGGATCGTTCTACCTTCCGTGTACCTCTGAACCACACACGATATCCATCCACATCATCTAAGTATCCAACTAAAATACCTTTTTGACCTTTTGAGTCCCACTTCTTGTGCTTTTGCTTTGGAGTATGGACAAAGCACTCTGTTCCAAGGATTCTAAGATGGTCAAGTCTTGGAGTTTTATCAAAAAACAATTCAAATGGGGATTTACCTTCAACTGCTGAAGTTCCAGCACGGTTTAATATGTGCACAACAGCATTGACAATCTCAGCCCACAGTGATTTTGGCAGGTCTTTTGAAATTATAATAGAACGTGCCAATTCTACCAGTGTTCGATTATTTCGCTCAGCAGTTCCATTTTGTTGAGGTGTATAGGGGGTACTGTAGCGAAATTCCGCTCCCATTTTCTTTAGAAGACTCTTGACGTGTTTATTATTGAACTCCAATCCACCATCAATCAATACTGCTTTAATAGGCTTTTTCGTTTGGGTTTTGAAGAAAGCACAAAATTCTTCAAACATTGCAAAAGCTTCAGACTTATGTTTCAGAAAATATACTTTCCTGAATTTAGAGTAATCATCAGTAAAGCACAGAAAATATCGTGAACCACCCATTGATTCTTGCTCCATAGGTCCACAGACATCAGTGTGTATAAGTTCACCAATATCCTTTGCACGCTGTTGTCGACTCTTGAATGGTAACCTATGTTGTTTGCCAAGTATGCATGCCTCACAAACCTTGTCATCTGTCTTCACTGCAATACCTTGTGAATGTAGCAACTTCTTCACATGCTGTTTGTTTAAGTGTCCAAGCCTCTCATGCCAAAGCTGGAGAGAATCAGATTCATTTAATTGTGCTTCACACTCAGTAGATGGAACTGTGACAATATTATTTACTTCAGGCAAATTTACACTACACAATAATTTAAATAAATTACCACAGCGAATTCCAACAGCAACGACACCCTTAGGTTTCGTGAATTCACAACTGTCATCTGACATATTAAATTTTGACCCATGGTCAAGAGCTTGACTAACAGAAAATAAATTTCTTGAAGCCTCTGGGGCATATAACACATTTTCCAGTACACTATTGTTCCACTTTCCATGTACAAGCATTTTCACAGATATAATACCACATCCATATGCTTTCATAGTGGAACTATTACCAACGCGAATTTCAGTTTTGTTTTTGAACTCTGTGTATGACTGGAACCAGTCACTTCTGTTGGTAATGTGCTGTGTGGCTCCAGTATCAATCACCCATGTGTTGTCACTTTCTGCATTCAGACATTCACTGATAAATACTTCATCGTTGTCAAATTTCCTACCACTGTTTCCATGCATAGAATTACTTTTATTAAATTTACAGTCTCTTTTCATATGGCCTCTTTTGCCACAGTTAAAGCATTTATACTGCTTTCCCTGTTTGTTTACAGTTCTATCAAATTTTGATACACCACTCTTACCTGGCTTTGAAGACTGTCCTTTTTGAAAGCCAGCTTTAGCCAACAAGGCAACTAGTTCATTCTCTTTAGAACATTCTGATGACCTTCGCTGCTCTTCAGAAACTAAAAGTCTCTTTAATTCAGTCAGTGTTTGCTGATCCTCAGATCTTGCACACCAAGCCATTTTTAGTGGTTCAAAATCACTTGATAGAGTTTCCAACAGCTTGCTCATAACAACAAAGTCATTAGGCTTAATTTCTAAATCACTCATCCGTGACACAAGACGTTCTAATTTCGCTATGTGCATAGCCATTGTATCTACTGGATCGCGCACAAATGAAGAGAACTGCAACTGGCATGCATATTGGGCTTGTTTATTTCTCTGCTCAAAAAGTTCGTGTAGCTTCAGCCAAATTTCCCTGGCTGTTTTGCACATGGAAACGAGATCACATATTCTCGAATCCAAAGTCCGTGAAAAAATTCCGCGTGCCGCTCTGTTACCCTTATCAAACTTGGCCAAATCACCGCTGTACTTATTCCGGACATCAGGGGTAGCACTATCAGGAACCGGATCCGGCTTTTCGATTTCACCGGAACACACCTCGAATGCTCCTTCTTTCTCCATAAGCAAGCCTTCGACCATCCACTTCCATCTGACCCAATTTTCTGAGCCAAGAAGTTTATCTGTGCTAAAGAGTTCCATAATTACCCCAGCAAAGTTCCTTTAAAAAAAAAAACGATTCAAAAAAAATTCTCACACGTATTTCAACAAAAATCAAAGTCCTTCTAAATCGCAGAGGGCGCGTGCTCTGGGCCCATAACCTATTGATATATTAACTAAAGAACTTCAATAATTGCAGCAGAAATAATTAAACTTGAATTTTAATTTAAATACAACAAAAAAAGGAACAATCACAATTATGACTTGCACATTGGACAACAGAGAATGAACAACATAACCTAGTTAAAAAAGGTTACAGTTAAAAAAAGCACACAGAAACGAATGAAAAATAATTAACGATATCGATAGCAACTCAAGGATCCAATCGATACACTCAGGAGTGTTGAAAGGTAAAATCTGCCTTGTGCCGCCATCTATCGTACAATAACAAAGGGACAAATTAAAGTTCACTACTTCAACAATATCATTTTCAAATGACCAGAGCAGAGCCTGGCAAGCATAAAGTTTTCCTGTGCAAATTGAAGGCAAGAAGCTCTCCTTGTGTTCCACTGAGGTACCAGTGATGAAAGGGTACTGGAGATGATCTGGACAATTTCTTTTTAAGTATGGACATCTGATCGTTCTCTGAGAGCAGGATGGTACTTTCTCTTGTGCCATATTGTTTATTTGTTTCAATCTTTGCCAATAAGTCGACTCTGATTTCCAGGAATCCCAACATGTGATGAGATCCATTGAAATTTTTTTTTAGAATATTGAAACAATATTTAGAAGGGGCTATTTGTTTCAAAAGACGATCAAACCTGGTGAAACATTTTTTAATTGCTAGTATTGCTGCCTGTGAATCAATGTAAATATTTATTTTAAGGGGCTGACTTTTAGGGACTTCTTTTAGTGCTTCATATACAGCTATTCTGCTTTAAAAACAGGGAGGTTTGAGTTATTCTTGATTTAAATTTCTTTTGAACCGAATTCATCTAACGAAGATGCCATTTCTGGATGAACCATCTTCAAAAAGGCTATCATCCGTAAGAATAGTTATATTGTTTCTGTTTCTATTGTTTGCAGGCCTAGGGCTATTAGAAGTTCAGGTCGGTTCTCTTTTGGAGCATTCAGATATTAGTTGTGTTTTAAATGTCACTGTAGGTCATTGTTTATGTGGAGAGGCATAAGTACTTGGATGAGAGTTGATAGCAATATCAGTTAGCCTATCAGTAGTTCCTATATGGAGAGATGAGGGTCTTTTTTTTAAATCTTGCATGAAATTTCTATCCCTTGATAAATTCTCCTGTCCTGTATCCTTCTGGCAGATTAATTCTTTTAAAGATAAACTGCATGAATGATTTTTCTAGTTTGGTATTCAGATGAATTTGCTGGGCAGGAGATACGAGTTCCACAAATGATTCGGGAGGCACTAGCTTGAATTCTGTCAATCCTTCGGAGGTTGGTTAGGTAGGCTGCTGTAGCCCAGTTGGAAGAGCAACAAATTAGTAGCTGTAGGGTTGTGAAACTCTGACAAGCCAAAGACTGTCATGTGCATGGGACTGGTGTATATTAAATCTATCATGGCCTCCACTGTCCTTATGTTGGGATGGTGTTGAAGTTCGGAGATAGGGTTGACCTCATCATCTTTCAAAATTCCAAGGTGTTGCCTTGGAGCTTCCTCTGAAGACTTGATCCAGGATCTTCTCCAATAGTCCGTTTTGTTGTACCAGTGTGAAGTTAATTAACTACTTACTTTGAATATGTATTGTCTGAATGTTCACAAATTATGTAATGCATGTTGAGAGAGCAGTGTGATTTCTTGACTTGTGTCATATGATGTTTTGTGTTTATATTTAGGAGCAGTCCAATTCCCGAGACTCTATTCCTAGCTTCCCAGGTAATATTCATTTTCTTTCTAAATGATGCATTGTATTTCTCACTATTCATATGCCAGCCTAGGTTAGCAAGGATTGCATGTACAGTCATGGAAAAAAACGAACCAACTCACCTTAAGGGATCCATTAAGAAGTTAATTTAGAGATAAGGTGGGTTTCCATTGAAGTCATACATGCATCTTAAATGAAATGTTGTGGTGGAAAGGAGATAAAAATAGCTACTTGATTAACAGGTCTGTTTGAAGCCATGGTTGGCGTGATGGGAAAGGAAATAAAATAAATGATATGATAGATAAAACTTTCATATTTTTGGGGCCCTCACATTAGTCACTGAATCTATGGCCCTTTGCTTAAGTTCCTGGTGTAAGTAATGTAAACATGCATTGGGAACCAGATGACTGGCTTGTGTAACAGACTAGTATGTGGAAAGGGTAATTATTCTGGAACATCTGAAGAATGTTGCATTTTAGGGGGTTAGTTTTGGAATGTTTCATTTTTGTGTAATGTGCATGCTGTTAAGATCTAAGGATGACCCTCCTCAGGTGTTGTGGGTAGCAGCCATATGGGGTCTTGAGTACATATGATACAGCACTTGCCAGATTCTTATTCCATTTGCTTGTTTCATCTGGTCCTTTTGTATTCACAGATGGAGCAAATGGAAGAGTCGGAGGAGGAGGGCTTGTCCCTCGAAGATGTAGCAGAGGAGCAGCAGGACCGGCCGATGGCCCTCGAAGATGGAGCTGTTGTGGAAGAGGAAGAGGAGGAAGAAGGATTAAAATTTTTGGTAGGTGATTTTGTTCTGTTTTGATTGAATCTCGCATTGTGTGAGGAAAGTCTGGAGCACAGGTTGTGCATGTTAAATCTGTCATGGTCTCAAATTTCATCACATTGGCATGATGTGGAAGTTTGGAGAGGGTGCCAGCTTAGGTGTTGACCTCGTCATCTGACCATGGTTCAAAATTAAGAGGCGTTCTTTGATATTTTTCTCTTTGGGGTTGATCCCAGATTGTCACCAATAGCCCATTGTGTTGCTCCAATGCAACATTAATTAACTATCTACCTACCTGGGGCACAGCTCCCAATTCCTCAGGACCGAACCCTTTATGGAACCCAGAGGGCTGTATGCCTATGCAATTTTGGTGAGATGTGTACCTTTCTGATAGTGACCTCATGCAAGATCATGTCCTACCAGAACTATTTTTTACACATAATATGGGCAGTGAAAATATGAACAGAAGTTAAGAATAAGTTCCGTAAATACCCTGATGTACAAATGAAACTACTGCTGCCTTACTCAGCCTCTTCAAATAATTTTTGGGGCTGCTGTAGCCTGGTTGGAAGAGTAACAGATTAGCAATCAGATGAATGCGAGTTTGAATACAAGAAAAGACTGTCGTGTACAAAGGGGGCTGGTGCAAGTTAAATCTGTTGTCACATTGGCATGGTGTGGAAGTTAGGAGAGGGGTGCCAGCTCAGGTGTTTACTTCTTCACCTGACCGTAGTTCAAAATTACAAGGTGATGTCCTCTGATCTTTCATTTTGGGACTTGATCCCAGACCTTGGCAATAGCTTGTTGTGTTGTTCCAGTGCAATGTTAATTAACTACCTACTTTAAAAAACGATTTTGATGATCCATGCCAATTCGTTACTCGGACAATATCCGTATACTCATGTTCACTTTGATACAGCCATATTATGATTTAGTTTAGATCTGTTGAGAGTATTTATTTTGAGAAAAAAAAGATGGCTGATGAAAATATTTTGTTTTAGTTTAAACCCTTTCGGGAGGCAATGAAGAGGATGAAGGAAAGGGAAAGGCGAAGGTGAGTAACTTCTGAAATTCTTTTGTTTTGTGATTTTGCTTTAAGTGATACAGGACATCTTAAGAGCAAGAAAGGCCTTGTAAATAACAGTGCACTGTGGCCTCTGCTCAATTATTCACTGGAATAAACATGCATATTTTATAAAAAAAACCCAGAAAATTGTATGAAGTAGCAAAACATCCTGAATGCTCAGCCGTTGTCCATAAATTTATGCAGCTTATTTTTCTGTCTGGAATTCCAGGTCACTGATTAGTGGTTTACTGCTCAAAGTATAAGTCATCTGTTTATTATCTAATTGCCTTGATTAGGTCATTATCACAAGAATCATGCACTAATTCCATACACAATACATTTGTTCACAACACTACAGACTAGTGTAGTGTTAAAGTAGAAATAAAAGATTTGAACTCTTATTTTTGAATGAAGTATTCTCTTAAAGTAATATTTTGATAAGATCACTAAAAATTTCCTGCATAAGCTGTTAACACGCAAGTCCATATTAGTCATGAGTGCTGATGATATAGAATGTGGCCTTGGTTTCAAAATTTTTATTCAAATATCTCAATAGGTAAGAATTAAATATGTTGCAATCAATGGTCATTTTAGTTTATTTGAAACATTGAGATTTCCATCACAAAATATCATTACTTTCAAGTGCTATTTCCAGCAATATTCCTTTCAAGTGTTTTGCATTGTCTATGCAGCTTTGTAAAAATTTTGTATTGCTTTGGGAAAATGAAAAAAATAAACCCAATTAGCTCATCTTGAATGGGATACCGTTCCTAATTTTTTTAAAATTAAAATTTGGCGACCCAAAAGATAATAAAACCTGAAGGAAAAACGGATTTTTTAAATGTTCATTTGAGCAAGATGTCAGTTTCTATTTTAACTTCCTTGATTTTCACAAGGGAATTGTGGGCACCTGATCATTTCAGCTTCACACCGTTTCATACTATGATTGGTCAGTGTTTGTCATTTGCAATGGGCACGTTCCCCTACCTCATGCCTCCAATTGATGCTAGCATCTAGATAATTTGTGCATTTAGTCCTACAATTCTCCCGCTGATCACTACTTTTCCTGCTTTTGGAAAAGACTGCCTCACTCTTTTAAGACTGCATCATCCATAGGGTACCAAGAAAATCTTTTGGGCTCCTTTTTAACATGGAGGAAAGAAACAATGCCAAATGGTGTTTGCTTATAAACTAAGCATAAGATTCATCTTTTGCGTCTGATCTAATCTCTGCCCTCCCAGTTATCAATATTACACTACACTCATTTAACTTGTTAGTCAAGTGATGAATGTGCTTTGATGGATGATAGTCACTGAATTTGTTATTCCCTCCATTCCAGGCTCCAAGAATTCCAAAATCGTTAACGTTCTCCAAGGAATTGAAGAGCATTGGTGCGAGCCTAGACTCGAGGAAGAGCAGCAGGTAAGTCTTTCAATTTCTGTGTTCTTTCCATGTTGCTACACCAGTGCCATTGTCCATGCCAACACAATGTTGAGGTCGCCTGTTGTTGCACCCATGTTGCACTCTGAAAGAACATTCAAAATCTCTAAATGGGCAGATCATCACTCCGCTTGAAAGCTTTGACACTGAACACCAACCATGGGATCACTGAAGCAGAACGAGAAAAAAACATCTTGAAGAAATTTATTACTTCATCTATTCGCTCCCATCTTGGAATACAAAATATTTGGAATGGAATACGATTTTGCCTGGCTGTCACGACTCAGGGTAACAGCAAGGCTTATACTGACCATGTACTGCAGTGTTTCAGGGTGTAATGGGAGGCTATTAATGATAATCCAAGACTTGGGACATATTTGTTGGGGGACACCATGGAACTGATCCAATTTTGGGATCAGTTCCATGATAACAAAAATATCATAACATAAAATAATCCTTCCCATTTTAAGTAAGCTTCATGCAAACAATTTTTTTATCAGTTTTTCAATTCATATTTATAAATGTAAACTTTTCTTTATTTTTCTCTTTATGTTATTTTAAAAAGTTGAGGCTTGGTTTTGCTTGACATTTATAGTACCATCAAAAAGGATTTTAAAATCTAAAAGTTATAAAAAAATTAGTTATATTTTAAAATGGATTAGACATCTAATGTATTATTAATTAACTCTCACTTCCATAGTTTGAATTTGATAGTTTTTTAAGATAAAATAGTAAGTTTTTGCTAATAAGTAAGCAATTTGGTTCTTTTTAAAGATATGTGAGTTATTAATTTGCAGAATTTTAAAATAAATAGTTGTCATTTATAAATAAAAAACACAGAATTTGGTCAAATTTTACTCCACATTTCAAATTTACTCCATGGAAGGTATTTTCTGTCAAGTTAACTGTAGGTAGTGATATGTGGCGGAACATGGCTACCTGACCATTTTCTGTCACTTAGCTTATTTTCAAAAACAATATCATCACTTTAATAGTATTTATAATTCATTTTGTAATTTTATTCGACTCGGTTTAGTATTGAGGTTAGCTTTTACTGTAATAAAGTTCCTCTTAGAATCTTTTAAATAATACAAATCTTTTAAATACTTCACTTACCTCTTGTACCAGTGACACGTAAACTGTCCTGGAAACATACCATTACAAAAACATTTAGGCCAAATAAATTAACCCATAATGCTACTATGTTCCAGCACTCGTGGAATTTGTAACTCATGTGAAAGGATTTGACATGTGGTTTACATACACATACAATAACCATTGTATGCTACTTTATTCTGATATATTTACTTTTTTTTATGTTGGGATCAATAGAAATTATCTGAATTTTGAATCAAAACTATATTAATGCTATGGGGAATGGCATGAAATAATTTGTAATTCCCAATTTGGAGTTCACTACTTATGCTGGCAAAATTAGCAATATGTGCCTACAATTAACAATTTTTGTAAATAGATTCTTAATCAATCCCAGTTCTTTTTCCAACTGTGATCTTGTATTCAAATTGGTGAAAATATCCAAAAGATTTGGATATTTATTCAAAAGATTTGAATATGTAAAATGTTTACTTAGATTACAACAGGAAGTGAATCTTTGATTTGTTTCCTGATCTACACATTATTAGATAGTTCAGAGGGAAAATAATTCATATTCAAAGTTCTCATATTGACTGGCAGGTTTAAATTGTTCAATTTACCAATCAATATTACTTATGGTTGTAATTGCTGTTGCAGAATTGCATTTGATTCTTCCCTTTAGTGCTTGTTTCATCTACCCTATAACTTAATTGCTTTGATTTTTTTTTAAATTTTCATTTCAAATTTAAAAACTAGAATTTCCATTTTCCATCAAATGCTTCCAGGTGGAAAATTGGATTGCATGAAAATTCCATGCCTACAAAATAACTGGTATTGTGTTTTGAAAAAAAATTGGGACCTAAAAACATGTTCTGTACATTATTATGAAACTGAATTTCAATCACGTGAATTATTGAAAAAAGCTTGCTTCCAGTTAACTAATGTTTTTTAAGTACCCAAATTTCTAAGGGAGATCTAGCTGTAAGCTTAAGCTCGATACTTAAGAATTTTTTCAGTTTAAAACTACAAAATTAAAATTTTTTATTTTATAAGTTTATGATCAATATTATGTTTTTTAAATTTAAAATTAAGTGGAACACATTACAAATATTATAACTAGCAAATAAGTTTCCAACTGATGTAATAAAATAAATATGAAAAAATTATTTTTATATGTAAAAATTTCCAAGAGTTGGTTTGCAGCTTTAGATAAGAGCTGAAGAGCTTTGTAGCTTAAAATGAATTGGTAAACGGTCCAAATTCCGTGTGCAAAATTTGAATGAAGCGTTTTCAAATCTAGCATTCAACTGAAGCAAACTGGTGTAATATCCCAGTGATATTAAAGTAGTTACATACATAAAAAAACGTTTTATGAAAAGTTTTTATCATGTTAGCAAACTACCTGAATTAAAATTTACCTGCATAATCACAATCCTTAATGTTGCAGAAACATTTCATAAATTAACCTAAATTTTTTTTAACTAATCTTCAACTGAGTTTTCCCCCCCATTTCATTCACTTTGATTGTCTGAGATGACTAAAAATAGTGATTCTCTTGAAAAGTTGCAGAATCGTGATTTAATAATTGAAAGGCGGTATTTTAAATGCTCATAGTCTAGATTGACTATTTAAAATAATCTTTAAGGTATATTAAAGTTGGTAGAGCATTAGTTGGTAATACCACTGAACAGTTTTCTGATGGTTTTATGGAAAATAAAAATATTGGATAACTAGGTTTAAAGCCATTTTAAGGAAGTGGCATTGTTATGCATTGAAGTTGTCTGATGATGTTTCTCTCTTCTCGTGTATGTTATTTAACAATAAGAAAAAAAGCCATATATCAATGAGCTGAAAATCCTGTCCAAAGTATGTGGATGCTAATTGGTAATGTTTTGATAAAGATGGATGAGAGTGACTTACGCATGTCTCGTGAAAGGTGAAGAAAGCATATGTTCATGCGACTACTGAGATCGAAATAATGAAACTGACTTATTCAAAGCAGTTATTTAATTACTGTATGGAACCATTTTGACTCTTCTGTGATAAAGATATGCAACGTTCAGTTAGTCAACTTAGACTATTCTCTACAACCTTCTTCAAATGACTTCTGTTGCAATTGAAACTGCAATAATAAACTGAAAGATATGATGAAAAACAATAAACTGATTGAAGTTTTATGAATTTTTTGAAAAAATGAAACAGCTGCATATCTGCAACTATACATATAAAAAATCATGGTCATTTGGTGACTACACATTTTTGCCAGATATCAGGACATAACCTGATCTGTATTCAGGTATTCATTGAAGATTCTTTGAACTTCGAAAAACGAAAATAACATGCACTTCAAACACCTGTCCATCTTGCCTATTACACCCTGATCATCCAGTCATTTATGTACTCTTCAAGTATTTTTTTGTAAAAACTATCTTGCTTAAAATGCATGCAGTGCAACAAATTGATTATAAATGTCATCAACAAATACATCCTCTGCTAGAACATGTCTGAAACTGCAACAACCTGCAATTTCAAGATTGTTTAAAATGCCCACTCTTAGCTGGCATCTCCTGAAAGAATATTTCTTCACTCATCCAAAAGACTTAATGGATGGAAGTGAAGGAATCTACAGAACTTTCCTTCTGAGAATCACGATTTGCACATAAACCTAGGAGTCTTCCTGATGCCACCTACATTGACAATAAGGTTACTACACGTTACTTCAAGATTGCATTACATCCTGATCCAAATGCATCTTGAACACTACGTGTATCTGATGGATGGAAAGAAAGAGAAGTACGTCCTCTGCAAGAACATTTATCTCTAACTGCAATATGCAATTTCGAGACGAAGTGCACGAAATATTCTCTAAGCTGAATGGCATCTCCTGGAGAAATATTTCACTGATGCAAGACTCCACTGTTGTGTTTTCTGCAAAGTTGAACAAGCATTCTATGACAATCTGCACATCAACTGAGGAGTCTTGGTGCCACCTACATTGACAACAAGGTTACCACACTACACTTCAACATTTCATTGTGTCCTGATCTGATTGCATCTCGATCACTACGTGTAACTGATGGATGAAAAGAAAAAGTGAAGTACATCCTCTGCAAGAACATTTGTCTCTAACTCCAATATGAAATTTCGAGACGAAGTGCACGAAATATTCTCTAAGCTGAATGGCATCTCCTGGAGAAATATTTCACTGATGCAAGACTCCACTGTTGTGTTTTCTGCAAAGCTGAAACTTGCATTCTATGACAATCACAATCCGCACATCAATTAAGGAGTTCTTGGTGCCACCTTCATTGACAACAAGGTTACCACACTTCACTTCAACATTTCATTGTGTCCTGATCTGATTGCATCTCGATCACTACGTGTAACTGATGGATGAAAAGAAAAAGAGAAGTACATCCTCTGCAAGAACATTTGTCTCTAACTCCAATATGAAATTTCGAGACGAAGTGCACGAAATATTCTCTAAACTGAATGGCATCTCCTGGAGAAATATTTCACTCATGCAAGACTCCACTGTTGTGTTTTCTGCAAAGCTGAACAAGCATTCTATGACAATCCGCACATCAACTGAGGAGTCTTGGTGCCACCTACATTGACAACAAAGTTACCACACTTCACTTCAACATTTCATTCTGTCCTGATCTGAATACATCTTCAACACTGCGTGTATCTGATGGATGGCAAGAAAAAGAGAAGTACATCCTCTGCAAGAACATTTGTCTCTAACTGCAATAGGCAATTTCGAGACGAAGTGCATCAAATATCCTCTAAGCTGAATTGCATCTCCTGGAGAAATATTTCACTCATGCAAGACTCCACTGTTGTGTTTTCTGCAAAGCTGAAACTTGCATTCTATAACAATCACAATCCGCACATCAACTGAGGATTCTTTTGGTGCCACCTACATTGACATCAAGGTTACCACACTTCACTTCAACATTTCATTCTGTCCTGATCTGAATACATCTTCAACACTGCGTGTATCTGATGGATGGCAAGAAAAAGAGAAGTACATCCTCTGCAAGAACATTTGTCTCTAACTGCAATAGGCAATTTCGAGACGAAGTGCATCAAATATCCTCTAAGCTGAATTGCATCTCCTGGAGAAATATTTCACTCATGCAAGACTCCACTGTTGTGTTTTCTGCAAAGCTGAAACTTGCATTCTATGACAATCACAATCCGCACATCAATTAAGGAGTTCTTGGTGCCACCTTCATTGACAACAAGGTTACCACACTTCACTTCAACATTTCATTCTGTCCTGATCTGAATACATCTTCAACACTGCGTGGTATCTGATGGATGGCAAGAAAAAGAGAAGTACATCCTTTGCAAGAACATTTGTCTCTAACTGCAATATGCAGTTTTTAGACGAAGTGCATCAAATATCCTCTAAGTTGAATTGCATCTCCTGGAGAAATATTTCACTCATGCAAGACTCCACTGTTGTGTTTTCTGCAAAGCTGAAACTTGCATTCTATAACAATCACAATCCGCACATCAACTGAGGATTCTTTTGGTGCCACCTACATTGACAAGGTTACCTCACTTCACTTCAACATTTCATTCTGTCCTGATCTGAATACATCTTCAACACTGCGTGTATCTGATGGATGGCAAGAAAAAGAGAAGTACATCCTCTGCAAGAACATTTGTCTCTAACTGCAATAGGCAATTTCGAGACGAAGTGCACGAAATATTCTCTAAACTGAATGGCATCTCCTGGAGAAATATTTCACTGATGCAAGACTCAACTGTTGTGTTTTCTGCAAAGCTGAACAAGCATTCTATGACAATCCGCACATCAACTGAGGAGTCTTGGTGCCACCTACATTGACAACAAGGTTACCACACTTCACTTCAACATTTCATTCTGTCCTGATCTGAATTCATCTTGAACATTGCGTGGTACCTGATGGATGGCAAGAAAAAGAGAAGTACATCCTTTGCAAGAACATTTGTCTCTAACTGCAATATGCAGTTTTTAGACGAAGTGCATCAAATATCCTCTAAGCTGAATTGCATCTCCTGGAGAAATATTTCACTCATGCAAGACTCCACTGTTGTGTTTTCTGCAAAGCTGAAACTTGCATTCTATAACAATCACAATCCGCACATCAACTGAGGATTCTTTTGGTGCCACCTACATTGACAAGGTTACCTCACTTCAATTCAACATTTCATTCTGTCCTGATCTGAATACATCTTCAACACTGCGTGTATCTGATGGATGGCAAGAAAAAGAGAAGTACATCCTCTGCAAGAACATTTGTCTCTAACTGCAATAGGCAATTTCGAGACGAAGTGCACGAAATATTCTCTAAACTGAATGGCATCTCCTGGAGAAATATTTCACTCATGCAAGACTCCACTGTTGTGTTTTCTGCAAAGCTGAACAAGCATTCTATGACAATCCGCACATCAACTGAGGAGTCTTGGTGCCACCTACATTGACAACAAGGTTACCACACTTCACTTCAACATTTCATTCTGTCCTGATCTGAATACATCTTGAACAGTGCGTGGTACCTGATGGATGGCAAGAAAAAGAGAAGTACATCCTTTGCAAGAACATTTGTCTCTAACTGCAATATGCAGTTTTTAGACGAAGTGCATCAAATATCCTCTAAGCTGAATTGCATCTCCTGGAGAAATATTTCGCTCATGCAAGACTCCACTGTTGTGTTTTCTGCAAAGCTGAAACTTGCATTCTATGACAATCACAATCCGCACATCAATTAAGGAGTTCTTGGTGCCACCTTCATTGACAAGGTTACCTCACTTCACTTCAACATTTCATTCTGTCCTGATCTGAATACATCTTCAACACTGCGTGTATCTGATGGATGGCAAGAAAAAGAGAAGTACATCCTCTGCAAGAACATTTGTCTCTAACTGCAATAGGCAATTTCGAGACGAAGTGCACGAAATATTCTCTAAACTGAATGGCATCTCCTGGAGAAATATTTCACTGATGCAAGACTCAACTGTTGTGTTTTCTGCAAAGCTGAACAAGCATTCTATGACAATCCGCACATCAACTGAGGAGTCTTGGTGCCACCTACATTGACAACAAGGTTACCACACTTCACTTCAACATTTCATTCTGTCCTGATCTGAATTCATCTTGAACATTGCGTGGTACCTGATGGATGGCAAGAAAAAGAGAAGTACATCCTTTGCAAGAACATTTGTCTCTAACTGCAATATGCAGTTTTTAGACGAAGTGCATCAAATATCCTCTAAGCTGAATTGCATCTCCTGGAGAAATATTTCACTCATGCAAGACTCCACTGTTGTGTTTTCTGCAAAGCTGAAACTTGCATTCTATAACAATCACAATCCGCACATCAACTGAGGATTCTTTTGGTGCCACCTACATTGACAAGGTTACCTCACTTCACTTCAACATTTCATTCTGTCCTGATCTGAATACATCTTCAACACTGCGTGTATCTGATGGATGGCAAGAAAAAGAGAAGTACATCCTCTGCAAGAACATTTGTCTCTAACTGCAATAGGCAATTTCGAGACGAAGTGCACGAAATATTCTCTAAACTGAATGGCATCTCCTGGAGAAATATTTCACTCATGCAAGACTCCACTGTTGTGTTTTCTGCAAAGCTGAACAAGCATTCTATGACAATCCGCACATCAACTGAGGAGTCTTGGTGCCACCTACATTGACAACAAGGTTACCACACTTCACTTCAACATTTCATTCTGTCCTGATCTGAATACATCTTGAACAGTGCGTGGTACCTGATGGATGGCAAGAAAAAGAGAAGTACATCCTTTGCAAGAACATTTGTCTCTAACTGCAATATGCAGTTTTTAGACGAAGTGCATCAAATATCCTCTAAGCTGAATTGCATCTCCTGGAGAAATATTTCGCTCATGCAAGACTCCACTGTTGTGTTTTCTGCAAAGCTGAAACTTGCATTCTATGACAATCACAATCCGCACATCAATTAAGGAGTTCTTGGTGCCACCTTCATTGACAAGGTTACCTCACTTCACTTCAACATTTCATTGTGTCCTGATCTGAATGAATCTTGGAGACTTGAGCATATATTCCTGTTTTAAATAAAAGAAAATTCAATGACAGTCCGTTCTGAAAGTGCAGAGACCATTGCAACATAAAAGTGGTCTGGCTCTACAGGAACATCAAAAGCCTGCAACATGAACATCTAAAACTGATGTCATCAAAGTTCATGAGCTTCTCAGTACTGCAATGCATTTCACTGAGAACATTCAGTGCATTGAACAGACATCGTTGATTCACAATGTTACAGGACTAGATTTCTTGGGAATGACAATTTCCATCCTAAGGCAAGGACACTGCTCAAAGAGGAATCTTTCTACTGCAACTTCTACTGATGACAGATTAAGGAACTTGAAGATGACTTATTTGCTCCAAGTCCTGATCTTGAATACTTTGTCTAACCACTGCAGCTGATGGAACTTGAAAAGAAACCCTAATGTAGAACAGTAACTAGAGCAACAAGCCACCAAGTTCGCTATTAAAGAAAGTTCCTTTTGCAAAAGACGATTTTAAGATTGCATATAGTTCTCATCTGAACACATTTTGAGCCCTAAACATGTTGATGAAACTTGTAGCAAAAAAATACTTGGACATGCATAAGCATCTTGTGATGAGAATGGAAATGAAAGAAGATTCAATGACATACCTGCCTGGATTATCACAGGCCACAGCAGCAGATAAAAAAGTGGTGATCCAAGTATCATTTCATATAAGCTAGTATCCATGCACTTAATAGGCAGTCTCATTATAGCTCAAAAGGGCACCTATGTGGGAAGGAAACCATGAGAAGTTAATTCTAAATGCATTTATGCTTAAGAAATATTTCCCTTGTTATTAAGTCGGATTTCAAATTTTGAGAAAAGGTATTGATAAACAATAGCCTAGAAATACTTTTTAAATAATTTGAATTTCAATCTTAAATTATGTTAAATGCTGCATTAAAAAGCATAAGAGCCATTTAAATTGTATAATAGATTTCACTATTTTTAAAACATTTAAACAAAATTTTTTAACATTGCTTTTTACCCTCGAAAATATATTTTATGCATCTTAATGTGCAGTATTTTGCAACATGAATTAAAAAAGATACTTAATATTTTAATAAACGAATGGGTTTCTTAATATTTCTATTTCGTATGTCTAATCTAGCATTAGAACAGAAACAATCTCTAAAAGTGTCAGTCAAAATATTAAGAATTTTGAGTTACATTATTTTTCATGTACTACGTTTCATAGCTTATAAAATATTTCTCGAACAGAGATTATTTACATCTGAATATAAATTAAATCCTAAAGTTTGAAGACGAATGACTACATCCAGTCATGTAATGGTATGAAGGCAGAGCCTATATGAACAAAGAGGAAATCTCTTCCCTCAATCATATCCTGCAAAAATGAAATATTGTATTCCAGAATAAATATTAATTAAACTTTTAAAATGAGTTGATTATTCACATAAATGCAAGGACTTGTTGATTGGGTTATAAATGTTATAATTAGTTTACGTTTATGACCTGTTATAAATGTAAACTAATATTTTCAATACCCTTCACAAAATTTCAAAATATTTTATTCCATTCAATATTTATTTAAAATTTATATTTAAAAACGATTACAAACCTTCATGCATGCCATTGGCTTGTAAAAATGATTAGTTTCTACGTACAAAAACACCCTAACACCCTTTTAATAAGTACTTCATCTATTGTTAAATGATTGCTCACCTGTCAGGTTGACAAAGGTTGTAAAAAGGTAAAGCCTAACGGCTCTATGAATAAAAAAGAAATAGGGAATTAACCTTTTCAACACTGCTTCAAAATTTGGAAGCTAGTATCTATTAATAAATACTACACATATTACAAAAATGATTGTTCACCTGACAGGTTGGTTGTAGAAAGGTAAATTCTCTGTATGAAAAAAAAGAAATGGGAAATTACCTTTACAACCATTTGCTTCGAAATTTGAAAGCTATAATTAATAAATGCTTCACCTATTTTAAAAATGATTACTCACCTGGCAGGTTGATACTTGGTTGTAGAAAGGTAAATTCTCTGTATGAAAAAAAAAGAAATGGGAAATTACCTTTACAACCATTTGCTTCGCAATTTGAAAGCTAGTATTTATTAATAAATGCTTCACCTATTGTAAAACTGATTGCTCACCTGGCAGGTTGACACTGGGTTGTAGAAAGGTAAATTCTCTATAAAAAAAAAAGATGGGAAATTACCTTTACAACCATTTGCTTCGAAATTTGAAAGCTAGTATTTATTAATAAATGCTTCACCTATTGTAAAACTGATTGCTCACCTGGCAGGTTGACACTGGGTTGTAGAAAGGTAAATTCTCAATGAAAAAAAAGATATGGGAAATTACCTTTACAACCATTTGCTTCGAAATTTGAAAGCTAGTATTAATAAATGCTACACCTATTTTAAAAATGATTGCTCACCTGGCAGGTTGATACTTGGTTGTAGAAAGGTAAATTCTCTGTATGAAAAAAAAAGATGGGAAATTACCTTTACAACCATTTGCTTCGAAATTTGAAAGCTATTTATTAATAAATGCTTCACCTATTTTAAAAATGATTGCTCACCTGGCAGGTTGATACTTGGTTGTAGAAAGGTAAATTCTCTGTATGAAAAAAAAGAAATGGGGAATTACCTTTACAACCATTTGCTTCGCAATTTGAAAGCTAGTATTTATTAATAAATGCTTCACCTATTGTAAAACTGATTGCTCACCTGGCAGGTTGACACTGGGTTGTAGAAAGGTAAATTCTCTATGAAAAAAAAAATTGGGGAAATTACCTTTACAACCATTTGCTTCGAAATTTGAAAGCTAGTATTAATAAATGCTACACCTATTTTAAAAATGATTGCTCACCTGGCAGGTTGATACTTGGTTGTAGAAAGGTAAATTCTCTGTATGAAAAAAAAAGATGGGAAATTACCTTTACAACCATTTGCTTCGAAATTTGAAAGCTATTTATTAATAAATGCTTCACCTATTTTAAAAATGATTGCTCACCTGGCAGGTTGATACTTGGTTGTAGAAAGGTAAATTCTCTGTATGAAAAAAAAGAAATGGGAAATTACATTTACAACCATTTGCTTCGAAATTTGAAAGCTAGTATTAATAAATGCTACACCTATTTTAAAAATGATTGCTCACCTGGCAGGTTGATACTTGGTTGTAGAAAGGTAAATTCTCTGTATGAAAAAAAAAGAAATGGGAAATTACCTTTACAACCATTTGCTTCGCAATTTGAAAGCTAGTATTAATAAATGCTACACCTATTTTAAAAATGATTGCTCACCTGGCAGGTTGATATTTGGTTGTAGAAAGGTAAATTCTCTGTATGAAAAAAAGATGGGAAATTACCTTTACAACCATTTGCTTCGAAATTTGAAAACTATTTATTAATAAATGCTTCACCTATTTTAAAAATGATTGCTCACCTGGCAGGTTGATACTTGGTTGTAGAAAGGTAAATTCTCTGTATGAAAAAAAAGAAATGGGAAATTACCTTTACAACCATTTGCTTCGAAATTTGAAAGCTAGTATTTATTAATAAATTCTTCACCTATTGTAAAAATGATTGCTCACCTGGCAGATTGACACTGGGTTGTAGAAAGGTAAATTCTCTATGAAAAAAAAAAAAGAAATGGGAAATTACCTTTACAACCATTTGTTGCTTCGAAATTTGAAAGCTAGTATTTATTAAATTCTTCACCTATTGTAAAAATGATTGTTCACCTAGCAGGTTGACACTGGGTTGTAGAAAGGTAAATTCTCTATGAAAAAAAAAAGATATGGGAAATTACCTTTACAACCATTTGCTTCGAAATTTGAAAGCTATTTATTAATAAATGCTTCACCTATTTTAAAAATGATTGCTCACCTGGCTGGTTGATACTTGGTTGTAGAAGGTAAATTCTCTGTATGAAAAAAAAAGAAATGGGGAATGACCTTTACAACCATTTGCTTCGCAATTTGAAAGCTAGTATTTATTAATAAATGCTTCACCTATTGTAAAACTGATTGCTCACCTGGCAGGTTGACACTGGGTTGTAGAAAGGTAAATTCTCTGAAAAAAATTTTTGGGAAATTACCTTTACAACCATTTGCTTCGAAATTTGGAAGCTAGTATTAATAAATGCTACACCTATTTTAAAAATGATTGCTCACCTGGCAGGTTGATACTTGGTTGTAGAAAGGTAAATTCTCTGTATGAAAAAAAAAAATGGGAAATTACCTTTACAACCATTTGCTTCGAAATTTGAAAGCTATTTATTAATAAATGCTTCACCTATTTTAAAAATGATTGCTCACCTGGCAGGTTGATACTTGGTTGTAGAAAGGTAAATTCTCTGTATGAAAAAAAAGATGGGAAATTACCTTTACAACCATTTCCTTCAAAATCTGAAAAGTAGTATTAATAAATGCTACACCTATTATAAAAATGATTGCTCACCTGGCAGGTTGACACTGGGTTGTAGAACGGTAAATTCTCCACATGAAAAAAGAAATAGAATTACCTTTTCAACCCTTTGCTTCAAAACTTGAATGTTAGTATTGATTAATAAATGCCACACCTATTATAAAAATGATTGTTCTCCTGGCAGGTTGACAGGTGGTTGTAGAAAGGTAAATTCTCTGTATGAAAAAAAAAGAAATGGAGAATTACCTTTTCAACTATTTGCTTCGAAATTTGAAAGCTAGTATTAATAAATGCTAGTATAAAAATTAAATAGACTAGAATTATAAAAATCGTGTTGCAGAATATTTGTGCAAGTTAGAATGTTCTTGAATGACTAGTGACAAGTAATGGGCAGTGGCTCTTTTAAATAAAAATAGGGGATGACATTTTCAATGGTCTTTGCTTCTAAATTAAAGTCGCAGTCTTTAATGGTCTTGGACCTTTCGGTTGATTTCCACTGTGTTCTCTGTTCCAGAAATATATGAATTTGATATTGAATCCTTAAATAAATTTCCTTCACACTAATCTGAGTGTGCAACAATTATCAGACAACTTGATCTCTCAAGTGTAAAGAACCTTGAATTTTTAAAATTTTTCGAAATATTTGAACTTATATTGTTACATGGGGGAAAGATTTCCTTTCCAAGCATTTAATTGGTCTCCACCTATAAGGACATGAATTAAACTTGAAATGCCAATAAATGTAAAAATACTTAACTACTGCTCAACCTTAAAATGTACCTGTTCAAATTATTTTATATTTTTTGGTTCTTTTAAAATATTAAAGAAAAAATTTAAAAGGATTTGTTACTGAAACAAAGAAAGGATGATGAATTTGTATTGTTTATATGGCTTATTATTTATTATATAGATTCCTGATATAGCTGTATAACATTAATAGTACTAAAATATGACAATCAAAAAGCAATTTCAATTACTTATTAAACTGTTTAAAATAAATGAAATTGTTTTTTAATTTTTGTTAACTTTAGTTGTACACATTTATCTTATCTGAATATGCTGCAATTTTTCTTATAGAGCAATCATGTTAAATTTCAATGTTTCATTATTTTATTTAAATGCTTAGATAGTCTGCATATATTTAAAATGGTTTTGATGGAATGTCAGTATTTTTAAATATTGTGGATATCTTACTAGTTTGCTTCATTTTAGTGCAACAATTTTTACATGTTTAGTCAACACAACATCGATTTTAACGAAATAATGTATAGAATATGGTTCAAAAATAGCTTGTTCCCCTTTGCCCATCCCTATAAAAAGTAATCACATGGGCATGACAGTAACATCTGTAATTCTCCAACTGCTCTTAAATTTCAATTTTAAGAGGTTCCATTTTCAAATTTGATTTAAACCTGTTTATGGTAGAAGTCAATGTGAGAACTGATATTTTATTACCTGCATATTTAAAGTTAATTGGGAGGTGAGAACAGCATGTGTGTGTGACAAAAATGATATTTCATCTGACAGACTTGTAGAATTTTTTTTTGAAATTCATTTTATAATTTTCTTCCATCAGGTTTGCATGGGTATATTTGAATGAATTGAATCCCATTCGATAAATGAAGCAAAGAAAATATTTTCTTTTCCCATGGTATTAAAAAATTAAGGGTTTTACAAATTGCAATTTCTAAGTGAAAAAACATCTCGAAATTGGGAGTAAACCATATGTCAACTATTCACATTAAATTTAATTAACATAAATCCACCGCGATGTGTTAATTCCTGCATGTAAATGCGAAATATAAATTCTGTGAATTTCACTCAAATTTCAGTAATTCTATCATTTTGTATTACAAAATGTTGCAGACAATATTTAAACAATTTTCACTATACATTTTCACTTTGAAATGATGAAATGATTTCCTGGCATATTAAGAATGCAGACAGATCTTTTTGAAGCTTGTAGTGACGATTGATTTTGCATAATATAAATTGAAACTAACAAAGTTGGGAGTGACATCTTAGGTGCTTTATTTTTTAAAGCAGGCCGCGGCTATACTCAGTTGGAAGATTAACGGACTAGCAACTGGAGGGTTGTGAGTCCTATATTTCTATTTCATGAATTACCAGTTACAATTGGTATCAGTTATTAAAACAGGTGGTTAAATATAAAAATGTTGAAACTGAAAACATTTAAAAAAATTTAATTGAAATGGATTCAGAAATACAAAAGCTAGGAGGAAAACTGATGCTTGTTGAAATCAGTACATTTTTACTTTCAATGGTACTATAACTTTCAAAACAGCTTTGCTCTCTTTTTCAGTATTCGAGATGAAGAAATTATAGTGGTTTTGGGTAGTTGCCAATAGTCACTTAAAATCAAAATTTATTAACGTAATAAAATAACAAACTACATATATAGCAACTTGGCATATTTGGAATAGAGTTGCATGACAGTTTAGCTTTTACATACAGAAAAACCAACTCTGAAGAAAAAAAAAGTATAAATATATGAATCAGAGATGGATGTATTCCAATACAAAAGTATTCATGCACTTGATACTTAAAAGCATACTTTGTACTTGATCCTTGTATTCGAATACAGTAGTATTCATCAAAAGTATTTGAATACCAAAATGTTGATATAAATTATTCATTCAATTTATTTTTGTACAATAGCCTTATATCGCAGTTGGCTGATTTTTCTATCAATTAATCGTTTTTTGAATATGTATTCGAATTCTTGTTTGACACTTACACGGCCTCGAATACTAAGTATTTGATTCTAAAAAGTTCTCGATTCTCCATACCCCTGAAACACTTGCACAGTAATGGGAAGCAGTCACAGTTTACAGGTAAAAGTTTTCATTCGATGACCTTAAACCAATGATGTTCAATTATATTTGTAAAAGTAGTAATAAAAGTAGAACAATGATTTCAATGGATACCTTATCGTAAGCGACATTTCATTTCAATGTACTGTGGAACCCTGAATAACTGCCATTGTCAGGTATGGCCGTCAGCCAAGCTGGGTAATTTAATTGTCTAAATGAAAATCGATGCTTTCCGTTCCTAATTGAGTGGAATGTTTGGGAAATCAAACTGGTTTAGTGATTGGGCAGTCATCAGTGTTTGGCTTCATTAATTTCTATTTCTCATTTTTACCAGTTTCTTGTCTAACTTTTGAAATCTAGTGTTTGTCAAGCCGAATGGGAGCTGTTTTGGATGAAGTATCGTAGGCAAGTTTTTAGAAAACAATTTCGGATAGGCACGTCTACTTATCCCGATTTTCTATTCCAATCAAAAGGCTTTTATGCTAAATGAACTTTAAAGTTAATGATTGTGATAAACGTATCTTCTGCATGCATTAGCCTTTTGTTAATATTTAGTGATGGGCTCGATGTGGGCCCTTCCTCTGAAAACGCTCTTGGTCACTCATGTCCAGGCGAATGGAGACAAATTTTTCTCGTTTGTCCAATTCCTTCCCTCAGGTATCTAAATTATTGTCTCAGCAAGCGATCAAAATGCTATTTCGCTTGAAAATATATGGAAGATTTTCAAATTTAATTCTGCATCTGAGTATATATGGGAACTAGATGGCGCTAGTTATGTTTGATTACATAACAAGTCATAGACTTTTTCTTATCTGTAAAAAAGCAAATTACACTAAGTCATTGGGCCTGAAAAAAAGTTTTTGGGCAATGGCAGATGGGTCTTTAAAAAATGTCTTTAAATGGCCAGATCGGAGCCTGGCAACCATACATACCATACCGGGGCAAATTTAAGACCAAGCAGCTCTCTTGGTGTTTTTACTGAGGTACCACTGATCAAAAGGTACTGGAGAAGATCTGCGCAATTGCTTTTTAAGTACGGACAGGTGGTTGTCCACTGAGAGTACATGCAAACGTACGACAGAAGCGAGCGTGACGCTTTTACGAGGTGGTTGTGTGGCTTGCGAAAAGCTCAGATGGCTATTCGAATTGAATCCAAAACGATATGTACTCTTAGCCCCATTAAATACTTGTCAAGCTTTCAATAATAGTCATTTTTAAAATAACCCATATACAACCAAACTCAATCAATTTGAAAATTTTGACCTTTTTTCGATTATTTTACTAAACATAATAAAACTGCTGTTTTATCGCTAGCATTTCGGGAGCTGCGAGACCCCCTCCCCTATGATAACGTTCCTGGCATACTGTGTCCAGAAGCTTGCAATGCACCATTTCAAACTCGCATCAAATGCACTGATCAGATATGTTTTAATTCTTTATCGACTAGTGGTAAATTTTTTTCTGTTCTGCTTCAGTGATTCGGGTAAACTGTTCAGGTGCATCCAGGATATCAATCTGGATGAAGCTACATTGGTTTCGCATGACCTGTATTCTAGGGCCTGTAATTTGAGATGCACGTAGAGCGAAACACAGCACAATTGCAGGGATCTAGATTTTAAAATCTTGTAAATAAATTTTAAAATAATGGAATGTTCGTTGCGTGAAGCGTGTCTTTATACACAATTTAAAAAACTTTTTAGGATACTTTTGCTTTTTCTAGGTCTGAGCGGCTTTAGCTCCTCCCCGTGTGGGTACGCCTCATCATTTTTTAAACTGAAATGTTCCCTAAAATGCAGAACTCGTTAAAAATTCATTTTGTGGCGAAAGTGTTGCATAATATGGACTAAATTTTGCATCGATATTTAAGTTGACATCTGAACAAAGTTGATACCGATATGCAAGTTAATATTTTAGTTTTTATCAGGCAGAGATTGGCCTTTCTATGAATGATAAATATGTAATATGATCAAAATGCTATTGCTTCAATTTTTATATAGAAGGTACCGTTATCTCAGGATTCTGGGGACATAACATCCTTCTTAGACTCTTATTCTATCGTTAGTGTTTAATTTTATTCTCATTACACTTAGTATTGCACCAATATCATAAGAAGTTATCCCTAACACAGCAGGTTTGAGTCCTGCACATTGGTCTTTGAATAGTTCCCGCGATCTCCTAATTATTTCAACGACATACTTTTTACAATTTTGTGGGAAAGATAAATATATTCACTTTTCTACTGGATCAATATCTCGTTAATATCTTCCTCTACTGGTAAGACATCGTTAGTGACATGGTTCACCGAATCTCCTTACTACGGATGCACGGAGAGGAAGGGTGGTGCATGCTAAACGATACTTATTAGTTGCTTAGTTATTAGCTAACAATTTAACATTCACGTTATCAGGTAGTTGACTTCTCTATAGAAGATCGTCCATTTCATCTTTCAATCTGTTTTCAGATTTTACAAAGTGGTTAAGTTTATTAAGGTTTCTGGAATAACTACCGTTCTCAAAACTGTTGAATGTTATTTTCCCCTATCAATCCTAAAAGAGAAATCACACCCAGTTACAATGGCAAAAAAACACCTTTCTGATTAAGCTTTTTAAGGATATATTTTTCTTTGATATTTCTCTTATTGTTGATTTGTATTTCTTGAGTTTCGACAAATTAACAGGAACATTAACTACTAAAACATTTTTAGACTTCACACTGACACTTAAGTTATGGAATTGACGATTTCAAAACTACTACTCGTGGAGATGATTTCCCACTAGTTAATAACGATAGCTACCTATAGTGTTTTCTTATGTTATTCACATTTCTTAGGCACGCATATCCCCAAAATAACTTTATCTGGAAAGCAGTATTCCCACAAACGGATTTGTTCATCTGTCAGTAAATATCCAGAACTAAATGACCATATGGAGCTTTGATTGCCTTTTTATAGGCATCCATAAAGTAAGCAACTTTATGATGACGTGCTAAACATGCAAGTTTATTAACGCCTGTTTTTAAATAAAATACAACGTGTTCAAACTGTTCATGCATTACCTTACATCTTGGAAATATACACTGGCGTGCCAAAGTCATGGGATAACAGTATACAAATTTACAAGTGGCACTCGCATCGCTTTAAAAGGGTATAAGTCAGATTGTTACGAGTGCTGTCTGTTGGACTCCTTGAAAGATGTTTAATTACGTGATAATGGCTACCTTGCTGGAATTAAAGAGTTTGAACGTGGAATGATAGTTGGAGCTCGACGTATTTCGGAAGTTGAGACTTAAGATTCTTTGCTTCAGTGTCAAATGTATTTCAAGATTACATCATGGAAGGCATCATCTTTCACAAGGAACAACGCATTGAGCGGCCACGTCTGTTGAATGATCGAGAGCAGCGACGGACCGCGGTAGTCCGGTTGGAAAAGTAACGGACTAGCAATCGGAGGGTTGCGAGTTCGAATCCAACCAGACCGTCGTGTACAAAAGGGGACTGGTTCGCGTTAAATTTGTCGTGGTCTCAGATATGTCCTCCCGTTGGTGTGGAAGTTTGGAGAGTGGGGGGTTCCAGCTCAGGTGTGACCTCGTCATCTGACCGTGGTTCAAAATGACTTGGCGTTGCCCTAGGATCTTTTCCTCAGGTTGATCCGTCGCAGTGTGTCATTTTCGCAATGTAGGTGGACGAAATTCAATTTTCTTAGTGTTGCAGATTGTCAAAAATGCATCAACAGCAATATGTCCCCTTAGCAAGAATACGTGGGTATTTTCTAAGCACTCTACCAACAGGAAGTACAGGGGTACTAAGTCTTGCTTTCTGCGTTGGCTATAAGCCATTCTGGCGAATGCTTATTAGTACTTTGATGAAAACTGAAAAGTTACAGGTCCTATATTTTCTTTAGCGCTCTTTGGTGAATACTTCATTATCTTCTATTCATCGAAGTATGTTTACGTGCTTTTGATCTCTTGAATGCTATTTCATTAATTTGCAAGATCTTTTTGAATTTGTAGCCAATTAGCGTGTAACGCAACAGCTGATTTCAAATTTCAACTAGACTTAACACATTATACAGCCGTATATTACTAAAACATTACATGTGTATTATAGCCTAACTCATTTGACGTGGCAGAACAAAAAAAAATCTTGCGCAAATTTGCAAACTGAGAAATATTTTTTAAATTTCAGAATTACTGGAAATTTTTTTGTCAGTCCATTTTTGGCATTGGTGATAAATTCGAAGCAAACGAAAATTGATGTTATAATAACATATTTTTCAAGAAATGAATGAACATTTGTTTACCAGACACTGTTTTAAATGGTATTAAAGTGAAAATTCTCGAATTACCTGCCAAAGAATTGATCAAAAGAGGAGTAAAGTGAACAGGCATTGATAACTATTCCTGAGAAATAATTTTTCTTGACTTTAAGGAAATATTAACTTTTCTCATGTGATTCAAGTTCTACCGAGTAATTCAAAGTGGTTTGAAAAATTGGCTTAGAATGCCTCAAATAGATTTTAATTCAAATAGATTCTAAGTATAAAAACGAAACTAGTAGCCTTGTAGAGACAACTAGTCAAAGAGAATTGTCAATGGCCTCTGAAGTAAATTACGAGTCAGGTATACGATATTCTACTTCAAATCGTCAAAGCTCTCTGTTTTCTGGAAGAGGTACATTTTGAAAATTACCCGTGTCTTATTAAAAAGCCAGTAAAATTATCTGCAAATCATGATAGTTGACGCCAATCTTTCTATACACTAATATAAAATTATGTCAACAACGTAAAGGACATTGACTCTAATCTGTATACTCCATAACAGAATTAAATGAGCTAAACGGTTGTTACTTTTCTGGGATCATTATCACGGAAACTTCAGCTGTAGCACAACTAGTCACTTAACTGCTGTTATATGGTTAAGTACAATTAATTCATGAACAATCCTTGAAACTGATTTTGTCAAAAGATAGTATCATAAATACAATTATGTGGGTCTGATGGCGCTGGACAGAAAAGATACCGGCACATTTTTTATGAAAAATAACTATCTGAGCAAAGTTTGTTTAGTATTTCTATGGTATACCTTTGAAATCTATGCTTGTGCTAGGGTAAAAGACAAATTATTTGGCAAAATCCTGCTCCAGTATTGTTTAATGAAATTTCTTTTCGCCGAGTAATTAGATTTTACTATTAGGAAGATAAAAATCTGCAAAATAATTTAAAGCTGAGTTTGTTGTTTTGATAGATGTAACCAAACATCAAACGAAATGTTAACGATAGAAATACATCTTAGATTTTTTTAGAAATGCTGAGAGGTCTGTTGAAATAACTGCGATTAATGTAGTAATCAAGCGCTTCCAAATCAATAAAATGTTTAAATTCCGGTTTTCCGATAAACTTAAAAGTTTTCTGAGCACGAAGCAAGTACAAGATACATACCTAAAAAGTATCCTTGGTACCTCAGTGCCCGTAGATTATACATAAAATACTGGTCCGTAGAGAATATTTGTCTTGTATTCTTCTGATTGGTTCGTTCTTACAAGCACAAGCAAAGAAATAAACAAGCGATAAGGGAAATATTTACTACAAAAATGTTAAGAACTGATACGAATGGATTTAATGAATATATTACTCAGTACCTCAGATCCACTAATTGCAAGTTTAAGAGCAAGTTCTACAACTAAACGCAGCCAAATGCTTCCAAAAAGGTTGAATTTGTTTGAAGAACCATCCCTTCAATACATCAGTAGATTACTTAGGTACTTGGGATTTCAAATACATAATTTTGTAATATTTTTGAAATAAAGATTTTCCCTTTTAGTTTTTCTATTATATACATTTACTTTATTTTTCAATGGAACTGGTATGGGTATATCTGACCATTATTCAGGTAAATATTAATATAAAATTGCAAAAATTTCGGTTAATTATTGATCGAAATATATTTTATGGAGGAAAGTTGACAAATTTCTTTAAATTTAGCATATTTCTACATTCAAATAGTAACTAAAAATCGTTAAATATGTTTTAACCAGTATTTTATCACTCACAACCTCCTTTAAACATCCAAACCCAGCGTATTTTGATGCAATAATTTTGTCCACCTAGATTGTTAAAATAACACTACGTCGCCAATGGCCCGTCTTGCTCCAGTGCGACGTTAATTAAAATACCCATCGAGACCACGGAGATCTGCACAGAAGCGTCTGCTAACAGACGAACGACACTGCGTAAACTGACTGCCAGGTTCCATGATGAATTAAGTACTTTGGTCAAATTGAACAGGTCATTGACAAGAAATAGCCATGTTCAGTTGCTTGGTAACCATTTGCAGCCCTTTATGGACTCCGCCGACTAGTTGAGTCCATGCCACGTTGAGTTGATGCACTTTGCCGAGCTAAGGAGATCCCACACGATATTCTATAGGTATCCCATGACTTGGCATTTCAGTATATTTTGAGTGATTAAAATAACACTTATGTTTTAATGATGTGGTCCGATTGTAAACAAATTCGAAACATTTTCTTTCAATTTATTCATAAGATCATCAATTACAATTAGTTCCGAGTTTTCAAATGCATCCGGTTATTCTCTTTCAAAATTAATCAGCGGTTCCTTTAAGATGCACATAATTTTAGATGCACAGCATAACGCCACTTTTTAGATTTAATTTCTTATGTATTTCCATGAATTATGTTTCGAACTAAAGTGGTTTTTCTCTTAGCGTAGGACCACACACAATGAGAGGATCGATCTATTGACTCAAAATACATCCCGCTCTTTTGAAATACCATTTAAAATATCACATGTTATATAGCCTATCTTTTTCCGAAACAAAACTAGTTAATTTATTTTTAATAAAATCACTAAAAGTCTATTCCATAAACCAATGATGATGGTCAAAGATTAAACCTTAAAATGAATGGGGAATGTTGCAGTGTTATCTTTAACGGAAACTAACATGACTACCTTTTAAAATCTTCATTCAAGAAAATCTTTCATTATTTTTCACTTCCTATTTGTATGCTCAGGAAATGTGTTATCTAAAATGCATCTTTTGTGAGGATATTAAGCAGTAAAATAATGGGATCAATTCATTTACTCCTATTAAAGGAATGAGTGACTTACTGTAGTGTGGTCTACTCCATTCAGGTTCTGAAAACCCATACAAAAATGACAAAATTCATAACTCAATTCCAAATTTTATTTGTTCACAACTAAGTTTTACAAGCGACTAGGCATATTCTTAGATCAACCAATCTTTTGAATATAGAAATCAAAACACTTATTTCTTCAACAAATTTTCACAAGATACATAAAACTTAAAAATGGTACCGATTACTCTCCAAGATACCCGTTTTGAAGGGCACTACATCCAGATATCTTATCAATAAGTGGTTATAAACCTTGGAGACAGTCCTTAGTTTTTAAAAACTTCATATCAACCAACCAAGAATTCAATTGTGTACTCCGACAACTTTAGGTACTTTAATACCAGGATCATCCAAATTATAGTTATCCAACATGTGATACCTTGAAATTATCTTCAAATCGATTTTATCTTTGAATTTGAGGATAAATTCTGGACAAACTGGTACTGTGACACAATTTCCCAGGCAATCAATACTTGATTTTCTTCTAAAAATCTTTGGGATAATTTTTGATACCGGCAAATAACATCCCAATTCGCATGTTCTTAAAATTCTAACATAAACAAAAGGATTGATCGTGTGATAGAAGGTAACAATCAACCTTTTTCTGCAAACTTCTAATGAAGTCTTCAGTAAGCTTATTATCTCTTGGAAATCCAATCCATATCAGAATTTAACCCTATCATGAGCGTAAATACCTTGTTTCTAGATCAATCTTCTATACACTATGTTCGAACTAATCTATGATATGTATATGTTTATATACTTTTCATTTAAAAGTACCGATAACTGTATTAGCAAAAATGCTATGCTTAATCTGTAAAAATATGCATATAAGTATGTTTGGATCAGAATCTTAGAAGAAACTTCATTGCTAAAAATCAAGATAGGGTGTAATTATAAACGTTCTTAGAAATCCCAATCCCAAGATTTATGCTCTGTCAATACCTAGAATCAACTGGCCTATTGGTATCAACTTTAATCCAGATGTCAACAACTTAAATATCGATACAAAATTTAGTCCAGATGTCAACATATACTACTCACAAGCAACTTTAAGACTTCCTGTCCACATTTATTCTTAGATTTGCTGTCCAAGATGCGTTTATAAATTTTTTACTAAAAATGTGTATTAAATTGTTATGATCAATTATAAATGCTATTTATTACTATAATTATGAATACTAAGTAATTGTTAATGGTGTAACGAGAGAAATTTTCCTACAAATCTGTTAAGTAGAAGAAAAACGAGCATTCCAATAAGTCTTGTTTCGATACATTGTCTCAGTTAAAATAAATGTACGCAAATTTATTGTGATTAGCACTAAGTGTTTTTAACTATCACTGATTAAAAAAAAATTTTCGTTGTGAAATTGCCATAAAATGTCCACTCATTCGAAAATGGTCAATTTTTGATATTGTAAGCAAATCCTCAATCTTATGCAAAAAATGAAAAAGCTGAATCCACTATTTTAATTCTAATCCTATTTTGATAGTTAAATCTGAAAAAAAAAATCAGTTTATGGATCTATTGGAACTCACGCAATTGTGGCTCTCGTGCAGAAAAATATCAGATTCGAGCCTAGAGCGAAATCCGTCAGTGGGTGGGTTGTTACCCTAGTTGCGCCACTGATGTAAATGCTATAACCTGCCAAATCGTGCGATCTGACTATAATGTGGGGATTTGGGCTGGACTTATCCCAAGATCGTACGATTTTCTTGCAAAATTTACTAATAAATCTGATTTCAAGAGATTCGATGCATGTTTGTTGACGA
This sequence comes from Meta bourneti, assembly GCA_933210815.1. NCBI lineage: Eukaryota > Metazoa > Arthropoda > Arachnida > Araneae > Tetragnathidae > Meta > Meta bourneti. Next base: position 93,491,718 of record OW119928.1, on the reverse strand, counting down.
TAATGTAAAATTGCCGATTCGTTTTTACAAGCAAGTATTCTGTACTACGAAAATCAAATTCTTCGTTTTCAAAAAACTGACAATTTTTTAGAAAATGATTATATCTTCGCTTTACAAATACTTTTGTTTTTCAAAAATACAAAAAATCCTTATACTTTTTATTACTGTTGTGAGCCTGAAATATTTTCAAAACTTGTGTATGTTGGCAGGTATGAAATATTATATCAGTGGTGTAATTATCCAATGTAAATATTACAAGGCAAATCTATGTTGAGCTACTCTTTATGTGTCAGTCAGTGTCTAGAGCTAATGGTTGTGATGATCTGCAGAAAGAAAATACCATTCTTGTATATACATGTTTCAGTTTTACACAGGTCGATAAGTTGTGCTAAGAACTCGTTCTTATTGTGTTTCACGGGATCATGTTCCTTTAAAAATGTTACCAGCCATATTTACGATTGACTCGTTGAAGAAATTCTCAGATTCCCTATGGTGCTCTATCACTTGGAGACATGAGTTGCTGTTTTTAATGTTTACCTATGGCCGAAAGTTGATGCATTTCACTCCCCACACAAGAACAGTACTTCCAAATACCACAACTGTACCACCTAACTTTTCTATACCTTGAAGCTTGTTATTTTGCCTACCCTGATCTAGCTTCGGTCTTAGTCCGTGCACATAAGGACTAGAGCGACAAAACAAACCACAATCAAAACTTTGTATAACGTATACTCAAGAACTAAAGCAGCTTAACTAGGATTTCATTTCGGAAGTGCCACGTCTTGAAAAAAAGTTCTGTGCAAACGGAGCATTATTTTAAGGACTGGTGTGGGTATAAGACCTTAAATTTCAAGAAAATACTAAAAATACTCACACATTTAAAAATTCAAAATATTGGGTCATCCGGAAAGTTCTGTGGTTTTTTGTTAAATACCAACGAAGCAGTACAAAAACTTTAAAAAATGTTATTGAATCACATAAGCATCATTTTGTTCTGACTTTTTGCCATCTTTCCAGCAGCTGGAAAATTTATTTAAAAAAATCATTAGGCTTATTTTTATTTGTAAAGAAGTTATCGAAGTGCGGTTGACATTCTTTGTCATGCTGGAAGACAACACCTCGACGATTGGTTAGTTCTGACCGCTTTGCTTCGATTTCTGCTCTTAATACTGCCATTTGAGAACAGTATTTTTCCGAATTTATTATCTGATTTTGTGGCAACAATTCATAATGAACAATTCCTTTCTAGTCCCATCATACACAAAGCATTACTTTTTTGGGATGCAGCCTCCTCTTGATGTTAGTTGGGGAGGTTCATTTGGCTTACCCCATGATCTTTTTCTTGTAACATTGTATTATAGCAAAACTTTTCCGCTCCCTTGGTTGCAATGAAAACTCAGCTGTAGCGCAGATCCCCAGATATGACCATCGTCTACCAATTAACAAAAACAGACCAAGAGCCATTTTGAATTATGCTAAAAATGTAAACAATGACTTAAATTCAGTTTTGATTTAAAATTCAAATTTGTTAAAAAATTAATCTAATTTCCTTTGGAAAATCATGTAGTCTTCCAAGCCCTTCTGATTAATTCACAATTTTAATACTACTTTTAACCTCAGTTGCCACAGGTATTCTGAACTGATATTTTCTGAGACCTCACTGGAGTGATAGTCTGCCTACCCTCATTGTAACGCCTTCTACCGCACCAACTGCCACCTTCTCGATAACCTGACACCGTTGAACGTTTTCGATAACCTAAACTTTAAAACTAATATTCGGAACACAAGGACTGTTATCTGGAGACAGGAGCGCCATGGAAAATTCACTCTGAAATGCATTTCTTCGATTGGCGCCTAAGCATGGATCCTAGATTCAATCTACCGGAAGCGATAGTAGAGATTACGAGTTGTCCGCACCTCCAGGACTGCCCTAAAATTCTTGACAATAGAATTGCAAATACTGTTGATAATGTTTTTAGGCACTTCGAAACTGTTGAACTTGTCGATTGATGGCCGGAGATAAAAGTTCGAAATAACTTTACGTAGTACTTTCTCTTCAACCGATGTCTACGCGATTGAAACCTTTGAATTTTTATCCAATGCTTTTATATTGGATAATTAAGATTCTCAAATGGTGGTGAATCCAAAATTTTGAAACATATTTAACTTGCCAGAAAGTAAAATTCTGCAAAAAATTTGTTTATTGAATCAAAAGAAGCTAAAGATCAATTTTGCAAAATATGCAAATTTATAAAATATGCATTTGATTTTAAGCATTTGACACCAGAAGTATCAACAGTAAAGATATATCTATTTCTACTAAACCGCTATACAAGTGATAAGAAAACGAGTTTCACAAATTACATTTTCACTTAAGTATTGAAACTGCATGATACTTTTTTGCAGACAAAGAGAAAAAGTAGTCTTCATTATTTATCATTTTGTTTGCCTGAAATTTTATAAATTAAGGTTTGTTTAGAGTAAATTTCCACAAAAATATATCTACAACCAGTACAGATATTTGTGATCTTACTTTCATCACAAAACCTACTTAACATTTTCGTATATTGGAACTTTCAATTGTCTACCAATAGTTCTTTCAAGTTCTGGTTCTTATAAATCTTCGTATTCAGTGGAAAATTCTGCTAATTGAAATATCATAATCTTTTGGAAAAGAAATTGTATAACTGGATAAAAAAATACAAAATAAAATTTCGTTCGGTATCATCAAAATATTTACTCCAAATTTACAATGAGTCCAAGAACGATGTGAAATAAAAATAATAAATTTCAAAAAATGTCACAATGCCTGAATAATTTACTGCAATCAACCACAATAAACTAAAAATGCGTCACAAAATGCTGAGGGAAAATTGCAAGATGTTTTGATAATTATATTACTATTAAAAATAATTATATTACACTAACAGATTAATAATAAGTACATTACATAATTATATTACAGTATTATATTAAACTTTTTTCCAATTAGTCAAAATGACCGGTCGGTATATTGAAGTGTTTCCACATCTCTGAAAAATGGAAGTATAGGAGCAAAATTATTTATATTCATACATATCAGTGGAAAACGTCATGTTAGCAAAAATTATGAAATGAAATTTAAAGTAAAATTTTGTGAACAGCTCTTGAGAAAGGATTATTATGGTATTTCTGATGTTAAACTTATTTAATCTCCAGTACACGAGGATTCACTTTTTGCGACTGCTGTTGTAGGATTTACTGCATTCAGAATATGTGCATGGATTTTTTTTTAAACCCAACCAAAAATATTATATACTTCGGTTTGAAATGTAGCAATACAAAAACTGATTGGGTTATTTTTTAATTTTTTATAAAGTAGAGATCTTATAGATATAAAACACAAGAGCTAAACTAATGTTTGCATTGGAAAATTCATTTTGATAAACATAACATTGGGGCGTTTTCATTAAAAAAATTCCCCTTGCTTCGGTTGCATCAGCTTTGAAATGTAAAAACTTTATTTGCATCAGTTACAGTACTTCTCGATTGTTAAGTGGCCATTCCTTATTATTTTATGAACTTATTACAATTATAAAATGAATAACTAATAAATCATGAACGAAATGCAACGGATGCATAAATTACGGAATATCTTGCTGTTTACAGCTTACCACATCATAATTAATAAAAGAATTTAGGAAAGTAAGAAATTTCTATAAAAGAGGCAATGCGTCATTAAGCACTATAAAAAGGAATATAATTAGGAAAAAAATTATAGAATTTAGAGTATTTGGTTGGAAGGCATTAAAATTAGATCTATCTGGAAAGCTTTACGTTTAGCACTCCACAAACAGTGTTGGTTTCAATTATGAACTTGATGTATGAATACATGTGCTTTAACCTATTTAAAAATTTCTACTTTTTAACCGTTTCTAAGGTATTCGGTATCAGCGGCTATGTTAAGTGAAAACCCTAGGTCTGTTGTTTATAATTTGTTTCTCAACCTAATGCCTTCTAAATATCCCGGAATTAGTGCTAAAATTGAGTTACTGCATTTATTACAACCACGCCGCTGACTGAACGCGCAGTGGTCTCAAATGTAGTTATTTTTCGCCTCATTCTACATCCTTGAAATATGTGATGTTTGGGGTTCTGATGTTGACGAAAAGTTCTCAAAATATTGCTTTTAACGATAAGAGCGGCCCTTAAAACTAAAAATTTACCTTTGAAATTGAAATCCGCTAAAACAGTTTGACATTTTTACAAAATAAATTAAAACCCAGACAATTCAAGAACTAGAATTTTTCTCTTAAAATGCTCCCCTTATCTCAGGAGAAGCACGTTCACTCACCACCTAGAAATCTTGTGACTGAAGTTTCTCTTTCCCACCCAGTTTGCGAAGAGTCAATAGGAGCAATTTTTCTATAAACCATTTGCTCATCTGCCATTCCTGATTTTGTGTGTTGCAAATTCGAAAGCCGTAATCTCATGAAAACTCGATCCCCAAAAATGGCCGAATACACAAAACGATAACACCCAACAAAACAAAATATTAAAAATTCATGAAAGTGCCAAAGCCCCAAGGCTCAACTTTCAAGTCAGAATCCTAGTTAGTACAATCTTGCAACAATTAGCACTGGCCGAGCTAGACTGGAAGAAGTGTCTCTCATCCTACCCAAAATGTGCTCGTTTTGGAAATGTTAAAAAATGATAAATTATGAAACGTACCGTATTAACTTATATTAATCATATGTATTCATAATGTTAATCGACAGCGGTTGATTACTAAATAATTTTAAATATAATTTTTCTCCAATTACAAATAGATTACGTTAGCTAAACCGTGTTCACCTTCACTCACAACTCTAAAAATAACTCCACACGAGCCTGTTTTTAGAAAGTTAATTAACCTCGATTCCTTCAATTAATTTTTTAGATTTAGTTCAAACGAAGTTTTACTCCTTTGCAGTTGAATCGCAAGTAGGCTTCTGTTACACAGTACATCTTACTGTGTCAACTTAATTTAACCATTTTGTGAATTCAGAAGATCATAAAATGTTCTTTTAAGGAAAAGCACAAGATAATAAATATTTCTGAAACGCCGCCTCTTTAGATATTGATACCCCGTAGCCTGCAGTCCCCATTACTCCATCTGACAATCGTCTCACTGTGTGGCACAATAATTTCATCAACTTTAACACCACAATTCTATCACGAACTGGAAGCATTTATGATATTTTAAGTACTGAAACATGTAAGCATTTTGAAATTGAATTGGAGCCTAACTTTGCTAGAATGTTTTGGACATCCCTATAATAAATGTTTCTTAATAAATGAAGTCCTGATGAAAGTCCAAAAATTTGTTATAGCTTGCTCAATTGTCATATTATAAAAATGGATATTTTAAATATGACTAAAGTAAAATTTAGAATCCTTAAAATATGTCAGTTTGCTCAAACTTTATTTTAAATAAATGAGGTGGAAAAAGGTTTCATTTTCAGCAACTATTATTTTATATCAAAATTTGGAACTTTTCGATTCTTATCGAAGAGAGCTGGTAGTGCAGAAAAGCGAAACTTAAGTCCATACATATATTGTACCCAGCATCTAAATACAACCGTATTGTACTTAAATGCTCCAAATTTCCAAACTGCTTGCTCTGAAACTCTACACTTGCTCAAAAAAACGAGTTTTTTGAGCAAGTGTAGAGTTCCAAAAAAACAAATTCTCCAACGTGTTCAGGGGCGTTAACATTGCTGATTTGTTTTCGGAACACTCTTCGGAGCAGTTATTTTGAAGGTTTTTTTGAGCAAGTGTAGAGTTTCAGAGCAAGCAGTTTGGAAATTTGGAGCATTTAAGTACAATACGGTTGTATTTAGATGCTGGGTACAATATATGTAAGGACTTATGTTTCGTTTTTCTGCACTACCAGCTCTTAGATAAGAATCGAAAAGTTCCAATTCCAACCACGGTACTTCAAAGTGCAACACGAGTGCAACTACAGCGACTCGACGTATGGTGGCGTGGACAGTGACGCCGGTGTGTCGAGGTGGAATGTGCGCAGAGTGCGAAAGTGAACCGAATGTTCTTCCTCGAGCCCAGGTTCGAACAGGTGTTCCACACATTCTGAGGGGTCGTTCGGTTTTGGTTGGATTGGAAGGGCTGGCATTGGTGAGAGGTGTGATTTGTATATATCTTTATTTTCATTAACATGTTAGACGTGATTTTTTTAAAATTATTTTATTAAATGAATATATATTGTGTATTTGATATTTCTATTTTGAATTTATTATTAGTTTGTAGTGTGTATTTTTGTGCATTTGTATTGTTTTGGTGGTGCGGTGGTGGTGGTGTAGTGTGGTGTGGTGGAATCGTTTGAGCTGGCATATCTGAAAAGCCTTTTTCAAGGCTGGAGGGGCAGTTAAATTTTTTTAGCTTTATTTTTTTAATTAATATATATTGTGTACTTGAAATTTCTATTTTGAATTTATATTTTGTAGTATTTTTATGCATATTCGTATTTTCTTATTAATATTTTTGTATTCTGTCTTAGTGTATGTATATGTAGTTATTGATGAGTCAAAAGCTGTAAAAAGCTTTTGTAATTTGCGGTGGTGGTGTGGTGGAACCGTTTGAGCTGGCAAGTCTGAAAAGCCTTTTTCAAGGCTGAAAGTGCATTTAAATTTTTTGAGCTTTATTTTTTAATTGAATATGTATTGTATTTGAGATCTATTTTGAATTTTTTATATTTATTTTATTATCATTTTATATTTTTATATTTATATAAGTGTAGTATTTTTTATATTTGTATTTTTGTATTCTGTGCATCAGTATAGTATTTTTTATATTAGTATAGTATCAATTTATATAGTATCAATTAGTATTTTTTATTTGTATTTTTGTATTCTGCATCAGTATAAGTATTGCAGTCATGTCAAAAGCTGTGAAGAGCTTTTGCAGTTTGCGGGTGGTTGGTGGAATGGGTGGTGGAACCGTTTTGAGCTGGCAAATCTGAAAAGCCTTTTTCAAGGCTGGAGGGGCAGTTAAATTTTTTGAGCTTTATTTTTTTAATTAATATATATTGTGTACTTGAAATATCTATTTTGAATTTATATTTTGTAGTATTTTTATGCATATTCGTATTTTCTTATATATATTTTTGTATTCTGTCTTAGTGTACGTATATTGTAGTTATTGATGAGTCAAAAGCTGTGAAGAGCTTTGGAGAGTTGATGGTTGAATCTTTCGAGCTTATAAGCCTGAAAAGCCTTTTTAAAGGCTGGAGTGTAGACAAATCTTTTGAGCTTATTGGGGAGCCTTTTTTACAGGCTTGGACAGACGGGCCAAATTGTGAGCTTATTAGAGCTTACAAAGCTATATGAAGCTTTGAATACAAGAGCTTATCGAATCAGCTCATGTTGAGAACATTCTTTATTTTAACAATGCAATATTTTTTAAAGTTTATTTTTAATTTTTATTTGAAAATTTGTGTTCCCTAGATCTCGAAAATATTTTAATACTTTGGATGTTCTGATTACTTAGAAATTCCCTTTTTGCATCTTTCATCTCCTCTTGTATCACTGGCCGTGGTAGTCCAGTTGGAAGAGCAACGGATTAGCAACCAGAGGGTTGCGAGTTCTAAACTCGGTCCTGCCAAAGAACATCGTGTACACGGGAACTGGTGCACGTTAAATCTGTCGTGGCCTCACCGGACCGTCACCAAAAGCCAGTAGCCAGTGCTGCTCCAGTGTGACGTTAATTAACTGCATACCTACCCTAAACGCTTAATGTTAAATGAGCATTGCGTTTAATAATTTTTTTCGACTGTTTTCAGTCATGACGCATTCAGAGGTGGAGACCTTTCCAAGCTAATTAAAAACATAATTAGGAACAAACCAGAATTAATCTAGCTTCACATAGTCTAAAGCAGATAATACACAAAACCCCAACGTCATTTCGAGAAGGATTCGAGCACGTGGATTCCCCTCAAAACACCCTTGATGAGTGCTTTTTGAATATTCTAATGTAGAAATGGTGCAGATTCAAAAGTATTATTACCTTCTCACGAACGTACAAAGCCCGAATAAGTTTAAAATTATTAATATTGGAAAAAATTATTGCTGGGCTTGTTTATTTAAAGTTGAAGAAAAACGGCACCATTCTTCCAGCCGCCCCTATTTCTATGATCACGTTTAAGTGCTCGCCCAGCAGACCTCTCAGAAGACGGTCGTCAGCGAACTGCTCTGGAGAAGTCTTTCTCATTCACTCAGAACTCTTCGGTGGAAAAGGGCCGCGGTAGCCCGGTTGGAAGAGTAACGGATTAGCAACCAGAGGGTTGCGAGTTCGAATCCAACCAAAGACCGTCGTGTACAAAGGGGGCTGGTACACGTTAAATCTGCATGGCTTCAAATGTCATCACGTTGGCGTGGTGTGAAAGTTCGGAGAGTGGGGTGCCAGCTCGGGTGTTGCCACGTCATCTGACCGTGGTTCAAAATTACGTGGTGGTCATCCTCATATCTTTCCCTTCGGGTTTGATCCCGGACCGTCACCGGGCATAGCACGTTGTGTTGCTCCAGTGCGATGTTAATTAAAATACCTATCTTCAGTGGAAGAAACCAATACGGAAGTACATGAAGAATTGCATGAGGTGGTTCTGTGCTTAGGGCATCTGAGTAGTCCCCTCTATGGATTCTAAGTATACGGCATGCACTTAACCCTCCTGGTGGTTAGTCTTCGAGACGAAAACTGCCCTGTAGTGTCCAGTCTCTTTTGGGAAAAACCTGTTCCAAACTAACCAGTTCTGAGCAAGGGACAATTTCTTTTGCCTACGCGGATCTTCATTTCCCTTGGAGTAATAGGGCCAGTTTTCTCTAAAAGATATCTCCTAGTCAATATTGATCAGATATTGAACGAGATATCATCGAAACACTTGGAGGGTTAATTGTCATGTCCATGGCATTGTCGAACGTAACCATGAAATAGTACATGTGTAAGAAACAATCGTGTTTTGTGAGTAAGTAAAGTACTATGTAAAATAAATATGAAATTTACAAAATCTGAGAAAAGGTTTAGTTTGGCATGGAAGATTTTTTTTCAATTTCTCAGTGTTTGTTTCTGGAAGAAACACACTAATGTGAGTTATACAAACACTAATATTTTGTTTCAACAGTTGAGAGAATTTCTCAATCTGCTCCCTGGTTTGGATATCCAGTTGTCTTTTCATTTGGAATTCCTATTCCTTTGCTCTATCTAGAACTATCTTAACTTTTTTGTGAAAATTTTCACTCGTACTTAGTTACAAATTCCTTTTGGAAATTCTAATACAATGATGTAGACCAAGTCCATGAAACCACTCTTTAAAATGTTCAAAACTATCAAAGGATTCTCAAAAAGTTCATGGAAATCCAAACCGACAACTATGTGAGCCAGGAAGCTTCTTTCTTCGTTCATGTATGACAAATAGGAAAAATTTCATGTCGATTTTAAAATTTCGAAGTATTAGTATGGCCACTTATAATCTTGGCAAAGCCGTCTGATTTTCGATACCATAACCCCTCTAAATGCATATCTTGGTCGAGTTCCCTGTAACAATCATAGTAAAGGGAGTTAGTTCTCCATGCGATATAACCGCAGATCTTAGACATTGTGAAAATTTCATTGGACGTTAATCGTTTCAATGACGTTTGTCTACAAATTACCTTCTTTAGCCAGCCCGTCTGATTATGTCATTAATGCATGTATGAGAAGTGATCCATTGTGATAGTGGATATCAGCATATTTCGACATAATTTTGAGCTTAGCCATTCATACTTTAATGTTGGAGAACAACTTTTTTCCTTTATTCGAAGTCAATGTTTTAAGAAAGTTATTGTTTCGTGTCATAGGATACGATATTAGTTGATACAAGTTGAAGAAATTTGCAATTAAAATGAAAGTGGAAATAAAAAATATAGAGAGTAACATTGATGATTCTCTTATCTCAGCATTGCTTTGGGTGAAATTTAAGTAGGTTACATTTAAAGTGAATGGTGTACTGAGAAAACTTTCGCTTCGTATTGGGAGTATAAAATTAATAAAAGTGGAAATATTTAACTGTAATTGAAGTATAGTTTTTAAAACCTGAATAAAGGTTTCTCTGGGTCTTGGATATTCAATTGGTTTTATTTCTTAATAGTTTTGTCTCAAAGAATTTTTTTTGCCACCAATTTAGAAAAGCCACCTGGAAAACTTGTCTTAAACAATTTCCTCTCAAAATACAATTTCATTTATTAATTCTAAAATCCAGTTACTGATATTGAAGCGTCAGTATTCCTCTGGATAACTGAAGAATTTGTCTTAAAAATATAGTTACGCATCTACGATATACCAACCAACGGATTTACATTACGAATAAGAAAATTATTGTACAAATTTTAATTGCATGTTTAATTCTTAATTTTAAACTTTTAATTTCTTGTAGAGATCAACGTTTGTTTCATATTTGGCAAATTTTGCACTTTAGCCGATTGATTTTTATCCTCGGCAACTAAAATTGCTCCTTAAATAGGGTTTAGAGACTTTTTTGCTATTTTTCAAAATTTATGCCATTTAACAAATTCTTTGACTGACAGCCCTAAACAAAGCTGAATATTTGGCGCAATTGTGGCTTTTCGGTTTCTTTTTTGACTTACGGCTAAAAATTATTTCTATTGCATGAAGAAAAGAAACAGAACTCGGTTGTCTAAAGCTAAGATAAAGAACTTTGTTGCTTTCTATCGAATCTTTGTATCCCAACTTATCAATATTACGCCACATTATTGATAGCATAAAATTGAAGAAAATTAGTAAATTATCCCGCATTTCCTCGAGAATTAGACCTCCTTTTTTACTTTTAGAGATTCAATTATAAAATGTGCAGTACAACCGATACTGGCCTTGAATTCACAGATGTGCTTTTGTACAACCCCCCCCCCTCGTGTAACTTTCCGTGTTTCTCTCTTCTGTGCCAGTAAAACTTTCCTTCTGTGTGTACGTTTATTTATTTCACCGAAAAAACGTCAGTTTGACCAAAATCTGGCCATTGCACCTGGAAAAATCCCAACCAAACCTCGTTTTCATGCATATCATATCTGAATCACATTTAAGTGTTATAGCAAAACTAGTTTCCAAGTTCTCGTGAATGATGAAGCCCTTCACCGATTAGGATAGCAGGTTTTCTATCGACCGAAATAGTAAGGAGTCTTGCATGTAGATAGTTGGAGAAAGGGAAGGAGATTCAAGAGGTCTTATACTCGAGGAAATACGTAAACAAACACAGAAACACCTGTTATTCACTTTTCGGATTCTTGAAACATCTGATATAAGGTCGACATCTCCGGATCCAGATACACATGATGGCGATACTTAGGATGCCTTCCAGAATTGATGTTCAACTTCCATAGTTCGTGTTTACACATGCTCCAGCTTTCTTTACCATTGGGACCTACGTTTGGCTCTCTCTGTATGGTCTGGAAGACGTCGTCCTGGAAGAAACGAATGACATCGAGACTCGTGGTTGATGTGGACTGACGATGGCTAGTGGTCGTTCTGTTTCTGACGTCTGAAAGCCTATTGTCTTTGTAAGTATATTACCTATAATTGTCATTCTCATCCCATTATTGAACCTAACCATGAACTGTGTTCCCACTTCCCTTAAAAAGGAGGGATTTTTAATTATGGATTTTAAATGACCCTTGAGTATCCTTGAATGTTTGCTAAAAGTCCTTACAAATTTGAAAAAAGTCTGGTTTTACAAGAACTGCTTTCGTTTAGCCTTCATTCCAAAACCAGTCATTTTGTGATACTAGTATAATTTTTCGCCATCAAAAATCGATGGCATAGTATGCATAGGTTAGATAAAATTTGATGTTTTTGGAACTGCGTCCACCCATACCTCGTTAAAGTTTTTTCGCCTGTGCGGCCACGGATGTGTGAAATGTAGCCTTAAAAATGAAAGATGGTCTTGAAAAGGACCTAATTTTTCTTTGGCTTGGAAGAGGAAAACCTGATAAAGTAGAAAATGTGCTACAAGCAATCGCAAACTTAAATTTGTCGCTTGTTATAACTTAAGTATGTTGAAATTAAATGTATAAAATGTATATTGTTTGTAATTAATTAAATGCTAAGAAATTTGTATTTAAAATTTTTGGAATTAGCGGTGGGGTAATGTCAGTTATTAAAGTAGACTGTGACCTGTTTGCAAGTGTCCTATGGTATTAGTTTCACCGCCAGAGGGCTCCAATTTCGACAGGGGCCCGAGAACATGAATGAAATTATATATGCCCTTCCCCACTCACAATACATTACATTGCCCGCACGAAAGCAGTCCATAGTATGATTCACTTGCCACTTTGGTTCGAATGCTGCCCCATAAAATTGCATTGGAAGTTAAAACAAAGAGTAAACACATCAGTAAAGGATCTGAAAGTATGGTAAAAATATGCAATTAAATGATTTCGGGACAGTAATTGGTTAACTAAAAACTTGGAAGATTTGTGGTCCACCTCACTCTAATTTTTTTTAAACTTTAATATTTTATTTAGTATTGGTTCAAAAATGCTTTGTTGTGTTAAGTAGTATATTTTAGCTTTGGATTCATTTAATGTCAGAAAAGGGAAAGATTTGAAAGTGCAATTTTGCTAAACTGTTTATTTTCTAAATTAAAAAAAAACAGCAATTGCTAAAATTTTGTTTCCTGATTAATATTATTTTCTTGCTCTTTTATCCATTCCGTCAATGAGTTCTTACTAAAACAAATTAGTGAGATTCAACTCAAAATTGATTCCTGTGGGCTGCGATAGTCCGGTTGGAAGAGTAACGGATTAGCAGACGGAGGAGGTGAATTCGAAACTCGATCCAACCAAAGACCACCGCGTTTGTGGGGGCTGGTGCACGTTAATTCTGGCCTCAAATGTGTAATTCTGGCCTTGGCGAGGTGTGGAAGAGTGATGTGACAGCTCAGGTAGGGATTCAACTCCACGTGTTAGATGACAAGATGAGGACGTGGAATAATTTCTTTTGTGATGCAAAGAAGAAATTTTTAATTATTAAATGCATACGCAGGCGCTAAATGAATTTTTCTGTGAGTTTTAGAGGCAGACTGAATTTAAGTATTACTTTTAGGTGAAAAGAGTTTGTAACGAAAAGGCAAATTTAGCTCATAAAAGACGTCTGAATTTTTGCTAATAAAAGACTACTGAATTTAAACGGAATGTTTCCCTTCGGGATGTATTCCTGACCATCGCCAATAACCCGTTGTTTTGCTCCAGTGCGACGTAAATTCAACTAATCTATCTCTCTCTTTCGAATCTAAAGCACAGAAATTCTGAGAAACTGTTTCTTTTCGATTCTTCTAATAAGGCATTGTCAACCTGGTTCCTTTAGGCCAGTGATGTCAAACTGACGGCCCGCCGGCCGCATGTGGCCCCGCGGTAATTTTTTGTGGCCCACGATACTCTGAAATAAAATGGAAACAGGACAATATGTTACGGAAGAAAATAGCACTTAGGGAAGATCGAGGCAATACCGTACACACAATTTCGTCATGTTAAAAATGTGTGAGCAACTATTTTCGTCCATGAAATTAAATAAAACGGCCTACAGATCAAGATTAACTGATAAACATCTATCTGCCATAATGAAGATTGTCTGTTCTCAGTCTTTCAATCCAGATATTGGAAAACTAGTAGGAGGAAAGCGCTGGCAAGTTTCCGGTAAAAAAAAATTCATAAATACATTAAATTAAAGCAATTATATAGAAATATTATAAATTATTACCTTATATTCACTTAATTCCATACATATATATAATGTGTTTTAATTATCCTATCTATATTCTTGAATCCTCACTTCAAAATATAATTTTAAGAAAATTTGTAAATATGATGTGGCCCGTGTTTTAATTGAGTTTGTCACTCTTGCTTTAGGCCATGTGTCAATATGTTCATTTAACCAGTAGGGTCCAGACCACCATAAGTCATTTCTTTCGAGATCTATAAGTGAAAGTCCCCTTGTAAGTCGATCAGCAGGATTGTCCCGACCAGGACAATGTCTCCAGTCTATGGGATTGGTCAAGGACTGTATTTCTGCTATCCTGTTGCTCACGAAGGGTTTCCATTTTCGAGAAGAACCTTTAACCCAATGAAGCACAATATTAGAATCTGTCCATAGATATTCCTTTGAATCAAGTTTTAAAACTGCCGTCACGCGGTAAATTAGTCTAGTTCCAATCACGGCACCCATAAGCTTTAATCTGGGTAATGTTAAACGTTTTATGGGAGCCAATCTACTTGGACGTAACAAAGGTTGTCTTCACCTTCTCATCTTTGATGGATAAATAACTGCACCAAAAGCTCTCACTGGCATCACAAAAACAGTGAATTTCTACGTGATCGCAAGTGCCCTGAAAATCACGGAAATAATATCTGGAAACCTCTATTTTACTGAGATAGTGTAGTTCACACCAACTATCCCATTTTTCTCTAAATGTTCTAGTAAATTTTCGTCCCAATCAATGCCCTGTTCCCATAATACTTGGAACATAATTTTTACAATGATTGTAAATGGAGATAAAAATCCAATCGGATCAAAAATTCTTCCTGCCACTTTAATTACAATTCTTCTGGTTCTCCTGACATTTTACAAATTCAGAAAGGTTATTATCTAATCTAAGAGCATCCTTATCTGTATCTCCCATATTAATCCTAAAATTTTAAAAGGCATTGCGTTTTGTGATGTTTCAAAGCATGTGTCAAAATTTAAAGCGCGTAAATGTTTCTTTAAAAGAGGAGAATTATTTTGCCATTTGCATGTTAGCTTTTAGAAAGATTTCTGAAGACTCCTTTGACAATTTTAAAGCTCCTTCTATTGGGAATCCGCCTATCAACAAATCGTACACATACATTGACTTATTTATCATAGCATAAATTTCGGGATACTGAATTTCAAAATTTTTAACAATAATTTAAATGTTTTTGTTAAATAACGGCTCCTAATAGAAAGGGACTAGAAATCAAGCCAAATAATAAATTCCTAATGATAAATATTCTTCTATTACAGCTTTGTAATCCCCAAACAACGTAGGATTTTTCCGAAAAGTCTCTTTTGCGACATCATGATTGTTCGGAATATCAACATCAAATTTCATAGGTTGTTTAACTTCGTATCTATCGTTCTTAAATTTAATCGATTCCTCAAATTGTTCTAAAGTTTGTTAATCGCACAATTTTTTATCTGTTGGATCATCTGATTCCTTAAACCTTCAAGTATTTTCCTCCCAAATCCAGAATTAATCTATCTTCACAGTCTAATGCAGATAATACACAAAACCCCAACGTCATTTCGGGATGGATTCGAGCACGTGGATTCCCCTCAAAACACCTTTGATGAGTGCTTTAGAAATGTGCAGATTCAAAAGTATTTTATTACCTTCTCACGAACGTACAAAGCTCGAATAAGTTCAAAATTATTAATATTGAAAAAAAATTATTGCTGGGCTTGTTTATTTAAAGATGAAGTAAAACGGCGCCAGTCTTTCGGCCGCCCGTATTTCTATGATCACGTTTAAGTGCTCGCCCAGTACACCTCTCAGAAGAGGGTCGTCAGCAGCGAACTGCTCTGGAGAAGTCTTTCTCGTTCACTCAGAACTCTTCAGTGGAAAAGGGCCGCGGTAGCCTGGTTGGAAGAGTAACGGATTAGCAACCGGAGGGGTTGCGAGTTCGAATCCAACCAAAGACCGTCGTGTACAAAGGGGGGCTGGTGCACGTTAAATCTGCCGTGGCCTCAAATGTCCTCACGTTGGTGTGGAAATTTGGAGAGTGGGGTGCCAGCTCAGGTGTTGCCACGTCATCTGACCGTGGTTCAAAATTACGTGGTGGTTATCCTCCATCTTTCCCTTCGGGTTTGATCCCGGACCGTCGCCAATAGCACGTTGTGTTGCTCCAGTGCGATGTTAATTAAAATTCCTATCTTCAGTGGAAGAAACCAAGACGCGCGGAAGTACATGAGGAATTGCACGAGGTGGTTCTGTGCTTAGGGCATATGAGTAGTCCCCTCGATGTATTCTAAGTATACGGCATGCACTTAACCCTCCTGCTGGTTAGTCTTCGAGACAAAAACTGCCCTGTAGTGTCTAGTCTTTGGAAAAATACTGTTCTAAACGCCTTATTGTCTTGGTAAGTATATACCTATAATTGTCATTCTCATCGGATTATTGAATGTAACCATGAACGGTGTACCCACTTCCCTTAGAAAGGAGGGATTTTAAAAGACCCTTGAGTTGCCTTAAATGTTTGCTAAAAGTCCTTACAAATTTGAAAAAAGTCTTAGGTTTTACAAGAGCTGCTTTCGTTTAGCCTGCATTCCAAAAACAAAAGTCATTTTGTGATACGTCGAATTTTTCGCCATCAAAAATCGATGCCATAATATGTATAGGTTAGCTAAAATTTGATGTTTTTGGAACTGGGTTCACCCATACCTCGGTAAAGTTTTTTACCTGTGCGGTCACGGCTTAATCTTATTTCGATCTGTGAAATGTAGCCTTAAAAATGAAAATTGGTCTTGAAAAAGGATCTAATTTTTCTTTTGCTTGAAGAGAGGAAAACCTGAGTAAGTAGAAAATGCTACAAACAATCGCAAACTTAAATTTGCCGCTTGTTATAACTTAAGTATGTTGAAATTAAATGTATAAAATGTGTATATTGTTTGTAATTTATTAAATGCGAAGAAATTTTTATTTAAAATTCTGGAATTAGGGGTGGGGTAATGTCAGTTATTTAAGTAGACTACAACCTGTTTGCAAGAATCCTATGGTATTACTTTCACCGCTAGATGGCTCCAATTTCGACAGGATCCCGAGAACATGAATGAAATTATATATATGCCCTTCCCCACTCACAATACATTACATTGCCCGCACGAAAGCAGTCCATAGTATGATGCACTTGCCACTTTCTTTGGTGCGAATGCTGCCCCATAAAATAGCATTGGAAGTTAAAACAAAGAGTAAACACTTCAGTAAAGGATCTGAAAGTATGGTAAAAAATATGGAATTAAATGAATTGTGGATAGTAATTGGTTCAATAAGAATTTCGAAGATTTGTGGTCCACATAACCCAAATTTTTCAAAAACTAATATTTTAATTAGTGTTGGTTCAAAAATGCTTTGTTGTGTTAAATAATGTATTTTACCGTTGGATTAATTTAATGTCAGAAAAGGAAAGATTTGAAAGTGCAGTTTTGCTAAACTGTTTATTTTCTAAATTAAAAAAAAAACAGCAATTGCTAAAATTTTGTTTCCTGATTTTCTTGCTCTTTTATCCATTCCGTCAATGAGCACTTTCTAAAACAAAGTAGTGAGATTCAACTCAAAATTGATTCCTGTGGGTGGCGATAGCCCGGTTGGAAGAGTAACGGATTAGCAGCCGGAGGGGTGTGAGTTCGAAACTAGATCCAACCAAAGACCACCGCTTTTGTGAGGGCTGGTGCACGTTAAATCTGGCCTCAAAGGTGTAATTCTGGCCTTGGCGAGGTGTGGAAGCTTGAAGAGTGGGGTGCCAGCTCAGGTAGGGACTCAACTCCACATTGGGACTCCTCCCTAATTTTTCAAATAGAAAAAATGCAAAAAATCAATTCCTGCTTATTAGGTCTTTTTTTGTTATGATTTAAACATGTTTATTTACCAATATAATTAGAAATTTTAATGGATTTTACTTTAAAATAACTTATGACTTGAACAATAATATTTATATCAATGAACAGTATAAGTTAATTCTTTTATTTATTTAACTGCCATTTGATACTTTAAAGTGCTTTTTCTCAGCTTTTTATTTTTCATGACTACAGTGTATTTAAAATGCTAAGGCTTTTTTTCTAATTGTAGAATTTTGAAACTTTTTGTGGTTGTTTACTGATATATTTAATAATTTTGTGCATGGAATAAGGATTTGGAAGAATAGTTATTTTTTCAAATATTGATGAAATCAACTATTATTGGTTTTTGCTGTTTTTCCGTGTTACAAAAATATCTGTAAAAAAGTAAATAACAGTGATACACACGAAATCCCATGCACAAAATTGTAGGGAACACTTCATGGAAGGTCAGTAAAAAAATATTTGAAAAAAATTAAAATTTGTAGACGGAGTAGGAATTTTAAAATATTGAAATATTTTTTTAAAAATTTAATATTTTAGTTATTGTAAATTTTAAAGAGATTTCTTTCATTTGTAATGTATATTTAATGTGTATTGGAACAAGGTACACAAAATCATTTTGTTGTGAATATGAAAACAAAAAAATGTTCAAAGGTCCTCTTAAATGCAGCGCTGGCTCTAAATGAATTTTTCTGTGTGGGTTTTAGAGGCAGACTGAATTTAAGTATGATTATTTTTAAGTGAAGAGATTATAACGAAAAGGAAGTTTTGCTCATAAAAGACGACTGAATTTAAACGGAATGTTTCCCTTCGGGATGTATTCCTGACCGTCGCCATTAGCCCGTTTTATTGCTCCAGTGCGACGTAAATTCAACTACCTACCTAAATTCTTTAAGATAGGTCGTTTAGAGTATCGATGTATCGCACACTCGGCTATATCGTTCTTCGCTTGTCCTCTGAATTTACGAGCAGCGGAGGAAATATCGATCTGTTTCTCTTGGATTTGCAATTCAAAGGCGGCTCGTTTCGAGCAGTCTGTCTAAACTGAAGTGGTCGAGAGATTTGGGCGTCGCGAAAGTGGGACGGGAAGGAATTTCTCTTTTCCAAACTATTCTACCCAATTTAGTGTTAGATCAACCCTCTGCGTCGCGAGATTTCCTAGAAATGCAGTTTGCTTTCCCCCACAACACACATGGCGTGTAAACAAGTACATTTATCGGTTGAAAGAATCATAGTAAGGATTGAGTTGGTGAAAAAGGTTGAAGCTGATCAGGAGTCATGCAGAGAGGAGTGCAAGCTGCGGATCAGATATATGCGTGTGAACCCCTCAGCTGGTTAGCGTAATTTTAAACGAACGTAAATTAACGAGGTTTACGTAATTTAAAAAAGGTAGATCTGACGCATAATTTGTATTCTTTTGCTTTATCGATATGTCGAGGTGTACTGGAGATCAGCGTCTTAAAAGAATGCGATTCCATTTTCTCACCCCTCGACAACATACCGCCAATAGTCCATCCCCTTGTCCGTTTTGATTGTACCTTCCTGGTGGGCCGCAGTAGCCCGGTTGGAAGATTAACGGGTTAGCAACCGGAGGGTTGCGAGTTCGAGACTGGATCCAACCAAAGGATCGGCATGTGCACGGGTGATGGTGCACGTTAAATCTGTCGTGTCGCCAAATGTCTTCACGTTGGTGTGTATTGGAAGTATGGAGAGTAGGGTGCCGGCTCAGATGTTGACTTCGTCATCTGACCGTGAATCGAAATAACAAGCTCTTGTCCTCGGGTCTTTCCCTTTGGGATTGATCCCGGACCGTCGCCATTAGCCCAGTAGCCAGTTCTGCTCCAGTGTGACGTTAATTAACTGCATACCTACCCTAAACGCGTAATGTTAAATGAGCATTGCGTTTAATAATTTTTTTCGAATGTTTTCAATCACGACGCATTCAGACGTGGAGACCGTTCCAAGCGAATTAAATTTAATTAGGAACAAATCAGAATTAATCTAGCTTCACATAGTCTAATGCAGATAATACACACAACCCCAACTTCATTTCGGGAAGGATTCGAGCACGCGGATTCCCCACAAAACACCCTTGATGAGTGCTTTTTGAATATTCTGATGTAGAAATGCGCAGATTCAAAAGTATTTTATTACCTTCTCACGAACGTACAAAGCTCGAATAAGTTCAAAATTATTAATATTGAAAAAAATTATTGCTGGGCTTGTTTATTTAAAGATGAAGAAAACGGCGCCAGTCTTTCGGCCGCACCTATTTATCTGATCACGTTTCAGTGCCCGCCCAGTACACCTCTCAGAAGAGGGTCGTCAGCGAACTGCTCTGGATAAGCCTTTCTCATTCACTCAGAACTCTTCGGTGGAAAAGGGCCGCGGTAGCCCGGTTGGAAGAGTAACGGATTAGCAACCGGAGGGTTGCGAGTTCGAATCCAACCAAAGACCGTCGTGTATAAATGGGGCTGGTACACGTTAAATCTGCCGTGGCTTCAAATGTCATCACGTTGGCGTGGTGTGAAAGTTTGGAGAGTGGGGTGCCAGCTCACACACAGGTGTTGCCTCGTCATCTGACCGTGGTTCAAAATTACGTGGTGGTTATCTTCATATCTTTCCCTTCGGGTTTCATCCCGGACCGTCGCCAATTGCACGTTGTGTTGCTCCAGTGCGATGTTAATTAAAATACCTATCATCAGTGGAAGAAACCAAGACGGAAGTACATGAGGAATTGCACGAGGTGGTTCTGCGCTTAGGGCATCGGAGTAGTCAAAATTTATGCCATTTAACAAATGCTTTGGCTGTGACATCCCTAAAGAAAGCTGCGAATATTTGGCGCAATTGTGCCTTTTCGGCTTCTTTTTTGACTAACGGCTAAAAATGATTTGTATTGCATTGTCTGAGGAAAAGAAACAGGACTCGGTTGTCTAAAGCTAAGATAAAGAACTTTGTTGCTTTCTATTAATTCTTTGTATTCCAACTTATCAATATTAGCCACATTGATAGCATAAAATTGAAGAAAGTAAATTATCCCGTATTTTCTCGAGAATCAGACCCCCTTTTTTTACTTTTACGAAGACGCACTTATAAAAAATGTGCAGTATTACCGATACTGGCCTTGAATTCACAAATGTGCTTTTGTACAACCTCCCTCGTGCAACTTTTTGTGTTTCTCTCTTCTCTGCCAGTAAAACTTTCCTTCTGTGTACGTTTATTTATTTCTCCGAAAAAACGTCAGTTGGACAGATATCTGGCCATTTCGCCTTGAAAAATCCCAAACATAGTTTTCATGCATGCCATATATGAAACACATTTAAGTGTTAGTTATAGCAAACTATTTTCGAAGTTCTGGTGAATGATGAAGACCTTACTGATTAGGATAGCAGGTTTTCTATCGACCGAAATGAAATAGTAAGGAGTCATACTCGAGAAATACGGAAACAATCACAGAAACACCTGTTCACTTTTCGGATTCTTGAAACATCTAATAGGATTTCGACATCTCAGGATCCAGATACACATGATGGTGATACTTAGGATGCGTTCCAGAATTGATGTTCAAGTTCCATAGTTTGTTTCCACAGGCTCCAGCTATCTTTTCCATTGGGGTCTACGTTTGGTTCTTTCAGTGTGCTCTGCAAGACGTCGTCCTAGAAGAAAAGAATAAAAAGACCCGTGGTTGATGTGGACTGACGATGGCTAGTGGTCGTTCTATGTTTCTGACGTCTGAAAGCCTATTGTCTTTGTAAGTATATATATTACCTATAATTGTCATTCTCATCGCATTATTGAATGTAACCATCAAAGTTGTTCCCACTTCCCTTAGAAAGGAGGGATTTTTAATTATGGATTTTAAACGCCCCTTGAGTAGCCTTAAATATTTGCTAAAATTCCTTACAAATTTGAAAAAAGTCTTAAGTTTTACAAGAACTGCTTTCGTTTAGCCTGCATTCCAAAACCAGTCATTTTTTGATACTCGTCTAAGTTTTCGACATCAAAAATCGATGGCATATTATGGATAGTTAAGTTAAAATTTGATGTTTTTGGAACTGTGTCCACCGATACGTCGTTAAAGGTTTTTCACCTGTGCGGCCACGGCTTAAGCTATTTCGATCTATGTGAAATGCAGCCTTAAATATGAAATATGGTCTTGGAAAAGGACCTAATTTTTCTTTTTGCTTGAAGAGAGGAAAACCCGATAAAATAGAAAATGTGCTTCAAACAATCGCAAACTTAAATTTGTCGCTTGTATTAACTTAAGTATCTTGTTGAAATTAAATGTATAAAATGTATATTGTTTGTAATTTATTCTATGAGTATTAGTTTCACCACTAGAGGGATCCAATTTCGACCTAGACCCAAGAGCATGAATGAAATTATATATATGCCCTTTCCTCACTCAGAATACATTACTTTGCCCACACGAAAGCAGTCCATAGGATGATGCACTTGCCACTTTTTTGGGGTGAATGCTGCACGATAAAATAGCACAAATAGTAAACGCATCAGTAAAGGATCTGAAAGTATGGTAAATAATTTGCAATTAAATGAATTGGGGACTAATTGGTTCAATTAAAACTTCGAAGTTTTGTGGTCCACCTCACCCTATTTTTTTTAATTTTTAATATTTAATTTAGTGTTGGTTCAAAAATGCTCTGTTGTGTAAAGTAGTGTATTTTATTTAACGTTGGATTCATTTAATGTCACGGTGTTTTGTCTGCATCTGATATATACACTGTCGAGTGAGCCTCAACCTTTTCATGTTATTTAATTTCTCGAGACTTTCTAATGCTTGCCTTTTCAGTTTGAAGTGAATTCCTACACACGTGTTTATTCACGAGAAATTGTTATACTGCCCAATTCTGCTTGTTTTAATATTTCAATTCTTGCGAGATCAGTGGAGTTTCTACCAGGCAGCTTTAGCTCGTGGGGATACAACACGCTCTCGTATAGATAACATAAGAACACCATTCAACGAGAGCCATTTGGCCAATATATCAGACTTCCCTCGAATGAGCTCCTAGAATGTTGTGAGATGCATCACATAAAATGCCAATGAAAGCCTTCATAGCATTATTTGGAGCAAGTGTTCCAAAGAAACGTCAGCCACTCTACGCAGAGTCATCATTGCGGTATGTGATGCAATATCAGAATTTAATGTTGGCACATTTGAATCGATGGAACATTTGCAAAAAAAAAGCGGACTCAGTTTAAACAAGCAGTCTACAACTTTAGCTGCTTAGTGAGATTATCGTAGGATTTATCAGAGGAGAAGACTGGCAGTCACACGCAATTGTAATGAAAAAAATTGCGCTTGCGAAAAAACGCCGAAATGCCTTATTAATGAAAAAGGAAGGCATTACCTATCAGGCTGGTGGTTTTTGAAGATTTACAATGTCATTAACATTCTTTAACAGTATCAACTCTTCCCTAATTTTTAAAATAGAAAAATGCAAAAAAATCAATTCCTGATTATTATTATAGGTCTTTTTTGTTATGATTTAAACATGTTTATTTACCAATGTAATTAGAAATTATAAGTTATTTTAAAGTAAAATCCATTATGACTTGTACAATAATATTTATATCAATGAACAGTATAAGTTAATTCTTTTATTTATTTAACTGCCATTTGAAACTTTAAAGTGCTTTTTCTTAGCTTTTTATTTTTCATGACTACAGTGTATTTGAAATGCTAAGGCTTTTTTTCTAATTCTAGAGTTTTGAAACTTTTTGTGGTTGTTTACTGATATATTTAATAATTTTGTGCATGGAATAAGGATTTGGAAGAATAGTTATTTTTTCAAATATTGATGAAATCAACTATTATTGGTTTTTGCTGTTTTTCCGTGTTACAAAAATATCTGTAAAAAAGTAAATAACAGTGATACACACGAAATCCCATGCACAAAATTGTAGGGAACACTTCATGGAAGGTCAGTAAAAAAATATTTGAAAAAAATTAAAATTTGTAGACGGAGTAGGAATTTTAAAATATTGAAATATTTTTTTAAAAATTTAATATTTTAGTTATTGTAAATTTTAAAGAGATTTCTTTCATTTGTAATGTATATTTAATGTGTATTGGAACAAGGTACACAAAATTATTTTGTTGTGAATATGAAAACAAAAAAAAATGTTCAAAGGTTACCGTGTCCTCTTAAATGCAGCGCTGGCTCTAAATGAATTTTTCTGTGTGGGTTTTAGAGGCAGACTGAATTTAAGTATGATTATTTTTAAGTGAAGAGATTGTAACGAAAAGGAAGTTTTGCTCATAAAAAACGACTGAATTTAAACGGAATGTTTCCCTTCGGGATGTATTCCTGACCGTCTCCAATAGCCCGTTGTGTTCCAGTGCGACGTAAATTCAACTACCTACCTAAATTCTTTCAGATAGGTCGTTTAGAGTATCGATGTATCGCACACTCGGCTATATCGTTCTTTGCTTGTCCTCTGAATTTGCGAGCAGCGGAGGAAATATCGATCTGTTTGTCTTGGATTTGGAATTCAAAGACGGCTCGTTTGAGCAGAGTCTGTCAAAACTGAAGTGGTCGAGAGATTTGGGCGTCGCGAAAGTGGGACGGGAAGGAATTTCTCTTTTCCAAACTATTCTACCCAATTTAGTGTTAGATCAACCCTCTGATTCGCGAGATTTGCTAGAAATGCAGTTTGCTTTCCCCCACAACACACATGGCGTGTAA
Source organism: Meta bourneti (assembly GCA_933210815.1). Lineage (NCBI taxonomy): Eukaryota > Metazoa > Arthropoda > Arachnida > Araneae > Tetragnathidae > Meta > Meta bourneti. Next base: position 93,467,362 of record OW119928.1, on the reverse strand, counting down.
ACAAGTACATTTATCGGTTGAAAGAATCATAGTAAGGATTGTGTTGGTCTAACAGGCTGAAGCTGCTCAGGAGTCATGCAGAGAGGATTATGCATTCTTTTGCTTTATCGATATGTCGAGGTGTACTGGAGATCAGCGTCTTAAAAGAATGTGATTCCTTTTTCACGCCCCTCGACAACGTACCGCCAATCGTCCATCTCGTTGTCCGTTTTGATTGTACCCTCCTGGTGGGCCGCAGTAGCCCTGTTGGAAGAGTAACGGGCTAGCAACTGGAGGGTTGCGAGTTCGAGACTGGATCCAACCAAAGGATCGGCATGTGCACGGAGGGATGGTGCACGTTAAATCTGTCGTGTCGCCAAATGTCTTCACGTTGATGTGTATTTTAAGTTTGGAGAGTGGGGTGCCAGCTCAGGTGTTGCCTCGTTATCTGACCGAGATTCAAAATTACGTGGTGGTCATCCTTATCTTTCCCATCGGGTTTGATTCCGGACCGTCGCCAATAGCAACCTCTATTTTACTGAGATAGTGTAGTTGTTCGCACCAACTATCCCATTTTTTCTCTAAATGCTCTGGTAAATTTTCGTCCCATTCAACGCCCTGTTCCCATAATGCTTGAACATAATTTTTATAATGATTGTAAATGGAGATAAAAATCCAATCGGATCAAAAATTCTTCCTGCCACTTTAATTACAATTCTTCTGGTTCTCCTGACATTTTACAAATTCAGAAAGGTTATTATCTAATCTAAGAGCATCCTTATCTGTATCTCCCATATTAATCCTAAAATTTTAAAAGGCATTGCGTTTTGTGATGTTTCAAAGCATGTGTCAAAATTTAAAGCTCGTAAATGTTCCTTTAAAAGAGAATAGAGGCGTCAAAAACAATGCGAAGTTTAGTAGTTAATTTATCCTTTCGAATTACCGGATGGTGGGGTAAATAATATGCCAAAGCCCCGTTACCCGAATTTATTTCCTGAGGTTCAACCTTCTCTATAATTCCTAATGATTAATATTCTTCCAATACAGCTTTGTAATCCTCAAACAATGTAGGATTTTTCCTAAAAGTCTTTTTTGCGACATCATGATTGTTCGGAATATCAACATCAAATTTCTTATCGCACAATATTTTATCTGGATCATGTGATTCCTAAAGCTTCAAGATCCCGAAATGTTTGAAGTTCATTTGATGTTTCATCATCTTTATTTTCCTCCCAAATTGAAACATACATTGTGCTTACTAAATTATGTGTAATTAATTCCATTAGAAAATCGCCCATGCAGAGTCCATCCAAATTTAGTTTCACTTAAAACAACAATTGATGAAAGACGCTTAAATTTACCTGTCATAATTGACCAATAATAATCGGCACCCACTAGTATATCTATTTTGTTTTCCTTTTTATCTAAATCATCGGGAGCGTCGGATAAATTTATTCCCAATTTTTTTAATTTCATGGCGCAATTCAGAACTAGGAACACTGATAATATCTGGACATATGCTTTCCGTTTCTACAAAACACATACTCTGTTCTGAAAGGTAACAGGAGTATTTTCACTACCCGCAAAACGTAATGATTTTAAGTTCTTCGTGACCTCTCGCTTTCAAATCTAACCTTCGCGCTAGATCTTTGTTTATGAACGTTCTTGCAGCTGCGGAATCTAAACAAATGCGTACATTCACACTCTGATGCGAACCGATCATTTTGCAGCGGATGGTCTGGAAATAAACATGCGATTGAGATCGTTCTGAGATCCATTGTGGCTCATTAATTAACGATGAAAGTATAGCCTTTTCCTCTTTTGTTGGTGGGGGCCGCGGTGGCCCGGTTGGAAGAGTAACGGACTTGCAACCGAAGGGTTGCGAGTTCGAATCCAGCCAAACACCGTCGTGTACAAAGGGGGCTGGTGCACGTTAAATCTGTCGTGGCCTCAAATGTCCTCACGTTGGCGTGGTGTGGAAGTTTGGAGAGTGGGGTGCCAGCTCAGGTGTTGCCTCGTCATCTGACCGTGGTTCAAAATTACGTGGTGTTGTCCTCGGATCTTTCCCTTTGGGATTGATCCCGGACCGTCACCAATAGCCCATTGTGTTGCTCCAGTGTGACGTTAATTGAAATTCCCTCCCTCCCTCCCTCTTTTGTTGGTGCCGCAACGGAATGTTCGGTTTGGGCCATGTATTCGCACAAGGATTTTCGATGATATCTAGAGTTTGCGCATTTAATGTTGACTGATCTGCGCTGATTCTTTTCATGGAATTTTTTATAACATCGGAAACATTTAGCTTGTTTACGTAAAGAAGTTTTGCGCTGCTCCAAATCAAAATTACAATTTTCGGATTTTTTTTTCATTACAAAATGCATAGTAATTTTCAGTTAAGAGTATTTAATGCGCACGCTGAGGGAGTTTTGGTTTTATTTCTGTTACATTTGATTCCGTTTTGTTTTGTTCCCTGTGGAATTGTAACACGGTCATTTGGAATACATTTATACAAAATGGGTAATGATAAACAACCATATGAATCGGAATTAATTTCGAGTGACTGAGACTTCTTATTTGCACAGATATTTCATCATTTAATTTTCTTAATGCGGACACATCATTTGATCTACGAACGGGTTCTAAATTTAACAAACGCTTGGTATGTGCGACAATTAAATCTTTTTTTTCCCAAATCGATCTTTTAGAATCTCAATTGCTTTCATATAATTTTGGGATGTTAAGGGAAGACCACTTATGGCCCTTGCTGCCGAATCCCTAAGCAATGTTTTAAGATAATTAAACTTTTATATATCCTGAAGAGTTTAGTTTTCATGAATCGCTGCTTCGTACTGAGGCCAAAACTCTTGAAAATCACAAATTTCACCCGTAAATTCATTCAAAGAAATACGCGGTAATTTTGTGTTAGTTTTTACTTTGATATCTGATATTGTTTCCGTAATAGATCGATTTAAATTTGTACTAGATAAGACTTCAGTCTGATTTTTATTTAAGTTTCCCAAATATCTATTTACTCGTGACTTACAGAACACAATCAATTCATTATATTCTAATGAACTTTCCATCTCAGCCTTTAATCGTCTATATTAGTTAGAACTGCTATAGTTTTATCTAAATCTTCCAATGTTGATTTGTGTTCCAAAAGAACTGATCGAAATCTCTTATTATTTCTGAGTTACAATCAATTTCTTTGTTAAGTACATCAGCAATCTTAATTAGTTTAGTGACTGAGGTGCGAATAATTCTGTTAATTTTGTTCACTTTAAGATCCAAATCAAGTTTCCCGGCCGATGCACCATATGACGACGCCGTTTCGGTTACTTTCGTTTTGTTCTCGGTGGTTCTTATAACGATGTCATCTTTCCTTTGGGTTATTTATATTCTTTTTGCCTTCACTCAAGTTATTTACACGTCAAATAACTTTTCTATGTACTATTTATTGAAAATGAGCATATGCACATTATATACAGAGGAGATGTGAGGTTCTTACAGCTACACTAAGATCTTACAATTAATAATATTCTCCGTCAGTCCAAAAGGGGCTGTATAGTGCTAGCACCACCTATCTCGGCTCTCATTGGCCGATCTACATATAAATTTTCCACAACAAGTAACATTTTGTCCCTTATTGTGCCGAATCGTTAGTAATCGGGGGAAAATTTCTCATACCAGAGGAAAATATCAAACGCACAATTTTATAAAGATGTTCACCGATGATCGAGCTCCTGACATCCCAACTTCTCACAATAAGTTAAGTAGCCTCAAAAGTAAAACTCATTTTTTTTTGCTTCAAGGAGTGATTTGAAAGACAATAATGCAAATAGGTACCAGGATCTCGCTAATTTTTGGTGTGAGATTGTTTTACGGCTTGGCTATGGAGAGCTGGTCCAGAAGTGACAGGTGTGATTACAGCTTATTACTGGTAGGGCAGGTACACGTGGGGACCGCTAGAGCGAAACTCATGACCTCTTAATAACATTTTATTTTCAGAGAAAGAACACCCATGCTTAAACACACATTCAGAAAGTGGCCCAGTTTTTCTCTCGTTCCCCTAAATGCCATAGGGTCGCTGTAGCTCGATTTACTAACCGGAGGGTTGCAAGTTCGAAGCTGGATCCAACTAAAGGACCGGCATGTGCACGGGGGCTGGTACACGTTAAATCTATCGTGTCCCCACCGGACCGTCGCCAATAGCAAGTAGTCAGTGCTGCTCCAGTGCGACGTTCATTAACTGCATACCTACCCTAAACGCGTAATGTTAAATGAGCATAGCGATTAATAATTTTTTTTCGACTGTTTTCAGTCACGACGCATTCAGACGGGGAGATCGGTCCAAGCGAATTAAAAACAATTAGGAACAAACCGGAATTAATCTAGCTTCACATAGACTAAAGCAGATAATATACAAAACCGCAATGTCATTTTCTGAAAGGATTCGAGAACGTCGGTTCCTCTCAAAACACCCTTGATGAGTGCTTTTGAATATTCTAATGCAGAAATGTGCAGATTCAAAAGTGTTTTATTGCCTACTCATGAACGTACAAAGCCCGAATAAGTTAAAAATTATTAATGTTGGAAAAAATTATTGTGGGCTTGTTTATATTTGAAGTTGACGAAAAACGGCGCCAGTCTTTCGGCCGCCCCTATTTATCTGATCACGTTTAAGTGCTCGCCCAGCACACCTCAGAAAAGGGTCGTCAGCCAACTGCTCTGGAGAAGTCTTTCTCATTCTCTCGGAACTCTTCGATGGAAAAGGGCCGCGGTAGCCCGGTTGGAAGAGTAGCGGATTAGCAGGAAGGTTGCGAGTTCGAATCCAACCAAAGACCGTCGTGTAGAAAGGGGCTGATGCACGTTAAATCTGCCGTGGCCTCAAATGTCCTCACGTTGGCGTGGTGTGAAAGTTTGGAGAGTGGGGTGCCAGCTCAGGTGTTGCCACGTCATCTGACCGTGGTTCAAAATTACGTGGTGGTCATCGTCATATCTTTCCCTTCGAGTTTGATCCCGGACCATCGCCAATAGCACGTTGTGTTGCTCCAGTGCGATGTTAATTAAAATACCTATCTTCAGTGGAAGAAACCAAGACGGAATTGCACGAGGTGGTTCTATGCTTAGGGCATCTGAGTAGTCCCCTCGATGGATTCTTAAGTATACGGCATGCACTTAACCCTCCTGGTGGTTAGTCTTCCAAACGAAAACTGCCTTGTGTTCATTCTCTAGGGAAAAACCTGTTACAAACTCAACAGTTCTGAGCAAGGGGCAATTTGTTTTACCTACGTGGATCTACATTTCCCTTGGAGTAATAGGGCAGTTTTCTCTACAAGATATCTCCTCCTAGTCAGTATTGACCGATTCATTTATTGGACGATATATCTCGTGGAAATACTTGAAGGGTTAATTGTCACGATCATTGCATTGTTGATCGTAACCATGAAATACTACATGTATAAGAAACTATCGTGTTTAGTGAGTACAAAAAGTACTCTGCAAAGTAAATTTGAAATTTACAAAATCTTAGAAAAGGTTTCTCTTGGTCTTGGATATTCAATTGGTTTTATTTCTTAATAATTTTGTCTCAGAATTTTTTTGCCACCAATTTAGAAAAGCCACCTGGAAAATTTGTCTGAAACAATTTCCTCTCAAAATACAATTTCATTTATTAATTCTAAAATCCAGTTACTGATATTGAGGCTTCAGTATTCCTCTGGATAACTTGAAGAATTTGTCTGAAAATTATAGTACGCATCTACGATATACCAACCACCGGATTTCCTACGAATAAGAAATTCTACAAATTTTCAATTGCATGTTTATTTTTTAATTTTAAAATTTAAATTTCTGGGAGAGATCAACGTCTGTTTCATACATAGCACATTTTGTTCTTTAGCTGATCGATTTTTATCTCGGCAACTAAAATTGCTACTAAAATAGGGTTTAAGAGACCTTTTTGCTATTTTTCAAAATATATGCCATTTAACAAATGCTTTGGCTGTGACAGCCCTAAACAAAGCTGCGAATATTTGGCTCAATTGTGCCATTTTTCGGCTTTTTTAATAAACGGCTAAAAATGATTTCTTTTGCATTGACTGCGGAAAAGAAACAACTCGGTTGTCTTAAACTAAAGAACTTTGTTTCTTTCTATCGAATCTTTGTATCGCAACTTACCAATATTACGCCACATTATTGATAGCATAAAATTGAAGAAAGTTAGTAAATTATCCCGTATTTCCTCGAGAACTAGACCCCCTTTTTATTTTTACGAAGACTCGGTCAATTTCTTATGAAATGTGCAGTACAACCGATACTGGCCTTGAATTCACAGATGTGCTTTTGTACAACCTCCCTTGTGAAACTTTCTGTGTTTCTCTTCTGTGCCAGTAAAACTTTCCTTCTGTGTACGTTTATTTATTTCTCCTAAAAAGCGTCAGTTGGACAGAAATTTGGCCATTACGCCTTCGAAAATCCCAGTCAACCCTCGTTTTCATGCATCTAATAGGAGGTCGACATCTCCGGATCCAGATACACATGATGGCGATACTTAGGATGCCTTCCAGAATTGATGTTCAAGTTCCATAGTTTGTTTCCACAGGCTCCAGCTATCTTTTCCATTGGGGCCTACGTTTGGCTCTCTTTCAGTGTGCTCTGCAAGACGTCGTCCTAGAAGAAAAGAATGATAAAAAAGACCCGTGGTTGATGTGGACTGACGATGGCTAGTGGTCGTTCTGTTTCTGACGTCTGAAAGCCTATTGTCTTTGTAAGTATATTACCTATAATTGTCATTCTCATCGCATTATTGAACGTAACCATTAAAGTTGTTCCCACTTCCCTTAGAAAGGAGGAATTTTTAATTATGGATTTTAAACGCCCCTTGAGTAGCCTTAAATATTTGCTAAAAGTCCTTACAAATTTGAAAAAATCTTAGGTTTTACAAGAGCTGCTTTCGTTTAGCCTGCATTCCAAAAACAAAAGTCATTTTGTGATACGTCTAATTTTTCGCTATCAAAAATCGATGGCATAGTATGTAGAAGTTAGCTAAAATGTGATGTCTTTGGATCCACCCATACCTCGTTAAAGTTTTTTACTTGTGCGGCCACGGCTTAATCTATTTCGATTTGTGTGAAATGTAGCCTTAAAAATGGTCTTGAAAAGGACCTAATTTTTCTTTTGCTTGATGAGAGGAAAACCTGATTAAGTAGAAAATGCTACAAACAATCGCAAACTTAAATTTGTCGTTTGTTATAACTTAAGTATCATGTTGAAATTAAATGTATAAAATGTATATTGTTTGTAATTTATTAAATGCGAAGAAATTTTTTTTTAATTTTGGAATTAGGGGTGGGGTAATGTCAGTGATTAAAGTAGACTACAACTTTTTTCCAAGAGTCCTATGGTATTAGTTTCACCTCTAGAGGGCTCCAATTTTGACAGGGCCCAAGAGCATGAATGAAATTCTATGCCCTTCCCCACTCACAATACATTACATTGCCCACACGAAAACAGTCCATAGTATGATGCACTTGCCCCTCTCTTTGATGCGAATGCTGCACCATAGATTGGAAGCATTGGAATAGCATTGGAAGTTAAAACAAAGAGTAAACACATCAGTAAAGGATCTGAAAGTATGGTAATAAAGTATGCAATTAAATGAATTGGGGACAGTAATTGGTTGAATGAAAACTTCGAAGTTTTGTGATCCCGTCACCCTAATTTTTTTTTAATTTTTAATATTTTATTTAGTGTTGGTTCAAAAATGCATTGTTGTGTAAAGTAGTGTATTTTAGCGTTGGTTTCACTTAATGTTAGAAAAGGTAAAGATTTGAAAGTACAATTTTGCTAAACTGTTTATTTTCTAAATTTTTAGAAAGAGCAATTGCTAAAATTTTGTTTCCTGATTTTCTTGCTCTTTTATCCATTCCGTCAATGAGCATTTACTAAAACAAATTAGTGAGATTCAACTCAAAACTGATTCTTGTGGGCCGCGATAGCCCGGTTGGAAGAGAAACGGATTAGCAGCCGTGGGAGGGGTGAGTTCAAAACACGATCCAACGAAAGACCACCGCGTTTGTGTGGGCTGATGCACGTTAAATCTGGCCTCAAAGGTGTAATTCTGGACTTGGCGAGGTGTGGTAGTTTGAAGAGTGGGGTGCCAGCTCAGGTAGGGAATCAACTCCACAGTGGGACACTTACTCTAAGAATTTGTGGAAAAACCAATTCCCTCAACGTGCAAGATGAGGAGGAATAATTTCTTTTGTGATGCAAAGCAGAAAATTCGAATTACTAAGGGGACACCGTACCCTAAAAATGTCTAAAATGTCGAAATTTTTTTTATCTTATATTACTTTTACAACTTCTAAGAATATGTGTGCAAAATTTTATAGCTGTAGCTGCAATATTTAGCGAGTTACGAATTTTTTTCTATTAAATATAAGTAACGAAACCGAAAGTAGACGGTGGTTTGTCTTGATCTGATATATACACTGTCGAGTGAGCCTCAACCTTTTCGTGTTATTTAATTTCACGAGACTTTCTAATGCTTTCCTTTTCAGTTTGAAGTGAATTGCTACACACGTGTTTATTCACGAGAAATTGTTATACTGCCCAATTCTGCTTGTTTTCATATTATAATTTTTGCGAGATCAGTGGTGTTTCAACCAGGCAGCTTTAGTTCGTGGGGTTCTTATGTTATATACACCACGCTATCATGTAGATAACATAAGAACACCTTTCAACGAGAGCCATTTGGCCAAAATTATGTCAATATATCAGACTTGCCTCGAATGAGCTTCTAGACCGTTGTGAGATGCATCACATAAAATGCAATGAAAGCCTTCATAGCATTATTTGGAGCAAGTGTTCCAAAGAAACGTCAGCACTCTACGCCGAGTCAGCACTGCGGTATGTGATGCAATATCAGAATTTAATGTTGGCACATTTGAATCGATGGAAAATTTGCAAAAAGAAAGCGGACTCCGTTGAAACAAGCAGTCTAGAACTTTAGCTGCTTGGTGAGATTATCGTAGGGTTTATTAGGTAGAGAAGACTGGCAGTTTACACGAAATTCTAGGGAAACAAATTGAAGATTTATAATGTAATTAACATTCTTTAACAGTATCAATTCTTCCCTAATTTTTAAAATAGAAAAAATGCAAAAAAAAATCAATTTCTGCTTATTAGGTCTTTTTTTGTTATGATTTAAACATGTTTATTTACCAATATAATTAGAAATTATAATGGATTTTACTTTAAAATAACTTATGACTTGAACAATAATATTTATATCAATGAACAGTATAAGTTAATTTCATTTATTTAACTGCCATTTGAAACTTTAAAGTGCTTTTTCTCAGCTCTTTATTTTTCATGACTAGTGGATTTAAAATGCACGGCTTTTTTCTAATTGTAGAGTTTTGAAACGTTTTGTGGTTGTTTACTATGATATATTTAATAATTTTGTGCATGGAATAAGGATTTGGAAGAATAGTTATTTTTCAAATATCGATGAAATCAACTATTATTGTTTTTTGCTGTTTTTAGTATTTGTTCAAAAATATCTGTAAAAAAAGTAAACAACAGTTATACACATAATCCCATGCACAAAATTGTAGGGAACACTTCATGGAAGGTAAGTAAAAAAATATTTGAAAAAAAAATTAAAAATTTGTAGACGGAGTAGGAATTTTAAAATATTGAAATATTTTTATAAAAATTTAATATTTTACTTATTGTAAATATAAAAATGATTTATTTCATTTGTAATGTATATTTAATGTGTATTGGAACAAGGGTATACAAAAACATTTTGTTGTGAATATGAACACAAAAAAAAAATGTTCAAAGGGTACTGTGTCCCCTTAAATTCAGCGCTGGCTCTAAATGAATTTTTCAGTGTGGGTTTTAGAGGCAGACTGAATTTAAGTATGATTATTTTTAGGTGAAAAGAGATTGTAACGAAAGGGCTAGCGACTCGTTTCGCGCGCGCGCGCGAGCAGTCTGTCTAAACTGCAGTGATCGAGAGAGTCGTGAAAGTGGGACGGGAAGGAATTTCTCTTTTCCAAACTATTCTACCCGATTTAGTATTAGTTCAATCCTCTGAGTCGCGAGATTTGCTAGAAATGCAGTTTGCTTTCCCCCACAACACACATGGCGTGTAAAACAAGTACATTTATCGGTTGAAAGAATCATAGTAGGGATTGAGTGGATCAAAAAGGTTGAAGCTGCTCAGGAGTCATGCAGAGAGGAGTGCAAGCTGCGGATCGGATATATGCGTGTGAACCCCTCGGGGTTAACGTAATTTTAAACGAGCATAATTAAAACGTAAATTAACGTGCTTTAGGTAATTTTAAATTAAAAGTCTAGCTGTGATGCATAATTTGTATTCCTTTGAATTAGCCATATGTCGAGGAGTGCTGTACTTGAGCTCTGCGCCTTAAAAGAATTCGTGTCACTCCATTTTCACATCCCTCGGCAACGTACCGCCAATCGTCCATCCCGTTGTCCGTTGTGATCCGCAGTAACCCGGTTGGAAGAGTAACGGGCTAGCAACCGGAGGGTTGTGACTTCTAAACTCGGTCCTGCCAAAGAACATCGTGTACACGGGGACTGGTGCACGTTAAATCTGTCGTGGCCTCAAATGTCCTCACGTTGGCGTGGTGTGGAACTTTGGAGAGTAGGATGCCAGCTGAGGTTTGACCTCGTCATCTCACCCTGGTTCAAAATTACGAGGCTTTGTCTTTCGATTCATCCCGGACCGTCGAGTGTGCGGGCTCCATTCAATTAAGGCTGACCCCCTGCGAGTCGAAGAGAAGTTTTATTTTTGATTGGTTTCAATTTCCCTTTTTCTCTGTCTAGCTAGGACCTGGGATAATGAGTTCTAACTGGTATAGGGATCATAGAGCTTGTCTGCCAGCCGGTAGGTCGCTGGTTCGAATCCCGGTTTTGTAAGATCATGTATGCTTGTGATTGTCCTTGTTAGGAGTAGTGATGGCTCAACTATTGTGAAGGGTGCTCTTTTACAAGTAACCTTTTGTCCCTTATTGTGCCGGGTCGTTAGTAATCGGTGGGGGATTTCTCATGCCGGAGGAAGATATCAAACGCACAATTTTATATAAAGATGTTCACCGATGGTTGAACCCCTGGCATCCCAACTTCTCGCAATAAGTTGAGTAGCTTCACAAGTAAAAACACTTTTTTGTTTCAAGGAGTGATTTGAAACTATGGAGAGCTGGTCCAGATGTGATTGCAGCTTATTACTGCTAGGGAAGTCCCTGAAGTAAGTATAAACGTGGGGACCCCTAGAGCGAAACTCTCATTACCTCTTTTCAAAAACATTTTATTTTCAGATAAAGAACACCCTTGATCAAACACATTCACAAAATAATTCGATGGCCCAATCTTTCTCATTTCCCTAAACGCCGTAGGGTCGCTGTAGTCCGGTTTACTAGTCGGAGGGTTGCGAGTTCGAAGCTGGATCCAACTAAAGGACCGGCTGGTGCACGTTAAATCTGTCGTGTCTCCACCGGTCCGTCACCAGTAGCCAGTGCTGCTCCAGTGTGACGTTAATTAACTGCATACCTACCCTAAACGCGTAATGTTAAATAAGCATTGCGTTTAATAATTTTTTTCGACTGTTTTCAGTCATGACTCATTCAGACGTGGAGATCGTTCCAAGCGAATTAAAAACAATTTGTTGCAAGATTAATTCTGGTTTGTTCCTCAATGTCTAAAGCAGTTAATACACAAATGCGCAACATCATTTCGGGAAGGATTCGAGCACGTGGATTCTCCACAAAACACATTTGATGAGTGCTTTTTGAATATTAAAATGTAGAAATGTGGAGACTCAAAAGTGTTTTATTACCTTCTCATGAACGTACAAAGCTCTAATCAGTTCAAAGTTATTAATATTGGAAAAAATTAGCAACTGGAGGGTTGCGAGTTCGAATCCAACCAAAGACCGTCGTGTACAAAGGGGCTGGTGTACTTTAAATCTGCCGTGCCCTCAAATGTCCACGGTGGCGTGGTGTGAAAGTTTGGAGAGAGGTGTGCCAGCTCAGGTGTTGCTTCATCATCTGACCGTGGTTCAAAATTACGTGGTGGTCATCCTTATCTTACCCTTCGGGTTTGATTCCGGACCGTCGCCAATAGCACGTTGTGTTGCTCCAGTGCGATGTTAATTAAAATACCTATCTTCATTGGAAGAAAACAAGACGCGGAAGTACAGTAAATTATCCCGTATTTCCTCGAGAATCAGACCCCCTTTTTATTTTTACGAAGACTCGGTCAATTTCTTTTAAAATGTGCAGTACAACCGATACTGGCTTTGAATTCACAGATGTGCTTTTGTACAACCTCCATCGTGCAACTTTCTGTGTTCCTCTCTTCTGTGCCAGTAAAATTTTCCTTCTGTGTGTACTTTTATTTATTTTACCAATAGCCCGTTGTGTTGCTCCAGTGTGACGTTAATTGAAAATACCAATACGAATACTTTTATTTATTTCACCGGAAAAACATCAGTTTGACAGAAATCTGGCCATTACGCCTTGAGAAATCCCAACCAACCCTCGTTTTCATGCATACCATATCTGAAACACATTTAAGTGTTAGTTATAGCAAATCTAGTTTCTAAGTTCTGGTGAATGAAGCCCTTCACCGATTAGGATAGCAGGTTTTCTATCGACCGAAATATAGTAAGGAGTCTTGCATGTAGATTGTTGGAGAAAGGGGAGGAGATTCAAGAGGTCTTATACTCGAGGAAATACGGAAACAATTACAGAAACATGCCTGTTAGTAACTTTTCGGATTCATGAAACATCCAATAGGAGGTCGACATCTCCGGATCCAGATACATACGATGGCGATACTTAGGATGCTTTCCAGAATTGATGTTCCAGTCCCCTGGTTTGTGTTTCTACAGGCTCCAACTATAATTTCCATTGGGGGCCTACGTTTGGCCCTTTTTCAGTGTGCTCTGGAAGACGTCCTAGAAGAAACGATTAAGACTCGTGGTTGATGTGGACTGACGATGGCTAGTGGTCCTTCTATGTTTATGACGCCTGAAAGCCTATTGTCTTTGTAAGTATACTACCTATAATTGTCATTCTCATTGCCTGATGGAACGTAACCATGAACGGTGTTCCCACTTCCCTTAAAAAGGCCGGACTTTTAATTATGGATTTTAAACCCCTTGAATAGCCTTAAATGTTTGCTAAAATTCCTTACAAATTTGAAAAAAAGTCTTAGGTTTTACAAGAACTGCTTTCGTTTAGCTTGTATTCCAAAACCAATGTCATTTTGTGATACTCGTCTAATTTTTCGATATCAAAAATCGATGGCATAATATTTATAGGTTAGCTAAAATTTGATGGTTTTGGAATTGGGTCCTTTGCACCCTTACCTCGTTAAAGTTTTTTTTACCTGTGCGGTCATGGCTTAATCTATTTCGATCTGTGAAATGTAAAAATTGCTTCTGTCGATCTGCTTTAAAAATGAAAAATGGCCTTGAAAAGGACCTAATTTTTCATGCTTGAAGAGAGGGAAATCTGATAAAGTAGAAAATGCTATAATCGCAAACTTAAATTTGTCGCTTGCTATAACTTATAATGTCAGTGATTAAAGTAGACTACAACCTGTTTGCAAGAGTCCTATGGTATTAGTTTTTACTCTAGAGGTCCCCAATTTCGACATGGACCCAAGAGCATGAATGAAATTATATGCCCTTTCTGCACCCAGAATACATTACATTGCCCACACGAAAGCAGTCCATAGTATAATGCACTTGCCACTTTATTTGGGGCGAATGCTGCACCATAAAATAGCACAAATAGTAAACACATCAGCAAAGGATCTGAAAGTATGGTAAATAATTTGCAATTAAATGAATTGGGGATAGTAACTGGTTCCATGAAAACTTCGAAGATTTGTGGTCCACCTCACCCTAATTTTTTTAAACTAATATTTTATTTAGTGTTGGTCCAAAAATGCTTTATTGTGTTAAGTAGTGTATTTTAGCGTTGGATTAATTTAATATCAGAAAATGGAAGGATTTTAAAGTGCAATTTTGCTAAGCTGTTAATTTTTTCCTGATTAATAATTGTAAGAAATCGTTTGTACAATAAACACATGTTCTTTAGAAGTGATGAATTGTTAACAATTAACCGAGTCCTATTTTTTTAAATTTTTGAATCCCACTTGTGTTGTGAGCAATGTAATATTGTACGCTCATTACAATCTCTGGTCTATGTTTTAAAAACTCTGATATGCAGTTTTTAAACTGAATTCTAGCTAAACATTCTTTTGACAGTTACGTAAGCGGTTTCTTTGAAATGATCTAAATTAATTAACATTATATTATGTTAGGGTGCGATTCTCTTCCTATACAACTCTAGTATTTGATAAGATTTTACGGTATAAAAAATACATTTCGCATATTTTGTTTCGGAATGCAAATAATTTCAGTGGGATCTCAAAAATTTAGTTTAATTGCTTAGTTTTAGGAATTAGTGTTCTATAAAGATATTTTAATTCAAGAATATATAAAGTTTGTTATTGTTTTTATTTTCTTGCCCTTTTATTCCTTCCTTCAATGAGCACTTACTAAAAAAAATTAGTGATATTCAAAATTGATTCCTGTGGGCCGCGATAGCTCGGTTGGAAGAGGATTAGCAGCCGGAGGGGGGTGAGTTCGGAACTCAATCCAACCAAAGACCATCGTGTTCGTGGGGGCTGGTGCACGTTAGACATGGCCTTAAAGGTGTAATTCTGGCCGTGGAAGTTTGAAGAGTGGGGTGCCATCTCAGGTATGGACTCAACTCCACCGTGGGATTACTGTACTAAGAATTTGCTGTAAAAACAATTCCCACAACGTGTAAGATGACTAGATGAGGAATAATTTCTTGTGATGCAAAGCAGAAATTTTAGAGTTATTAAATGCAAATGCAGGCGCTGCTCTAAATAAATTTTTCTTTGAACGAAAAGGTAATCTTGCTCATAAAAGACGACTGAATTTAAACGGAATGTGGATGTATTCCTGAACATCGCCAATAGCCCGTTGTATTGCTCCAGTCGACTTATATTCAACTAAATTCTTTAAGATGGGTCGTTTAGAGTATCGATATATCGTTCTTTGCTCGTCCTCTGAATTTGCGAACAGCGGAGGAAATATCGATATCTGTTTCTTGGAATTGAAAGGCGACTCTTTTAGAGCAGGCTGTCTAAACTGAAGGGGTCGAGAGATTTGAGCGTCGCGAAAGTAAACAAGTACATTTATCGGTCGATAGAATCCTAGTGAGGATTGTGTTGGTCGAAAAGGTTAAAGCTACTCAGGAGGAGTCAAGCAGAGAAGAGTGCAGGTGGCAGATCGGATATATGCGTGCGAACCCCTCAGGGTTAACTTGACTTTAAACGATCGTGATTTAAACGTAAATTAACGAGCTTTATTCAATTTTAAATTAAAAAAAGGCTAGATGTGATGCATAATATGTATTCGTTTGCTCTAGCGATGTGTCGAGGAGTGCTGTACTTGAGCTCTGCGCCTTGAAAGAATGTCTGATTCATGTCACCTCCATTTTCACACCCCTCGGCAACGTACGGCCAATCATCCATTCTGTTTTGATTGTACCCTCCTGGTGGGCCATGGTAGCCCGGTCGGAAGAGTAAAGGGCTAGCAACCGGAGGGTTGCTAGTTCGAATCCAACCAAAGATCGCCGTTAACAAAGGGGGCTGGTGCACGCGTTAAATTTGTCGTGGCCTCTAATGTCCTCACGTTTGCGGGGTGTGGAAGTTTTGGTGAGTGGGGTGTTATCTCCTCATCTGGCCGTGGTTTAAAATTACGTCGCGTTGTCTTCGGATATTTCCCTTGGGGATTGATCCCGGACCGTCGCCAATAGCCCGTTCTGTTGCTCCAGTGCGACGTAAATTAAATGTACCTGCCTGTACCCTCCTGGTAGTTGTCTCGACGAAATATTTCGTCATCAAAAAATTAGCTTCATCTTGGTGACGAGATATCTCGTCATTAGTAAAATTGCTCAGATGTTGATGGGAGATATATCTCGTCGAAACCACTTGGAGGGTCAAGGGAGCTATGTAACAGAAAAGGAGGTGGAATTTTACTTCCAGAACGGGGATGTAACAAGGGGTGGACAAGACACCCCTCTGAGATGGGGTGTCTTGTCCCCCTGGGGTATGATTCCTGTTCCTACACCTTAGAGCAAACCAAACAGACGCAATGCAACTATTGGTTTGGCAAAAAGTTCGTTCGGTTATTTAAACGCAATGAAAACTTTCCGTTTTTAAAACAAATCGTGACGATGAATGTGAGACGAAAGAAATCGTTGAGCTGGCAAGAAATATGAACCCCACCCTTCATCACCCAAAGGGCAACTTCCAAAGTTTTGGAAGGGGATACATGACAAGCTCCTTCAGCCAAACGATTCGTTTCGAACAGTATTGCTCCCAATTAGGCCAATTAAAAACCAACGTCCAGATAATATTCTACCACGATAACGCATGATTGTTTGGCAGAAACTTACAGCTCGGCCGGGAAGTTTTGAATCATCCAACCGTACTCGCCAGATCTTCGGATTTATATCGAGTCTGATCCTTACACTATTTCCCCAATGGAAAAGCATTCTATTGCAAGACTGCACCTGGAATAGTTCTTTACCCAGAACGAAAATAAATTGGGTTGGAGGGAGGGTATAATGAAGTTGCCTGAAAGATGGTAATGCAATAAAGATTACGATACGTACTTATTTGTGACGATAAAAGTTTAATTTAAATACCGAACGAACTTTTTGGCAACCCAATAATGTAGAAGCCCACCAGACACCCCTGTTAATAGTTTTGTGTATTGTCTTTTTGTGTGTCGTTCTTTGTGTTTGTGCTGTCCTTTTTGTTTGTGCTGTCCTTTTTGTTTGTGCTGTCCTTTGTGTTTGTGCCGTCCTTTGTGTTTGTGCCGTCCTTTGTGTTTGTGCCGTCCTTTTTGTTTGTGCTGTCCTTTTTGTGTTTGTGCTGTGTTTGTGTCGTCCTTGTGTGTGTACTCTTCTCTTGTGTCGTCATTCCTTTCTGCATGTCTGTCCCCTTATGCATGCGCATAGCTCGTTACTGCTCTATTCACGCGTCTTTTGTACGTATGTCACTGCTTTATGTGTGTGTCCATTCTCTGCACTTGTATGTTGCTATTATGCATGCCTCATTGTTTTGTGTACGTGCTGTCCTTTTGGTCGTGGGAGTCGCCATGACTCAGCGTGTTTCCCATTGTGCTAGTGATCTGCGAGTTGTTGGTACCTCAAGTTTGATTCCTCGCTGGCTGTATCTTCTGTGCCAGTAAAGCTTTCCTTGAGTTTGTTCATTTACTTGGCGACCACAGGATGCCCAAGCGATCTTTCTCTGCTCCATCCTTTTCACAATTACTTCACATTGTCTCGTTTGGCGCGCAGCTTGGCCAAATATGGCCATTGCGCCATACAATCCAATCCAACCTTTGTGGTGCCATCGCTTCCCGCATATGTCGCCTTGTGCATTCTTTTGTGTGTGCGTTTTTGTTTCGTGCGCTGCTTTGTGCATGTGTCATTGCTTTGCATTAGTGTTGCTATTGCGCATGCCTCATTGCTTTATGTATTACTTGCCCTTGTCTATCTGTTCGGCGCAGCTTGGCCAAATAGGGTCCTTGCGCCATCAAACACAATGCTGTCAATCAGTGCTTTATGTATGTCACTTAGGTAAGTATTTTAATTAAAGTCGCACTGGAGCAATACAACGGGCTATTGGCGCCGGTCCGGGATCAACCCATGATGGAAAAGATCGAGGACAACTCTACGTAATTTTGAATCAGGGTCAGATGACGAGGTCATACCTGAGCTTTCCAAACTTCGACACCACAGATTTAACATGCACCTGCCCCATTTGTACACGACGGTCTTTGGACCTGGATGTTTTTTAAAATTTTCAGAATTGAAAGGATTTGAGTCATTTATTTTATTGATTTTCATAGACCAGTGCTTTTTCGAAAAACGTTTTTGAAGAATAATTTTCAAAGATTGTGTGTCGGGGCTGAGTCTTGTCGCTTAAATTCACTGGTAGTATAACATTGGATGTTAGAGAAAAAAATCTTGGTGCATCCGGTAAAAGAAAATGAAATCCTACAAGGGGCGGACGGCTACTTTTGTGAAGCAGTACTCGCTGGTTGAGCCGTCACTACTAGCAGCAAAAACCTCCAGCGTCCATATTGACAAGACCAGATCGTTTAAAAGGTCACGGTTTGCTACTATTTTGTAACGTAGGCGACTAGGGGTACCTTTTTTGAAGCTCAACTCCTATTCTTTCAAAATTGGAGGTGTCAAGAAAAGGGTGCAAGCTCAGGTGTTGTCGCCTCATTTAACAGTGATTCTAAACGGCGAGGTGTTGTCCTCGGCTCTTTCCATTCGGGATGGACCGTCGCCAATAGCCCGTTGTATTTGTCCATTGCGACGTTAATTCAACTACCTACCTCAATTTAAATTGGTCTCAGTGGGTATGCCACCTGTGAGTTGTGGGCGTCGCCTGTTCGTTAACTCCTGGGTGTTTTTCTCTTTGTTAGTAAAACTTTCCTTGTTACTTTATGTTGTCTGTGTTGTGTTTGGCGCAGCATGGCCAAATTCCCTTTCACCCTAAAACCCAACCCACCTAAATTTAAATTCTCGTCATCTGACCGGTGTTCAAAATTACTTGGTGTTGTCCTCTGATCTTTCCCTTCGGGTTTGTGGGATCTTTCCCTTTGGGATTGATCCCGGACCATCACCCATAGCCCGTTGTGTTGCTCCAGTACCGACATTAATTAAAATGCCTACCTAAATTTAAATGAACAGCAACCCTTTTGCAATCTTTGTTTGAAACGCAAAGTTTATTGAGTAAGAGACATCGAGAAATCACTTTAGATTCGGAATCGAGTCATTAGAAATTATGAAGCTTCTACTCTCTTGGACATGAATACGGTCCCTTGTAAAAAGGAATTTCTAATTTATATGCACATCTCCTTTTGTTTTGGTAGCCAAGTTGGAAGAGCAATGGATTATAAACCTCTGGGTTGCTCGGTCCTGCCAAAGATCGTCGTGTACAAAGGGTTCTGATGCACGTTAAATCTGTCGTGGTCTCTCCTAACGTTGGCGTAGTGTAGAAGTTTGGAGATGATGCCAGCTCAGGTCTGACCACGTCATCTGACTGGTTCAAAATTACGAGGTGTTGTCATTGGTTCTTTCCGTTCGTTATTGATCCCTGACCGTTGTTAATAGCCCGTTGTGTTGTTGCAGTGCGACTTCAACTACCTGTCTGCCTATTGAAGGTACTGCAAGGCTTCGATATTTGACTCGTTTTCACCGCCACCCTCGATGAATTTTGAGAGCAGGGAATTCTCACTGTTTACAAAGGCCACCTGTTACAACCAGTTATACAGCCTTTTGACGTGGGGCTTTTCTTCAACGATGTTTCAGTGGCAATCTACAGGTATCATCATCGAGTGTTGCGGCTCTTTCCGATTTCTAAGGGTAGCCCGGTTGGAAGAGTATCGGATTAGCCAACGGTTGCTAGTTCAAATCCAACCCAAAACCTTCGTGTACAAAGGGGCTGGTGCACGTTAGATCTGCCGTGGTTTCTGATGTCCTCACGTTGGTGTGGTGTTGAAGTTTGGGAGTGGGGAGCCAGCTCAGGTGTTGACCTCGTCATCTGACCGTGGTTCAAAATGACTTCGGATCTTACTCTTCGAGATTGATCCCGGACCGTGGTCAATAGACCGTTGTGTTGCTCCAGTGCGAAGCTAATCTACCGAAGGGAAGGAAATCGTAAGCATATTTACAATACGGTAGAATATGTTCGTATAACTACGGTGCACACAAAATTCTACCCTATTGTAGTTTTACGTAATTTTAATTAAAAAGAACACTCAACAGATTGTGATGGCCGCTCTTTAACTGACAGAAGAAATACAGCTAGGGAGGAATCGAACCGCCACCATCTCGTAGGTTGCTAGCGTAGTGGGCATACCCACTGAACCACGAGGACTTGAAGTATTACTTAAAACTACTTTACTACTATACTAAAACTTTTACTCGAAGAAAAACTTTCCTTGTGTGTATGTCTTACTAGACTTTGTATTGTGTCTGAATGGGACAAATATGGCCCATTAAGCCAACCCTCTCTACGGGACTTTTTATGTACTCGTTAAAAACGCAATACATAGAAGGGCTACTGTATCTTATAATTAGTTCTGCTATGAACGTCGTGCCTAAAGAGCTGTACGTATGGATGAAATAGGATGGATCTTTTGCAGCCTCTAAAGATGGAATCGCCTAAAAAATTAATCGTTCAGGGTAACCCCTTAGTCTAACAACCTTACAGGCTGACGGCGCACCTTCGAAAAGGACTAGAATTCGTAAGAGTTAGGCCCAGTGACATTAAGCGTCACTCGAAGTGTCTCCGAGTTTTGAGCCGCTTGGGTAAATTCGTGTGGTCGACAACTCCGAGGACAAGGAGTACGGTTCAGGCACTAGAACCCTGACGAGGCGTGAATGCTCACACAAGATCAAAATTCGGACGGTCACCGGAATAAGGCGTAGGTGCCTTACGTAGAAATTCCACACTGTCCTGCAAACTGCCAGCCACAACAGGCTCTAAACGTTAGGATGGAATAAATAGGGATAAGGCCCTATCCATCCCCCGGACGGAGTACAGGGAAATATTCACCCCTCTTTCACTCTTAGCCAACCCAAGGGTTTGAAAAAGAGCAATGCCCTTCGTTTTCGCAGTGACCACTGCGAAGAGCGAATCTCAACTCGAGTCACTCATGACGATTTTACTCGGGGTCACCCCTAAATCCGTGATGGCTTCAGATAGATGGTACAGAAGGGCGGCACCCCCACTCGAAGAAGGGTAACCCCTTAGCAGCGACTTTTTTCCTATTTTCTTGAATATTATGCATTCTAATTTACGTTATTACCAATTTATGTCGTGCTATGATAGAATAACAGAAGCCAATCATTACGGATTTCCTCTAACTGTTACGGCAGGTAAGGAGTTGGCACTGGAGCAACGGGCCAGTGGCGAAGGTCTGGGATCAATCAGGACGGGACATATGCGGGGATAGCACCTCGGTCTGATGACGAGGTCAGAACCCGAACTGGCACCCCACACTTCCAAGCCACGCCAGCGTGAGAACATTTGGGGCCACGATAGATTTAACTTACACCAGCTCCCACGCGTACGACGTTGGTTGGATCTAGTTTCGAACTCGCAACCCTCCTGTTACTAATCCGTTGCTATTCCAGCTGGGAATGGTCCAGCCAAACACCACCGTGTGTGTACACAGTGACTGGTACACGTTAAATCTGACGTGGTTTCAAATGTCTTTTTTATGTTGGAGTGGTGGAGAGAGGGGTGCCAGCTCAAGTGTACAAAATTACGTGGTGTTGCCCTCGGATCTTTCCCTTCTGGAAGAACGCCGGACTGTCGCCAATAGCCCGTTGTGGAGCTCCAGTGCGACGTTACTTAAAATACATTAGTATCAAAAAGTAAGGTGAATGTTTGATTGACAGAAAAACGTGCAGAGAGATAAATACATGAAAATTTATTATGTTTGACAAATTTATCACTCATTCGACAAAGGAACCACAGTGGTCTAAGCATTTATTCCAACATGGCACCAATCATCCATGCTCTTACTTCGTCCAGTTGAAGATCGTGGTGCCAACTCCACAAAGACATTGCAGTCTTTAATTTACTTAGTTATTTTGTCAACCACACTGTCTGCTCATTTAACTTATGATGTTAAAATGTATTCATTACAGAAAATCAATCGTCCTATTGACATGGTCAGCCAAAGGACGTCATCTCGGCATATTTTAATATTTATCTTTTTTCTATTATCAAAAATTGAATCGCCCTTGGTCTATTCCTTTATTAAAAATGTTTTGTCTGCGGTAGCCCGGTTGGAAGAGTAGCAACCGGAGGGTTGCGACTTCGAATACAGCGGAAGACCGTCGTTTACACGGGGACTAGTGCACGTTAAATCTGTCGGGGCCTCAAATATCCACGTTGGCTTGATGTGGTAGTTTGGACAATAAGGTGTCATCTGACCGTGGTTCAAAATTCGTTGTCGATAGCCCGTTGTGTTGCTCTAGTGGTCGGCAAATTCATTAGTCAAAAGAACCAAAAATCAGCAGTACAACGATTAAGATTTCTTTTGAGAGCCAAATTTCTTTTCAAGAACCATGTGTTTAGGAGTCAGTTTAAACTAGCTACTAACATTAAATAAAACCAGATATCATAATATTAATAATCTTATTTATTGACAAAATATTTTACATTAAAATAAAAATATGACAAAACGCGCACTTAATGTGAACAATGACCTTGCATTTCCTTGGAAAGTTTGGATAAGTCAGGTTTGTATGTCGTTGTTTTTAATTTGAAGCAGGATTCCAGGTTCTCATCAATGAGACGATTTCTCAATTTACTTTTGATTAGGTTCATGTTTGAAAAAGATTGTTCGCATGAATATGTAGAGCCAAAGAGTGAAAGAACAGCAAATGCTAGTTTTTTTAACTGATCATGAGTCAGGAATACTATTCCAGGTGTTGAAAATTATCATGTCTTCTTTCTCCAGGTCTTTCAAAGCAGATCACTTTTTCTGTGAACTAAGGTCACATTTATTTTTCTCCAATTTTTCCATACCAACATTAAGGCGTTCAGATATGGAGCTCCATAATTCTTTGTTTTTTAACTCCAGTAATTGCATTTCAAAAGCGCCAATGTCAATATTAAAGAGAAAAATTCAATTCTGTTACGTCGTCACTGAGAGGTTTTTAACAAAGGCTAACGGTCGCTATGCTATTTCTGAATTCCTGAAATCTCCGTAGGAAAGCTTCCCTCATATTTAAAATTGTTGTTTTGAAATAGTAAATGTCAATTACCGAGTTATTTTCTTGGCGAGGTTTCAGCAGGCTTGGAAAAGGAATTAATGTTTATCTTTCAGAATCTTAAGCAAAAAGGATAATTTATTTTCGAATGAAATGACTTCTTGCAACATCGAAAAAATTGTGTTTCCTTTCCCCTGTAGTTTACGATTAAAATTATTTTATTTAGATCAGACGTAACGTCTACCATGAAATAAAATTTTTATATCCACTGAATCGTGAGTTCAGGATAGTCAACACCCTTCTCAAGGAGAAATGCTTTAATTTCAAATAATAAGGAAGCGAAACGTTTTAAAACGTTTCCTCTTGAAAACCAACGTACCTTACTTATTATGCAGCAGAAGATCTGCGTATTCACTCCATTTCAACCAAAAATTCTTTAAATTGGCGATGACAAAGAGCTTTAGCTACAATTGTGTTGACAATCTTGATCACCAATTCCATAACATTGCAAATTTCTTCTGGAAATGTTTGCGCTCAAAGCGCTTCTTGATGAATGATGCAATGGTAAGCAAGTATCTCGTGATTAATTTTTTCAAAATAGAAACAACCTTTTCTCACTCCGGTCATACTTTTCGCCCCATCTGTTGAAATTGAAACAATTTTATCGAGTGGAATATGATGTTTCTCCGTGTATTCAATGACAGCATTTGCAATATCCTCGCCACGTGTTTGACCTTTCAGTGGCAATAATCCTAAAAGGTCTTTAGGACCCGTAGACGAAATAAATCGAACAAAAAGTGAAACTTGCACTGTCATTTATCACAAGGATTCGTCAACAGAAATTGATAAAGCTGAAACCAATTTAAGATCTTCGATTTGCTGATTGGTTATATTCGAAGACATTTCGACTGTTCTGTCTTTTACTGTTTTAGCAGACAGTGGTAATTTTAATTTTTTTTAAAGAATTTCTGCCTTGTTCTTAAAATTCCCGAATAGCTCTTCGGATGCATTTATAAAACAACGTTTAATGTATTCACCGTCTGTGTATGGTTTGCCTCTCGTAGCAATCTCTTGACTAACAATAAAGCTTGCAATATTAACATTGTTGGAAGATTGCACCCAATAATTAAATACAGAACTTGATTTTTCTTGACACTTAAGTTCCTCAACTGCTTTCTTCCTCGTATCACCGGCGGGATATTTACTGCCAAATGACGCGCGTTTAGCTGTAAATTGTCTCTCCAAATTTGATTTCTTGTTATACGCCAATTTTTCTTGACAAATAGGTCGGAAGGCCATTTAAAATTTGTATAAACGCGAACGATTCGGTCCATTCAACTTTAAATTCACGGTTTCGTCTTCCGTTTTTCTCTTTGTAGCCATGTCAAATAGGTGGCACCTAAAAACATGTTTCGTTTTATAACAATAGAAGCAGCAACACAAAGTTATAACAACTTATAAATACCTGTGAGATCTGCAGCTGGTTAAAAGATATAAGTAGCTTAATGCGCCGAGTCACAAGCTGTCGTCGGCTCTCTCTCATCACAACTCGTCGCCAGTCACAAGCTGTGACTGGCTCTCTCTCCACTCGTGTGTTAGTCGCGTGTACCTCCTCCGCGCCGCATACCCCGCGCTCGCCTGCGCAACGTCAACACGACCGACAACCCCTCTCGCCCGCACGTGGTCGCAATCGATTCGTGACAGAGCCGCACTCAAGTGGTTAAAGAGCCGCGGTTTGCCGACCACTGCTCTAGTGCAACGTTAAGGTATCCGATTAGGTTCGGAACAATTTTTTTGAAAATATCTATTAAAGCACAATTTAAACACTTTTCACATTAGATAATGGTTCAAAATCATGAATAAAAGTAAAAAATTGCAATGAAAATGACCACAATATTGCAAACTATAAATTTCTGTTGAATTAATCTTAATTTCCTTGTAGCACCATATATCTATGATATTAGTGAAGGCAGTGATCTAAAATCCAAGAGATATTGAAATGTTAAGAAGTTATCGCTCATTATATGTATCTAAATTTTAAATTTTACAAAATTTCTGCTATTCAAATTAAACAGCTATGAATTAAAAAGTATGCATTGTACAACTAAACCTTTAGTTTACAGCCTTCACAACATATTAATAAGTAATGTCAAATTTCATTGAGATATCTGAATTGCGAAATCATGTTTTGTGTGTGCAATATTTGCTAAAAATTGTGTTCTATTAGATGTGAGCAGAAGTGTCTAAAATTCACCACTTTTGTAGGACACACCCTCTTCTCAACTGTTACACATCTTTTCTTTCTGGAAGTTCGTAATTTTTTTCTTGATACTTTCGCTGTTGGTAATGAGTGCCTTTTTGCATCAACGATGCGTTCTTTATCCAAGGCTCCATAAGGGTGTAATGGACTGGATCAATTTCCAGTTCATTAAAAACATTTACTAATCCATAAAATCTATCATTATACAGGATTACGGCTATAAAAGAGCCTAAGCGGAATGTCTCTATTTCAATAAAAACATTTTTAGGCAGTATTGTCCACAAAACACCATTGAAACTTTCATTTGGGTTTTCCCCTGAAGACACTGAGTAACTTTTGATCGCACATTTTCATGGCTTCACTCTATTCAGTTTTTTTAGGAAGACCTACAGATGGTTCTTTAATTGTCAAATGTAAAGCTTGAGCTCGCTGATATTTACACCAACTCTGCTCCTTTCGGACACTGCCCTGCATAGGTTTGTCCTTACTCGAATGTGGGCAAATGCTGCAAGAGTAGCACTCTCCAGCATTGGCTCTGATAGCTATACCATAATAATTTTGCAACTTATTTATAAAGTTATCTGTTTCCCTTTGCCGCCAAGTCCTTTGTTGGTCAATTTTAAGTTTCTTAGGTGCGTGCCCACTCTTTTCTGTATATGGCCAATACATTACAATTTTGTTAGTCTTTGCCATAAATGTCCTTCACAGCATCATATCCTTTCGAATCTCCATCACCATAGTAGTCGTAATGAAGCATCCGACCACTCAGAACGTTCGAAAATGCGATATGCACCGACTACTTCCATATTGCCAGCTGAACCACTGGTTTGCACATTTATGTTCAAACTGTGAAGATGCTTTATATTTTTTGCAAATTCTGCAGAATTGGGACATAATTTCCACATCCAAAATTTTCCGTTCCGATGGAAATGCGACACCATTGAGTGATGAGCAGCCTCTACGCTGCCATGTTCCATCGACAGATACACCCTATTTCGTGACCTTGTTCTCAGGATTTTCAAATGAAGTTATCTCTTGCAGCTATTCATCGAACCTGTAGCACATACTGCAGTAGCAGCGAGAATTTTTTCTTGCTGTCTGAATGAGAACTTTGACATGAAAGGTAAGTTCATCGTTGCACAGAATTTCTTTCCAGCTGTAAAACCCTTACCAATTATTCTAAGGGCATACACAAATCTGGTATTGACTTCACTGCATGTACCCTTCTTGGAAGTAGAAAAACATTTAGAAAAAGAGCAATCCTCACAACGCAAGCAAAAATTGGAACCAAGTCCAAACCTTGAATCTTCAAACAAATTAATTTTAAAACAAATTGGACGGCATAGTATTGTGAAAACATTTATTAATATCTCCATATCAATTATGCGATGTCCAATAACTTTCTCACCTGTAACAAAGTCATTTCAAAAGTTTTTTAGAGTTCTGGAGTTTAGCACTGCTATCAATCGATACATCTCGGGTCTTAGGTTCAACTCTATCTTAAGTGAACCGATTTCCTTGAAATTTCCTCTTTCCAGTTCTACGATTTGGTCCTCCCATTAAATTGATACTAAAGTTTAATAAATAATTATTAATTAAACTGTTCGTTGATCGCGGTTATTGTATTTAAAAAACACGCAAAAATCGTTTTTGAAAAGTTCAGGAAGCATTACTTTCAGTAATATTAAGAACTATTGATAAATTCAGCTAATCTTGTTCTTGCTTTAAATATAAATACTTAAAATATCGTGTTAAAGAAAATTTCTGAAATGGCATTATTTTCTATGAAATACCAGGATTGGATTTGTATTAAATAAGCTACTAAACAAATGGATTTAAAATTGTTACCTTCACATTGTGCTAATGAGAATTTTGTACGTGTTGCTACTTTGAAAAACTCGTAAAAACAGAAGCCGTGACATTTTGTGTCTCCATATCGGACCAAATAATAGTTAAAATGAATTGGTACTTAATTAATCATCGAGCATATAAAAATGCCTTTTTTTTAATTGTTAATCTCTTTCAAATAATTGTAATATTGAAAATTTTAATTAATGTAATCAAAGTTTAATATTTAAAAATGATGGGAGAGAACAGTTGAAACATTAGCTTAAAATGTTTCTAGACCTGAAATATTATTTTCGTAGAGTTTTAGTGAACAAAATGAAAAAGAAACTCCCTCGTCTTCCACATTAGTTTTATGACAATTTAAGGTTAATTTTCGCTCTAAAATTATTTGCATGATTGGTTCGTTGGACACATTCAAATGACTTGCAAAAAAATTGGTGCTGCCATCTAGTGTTCATTTGGTACAACTAGTACACGTTGACGGTATACGTTGGCAGATTGAGCACGAATTAAAATTTGAATGAAACGATCCTAATTTAAATGGTTATCCCTCTTCACTTGTAATCGTTTTGACTCGAGATTAGATCCTGGCCAAGTGAGTCACAGAATTAAGTGCTGCTTCGGTTCTTAAAATATCCCAAAAGACTCTGTAAAGTGTATTTTGCTGAGCTATGAAGTTTGTATTGGAGGATTTTTAAACAATGTGTACTGTCTAATTTCATCGATATAGCGCAAACTATTTTATAATCGGCTCAACCCTCTACAAGTGACTGAAAAATGAAAATAGGTAAATAATTTTGATGCAAAAGAAAATGGAAGAAAGATTAAATTCTCTTAACTTGTTTTCTGGACAATTTTTCGAGCTGTCTGTTCTGTCGCGAAAATGCAAATTTCACGATTGAGAAGGAATAGCAACTTTGTAAAAATGACATGCTCGAAAGTAATATTAAAATTTAATATTCGAAAAAGATATCCACTGCTAGTTCGCTAAAAATAAAATTAAGAAATTGTGCATTGTAAACTGAAATACAACGTAAAGAGATTGTAATACTTGTTATTGAACTGAGATAAGATTCACAACACTGGCTTCTATTCACATTTAATAGTTCTGGTTTCCATACAGTTCGACAGATGGCAGCACCCCTAAAGACATCAATTGTACTTCATTTTAATTGAAACTAGCAGGATTCCCTGGCGTTGCTCGGATTCGTTTTTAACAGGATTTTACGTTTTCATAGCTTCTACAATTTACTTCGGACGCGAAAACATGGAATCCATTTCCTTTTCATCGCACCATGTACGACAAATAACAAAAGTTTTACTAGAGAAGTTAATTTAGTTTTTGGTGATTGTGAATGCTTCCAAGTTCATTTCCTGTAGAAATGGCTAACGTCTTTTATTGCTACTAAAAACTATTAACTTTTAATTCTACTATTAAAACTATTTGCCACGTCTAACGACGTGGCAAATAGTTTTCAAAAAAATTTCAATTTTTCTAGTTTTCAAATACTTTAAAATTCACTTTACTGTCATTTTTAAAATGTAAGTTTAATTGATTTTAATCGTCATGTAATTAAAATCTCAAAATTTAAAAATATCTTAGAACTACAACGTATATGGAAACACTTTTTAATTTAACGTAACCTATCAAATTTTGAAATAAGTTGCACACCTCACTTAAAAAGGTTCTATTAATTATGAAAAAAATTCTACAAGCTATTACGTTTTCAACCAGACTTCAGAAAATTACCCATGTCTAGTGATATTTTGCAGAAAATAAAACAATTCATTAAAATTTAATCGAAAAAAATGAAAGATGTGAGCAAGCGTGTCGTCTTCCTGAATATATTCTGAAATAAAGCAGTTCGAAAAAAGTCGTTTGACCAATATTGATAAAGACGGATTTACCAAAAACACAAATACAACACTTAAAAAAAAAATGCTCAAATGTGGCCGACACATTTCGCTGTTTTAAAATCAAAATTATAATCGAGATTTTTATTTCAAAATGCTAGCTTTAAAATATTTTAGTATTTTAATGTCGCACTTGGAGCACAACGGGCTATTTTTATATCGTGGAAAAAATGTTTTTCGATCGATACTGGTAAAACGAGTGACGGATTAGTAACCGGAGGGTTGCGAGTTTGAACCCAACCAAAAGACCGTCGTGTACGTTAAATTTGTGGAAGTTTGGAGAGTGGGGTGCCAGCTCAGGTGTGACGTAGTCATCTGATTGGTTGAAAATGTCGGGACGTCGTCGTTAGCCCGTTGTGTTCCTTCAGTGCAGGGGTGTCAAACTGGCGGGCTGCATGCGGCCCCCGAGGTAATTTTTTTGTGGCCCACGATGCACTGAAATAAAATGAAAACGGGACAATATGTTACGAAGAAAATAGCACTTAGGGGAGATCGAGGCAATACCGTACAAACAATTTCGTCATGTTAAAAATTAGTTAGAGCCCACTGGATGTTATCCTTTATGGAACTACAACTGGTGAAGATTAAAATTTAATCTTCCTCTTGACAGGCTTGTTTCTGTAACAACTGACGGCGCTAAATTGATGACTGGTTAAACTAAAGGATTTGTGTTAAGACTGACGAGAAAATTACAAGATGAATATCCAGATAAACCGAAAATCAGTACTTTGCATTGCCTTATGCACCAACAAGTTCTCTTTAAAAATATTAAAAATGGACGAAGCACTTAAAACAGTAAAAAGACAGTCAACTTTATTCGATCGAGAGCACTTAAACATCGCCAATTTACTTCGTTCCTTAAAGATTTAGAATCCGAATTCGAAGATCTTCCTTATACAGAAGTTCGTTGGTTGTCCTGAAGAGTTATCTGCTTTTGGAGGAAATAATTGTATTTCTTGAAATGAAAGAAACGAAAATATATCGAATTATAAAAGATCCTTTATGGTTAAAAGATCTGGCAATTTTAACATACTAGGTCATCTGAATAATCTTAATGTTACATTGCAAGGCAAAGATCAATTAACGAATATGTACGATGCAATAGCTAGTTTTGTACAAAAACTAACTTTGATTTTGTGCTTTTAACTGCTCACACGTAGGAAAATACGTCAAAACGTTTTTTGTAGATGATTTTTAAACAAAGTTGCTCATTTTTCACACTATTATGGTAAAATCTAAGAAATGAAAAACGAATTCGATAAACGTTTTAATGATTTCAAAGAGTTACAAAAATTTTTCTCTTTATTTGGCCTTTTTCCTTTGAAGTTGAAAATGCTCCCACTTCGATACAACTGGAATTAATTGATTTCCAGAATGATTCGGTTTTAAAAGACATCGAGAAGTAGGAATTACCAAAATATATTCTTATTTAGGTGAAAATACTCGGATATTAAAAGGTTTGCTGCACAAATTTTATGCTATTTTGGGAGTACGTACTTGTGTAAGCAACTATTTTCGTCCATGAAATTAAATAAAACGGCCTACAGATCAAGATTAACTGATAAACATCTATCTGCCATAATGAAGTTTGTCTTCTCAGTCTTTGAATCCAGATATTGGAAAACTAGTAGGAGGAAAGCGCTGGCAAGTTTCCGGTAAAAAAAATAATTCATAAATACGTTAAATTAAAGCAATTATATAGAAATATAAATTATTACCCTAAATTCACTTAATTGCATGTGTTTTAATTATCCAATCCATATTCCTGCATCCTCACTTCAAGATATAATTTTAAGAAAATTTGTAAATGTGTTGTGGCCCGCGTGAATCTTACCAGTTGCATTAAATGGCCCGTGTTTTAATTGAGTTAGACACCCCTGACCTACACCATTCAAATTCATCATCTACGCCGCCAACCATTCGCCTTTTCATCCGATTCCAATAATCGCTGATGTGCATACTAATAACATCTGCATCGTAATAGTCTAAACATCCTCAACGATATCTGCAACACTTACAGCGAACGGGGGTAGGAAGAATCCGAACAAAGGTCTAAAAAAAACTACCGTATCAGCGTTTTGAATGCAGCTGCGGCGCTAGAACCTATCTCCTGGGTTGAGACTGATTACGAGGATTTAATTGAAAGTAGCCATCCTTTTCGTTTTAACTGGTTTATTTTTTCAGGGCTTTCTTTTGCTTTCGTTCATGTGCACTTTATGCCTTGTATTCAAAATATAAATTTGGTGGGGCCCCAATCTTCTCAGATTTCTGTTCCAATCAGAACGCGATGCTAAATGAACATTTAACTTAAGTGATTTTTTGACTATTTTCTGACTTATCCGTGGCCAAATATGGCTCTTGCGCCATAAAACCCAACAAACCAACTAGGCTTATCATTTCGTATTTTACTTGTGTGATAAAGCCCAGTTGGAAGAGCAGCTGGTTAGGAACCGGGTTACGAGTTCCGAACTCAATTCAACCGAAGACCGTCGTATACGTGGGGCTGGTGCACGTCAATTCTGTCGCGGTCTCAAATGTCCTCACGTTGGCGTGGAGTGGGGTTCTCGTCATCTGTCCGTGGCTTAAAATGACGAAGCATTGTCCTTGGATCTCGCACTTCGGGATGGATCCCGGACCGTCGCCAATAGCCCGTTGTGTTTGTTGCTCCAGTGCGACGTTAGGTAAATTACTCTACCTTACCTTGAAAACTTATCCCGTCCAAACAAAATAAATGCCTCTTAAGGTAGGTAGTTAACTAACGTAGCACTGGAGTTATTGGCGACGGGTCGGGATCCATCCCGAAGGGGAATATTTAAGGGAAACACCTCAATTGCCCCTTCCAAACTTCCACACAATTCCAACATGTTAACATTTGAGATCACAACAGATTGAAAGTGCACCAGCCCCCGCGTACACGACGGTTTTTGGTTGGACCTGGTTTCGCCTCACAACCTTCCGGTTGCCAATCACTTGCTCTTCCAACTAGGGGGTTGCGAGTTCGAATCCATCCAAAGACCGTCGTGTACAAAGGAAGATGGTGCACGTTAAATCTGTCGACCTCAAATGTCCTCACGTTGACGTGGTGTGGAAATTTGGAGAGTGGGGTGCCAGCTCATGTGTTAACCTCGTCCTCTGTCCGTGGTTCAAAATGACGGTGTTGTCCTCGGATCTTTCCCTTTGGGATTAATCCCGGACCGTCACCAACAACCCGTTGTGTTGCTCCAGTAGTCAAAATACCTTTACCACACTACGCCAACGTGAGGATATTGGAGGCCGCGAAAGTTTTAACTTTCTCCAGCCACACCGTTTTTCTGGTCCGAGTTTCGAACTCGCAACTTTCCGGTTGCGTTATTCTTCCAACCGGACTACAGCGGCCCGATGTGTACAGGGAAATCAAATTAAGCTGCATGTATATCCTAGAAATCACGAAAATTGACTAGAAAATCGATGCATTTTATTCAAAATATTCTCCATCTCCTTAGCTTTCAAGGGTTATAATAAATAATAGTTCTAGTGAAGAGGGTTTTCTTTAAGTACTGTCGCCATATGCAAATGTGTTTCCAAAACTTCAAACTTAATTTCTGAAGAACCTTTTTTGCAATAGAATGCTTTGTTCAAACTGATAACTGCACAATGAATTGATCTATTATAAATATTTTTGTATCCCATTCTAATCTATGTAATACAGTAGATGTTTTGACCCGCAGTCCAAGTTATTGGTTTAGAAAATGAATTTCAGTTGATTTTTAATTGTCAAATTTCTTGAAAAAATCTAGATTTTCAAGACTTCCTTAGTGAAGTAAAATGTGTAAAAAAAAAAAACCTCCCGAGCAACTTGACTGAATGTCAAAACATGAAGAATAAATATAAGAAAAAATTTCCAATAGGAATTGCCTTTCTGAACACATTAGAATTTGGGATATCACTTCAAAAACATGCTAAATAACTAATTAGACCTAAATTAGATAATCAGGAGTCATGACGACTACTCTGCTCAGACTACTCAAATAAAAAGACCAAGCAATATTTATAGAAGTACCTAAATCCAAACACAACCCGGCTGTGTTGCTCCAGTGCGACGTTAATTAACTACCTACCCAAACACGACCCATTTTTCACTCAGAGAAGCTCAGCAGTGAAGCCAACATCGCTCTAAAATGAAGAAAGGAAACAGACGAAAGATCTGCTGACATGCGTAATCCAAAGGAAAACGATTCCTCTTCGAACGTTTCTGCGAAAGTGATTTATCCGTCGGGAGGGATGAAGCAGGGGAAGGTAAAATCTTCCCATCCGGTTTCCCTGGCAACCATAGCGTTCGACCTCCTATCAAGAGAATGGCCTGTACTTTCAATGAGAACGATAATTTTCTAACTCGCGCGTTGATTTTGTTTAATAGAGGGCGGTACCAGCTTCATTCGCCCCCTTTCCGAATCAGACCACCTTCACCCTCGAGAAATAGAACAAATGTACAAAATCACAACTCCCACACTGCGCCAAGATTGGCGCGTTATCGCTCGAAGTGACGAGAAGCTCCAACATCCCGCCCCACGTTGAATGTTTACATTCAACACATTTTTTTAATGGTTATAAATTTTCAATTAAACTGAATATACTTTCACAAAATACAAATTCTAAAATACTTGCACAATTCTTAGAAAATTGAAATAACACAAATTTTTAACTCTTATATACTAATTCAAAAGTAATACAAATAAACAATTTTCAAATCTAAGAATGAAGTGTTTGCACATTGTATATTTTCGACCCATTTTAAGTTTTGGATCCAGATGGCAAAATCAGTCTACAGCCAAACGGTTGAATATATTTTCATGAAACTGCATACTTTGAGTTCTTACATTCATTTAGTGACTGAACATGGTTGCGTAAGTCTCCACGTTCGATTTTGTCTACGAGTATCGCCATAAGATTTGTTTAACGTATTTTAATTTAATGTATTATAATTGATACACCATTTTAGTTAGTGAATGCGTTTGAAATTTCTTTGCTTACATATTTAGGCAAGTTTCACGTTGAAACATCTGAGTAATTCTACTCTAATCGGGCCGCGGTGGCCCGGTTGGAAGAGTAACGAACTAGCAACCGAAGGGTTGCGAGTTCGAATCCAGCCAAACACCGTCGTGTACAAAGGGGGCTGGTGCACGTTAAATCTGTCGTGGCCTCAAATGTCCTCACGTTGGCGTGGTGTGGAAGTTTGGAGAGTGGGGTGCCAGCTCAGGTGTTGCCTCGTCATCTGACCGTGGTTCAAAATTACGTGGTGTTGTCCTCGGATCTTTCCCTTTGGGATTGATCCCGGACCGTCACCAATAGCCCATTGTGTTGCTCCAGTGTGACGTTAATTGAAATACCCAACCCAACCCAACCCCTACTCTAATCAACCATGATTTGGTAGTTTGGAGTTACTTGGATTGTTTTACCAGTACTGCTGAAGTATCAATTATTTTCCAAAACTATTTTTACGGAATTTAAATTCTATTTTAGTTTATTTCGGGCCTTTTTTTTCTTTACGAAATATAAAAAAATCTGAATATTTGGGACAGACGATTAGGAATAAAACTACAGAACAACGTTTTTAAATAGGACTGGTAACTAATATGCAACCTTGGTATTTTTTTAATCGTTTGTTTTTTTACATTTGTCCGTTTATTCATTACTTTTCGTTCGAAGCGTTTTTTAAATGTGTTTTAGGATGTATTTCTGGATTTTGAATTTGATGCTTTTCCTTCAATAACTAATGAAGGTAAGTAATGGCTTAATTAAAAACACTTTTAATCTTATGATAATTTTGGGAAACGCTTTTGTTTTTAAATGACACAAGGCATTTATATGCATGCTCTGAACTATTCCATGCATTCTGGCTAACATTGGCACACTAGAAACTTTTTCTTACTAAAAATTTAAATTCTCTAAAAATGTTAAATATGACATTTATTTACATTTGTGAAATTGGGTACTTAACAATTGTATATCTTTAGTGTGGTAGTTGTCACATGGGATGAATAGGCTGACTTTGAACGAGTCTATTGGTTAAATTAGGGGATTGGTGGTCACGTAAATAAATAGCTTAAATTGTTAGATCTCTTTTATGGATTCTGGTTCGAAGTTTTCTCGTTTGGAGCCAAAAGCGGCTTTGATAACGCGTTGTCGGGTGCAAAACCTGCCACGGCGATCATCATTTATACTCTTGAGTATGGTCTCCAAACAAGCTTTCACATCTTTTCCAAAGTGGACTAACCCAAGGTCGACTGCCTTTTGGTCGGGACCGCACTGTACAGAACACGAGTGTCCTGCAGCCCACTTGCACCGTATTGGAATCAAGGGCCCCTAGTTCCCTCTGGTTAGGATGTCGACCATCTCCTTCATTTCTCTGCCCTGTCGGGCAAACCTATTAGGTGGATAGGTAGCGTCACACCGGTGCAACGCGACGGGCTATTGGCGACGGTCAGGGATCAAACCCGAAGGGAAAGATCCGAGGACAACACCTCGTAATTTTGAACCATGGTCACATGATGAGATCAACACCTGAGCTGGTAACTCTCCAAACATCCACGCAACGCCAATGTGAGACCACGACAGATTTCACGTGCAGTCTTTGGTTGAACCGAGTTTCGAACTCGCAAACCTCCGGTCACTAATCCGTTACCCTTCTAGGGAAGCAAGATATTTATTGTTTAGTCTTAGTAGTTTTTTCCTTGTATTTTATACTTGACTAGCAGAATTACCCGGCGTTGCTCGAGTTGAATTGGTTAAATGTTGATTGAAAATGAACCGAAAAATCGCTTTTCTCTCATAGAAGAATGCAAATGTCAAAAAATGCAAATATGGGAGAAAAATAGAGCAGAAAATAATTTTTAAACTCCATTTTGGCATATTTATAGATTCTACGTTTTATTTTGGGGGAAATACGTTGTACTTGCATTGGAATTTTTTTTCAGCAATACTGGTAAAATAATCGTAGCGTACCGCAGTCGTAATAATACTCAATGTTATGGGGAATTCGAATTGTTTTTATCTCCTATGCACGCCTAGGACAACTAGGACGGAGGTGAAAATAAAGCATATGCTACCCTCTGGAATAAAATATACCAGATTTGATGTGAATTTGTATAGAGGATAGACAGACTGCAACTTTGCCTTATACAGGGTGTCTAAATTGTTTTTACAAGATAAGAGGGGTGATAGTACCCATCCAGACGAGCAATAATTACCATGGAACATAGGGTCGCATTCCACTCTGAGAGGCAGAAAAGAGACATGTGGTTGATGCACGATAGAGCCCCAGCACGGTCCGGCACTTCTTGAATGCCACATATCCCGCACGATGGATCGGACGTGGCGGACCTGCGGCTTGGCTTCATCGGACCTCAACCCACTGGACTTTTTCTTCTGGGGTACATGAAATCTTTAGTGTACCAGACGCCTGTGGACTCGGCTGAAGATCTCGTAGCGAGAATCGGTGTTGCCGCAGACAAAATTAATACAACACCAGGAATCTTCGAGAGGGTACAACAGTCATTCCTTCGCCGGTGTGAACTGTGCAACGACACGCGTGACCGCCACTTTGAGCACTTGCTGTGAGTTTTTCTCTGATCAATAAATCAGATTGTGCAACTTTTGGTATCGTTCATTCGCTTTCCCAACACTGTTGTAAGTTCATGTTGAAATTCTAATTTGACTCTTTTCTGCTTCTCAGAGTGGAATGCGACCCTATGTTCCATGGTAATTATTGCTCGTCTGGATGGGTACTATCACCCCTCTTATTTTGTAAAAACAATTTAGACTCGCCCTGTATAATGAGCTGCAAATTGTGTTTTCTTGTTTGAATAATTTATCTCTATTTTATTCATCCTTTTCGAAATGCATTTTCGATCCCAAGGATGAATAAAATAGAGAATCTCTGAAAATCCTCAATTTGATTGTCTACTGGCAATTCTCCCATCTTCAATACTTTATTATAATAGATACTTTTATTTCAATAGGGATAAAATTTCAAAAAGATCTTTCCATTCCAGCTGGGAAATGGTTCCAGACAAAAAGTGTTTCCATGGAAATGGGTCATTAATCGACTAAGAAT
The DNA here is from genome assembly GCA_933210815.1 of Meta bourneti. Taxonomy (NCBI): domain Eukaryota; kingdom Metazoa; phylum Arthropoda; class Arachnida; order Araneae; family Tetragnathidae; genus Meta; species Meta bourneti. The sequence goes on along the minus strand of OW119928.1, from coordinate 93,430,374 downwards.
ACAAAGTGGTCTTTTTCGCTGGATCGGGTGGGAACTGTAGGTAGTTAATTAAGTCGCACGGGAGCAACACAACAGGCTATTGGTGACGGTCCGAGATCAATCCCCAAGGGAAAGACCCGAGGACAAGTCAGATGAGGAGGTAACATCTGAAGTGGCACCCCACTCTCTAAAATTCCACACCACGCCAACATGAGGACATTTGAGGCCACGACAGTACAAAAGGGGCTGGTGCACGTTAAGTCTGTCGTGGCCTCGAATGTCCACGTTGGCGTGGTGTAGAAATTTGGAAAGTGGGGTGCCAGCTCAGGTGTAACCTCGTCTATCTGACCGTGGTTGAGAATTACGTAGTGTTGTCCTTTCCCTTCGGGATTGATCCCGGACCGCCGACACTAGCCGGTTGTGCTGTTCCAGTTCCATATTAATTAATTGCCATTAAAAATAACTAATCGCAAATGAACAATACCAGTTAACACCTCGAAATAACAGTTTTACACACCTGCTATTGGATATTGCGAGTCGTCGCTCCTTTTACCCGATTGAAGAGTGGTGAAACTCAACCAATCGCATTATTCGAGCCTTCGCTTAAGCTCGAGGAGTAATCGTGACAGCAGACATGTTTTTGTATTTGCGGATTGTGCAAGTTGGCCGCTGAATTTTGAATTATGATGTTCACAAATGTGCAACCGCTTATGAAAACACAGATGAAATCTCTCAATGGTAATCATTCAGAGACCGTGGTGTACAAACGGGGAATTCATGACAAAAAAGTTGAAAAATGCGAAAGAATCACGAAACATGTATGATAGCTTCTTAAAAATAAGTTTAAAGCGTAATTATAACAAGCAGATGCTTCGTCTAATACTTTTGGATTGCACACCATCTGACAGGTTGGGTTAAAAACTGAAATCTTAGCTGGATTGTGTAGTGTTAGAGATTTGCAAAAATGCTGGTATTTAACTATTGTGAAAGAATTAATGAAATTAATATTTTACAGATAAAAGAGAAAACTCAGAATGTTAAATGGAGATAATACTTAGACTTAGAATGTTAATGTTCGAATGTCGCGAATTTCAGAATAGAAACTTAGAATGTTAACATTCTAAGTTTCTATTCTGAAATTCGCTGAAGGGTCTAACATAATTATTTGGAAAAATGCTTCACGGGTGAAAATCTATTTTTATCACATCGTATGTGTCTCATTACCTATATAGGACGTCCTACACTTGGAATAACAAACGTGAAAATGTAGATAAATGTGGTTTTAACAAAAAAAACGAAAGAAGTACCACATGAACTGCAACAGTGAACAACGTGATAAAAACAAATAAGTTAATGCTTTTTTGGGACTGATGAAGTTTTAGAAACACGTGGCTTCTTTACACTAAACTTTATTAAATTTTGACAAGAGCTGCTTAGAAACCAAAATTCTTAGTACTCGCAAGCGACACAATTTTGAATCATTGAGGTGTAGTTAATTAACGTAGCACTGGAGCCACACAACGGGCTATTGGCGATGGAAAAATCCAAGGACAGCATTTTGAACCACGGCCGAATGACGAGAACACCTGAGCTCGTTGACACTTCAGAAAAGTAATGAGTTAAACATAATGTTTCATATTGCACTATGTGTCTGCGTTGGCCCTCCAAGTGTTACGATGAGATATCTCAACAGGGAGTTTTGTCTCAACAAGATATCTCGTCATTAACAATCAGATAATTCGTAATCTGATCAGTTAATTGCGAGATTATTACGAATTATCTGATTGTTAATGACGAGATATCTTTTTGAGACAAAACGCCCTGTTACTCCAAGGGGAATGGAAGTGGGAAACACCAATTGTCCCAGAACTGGTGACAGTTTACAGCAGGTGTTTGCATCGGGATGATCCCTACAGAGCACTTTTGAACGATAAGCCAATGAGGCAGTTAATTAACGTCGCTCTGTGCAACACAACGGGCTATTGGTGACGGTCGGGGATCAATCCCGAATTGAAGACAATACCACGCCATTTTGAATCAGATGACGAGAACAACACCTGAGCTGGCACCTCAAACTTTCACGCCAACGTGAGGACATTGGAGACCACAAGAGATTTAATATGCACCAATCCCCTTGTACACGACGGTTTTTGTACGACGGTTGAATTCGAACTCGCAACCCTAATCCGTTACTCTTCCTACCGAATTATCGCGGACCTTATGGAGGGCATTTCCTATCCATCTACAGGGTGAGTCTAAATAATTGTTTTTACGAAATAAGAGGGGTGATAGTACCCATCCAGACGAGCAATAATTACCATGGAACATAGGGTCGCATTCCACTGAGAGGCAGAAAAGAGTAAAGTCGAAACGCATGAACAAGTCATCGCCTCTCACGTCGTTTTGTACCTGCCTACGTAGCATATCTCCTAAGCAAGATGGATCGGACATGGCGGACCTGTGGCTTGGCCTCACCGGACCTCAACCCACTGGACTTTTCCTTCTGGGGGCACATGAGATCTTTAGTGTACCAGACGCCTGTAGACTCGGCTGAAGATCTCGTAGCGAGAATCGGTGTTGCCGCAGACAAAATGAACACAACACCAGGAATCTTCGAGAGATTCATTCCTTCGCCGGTGTGAACTGTGCAACGACACGCGTGGCCGCCACTTTGAGCACTTGCTGTAAGTTTTTCTCTGATCAATCAATCAGATTGTGCAACTTTTGGTATCGTTCATTCGCTTTCCCAAAACTGTTGCAAGTTCATGTTGAAATTCTATTTGACTCTTCTGCCTCTCAGAGTGGAATGCGACCCTATGTTCCATGGCAATTATGGCTCGTCTGGATGGGTACTATCACCCCTCTTATTTTGTAAAAACAATTATTTAGACTCACCCTGTATATTACGTGTTCATATGACCGTGTTCAAAATTACGGTGTGTTGTTTTCGGTCTTTCCCTTCGGGTTTGATCCCGGACCGTCGCCAATAGTCCGTTGCGTTGGTCCCAGTGCGACGTTAATTAAAATACCTACCTATCAATCTATATGTAGGTGGCGTTAGTGTTTCTACAGCAATAGGTGTTTGCTTTACCTATCCTGAACATGACGTCTCTTGGCTTGTTTTGGGAATACGTTTTCACCACTTCAATAAAAGTTCTATGGAGTAATATTTATTATTTATTTATTATTTCAATTAACGTCACACTGGAGCAACACAATGGGCTATTGGTGACGGTCCGGGATCAATCCCAAAGGGAAAGATCCGAGGACAACACCACGTAATTTTGAACCACGGTCAGATGACGAGGCAACACCTGAGCTGGCACCCCACTCTCCAAACTTCCACACCACGCCAACGTGAGGACATTTGAGGCCACGACAGATTTAACGTGCACCAGCCCCCTTTGTACACGACGGTGTTTGGCTGGATTCGAACTCGCAACCCTTCGGTTGCTAGTTCGTTACTCTTCCAACCGGGCCACCGCGGCCCTCTATGGAGTAAATTACGAATGGCTCAGTGGGTGTGTTAACTGGGCTAGCAACCTTCGATTTATAGGTTCGATTCTTGTCAGCCGCATTCCTACCTGGTTGTGTTTCTCTCCCCTTTCGGGTCAGCAAAAACTTTTCTTGTGTGTGTCTACTACTTGATATTGGGACCGTGGTAGTCCGGATGGAAGAGTAACGGATTAGCAGTCGAAGGGTTGCGGGTTCGAATCCAGCCAAAGACCGTCGTAAACAAAGGGGGCTGGTGCACGTTAAATCCGTCGTGGACTCAAATGTCCTCACGTTGGCGTGGTGTGGTAGTTTGGAGAGTGGGGCGCCAACTCAGGTGTTACCTCGTCATCTGACCTTGATTCAAAATGACGTGTGTTGTCCTCGAATTTTCCCTTCTGGTTTGCTCCCGGACCGCCGCCAAATAGCCCGTTGTGTTGCTCCAGTGCGACTTAATTAAAAATACCTACATACCCGGACCGTCGCTAATAGCTGCAGAGTGGTTCACTATTAAGTGTGGCTCTAGTGTTTCATTTTTTTTTTCTATTTTTTTTTCAACATCTTGGCGACGTTTTATGCACTAAGCATGCCAAATGCGTTCTCCAATGTGCCTTGGTGTTATGTGACTGAAAGTAGAATTAGTTCTGGTCGCCATTCTATACTTCAAGAGGTTAGTGTTCTTATTTTTTATATTCGTTTTGAAACGTTTTTCATTTTTTAGAATTGGTTTTCAAATTTAATTTGTATTTCATTTTCTACAACACAGTTGTATAGATTTGACATTGCATTTCGATATTGGATTTGGATACTCAATAATTCTAAGTAAAATTTATGATTCGTACGTTTGCTTTTTTGTATCTGCATTACTTTGAAAATAACTCGTTCTATATGTATCCGAAATGTAGCATGTTTTCTTTCATAAAATAAATTAACAAAATATCTTCTGTTTTACCAATAACATCTACAACTTAAAATACTCGTATAACTCAGTACTCTAGATGTACTGTGCGTGAAAAGTGTTCGATGCCATATTGTATTCTAGAATCAAGATACGCTAGATGTAAATTTATGGTATGTATTTACTAGTGTATAACTAATATATTCATTATAATATTAATTACTGTAGTAATGTGAAGTCCTCTAGCAATTACTATATTATATGTAGAAGTTTTTTTGTATTGATCATTGTGATCTCAAAGACAGGTTTTCTCGACAGATCCCAAGAAGTTTGACTAGTTGAAAATGATTTTTGCTGAGGTCTATTTTAAATTCAAAATTTAGCATCTAAAACTAACATTTTAAAGCTGGTCTGGGCTGCGGTGGCCCGGTTGGAAGAGTAGCGGATTAGCAACCGGAGTGTTGCGAGTTCGAATCCAGCCAAAGACTAGTGTACAAAGGGGACTGATGCACGTTAAATCTGTCGTGGCCTCAAATGATCTTACGTTGGCGTGGTGTGGAAGTTTGGAGAGTGGGATGCCAGCTTAGGTGTGACCTCGTCATGTGATCGTGATTCAAAATTACCTGGTGTCCTCGGACTTTGCCTTTGGGATTGATCATCAATAGCCCGTTGTGTTGCTCCAGTGTGACGTTAATTATTTACCTACCTACCTTTTTGAGGGTTCTTCAAGGCCCTGTGAAATGCCCACTGTACTAGCAACCTGCGAGTTGTAGGTGGTATAGGTTCAATTCCTCCCTATGTGTATTTCTCTCCTGTGCTAGAACTTTTCTGTGTGTATGTCCAATACTTGATTTTGTCTGTCTTGTGTTTGGCGCAACGTGGCCAATTATAGTCATTTGCACCATAGAACCCACCAACGTTTCTTTTCTAATCAGCCGATATATTTTGAAAGGGTCAAACTAAAACTTTCAGTTCGTCTAAAATTGTTTCGTCGTGAATCTCGCATGAGTTGAATACAACTCGCATTAGCTCGAGAATGAGTATCCACTTGTAGGCGGCTTCAGGTTCGATATCTGTATTTTACTCTAATCGTAGTTATCTCGTCTGTCGGTAAAACATACCTTTTCAATTGGTACTTACGTATTAACCGCATGCCAGCGATTAATCGCCAAATCTGTACGTATTAACCACATGCCAGCGATTAATCGCCAAATCTGTACGTATTAACCACATGCCAGCGATTAATCGCCAAATCTGATGGAAGGGGTTTGAGACGGAAGAACTGGAACAATCTGGTTATATTCACTGCCAAGTGAACCACAAATACAAATTCATTGATTCTGATTGTTTTGCAAAACTTTTTTAGAACCACAAGTTCAGTGTTCAGTTGCATTAGTTACTCGTGTTCTACTTTCTCTGTTTTCACGTCGAAGTAAATTTTTACGTAACGCCTGATCGTTAGGAAATAATGCTTGAAGAATATTCCCATCCCAATGGATATTTGGGGGCATTTGTCGCGAAACAAAAGCATTTCTTGTTATGGTCCCCGATCGTAGTGCTACCACATTAATGAACGGAATAAAAAAACACATTAAAGATGGCTCGACCATTTTTTCCGACTGCTGGAAGGGGTATAAGACGGAAAAACTGGAACAATCTGGTTATATTCACTGCTAAGTGAACCACAAATACACTTTCATTGATTCTGAAACTGGCCCGCACACACAGAATATAGAACGCATCTGGGGAAGTGCAAAATGGCGAAATAAAAAACATCGAGGAACATCTCGCCACCACCTCGAGTCCCTACTCGCAGTTTATAATGATAATGATATGTTTGATGCCATCCTAAGGGCAATTGCTAAACATTTTCCGCCCGAAATAAAACTTGATTGATATTCGCCAATGACATGCGGTTAATACGTAAGTACCTTTCAATTTAGATTATTTTAAAGTGCACGGTGATAAAAGTGTATTTCTCGTCAAATACATTCTGGGGATTGTCTGATTCGATATAAACAATTCATTTTAGTTTTCCAATTCATACAACCTGTCTCTGTTTCCTAAGTTAGAGATTCTAGGTTACGTCGTTCAGCAGGCAAAATAAATTAAAATGTAATACCGCTTGGCTATCACTCTAGAGCAGTGGTCGGTATCGACCCCTGGGGGTCTATATAACATTGTTAAGTGACGATAGAAAAATATCCAAAACTTTCTAAAATGGTACTCCCCTTTTGCTTGCATTTCCAAGCTCGTACATTTTTGAAGCTGGTTTCAGCCATGTTAATTCCACTTTAACAAAGAAAGAATAAGCAAGATATAGAATTGCATGGCTTTTTAAGGCTGAAACTGACTTATTTTGAACCCAAGAATGCTAATCTTGTCAAGAGTCACGAAGAAACACATCACTTTGACAACGTTAGTAAATTGCATGCTAAGTTAAAAGCATCATTTTCATATATACACTACCTGACATTGAAAATGCAACACCAAGAAGGAGTTGGCAGTGATGAAATTTGGCAAACAGAGAGACAGCAACGAGCAATAAGTATCTTTATTGCAACATAATACACCTTGCCACTGAGCAGCAAGAACGTCTGGTCAGTAGGTTGTAGGACCACCGCGAGCGGTGATACAGGCAGCAACACGTCTAGGTACAGACGCAATGAGCGTGCGGATGGTGTCCTGAGGGATGGCTGCCCATTCCCTGACAACCATTTGCCAGAGTTCGTCTTCTGAACGTGCCGGTGGCAACGCATGCAAGCGACGTCCAATGACGTCCCAGAAATGTTAGATAGGTGAGAGATCAGGGGAGACAGCTGGCCAGGGAAGCACCAGGGTACCTTGCAGGGCATGTTGGCTGATGCGTGCCGTGTGCGGCCGGGCGTTATCCTGCTGGAAAATGGCATTGGGCACCCCCTGAAGGAAAGGTAGTGTCACCGGCTGCAGCACGTTATCCACGTATCGTTGGGCCGTCATAGTGCCATGAATACGGACCAGAGGTGACCTGCTATCGTAGGCGATGGCGCCCCAAACCATTATACCGCGTTGTTTCGCGGTATGGCGTTCCACAGATGCGGCCGGATTGGCCCTGTCACCACGTCGGCGCCAGACTCGTACACGGCGACTGTCATTGCTAAAACAGAAGCGTGACTCGTCTGAGAACACCACCCTGTGCCATTCCGTCGTCCACGTGGCTCTATCCCGACACCATTGCAAACGGAGACGTCTGTGCTGTTGGGTCAATGGTAGTCGTCTCAACGGGCGCCATGAGTGCAGGACGTCAGCGATCAATCGGCGGCTAATGGTCCTGGACGATATGGGAGCATCAAGGGTGTCCTGCACATGCTGCAAAAGGGCGACAGACGTGGCTTGCGGGGCCGCCGATGCTTGCCGGCAAATGCGTCAGTCCATGCGTGCTGACGTCACTCTGGCTGCACCGGAACCCCTCAAACCTGCCACATTCCCTTGGTCCAACCATCTGTGCCACAACCGGTGCACCGTGGACGCGTGTAGGTGGGTATCTGCTGAGATTTGACGTATGGACCAACCTGCCCTTCTGAGGCCAATCACCATACCCCTCGTGAAGTCGTCTGTTTGCTGGAACTGTCTTGATTGGCGGCGTCCTGGCATTCTCCGCTACTAGACGTTTCCTCTGAGACACAAAAACAAATTGCAACTTGATTTACCTAGCAAACAGAGCGGCGCGAAACTGATCACTTTTGCAGGTTCCTTCCCTGGTTTTTCACTCGCCGTGCGCGGGACAGCTGCGCAGTTTGCATCATTTACATATCTCGGTGAGATGCGTGTACCCTGCAAATTTCCTCCAGTTCTGCGCACTCCTTCTGGGTGTTGCATTTTCAATGTCAGGTAGTATATAAGGAAGATTGTATTATTGTTACTTTGTTATCTAAATTAAATTTTATATTTTACATATTGTTTATCTCTCCTTTTAAATTTGTAATGAATAAGGATTACACGACACTAACTACAAAATAAATAATCTAAAAACTCGCATAAGCGTCTTTTTTTGCTTGTCCTATTATAATTACGTTATATTAAAATAGAGGGGTCGAGAAATTCTTGAAGGAGTGGACGGTCAAAGAATATTGACGACCCCTGTTCTAGAAGAAACACGAAGATCTGCTTGACGCAATACAAAATTTAGGTATTGCTATGATTGTTTTTAGTTATTTAAGGTGGATCTATCACATTAGACATGGTCGTAGCTTGTCTGATTTTGGACCTTGCGCCCGTAAAACGCCAACCTATCATTTTGGAGCAAATGAGAGTTGCAACAATTTTGAAATGTGTTCCTAAATTTGGCATGTAACGGTATTTAACAATGTTTTAAACATCATTTTTCCATTTTTGTTTTACTAATACATCTTCATCGACCTTTTGCATCATGCTAGAAATGCATTACCTTCATTGGATCTATCAGTTTGAGAGCTTAAGAAATTGTGTTGCAAATCCTACAATCCACCTACTGCAGTTGCACAGATCGCAAACTTCATTAAACTGAACCTCTCGGGGCACATCTTTAGGTCACGAACCCGGGTACCCTAGGGATCTATTTTCCCTTGAGGTAAACATGGGGGTCGGACCCCCAGGATGCACAAGCGATCTTTCTCTACTTCTCTCCATCCTTTCTTTTCGCAATTATTTAACATTATCTCATGTTTGGCGCAACTTGGCCAAATATGGGCCTTGCGCCAACCCCCCCCCCCCCCCAAACCAACCAACTATTAATATGTGTTGGAATCGGTCTCAAACCTCCAATTATAGTGCCGTGTGGGGCACATAAATTTGAAGAATGTAAATCTTTGAATGTATAAAAGTGAAGAAAGATTGGGGATCATGATCTGATCAGACTTCTTGTTTTCTAAAAGTATGTTTTTAAACCATAAGTCTTGGCTACGTAATAAAATTTATTTTTAATATATAAAACTCTGTCTTCAATCGATGAAACCCAACAATTGGTTATGGGCCACAGACCTAAAGCTGAACCTGAATTCTGCCACTACCGGTTTCCAGTATGATGGGTATTCAAGAAATGTCCATGTTTTCCTTCCCGAAGTTATCGGATTTCAACTATACCACGTGGAAGACGGACATGAAGGTATTGCTAATGGACCGGAACTGCTGGGAATTTATCACTAAAACGGAACCTCTATTATTGGAAGATGCTCCAGAACAAGAAAAAAGAGACTATCGTTATAGGAAGCAGAGGACATACACAACTATCTACCAGGGCATAGACAGAAAATATCAAGTCTTAATTTCATCTACTGAGGACGGTAAGGAAGCCTGGGATATATTAAAGACCAACTTTGAACCAGCATCTAGAGCACGATTGGCAGGCCTTGTGGACGAGTTCTTTTCAATCCGCTACCAGCCGGAGGACGAATCCATTGGACTCTTCTGCAAACGAGTGCATGAGAAGCTGTTACAGATAAAAGAAGGTGGATTCGAAATCCCAGACCTTTTAGTTTGCTTTCAACTAATAAGACATTTGCCTCACGAATACGATAATCTGGTACAATTGCTATACAGGATGGATGACAACGAGTTCACGCTAGACAATTTGTCTAAACATTTAATAACAGAATCCAGCCGAATCGAGCTGAAGCGGAAAGACGAAGGCACAAAATTAAGTATCGTGGCCGATGCTTATGCTACAAGAAACAAGTCATCTAGATACAAGGAGACACGGGCGTCTACTCCTGATCACAGCAGATGCGTACTGGACCCTGAATTAATTCCTTCAAGCCCAAGAAAGTCGACAGTTTGTCGTATGGGGCCGCGACCATTCTGCAACTACTGCAAAAAGTCGGGACATTACGAATCGAAGTGCTTCAAGAAATGCAATCGGCAGAAACCTGGTGGTGAATTATTTTATATGGAGGACAATCCAAAAACTGATCTTCAACGTGCCTATGCAGTTTCAAATTTTCCAAATGAAAGACCGAGGGAATTTCTCATTGATTCTGCTGCAACTGCTCACTTCTGTAAAGAACGTGATATGTTTACGACATTCAGAAAACTACCACCACAGAAGATCCTAGTCGGAGACAAGGACAGCACCTCGGAAGTATTAGGTATGGGTGATATTCAATTTACAGTTTTAGATAGAAACAGAAATTATGATATAACTTTAAAAGATGTGTTATACTCGCCTAATATGAGAAGAAATTTAATTAGTGGTGCTCGTATTGACCTTGTGGGAAACCAAATTAAATGGGGAAATAACAAAATGATTATTTATAATAGTTATAATAAATATTTGTTTACTGTTCCCAGAATTGGAAAATTGTATATCTTAAAAGGTTATCCCAAGATTAAAAATTATACATATGTAACTGGTTTAGATCTAGAAAAAGCCCACCGTAGGTTTTGTCATGTTAACATGCCCTTAATTGAAAATATGAGTAAAATTAATTGTGTAAAAGGAATTGAAAAACTTAATTGTAAGAATGTAGATAAAAATTGTAAGATTTGTGCTATTGCTAAATCCACTAGAATATCCTTAAAAAGAAACTATATGTACGAAAGGAAAACTAAAAATGTTTTGGAAAGGATCCATATGGATTTGTGGGGTCCTGCTCCAGTTAACTCTCTAGGTGGAAACAAATACTTTTTATCTATTATTGATGATTTTTCACGTAAAGTAACTGTTTATATTATTCGAAATAAGAATGAAGTTTTTGATTACTTTAAAAAATACTTGGTTAAAGCTGAAAGACAGCTAAATATTAAGTTAAAATGTGTCCGAACTGACAATGGTTTAGAATTTTGTCACAAAGAATTTAAAAAGTTTTTAAATGATCTAGGAATAAAAATCGAAAGAACTTCAACTTATACCCCTGAACAAAATGGCATTGCAGAAAGGTTCAATAGAACAGCCATGGATTGTGTCAGAGCTATGCTTCAAGACAGTGGTTTACAACCACAATTTTGGTCAGAAGCACTTTTAGCATTTATTCATACTAAAAATAGATGCGAACACAAATTAACTGAGGGTATATCTCCTAACGAAATATGGACTGGTTTCAAACCATCAGTAAAACATTTTAGAATTTTTGGCTCTTTGGCTTATGTTCATATTCCTAAAATACAGAGAAATAAATTACAACCCAGAGCTAAACTTGGTATTTTGACAGGATATGGTTTGAAAACTAAAGGTTACAGAATATATGTACCAAACGAGAAGAGAATAGTTGAAACAGTCCATGTTCATATCGACGAAAGTAAGAAAGCTGTTGATGTACTATTTGGTAAAAACTTTGAGTACGTTTCTTTTGATCTTAATTCTGATATTCCTATTTATCAATCAAATGAAAATATAAAAGTAAAATCGGAAAGTGAAACTCAAGTTTTAGATTCTAAAGATTTAGTTAAAACTGAAGACTTAAAAAGTCTTAACATTTCAAATTGGCGAAGAATCGAAAAACCTAGAAATAAAAGCAATAGGATAGATGTATACTATTATTCTCCTGAAAATTTGAGAATGAGATCTTTAAATGATATTAAAAAGTACTGTACTAAAAATAAGATTAGGTTTGATCCTGTAAATTTCAATTTTAAGCCAGAAACTGAACATCCTAATGTGGATATTTCTAAATGTGGATATTCTAGGCGTAAACTTTCAAGAAATTGAAAATTCGATTTATTTACATCAAATTACCTACATTGAAAAATTAATGTCACAATTCAAAGATCTTCCTAAAAGTTTTGTGAATTTACCTTTTAAAATTGGTTGTAACTTACCTGATAAGGTTAAAGAGGAAGAAATAATTGAAAATGATTTAATGAGGAAATTTCCCTATCGTTCCTTAATAGGATGTTTATCGTTTTTGTCAGATAGATCCAGACCAGATATTGCATTTGCTGTTAATATAATGTCTCAGTTTTGTAATGGTTATACTTACAAACACTGGTCTTACGTTGTTGATATTATGAACTATGTTTTTCTTACAAAGGATTTTAAAATTAATCTTTCCAATGTAGAAAGTTCAAATTTGATTGCTTTTTCTGATGCAAATTGGGGATGTGGTCTCACAAACAGACATTCAAGCAGTGGCTATTTAATTTATTTTGGTAACATCCCAATATCATGGAAATCTTCTAAACAAAAGTGCATAGCTCTTAGCTCAATGGAATCTGAATTTATTGCACTAACCGATTGCACTAAAGAAGTTATTTGGTTTAGTAGAATTATAAATGAATTAAGTTTGTGTGATTACATAAGACCCCAAGTATATTGTGATAATCAATCTGCTATCTATTTTTCAAAAAATAGTCAGGAAAATCAGAAAACTAAACATATTGATATCAAGTACAAATTTATTCGTAAATTAATAAAAGATGAACTATTTAACGTAAATTATATTTCATCGGAAAATAATTTGGCTGACTTTTTAACAAAGCCTTTATTGTTAAATAAATTTAAAAATATTATTAGAAAAATATTTTGTTAGATTTATGTATATATATATGTTGAATTGTAATACATCTGCTGAGGTTTTACAACCGATGGGGCCGCATGTTGGAATCGGTCTCAAACCTCCAATTATAGTGCCGTGTGGGGCACATAAATTTGAAGAATGTAAATCTTTGAATGTATAAAAGTGAAGAAAGATTGGGGATCATGATCTGATCAGACTTCTTGTTTTCTAAAAGTATGTTTTTAAACCATAAGTCTTGGCTACGTAATAAAATTTATTTTTAATATATAAAACTCTGTCTTCAATCGATGAAACCCAACAATATGAATCTATTTTTCTGTTAAGTTTATTCGTGAAAAATGACTTGTACTGTAACAAATCGGACTATAACCGCGTTGGAAACGAACTGAACTATTGGCGTGTCGACAGCCAGCTACGCCATAAACTTTCAACCCTTGGCACGCTGCCAATTGCTTCATCGAACTGATAACCCTTTTCTTTGCAATAAAGAGTTCTGTTGGTTCCTTCCAGGCTCGCGACTGCGCTGTGGTCCTTGTCTTAATACCTACTAAATGTTTCTCGTAATTTGTACAATTCTAAATAAATTGTGTTAATTTTAAGCCCGAGATGCTTACTCCACTAAACTCCACTCACCCACTTGTTGCAACACTGACTGTTTTGCTTAGTAATATTCGTTGTAATTTTTGTAATATTTTTGTCACAGGGGACATAAAATGTGCATGGAGTATTTCCCACACATATCCTGAGGTTTTGTCCCATTAAAGACTACGTCAATTATGGAGGAAGTCTGAGTCAGCCAGTGGATCAGCCCATCTCACAGCATGGTGTATTTACCCAATGACAGTAAATAAGAGAAACGGAATTTCGAATAAATTTTTAAGGACTTTCGTTTTATTATAAAATTTTCACTAAGAAAATGAAATAGCATCACGATATATGAAGAATTCGATAATGTATCCTTTCATTGATTTTATGTGGCAATACTTTAAAATAACAAAATACACGCTTAATTTAGTGTTGTGAACCACACGGACAATTTAAGACTTGGAATCTCCAAAGGTCAACTCTGAGTATTCTAATTGCATTAAAAATATTGTAATTGGATTGCGCTGAAGTAGGATGGTATGGAATCTTTACAGAAAAATCCTTTATCACTAATTAGGACTTATTTTTAAAAGTAATCAACCTGTTCGCTGAACAGAAAGCTGAAAAACTTCCATAGGCTAGCTAGTTACGGAATTCACACTTCCTGCTCCGTCTACTGCTGAAGCAGTTGCAATTTATTGCCCCCTTCAACAGATATCCTCTAGCACCCACCGAAGTACTGCATTTACAGGTACTTACGTATTAACCGCATGCCATTGGCGAATATCAGCCAAGTTTTGTTTCGGGCAGAAAATGTTTAGCAATTGTCTTTAGGATGGCATCAAACATATCATTATAAACTCTGCGAGGTAGGGACTCGAGGTGGTGGCGAGATGCTTTTTATTTCGCCATTTTGCACTTCCCCAGATTCTGTGTGTGCGTGCCAGTTTCAGAACAATGAAATTGCATTTGTGGTTCACTTAGCAGTGAATATAACCAGATTGTTCCAGTTTTTCCGTCTTATACCCCTTCCAGCAGTCGGAAAAAATGGTCGAGCCTTCTTTAATGTGTTTTTTTATTCCGTTCATTAATGTGGTAGCACTACGATCGGGGACCATAACAAGAAATGCTTCTCTTGTTTCGAGTCAAATGCCCCCAAATATCCATTGGGATGGGAATTTTCTTCCAGCATTATTTCATAACGATCAAGGGTTAGGTAAAAATTTACTTCGACGTAAAAACAGAAAATAGGACACGAGTATCTAATGCAACTGAACACTGAACTGTGGTTCTAAGAAAGTTTTGCAAAACAATCAGAATCAATGAAATTGTATTTGGTTCACTTGGCAGTGAATATAACCAGATTGTTCCAGTTATTCCGTCTTATACTCCTTCCAACAGATTTGGCGATTAATCGCTGGCATGCGGGTAATACGTAAGTACCCATTTGCACTGACAGCATGAGTGTATCACAACAGCAATGTACTATGTCTTGTCATCCTGTCGTGTCCGATATTTTTACCATCTTGCAGAGCAAGGGTTTCGATATTCTGTTTTGTTGGGTCCCTAGTCACGTGGGCATGAAGGGTAACGAGCCTGCTACGAAGGAAGCTTCCATTCGACTGCAGCAAGCAATTCATCTAAGTGACATGAAGATGTCCACAAAGGATTTCGTCGACTCCTTGTGGCAAGAGTCGTGGAACCTGAAAGTTACGAACAAATTACATTGTATAAAACCCATTAGTGGCCAGTGTCTCCAATGCGGATGTCAAACTGACCCGCCTTCGCATTGGATATCTCTCTTCGTCATCTTTGATTGTGCATCCTTTTGCAACTACTGCTCTACTCTTTCTTACATTTTAATTATCGGTCCTGTTTTTCTACATCAACGTATCAGATATTTTAAAAGTACAATTTTAAACCTGCGAAATTTGATTGGGGAAAATCAAATCCTTTCATTCAAACCTTTTCGCATTTTTACGTGCAGTTGGTTTTTTAAATCTCATCTAATTTTTTCCAAATCCAAACTGAGTTATCAAATTCTTTTATAATTCGATCTTTTAAATTTCACACTTCCAAATTTTATGCATATGTAAATTAAATTCGTTAGTTATGCTGCAGACAATGGTCTTGTTTTAATCATTTGACTATTTGAATGTTTTTATTCTTACACATTTACATCTTTTAAATTTATCTTTTATCTTTGTCTTGATTTTTAAATGTTTTGTACTTTTATTGGGTTATATTCTGTCTTGTGTCTGGCGCAGCCTGTCTACTTTTGCACCTTGCGCCATAAAACCCCAATATCCAATCCATAGGCTAGCTTTTCCTTCTTTCCCGGGAGCCGCGATAGCTCAGTTGGAAGAACAACGGGTTAGAATTCGGAGGGTTGCTAGTTCGAAACAGTCCAGCCAAAGACCGTCATGTACATGGGGGCTGGTGCACGTTAAATCTCTTGACTTCAAATGTCCTGTTTGACCTTTTTTATTTGGTATATTTAATCATGCGTTTGGCGCAGCTTGTCCGCTAACGGACCTTGTGCCATAAAACCCAAACCAAACCCTTCGGGATTGATCTCTGACCCTCACCAATAGCACGCTGTGTTGCTCCAGTGTGGCGTTCATTAACTACCTATCTCTTTCCCTGGTGAACGAAGTACAATGGAAAAAACCTACCCTAAGCTCAAACACTTGTCAAGAATTTTTCCGTGGATACTGGCGAAGATGCGTTGTACCAAAAGAAAAAAAATGGTGTACGTGTTTGTAGTTCGTGTTTCAAGAAATTTAGACTTCGGTGAAATGATCGAGTCAAATGCATTCGAATGGAGCAAGGGGCAGCCCCGATGCTTCCTCCTTCTGTTCGGACGAACATCTGGGGCATGTGTATCAAATTTAAGAACAAGCTTGTTCTTTCTGTTACAAAGTAACCGTCTGAATCTCCTGAAACAAACTCGCGAAGTGGGTCGGAAAATAGATTGGAAAAAGCATGGAACCAATCCCCCAAAAGATATGTTGTGAAACTTTGTAGAAGAAACTTCTGTTATGCATTTTAATTTTTTTGTATTGAGTCAAAGTATAGTTCATGTGCTGTTTGACTTCACTAACCGAATTGTGATTTTACTTGGCGCAGTTTGGCCAATTGTGGCCCTCGCGCCATAAACTCAACCAAACCGTTCTTAATAATCCCGGACATCTGCAGTTCGTGTCTTTAGAAAAATGTGCAATATATTTTAGATTTGACTTCTACCGTTCAAGTCTACCCCTCTGAGCGTCACGGAATTCCTGAGTGGTGTAAAATGGGCTTTTGCTACACAACATACACAATGACTAATCACATCTAATGGTTGAAAGAATCCCAAGAAAGATTCAATTCGTCAAAACGGGTTAGAAGTAATACAGAAAAGACTGGAGAAATGATAACCGAAGAGTCCAAACTCCTCTTGGACAAACATTCACTACGTTCACTTACTGAACACTTAAGTTGCCAGGAATGCAAGACTACCTAAAAGATCCGATAGCTGATGAAAACATTAGACTTGACCACTGACAAGAAGTTGTAATGTATCAGACCAACACCTGTTCCTGATGACGTATAGGAATTAATTTTATAGAAAGAACCGGCATGACAAAATTGAACTTCTTATCGTATCTTTGTTATACCGGTGTAGCGTCTTCACGCTATGTGGTGGGAAATCGTATAAATGAGTACTAATGGTTGTACTGCTTTCTGGATTATTTAATAACAAAAGAAATATCTCCAGTTACATGAAATATGTACAGTACAGAAAACAAATTTACCCGCAACGGGACTTAAAGGCGGTACCCTTTCTGGTACCTCTGAGAGACACTCCCAACACCGTTGAAGTTCTAGCGTCGTCTGCCTTCATCCTCCCCGGACTCGGGTCGGCAAAAGGCGGTGGGGAACGTCCTCTCGTCCCCCATTGGTCAAAGTTCTCCTCCTGGGGGATTTTCCTTTTTTCTCAGAGTTCCAGAATGTTCTGGCGCCGCCGAGACGAACTGTCCCCGAATTCCTTCAACCCTGGGAGCGTCGGCAGAGATGAAGGGGCTTCGGTTTCCATTCACCTTTTGTGCCCCGGCACCGAACCATGGCTGCTGGGCTGATCGGCGCCTCCATAGTCTGAAAGGGGAGAGGAATTCCTCCGGGAAAAGGAGTGTAAGATGCTTCGTCACACCGGCTTCAAAAGAAGAATCTGACAACTGGGAGAATGACATGAGTAGCTCGATGAAGACCGTCACTCTTCTAGATCCTACGGTTTTTAAGGTAAGGTCTCTTAACTAAATAGAACACCTTGTACCAATTAAAGAATAACTTCTAATTATCACCTTCAGTTTGTTATGATTCACGCACTTCCTTGAAGTACCAGCAATGGGAAAATTATCCAGAACCACGTCTTTATCTTTAAGCCGAAGGTCTGCTTCTAATTAGCTCGTGTAACATAAAATGATTTAAGTGATAAACCAAACCAAGCCATTTGTTCCTGATGGCGCACGGTACGCAACTAGTGGAATCCCTTCCACATGATGGCATTTCTGGATCTTGTGCCAAAAAACAATCCACATGATTGCCTTAAGTTCCACAACGTACTGCCATCATGTGGATGGTCAATCCATATGATGGCACTTCCATCGCCAACTCTGAGCGGAGCGGTCGTGCTTTCTTGAGCTCTCGACTTCGCTGAAATATACTAAGTCTCGAATTTACGCCCGTTCGGCATTGCTTTCTACCGGTGATTTGATTCACTTTTGCGGCATTGTGCCCTGCTTGCCGGTGATGTGTATTGGTGATACAATTGTATATCTTTAAATTGTGTTCACCCGGAACCCTTGTGTTTTAGGTGAATTAACACATAACTCAAGTTACACAGATATTTATTGCCCGTGTGTGCTGGTGTTGCTGGATGTTCCTGGGCACTTATTAGTGGTTCCGTAGCTGTCTGCCCTTCATTTTTGCTGTTTTTGGGACTGCTGTTCATTATGGATATACCGTGGCCTAACGTAAATACTGGCTCCGGCCGCCATTTTCTACTGACGCGAAACGCCCACTCTTCTATCTGACGGGTGTACTCCCCGTTTTCGGGCGGTTGTTTGTTTCTCGGTGTAAGTACTCGTGCACTGCGAAATTTTACCACGTTTGGCCCTGTTGCCTGTATTGCTTCGTCCCAGTTCTTGCTGTGTGTTTTCTGGCTGCTGCTTCCTGGAACTTTTTCGATGTTGGTAAAGTAAATCTTCTGTGTTTTTAACCCTTTTAAGTTTGTGCTTTGTCTTGCTCATTGCCTGTTGTGATTTGTGCCGGGTGTTTTTTAAAGTCTCAAAATTTTAATTTTTAATTGTATATATATATATTTCTTATCTTCTGACTACTTAATTTACTATCGGTATATGGTATTGGATTTTATTGTATATATCTTTTTACGCTGTGTTTGATATTTTGCTGACCCTTGGTGCTCTCCTATATGTTCTCCGGCCTGCTTCATTAACTGGAGCATGGCCGTGGACAACCCCCTGAGGTCTTGCTGCCCTGGACTAGATACTCTTGTTCAGAGTTTTTCTGAGGAGGAGCTGAGACAACCTAACATTAAATCCTACAGGGAGACCATTATTGAGGTTGTTAACTTATGTAACGATAAGCGCTCCAGTAAAGTCTCCACTTTGGCATTTCAGGCTGGTCTCAGTGGGATCTTTAAGACCATCACTGATTTGTTCGTCGAACTCTCTACCCAATCTGCCACCCCTTCTGCATTTAGAAATGAAAGGCGTGCTTCAGCCTCTATTTCCCCCTCCGTGGAAAGATTGCCCGTAACTCGCACTGCTGAATTCGAGAGAGTTATCATGGAAAAAAATAAATTGATACAAACCCTTGAAGATAAATTCATTAAGGAGTCCTCAGAATTAAATAATATTATTAAGCAGAATAACCTCGATATGCACTCATTGCGCTCAACAGTCAAAGACCTTGAAATCGACTCTGCATATCATAGAGGTGTGTCTGATGAAAAGGGAAAGACTATTGCTCTACTCACAGAAACCTTCACCACTATATCGGATAAAACTCACGATTTAATAAAGGAGATTAGGGATGCTCCGGCTCCTACCCCTATCTCAACCCCTTCTTATGCAGCTATTGCGTCCAGACCTCCCTCTGGCTCTGCGGGGCCAAAACCTATTCCGAGAAATTTTACTATTTTAGTTAAACCAAAAAAAGAGGCTGACTCCAACTTGACTAGATCCAGGGTCCAGACATCTCTGGGTAATTCAAACCTGAAAATTAAAAATATTAGAGGCATAGGAGGGGGGGGGGCGTTGCTATCGAAGTCGACTCGACTGATGAGCTGACTGCCCTCGAGACCTGCCTCAATGGAAGGGAGGACTTCTCTAACGAACACGACATCTCCCGACCATCCAGGCGGAAGCCCAGGATTATTCTTTTAAATACTGACAAATCGATAAAGGAGGAAGATATAGTACCAAGTCTCCTCATAAAAAATGACTTATTAATTAAAGAAGAATTATTAAAAATTGAATTCAAAATTAATTCTAACCGGGGCAACCACTGGGTGGTCACGGTTGATCCATCTATATTTCACCCCCTCATGAACATCGGTTACCTGTATCTAGGCTGGCAGAGAGTCAGAATCGACGAATTTCGTAGTGTTAGACAATGTACTGGATGCGGCCAGTTTGGCCACTCGAAATCCAAATGTAATAATCCCCCGAGATGTCTCACTTGTGGAGAAAATCATGAGCAAAATAAATGTACCGCGCCAAAAAAATGCATTAACTGTGTCGCATCCAATAATAATTATAGAACTAGGTATAATATCGACCATGATTGCAGAGACAAAAAGTGCCCCAACCTAAAAAGGCAACAGAACATCATGGCCGCCAACACTGATTATGGTGCAGAGTGATGTACAAAATCAAAATCTTGCAAATTAACGTCAACCATTCACTTTCGGCCCACAGCCTTGCCTTGGCCACTGCTGCACAATTAAATTATGATTATATATGTATTCAAGATCCCCATAAAATCAAAAATAAAATATTATCTCCTCCCTCGCATGGCTCTCAAATATCATCAATATCAAATAATTGTTGTATAATTTCATTAAATAAACTTAATCCATTAATTTTAAAGTTTAAATCTAACAATACTATCTTTGCGGAGGTCCATTTCGATGCTGGCTCGCTTGTCCTCGGCTGCTTCTATTTCCCTCCTCACGATAACATCGACCATCTTTTTGAGGAGGTTGATCATCTGGATTTTTCCAAGAATAGACTCCTCATATTGGGGGACTTCAATTCGAGGTCCCCCATATGGGGCTACAGCTTCGAGGATATCAGGGGCCGGCGCGTCTTGGACTTCTGTAGTACCCATGATCTCAATATTCCGGACTTTGGGCCAACCTTTTTATCCCATTCGGGCAAGGGTTGGACAGATCTTTCCTTATCCTCTTATAGTTTAACTGACCTAGTTAGTTCATGGCAAATTCTAAACCTTGATACCTGCAGTGACCATAGGTATGTGTCTGTGGTGCTTGACTTTAATTCAATAGCCCCCACCGGGTTCTTCCTCAGGACAAAGTTTGGCCTGGGGAGGTTCCCGGGTAAATTCCGATCTGTTTATAAACAATTAAATACTTTGGCACAATTAATCTCGTCCCCCAGTGATATTGATAACTATTTCCAATTATTAACTTCTGAAACCCAAAAAATAGCTTTTAAAACCTTAAAAAAAACTCCCAAAAATACTAAATCTAAGATTCACTGGTGGACTCCTAAATTATCCTCCTCGCGTAATAGAATCACTGCTCTCTATAAAAAATTTAAATCTCTTAAAAATAATACTGATTCTTTCCCTGACGAGATCCGGGCCGCACATCTAAAATATAAAAATAATAGAGCGCAATATAAATTAGAATTAATAACAGCCAAAACTAACTCCTGGAAAACCACATGTACAAAAACAACCGATACTTATGGAAAAATATTTAAATTTACTTTTCGCAACTCTAAAACCTCCCCCATTACTAACATTTTTTTTCCCGATAGTCCTAACCTTGATTTTTCTGACAAAATAAATATTTTAATGGATCACTTTTTTGGTAATGTAGCTGCAATTAATAGTAAAGTTTCAGTCCCCCATACCTATTTTAATTCCAATATTCATTTAACCCATAAGGAACTTGATCTTACCTTCTCAATCTTAAAATCTGGAAAGGCACCCGGCCCGGATCTCATTGACTATAACATATGGACTTTTATTTACTTGAATTATCCCTCCCTTCTGCTCTTTCCGATTGAAAAAATACTACAACACAGTTACTTCCCTAGGTGCCTCAGGAGTGGTGGGGTCCGCTTCATAGGTAAGCCTGGAAGGGACCCCTCCTCCTGCGGTGCCTATCGTCCTATCTGCCTGCTCCCCACACTCGGAAAAATTATAGAAAGGGTCTTCACCAGGAGATTAGTCTCCTGGTTGGAGACCCATAACAATATTCATCCACTCCAGTATGGATTTAGAGAGCAGCGATCTTTCGAGGAGGCCGTTATTTCAATAGTAAATAAACTTGAGTCTTATTCGGGTTTACATCACTCTGCCCTCACTGCCATCGACATCAAGTCCGCCTTTGACAATATGAATTGGCTCTCTCTAGGGAACGCTATGTCATCAATGAATTTACCACCATACTTTATTAACTTTATAAATACTTACCTCCAGGACCGAACAATTTCATTTATTGATACTAACTCTACTACAACTCGCGTACTAACTAAAGGCTGCCCTCAAGGTTCGGTCCTGGCTCCTACTCTATGGAATATTTATTTTAATATCTTATTAACATTTAATTCTTCTGATCTTTATGTCCAGGCCTTCGCGGACGATCTCGTGATTATTACCACGGGATCTACCCGAAGGATCCTGGAAAACAATACTAACACAGCTCTTGATATAATAGCCAATAAACTAGAAGAACTTAAATTGACTGTATCCCTGGAGAAGTGCCAATCGACAGTATTCTCAAAGAAACAAAAATTGAAACGTAACCCAATCTTTAGACTTAGAAATCAAACAATTAAAATTACAGATTCTATTAAACTTCTCGGAATACATATTGATAGTGGGCTCACGTGGAGTCAACATATACTGTCGCTCGTGGGGAGGTGCCATGATATTGGTGGCACTCTCTCCAGGGTGGCAGGAGGGGGTTGGGGCGTCAAGCCCCAGCTCCTAAAAATTTGGTATCTTACTGTTATAGAAAAAATTATTACTTATGGAGCTGGGGTTTTTTGGGGTGGCAACCTTAAAAAAGCACAAATCGATAGGCTCAGGTCTATCCAACGACCTTTTCTACTTAAAATTACCAGAGCCTATCAAACCACCCCGACTGACGCCCTAAATGCTATTACTGGCATTCCCCCTCTCCACGTGACCCTACTCAAACTTTACAATATTTTCAGTGTTTGGAAAAGGCGGACCCCTGACCCTCTATTGCTGGGGCTGTCAACTAATAATTTAGATAGTAATACCAGATTAATACAGATACCCCCAGATCAATTAACACTTGATTTCCCCCCCACCATTGACAATTCTGATTTCGAGGTGTACACTGATGGCTCCGGTATTGATGGCAATATCGGGGCCTCGGTGTGCATCTTCGATAATAAAAAACTAACCACTGTTTTTTGTTATAAACTTAACCCTTCTAACACTGTTTTCCAATCTGAACTAACAGCTATTCATAAAGCTATCCAATGGTCATCCTCTAATAGTAAAAAAATTAACATTTATACTGACAGCCTCAGCTCTATTCAGGCCTTGAAATCAAATAAAATAAAATAAAAATACATTAATATTATAAAATCTTTTATTTCTCAGCAACATAAATTTGGCCTGAGCTGGGTCAGGGCCCATAATGATCTCCTTGGCAATGAGGTGGCGGACCACTTTGCGAAGTTGGGGACCGTCGCCGGTGAGCCACTGGATATTCCAGCCCCTTTATCTTACATCAAAAAAACTTTCAATAAACAAATGAACATAAATTGGCAAGATTACTACTCAAAATCTGATAAGGGGTTAAGACCGAGGGAGTATCTCCCCTCGGTCTCTACCAGTCGTCTCATCGGGGACAAATTTGTCATCTGGTTCATAACTGACCATGGCCCGTTTGTCGCTTATCTTCACCGCTTTAAGATCAAGGTCTCTAATCTGTGTACCTGCGGTGAGGTGGGCGACGCGGACCATTACCTCTTCAGCTGCCCATCCACTTCCCCTTGGCACTTAGCCAAACCGACTACCCCGAATAAACCTATTTGGCTATATAACGTTATTAACAATCCAATTTCCTTGTACAGGGTTAGGAGGTGTATGGGATTTGCTGGGGAGGTTGCCAATACCTAGTTCTCTGCGTCACTGCCTCCCTGTCATGCTTGGATATGTTATTCAGTAAATTTTAGCTTATATCTTTTTATCTATATCTTCTTTAAAATTTTACAGTTTTTATATTATCATCTTCACCCTTTTAATTGTTCTTAATGTTGTTCTTAATCTTTCAGCTTTTAAATCTCACCTGCATCTTTCCATTTTCATTTTGTTCTCGGGAGTCCTCCTGGTGGGTCCCGGTGCTGGACGGATCCTGGAATCTGACCTTTTAGTTCCCGAGTTATTTATTTTATATAAATAAAAATAAAAATAAAAAATACTCCCATTCTCTAATCTAGTTGCAGAGACCAAGCCTGCTGATGGATTCTTCTGGGGCGCTGAACTTTTATCCATTAAATAATTGTTGTTTGCTCGACCCTTGGTGTATTTTATACTCTAGCTCTTAAATTTTAATTATTTCCCTTTTAAATTCAGAATTTTAAACTATGTGTTTTAAATTTTTCTTAGACCATTAATTCCTTTTTAAGAAATACTTTTCCAGCTCCTCCCCTCATATATAGGGCGCAGACTAGGGCGGTGAGTAGTGGTCTACGTCCTCTCGACGCATTTTTTTTATTTATACATAGACGCCGCACACCACAACAGGTATTTTTCGATTTTTTGTAAATTGTAATATTCTATCTGCTAAGCCCTTATCTTGTGACTATGTCCACTCTTCCTGTGCTCGAGCACACCATAACTCGAGCACACCACAACAAGAAATGAATAGGTGAAATGGGAGAAAAGTCGAGATGTAAGTACCCAAGTGGGTAGAGTGAGTTTTCGAAGTCTTTGAATTTTTTCTGCAACTTGAAGACTTTTAAATTTTTTAAACTTTTAAATTTTATCTCATTTATCTTAATAAAATAAAACTTGTATCTTTATGCTAAATTTGCGCACACCACAACGAGATGATGGAAAAAGAAAAAGGAAGAAAAAGGAAAGGGAGACTGGATGGATAGGAGAAGTTGAGTAACTCGAAAGGAAGGTTATTTTGAAACCAACTTACCTCTACTCTGCACAGAATTCTCCCAGGGTCCTCCACGTGTGCTCACCTGGTTTTGTTCGGATGGACTCTCGTCATCCTGCCCTGTTGGCAGTCCCCTCATCTTCTTGTTTGTTTGTTCCTTGTGTGTGCACAAGTTGAGAATTTATGTTTGCCCCTGAGTCGCTTTTTTCTGTAAACTCACCTTTTTAGAATTTTAAATAAATGTTCGTCCGTGCGCGCCCATGTTGAAGGTAAGTGGCTCCCCTCCTATTGGATGGGCTGCCCGGTTCCTCAATCTCGTGCTGGTGGAAGTCCCCGCGAATCAAATCCCCGCCCCCCGCACCAAGCTCTAAGCCGTTAGGCGATCTGGGGGAGCGCGGGTCTCCAATCCATATGATGGCAGTACGTTGTGGATATCTGCAAGTCAAATGACATCGGGTGTAGCCTGGTGAAGACTTGCTCACAAGTGCGACATCTATTCCAGAGTTATGTCTTGGTTTTACAGTCCGAGTCCCTCCCAAATATGCAGAAGCTTATGAAAGGTTGTTGTACCTTCGTCCACCAGCTCAGCAGAGTTCCCGAAGATCACATTTTCCAGTCAAAGCAGCGTTACTAATTTCAAAGCAGCCTTATTAATGAAAGAAGAAACATCCTTCACAACTGAAACTACAAGATATGGTCTTGAGACGATTCTTACCAAATAGCACTTCATCAGCTTGCGCAATAAAACTTAAAACCAACCCAGTTATTTCTTTAGTAGAAAAATGTCCACACCCCTTGTGCATTCTCATTTCAGTATACTTGTAAACTAAAATCTTTCCACTTTTGTAGATATCTAAAGGATAAAATGGTTCCCAGAGAAGCATTTTCAACAGAATGGCGGAGGTGTTCGACACATCCCCAGCATCCGGGACTCTTGATGGCGGACAGGAAGTTTTCCATCCTTTGACGTGAACACAGAAGTCCAATTGTAGGCAACTAAATTCCTACAGTGCAACATGGAGAGATTTGCACTCATCTAGGATAGGAAAGTCTAGTCATAATTAACGGATTCGTCTGGATCAGGTGAAAATTCTTTGCTCTATCCAAGATCTCGCTCAACTGCACATGCAACAGGATTCGGATGCTATCAACGGAAAGATTGCGAACGAGGAGGTAACGAAGCGCTTGAAAAGCTTTGTAATGTCATCTACATTTAAATGTTTACAAATATACATTTAAATAAACTAATGTCTCTGAATTGGTGTTATTCTTTTTCATGCAGATATTCACAAGGGTCCGAATACTCTCCCTTGACATGCGCGTGGACTTAGTACCCTATATATTCTAACATGTAGGCGGGGCCTTGTAATTGAAACTTTGTTTACTGGCAGTGTTGCCAATAGCGTAAGTTCTTTGTGGATGAAAAGTCGAGAGAATATTGTGTAGTCTAAGGTTACAAACACTGCCAGTAAACAAAGTTTCAAGGCCCCGCCTACATGTTAGAATATATAGGGTACTAAGTCCACGCGCATGTCAAGGGAGAGTAACGTTGACAAGGTCAGAATGAAAAATTATTTCAAACAGTAAGACAATAAAGAAATCAGTTACTGAAACCAATTTATTCATGAATCATACAAGTAGTTTGAAATCAAAGCAAACGGAATTGTACACAACTTGTACAACCTGATATTTAGTATTTTTTTGCATACGTTTTCTAAAGCTCTTCGTCTTGAAATAACAGCAATGTTCCTGATTTCTTTGGGTGCAAACTTTTTCCTCCAATAGCATACGGATTTTTGTGGGAGTGGCAAATGCACAACAGTTAAGAGATCCGGAACTGCACTTTCTAGGACAGTTTTGACTTGTTCTGGATTCGATGGTCTGATCCCAAGATTCTCATTCCTACAAATACATGAATTATTACCACAACAAGCGAACTCAATTCGTCTAGGCAGTTAAGTATTAAAAAGTGAGTGAACGATGCTTTTTCCATTAAAACTAAATTCTCAGAAATCGTTATTTCACATTTTAAAAGGTAGTCGATAAAGATAGCTTTTGAGCATTTTACTAGATTCAGTTTCTTTAATAATCGTATATTTTCTGAATCCGAACTTTGCAGATTTTACACCTTGTTTGCACAACTGAATACAAAATAAACTAGATTTGCGTCACTTGAGAAATTTAATTGTGAAATATACTGTTGCGAACAATCGATGAAACAATATCAGTAAATATTTGGTTTTATTTGTTCGATCAATTAGTAGATTGACATTTTTTCCCAAATGTTTAAGTTCGGTTAGATATTTTTGTAAGATTAAGGGATTGGATTGGATGTTGGGGTTTTATGGCGCAAGGGACATTTGGCCATGCTGCGCCTAACAACATCAAGTAATACACACGCAATGAAAGTTTTTACTGACACAAGAAATACTCAGGGAGGAATTGTACCTGACTGGAATCGAACCTGCACTGCATATAACTCGTAGGTTGCTAGTGCAACCTATTCTATGAGAATCCAAACTAAAATGAGACGTCAAAATCTTTTCTACGCCCTGCGAAGACCACTACACTAAGAAATGCCTTTAATACAAAACTGTTATTCAAAAACTATTTCACCGTATATATGAATGTATTTTATCCATAACAAAAAATAATTTTGTAACGAAAGAACTGCGAAAACTAAATTTCTAGCAGGTGAGCAACCGGCTTGGCTCTGGAGCAATAAACCTCCGTTATCTGTGGTAGGTAGTTAACGTCGGCACTTGGGCAATCCAATGGGCTATTGGCAACGGTTCGGGATTGGATTGAATTTTGGGGTTTTATGGCACAAGGTCCAAAAGCGGACAAGCTGCGCCAAACACAAGACTGAATGTGTCCCAATAAAAGTATAAAATATCGAATTATTGGTCTAAGATAGAGATAAAAGTACATGTCCAAGATATTATTTTTGATTAAAGATTAGCACAAGATTAAAATTTGCCAACAATATATAAAAAAATCATGGTTGATATGAATTGATGACTTTAAAACATGTTGACTAGCAACAAGGTTTATAATATAAAAAGGTATGAGTAATGAGTTGAATAGTAAAAATATCAAATGAGGTTTAAAAGTCAATGTCATTTAAAAATGAGAGGTTTGAATGGGGATTTCCCCCAATCAAATCTCGTAGATCTAAAATTGTGCTTTTAAAAAATTTGATACAATGATGAAAAACAGGACAGACAATTGAAATGCGATAAACAGAAAATGGAGTAGAGCATGAATTGCAGATGGGTGTGCTCTCTCCTAATAAAAGATGACGATGAGTGAATCGTGTGTCCAATGCGAAGGCGGTCAATTTGACATCCGCACTGGCCACTGATGAATGATGGGTTTTATGCAACGTAATTTATTGTTGACCTGTAGCTTCCATGACTCTTGCCACAAGGAGTCGATGAATTTCTTTGTGGAGATCTTGATGTCGCTAAAAGGAACGGCCTGCTGCAGTGGAACGGAAGCTGCCTTCGCAGAACTGTCAGCTAGCTCGTTAGTCTTTATGCCCACGTGACTAGGGACCCAACAAAACAAGATATCCAAGCCCTCGCTCTGCAATGTACGCAAGATGTTAAAAATATCTGATACGAGGATGGCAGGTGATGGTATATTGTTCCAGCTGTTGTAAAACACTCATGCTGTCAGTGTAAATGCAGTACTTACGGTGGCTGCTAGAGGATATCTGCTGAAGGGCGTAATAAATTGCCACCGCTTCAGAAGTGTAGATGGAGCAGGAAGTGTGAATTATATAGTGTCAGGAAACACAATTCCGCAGCCCACATAATTTCCTCCTTTAGACCCATCCGTGAAAACTGGTAGATAGATGTCAAACTGACAGCGGTGTATAGCATAGTTGTTGGAATATTACTGGAGCAGTGTCAGATTTTGGGTACGGAGTGTAGGGATTGATAAAATTCAGATGGAAAGTCCCATGGTGGGAAACTAAAATCTTCATTTTGTTGGGGTATAATTCTATTAAGGTTAAAATCGTCTATGATGGAATTTGTCCTTTGAATAAAAGGTTTGATGGAAGAGGAACGGGCGTCGTAAAGACGATTCAAACCTGGGGCAAGAGTCATGCTTCAAAGGATATGATATGATCTTAGCTAATGAACAACTTCTTCCGTCGCAAGTCAAGTGGTAACTGGTGACATTCCACATTGATGCTGTTCACTGGTGATGTGCGGAATGCCCCAGAGCATATTCTCAAAGCAGAGTGATGGGTTGTGTCCAATCTCCGCAAAGCAGAGGTGTTCGCAGACCCGTATACAATACAACCGTAGTCGATTCGAGAGAGAATGATAGATTGGTATACTCGGAGTAAAGATGTTCGATCCGCTCCCCAGGATGTTAGATAATACTCTGAGGATGTTTAAGGATCGCTCGCACTTCCTTCGGAGATGTAAGATGTGGGAGAGGAAGTTGAGCTTGCGGTCGAAAACAACGCCGAGAAATTTTACTTCGTTGACTTCTGGTATTTGTGAATTGTTTAAATTAATTACAGGGTCGGATGCAGACCTCGCTTTCGGCAGAAATGAACACAGCAGCTCTTGCTAGGGGATAGCATGTGACCATTCTGGTTGCACCACTTGACCAAGTTGTTGACGGCAGTCTGAAGTTGTGTCTCGATAGTCGCATATCTGATCCCTGACAAGGTATTTGTAGGTCGTCAATGTGCTATGAATTGATGGTTGGAATGAATGAATGGTATTGCTAAATTGGAGAAGAAAGAGAGTAACGCTTAAAATACTGCCCTGAGGGACACCCTCAATCTGAACAAATTGGTCAGATAGGAAAGATCCAATTCGGACTCCATAAAGAATCGAGAAATTAAAAATTCTGAATAAAAGGTAAATTCCCTTTAAAACCAAAATCGAACATACTTCGGAGTATATTATGTCACGGTCATACCTTTTCTACGTTAAAAAAATTGATACCAAATGATTCCTGCGTACAAAGGCAAAACGCATCTGTTTCAAGGTTGAGTATGTTATCCAGAGTGGATCTTCCTTTGCGGAAGCCACTCTGGTGAGGTGGAATACATCGGTTCTTTTCAAGAACATAAATTAGACGGGCATTGACCATACGCTTAAGGCAGCTCGTTATGGCAATTGGACGATAGCTCAAAGGGTCTTTGGAGTTCTTACCAGGCTTAAGGATCGGAGCCAGTACTTTCTCGCCACATAGCAGGGAACATTTGCTCACACCAGATTCTATTGAAAAGAATGTTCTTTAAGGAATCTGGCGGCAATTGTCGAAGCATTTGATATGCGATTCCGTCCGGCCCAGCACTGGTATTATGACTTTGAGATAACGACCTCTTCAATTCAAACATCGTGAGCTTACAGTTATAGGAGAAGGTCTTTTTGCTTTTAAAATCGATATGGGTTCGTTCAGCTCGACTCTTAGTCGCTTGAAATGTAGAACTGTAAGAGTCAGCTCGATACAACCTCACTATGACGTTGGCAATGTCATGTGGGGAAGAGTGTACAGCAGCCGGGGTTTCTAGTATCGGAATAGACGATTTTCGATATAGGCCGTTGGCTGCTTTAACTTTCTTCCACAACTGTTTGCTTGATGTCGAAGATGTCACTGAAGAGACGTATTTCAACCAGGACTCTGGCTTTGGCGTCTTATCTTACGAGGAAATGCCTTAGCCTGCTTAAAAGCGACGAGGTTGTTGGTTGACGGGTATCTCCGAAATATGTTCCATAATCTTCTTTGTTTCTTATAAGCGGTATGGTGTTCCACCAGGGCTTTGGAATTCTGCGTGGTTTTGAAGAACTTCTCGGTATGGCTGCGTCTGAAGCATTTATAATAGCTTCGGTGACATTGTTCACTGCAGTATTAATAACTTCGCAGTTGACCATTGCTTATGAAATAATCGCCAGTTGTGAAAAAGCAACCCAATCCGCTCGATGATATGAGTAGGTAGGTGGTCGATTACACACTCTAACGCTACTATCATACGAGACGAAAAGGTGGAAGTGGTCGCTATTGTGCAAGTCACTTCCTACTGCGAAAGTCAACAAAGGCAGAAGTATAGAACAAATAGCTAAATCTAGAGAGTGGAAAATCCTCGTGGGTTCGTGAAAGTACGTTTTCTCGTCGTTATTCAGCACAGATTCGATCTGTTGCCCTCGACGGTTCGTACTATCTCTACCCCAGAGTGCTGTGGCCATTAAGACCACCGAGCAGAACAAAGGGAACTGGAAGTTGTTGTACCAGTCGATTGAGTTCTTGATTGATGACGTCATGAGGTGGCAGGTATATGCATCAGACTGTAATTAGAGAATGAATATGAATTTGTACAGCCACAGCCTGCAAAGACGTGCGTAGTGTAACTACAGTACTGGGATAATCATGTGAAGTGAGAAGACATTCCACCAGATACTGTAGTATATTATATAGTATGTAGCATCATTATATTTTCTTATGCAACAATACCTGAGTATCTTGCTTGTGTGGGAAGATTTCAAGAATGTTTCTTGAAGCACTACACATCCGGGATGATACGAAGATAAAATCGTTTTGATGTCATCCAATTTAGATCTAAAACCACGACAGCTCCAAGATATCAAAGTTTTTATTGGCTAGAGGGAGGAGCAGCTTGTAGCTGCCCTGGGGGATCCGGAACGTTCATTATATCATGGTCATCCTCGAGTTCAAACTCAAGAGTCTCTTTAAGAATCTTAGGTTTTCTTATGAGGACTATTTGAATCTCTTTTTGGTTTGAATTCCGACTCTGCTCCGATGTCTGCTTTTAGACATGGAAGCAGGGTGTGAAGGCGGTTTTGAAATTTGGGTATTTACCTCTCGACTTCCAGAGGATCGATGAGTTTTTGAGGAAGTGTTAGTGGGATTTTTGTGACTTTATTGTCTGATTTTGGGGGTTTGATGGCCGGTTGGTTGACTTGGATTGAGGTTGTGGGTTTTGGAGGAATGGAAAAAATTGGCAGCGGGAGTTCGGTTCCAAAAGGCGGATCTGTTTGAACAGATATGCTCCGAAGTTTTAGCTGCCGAGTACGAAACACCAATTTTAGGAGTTCGGGCTTCGACCACTCTACGGGCTTCTAGACAGGATAAGTTTTGAGATACCTTGACAGTTTGGATCTCTTTTTCTTAAGTCCATTTGGGACAGGATTCAGAATAAGCGGGGTTGTTCCCCTTACAATTTACGCAGCAGGGTGCGGAAGTAGTTTTCGCTATCGTGGCCGGCTTCACCACAGTTGGCGCAAGTGTCGGATCCACGACAGGCTGTCTTACCATGGCCAAATCGTTGGCATTTAAAGCACCTGATCGGATTAGGTACATAGGCACGTACAAGACAACTCATGTAAGCTATTTTCATTCGAGGTGGCAGTGTCAAATGTGAGAATGTGCTTGGTGGGGAATGTTTTCCCTTCTCTACGGATGGTTATTCGACGCACTCCGGTCTTGAAGATTTTCTAATCTCTTCATCCGACGTATATAATAAGTCGGATTCTGAGATGACCCTTCTAGAGCTGTTTAGTGATCTATGTGCTGAAATCGAAACTGAAAAGAACCCAAGAGTATTACTTTTAGTAAGAATTTCTGCTTGTTTTGGAGTTGAGACTTCCACCAAAAGAATTGATTTAACTTCCCCAAGAATGGATACAATGGTTTTGTTAATCAAAAAAGGAGACGTTTCTAAATGAGTTATTATTCGAGTCGTTTTATAATAAAAAATCGTGCGTTTTTCGAAGACTACAATTTGTTGCTCTCCACGAGGGAGTGAAGAAATATTGTTTTCCATCATGAAAGGGGAAAAAAGGATGTTCAGTCACCGACAGTACCACCCACCACGGAATCCTACAAGGGGATGCAGACGCCTGCACCGGTGTTTGTCGGTGACTATACGCTCACCCCTGAGACAGCCTCCACCCTTAACGAGGTGTCCAATAGGTGGCCGATTGCTTAGCCCTAGCCGACGACGAAGTCCAATCGACCAGCCGATTGATGCACACTGGACTAATGTACACCTCCCGTTTACCTGAAGCTGGGGTCAAAGCAGTGTGTTAGGTCAGTATATCGCCTCTCAACTGCCAGGATCTCCTTTTCCAAGGACACGGAACTCCACGCACGGCAAACATGTGGGTGATATAATCCCCAAGAAGGAGCTGAAGGCAACAGAGTGACGAAAAGCTTCTCAAGGGGAGCCCTCTCTTCCGAAAAGACAACCACAACGAGGGAAAAAGCAAAAAGTAGAAGGAGAAAAATGAAAAGGGAAGATCACTGTCGGGATACGTAGCGTGGTGGTCCGAGTTTGGTCATCTGGACTTGCACCTTGGACAGATCGCCCAACAGGTTTGTCGTATGTTTCCGTCTCCAGGGAAATATTTAAAAATATCTATCAATTAGGTTGAACCCAGAGTAGAGAAATATAACCAATTGCCAATATTTAGACATACACGTTTATTTTAACATTAATATGTATATGTATTTACAAAGGATCTGAGACAAAAATGAGCAGTCCAGCTCATCGCATCACATTGCGATCTTCCTGTTCAAGAGTTTTTCCATCTATCTAAAATAAAAAATCGCTTGCGAGCAGCAGTGACGTCAGCCTCCCCGCATGTTTGTGAACAAAATCGTTTTCGAACGATGGCACCTGCCCTTTCTTGTCATGAGTTCTTCAACGAGGCTCTTGGCCTCAATTGGGGCGAGATCGTTTGCCCATTCTCACAATCACTCAGGTACCCCGGGGTTGTGAAGCCCGTACAAACCTAAAGAAGACATGCCCCTGAGGGCGGCGACGGTTCGGGATCAATCCCCAAGGAAAGATTCGAGGACACCACATAATTTTGAATCACGGTCAGATGACGAGAAACTAATCAAGAAGTCATACTCGCCGATTACTCAACAGCTCTAGGAGAATGTGTACCGATTTCATAAAACGAAGGCAAATCAATATTGATAACTACGTGCAGTTGAAAATGCGAAACCTGGACTAAGATGACACCCTTAACACGAAGGACTTCCATACCGCAGTCGAACAGCTACAGATTTGGTTTTATTTTATGGCGCAAGGTCCAGAACATGGACAACCTGCCAAACAAGACTAAACGCAAAGCGCCCATCCGTAACCGTTATATATTAGGACTCTATTGGTTGCATAATTCAATCTTCTTTCTTATCCCAGAGTAAAACAATTGCACTAAGTCAGAGTCTGCAAAAAAGGTTTTTGGGCAATGGCAGATGGCTCCTTAAAAATGTCTTCATGTATGACTCCAATGCAATTCAGGATGTGTGAGGCTGTTAATAAGCCGCACTTTATACAGGTGGGAAAGGATTTCTGGCCATCAATGAATATCATCTTTTTCAAATGGCCAGATCGCAGCCTGGCGAGCAGAGAAAGTTTTCCGGGGCAAATGGAAGGCAAGCAGCTCTCCTGGTATTCCACATAATTCATCAATAATGCTGTTCAGTGTGTTTCGAATGTTATGAAATGAATAGTTTTGATTCAAAAATTCTTGCAATCAAAAAACAGCTTTTTTATGTTGATATTTAGTGTCTTGGGTAAGTACTGTAGTAATTAATCTTGAGAATTTTGACTCATTATCTATATCTTCAGAAATAACCGCAAAATGTAAAATTCTTTATTTATAGCAAGTTTACTAGTATTAGTTAAAAGAAAAAGCAAATTATTTATATTTTAATATAACACATCGGATCTTTCCCTTCGCGATTGTCACTAATAGT
Organism: Meta bourneti; assembly: GCA_933210815.1. Taxonomy (NCBI): domain Eukaryota; kingdom Metazoa; phylum Arthropoda; class Arachnida; order Araneae; family Tetragnathidae; genus Meta; species Meta bourneti. The sequence goes on along the minus strand of OW119928.1, from coordinate 93,395,786 downwards.
CCATTGTGTTACTCCAATGCGATGTTTATTCAACTACCTACCAACCTGAATAACAAAGAAATTGTGATTTTTCCAGTAAACGTGATTTTTGTTACAATTTTGATAATCGGTCTGATAAATTCAAACTATATTTTCTAAAATATATCACTTTTAGAAATGCATCTAGTTATGAAAATTAAAATTAGATGCTAATTTATTCAAAAAGCTTGCTTTTGCTTTGTCAACATTGTGTTGGTACTCATTCTTGAACTTTACAAATGGTTAGTTGGTTTTGGGGTTTTATGGCTCAAGGGCCACACTTGGTCATGCTGCGTCACAGTAACGTCGATACATACTAGCATTAATAAAGCGCTAGAAGTTGTGATTAATAGAAATAGATGCATGCCAGAAGTTGTGATCAATAGAATTAGTAATACACTGTTAAGGTTTAGAAGCTTTTCAAGTTGCTTTCAATAAAGTACGGTATTAAAACGAATTCAGAATTAAAAATGTTTTTAAAACTTAACAGTAATTACAAATCTACCAGTGCGACTAATTAATGGCAGAACAAAAAATGTAAAACAAGATTCATAAATAGACTAACCTTTAAGGCACCAGCGTGTTCGATTCCCCTAGATAGTACTCGTAACAAGACTCAAGCAAGGACGCTACACCAAAAGCTATATATATATATATATATATAGTTCAATCTACTAATAACAGTAGAATCCTGTAATCTGATTAATTCCTCGCCAAATGATGCCAATAATATCACATGACTTTTTGAGGCCAAAAAAATATGCCAGAACTGAAAAATGCACCGAATTATATTGTTTTGACTTAGTGATTTTAAAATGCAGGAGCGAGGACACAACTGGGTGTCTTTCTACCACTGGCCAAGATTACCAGAGCCATCGTGGCCTATTGAAGAAATAAATGTGACATGCTACAATATTAACTCAGAAAGATAAAAGGGGTATTTCAATTAACGTCACACTGGAGCAACACAACGGGCTATTGGTGACGGTCCGGGATCAATCCCAAAGGGAAAGATCCGAGGACAACACTAGTGGTCTAGGAATTGTATTTTCAATTAACGTCACACTGGAGCAACACAACGGGCTATTATATGTGGTCTAGGATCTTTGGGTGTTGATGCCGGACCGTCGCCAATAGCCCGTTGTTGCTCCACTGCGACGTTAATTAAAATACCTACCTAATTTTGATTTAAGTCGTTGTCTGATGATCGATCACGTTGACGTAGTGTGAAAATTTAGAGAGTGGGGTGCCAGCTTAGATGTTGATCTCATCAACTGACCCGGATTCAAAATTTACGAGTCGTCCGATATTTCCTTCGGGATTGATCTCGGACCATCACCCATAACTCGTTGTAATGCTCCAGAGCGACGTTATAATTCAACTAGATACATGAATCTAACTTTTTATTCGATCGGTATAGAATTTTTAGCAAATTCACTTAAAACACGATGCATTTCTATGAAAATATCTGATAGGTAGTACCTTAAATACCTATCTGATAGGTAGGTATTTAATTAACGTCACACTGGAGCAACCCACGGGTTATTGGCGACGATCCGGGATCATCCCCCGAAGGGAAAGATCCGAGGATACCACGTAATTTTTCTTTTGCGACCCACCCCGGCTCACCGCGAGGTTTAGAGCCTAGTTTAGGGGGGCGGGGAAAAGTGATTCCCATCAGATGAGGCAATGGGCCACCCCCTCACGTGGGCAGGGCAAACACAAGCCCACCCCTCAGGTCGCACGTACGGCATTTATTGAATATATACATATTACAATATAAATACATTTCGCTTTACATTTAGCAACTAATTCGAACATCAATAAGCAACATGTGGTGAACACAACAAACAAAACGCAATTCAGAATTTTCACAATTTAGAGGGCAATTCCACTGTACAGATAACCCAAATAGGGGGTATTTCAATTAACGTCACACTGGAGCAACACAACGGGCTATTGGTGACGGTCCGGGATCTATCCCAAAGGGAAAGATCGAGGACAACACCACGTAATTTTGAACCACGGTCAGATGACGAGGCAACACCTGAGCTGGCACCCCACTCTAACCCAAATAGGATAAGTAGATGTAAAAAGATAGATACGAAGTACATAAGTCAATTTGTTCCGTAACAGCAGGCCCCCAAAACAAAGCATGAGAATCGGAACAAAACAGAACGTAAAAAACAGGACAAATAAACCATTAATAAATACAATAAAACATTAAAAACTCACGCAAAATACGAGGTATCATAAATAAAAAAAAATGAAACATTAAGACAACATAAAGGAGAGAGAGGGGAAACAAGCAATTATTTGAATAAAATTATTTTAAAATTTAACAAATAACCGATATAAAAGCCAGGATAATATTTAATATAAAATATTATACTTTGTGGAGGATAGACACAAACTATCTACCATAGTCCGTGCTGGCTTCGAGTATATTAATTTGCCGCTTAAAATTAGGATATTTCTTAGATCGGCAGTCGCGTGTCCCACATCATGGTTTTAAATTTAAGGTTCGAATATGTACAATTTATACACCTTTTAGGATTATCACACTTGTCTTTCAAATACTTGTCAGTGCACTGGCTCTTATTATGACCAAATTTGCCAGCCAGTACACTGACGAACGCTCTTAAATTCCTCTACCCGGACTTTTTGATAGCCCAGGTAGAGGTAGCCGTCCCTCATAATCTTTTTAAAAGCATCCGGGCCACAGATGCCACCCAATGTTTGCCTCTAATTGAATTGATTTTAAACATGAATTCCATTTTTATCTCCTCATCAATAGTCATTTTTTTAATTTAAGTGCTGGAAGGATTTCCTCTTTTCTAATTTCTTTATCTGAACCAAGAAGGATCACTCTCGCGCGGTTTCCTTTTTTAAGGTCTATAGATTTTAAAAGCCTTATTCAAGTCTTCATTATCTTTAAGTTTATTTTGAAGCGTGTGGATTTTTCACGTTGATCCCAGATCAACCGCCAAACCTCCTCCAATTCTCCGGATACGTTCGATCTTACAGCTTAAATTCTTATTATCTTGAACCAATTTTTTGTTTTTATTATGATCGCTATTCTCTTTTGATTTTGAAAGCAGAGTACACGTCGCCCTGCTTCTAATAGTTTGAGAATTGCCTCGATTAGGTGCAGAAACAAGCATTTCCGCGTATGAGGGAGGACAATCGGATATCACTGTTTTCAAATCTCTCAACTCTTGTAAAATTTCTCGTGTATCTGATATTGATTCTTCTTTCGAAGTTAATAGTGCATTCGATTTTAAATCTTTAATTAGTTCTGCTGAGCGTATGGAGGATTCCTCAAATAACTTAGTGAGATTCTTGATGTAACGTTCTTCTAAGACTCCATTCATCTTTGCCATCTCAAGCTCTTTATTTCGATTGATTACTTCAATTTCTTCCTCCATTTCATCAAGCTTTTTAACGTATGTTTTATTTAATTCAAACTAATTTTATCCAGTATTTTTCTCATTTCATTGGATTCGCTAGTAATCGGGGCTGTTGTGGGACTAGAGCCTGATAACTTATCCCTTAAGACCTCCCTCTTGAAGGACTCAATGATCCTACTCAGATAATCAGCAAATCCCTCCTGGAACGGATGAGATCTAATCTGGCTTTTGCCTTTAACTTTACACAATTCATCGATTTTTATTACTGTCTCTTTTTTAGTTCTTTCAATTCGGGAATTCTCAATTCCTCTATGGTGAAACAGTCCACAAGCTTCTCTACCCAATACATACCCTGTTTTTCCTTGTTTCATCCATAACAGAGACATAAAAACAACAGTACTAGTAGTAGCAAAAGGAAAAGGGGACTAATACATGGAAATTGGCTTGTCAGAAAAAACAAACAGAGAAATCTAGTAAATACAATTTATCACAAGGATGAGAAAAATAACAAGAAATTAACTTAGAAAATCAGCTTTTGAGGTAAAACAATTATATTTACATGAAAATGGAGGAGAAATACTAGACAAAATGACAGGTAATATGTAAAATATTGAATAAAATTTTAAAGGACTCACATTTCAAGTAATTTTTCAAGAAAACTGACCATAAAGGTCTTTAAAAGTTCTTTCAGATGAGGCAGTTCTGAAGATTTTCTTATTTGCAGAAGTCTTTCTGTTGAATTTTTAATTGATGTGGGACTGGTAGCACCAAGGAGTTCTTGACAAGAGCAGCAAAGCAATATCCACGGAAAATGATTCCAATACAATGGCCAAAATTAAAATTTTGACGAATTCTAAAGATGAATAATAGCAGGAATCCGGACTTACATGAATTGGATTTTGGAGATTTTCACATCATTAAATTGGTCTTTCGGAGGCGCAACTTTATGTAACTTTTCATGTCTGTAGAGGATCTATTTCTGGGTAAATCTTGACAAAATCAGGAGCTAAGGAAAAATGCAGCTACTTCTGTGCGATTCACGATTCCTTTCCACGTAATTTTGAACCATTGTCAGATGACGAGAACACTTGAGCTGGTACCCCATTCTCCAAACTTCCACACTATGCCAACGTGCGGACATTTGTCGCCACGACAGATTGAACATGCACGACAGTCTTTGGTTGGATTCGAACTCGCTACCCTCCTGTTGCTAATCCGTTACTCTTCCAACTGTAGCCCAAGAAAAGAGGGATTTTAGAAGTGATGACAGCAGAAAAAAATCGTTTGGGTATCTTAGTCACCTGTGTTAAGTAAAGACAGTAAATCCCATGTGAAAAGAAAAGATCACTATAGTACCTCCTTGAAATCTGTACACACATAAAGGAGATATGCCCACAGGGGAATATCTTCTTTAGGTGTGTACAGACCCCTGGTCAGAATGACCCAGAAGGAAAATAAAACAGAAAACCTTGTGTAGGTAATGTGTCAATGCAAAAATGCATACAATCAAAAACAACTACAAACCTGATAATAATTTATGTAAAATATATGTACAAGAAAAGAGATTCTACACCAAAGTATTTTGTACTTTGAAGAATAAATACATTTCAGTGCTTTCATTCATCAGAGGATGGGCACATGAAGTTTTAAAGTTCTTTTCCTGGCTTTCGTTGCTTCCCGTTCCTCGGCAGTTATGTACGGTAAGCATTTCATGTGGAAAATCGGGCATACCACTTTACTTCTTTCACCTGTATGAAAAAAAAACAATATTTTATTCTAAGAAGGTCAAACAAAAAACTTAAGCTTCTATGAGAGGCTTTTTCTGTAAAGCTAAATGTAGATGGCGCTAGTGTTTGGGGGGTCGAACATGCTGCCCATATGTATTCTGGAGACGTTATGGCATATTTCTAATAAAGCTCTTTTTCATATGAATTGAAACGAATATAATTTATTCTTTGAAATAAGATTTAAATAAGAATTACTAATGATTGTGAAATTCGAAATGTTTCAAAGGAAGATAATTACAGAAGTTTCCAAAAATGTAGATTAGTGCTACTTTGAAAAGAATAACAGAACATTTTAAAAACTGATTTTTAAAGCAAATCCTGATTGTTCAGATCCTAGAAACCCATAAAATTAAATCTACAGAAAGTCCAATAATAGTTCCAAGTTTTGAGAGGAAATACAGAGAAATGCCAAAATATGTTCTCGCATTTTCATTTTTCTAGGTCCCGACTTAGTAAAGATGGTTTCGTTTTCCTGATTTGAACGTTTTATGATACTGGTTCTATGTAAAATTAGGGCTTCGATGTATATCTATTGTAATTGAACTGGACATCTCCATACTTATCTCACATGGCATAAATAAATTACACTAAGTATCTCAATGGTGGTAAACAGTTTGACTGTAAATGTGAGATTTCACCCTCATGCTATCTATCGCACTTTTAAAAATCAACTACCAGTTTTGTAAGTCATTGAAGAGTAAACATTTTTTTCTCTTAACCCTCCAGGTGGTTGTCTCGTCAAGATATCTCGTCATTGGCAAACCTGATCAGATCTTGATAGATGAGAAATCTTGTCATTAGGAAAAAACCGACAAGACTTTGATCTCGCCGTCAAAAAAATAAGCAATATCTTGGATGATCTTGTCACTAGCAAAAAAAGTAATACCTTGATGATGTCTTTAGCAAAATTGGTCAGAACTTTATGGATGAGATATCTCGTCAAAACCACTTGGAGGGCTAAATATGAGATCAAGTAATTTGATAGAAGTTATTTGTCAAGTTTTAAGAAAATATTCTATTTTTTAAACTCTATACCAGACATGAGCCTTTTCGCAATAAGTCTATCTGGCAGCCCAGTGTAATCGATGACAAAAATTAAACGTAACTTTATCAGCAGTATTCTTCAATGCGATGTAAGTTAGACGAGGGCAACTATTGATAAGGGCAACTATTGTAAACTCCTAAAAAAACTTGGTGGGCTCCTGACATGTCTGAAAGGTTAGAGTGTTTGACAAGTTGGTGAGTCTGACAAGCTAATTTGTTGTAGATCATTTTATAGGTAGCAGTGGCCAGTGAGAACACAAAAACAAGCAACTCCTATAGCTCTCAGTAGATATTGTGCCAATTCAGATCTTAGCATGGTTGTTTTAGGGTTTTATGGCGCAAGGGCCATATTTGAACACGCTTTGCCGAACACAAAACAATGTCAAGTAAAAAAAAACACTGTGAAAGGAAAAAGGGATTAGGAACAGAGTGGTGGTGTTGGGTTAATTTTTTAGAATTAATTGTGTATTATCTTTAATATTTATTTGTGCATATATGTGTATATATATATATTGTGTACTGCCTTTGCACCAACTTTGAGAGCTTGGTAATTTTTCCCACAGGTTAGCCGTGAGAAAAAAATATATACAAGGAATTTAATCTTGAATCTCCATGGATGGGGAAAGTAAGTAGATCAAGCCCATTTCCGTTGAGGGGAAAGGGCTCATTAGTACTGGCGTATTTGATCATTTCTGACCCAGTGGCAGTGTTTTGTCTGGGTTTATTGTCCACTCGAGAGAGGGGGATTCTGATGGCTGACCACTTGGAATAGGTGGGCTTATATTTTATGGGGTTTACCTTTAGATGAAGGTTGATTGATTTGGCAGTTCTTCAGAAATTTAATTACGATACAAATAGTCGTACATGTCAACAATCAGGGCACTTTTCCTTTCGAGAATACAATCATAATAAGAGGGAGTGGTGAAGAACTGAGGAAGATTTGCAAAAAGGGAATTTCCTGGCGACCCAGCAGACTACTTGGAAGAGAATCATATTAATGAATCTGGGAACCACGCTCATCCATTTCTGCCTGCTACCAGATTCTCCTTGCCAACTAGATCCTATGCCTGACACATGGCATGCCCAAACTTCACTGTATTTAACAGAGATCTTTCGCCAAGGGTGAGTCTATCTGTTCTTCAGGCTTTGCCATCGGTCCCCATCTCCTTTCTCCTGGACTTTTACATTGTGTTTTGAACTGTTATTTGTGAAAATTGATTTTTCTGTGCCTTGGCAGGGGCCTCTTTTATTTAACTGTTAATTTGCATTCATCAATACATTAATTTCTATTTAATAAATTTTCTTTTAAATTTTAAAAGAACTGTTCAGGTGCTTTATTGTTCATATGGAGGCAAATCATTGTTTAAAGTAAATTTTTGCCCAAACTCATATTTTTAACACAACAGTGGGATGAAAGCAGAAAAAGATTGTGGTGCATGGACGCATCCCAGGAACGTGACCCCCGTATTTAGTAAAGACAGTAAACTCGTGAAAAAGAAAAGATCAAGAGTACCTCGGGTCTGTGAAGCCCCTACACACCTAAAGGAGATGCGCCCAAAAGAACTACGATTTATGATATTATGACCCTGAAGGTGACCTTAGTAAGCTATGATTTTGTTACAAACCTAGAGTGCTCGATTTTTGTGATAATTTTTACAGTATTCCATTATAAAATTCAGATTACTCACTTGTTTGTAAGTTCCGCATTCTAAAGTAGCCCTTCATGTTTCCATACGTTGTACTGAAACTGGTACTGCTAACCCATGAAAAATTAGCACCAGGATACATAACTGGATACTCCCCTACTACACCAGGGCCATCCACCTGTTCTTCACTACCATTGTCGTCGGTAATGATCCAGTGCCTCGTTTCGAGCTGACAGGCTTCTGATTGGGGTGCATCGGGTGACATGGTCATTCTGTGGGAAAACACTCAGTCAAAATCGCAACAATATTAATACAAAGGGGGTAGGTACTTAATTAACGTCGCACTGGAGCAACACAACGGGCTGTAGGTGACGGTCCAGGATCAATCCCGAAGGGAAAGATCAGAGGACATCACCATGTAAGTTTGAACCATGGTCAGATGACAAGATAACACCTCAGCTGGCACCCTGCTCTCCAAACTTCCACACCACGCCAAAGTGAGGACGTTTGAGGCCACAACAGATTTAACATGCACCAGCCCCTTTGTACACAAGTCTTTGGCTGTATTCGAATTCGGAAAAACATTTGGAAGACATAACATTGATGTCAGTGAGTTGCAATGTTGTGAAATGTGCACAGAATGTTCCAGATCATTTTCAACATGTTCTGTAAAAGGTAGGTGAGGATACCATGTCTTTAAACCATATTTTGCCTGCTATTGCACATATGGTAACGAGATAGGCTGCTTTTTCGTGGCCCACCCTGTATTATACACTGGGTCAGCCACTGAATTTGAAACCTTTATATGATTATTTGGAATATGAGATTTAAACTTGATGTAAAGAATTTTTGTATTATCTTGTTTCTGTATTCATGATTATTTTGTTCCATAAGATGTTTAAATTAAAATTTTCTATAAAATGTTTAAATTGATGGCTTATTTACATGATTTGAAAATTTCAAATTTCTGGTGCCAAAGTTTTGTAATCCTGATAAGTTGACAAGAAATAATTTAATGAAACAAACTCAACTCAGAAAAAGATATAAAGTAATCAATTAAGAATTATTGCGTGACACAAAATCATTTGCATTCATAGGGCAGTAAAAATTTGAATGAGATAAAATTATCAAAAGTTCTGAAAAAATGCAATATAAATCACATGAGTACCATTGGTCAGTATCTACTATATTATTCTTTTTAAAATCCAATATGAAATTCCTCGAAATAATCTATACTTCAAACATAATGCTCTTTTTAAATTCAAGCATTAATAACAAGTGCATTTGGTATAAAAGAAAAAAATTCCGACACTTACGTTATTCTATATGTGTGATAAAACTTTGGTGGGCTTATTTTGCTAATTTCAGGAAGGAACGCTGTTGATACAGAAACAGTAATCAGGTCGGTGGTTTCTTCTGCACTTGATTCGTGAAGGAATCTGCAAGTAAACTCATCCTATACAACTTAATCCTTTTTGCTACTCAATTAAATGCTTACATTCTTAGATGAAAAAAACATTTAATATAATAGGGGTGGTAAAAATATAAGGTAATCAAACTGAAAAATTAAAGAAATTAATAAAAAAAATCATACAAAGTAACATGATTTTGAAAGAATTTAAAATATAAAAACTTATCACAAATAAAAGTTCAATATTTTTAATAAAATTGTTTGTTTTTGAATGCAAAACTACTTCAGATATCGATTATTGATCAATCTTACAATGCAAAAAAGTACAACAAAAGCTATAAAACGTTTGCAAAATATTTTACATTCACGTGAATCATTGTCACTAGCATGAATATTAGTTGATTGTTTGTTACACATCGATATTTACAATTATTTTTATTCGTATATAAAAAGATTCAAATATTTACCTGAAAGGCTGATCCTGCATTAATACGTATTCATCATTGGCCAAATGGTTAGCGTGTATAGTGAGCCAATCAAGAAATGAAGTACCTAATAAAATTTGTAAACGTATGCAATGAAAAATTAATATTCGGTGATTTCGAAATTAAAAAATAAATGAAATACCAACATTAAATTAGCTAAAAATGGTTCATTGATGCCACATAAGGAAACAACTTTCGTACTGAGCCAAACTAAAATAAAAAAACATTCAACCTAATAATTTTTAAATATTCTTTAAAAAATATTATTAATAATCACAATCAAAAAGATAGATTCTAAATCATTACAAGGTTTCTCATTGTTCAACAAAAAGGTTAGTGAAAAGTCACCATTATTAAAGAGCAATAATTATTGTCTATTTAGGGCTTGTTCATAAACGCGAATAAATCGCACCATTTGTACGAGTTACTCGAACTGAGCATTCCAAGAGTCTCAGATTTTCTAGTGTGAAAAACAAGCTGTTTCACGAGTCACTGACAAAAAAGAAATTGTTTGAAATGAACCGAGATTGTGCTAGGTTTCGTCAGTTCAGAAGTTGGTGTCCGAAAAGGTAGATGTGAATGTTGTAATGCATCTCTACTAATGGTTTAGGATCATTTTCAGATTGAATTTATCAAAAGAAATTGCCAATTACAATGGCGAACGAGACTAAAAAAACCTAATCGTTCGCAAATGCAACTTTAGAACTGGAGAAACGGAGGTCATGTGACGGATTACTTTTTGGTTTGCACTTTTTTCAGGGTTGTTTATGAACGCGGACTTAGAATGGTGACTATAGTGACCAGACTTGTTTGTCACATAGCAATACAAAACTTTTAACTTCCATTTAGTACACAGAAAGTAACGTTTTTAATGCTTTATTAGTGGTTCCCACATTTTTCAGTCCAAGGACTCCCTTGAAAATTAAACATTTTTGCGCACTCCTAAAAATTAAATGGTTAGTTGTTTTCAGGTTTTAGGGCCATATTTGGCCAAGCTGCACCAAACACAAGACAGACAACACAATGAGGAAGGAAAAGCAGGAGGGTAGGCGAGGGTAAAAATGAAAGGTCACTTGGGTACATCAGGGTTGTGATGCCCATATACACCTAAAGATGTGTCCCTGAGGGCTGAAATTAAATGGGGCATCTGCATAAGACCATGGTGGTTCACCTTAATATTGGTAGTACAATATTTAGATCTATGTTAAATAGATCATAAGACATTAAAACTTCACATTGAGGATTAGTGATGGCAATTTAAAAACCTGAAATATAACAAACAGTATACAAACTCTTATATATTAATTAAAATATATTGAAATCAAAAGGTTCTTATCTTACAAAATCATAACATTAAATATCTATTTTAATCTTGGTTGGAGCATATGAATTCGAGCTCGCGAATGATGTGTCAATTTATTTTCATTTTAATATTTATGGTTCGTGCAACTTTCCAGCACAAATTTTGATTTCATCTTTAACTGGAACTGGAATTCTGATTTGGAAGAATGATAAAGTTTTCAGAATAGAGTTCCTGGTAGGTAGGTCCAAAAGCAGACAAGCTGTGCCAAACACAAGATAAAAAGAAATAAAATCAATGTAGATACAAAAATATTGTAATAAAATGTAGATATAAGTCTTGCATAAGAAATTTGCATAACAAAAAAATTTACGATTTTAAATGGATAATATACAAAATTTAAAAAATATTCATAAAAATATAATATAATAATCAAAGTAGAAACTGACTGAAACAATATGATAAAATTCTATGATAAAAAACATGTTAATCAACATGACGTACAATATAAAAAAGCATGAAAGTAATGGATGATATAAATATGATAGATAAAAGCACTACATGAAATTTTTAAAAATCCAATGATACTTAAACAAGGGAAAAGATTTGAATGGGATTTTTCTCAATAAGATCTTGCAAATTTAAAATTGATCTTTTAAAAATTCTCAAACGATGATGATTAAAACCAGGGCAGTCGATTAAAATATGTTTAACAGTAAAATCTGATGAACATTCATGACAAAAAGGGGGACTTTGCCTAACAAAAGATGACGATGAGTAAATTGTGTGTGCCCAATGTGAAGGCGAGTCACTTTGACATTGCATTGAGGCAGATGGCCACGCATGAATAAATGGTTTGATGGAATGTAGTTTATTGCTGACTTGCACTCTTGCCACAAGGAGTTAATCTACTCCTTTGTGTGGACACCTTGATATTAGAAAAGAGAATGGCTGTGACAATGGAACAGAAGCTGATTTTGCAGTACTGTCAGCAAGCTCATTACTTTTGATGCCCACAAGAATTGGTACCCAACTAAACAAAATATCCAAACTCCTTTTCCCCAGTGTAATTAAAATGTGAACAGAGTTCCTGAGTTCAATGGTCGGTGTCATGTAAATATGCAGTTGTAATGTCTTGTTTGGTTTTGTAGTTTTGAATTCAGGTGTAGCTTCCATATGCACTATTTCACAATACAGTCCACTTTAGAAATTTGCAGAACACTTGGGTTCTTATGCATAAACCAGGGTATGAAAAAAATCAAAAACATTGGATTTATTTGATTTAAATCAGCTTTTTTTATTTAAATCGGATTTTTATGATTTTAATTAATTCCTGTCCATACAAGTTTAAATTTGTTGGATATGAAACATGCAAATTACAGTGGTTTCTAGATAGTTTTGATTTATTTAAACATTAATATTTCTTTTATGTAAAACATTAATGTATTTGAAAATATAGCTGGGTAAATTTTTGAAAGATTAAAACACAACACAAGAATTAGCAGAGTAAACCACATGATAGAGTGAATAGAGCCCCAAATACCAAGCATGAGCAATGTTTTTCCATCTGGTTCTCAAGTGGTGTAGACTATTTTGAATTTAACCCATAGCCAGTGACATGAATTTTTTGGACCCAGATAAATAAGGTTGCCGGATCCCAACGACACCATATTATGAATTTTTTCAATCATAAAAATTTCAGAATTTTGATTTAAATCAATGATTTTTTAATAAAGTTCACTTGATTTAAATTGTGATTTAAATCAAGCTAATTTAAATCGGCATACCCTGACAAACAGTGGACAATCTTAACGTGAACAGTGAAGATTATCTTAAGACTTTCTGATAATTTCAATATTAAGCCATCTCAACCTTCAAGTCTCTTTCAAATCAATAAATTCTGGAATCTCCTAATTTTTTTAGATTTTAGAATATAAAAGAGTAAGAAAATAATGGAATACTTTGTTTTTTTCTGGGAAGTTCTCTATTTTGACAAGTGAACTGTTTACAGCGGACGACACTTTGGGAACCACTGCTTTATTGCATTTACAAACTTACCTGATATAAAAGCATCTGTATCCCTCTCTCCTTGCATGGGTTCACTTTGAATAGGGTAAAATATAGTGTTAGGGTCGTATCCATCATCATCGGTGATAGCTAAATACTGAGTCAAACCAGAATGAAGACAAAGCGTTAATGGAATGCATCCTTTCAAACCTTCCCGTTCCTGCAACACACACTAGATGATCAATAGGTCGGAGGAATACTCTAAAAATGTCTCATTGATGTAAAACATCATGTGCAGGAGTTAAGATTATCTGATATTTACACATATATCATAAGTAACTTCCTCTATATAGGAGCCCTTAGCTATCGTAATTTTCAACAAATAGGTAGGTATTACAATTAACGTCACACTGGAACACAATGGGCTATTGACGACGATCCAAACACAAGACAATAAAACGAGAAAGTAGAATAATCAGACCAACATTAAAAGGAGGAATGCAAGGAATAAAAACAAATGAGCCGCATAAAATTTAAACAAAGGCAAACTTTTAATTGAGAAGTGTGTAAAAAAAGATGTGGTGTCCCCATCTTAGATAAAAAAATTATGAAATTCAATTTAAAATCTTATCAATTACGATGTGTCGAAAATCTTAAATGATGAAGGAAGGTAAAAAGGTATAGATGAGGTGGGTGACCCAACAAATCTGATAAAATTGGTGATGAGGTATTAAAATATCGACGATAAAGATGTTTAAAATGTGAACAAGAAGTTAAAATATGGCGTATGTTAATGGTTGTTGACAATGATCAAACCCGAAGGGTAAGATCTGAGAACACCACGTAATTTTGAATCATAGTCATGACGAGGTTATACCTGAGCTGGCACCCCACTCTCCAAGCTTCCACACCATGCCAACATGAGGACATTGGAGGCCATGACAGATTTAACATGTAACAGCGCTTTTTTTACATGATGGTCTTTGGTTGGACGCAAACTCACAACCCTCCATTGCTAATCCGTTATTCTTTCAACCGGGCTCAACGAATAGGAATGAAATTAGAGATTTCAAGATTTGCTATGTAAATAACAAGAATTCAGCTCTTACGGTTATGGATACAGTTAACAAATTTCGAAAGGCAATATCCACTTTTTTATCCCAATGTGATCTGCACTGTGAGAAACCGAAAATGGCATTGAAATTGTACCCTTATCGCTAAAATAACAAACTGTCACAAAACACTGTCAAAGATGAGTGAGAACAACCAAAGATTAAATAAAGGCAACAAGCAAGCACCAGCGATAATGTACGTAATTCGCATAAATCACAAGCACCTATCACGAAATGCCAATTGGCAGTAGCATTTGTAATAAAGGGGTTGGGTTGAGGTTGTAAGGCACAAGGGCCATATTTGGCCATGCTGCTCCAGACACAAGACATACAATATCAAGTAATAGACAGACACATGATGAAAGTTTTACTGACACAGGAGAGAGAAATACACCCAGGGAGGAATGCACCTGACAGGAATCGAACCTCAGCTGCCAACAACTCGAAGGTTGCTAGCGCAGTGGGCATATGCACTGAGCCACGATGGCCCCTTGTAATAAAGGTAAAATGAATGGTTTCTTGTTGCCTTTCTTTCCTTTTGTCATTCGCACTCATCTTATTTAACAGTGCTTTTGAAGAATCGTTTTTAGAGCTAAAGATACCATTTCGATGCCACTTTTGGTTTTTCACTGTGCCAATCACATTGTGATAAAAAGTCGGTGTTGCTATTCAAATTTTGTTAACTACATCTGTAAACGTGAGAGCTCGATTCTTGTTACATACAGTTATCGAGTGCATACCTTTAAATCTCAAGTTTCATTCCAATTTGTTGAAAATTGCAGTCACTAGGGGCACCCAGTACACACAGGGTGTCCTAAAAATCTGTACTTTTCAAAAATTCATAAAACCCACAAAAATGGACTCATTGAAGCATGGTTTGCATGAAAAGGATTATCAAGTGCAGGGTTGGTTGAGATTTGGGGTTTTATGAAACAAAGGCCATATTTGACCAAGATGTACCAAACACATGATGATTAAGAGAGTATATTATTTATTAAACAGAAATAAGTTCAATTGTAATTTGATTGATTGAGTGCATTTATGAATAAACAAAAATTATTTTGCTAATTCAATATTTTGAATTATTAAAAATGTAAAAAAAATTTACAAGTTTTCATCACATATCACTTACTTTTGTCAAAACATCTTCGAAACTATAGAAAGTTATAAAAACAGCTAGTAACTAAAATATTCACCTTTTGAAAAATTATCATGCTAAGATGAAGATTGAAAATTTTCTTTTCTGTTTTAAATTTGTAGTGCTTGCATGAACATTTTCTAGAAACATCTACAAAACAATCCACTAAACAAATTATCAAGTTTTAAAAAATTAGTGAACATCAATTATTGTAAATTGAAAAGCTCGGATGAGGGAATGCATATTTTACTATTAACAATATGTTCTGTAATTGATTTTGAATTACATATATGAAGAACGTTAAAGATGATTTGGGAAGAACATTAAAAATTATGATTTGGTAAGTTTTCTTGATGTTACTTTTTCATTTTATAAATTCAATATGCTGAATAAAATTATATTTCAATTCATTAGCAATAAATATCACAAATAAAATTGTACCTAAAGCATGTATTTCAACATAATAGAAGAAAAATACTGCACACTACTGTTTGTAAAAATTGCAACAAGAATCATGCGATGAGAATGAAATTTGTACCACATATTAATATTACTGTAGATAAACGATTAAATTTTCAGAATATGATTATAACTTGAAAAAATCAGTATGTTCTAACCATATGTGAAGCCTCCACAAGCTGCTATATGTCGTGACATTGAATATAAGTAAATATATATATACAATGTTAATTCTTATCTATATGAAGATGCTGGTTGGATCAATGAATAACAAAGCAAGTAACTAATGAAAATTCAACAAAAATTAAATAAACATAATAAGCTGACTAGTCTATCAGCATGGAGTCTTTTCTCAAATTAAAAAAGGATTAACAATAATTCTAATATCTCAATCTTTGATCGCTGCATTCTAAATATATTTTTTTATTCACATGCACAGCACGACTGAAAGAAAACAATAATTTAATTTAATCCATTGCCAGAGCCATGTGACTAATTTTCGTACATCTACTGATGCCACCGATCTAAAAGGGTTTGGATGTGTTCCTGAGAAACTGCTCACCATGGGGTTTACTGTCTCTGGTAAACATTGGGATTGCGACCCGTTTGCCCAAGAGATCTTTTTCAACTCTCTTTTCACAATTAGTTGAGGTTATTTGTCTTGCATTTGGTGCAGCTTGGCCAAGTATGGCCCTCATGCCATAAAACAACCAACCAGATTTTCAAAGTGGTCCACTGCTTCCACACGTATTACTGTTATGTCCCATACAAGCAACAATGTTAATGCGAATATCCACCTTCACGCAGGTCGTTCATTTGTCCTCGTTATATCGCTCCTCTTGTTGACAAGGCATAGCGATTCCTGGAGAAAATTTTAGTTCTGATTCTTACTACTACTAGGTAAGTAATTGCTTTAATGAAAAATCTTTACCTTTTCTGAAATATTGTCATAGAACTAGTTAAATATTTTTTTGTCTAATGGAACCAGGCAATATAATATGATTGTTATAAAAGATCACATTAGTTTTAGCAAACTAGTTGTTCAGATATGGCAAAATTAAAGATAATGATTTACAAAAATTAATAAAAGATATTCAAATAATCGCGAGGTTGCCACAATCCAAATAAAGCAGGGTTGTCTTTGACTTTCACAATTCACTACAAAATGCACGCATAAAGCATTACCACAAGTCTTTATATCATACCCTCTACTTCCAACACAACAGTTCAGAGGGTGATACTAGGCCCAGGCATGCACAATTCCTCTGAAATTCCAATCATTTCCATTTCACACCCTGCTTAACATATCCTATAGGTTTCAAACAATTACCATCATTCCTTCAAGGTGTTGCAATTTTCAAACAGTAGTGTACATGCAACAGGATAAAATGAATTAAAATATTTTGATATGATGTAACACAATGAGGTGTAATTATGAAGAATGCTATTTTGGAAAAGTCATTAACAAATATATTTTTGAATTTGATTATTAAACAATTAGGATTTCAATTTCATACACACAATTCTAGCTATGCTAATAATTAATGAGAAAATGATACCCTAAATCCAACTAATATGGTTGCAAGATCTAGAAGAGATTCACTGCGATAATGTCCAGGGATGCTCATACTACCCATTATCCTATAAGGGATTTTAAAATAGAAATAATACATGAAAAAACACACAAGTATTCATGTCTCACTTGAAACAAAGTCTTTTCTTACCCGGGGGACGTCAGTCGTTGTCCATTGTGTATGCGATAGGAACATCTGAAGTCTGTTGGCAGCTTGCCAAGACCCAAATTCTCTTCAACTGCATCCAATTCTTCCTCTGTTGTACCAGCTAAGAGAAATTAATAATATAACTGTTGATTTATTTATTGGTGCATGTGCAAGATGCTCCTAGCATTCTAATAATATCTGTTATATGTATTTTAATTTATTATTTAACTGCGTTACTCGATCGTATGTTTTTCAACTGATACTAGTTTTGTACATATTTCTACGAGATCCATCTAGAACAGTGGTTCTTAACCTTTTTAGTGATCGGCACCCTCTTGTATCTAAAAATAAGTTCTTGCATCCCCTTGAAAAATGTGCTTCTATTTCTTTATTTAGGAAATTACTGCTATTGCAAGATAATTTATTTATTGAAAAATAAACACATACATACAAAACAATATCTCAATTTTTTATGTCTACGTTGTTTATTCATAATACTTTTGAAGCGAGGCTCCTTTTATGAAAGAGCAACGCATAAGTCATCACTTGCATTTCAGTGATTTCTGGCTTTTTGTTTTATGTGCAAAAGTGACGAAAATCCCATTTCACACAAGTAGGTGGTGGCAAATGGTAAAAGTGTCTGTAATGCTGCTTTTGCCAGCTGTGGATAAGGTTCTAACTGTGTACACCAAAATTGTTCTAAGTCCAGTTTTTCAAATTCCATTTGAATACGTGCATTGGCTAGTATTTCAATAAGATAGCCTTTTATTAAATCGCTGTCTTCCATCAAAACTTCTCTTATACCCCAGGTTAACTGATCTAGAACATTCTATGTAGAACCATGTAAAATGAAAATGGTATTGTTCAACAAAGCCACTTAAGACTACAATAACAAAATTGTTGGAGGATAAAATGCTTGTAAAAAGAAGTTGAATTTCAAAGAAAAATTATGCATTTTCTATAAAATAGTAAAAATTTCTAAAATAGTGATCCAGGGTTCGTATGTTTTTTCAAAATGAAATTAAAGCACTTTTTTTCCATCCAGGCTAGCACAATTTGCCATCCACTAGCATGGCAAATTGCGATAATGGCAGAAGTTTGGATCTTGAGAGTTGATTGTCACATGCTGCGATATATCGAAAGATAGATAACAGTAGGATTGCACAACCAAATATTGATTGAGAGCAGCTGGTTTCAAGTGGTACAGCCTCTTAGGGTCTGGATTTTGTTAACATGTCATAATTTTGTTAGCACATTGGAATTCATATAACTAAGCCTAGGATTCTTAGATTTTTACCTATTTCATTCTATACACTCTATTTCAAATCTGTTAAAATACGTTTGAAAATTGAAATGTCCTGAATAAAATATGTAAATTTTATGGCACCTACAAATACCTATTTGGAGGTTAAGGACCTAAAAGAAGCTAAAACTTTTTAAAGCACTTAAGACCTAAAACTAAGACTTTTTAAACTTATTTCCTCTTTAAATACATTTTGAATACATTTTTATTCAAAATAAAATGGTCTGTTGAGTTGTTTCCGATAAACAAATTGATACTTTATTGCTAAGAAAATAGTAATGATAAAAATAATACAAAATCTCAGTCAGCCAATCAAAGCTCACAATCCATTTGGGGCTCTATATCATGCTGTTTTCATTCTGTCTTTCAAATATTTGTCTCGGTTGATAATTTGAACCAAGGTGAATGTTCAACCTAATATTTTGAAGACAACTATCATTTTAAAGAAATGACAAAAGTTCAGAATTTTAAAAGCAGTGCTAAAAAGCTGGATTCTAGGAGATAAGAATTTTACTGAGGAAGGCATGGTTATTTTTTTGCTATGCATGTGAGAAGTGGTTAACATACCTTTTACAGTTTAAAATGTGTAACACTTAACTTTGAATCATTGAAGAGGTAATGGAAAGCTTGGAATGAGTATTCAGATCTTACCAATTACTAAAAATAAGCACTAGATATTGCAAAGTTTACGATTTCTTCTGCAGAAAGAAGCAGAAACATAATGCCCAATAAATAGTTTTATTTTAATTAATTATTTAAAATAGTTTTACTCATCAAAATAAGTAAATTTCAAGGCAATAATTGATCCAAGAGTAAGACCATGCGCAATTCCATCCAAATTAGTCGGACACAGAAAGATTTTGACAAATACTATTTTCAAACTTATAGGAAACTATGAAAGAGTTCTCTTAAAAATAAAATCTAAATATTAGCTTAGAAATCTGACCTTCCGTAAGTATATATAACCGGCCATTAGATATATACCCCGTTTTAACAAAACAGATCAATATTTGCAACTGCTTTACTTGATATCTTAAAAATTAAATTAACAATTACTTAACAAATATAGCTATTTACTATATAGCTATTTAAAGATAACCACTTTAAGAAATCTGACACTCTGTTCACTTATAGGAGAAACCGAAAGTAATGTTGTAAGAACTTTTGGTTTCACTTTTGGTTTTCAGCAGTTTTGATTACTATAGGAAGGATCTAAGCTGTTGGAGTATTTGTTAAACTCCCCAACATAAAATCTATTAAAATTTTAAAAATAAATAAAATTGGGCTAAAGAAAATTTGAGATCTAATTGCCAATTGTAAAGTTTCATATGCAAAAGCATGCTACTGTGGTGATTGAGTTTAGATGTAGACAAGGTGTTCTCTTTCCCCCAAAGGAGTAAATGCACTTGTGACACTCTCTGTATCTAACTATCTCCTCACAGTACTCCTACCGCCACTTATGGACATAATAGACTTATGTAGAATAGACAATTAGTCAATTTAACCCCATCGCCCGAGCACTAAACACGTATGGCTAGGAATTCCCCCTTATAAGTATATAATTCCCTTATAATTGTTTTAATGTTTTATTTGTGGTGTTGTGTGACTTGTAAATAATCATATTATGTATTTTATTCCATTAAAATTCTAAAATCACACCCTTGATGAGAATTATTTGAGTCACCTAATATCACACACTAAACAAATGTAAAAGGGAAAATATTAAGCTGTGTGTAAGTAATTGTCATTAATATAATTACACTACCTGACATTGAAAATGCAACACCCAGAAGGAGTGCGCAGAACTGGATGAAATTTACAGGGTAGACGCAGCTCACCGAGATATGTAAATGATACAAACTGCGCAGCTGTCCCGCGCACGGCGAGTGAAAAATAAGGGAAGGAACCCGCAAAAGTGGTCAGTTTCGCACCGCTCTGTTTGCCAGGTAAATCAAGTTGCAATTTGTTTTTGTGTCTCAGAGGAAACGTCTAGTAGCGGAGAATGCCAGGACGCCGCCAACCAAGACAGTTCCAGCAAACAGACGACTTCACGAGGGGTATGGTGATTGGCCTCAGAAGGGCAGGTTGGTCTATATGTCAAATCTCAGCAGATTACCCACCTACACGCGTCCACGGTGCACTGGTTGTGGCACAGATGGTTGGACCAAGGGAATGTGGCACGTTTGAGGGGTTCCGGTGCAGCCAGAATGACTTCAGCATGCGTGGACCGACGCATCTGCCAGCAAGCATTGGCGGCCCCGCAAGCCACTTCTGTCGCCCTTTTGCAGCATGTGCAGGACACCCTTGATGCTCCCATATCATCCAGGACCATTAGCTGCCGATTGATCGCTGGCGGCCTCTGCACTCATGGCGCCTGTTGAAATGACTACCATTGACCCAACAGCAGACATCTCCGTTTGCAATGGTGTCGATATAGAGCCACGTGGACGATGGAATGGCACAGGGTGGTGTTCTCAGACGAGTCATGCTTCTGTTTTAGCAATGACAGTCACCGTGTAAGAGTCTGGCGCCGACGTGGCGACAGGGCCAATCCGGCCACATCTGTGGAACGCCATACCGCGAGACAACGCGGTATAATGGTTTAGGATGCCATCGCCTACGATAGCAGGTCACCTCTGGTCCGTATTCAGGGCACTATGACGGCCCAACGATATGTGGATGCCGTGCTGCAGCCGGTGACACTACCTTTCCTTCAGGGGTGCCCAATGCCATTTTCCAGCAGGATGCCGCACACGGCACGCATCAGCCAACATGCCCTGTAGGTACCCAGGTGCTTCCCTGGCCAGCTGTCTCCCCTGATCTCTTACCTATCGAACATTTATGGGACATCATTGGACGTTGCTTGCATGCGTTGCCACCGGCACTTCAGAAGACGAACTCTGGCAAATGATTGACAGGGAGAATGGGCAGCCATCCCTCAGGACACCATCCACAAGTGTTGCTGCCTGTATCATCGCTCGCGGTGGTCCTACAACCTACTGATCAGACATTCTTGCTGCTCAGTGGCAAGGTGTATAATGTTGCAATAAAGATCACTTATTGCTCGTTGCTGTCTCTCTGTTTGCCAAATTTCATCACTTTCTGCCAACTCCTTCTTGGTGTTGCATTTTCAATGTCAGATAGTGTATAAGCCCATGCCGAACAATTACCGAAAACATCGATTAAACAGGTAACACTGCAACTAAGTAAAAAGGATCAAGGTCATAAGTGTTTTGAATTCCTCAAAATTAGGGCCTTTAGAAAAGGGTAATTTTTTTCACATATTGTCAGAACTGTGGAAGAGAAATAATACAAATGCTTAGGCTGCTTGTGCCAAAAGTGCTTGCTTGCTAGCCAACGCCCATCCTTGGCTGTTAGGCCATTAGAGAGAGAGTAGGCACCGACCAGTAGATGGGAAAGCTTCCTCATGCCAATAGTGCAACCTACATTTTAAAGGTTGGAGAAAGATGCTTTAAGGTGTGTGATTCTAGAAGATTTTTTAAATTTTGACTTTAAGAATCCATTTTTTTTACTATATGTCATTGGTTTGTGCTTAAACTCATTTCAGTGTGAAAAAATCAGTCTAAGCTAATCATTAATTGTCTAATTTAGATTATAATTAGCATGTTTTTTTAAGTGATATCTCAAATTCTGCTTTGTTCAGAAATACAATTCCTGTTGGAAATTATTTCTGTTATTCTTCATGTTTTGATCCTCAATCGAGTTGCTAGAGGGAATAGGGTTTATTACAACTTTTTTCACCAAGGAAGTCTAAAAAATCAAGGAATTTTAACATTTAAAAATCAACTAAAAATTCATTTCTGAACTAACAACTTTGATTGAAAGTCAAAACATCTACTATATTATATAGATCATAATGATACAAAAATAATTATAATAGATCAATTCCTTGTTAAGTTATCACTGTTTGAACAAAGCGCCATAGTGCAAAAACAGTTCTTCAGAAATTGAATTTAAAGTTTTGGAAACATGTTTGTACATGGTGATGGTACCTAACAAAAATCCCTGAAACAAGAAAACTATTTAAAATTTTTTTCAAGATCTTGGTTCGTTTGAAAGCTAAGGACTTGGAAAATATTTTGAAACCATAAAAAACTATCAATTTTCAGGTCGATTTTCGTGATTTCTAGTGTATACATACACTTTAAAGCATTTTATCCAAAGATTCTGTATGTTACTTCCATAGCTCATGATCCCTACTGCTCTGCGGAGGAGATAAGGCACCTACATCCAACAGTAAATGCTTCGATATCTTCAGTAAAAGATTATTTTAAAAGCGCCCAATCCTGTCGCTATTTTTCGTCCCTCTTCGGTTCGTAACCTATTATCACTAGGTGGGGAAAGTGGTTGTCAGCAGCAATGTATTTTGCCAATCACCATTTAGATATGAAAAGTGTATTGGAGTTCAGAAGAGGAGGCAGTAGCCTACTGCTGCAAAAGAGGCTTTAGATGTCCCTTCAACTATTAATGTCTCCAGCTTTCATAAAAGCGCACAACAGCAATTTAGCTTCTACCATTACAAGATTGAAAGGAGCATCTTTGCCTGACCAAAGTGATTGATGTGATGCTGGAGCAAAGAGCAACCCCTTGTGCCTGGCCCGGTTAGTATCGCTGTATTCAGGAAGTTAGAGGCTGTCCTAGCAAGAAGCCTTCAAAATAATTGAAAATGTGTCCTAAGTTCTTCCTGGAAACATGGAAAATTATCTACGGTGGACAGCAATTGAAAATTATCATATAAAATTAGACCCCCTGACAAGTTCGTTGAATGTGGTTTTTTTAGGATTTAAACTAATTCTATCCGAAGTTCACATGGGTTGAAGTTACCAACGAAAATTTTTCATTGTATATCATGCAAATATGCTAAAAATTATTTCCTTATAAAGTTTTCTTTGCCTCCACAATCATTTTTTGCTATACGAGGGCAAAATTAGATCTGCATAGTTTAACCTAGACATTAAAGGGTAGAGGTTGAAAGGGATAATTTTTCGCCAATCACAAGAACAAGGCTGGATATAGAGAATTTTTTGACACACAGTATAAGAGAATTCTAATCTGTCTCGTTTGGGATGTTGAACCCAAACTTTTATTCGGTCAACAATGCCAATATTAGTATTTGGCTAGTCTTGCTTATTTTGGAAAAGAAACTTAACTGTTACAAATCCTGGGCCTGTTTTTAAGTTTGATTAGTTGTTCTTAATTAATTTATTACTTATCAAATTAAAATCATACAATTGGTTGTCCTCCCATTAGATCTCTGATAAATTGGACATTTTAATGTTATTTGCAAAAAAACAAGCATGTGTTTTAAAAATTGTCATTATACTTGTACAAATGAAAAAGAGTACATTTGTCTGAATATTACAATTCAAAGTGATATTTTTGTTACAACCAACAAAAACCTAAATAATATTAAGTCTAAAACAGAAGTTGAGAAAAATTAATCTGAGATTTTAAAAACTAAAAAATCCTGGGCTTACTTATAATTTATACCATTAAGAATTGTTTAATATTATTTAAAAATTCTTAACATTATTACTTACCTTTAATAGTGTCATGTATCAGAGGACAATTAACTTTGAAATATGAAGTGATTTTGTCCCAATTATTTTTAATATGAATATAACAGTTTATATATGAGCCCATATCCTTGAACCAATGAATAAAATGTTCTTCCCATGTTCTTCCAATAGGGCATCTAGAAAAAATTCAATTTGTGAAAAACAATTATTTTTACAAAATCAGCAGCCATTTAACACTATATTGTGCACAGCTTTAATATACTTTTGTTGCAATGTTTTTGGTGATTTTTGGCGTGCTTTTTGTAGCAGGCAAAGGCAACCTCGAAAAGTTAAAATTCTCATTTTTGTCTCTTTTTGTTCTTGAATATTTTGAAATGTTCTTTTTGTTTCCGTAAAATTGTCCTTTGACTTCATTGGTTTTATTGAATTTTTTGCAATTTTTCCTTTATAATGTCCTTTGATATCATTAGTCCTTTTGAATTTTTTTCCAGTTTTTTTCTGTTTCCTGTAAACTTGGAGAATTAAAACTTTCAGTTTTTATTTTAAATATGGTACAGTGCAGCAGGGAGCACAGTTGCAGCATTGGATCAGGTTGTATCATTGCTTGCTTTTACTTGAATCTCTTATTAATATTCAGGGATTCGGATTAAGTCTAAAAAAAGGATAATCAGTTCCATGGATTATTTTTCCTATTAAAAAAATTATTTTCGTTAATTCCTTAATTTTTCTGCAATGCCTAAACTGGTGTTTTGCCTAAGGAATTCTTCGGCGACATAAAAAGCACTGCAAAAGAGCTGTCACAAAAAATATCTTTATATCAAAGCTGTACCTTATATTGTGAACAAAATAAAAGTTGAATAAATCAGTCATAGAAAGAAATCACAATCTAAGAACAAACAAAATAGACAAGATGGTATAAAAGGCTTTGAAAAAAGACCGGCAATGCTTTTGGCACATTTTTTGGCATGCATTTTGTCGCCAAGGAAGAATTTCTTAACAAAAATACTGTTTTAGGCTTAGCAGAAAATTTAAAAAAAAAGAAACAAAAAGAATTAAAAAAAAAAAACAGAAAAAAATCCACACAACTAATTATTCTGACTACTACAAGGTAAGTATTCATTTTAATGAAATTAGTTATTCATGCATGGTAAAATCAGATTATGGCAACCTCACAATTATTGGAATATGATTAATTTTTGTAAATTATTATCTTTTTTAAATTTTTTATGCCTAAACTCTAGTTTGCCCGAAATTATTTGATCTTTTATAACATTCAAATTATATAGCCTAGTTCATTATATAGCCTAGTTCATTAGCCTTAAAACTAATAAATATTTAAATTGGACAATCATCTAAAATATTTTTTAAAAAAGTAAAGATTTTTCAAAAAAGAAAATACTTAACAAGTAGTTGCAAGAATAATCAGTTGTGTGGATTTCTATTTTTAAATTGTTTTCATTAATTTTTTATTATTTTCTGCTAAGGCTAAAACATTTTTTCAGGGAAAATCTTCCTTGACAACATAAAAAGCATGCCAAAAACATTGCCACAAGTCTTTACATCGAAGCTGTACCAAAAATACACCTGGAAAAGGAGGTTGGGTCATTGAAAGAGATGAGAACTAATCTTTATCGGATACACGAAAAACTGAGGTTAGTGCTTTAAATTAAGTAAAGCACTTGGCAAAATGTTTAAAGAACAGGCTACTCTAGCTAATTAAATCATTTAATTTAATATTAACGAATTACGGTGTGATTTTATAATTTCTCCAAAATAACAAATTAAATTGATATTTAACAACTCTATAAATGGTTTGGAACAATAAGAAAATAAAAATAGTTGAACATTTCCTCTTATTTAAAAATTCTACTCAGAAAATTTTGATGAATTTCAATACTTACGAGGTTTCTAACCAATATTTGCGACACAATACTTTCCAATGATTTTCTTCTTTAGTGAGCTCATATAATCTCCTATTCAGCTTGCAACTGAAACAAGTTACATATATATAAAACAAATATTAAACTTAGAATTACCAAACCAAATATATCCAAAATATAAAATAATTCCAATAAAATTACTGTCTGTTTTCTTTGAAACAGCTGAAATTCTTTCAGCAAAAATTAATGATTTTTTGTCATTTTCTCATTTCAGAACATGTTTCAAGTCAATAGATTGCAATGCCATGGCAGATATTTATGCCTGAAACTAGTTTCTTTTAAAAATAAACGGAGTTTTGTCAGATGCATGCTATTATTCTCGTATTTGTCTGTTGAAAACTTAAACACTTCATTTTTAGCAATCACAATGCTCCCTATTTTTTTAACTTACAGCAATGGTGATATTCGAATATTTATTTTTACAAAACTTCACAATATTGTGGTAATATACACTACAATATATATTAAAGCTACCTATATATTTGAACGGCAAGACATGTTACCTCCATAATCTCTCTTCGATGCATGCATAACACAAATTATAAATAAATAATATTGGTTGTAAAGAGGCTCGTATTTTTAAACAATACCAAATTTCAGAAATCGACTTTGTCGTTCTTTTTTTAACAGGAGTTATCCTTCTGAGAAGGAATTTGGTTCAACAGAAACAAAACTCAAAAAATTCTGTCTTTTTACGAAACGAAATTACTCAGAAATCAAGCAATGTTCAAATACAACATATTTTTCTTAGCTTCATAATAAATCGAAGGGGTTGATTCTTACTTATTTAAATCTTTATAATCAAGATACGAAAATATCTGAGTTATAAGTTCTGTTGGTAAATCAGATAAACTCGGCTTGAAATCCATATTTGAAAGATATTGTCATCGAGATTTTCAACTCATCCAAATGTGAAATAGCAAGGAAAACGAAAAACAGAAGTTAAGACTTGTTTTATTTCATTTATTTGGAAGTTACAGTTAAAAAACAGTAAGATTTGTTTCCGACCACAACGTATACGTGTAAAGAAACAGTAAAAAAAATTGTCTTGGATTGGCTCGAATTCTGAGATTTTGAGCAGAAGAATTGAATGTCCCTATCGCTGCAATTATTTACAATTAAAGCGTGTGCAAATTTTGTCCGAAATAAAGAAGTCAGAAGACAGGTAGGTAGGCATTTAATTAACGTCCCACTGGAGCAACATAACGAGCTATTGGCAAAGGTCCAGGATCAAACCCGAATAGAAAGATTAGAGAACCCGAGTAGAAAGATCAGAGAACCCGAATAGAAAGATCAGAGAACCCAAGTAGAAAGATCCGAGGACAACACCACGTAATCTTTGAGCCACGGTCAGATGGTGAGGTCACACCTGAGCTGACACCCCACTTTCCGAACTTCCTAACCACGCCAACGTGATGTCATTTGAGGCCACGACAGATTTAACGCGGACCAGACCACTTTGCACACGAGTCTGGTTGGATCGAGTTTCGAACTCGTAACTTTTCGATTGCTAATTCTTCGGGTTTGATGCCGGACCGTCGCCAACAGCACGTTGTGTTGCTCCAGTGCAACGTTAATTAAAATACCTACCTACCGATTGCTAATCCGTTTCTCTTCCAACCGGCGTTGAACACTATGTTAAGGCATCCTGGTTTGTTTGTTTACACTGAAATTCCCTTTCAGTTTTTGCTGTAGTGACCTGAATTGAAGACAAATTTTTAAATATTCCCAATGTGAAAGCTGTGTGTGTTTATTACTGTTTAAAAATAATTCTGCTCAAAATCTATTCTACCTGCATTGTACTATAAATTTTTGACTTGGGAGAAGAGTCATAAAGCAACACTTGTGTAGTTAATATGAGGGATGTTAATATGATAGAATTGTTCTATTCTATTGAACAATTCTATAAACCTTGAATATGAGGATGCTTTGCAGAACCATTAAGGAAACAAAGGCATGTCGGAGCGTACGAATTCGTGATTTCATCTCACGTCCTCATCTTTTTAGAACGAGAACTTCTAGTCTCAAGATATGCACTGTTAATATTCTTCAGTAGCAGTCATAGTTAGACCTGTTACTGTGAAATCACTGTTTGTAATCCATCCCTAACACCCAAGATTACTACACCATTGAAAGTTTCGGATAACTTACTTCTCGGTATACTCACGTCCTCACCCTTTAAGAACGAGAACTCCAGTAAAACGTGTTTTTTAATACATGTATACTCAAAATTTTTGTGAAAAATTAGTAATAATATAATCTTTTTCAATTTTTGAACTGGTGAATAATATTTTGCACAAGCATTGCTTTAAAATTGTAACACTTGTCCTACAAATTCACAAATTCGTAAAAGAATGAAGGAATTGGGATATTTCAATGGGCGGTTTGGCATAATATTCTACTGAAGGGAGATTTCTTTTGGAAGAAAAAAAATTAGATCATATTATTGTTGAGAGATGGCGCTTCCAGAGTTCAAATCGCAGAATTCTATGGAAAACTGTTTTTTGTATCCAGACAAAAGTTTACAAGCATATTCAACAACTTCCCTGTGTCCACCAGCACAACAAAACACACCTTGCAAGTGAGTGATAACGCTTGTTTAACAAATAGGGAGACAACGATTCGATTCGTTTTTTGAAGGGAGTCGGTTTAAAGATTCTATACAATTGAATGAATCACTCACTTTCGTCCGCTCTTTATCTTAAGTTCTCCCAACCCTTGTGTGATATTTTTGTCTGAAATTAAACTTTTGATTGGCATTCCTTCTCTTCAAGTTTTGCTGTACAATTGGTGAACAATCCCTCTAGTTGTTTGGCTCTGCCTTCCTGCCTGTGTCAGTGGAATACATGCTTTTGGCACAAGCCGCACCTGATGATACTCCCAAGTTCCTGTTTCCATCATTTGAAGATTCTGAAAGCAGTTATGGACACAAGATCGTTCAACCAGAAGCTTCATAAAATATCAACTCAAGTCTTGGAGCGAATTTGAAGGACTGATGCTACCAATAGTGATTTTTCACAGTAACAGTTCCAATGTGGCTCCTACAGCAGAATATCCGTGATTCTAAGCTGTGATTGCGATTCTACCAATAATTTTTCACAGTAACAGTTGTAATTGCTACTCCTACCAAAGAATATACGTGATTCTAAACTGTGATTGCGATTCCAAACTGTGACTGAATTTGATTGGCTGTGAAGTGCGCATCATGGTAGCACCATACGGCTGAGTCAGTAACGTCGCGGCCTAAAAACTCAGTTCGAACCCTACATTATCTTTTTATCCGTATCTTCAGCCCGGTTGGGGAAGAGCAGCGGATCAGCAACGGGAGGGCTGTGAGTTCGAAACTAGGTCCATACTAAGGCCGTCGAGTACACGGGGGCTGGTGCACGTCGAATCTGTTGTGCCCTCAAATATCCTCACGTTGTCGTGGTGCGGAAGTTTGGAAAGTGGGGTGTTATCTCTAATTTATCTTGTAATTTAATTTTTAAAAAAATTAATTTATTAGCTGAATTTGATTGAAATAGCTTCGATGAAAATTGACAACGAAAATTTTCTATTAGCATTTGATTCATTTTCCTAGAAAAATTTCGTAACAGTAAATATTTCTGCATTTTACACCGATTCTATTTTTTAAAACAATCAAATTATACATTTTGTGCAATCATATTTTGAGGATTTTTATTTATTTCTTTGAAAATTATTTTCTTCGTATGAATCATTAAAAATCACTTATTCTATATGAGCTTCGAAAAATGTTAGATATTAATTAAAAAATGGTCAAGCAACTAAGTAAACTGCTGCAATCATTGTACTGATAGCTATACTACTATTAAAAATGTGGCAATATAGAAATTCATTAAATCAACATGTTAACCTTTAATTTGAAATTAATACGGATGGATATAAATATTTTAATACTACTTAATAGAAATATTTTGACGCTATAACCTATATCTATCAAACAACAAATGTGTCTCGAAAATCCTAGATATTATAGTTCCAATGTACGCTCAATTCAGTTGCGAGAGGTATGAATGCCCAATTTCGAACACAAACAGAATATTTTTCAGTTAAAGATTCAACACACATTTATAGCGTTTGATGCTGTTATTTTATCATTATTATTTTATCGAGGACCGAACCCGGATGGTAGGTAGTTGAAGTTACGTCGCACTAAAGAAACAAAATGGGTTGTTGGTGATGGCTGAACTAGGAATCACGATAAGATTGCGTTTTAGTTTTTCTAATATTAAGGAGAGAGAGAGAGATAGAGAGAGAGAGAGATAGAGAGAGAGAGAAATGATAAAGTAAACAAAGAAGGGCTTTAATTGTAATTGTAAAATTCAAAGTTAGTAACAGTATGCAACATACTTGCATTTGTTCATTAAGTCAATTCCAACAATTTTATATTGAAATTAAAATGCTTTAAAATTTTATTTCTAACAACGATTTTCTAATTTTTCATCGTAAGATTAATAACTAAGGCTATTTTACAATACATTATATTTACTTTTGGATGAGTTTTAAGGAGACTATACTCAAGAGTATTATGGGCTTTGACCTAAGTTATGGAGGAAAAATAATGTTTAATTGCATTGTTTTCTTTTCCCTGAATTGTGAAGAGGAACTGAGTCAAATCCTTATGTTTTCATGAATTGATTGAAGTTCAAAATCATTTAAATAAAACAAGTAATTTTTGTAGTGCAAAATAAAAATAACAATTGATTGATGCATTGGCATATGCTTTTTCGTGTTATTCAACTCGAAGCGCTCTGGTCCTCGGTTGAAAAGGCTCTGGGTTCGAATCTTGGTCATGGCATGGATGTTTGTTCTGATTCGGAATCCACTCTATAAGCCGTACGTCCCGATCTAAAAATGTCCTATAGCGACAAACCAACTATCAGAGGTGAACAGTTAGCTTAGTCATAATACAACTATAAGATTTTATGAATATCTTAAAAAGGGATTTTTTTGAACTGGCTATAATAGAGTATAAATTCGATGTTGTAAGATATGAAACATGATAGTTGCTGACATTTGTGATTCCGGCGCCCTTACAAATTCTCAATCTTACAAACGCCATCCCACAAATGATTCCAAGTCCAGATTTCTATCTCTCCCTGCAACAAACAAGGCATAGTGCAAAATATTACCAACAGATGGCGCTGCATGTACTAAAGGCCAAAGTGAGTTATTTTCAACTTTGGCTAGATGTTCAAATCACGACTGGGGTATTTCAGTTGAGCACCCCCCCCCCCCCCAACAAAATCCCTTTCCTACCAATCCACATGACATCTGACCATGGTTCAAAATTACGTGGTGTCCTCGAATCTTTCCTTTCGGAGGTTGATCCCGGACTGTCGCCAATAGCCCGGTATCTTGCATTGGCGGACGTTAATTCAACAACCTCCCAGATTCAGTCACAATTTAGAATCACAGATACTCTTCGATAGCAGTCACAGTTAGAACTGTTGCTGTGAAATCAATATTAGTAACATCCCTATTATTCATATCCTAAAAATGGCAACTACTATCTCCTCGATAACCCGACACCTAAGACTGCTACACTATTGAAAGTTTCTAACATCAACGCAACGTATTCGGAACACAAGGATTTTGTTATCTGGAGACAGTTTCACTGAAAACTCGCATAAAAACCTCTATAACACATCGACAGCACATTGTCAAATTCACTTTGCGTTTCTTACTCATGTGAAGATTAAAGGATTTTAGTTTTCTTTTTGCAGTATAGGTTCATATTGTCAGTTAACAAATCAGATATGACGCTGAGAAAAAACAAACTTAAATTTATTTTGATTTTGCGACATGTCCACATTAAATCAATTTAGCTCCAACGGATTGGAGCCTCTGGCATGTTTTTCATCTGGTTTGATGCGATAAATTCATTTGTCCGTAGGTAGGAACACCCACTTCTACCTAAAAGTTTTTTAAAAACTGGATTAATTATTTTTCTTTTGATAGAACTAAATTTTCTTTGATTTTTTTTCTCTTTGTTATTTATGCATCAACTTAACCCCTGTAGCAAATTTCATGAAAATCCGTCACCCTACGGCCACAGGTTTTTTCTGATTTTTGCTCATTTCACATGGAATGACCCTGCTTGAAAATATTCACCTGAGATAAAGTGAAAATTATCGAGTCGTCAATGAATTACAAATTGTAAAATACCTGTTTTTATATTTATTTTGACAGTTTGAAGATTATTTGATTATTAAATCAATGGTTTATTTAATTTGGATGTTTTAAAAAGTTGTTTCAATATATTTTTTTATTCTCTTTTTGCATTAGAGATTAAAGTATGTTAAACACAACCGTATTCATGAAAGTATCCATGCAAATTTTATCATGAAACTAGTACTGAAAAAATGCTGAACAATAAAATTTAAAAAATCATTTATGTCCAATTATTGAACGATATAAATATTCACGATTTAAAAAATGTATGCATGGCAGCGCCCTCTTTCAATGGAACCAGAGAATTGGTTTGGGAAAAACAAGTTTATTCCAGGAAAAGATTGTGTACAAGAACGGTATTGGAACCCAAAAAATGTTGCAAACTGACTGACAAGTTTTGTCAGGTTTAGTGTAGTCAAGAAAAGATATTTAAACAGAACAAAACTGTCAGATTTTATATTTGGTTCTTTGATATTTCTATTTAGAGCGGCAAAAAATTTCTGCAAAACGATAATCTAGAACTGAGAGTGAATTTTCCATGTCCTCTGTCTCCATATAATCTAGAACAATTTTTGCTCTTTCACGCTTCATCTGTAGAATAGTCACCAGTATTTTGTTTAATATAATTTTTATGTGTAACTTTCTCTCTCTTGCAACATTGTCATCTAGAGGGTTAATTCTTAACCTGATAAAGACCAATGATGATTTAGGGTTATGATTCTCACTGAATTAAAACCCGCGGTACTGCGGTGTTTGCAACGGCCTGCAGTGCTTGATCTGAGTCTCTCTAGATGACTGATGTGAACTTGATTACTGTTATTGCTCATCTGTAGTACTTGTCAATGGTTTCCTATTAACGTCTCATTGCGATTGCTACCGAAGAGTATTTGTGGCCCTGACCTGACTGAATCAATATTGGTTGTCTGTACTTTTAAAGTTACGTTAAGTAACTTTCAATGATGATGGCGCAATTTATTTTCAGAGATTATTATTAATTTTAATTATTATTTTCAGAGATTATTCATTTTAATTATATATTTTCAATGAATCGAGCCAGTAAAAAGATTCGTTTCAAAAGGCTGTTAAACGAGAACGACTCTGGCCTCCTGATATAGCTTTGATCTGGCACTGGGAATGCCTTGATCAACACGGAGGCTTCCCCGAGCAGAGACTCACCATTGCACTTCGGTGGGTTGACGTTCACTACAGCCACAAAATGTGGTTGCTTGGGATGCACAATTCTTGGTAGTGGGAATGCGTTCGCGCTCTCCCTTGCATTAAAAAAAATCCGTCAAGCGGGTGATTAGATCGTCCTATGTAGGTAGAGCTCAGATAACGAAAATCTTACGCATTTTTGAAGTAGTCCCTAAGTTGATAAAATGAGTTGACTTTGATAGTGCACATGGGGCCCCGAGGGGTCCTTAATCTCCGGTACTACACCGGTAGGAAATGATATTTTAAAATTAAATTATACGTAGAAGGGGTGAAAATGATTATGAGTTAGCTACTTTAACTAGTGGGGATTGAGCTTGGCGTACTCTTGTTATGACAACGGAGAATCCTCCGACTAAAAGAAAATTTCTAATTTGCTTTAAGAGATCGAAGATGCCCTCCAAAGGGCTGTTTGGGGATCGGTTTCCAGGGGTTTGGGACGGAATTTGCAGGGTCTGTTAGGGTCGATTTTAGTTATCCGAGTGATTTTGTTTAGTGATATTTGCATAAGTTACGTCTTTCTTAATCTTATAACGGAAGGTATTAGAAGATTTTCTATTATGATTGATTTTCTGGGGATATTTCTTGCATTACTTCCAGGATGCAATGACTTGTTTATTGGCAATTTATACATTTTGGGGTATCTTGTCGTGGGTTTGTACATTCTTTAGTGCGGTGATCATTACTGCATTTTAGGCATCTAGGGGACTTTAGGCAATTGCGGGAGCTATGACCGTTGCAGTTAAAGCACTGCATGGGTCTACTGGTGCCTCAATTTTCTAGTTAGTACTTGAATGTACTGTCATTCTATAAGGTTATAAATGTTTACATGGTTTTTTTTCAAGTTCAGTGAGAAATAATGGGTTGGGCTTTTTTGTTCTGAAGTTTTTAAGCTGGGAAACTTTATTAACTGGATATTGTTCTAGTTGGAGATCTTCAAGGATACTGTCAATATGAGTGGAGGTTGGAAGGTCTTTTATTACGATTTTTAAGGATCTCAAAAGGGGGATTCAAGCCGAATTCAGGATCGGAATTTGATTAATACCTTGAGAATGCAATGGAATCGAAATGAATCTCGATATTCTCTGCAGTCTCAATTCGATTCGATTAATTTGAATCAAGTCAGTAGAAAGATTCATTCAAAAGAGCTGTTCACTGGAAACGACTCACTTTGACCTTTTGAAACATGTAGCGCCCTCTTTTGGTAATTGTTAACACTATGCTAAATATGCTAGGAGAACGCTAAGCTAAACAAATTTTATATCCTCCACTTTTAAAGGATTGCCTTTCTACTATAAGTAGTTGAAATGCCATGCGGGTACTCATACTTACCTGGCACTGGGAATGCCTTGATCAACAAGGAGGCCTCCCCGAGCAGAGACTCACCATTGCACTTCGGTGGGTTGACGTTCGCCACATCCACAAAATGTGGTTGCTTGGGGTGCACAATTTTTGGTAGTGGGACTGCGTTCGCGCTCTCCCTTTAAATCACAATATTAGGTGTGCTTATACACCTATAGAGTGTTTCATGAAAGACTCCTAACTTTGAAAATAAGTAACTCGAAAACGGTGATATATGTGATACTGAAACCGCAAAACTTTAGTTACAAGTTGCGCCGATAGATTGCGCTGCAGGCGGCATTACCATACTAGGCTGTGCATAGTAGGCAATGCAAGACCTCGTTACATTCACATCAAAAGCGATTCAAAATGTGCACCCTTTACAGAACACACATGTCGCAAACGAAGAATGAAATTGTCAGTGACTGTAGTGTGTACCGGAAATCGATACACAAGCTTGAAAAATAGCCTCCTCCAGCTCTCGTTAGAAATTTGTAACTAAAATTTTGCGGTTTCTGTGTCAGATTTTTACGGTTTTTTAATAAACATACCACTGGTTTCATGCTTCTATCCATCACCGTTTCCGAGTTATTTATTTTCAGAGTTAGGGGTCCTTCATGAAACACCTTGTATGATCTCTTAACTTCGATGAAATTTGTGTATCAGCACATGACGAGAAGTTTATTGAGTTAGTCTGGTACATGCAGCACCAGCTTATTACTTTTCGCACTATGGTGTTTTGTTGAAGTGAAGCGGGATCTCGGTATTCCGGATCCATTTTTCGTTTTTCTTAACGATGTTTTTCTAACTTCGTTAACGATAGTTAATTTTCAAAAATAGCAAGAAACGATACAACCTCATGTGACTGACTGGGCCGTAACTAAATTCAAACTGAACGTTTTAATTCTTCAAATTTTCATGAAACGGAAAATAATTAGAAAAAAAAGGATCAAAGAAATTTGAGTACAATTTGACAGAAAATTACTCGCTACAAAAAGGGCACCAAAGCTTGCCACAAAAGTATGCGTCCATCAAAGCTGAAGTCTGTTAACCTGGCGCGCGCGATAGAGGACCTTCGGCCCAAAGGCTTCAATAAAACACCCTCATCCAATATTTCGTCAACAGGTAGCAACTAACAGTAACAGTTATAAATAACTGTTAAAATCAACGTTTTCCTAAACAGCGACTAACAGCAACAGTTAGAAATGGTAAAAAAAGAAGCAGTTGTGAAAAAAGGTTAGTATTGACATCGTTTATAATTGGAAACTAACAGCAACAAACATAGAAAATTGCTAATATTAACAGTTTCGGTACGGTTAGAAGCTAAGAGTAATAATTCATGAATAATGTAACACAGTCGTCAGTTGAACGAAGGTTTGTGTCGACTAATAGAGGGCGCTACAAAGTCCACCAAACTGAATAACCGTTAAGGAAAAATCTTGTATATTTCTGTAATAATTATTTTCCGAAGTGTCCTATTAAAATGGTCTGCAGTAAATTTATCTCAAAATGCTCAAAATACTTAGATTTATTTCTATACACAAAATTCACTTCTTTTGTATATACCACTAATTTTGTTAAATAATATTGGATAGGATGTTTTCAATACCTCCAGTCGTCAGCTTTGCGCAGAGGCAGTGTCATAGCCAATGAGGTTCTACCGAGGCGTGACTATTGCTAGTTGAAAACTTTTCCCAATACCCCGCCATGTCGACGTGAAATACCGTCGGCAGAGGCAATTTTTGGAAGCTCTTTCGGGAGCTTGTCTTTTGAAAAATAGAATTCATTTGCTTATCCACTAGATGGCGTTTACAAAGTTTCAGTGATTCATTTTTGCAAGTATGATTTTTATTCGCAAAACTAGAAATGGGCAGAACTGTCATTTCACATCGGTGATAACGCTTATTATTAACTGTTGATTACAATGGTTTTGTCAAAACTTCACGAACAATCTAAATTCTTCGTTAACGACAGTTTGGATGAAAAGAATGATTAATTTTTTCTGATATCGGGCATCAATTACATCTGCAACATTTTCGACAACTATTATTTGTAGTGACAGTCGGAACTGCTATCACAATACTAATATCTTTTTGTCAGTGTGATAGAATCCTTATATTTGAGAACAATCAGCGAATTTATAGAGACAAGGTGTCGGGTGGGACTGGGGGAAACACGTGTTCGGGAGCTTTATATACTGTAAAATCTAGCATTTCATAGTAACAGTTCTTACTGACTAAAACCGAAAAATATCTGTGGTTCTAAAATGCAATTGCGATTCTAAGCTGCGACTAAATCCAATTGGTTGGTTGTGAAGTACGCTACGAAATCACTATTATTTTGATAATACAGTAACAGGTAGAACAGTGATTCAAAAATATCGGTGGTTGAGTAGCAGTTCTGCGATTCGTTTAACATCCCTACTGAAATCAGATCTTGAGGAAATTTTTATTAACTCCTTAGATGGTGTGTTAAGCTGCACCAACGATGTGAAAATTGAAACCTGTGATTTTTCAGGGCTTTGTGATCCCTGGAGAGGGGCAAAACTGTTATTTCGCGATAACAGTGTCAACGGCTATTGTTAATTTGCAACAACAGTTCTGTTATAAATTAGCAACTAAAATTTGTTTTTTCACTTAAAAATCGACATTAACAGTTGATTTTCAAGTGTCCAAAGAAATTCATTTTTCAAGCAGGAATTTAATCTTTCTGTTGTATTTTCATAGAATATTTTAAAACCTTGCATTTTTTAAAATTCAATTTAAATTACTTCAATGCTATCTCAATAACATTTGTTTCAATAATTGTTTGGTTTTCGATAGTAGTTACTACCTGTTATTTTACATTAACACTGTTTTTTGAATCACTATTCGAATAGCAGTTTGTTAGCATCTGTTGGTGAATGGTAATAAGATTGATTCATTTTCGGTAGGACTGAATATAATCACGCATTACATTGCAACAAAATTGATGAGACACATGCGACAGAAAGCAATATCAATAAATTATATTTGATTCAATAGTCCAGATTCGAATCGCAAGTTATAAAATTCAGCAGTTTAACAGACTAAACTTATTTGAGCAGAAATGAACGCTAAATCTCAAGGTCGTTTCGGTGACGTCACGAACGTAGCCACTCCTACTGCGTGTATATCTTCCATTTCCTAATCACCACTTTAAAAATCCAACAAGGTCCAGATTTAGCAAACACAAAAATGAATCTCCAACGCACCTGAAAAAATTGACCCTCTGAGCTTCACGAGATTTACGAGTAGTGTAGTATTGCTTTTAACCAACGAACACACTTAATGGTAACTAATTAACCACATCTATTGGTTGAAAGAATTCATGGATTCTTGCAATCTTTAGAGATTCTATTGGTCCTTTCCTTAGAAATAGAATTCTTTCGAACGATTCTATAGACCCATTCTGTAGAATAGAATTTTTATTTGGCACGATTCGATTGGTCCTTTCCTTAGAGTAAATAAATCCTTTAAAAAGATTCGATTGGTCCTTTTCTTAGAATAGAATCCTCTGGAACGATTCTATTGCTTAAGAAGGTCAAAATTGGTTAGAAGTCATGCAAGGAAAACTTCAGATTGCAAGGTGGTACGAGCTTGAACACCTCAGAAGCTAAACGCAGGCATATAACGCGTACCCTGATGGGTTGATAAAATTTACTACGTGAACTCTCTGGGTCCTTTTTGGCATTATCGGGCATTGTCCTTAGTTCTGTTTGGGTCCCAAAAGCATTATTATAAGGCTTTCCCATCAATTTTTAGATCATAAGGAAACAAGAGACAAAAATCAGAGGAATCGGATTTTTCGAACGTTTTTCCACGTATTGGCAAAGTTCGCGGAAAAGACGGTTAGTGACGTGTGACGTGAAGAGCGACGCCACATCCACAAAATGTGGTTGCTTGGGGTGTACAATTTTTGGTAGTGGGACTGCGTTCGCGCTCTCCCTTTCATTCACAATATTAGAGATGCGTGTGCACTTATGATTTTGTTTACAAATCTGTATATCAGCATGTGACGAGAAGTTTAATGAGTTAGTCTGGTATATGCAGCACAAGCTGATTGCTTTTCGCACTATGGCGTTTTGTTGAAGTGTAGCGGGATCTCGGTATTCCGGATCCATTTTTCTATTCGGTTTTTCAATTTTTTCCTTTCGGGAGCAATTCTAGTCCTGCTTTTTTAGAGTCTATATTTCGGAGGAAAGTTTAATATTGAAAAATCCTACTTGGGAGGCTTGTAGATTGGTTACGTTTTCTGGACCGATCCTCTTAGCCAATCCAACACAGATGATTGACAATCGCTGGAAACAAGGAGCAAAGCCAAAAACATTTTAACGTTTCTGAGGAAGGGATGAAACAAGGGTGCCAGAATCACAATTGTCAGCTACGATTATATTTCATACGTTAGAACGAATTTATACGCTATTATATACCCAATTCAAAAATCTCTAAGATATTCATAATCTTATAGTTGTATTATCAATAAGCTAACTGCTCGCTTGTTCGTTTGTCGCTCTGTGGTCTTTTTTAGCTACATAAGGGTTTATTTGGGGATGTACGGCTTTTATAAAGTGAATTCCAAATCATTACGAATATCCATGCCACGACCAGGACTCGAACCCAGAGCCTGTTAAACCAAGGACCAGTGTGCTTTGAGTTGAATAACAAGATTTATCTTGAAAGCACATGACCATAAAAATCAAATTTAGGGGATGTTAAGCGAATCACAGAACTGCTTATTCAATCACCGATACTTTAGAATCACTGTTCTTACCTGTTACTGGAATATCAAAATAACAGTAGCAGTGATTGAGAGTATCGGTGATTTGGTAACAGTGATTGAGCTGATATTGCTTAGCTAATACCTTGGCTCATATCGATACTGCTATTGGACTGCGACCGTGATCTATGATTCGGTATCAGTGAAAACTGTGACTGAGTTTCGGTGATTTGTAGGTGTGACAGCTGTTTTATCGGTGGGCCGTGGGGTGGGGCTCTGTGACGGATTTGGGTTTCTCAAGAGCAGGGGTGTCAAACTCAATTAAAACACGGGCCATTTAATGCAACTGGTAAGATTCACGCGGCCACATCACATTTACAAATTTTCTTAAAATTATATTTTGAAGTGAGGATTCAGGAATATGGATAGGATAATTAAAACATTATGTAATTAAGTGAATTTAGGGTAATAATTTATAATATAGCTATATAATTGCTTTTATTTAAACGTTTATTTAATTTAATGTATTTATAAAATTAATTTTTTTACCGGAAATTTGCCAGCGCTTTCCTCCTACTAGTTTTCCAATATCTGGATTCAAAGACTGGAGAACAGACAATCTTCATTATGGCAGATAGATGTTTATCAGTTAATCTTAATCTGTAGGCCGTTTTATTTAATTTCATGGACGAAAATAGTTGCTCACACAAGTACGTACTTCCAAAATAGCACAAAATTTGTGAAGCAAACTTTTTAATTTCCTGGTATTTTTCACCTAAATAAGAATATATTTTGGGAATTCCTACTTCTCGATATTTGTCTTTTAAAACCAAATCATTCTGGAAATCAATTAATTCCAGTTGTATCGAAGTGGGAGCATTTTCAACTTCAAAGGAAAAAGGCCAAATAAAAAAAGAGATTTTTTTTGTAACTCTGAAATCATTAAAATGTTTATCGAATTCGTTTTTGATTTCTTCAATTTTACCACAATATTGTGAAAAGGAGCAACATTTGAACTAGAGCATCGTGGGCCACAAAAAATTACCTCGGGTGCCGCAAAATTACATCGGTCCCCGATGTAATTTTTTTGGCGGCCCGCGGGCCGCCAGTTTGACACCCCTGCTCAAGAGGATTAGGATTTTCAACCGGATGCTAAAGGAGGCTTTATGACACACCAGGTTGCCTTGCATTTGGATAAATAAATAAGCTCGACAGTTTAAAGGAAAGTTCAGAAGAAAGCGTTTTTAAAATTCGCTATTTTAAATGACAAATTGTTTTCAACTTCCTCTGATTGGTACAGATGTATTCTACGCCGCGCGGTGTGGCAGCGCGATTTTTTTTTTGGCGCACTTTTTATGTCGCCAAGGAAATCTTCCAAAATTTAATATATACTGCCATACGTATGGGTTAAATATATAAATCTTGATAAAACAACATTTTGACTAGTAAAACACTGCAAATCTGGATTAAATATAATTGCGAAACCATGACCCGTGTCTGATCGATTTGTAGCTACGACATGGCTTATCATCTCGGCGATTCCTACAAATCCAATTGTAACCATCGCTAACCGAATTCCTCACAGAAAACGTCATTGCCCCGTTCACAAGAAATTTCTTATTTAATTAATCCCGATTCCTTTATAAAACTCAAAAAAAGCTCTTTATTCGTCACATTAGGAATTCCCTCACTCCCATTAGTCTGGATGGTGTGAGGATTCATTCATGGACCCCTCAATTATCCCTCCCAAAGGCAAACTCGCCGACAGGTCGTAAAAGAGCCGGACAATACATTTCCATCTCTCTGGCGCCAAAGGCAAACTCGCCGACAGGTCGTAAAAGAGCCGGACAATACATGTCCATCTCTCTGGCGCCAGACGGTCGGGACTTGGATCG
Organism: Meta bourneti; assembly: GCA_933210815.1. Lineage (NCBI taxonomy): Eukaryota > Metazoa > Arthropoda > Arachnida > Araneae > Tetragnathidae > Meta > Meta bourneti. The sequence continues at coordinate 93,354,085 of OW119928.1, read as the reverse complement.
AAGAGGACAAAAGGGGATTCGTTCCGGAAAGAGCCCAGGTGTTTAGGAGTGCACCTGCCAGGTGATTAAGTCCACCTGCTAGGTAATCAAGCCACCTGCGCTAAGTAGCTGATCCCATTTTACGTCAGAGAGTCTCTACCGAATCAGCAACCTCAAAAATGAGCAAAGTAAAAACGAACCAATTAAAAGTAAGAACCAATCAAGAACGAACGAATCGAGAACCACCAGCGAACAAAGGCTGGGAGGTTTCAAAAGGAAAAGCAGGGAGTCGAATCGTCAGTTCTTGCTTGTGATCTCGATCGATCAGCTTAACTCAGCGACCCTTTGAGCGGTCACTCCTTAGGGAGAAAATATATTTTTTGAAGACGGTTCTCTCAACCTGAGAGGACGCGTTCTTGTAGCCTGCGTAGGCTGCCCATCTCGAGTCTTGTTTGTTTCCCGAGCTAGCGTCTTAGCTCAGTGACCCTTTGAGCGGTCAACCCCATTAAGGAGCTCTTAATAATTTGGAAGACGGTTCTCTCACCCTGAGAGGACGCGTTCTTGTAGCCTGGCGTAGGCTGCCTATCTCGAGTTCCTGCTTATTTCTCGTTCGAGACTTGAACCAGCGACCCCAGCGGAGCCGTGCCTGTCTTGTGCCGATCCGACGACCCCAGCGGAGCCGTGCTGTCTTGTACTGACCCGACGACCCCAGTGGAGCCGATCCCTGATTGTGCCGAACCGACGACCTGCGGAGAGTTCGGTACCGACTTCTCGTCCGGCAGTGAACCTGCCTTGTCCCGTCGTCCAGTGAGGATCCAGTGCTGATCTTGTGAAATCGTCACCCGACGAGTAGAGTTTCATCTAGAGACTGTTGAGATACCTTTCTCCAACTCAGAGACTTTCGTACGTCCTGAGATTTCGACACCCTGTCGCATCCAGTTAGCAGAGGCATAGAAATTCGTGAAAGTGTCGTGTAAATAGATTCTAATATAGTCAAGAAATTGTTTTAAATAAAATTATCGTTTGTTATTTAAGCCAGACTGTTCTCTGTAGATTTGAATCTACCACGCTACCCAGAGAATCACTACAGTCTACTTAAATTATTGGTGGCAGCAGGTGGGATTGTTAGCCATTAAATAAAAAATTGGCAACCACACCTTTTGCGTAGTAAGCCCACCCAGGATTTATTACGTGAGGACATCCAGTCCAGAGGCAAACTCAAGAAGAGTTGTGAAGTGAGAAAAAGCAGAACCATCCAGAACTGCTACAACGTGAAGGACATCCTGTCCAGTGTTGAAGAAAAGTGCTAGTGTGCCAGTGGAAGAAAAAAAAACGAACGCCCGTCTGACATCCCAACAGAGGCAGAGCAGAGACCTGCCGAAAAAGCAGAGCCAGTCGTCAGACAAGGTAAGCTTGTCATTTCTTTAGAGGCAATTTAATAGATTATTGTTTTAAATTGTTGAGAAAAAAAACTGTTGTGAAAAGTGTTTAAATTTTTAAATTGATTTAATTGTGGAATCCATTCTAAAGAAATTCTGATTACTAGTGTAGAACCATGGCGTTTTTTACTAAGCAGAAAAAGGTAGACTTGCAGAAATTAGCATACGAGTTTAATGTTGAGTTTGGTTCCGAAGATCGAATCATCGATCTAGCAAGGAAAATACAGGAATGCAATCATTTTAGCGAGGAAAGCGCTAAGGATATGATAGTTAATATCATAGAAGAGAGGAAATTGGCTGAGGCGGAGGCTAGGGAAGAGGAAAAATTAGCTAAGGAAGAGGAAAAATTAGCTGCGGAAAGGGCTTTCGAACTAGAGAAGCTAAGATTACAACAATCGGGAGAAGTAAATAGTTTAAGTTCGTCTAGCCATGATAGCGGGAAACCGTCTAAAAACATTAAATCAGTCATGCAAAAGTTTGATGCTGACAAAATAGATATGGCCTTGTTCTTAACGCTTTTTGAACGCCAGAGTAGAAAATTAAAAATCGAGTATGACGAATTGGTCTCACAGCTGCTTAGTCTGTTGCCGATTGAAATCGCGGAGATTATTATTCGTGAACCCGAGGAATTGAGTGATGATTATGATCATGTAAAGTCCGTACTTCTCGCTAGATTCAAGCTTAGCGCAGAATCCTTTAGATGCAAATTTCAAACGCATCAGAGACAAAATGGCTCTTTATGGAAGGACATGATCTTCGAACTAAGAAGCTATCTAGAAGGGTGGCTTAGCGGAATCCAAGTTGAGGATTTTGATTCTCTTAAGAATCTGATGATCGCTGATCAAATGAAAAGAAGGGTACCGGCCGACATAAAGGACCACTTTATTGATCAATGGGGCGAGTTGACCGAACCGAGCGCATTGGCTGAGAAGCTAGACGCGTACGAGTCAACCCGTCGAGTCAAGAAACAGGTGTTCTCCAAACTACCGGAGAAAAGGGCTCTCGACCGCCCAAAACCTATTGAAAAGCCGAAGCAGGGAAAGAAATTCGGGGGGGAGAAAAATCACGGAAAGGACTGGAGATCGGGAAGTAAGGGAACCAACACAGAATGGCGGACAAGGGAATTTGAGAAACGTAGTGGCCCCGTTTGTTTTAATTGTAACTTACCTGGTCATATACGCCCTCAATGCCCCGAGTTAAAGAAAGTAGCGGAACCCTTAAATAATCTTGCTACGAGCGCAAATTTTGCTCCCTCATTTGAGCCTTATTTAAGCAAGGCCAAAATAAATGATGTTGACATGGTATTGCTGCGTGATTCAGGAACAACCATTGACCTGGGACCCCTAGACTTGGTGAAACCTGAGGATTTTACAGGCGAGCACATTTGGGTTAAGCAACCTCTGGACAACCACTTCAAGTGCCTACCTTTGGCAAGAATTAAAATCGAAAGTCCAGAACTCGGCGTAATTAGGACTAAGGCAGCAATTGTAGGTAAATCCGTCGAAATGCGACATTACCTCTTAGGAAATTCCACCCAGGAATTAATTGAATCGCAGAGAGTAAAACCAGAACTGGTAAACGCGATTATGACTAGGAGTCAAAGCAAACGTCTGAGCCCTGAACAGACTGTAGTTGAGGAAAGCCAGACAGAAATAGATCCACTTGAGGTAACGGAACCTGAAAATGAACTAGAGGACGAAAATTTGGGGATAGAGTTACCACTCTTACAGGAAAATTCGGAAATCGAATTAGTAGGCATTCACGCTGAAACTTTTGCCAAGGAACAGCAGAATTGTCCCGAACTCAAATCTATTTGGGATAAGGTCAGGCAAAATAAAACGAGTGAGTTCGTGATTGAAAAAGAGCTACTCTTTAGGCAGTCTAAGGATCATCGAGGCGAAGAGCGGAGGCAGCTATTAATACCCGCTATATATAAAAATAAAATTTTAAGCCTTTGTCATGATGGGTTCGGATCCCACATGGGCAATACGAAAACTAAAGATAAGCTGTTGCGCTATTATTTCTGACCCCAGTGTATTAAGGAGATCGAGGAATATGTGAAATCGTGCGATGCTTGTCAGAAAGTCGGGAAATCCTCGGAACAAAAGAGAGCGCCCCTTAAGTTAGTGCCCGTGATCACCGAAGTGTTCGCGAAGATGAATATAGACATTGTGGGTCCCTTGCCAATATCACCGAAAGGGAACAAATATCTCCTGACGGCTATTTGCCTTGCTTCCAAATACCCGGAAGCTATTCCTTTATCAGCAGTGAACTCAGAAACCGTCACTGATGCCTTGCTTGCTATCTTTGGTAGAATAGGTTTCCCCAAAGAACTACAACTGGACAATGCTACGTATTTCACTAGCAACCTTGCGTAGTTCGATCTATCATCCACAAACGAACCCGGTGGAACGGTTCCACCGGACCCTAAAGAGACTTTTGAAAGCGATGTGCCTGGAGCTAAAAGAAAATTGGGAGGACGTACTTCCATCGGCTCTCTTGGCTTTGCGGAACGTAACCCATGCGTCAACCGGTTTTAGCCCCGCAGAGCTAATTTACGGGAAGAATTTGAGAATGCCCGAATCCATTTTATTTGACAAATGGTGCCAAAGTCCCCCATGTGAAGACATTGTCACGGAGTACGTATTCCAGTTGATAAATCGATTGCGACGGTGTCAACAGGTAGCCACCGCAACCGAAACGGACGCAAAAGTTAAAAGGAAGTCGTACTACGACAAAGGATCGGTGAAGCGCGAGTTTAAAGTAGGCGATCGCGTCTTAGTATTGTCATCTTGCCAACAAACAAAATTCGCCGTAAAATGGGTTGGTCCGGGAACTATAGAGAAACAGCTTTCGGAGACCAATTACGTTGTTAAGATGCCAGGGAAGGTAGAGAAGGTACGAGTGTACCACATTAACTTATTAAAGCCATACCACCAGCGGATGGAAAGCGTAAATGTTTTGATGAGCGAAGTATTCTCTCACGACACCGTAGAATCTGATTTGGATATTCAGTATCCTATCGCAGATCCGAATATTTTTGATTTCGGAGAGGTAGTGAAAAACAGTAAATTGGAAGAGCGATGCACGCAGGATCAAATCAATGAACTTGGGAAATTGTTAAAATCCCATAGGCAATTATTTTCAAATGATCCCGGTAGGACGAATCTTATCGAACATGATATCGATTTAATTCGTGACAAACCCATTAGATCGAAACCCTACCGCACCTCTCCTAGACAAACGGAAATCCTCAAGTCAGAAATTAAGAGGATGTTGGATTTAAAAATCATTGAGATCGGGGAGTCCGATTACACTTCCCCCATGATTTTAGTAGAGAGTCCAGGACGTGACCCTCGCCCTTGTGTCGATTATCGTCGATTAAATTCCATCATTAGGACGGAATATTATCCACTGCCTAATATGGACGAGCGAATCGAACAAGTGGCAGCCGCAAAATATATAACGGTCATAGATCTGACCAAGGGATATTGGCAGATACCCTTGAGTCTTAAGGCACAAAGATTGGCCGCTTTCGTGACTCCATTCGGGTCATATAGACCACTAGTTCTTCCGTTCGGACTAGTAAACGCGCCATATTGCTTCTCAAAATTCATGGCTCAACTCTTACAAGGTTTAGATGAATTTTGTGTACCCTACTTAGACGATGTAGCTATATTTTCGCAAACTTGGGAGGAACACATCAAACACCTCGATGTGGTTCTTAAGAAAATCACGTATGCGAAATTAACAATTAAACCTGCCAAATGCAAGTTCGCACAGAGCAGTGTCAAATATTTGGGACATATGGTAGGGAGTGGATGTAGAACTCCGACTGAGGCGAAAATCCAAGCGGTAGTTGATTTCCCCACACCCAGGAATAAAACACAGATCAGACAATTTTTAGGTTTGAGTGGATATTACGCCCGGTATATCCAAAATTATGCCATAATAGCCGAGCCATTAACGAGGGCATTAAAAGGAAAGAATAGAAGGGAGGAGGTAGAGTGGTCCACGGAATGCGACTCAGCTTTCCGAGAGCTGAAAACGAAACTCACTGAGAAGCCGGTGTTGTACGCCCCAGACTTCTCAAAGGAATTTATCCTCCAAACTGACGCTTCCAACCAAGGAATCGGGGTAATCATGGCACAAAAAGGGCCAGATAAAGTTGATCACCCGATATTATATTTAAGCCGGAAGTTTACCGACACAGAAAAGAAATTCTGCACTACCGAAAAAGAATGCGCAGGCATTATTTACGCAATTAAAAAGCTGCGGCATTACTTGGACGGACAACGCTTCACTATTGAAACGGACCACAATCCGTTAGTATTTTTAAAGAATAACTCCGGGAATAACCCGAGATTGATGAGGTGGGCGTTGGCTTTACAGCCCTTCAATTACCAGATCATCCATAGGGCTGGGAAGGACAACCAACATGCAGATTGTCTGAGCAGAATGCTGTCGGAAAATTAAATCGTACCAAAAGTACCGATTTAAATTGTACATAAACCCCAGTATTTGATTGAACTTATGTGATAAAATATAATTGTATCACAAGAGTAGGATGTAAGAGTATTGTAAATAGTAGATGTAACTTGAAATTTAAGTGTTGAAATCATGTTAAAATTTTGTATATAAATTCTTAAAATTGTTGCCTCTAATGATGTGTCGAGTTGCCATGTCTAACCCTTGCCTTATAGATTTTGCCATACCACAAAATCTTTCTTAGGGGGGAGGGGTTGTGAGGATTCATTGATGGACCCCTCAATTATCCCTCCCAAAGGCAAACTCGCCGACAGGTCGTAAAAGAGCCGGACAATACATTTCCATCTCTCTGGCGCCAGACGGTCGGGACTTGGATCGAAGAGGACAAAAGGGGATTCGTTCCGAAAAGAGCCCAGGTGTTTAGGAGTGCACCTGCCAGGTGATTAAGTCCACCTGCTAGGTAATCAAGCCACCTGCGCTAAGTAGCTGATCCCATTTTACGTCAGAGAGTCTCTACCGAATCAGCAACCTCAAAAATGAGCAAAGTAAAAACGAACCAATTAAAAGTAAGAACCACTCAAGAACGAACGAATCGAGAACCACCAGCGAACAAAGGCTGGGAGGTTTCAAAAGGAAAAGCAGGGAGTCGAATCGTCAGTTCTTGCTTGTGATCTCGATCGATCAGCTTAACTCAGCGACCCTTTGAGCGGTCACTCCTTAGGGAGAAAATATATTTTTTGAAGACGGTTCTCTCAACCTGAGAGGACGCGTTCTTGTAGCCGGCGTAGGCTGTCCATCTCGAGTCTTGTTTGTTTCCCGAGCTAGCGTCTTAGCTCAGTGACCCTTTGAGCGGTCAACCCCATTAAGGAGCTCTTAATAATTTGGAAGACGGTTCTCTCACCCTGAGAGGACGCGTTCTTGTAGCCTGGCGTAGGCTGCCTATCTCGAGTTCCTGCTTATTTCTCGTTCGAGACTTGAACCAGCGACCCCAGCGGAGCCGTGCCTGTCTTGTGCCGATCCGACGACCCCAGCGGAGCCGTGCTGTCTTGTACTGACCCGACGACCCCAGTGGAGCCGATCCCTGATTGTGCCGAACCGACGACCTGCGGAGAGTTCGGTACCGACTTCTCGTCCGGCAGTGAACCTGCCTTGTCCCGTCGTCCAGTGAGGATCCAGTGCTGATCTTGTGAAATCGTCACCCGACGAGTAGAGTTTCATCTAGAGACTGTTGAGATACCTTTCTCCAACTCAGAGACTTTCGTACGTCCTGAGATTTCGACACCCTGTCGCATCCAGTTAGCAGAGGCATAGAAATTCGTGAAAGTGTCGTGTAAATAGATTCTAATATAGTCAAGAAATTGTTTTAAATAAAATTATCGTTTGTTATTTAAGCCAGACTGTTCTCTGTAGATTTGAATCTACCACGCTACCCAGAGAATCACTACAATGGGTTACCATCACCCGGCATTAGTCGCTTAAAAGTGCGCCCAAAAACGCGCCAAGAGTCGTTGCTACACCGCGCGGCCTAGAATACATCTGTACCCTCTGATTATTTATTAAGTTGGATTTTTATAAAGAACACATGAACTAGAGATTTTTTGATTTTGTTAAAACAAAAATTTTCTTTGCAACCTCTTGTAAATTGTTTTTAATTCTAAAAAAAAAATGAATTATGTGTGTAAAAGTAGGTACTTCTGAAAGACTAAATTGAATGAGTCTAAATCAGGGGGGGGGGGGGTATTTTAATTAACGTCACACTGGAGCAACACAACGGGCTATTGGTGACGGTCCGGGATCAATCCCAAAGGGAAAGATCCGAGGACAACACCACGTAATTTTGAACCACGGTCAGATGACGAGGCAACACCTGAGCTGGCACCCCACTCTCCAAACTTCCACACCACGCCAACGTGAGGACATTTGAGGCCACGACAGATTTAACGTGCACCAGCCCCCTTTGTACACGACGGTGTTTGGCTGGATTCGAACTCGCAACCCTTCGGTTGCAAGTCCGTTACTCTTCCAACCGGGCCACCGCGGCCCTTGTCTAAATCAGGAGATGATTATTTGATTTCGCAAGGTGAATATAATAAGAACATGGCTGCATGCTGATTTTTTTATACTGAGAAATTTCTTTTCTGTAAGATAATTTCCCACTCTTCAATTATACCTACATACAGTGTTGCTTTAGAATTCAAAGATGAATTATGGGTATTAACAAAGGGAAGAAAGAGTTTTAAAAGTGTGTGAAAGTAATGTGATTGAAATGCAGTTATAATAATAATTATTTAAAAAATTATAATAATTTAAAAAATTCGTCATTTTTCATATGAACACACAAAATATGCTTTCCATGGTAACAAAATTATTTAAGAGAGCTCTAATCACGGATGTAACTAGGATGTGGCAGATGGAGCATGTGCCCAAGGCGCCGGATTGGGGGAGCTAAACTGGCCAGTATTTTTTTACTATAAATATTTACGTTTGTTCAAAAATGAAGAGAGGGGGGCCAAGGCGAGTTCTTGCCACGGGTGGAAACTAGCCTAGTTAAGTCCCTGGCTCTAATGAGCAATTTACTCTCTTGTCCATTTTACATTCTGAATCCGAATCTGCGTTTTGTCATATATTTCTTGAATACGTAATTTTTACTGTGCATTTCTTCATCGTCTTTTGAGTTTCTGCCTTTAAAGTTCGTCTCTTAAGACGAAGCAGTTTCAGTGGAAGGATCAACACAATGATGTTTATAGCGGTAATGAATGCATTCTGAAATATCGTAATGCAAGTACAAAAAAGTATGACTGAATGTTTGATTTTAAAGTGTATAATTTGTTTCTATTATAAAATTGATTCTCTTGAATGCCTTGTCAGACTATGTGTTTTCAAACAAATATAAATGTCACTCGTTAGAATATTTCCTGTTTTTAGAAATAAATAATATACTTTCACTCAGATTATCAATTTTGGAGTACTAAAGATAATCTCTCCCTCCATTGTCTTCGAGATTGATCCCGAACCGTCGCCATTAGCCCGTTGTGTTACCCCAGTGTGATGTAAATTAACTACCTACCCTCCATATTTTAATTAATCTATATATATAAAATAGGATGTGTGTGTGTATGTGTGTGTGTGGGTATATTTTCTATACAAATCTACACCGTTTGACCAATCCACACCAAATTTGGTACACTTATACTTTAGAACACTGCGGTCAGCATAGGCTAACTCTCAACCCCCGTTCTATTGGCCCTGGGGGCTAAAAACTATTCGAAATCGCCATAGAAATAACATTGAGCATAGATTGATTGCTTTAGGCAGCGATGGTTGCTTTACCAGTGTTGACCGAAAAACAATTTTTTCCGAAACAAATTAAATTACAGTATTTATGTTTGAACTGACTTTTTAGTTCTTCCCATGATGTAAATAAATTATAGATATTTTATTGATGAAGGGGGAAAGAATATTTTAAAATTTTTATGTTTGCAAGGAAATTCAAGGAAAGGTTTTCAGGAGTTCAAGGATTATTTTCAAGGAAAGTTGGTGTATATTTCGACCAACTTTCCTTAAATAATTTATTGAATACGTAATGATTTGTAGAATTCTGTTTCACGAGGCTTTTTAGGTAAGGCGTGTAACTTATTTTAAAATGTCCGGAATAGATACATGTGAATCCTCCGTTGAAAGCAGTGATTTTCTTTCTGAAAAATTCTTTAAAATCGACCTTCTGCTTTTTGAAAAAATTTTATCTATTCAGTTTAATTTGTCTACACCGATTATATTTATTTCTAACCCAAGCACCGTTATTCCGAAAAGCACAAACGAAAAACTCATTGATCATGAAAGCGTAATTTTGCTACTCGGTATCTGGCAGCACCAGAATTAATGTTTACTTTTTTTTATAAAACTTTGTAGAACTTTCTAGAAAGTTGGGGAAACGGAAAATTCCTTGGACTCAAGGTGGAGGACATTCCAGCACCCACTCGATTCTTAGCTGGTCGTATTTAAAGGAAGCTAACTCGGTAAGTCTTCCAGTTTATCATCTTTCAGTGAATCTGGCAGTTTTATTTCGCTCTTTTGATTGTATAAGTGTTTCCTACTTTATTCGCGACAGTGATAGTGTACATTTTGGATTTATATTTCTAAACGGATGTAAATACTACATAATTTTATAGTCGTTTTTTTCGTTAATTTTAGCTTTTTTTGTATTCTATAATAGATTTCAATGCTCAGTGAGAATGCTTTTTCTTAATTTTCTAAATATGTTTAATGGGATCAGAATTAATGCTTTTTTTACACCAGAATAAAAGTTTATTTTTTAGCATGATTTAGAATTCTGTGTTTGAGTATTTTGAGTGACAGCTTTTAAGTAAGGCATTAATAATTTTTATTTGTTTTAAAAGTTTGATATTCCTAAACTGGTGTAAGTACTTCGCAATTTTAAATTTGTTTTACCATTTAGTTTATATTAGCTTTTTATTTTTACTGTATCCTATAATAGATTTCATTACTCAGTGAGGGTGTGCCTTTTGCTTATTTTATGAAATAGCATTCCTTTGTATTCTTCTACAGATTTCTTTGCTGTAGCAATGCTTCCAAGGAAGCGGAAGGCGATCGGCCAAGTGCAGTCAACTGCTAAGATGATGAAAGATGAGCGTAGTCAAGAAACTTCCGAGGAGAGGAATAGAAGACTTGCGATTGCGAGAGCTACAACATCTAGAGCAACAGAGACGGCACAGCAGCGTGAGTCCCGACTTCAGGATAAGAGGGATAGTGCTACTACATTTAGAGCAACAGAGACAGCACAGGAGCGTGAGGCCCGACTACAGGATAAGAGAGATAGAGCTACTACATCTAGAGCAATAGATACGGCACAGCAGCGTGAGGCCCGACTGCAAGATAAGAGAGATAGAGCCAAACGATCACGGACTGCGCACCATTTTAGCTTAGCATTGGAAGAATTCCACTACGATTCACATAAAGACTACTCGCTGCATACAAGTATTACCATCGGGAAAATGGAAATGGTTTGTAGTTACTGTCAAGCCAAAAAGTTTAAATCAGTCTACTGGTATTTGCTGTAAAAATGGAAAAGTTAAACTCTGCCAACTGGAACCTCCACCACAAGAATTTTTGACTTACACATCAGGAGACACGTCAGAGTCGAAGCATTTTCTTAGTAATATCAGAAAATACAACTCATGTTTCCAAATGACATCATTCGGCACCACATCAGTTGTTGGACAGCCCGGATTTCCGTCGACATTCAAGGTGCAAGGGCAGATTTACCATAGAGCGGGATCGTTGCTTCCGCTGCCAGATCAACCACCAAAATTTCTACAACTATATTTTATTCAAAACGAACAAATGGAAACTGGTCAGAGGTGCGCCTACTTCTCGGGAACAAGACGTCAGATTGTGTTAAACTTACAGAGGATGTTTCATGAGCACAATAATCTTATTAAAACGTTTGAAACAGCATTGGAACGTATGCCAACAGATGAATATAAAGTAGTCATAAGAGCAGACCAAAGACCAGCAGGCGAACACGAGCGGCGCTTTAACTCTCCTCAAGCAGTTCAAGTTGCTGTGGTGATATCAGGAGATGAGTTTCATCAACAGGATATCGTTATTGAAAGACGAGGGGAATCATTGCAGCGCATTTCGGAAACACATCGATCTTATGATGCTCTGCAATACCCAGTGATATTCCCCCATGGTGAAGATGGATATCATTTTAATCTGAGGCAGATCAACCCAAGAACAGGTGAAAAAACCAGCAAGAAAGTTTCAGCGATGGATTTCAATGCGTACAGATTAATGGTTCGAGATACTGAGCAGAACCACGTATTGAACTGCAGGCAATTGTTTCATCAGTTCATCGTCTATATGTACGCAAAAGTCGAGAGTGAGCGTCTCCTTTACATTCGTCTAAATCAACGTAAACTGAAAGTTGATATATTCACCTGAGAGATGCTGTGTCAGATGACGGGAACGTTGAAAACCTCGGTGCCTTAGTCGTACTACCAGCTACATTTACAGGCAGTCCCAGACACATGCACGAATACACGCAAGATGCTATGACGTACGTGAGGACGTACGAGAGACCAGACTTATTTATCACCTTCACCTGCAATCCGACTTGGACGGAGGTCAAGGAGGTTCTTACCAATGGTCAATTACCCAGTGAGCGCCACGACTTGATTGCGAGAGTATTTAAACAGAAGCAGTTGAAACTGCACTTTGCGCATCTTTCGTTTTTAGAATTCTGCATTTTTTCGTCGGAATTTCGTTTCTGTTTGTCTTTATGTCTTAATCTTTTACATATTGCAATATATTCAGGAATTAAATGTATATATTTGCGTCCGAAATATATTGTAGAAGCTATGAAAAAGTTAAAACGTATCTTCCGTGCAACTTAAATGATTGCATTTTTCTGTTGAAGAAAAGTGCTTATTCTAATTCACTTTTCAAGCAACATTTAACCATTTCAACCCGAACAACGCCGGGTAATTCAGCTAGTAGTTTATAAAAATTGCATGATTTATGAATTAAACTATGGGACAGAAAATGTCGAAACAAGTCAAAAGTTACTGGATTGTTCCCATTAAGGTTTGACTTGTTTATAACAATTTGGAAAATATAACAGGAAAGTAACTTGAGAATAAGTGAGAAACAAGATAAAAAGTAGGTAGTAGGTGGATGTACGATTTGAAATCAACTCCTGAAGATGTCTGCATAAATCGAAGCTCAACCGAGTAGAGTACTGTCACTGGTTCAAGATATTTTTTCGTTTTGTTCCCAAGCCTGATTTTTCTCACGATACTAACAGAACCGGTTGTAATTTATATTTAACTATCAGAACACACACAAGTCCGGATCATTTATAGTAGAGCAATCAATCACTCTGTGGGACGGCAAGTTAAAGCTCCTCTAAACAGGGGAATCAGTGTTTTCTACACGATTCACACTTCCTAGGGTTTGCAATTAAAGATCTACATTTTACAATTGCTCAAAAATCAATACTTGAAGAGTGTATTGATTCACAAATGAGACCATGAGAACATGTCAGTTACTTAAACTACAATTTCAAAATCTTAAACATTCCGGTTTCTGTGCATTATAATTTGTAGGGGTTTTGGAAGAACCAAAAGTATGAAAATTTTGTTAAATCTAGAGAGCAAATTTACTCTTTTTATTTATGCCTTACTTAATTTCTTTAATAAGTTGAATAAACACCTCCACAATGAGGTTAATGTAAAAGTTGCCATAGTATTTTATTCGTTAATTTCCATTTATGTATATTTTCAGACATTTCCTAAGTTCATTACGTTATGCTGTTTCATGTTGCTCTTTTTTATTAATTTGTGCATGGACATGGCCGACGAACATATTTACTACAAATGGCTGACGAGACCTTTAGATAAAAAATACATTTCAACGGAATTGCAAAAACCTTTTGAGGGTGGCAAAATACCATTTTTATCTTTTTACTATTTCATTTATTTTTTCAATAACTGACAGGGACAGGAAGACGGGCACAAATATCATGGGTTCCACTATTACGAATGATGACGTCATAGCGTGTGTCAGCCCTAATAAAATGGAGAATTTGGATAGTATTTGTTTTCGTTAACCTATATTGTTCACCAACATCAAATCGAAAAACTATAAAAGGACATGTTACTAGAACAGGTGCACCAAAACCGTATTTTGTTTGCAATATTCATAAGAATGTGATTAACTCTGGTGTTTAAAGGTTGATATATTAAGTTTAAATATTAAAAGTTGGATTAAAAGTCTCAAAACAGGAAAATATTGTGGTTAAATAAACATTTTTCACGATGTTCCAGCAAAATAGAAAATGTTTCTTTTCAAATTTTACTTTTACTGGGAATTAGCTTAGTCGCTTTTGCTAGAAATTAGATTATAGCAATGGCATCGTTAGGTTCTTTTTCCGCTAGAGTGTTCATGAAATAAAATTTTGAAATCTTCCCTCCTGTTTATAAAAGAGTACCCTTTTCCATTTCAACCAGCACTAATGAGCTCTCTGCCCAACAGCGAGAGAAGTACATCCTTAAATATTTCTATCGATGTTGTAAGTTGAGTCCTTTCCAATTCTGTGACTGGAAAAAGTGAGAAATATATCGTTCTTTTTGTCACCAGGGAACTCCACATTTTCATACTCATAATTCAGAAACGGCTTGAAATATGGCTTTCGAGATTAAATTTTGATATAAATTCTAAATTTTACACAAAAATTGGGTGTTTGTATGCAATTTAATATGAAGACAATCTCTTATACAAATTTTATGCGTATGAATTTATAAGTGACTAGCTGAATTACCCGGCGTTGCTCGGGTTGAAATGGTTAAATGTTGCTTGAAAATTGAATTAGAATAAGCACTTTTCTTTCACAGAAAAATGCTATCATTTAAGTTGTACGGAAAATACGTTTTAACTTTTTCATAGCTTCTACAATATACTTCGGACGCAAATACATACATTTAATTCCTGAATATATTGCAATATGTAAAGACATAAAGACAAACAGAAACGAAATTCCGACTAAAAATGCAGAATTCTAAAAAACGAAAGATGCGCAAAGTGCAGTTTCAACTGCTTCTGTTTAAATACTCTCGCAATCAAGCCGTGGCGCTCACTGGGTAATTGACCATTGGTAAGAACCTCCTTGATCTCCGTCCAAGTGGGATTGCAGGTGAAGGTGATAAATAAGTCTGGTCTCCCTTACGTCCTCACGTACGTCATAGCATCTTGCGTGTATTCGTGCATGTGTCTGGGACTGCTTGTAAATGTAGCTGGTAGTACGACTAAGGCATCGAGGTTTTCAACGTTCCCGTCATTTGACCCAGCATCTCTCAGGTGAATATATCAACTTTCAGTTTACGTTGATTTAGACGAATGTAAAGGAGACGCTCACTCTCGACTTTTGCGTACATATAGACGATGAACTGATGAAACAATTGCCTGCAGTTCAATACGTGGTTCTGCTCTGTATCTCGAACCATTAATCTGTACGCATTGAAATCCATCGCTGAAAATTTCTTGCTGGTTTTTTCACCTGTTCTTGGGTTGATCTGCCTCAGATTAAAATGATATCCATCTTCACCATGGGGGAATATCACTGGGTATTGCAGAGCATCATAAGATCGATGTGTTTCCGAAATGCGCTGCAATGATTCCCCTCGTCTTTCAATAACGATATCCCGTTGATGAAACTCATCTCCTGATATCACCACAGCAACTTGAACTGCTTGAGGAGAGTTAAAGCGCCGCTCGTGTTCGCCTGCTGGACTTCGGTCTGCTCTTATGACTACTTTATATTCATCTGTTGGCATACGTTCCAATGCTGTTTCAAACGTTTTAATAAGATTATTGTGCTCATGAAACATCCTCTGTAAGTTTAACACAATCTGACGTCTTGTTCCCGAGAAGTAGGCGCACCTCTGACCAGTTTCCATTTGTTCGTTTTGAATAAAATATAGTTGTAGAAATTTTGGTGGTTGATCTGGCAGCGGAAGCAACGATCCCGCTCTATGGTAAATCTGCCCTTGCACCTTGAATGTCGACGGAAATCCGGGCTGTCCAACAACTGATGTGGTGCCGAATGATGTCATTTGGAAACATGAGTTGTATTTTCTGATATTACTAAGAAAATGCTTCGACTCTGACGTGTCTCCTGATGTGTAAGTCAAAAATTCTTGTGGTGGAGGTTCCAGTTGGCAGAGTTTAACTTTTCCATTTTTACAGCAAATACCAGTAGACTGATTTAAACTTTTTGGCTTGACAGTAACTACAAACCATTTCCATTTTCCCGATGGTAATACTTGTATGCAGCGAGTAGTCTTTATGTGAATCGTAGTGGAATTCTTCCAATGCTAAGCTAAAATGGTGCGCAGTCCGTGATCGTTTGGCTCTATCTCTCTTATCTTGCAGTCGGGCCTCACGCTGCTGTGCCGTATCTATTGCTCTAGATGTAGTAGCTCTATCTCTCTTATCCTGTAGTCGGGCCTCACGCTCCTGTGCTGTCTCTGTTGCTCTAAATGTAGTAGCACTATCCCTCTTATCCTGAAGTCGGGACTCACGCTGCTGTGCCGTCTCTGTTGCTATAGATGTAGTAGCTCTCTTTCATATCCTGTAGTCAGGCCTCACGCTTCTGTGCCGTCTCTGTTGCTCTAGATGTTGTAGCTCTCTCGCAATCGCAAGTCTTCTATTCCTCTCCTCGGAAGTTTCTTGGCTACGCTCATCTTTCATCATCTTAGCCGTTGACTGCACTTTGCCGATCGCCTTCCGCTTCCTTGGAGGCATTGCTACAGCAAAGAAATCTGTAAAAGAATACAAAGAAATGCTATTTCATAAAATAAGCAAAAGGCACACTCTCACTGAGCAATGAAAACTATTATAGAATACAATAAAAATAAAAGGCTAATATAAACTGAATGGCAAAAAAAATTTTAAATTGCGAAGTACTTACATCAGCTTAGGAATATCAAATTTTTAACACAAAGAAAAAATATTAATGCCTTACTTAAAAGCTGTCAATCAAAATACTCAAACACAGAATTCTAAATCATACTAAAAAATAAACTTTTATTCTGGTGTAAAAAAGCATTAATTCTGATTCCATTAAACTTATTTAAAAAATTAAACAAAAGGCACACTTTCACTGAGCAATGAAATCTATTATAGAATACAAAAAAAGCTAAAATTAACGAAAAAACCGAATTTAAAATTATGTAGTACTTATATCAGTTTAGAAATATTAATCCAAAATGTACACTATCGCTGTCGCGAATAAAGTAGGGAACACTTATACAATCAAAAGAGCGAAATAAAACTGCCAGATTCACTGAAAGATGATAAACTGGAAGACTTACCGAGTTTGCTTCCTTTAAATACGACCAGCTAAGAATCGAGAGGGTGTTGGAATGTTCTCCACCATGAGTCCAAGGAAGTTTCAGTTTCCCCAACTTTCTAGAAAGTTCTACAAAGTTTTATAAAAAAAGTAAACATTAATTCTGGTGCTGCCAGATACCGAGTAGAAAAATTACGCTTTTATGATCAATGAGTTTTTCGTTTGTGCTTTTCGGAATAACGGTGCTTGGTTTAGAAATAAATGTAATCGGTGTAGACAAATTAAACTGAACAGATAAAATTTTTTCAAAAAGCAGAAGGTCGATTTTACAAAAATTTTCAGAAAGAAAATCACTGCTTTCAACGGAGGATTCACATGTATCTATTCCGGACATTTTAAATAAGTTACACGCCTTACCTAAAAAGCTTGTGAAACATAATTCTACAAATCATTACGTATTCAATAAATTATTTAAGGAAAGTTGGTCGAAATATGCACCAACTTTCCTTGAAAATAATCCTTGAACTCCTGAAAACCTTTCCTTGAATTTCCTTGAAAACAAATATTTTAAAATATTCTTTTCCCCTTCATCAATAAAATATCTATAATTTATTTACATCATGGGAAGAACTAAAAAGTCAGTTCAAACATAAATATTGTAATTTAATTTGTTTCGGAAAAAATTGTTTTTCGGTCAACACTGGTAAAGCAACCATCGCTGCCTAAAGCAATCAATCTATGCTCAATGTTATTTCTATGGCTATTTCGAATAGTTTTTAGCCCCCAGGGCCAATAGAACTGGGGTTAAGAGTTAGCCTATGCTGACCGCAGTGTTCTAAAGTATAAGTGTACCAAATTTGGTGTGGATTGGTCAAACGGTGTAGATTTGTATAGAAAATATACATACATACATACACACACACATCCTATTTTATATATATAGATAGAAACCAATATTAGGTTTGGCAAAAGAAATTGTTAACTTTAGATTGGAGTGTAATAAATACAAATGGATTCCGATGTTACCAGAGATTTTGAAAAATTATTTAATGTTTTGCAACAGTTGCTCCTTGTGTGTGTGTGAATATTCAAGTACCTCCAGATTATCAAATGTAAGGAAATTGCCTTGTTACGCATACGGTGTAAAATGTTTTTCAACTAACCAATGTTTTAGATAAGAGTAATTTATTTAAATGCTTTTTAAGAGAAAAATATAGATATGCTAATTATTTATTTAATAATTAAAATTCAATCATTTTCATTCA
Source organism: Meta bourneti (assembly GCA_933210815.1). Taxonomy (NCBI): domain Eukaryota; kingdom Metazoa; phylum Arthropoda; class Arachnida; order Araneae; family Tetragnathidae; genus Meta; species Meta bourneti. The sequence continues at coordinate 93,336,044 of OW119928.1, read as the reverse complement.
ATTAGAAGTAAATTCATCAAGTATTCTGATGCATATATCTTGATTTTAATGTTTGATTACTTGCAAAAATTAATTTAATTTATATGAAATAAAAATATCGATATATTTTAATGTACAAAAACCAGCTATGAGCAAGGAGATGCTAAGTTACCTGCGCATGGTAGCTCAAAATGACAATCCATCGCTGTCAGGAAGAGAAATAATGTAATAACTAAAGTAAAATAAACTAATTTAGACTAGTTATTGAGGGGTAAAAGTATCTTTAGAGAAAATAACGGGCTTAATATTAAAAACGGCATATTGGCGGAAAATGTTTTATTCAGTTTAAATTGCAGGTTAATTGAGTGATTGATTAAATTCAAAAAATATTAAACACTATTTCAGTTGTTCTGGATAAAAAGAAAAACCGAGGTTCGAACTTGGTTCCCTGGCGTTGCAAGCCACGACGCTACTAATTCAGCTATGCATTACGCTTGGAAAAAGGCCTACTAAAGGATTTTAAAACATAAATACGAGCATTCCATTGCTACGAATGGCTGAGATGCTTTACAATTAACCAATCAGACGCAGTCACAGTTTAGAATCACAATCACAGTTTAGAATCACAGATATTCTTCAGTATCAGTCACAGTTAGAACTTTACTGTGAAATCACTCTGCAACATCTCAAATCAATTAGTTATTTTTATTTGCACCTTTAAACTTTTTCAAAAATTACTTGTTTTTAAAAATGATTTTGAATTTCACCAAACAATTCATGAAGTCAAAAGGATTTGATACTCTGTTCCTCTCCTCATTTCAGGGAGAAGAAAATACTTAAGCATTTTTTCTTCATAACCTTAGGTCAAAGCCCTTAATACTATGAATAATCTCCTTAAAACTCATCCAAAAGTAAATATACTTATTTGCAAAATAGCGTTCACCTATTAATCATAAGATAAAAAATAGAAAATTGCAGTAAAAGTTTCTTTGTCCGTTTACTCTCCCATTCTCTCATTTTTATTAGAAAAACTAAATCACAATCGTATCGTGATTGCTAGTTCGGCCGTAACCCGTTGTGTGCTCGAGTGCGACGCAAATTCAGCTACCTACCTACTTAATTAAAATAAAAAATGTGGACAGGTATGAAAATCGTTGAAACATTGCAAACGAAATTCTCATTTAGATGGTTTGTTGAAGCAATTGAAGATTCCGACTCTGCTGGATGACTGACTTGGACGGTAGGTAGTCAATCAACATCGCACTGGACCAACACAGCGTACTCTCGGCGAAGGTCCGGGATCCATCCCGAAGTGATATATCCGAAGACAACACCTCGTAATTTTGAACCAAGGTCAAAGGACGAGGTAAACACCTCAGCTGGCATCCCACTCTCCAAACTCCCATACCACTCCAATGTCAAGACATTTGGGGGGCCATGGTAGATTTAAAGTACGCCAGCTCCGTGTACACGACGGTCGTTGTTTGGACCGAGTTTCGATCTCACAAACCTCCGATTGCCAAATCCGACAACCATCAGAAGGGTTGAAAACTATATTTCGGTTAGGCACATAAACATTGTTTTTTTTTGTGATAGCTAAAGCCGTAATGTGTCTATGGTGATCGATAAAGTGTTTTCGCACACAGATCTTTTTTATTTCCCCTCCAAAGGGTAAACGAAATACTTCAGCTGTGCATCATTGACAGCAGTTGATGAAGACTTCGGGTGTCATTCCAACCCCGCCCACCTTCACGAAGACAGCCAATGGGAGCAGGTGGAGGGGAAGAGCAGCAGACTACCCGACTGCCGACTGTCTCTGGGGACACTCGACAATGAATGGAGGTGTTTCCGCAACTGGAGCAGCAACAGGTGGACCTGACCGACCCGCAGTGGTTCCCGTGTGCCTACGCGGGCCCTCCCGCAGTGCGCCTACGGTCGGCGGGCCGCACGCGGAAGGCCAGGGGTAGGGTCCTGGGCAGCCACTTCCGAGACAGAGGTCAGTTGTTTTTTTATTTTGACACCGTGAGAAGCCACGCACTTAGTGGCAACAAGTAGTGTACCATGAAATGTTATGCAACACAGACGGGGACTGTATATCCGGGGTCACCAGGGTAACAATCCACTGCGATCAGAGCTGGGGTTTGCAAATTACGGGCATTCTAGTTACTAGCTACAGACGTGGAATATAAGTAGACTGAGTATTGCTATAGAGAGGAACTTCGAAAAGTATGACCAATTTGTCGACCAGTAGTCACGTGACTGTTCTGTGATAAATCGACTTGGTTGACCAATTTGGTACCTTATCACCTCGTTCGGCGATGTAACATCTTACGATAGGGTTGATGTGTGAATGCGAGCTTCTATACAGTGGCTACAAAAGTGGTGAAATCGCCAAAGTCTACTACATAGTGTCCTAAAAGTTCCCGTACTGACGATTCGTGAATTTATTATACAAAAACAACAAACTTTAAAACAATTATTTTTATGCTAATAGCGAAAAGCACTTTTAACATAACGTAGAAAAAAAATTTGAACTCACATTTATTATAAATATTCAAAATGTCCACCCCTTTCTTGGAGGCAAAGATGAAGTCGTTTGTGCATATTTTTAGAAACGCGTTTCAAGATGCTGGGAGTGACTTCTTGTATCCTTTGAGTAATGGCAATTTTCAGATCATCTATTGTTTGGGGATTATCTTCATAAACTTTGTTCTTTAATTCCCCATTCATTAATGCAAAAACCTTTACATTCTCAAAAAAAATGGCGTTCGGTGTGCCATATCGCAAAAGGATTGTTGGGCTTCTGTTTTTCCAGTCAACTGTTGATGGCACTGTATACAGAGAGCTCATCCAACAATTTGTTGCATTATTAGAAGTGAATGAACGAGATTCTTGGTTCCAACAAGACGGTGCAACCTGCCATACAAGTTTTGAAACCATGGGCATGCTTCAAGATTTTTTTGTCGATCGACTCATCTCCAGAAATCTTTGACCACCTCGTTCCCCTGACTTTAATCCCCAAACAATAGATGATCTGAAAATTGCCATTACTCAAAGGATACAAGAAGTCATTCCCAGCATCTTGAAATGCGTTTCTAAAAATATGCGCAAACGACTTCAGCTTTGCCTCCAAGAAAGGGGCGGACATTTTGAACATTTATTATAAATGTGAGTCCAAATTTTTTCCTACGTTATGTTAAAAGTGCTTTTCACCATTAGCATAAAAATAATTGTTTTAAAGTTTGTTGTTTTTGTATAATAAATTCACGAATCGCCAGTACGGGAACTTTTAGGACACTCTGTACTATCAGATCATCAATCAATGGACCAATCAGATGATGAAACAATAGATGGGCGTCTTGTTCCTTCCCGTGTGCCAATCAGACGATGAATGTTCGATTCCACCCATCAGACGAAAGCCGTCTAAGGGCCACGTTACTAGTAGTTTCGATCCACATGATCCTGGGCACATATAAAGGTTGCCCTTGCTCACTCTACTTTTATATTTCTTCTGTTACCGACCAACTGTGAGTTGTAGGCGGCGCAGGTTCGATTTCTCCTTGGGTGTATTTCTCTCTTCTGTGTCATTAACACTTTCATTGTGTGTGTTTGTCCATTACTTGATGTTGTCTGTCTTGTGTTTGGCGCAGCTTGGCCAAATATGGCTCTTGTGCCATAAAATTTAAAGCAACTAACCACCTAGTTAACGACCGATTACCAACGGAAATTATCAATATAGTGTTGCTCCGACAAGAAGGCAGCCGATCTTGGGTCAGTCGGTTTCTGAATAGGTGTAAAAGTGCTTTAGAAGGCTGGAAATGGCTATCATCATGGATGTCATCTCCCTGCAATTCTTTATCAATGTCATCGTTTTCCTTTTACAAAAAAGTGCAATAGAATTCTAAAAAATTGCTATGGAATTCTAAAAAAATTGCTATAGAATTTAAAAGAATTCTATAGAATGTGGTCTATAGAATCCTATAGAATTATCGCCCGTTTTCTATAAGCTCTGCAGAAAGTCTATATAAATCTCTATAAAATGTCTGCAGAAACCTCTGTAGAATTCTATAGGAGCTCACCATTTCTTTTGTTTCACGATTTTACTTTTCTCTGGAATTTCTCTATAGAATTCTATAGGAGCTCACCATTTCTTTTGTTTCACGATTTTACTTTTCTATGGAACTTCTCTATAGAATTCTATAGTAATACATTTCTAAAGTATCAGCTCGTTTTCTCTATTGAATTTTTTTTCTATAGAAACGAAATTTCGTTTTTTGCTATAGAAATCTCTAAAGAATTCAATAGAGTTTTCTGGAACTCTATCAAATGTTCTCGGAAGGTACGTTAAACTTAGAACCAGAGTCCAAGCTAAAGACGTCAATTGTGGAAGGGATTCGCTTACGTTACCTCTGTCCCCTAATTGAACTAATAGACTCGTTCAAAACCACGTGAATCGAATGCCAACTCCCGGGAAGCCGGACTATACCGGTATTCACATACCCCAATTAGAGCAGACGGTTTCACAGCGATCAGACCATGTTCGCAAGCGAACAAAGTTAAAATGATCGTTTGAAGTCAACGCGTCATCAAACTGTGCTCTCGTCAGATCTTTACCCTCCAAGTGGTTTCTCGTCCATCACAATCTGACCAATCGAGCTAATGACGAGATACCTCGTCGAGACAACCACCGTGAGGATTGATGAATTCGTCTTTGTATTCGACAATCCCTCGGATAGTTCCGAACTTTGTTCGAGAACGTCGCATTGATTCGCCATCAGCAATTAAAAAATACTTCACCAGTTATGATCCTTTTATGAAAAACAGCCCTACTAATATCAAGTTTCAATAAAAATTCTAAAATAAATTTTTAATGGATCCCATTCCATGTTGGCATTCCGGGCAATGAGTGAGCTGACTTATTAACAAAAGCTGGAGCAAATAAACAACCTGGCACAAGAGAAAGTACCGTCATACTTTCAGAGGACGACCACCTGTCCGTTCTTAAAAAGCAATTGCGCAGATCATCTCCAGTACCTTTTCACCACCGATACCTCAGTAAAACACCAAGAGGGCTGCTTGCCCTTCGATTTGTCCCGGAAAACTTTCTCTGTGCTTGCCAGGCTTCGATCTGGCCACTTGAAAAAGATGATATTCATTGATGGCCTGAAATTCTTTCCCACCTGTACAAAGTGCAGATTATTACCAGCCTCTCCCTCACACATCCTGAATTGCATTGGAGCCATACACGAAGACATTTTTAAGGACACAGTTGCCATTGCCCAAAAACTTTTTTGCGCAGATTCGATGACAGTAATTTTTCTAACACTGTGATAAGAAAGAAATACGCACTTGAAGTACCGGTAACATTAAATGATACATTGCATGCTACAGTTCGACTCGAAATCTCCAGCATGAGTATGCTCGAGCCCTTTTTGTCTTTGAGACAAAAGTCTTTTTTTTGTCTTTGAGTCAATCGCAAAAAATTTGGAACTCCTCCACTTCAAAAAATGCATATACTCTCTGTGCCGTAATTGTGAGTTCGAAACTAGGTTCAACCAAAGACTGTCATGTACACGGGGTTGGTGCACGTTAAATCTGTCGAGGGCTCAAATATCCTCACATATGTGCGGTGTGTAAGTTTGGAGAGTGGGGCGCCAGCTCAGGTGTTGTCCGTCCTCGTCATCTGACCGCGATTCAAAATTAGGTGGTGCTGTCCTCGTATCTTTCACCTGTGTTGCTCCCGTGTAACGTCAATGCATTACCGTTACGATTAACCCTACTTTAAAAGATGCATGCGCTCTCTGTGTCCCAATTTGCATATTTCATCTGGATCACTTGAGTTGGTTGGTTCATCTGGTTGTTGACTTGGCAGTAAAATGTTATTATATTGGCAAGCATTCGAAATTTTTATGAAGTGATCTTAACCCTCCAAGAGGTTTCGACGAGATATCTCGTTCGACCAATTTATCTAATGACGAGATATCTCGTCATCAAGAATGCCGATTGAGTTCTGAATGATGATGGTATTGCCGTTTGTTGACGACGACGAGATCAAGATCAGGTCAGTTTTCCTCATGACGAGATATCTCGTCCATGAAGATCAGGTTTGTTTTGTTAACGACGAAATACCTCGTCGAGGCAACCACCAGGATATTTAAAACAAATGTACCTTTTAGCCACAGCTGTATGTGTATTTATATATATACAGTGGCCCTCGGGACTGAATATAAGTCATGAAGAGATTTCTTTGAAAGCTCAAATCTCTAATAAATATTTTCCGAACTTAATTTTTGATGGGAATAGTAAAGTGCACATTTTACCCTCCTGGTGGTTGTCTCGACGTGGATCTCGTCATTAGCAAAACTAACCTGATCCTGATGGACGAGATATCTCGTCATTAGAAGAAAACTTACCAGATCTTGATCTCGTTACTATGAAAAAAAATCGGCAATATCTTGATGACGGGATAACTCGTCATTAGCAAATTGATCTGATCGCGATGGACGAGATATCTCGTCGAATCCACCTGGAGGGTTGAAGCATCGATATTTGTTTTACAATGTTATAATTTCGTAACTACTGTTCAGATTAATACAGAGTGTCCTAAAAGTTCCCGTACTGACGATTCGTGAATTTATTATACAAAAACAACAAACTTTAAAACAATTATTTTTATGCTAATAGCGAAAAGCACTTTTAACATAACGTAGGAAAAAAATTTGAACTCGCATTTATAATAAATGTTTAAAATGTCCGCCCCTTTCTTGGAAGCAAAGCTGAAGTCGCTTGTGCATATTTTTAGAAACGCGTTTCAAGATGCTGGGAGTGACTTCTTGTATGCTTTGAGTAATGGCAATTTTCAGATTATCTATTGTTTGGGGATTATCTTCATAAACTTTGTTCTTTTAATATCCCCACAGAAAAAAGTCAGGGATGCTCAGATCAGGGAAACGAGGTGGTCAAAGATTTCTGGAGATGAGTCGATCGACAAAAAAATCTTGAAACATGCCCATGGTTTCATAACTTGTACGGCAGGTTGCACCGTCTTGTTGGAACCAAGAACCTCGTTCATTCACTTCTAATAATGCAACAAATTGTTGGATGAGTTCTGTGTATACAGTGCCATCAACAGTTGACTGGAAAAACAGGAGCCCAACAATCCTTTTGTGATACGGCACACCAAACGCCAATTTTTTTGAGAATGTAAAGGTTTTTGCATTAATGAATGGGGAATTAAAGAACAAAGTTTATGAAGATAATCCCCAAACAATAGATGATCTGAAAATTGGCATTACTCAAAGCATACAAGAAGTCACTCCCAGCATCTTGAAACGCGTTTCTAAAAATATGCGCAAACGACTTCAGCTTTGCCTCCATAATAAATTCACGAATCGTCAGTACGGGAACTTTTAGGACACTGTATTTTAAAAGTTTTTTAAACAAAAAAGTAACGTTAATGGACCTTACGATTTAATCCACAGAAATGACAAAATTAATAAAAGTAAAATTCTAATTAATTTTCTTTTACTAACAGTCTTGGATTGGATTGAGTTTCGAACTCGCAACCCTCCGGTTGTTAATACGTTATTTTTCCGACTGGGCTACCGCGGCCCGGTTAAATTCGTGAAAATATTACTAAGGTAGACTAATAAGGTTTCCTAAGATCACAGCTATTTTCGTGATAAAATTGCATTCTATCCATATGTAGTATAACATAAGCAAATTCAGAGGTCAATTTAGCCTTCTTCACTGTGATAGCATTCTTGTAGATTTCAAAAGATAATAAAATCTGTTGCTATCAAGTCATTCTAATTTTAGATTCAATACCATGTTAAAAAAGAAATACGAGTTTTGGGTTAGTTAAACAAAAATTTGGTTTCTCTGATACTCAAAAAATGTAACGGATATTATTTTCATACACTAATTGATTGAATAAAATACTCCAAAAATATATTGAAACTTGATGCTGAAATTAAAAATAGTATTTGCCCATTTATTTTACAGAGGTTTACAAGTAAAATTGATTTACCTTGATGAAATGTAGTTGTAAATTTGATATGAAGTGAAATAGGTGGTACCAACCTGGAGGAAGTATAAGTGTAAACGTGATCGTCAAAACAGTTGATGTATTTAATAACTAAGCTTTTATCATATCATTTGTTGCATCAGGATGACATTTTCTCACCACTTCTAAAATGTAACAAAAAGAAAAATTATAAATTTCTAGAAATAAGTTTATGTTATATGTAGTTTTGTGTAACACTGAAATTTTAAACCTGACCAATATTTAGGTACTCACAAATATCTTTCAGCAACACGTAGATTTGGCAACGAAATTTGAAATATCTCTATACTGGAATAAAATTTGGCCATTTTCTTCGAAAAATAATAAAATGAAACTCATAAAATTTCGAAACCGAATCAGGTTTTTAAGAACAAGTTTAAAGTTTTACAGTTCTTTAATAAAAATGGCTTGAACATAATCTGATTAAAAAGACTGACCGATTATCTTTTATAGAAACATATTTTATATATATATACAGGGTGTCTAAATTGTTTTTACAAAATAAGAGGGGTGATAGTACCCATCCAGACGAGCAATAATTACCATGGAACATAGGGTCGCATTCCACTCTGAGAGGCAGAAAAGAGTAAAGTCGAAACACGTCGAGCATGAACAAGTTATCGCCTCTGACTCGTTTTGTACCTGCCTATGGTCCGGCACTTCTTGAATGTCACATATCCCGCACGATGGATCGGACGTGGCGGACCTGTGGCTTGGCCTTCTCGCTCACCGGACCTCAACCCGCAGGATTTTTTCTTCTGGGGGCACATGAAATCTTTGGTGTACAAGATGCCTGTGGACTCGGCTGAAGATCTCGTAGCGAGAATCGGTGTTGCCGCAGACCAAATTAACACAACGCCAGGAATCTTCGAGAGCCAGTCATTCCTTCACCGGTGTGAACTGTGCAACGACACGCATGGCCGCCACTTTGAGCACTTGCTGTGAGTTTTTCTCTGATTAATAAATCAGATTGTGCAACTTTTGGTATCGTTCATTCGCTTTCCCAACACTGTTGTAAGTTCATGTTGAAATTCTAATTTGACTCTTTTCTGCCTCTCAGAGTGGAATGCGACCCTATGTTCCATGGTAATGTTCCATGCCTATGTTCCATGAAGGTAAGGTAATTTTAACTGAATCACGATCAAATGACGAGGTCACACCTGAGCTGGCACCCCACACTTCAAATTTCCACACCACGCCAACGTGGACATTTGAGGCCACGAAGATTTAAAGTTCATATTTCTCTTTAGATAAATTAACTCGCGAAAGCGAACCTTTTCCCCCAAAGAAGTCGGCCTTTGGGTTTTGTTAAGTAGCTTATAAAGATGATGCATTTACACACGAAGCCTATGAAACCAATTCCTTTTTTAAGAAATACGCACAACTCCCGTGAGTGGAGTTCTTACCTTGAATCATTTTAGCAAATATGTTACGTGCATTACATTATATTCTGTATGCACCATATGTCAATACGTTCAATTATGTGCGTAGTATTTGGTTGAAGAGGCTGCGGTAGCTCAGTTGGAAGTGTAACGGATTAGCAACTGGAGGGTTGAGTGTTCGAAACATTGGTGCCTTTTTATTAGAATAGAATCCTTTGTAAAGATTCCATTGTTCCTTTCCTTGGAATAGAATCCTTTGAAATGATTGGATTTGTGAAGAAAATCAAAATTCGTTGGAAATGCAGAAAAGACTGTAGGTTGCATGGTGGTATTATGCGTGTGAAAGTTAAAATACGAAAATTTTGTTTTCGACAGCGTCAAAGCTAGTCCTTTTTGATGGTTGGTTTTGGGGTTTTATGGCGCAAGGGCCATATTTGGCCATGCTGCGCCAGACACGACATACAATATACACGACATACGAATACAAGTAATAGACGCACACAATGAAAGTTTTACTGATACAGAAGAGAGGGAAGAATGCACCGGACAGGAATCGAACCTGCGCAGCCTACAACTCGAATGGTGCTAGCTCATAGTCCTTTTAGAACTTGGGGCAAATGGGACTGATGTCACCTTCCATCCGAAACCAAATCTACGTATTTGAATAGAAGATAAAGAAAACATTATCCATCCATCTATTTATTTCCACCCCATTTGCTCCCAAGTCTTAAAAGGACTACCTTCAACTCTGATTATAATCGATGCGTTACATGCTACAGTTCGCGGCTTAAGAATTAATAATTACATTAATTCTTAAGAATAAAGCAGTGATTCCCAACCTGTTCTCCACGGCCGCTTCAGGAAAATAAAATAAATAAAAATTAAATGAAATCTATATAAATAAGAATGGAGTGTTTGTACATTGAATATTTTCGACCCATTTCAAGTTTTCTATCCGTTTTGCACCCTTCTGATGCAAAATCCGTCTCTTGCTCGTTTCATGTCTGTCTGTCCATCTGTCTGTATGTGTGTGCCCGTACTACGTCCAAACAGTTGAACATATTTTCATGAAACTTGGCATACTGTGAGTACTTACATTCATCTAATGACTGAACTTGGTTGCGTTAGTCTGTCTGCCCGTCTTTCTGTTCTATGTTCAATCTTGTGTGTTTGTACAAGTATCACATAAAATTTATTCAGCATATTTTAATGTAATGTTCTATATTTGATACACCATATTTTAATTTAGTGAATACATTATTTGAAATTTCTTTGCGTACATATTTAGGAAGTTTCATGTTAAAACAACTGAGTAACTTACTTAAATCAACCATAGTTTTGGAGTAGCTGGAAGGTATATTGAGCATTGCAATTACTTGGATTGATTTACCAGTGCTGTGAAAAATCAATTCTTTCTCCAAAACATATTTTTAAGGAATTTAAATTCAAATACTTTATTTTGAGCCTTCTTTTTTCCTTAAGAAATATAAAAAAAATCTGAATATATTTGGGACAGACGATAAAGAGAATAAAACATTATAAATAAAATATACAGAACAAGACCTTTTAAAATATTACTGGTAGTTGATATGGCAACTTTGGTACTTTTTAAAATCGTTTGCTTTTCTTAAATGTGTGTCCATTATATTCCAAGAATCTATTTTGTAGTGAAAAAACAGATACATTCATTAGTTTTCGTTCGAAGCTTTTTTAAAATCCCTTTTAAGATGTATTTCTGCATTTTCAATTTGACATTTTACGCACAATAACTATAATCAAGGTAATTAATGGTTTAATTAGTTTTAAAAACATTTTTAATCATTGTATGATAATTTTGAGAAACACTTGTTTTTAAATGACATACAAGGCATATTTATGTGCATACTCTGAACTATTCTATGCATTCTGGGTAACATTGACACAATCTGGGACTTTCTGTCTTACTGAAAATTTAAATTCTACAAAAATGTAAAATGTTAAATATGTCATTTATTTCTATTTATTTAATTGTGTATTTAACAATTGTGTACCTTTATTAGAGTGTGGTAGTTGTTGCATGTGATGAATTTGAATTACAATTTATTAACGAAAGCGGAAGTTATATAGTTAACCAATTCACCCCGAGTAACGCCGGGTAATTCTGCTAGTAAAGAATAAGAAACAGAAGTAGAGTCAAAATAAGAAAGCTAGAAATTACATTCTGAACGCAAATGGTTTCATTTATTGAACTTTGGAAGAACTGTTGTGTATAGTTTTCACTATCATGTGTATTGGTGGTAGTTGAGAATAAGTTGAGATGTTATGGTAAATTTCAAAGTTTTTTAAATATAATTTCATTGCATTGACATTACGCAATTGTTTAAGAATCTCTACTATTTATCCCTTCTTCCTCCCCTGTAACACTATTAAACACCATTCACTTGTACATTATAGGGTAAGCCTAAGAGGCTCCACGACAGAAATTAATTCTAAAAAGGGTTCCACTAATCAAAAAGGTTTGGTAATGGTAATGGTAATTAATTAACGTCACACTAGAGCAGGGGTGTCAAACTCAATTAAAACACGGGCCGTTTAATACAACTGGTAAGATTCACGCGGGCCACATCACATTTACACATTTTCTTAGAATTATATTTTGAAGTGAGGATTCAGAATATGGATAGGAAGATTAAAACACATTATATGTAATTAAGTGAATTTAGGGTAATAATTTATAATATTGCTATATAATTGCTTTTATTTAAACGTTTATTAATTTAATGTATTTATGAAACTAAAATTAACTTTTTTACCGGAAACTTGCCAGCGCTTTCCTCCTACTAGTTTTCCAATATCTGGATTCAAAGACTGAGAACAGACAATCTTCATTATGGCAGCTAGATGTTTATCAGTTAATCTTGATCCGTAGGCCGTTTTATTTAACTTCATGGACGAAAATAGTTGCTCACACATTTTTAACATGACGAAATTGTGTGTACGGTATTGCCTCGATCTCCCCTAAGTGCTATTTTCTTCACAACATAGTGTCCTGTTTTCATTTTATTTCAGAGCATCGTGGGCCACAAAAAATTACCTCTGCGGCCCGCGGGCCGCCAGTTTGACACCCCTGCACTAAAGCAACACAACGGGCTATTAAGGACTGTCCGGGATCAATCCCGACGGGAAAGGTTCGAGGACAACACCACGTAATTTTGAACCACGGTCAGATGACGAGGCAACACCTGAGCTGGCACCCCACTCTCCAAACTTCCGCACCACGCCGACGTGAGGACATTTTAGGCCACGACAGATTTAACGTGCACCAACCCCCTTTGTACACGACGGTCTTTGGTTGGATTCGAACTCTGGTTGCTAGTCCGCCACTCTTCCAACCGGGCTACCGCAGCCCTAAAAATATTAGGGATGGGGTGAAGTGAAAGAATTTGAGCAGAATTATTAAATTAATATTTAATAGAACTTAATCTGTGATGTAATTAATGGTCCTGTTGAGACATATTCCGAGTTGCAGAACGGAGTCCTACAATTGGAAGAGCAACGGACTAGCAACCAGAGGGTTGCGAGTTCGAAACTCGGTTCAGCCGAACTCCGTCGTGTACACGGGGACTGAAGCACGTTATATCTGTCGTGGCCTCAAATGTCCTCATGTTGGCGTGGTGTGGAAACTTGGAGAGTGGGGTGCCAGCTCAGGTGTTGTTTTCGTCATCTGACAGTGTTTCAAAACTGTGAGGCGTCTTTCCTTTCGGGATGATTCCCCGATAGCCCGTTGTGTTGCTCCAGTGTGACGTTAGTTAACTACCTACTTATTTTTGGATTACAGATTTACAGAGGTAGGTATTTCAATTAAGGTATCTGTCTGCCTTTAAAACATGAATTTTGGTCAAAATATCGAAGTTTCAATTTTAGTCTAGTGTAGGTGTGAACTTTTTTCTTTCAAATTCTGTTAAAATTCTGTTTCTAAGTAATTTAGAACTGGAGTTATATGGCTGTTTTTATATTACTACAGAGCTGTAGTTTTTCATGTACATAAAGTTATTTTTCCATTTTTCTCAAAATTGATGTTTACATGTTTTTGCTTTACGCAAATTCCGGACCCTCTTCCTCCCAGCTCACCGTTAGGTGTAGAGCCTTTCCTGGGAGGAAGGGGAAACTTCCAGCCAACACGAAAAAGGAACACGGGAAACCCGCCCCCACGGACCAGCATTTATTAAATACCAAAAGAAAAAATACAGAACACAGAAAGGCCAACAGGGCCAAACAATAATCATGACGACCGGCACACCGCCGGTTTACAGGGTCGTAACACACATAACAAGTATAAAACACTTTATAATACAAACAAAATATACATATTAAAACACACACAAACAATGCATAAAAATCATACATATGTAGATGAAATAAATAGTTTATGAATATGATTAACCAAGATAAAAATAAAAAATTAAGTCAAAACATAGCAGTAAATATCCAGTCAATATATATTTATTTTAAAATCGTTAAGAGTCACATTAAAAATTTAATTTTCAATAGGTACTATAAAAATTTAAAAAAGGTTAGACCTAGTCCAAAACCTTCTATATAAAATAAAATAAAAAGGGGAAACCTTTACGGCTTAAAGGCTTTACGCAAATTAGCGTAACTCAAAAAGTTAAAGTTCAAATGGCTTTGAAATTTTGTAGGCATGTTGCACATATATATATATATATATATATACAGGGAATAGACTACAGCCATGGTTAAATATTAATTATTTTCTGTGTGATTTAGTCTTTTAATTCATGACTTGCGCTAAAGTTTAGGGTATTGGTATTTTCAATTAACCTGACACTGGAGCAACACAACGGGCTATTGGTGACGGTCCGGAATCAATCCCAAAGGGATCGAGCACAACACCACGTAATTTTGAACTACGGTCAGATGACGAGGCAACACCTGAGCTGGCACCCCACTCTCCAAACTTCCACACCACGCCAACGTGAGGACATTTTAGGCCACTACAGATTTAACCTGCACCAGCCCCCTTTGTACACGACGGTGTTTGGCTGGATTTGAACTCGCAACCCTTCGGTTGCTAGTCCGTTACTCTTCCAACCGGGCCACCGCAGCCCTGCTAAAGTGTAGGGAACTTTTCAAAATGTTGTAATCGAGTTCCCATATGTGTGTCAGAGATATATGTGTGATCACCATGATAATAGTCTATTCCCTGAAGAAGTTCATTATAAACATTATCAAGTTTACAAAACAGAGATATAATGATTACTTTTGGAGTTATATCATTCTGCTTATCGGCTTATTTTACTGTAATTTTTACCTTATTTTTCTATCTAAGCAATGAGCGAATTATCAGATGCTTATATTTTATATGCTGTTTCTAGTTTTATGTTGTGTTTAATCATAAAATTTAAGTTAGAAGTAAAAATTTAAGAAGTAAAAATGACCCCCGAAGGCAGACAGATACCTTAACGCCACACTGGAGCAACACGGGCTATTCAGATTTACAGAACGCGGTTCAATTTTGGCAAGTGATTAGGTTGCAGGGAATGAATTAGAGCAGGGGTGTGAAACTGGCGGCCCCCGAAGTAATTTTTTGTGGCCCACGATGCTCTCGTTTTAATGATTTCAAAGAGTTGCAAAAAAATTATCTTCTTATTAGGCCTTTTTCCTTTGAAGTTGAAAATGCTCTCACTACGATACAACTGGAATTAATTGATTTCCAGAATGATTCGGTTTTAAAAGACAAATATCGAGAAGTAGGCATTCCCAAAATATATTCTTATTTAGGTGAAGAATACCCGGAAATTAAAAAGTTTGCTACACAAATTTTATGCTATTTTGGGAGTACGTACTTTTGTAAGCATGTAAATTAAATAAAATGTGTTTATTATTTTGATGTGTAAATTAAATAAAATGTGTAAATTAAATAAAATGTGTTTATTTTTCATGTCCATGGAATTAAATAAAACGGCCTACAGATCAAGATTAACTGATAAACATCTATCTGCCGTAATGAAGTTTGTCTGTTCTCAGTCTTTGAATCCAGATATTGGAAAACTAATAGGAGGAAAGCGCTGGCAAGTTTCTTGTACAAAAATTAATTTTAGTTTTATAAATACATTAAATTAAATAAACGTTTAAATAAAAGCAGTTATATAGCAATATTATAAATTATTACCCTAAATTCACTTAATTACATAATGTGTTTCAGTTGTCCTATCCATATTCCTGAATCCTCACTTCAAAATACAATTTTAAGAAAATTTGTAAATGTGATGTGGCCTGCGTGAATCTTACCAGTTGCATTAAATGGCCCATGTTTTAATTGAGTTTGACACCCCTGAATTAGAGGAACTGAAGTCGTAGAGTTCTGGATCCAAAGGGAGGGCGGCGAGCTAATAGAGCTCGGCAGATGCGGGTTTTCGGGAGTGTGTGCTTTGCGACGAACACCTGTGGCTGCCGTCCTAAGCGCCCCGTTTCGCAGAAATTCCTAACGAATGCCGTTTCGCTCCACTGGGTGCGGCAGTTGTCGGGATAAATCCGATCGCCCGCTTTCGAATACGGGACCTAGACGTTTACTAGAGTTAAGGGGACAGTGGGTGTTATGATTTGTATTTTGTTTGTTTATTTGTGCATGTAAAAGATGCTCCTAGTATTCTCATAATCTGCAAATGTATTTTAATTTATTATTCTACTGCGCTACACGTTCGTATGTTTTTCTACTGAGTTATTTGTTTCGTACATATTCCATTTAGAAGGTTCCGTCTAGAATATTCCATCTGGAACGCTCCATTAGAACGTTCCATCTAGAATATTCCATCTGGAACGTTCCATTTAGAACGTTCCATCTAGAATATTCCATCTGGAACGTTCCATTAGAACGTTCCATCTAGAATATTCCATCTG
The DNA here is from genome assembly GCA_933210815.1 of Meta bourneti. Classification (NCBI taxonomy): domain Eukaryota; kingdom Metazoa; phylum Arthropoda; class Arachnida; order Araneae; family Tetragnathidae; genus Meta; species Meta bourneti. Next base: position 93,319,718 of record OW119928.1, on the reverse strand, counting down.
GAACGTTCCATTTAGAACGTTCCATCTAGAATATTCCATCTGGAACGTTCCATTTAGAACGTTCCATTTAGAACGTTCCATCTAGAACGTTCCATCTAGAATATTCCATCTAGAATATTTCATCTAGAACGTTCCATTTAGAACGTTCCATCTAGAGCATTCCATGTAGAACATTCCATGTAGAACATTCCATTTAAAATGAGGGGCAGTCGTGGCTCAGTGGGTGTGTCCACTGCGCTAGCAACCTTCGAGTTGGTGGCAGCGAGGGTTCGATTCCTGTCAGGTGCATTCCTCCTTGTATGTCTCTCTTCTGTGTCAGTAAAAACTTTCGTACATGTATGTCTATTACTTGGTATTGTATGTCACGTGTCTGTCGCAGCTTGGCCAAATAGGGGGCCCTTGCGCCATACAACCCCAAAGCAACCAACCATGTAAAATGAAATGCAATTGTTGGCTGGTTAGGTTTTATGGCACAACATCCAATAACGGACAAGCTGCGCCAAGAGCAATATAAAGTAATAAGATTATGTGTATATAAAAATATAAAAAGTACAGATAACCCGTCAAGCGCCAGATATGAAATTCAAAAAATATATTTGTTGAACATAAAATCCAAATTAAAAAAATTAGGCTAGAAATACATATTTTAATTAGGGATTTAAAGATGCTGGTTAACAACATGAAAGGTGTTTAGCTTTGAAGGAGAGATGAATGAATACCATTGATGGCTAAACAACATATTGCTCAACATGATGTACAGTATAAAAATGTATGAAAAATGATTAATAGCGTAAGTCATGATGGATAAAACTTTAAATGAGGCTTAAAAAATCAATGGCATTCAAAAAAGGGAAAAGTTTTGTTGGGGGATCCTTCCCGATCAAATCTTGCAGGCTCAAAATTGAATAAAAAAAATTCAAACGCTTGTTTAAAAACAATATTGTAAACAGAAAATGAATTGAATGTGAGTTACGATTGGATGCACTCTCAACAAGTAAAGGATGCCGATGAGTGAATTGTGTGTCCATGGCGAAGGCGATTCAGTTTGATATCAAGACTTCGTATTGGGGCAAATTTACTCTAGATGAATAGATGGTTTTATTGAATGTAATTTATTATTAATCTGCAGATCTCGTATTCTTGCCGTAGTGAGTAAATAATTCTTTTGATGGGCATTTTGGTATCATATAAAGGTACAGCTTGTTGCAAAGGGACAGAAGCGGCGTCGTAGCTCTGTTGGCAAGATCGTTACCTTTGATGTTCTTGGGACTAAGGACTCAACATAACAAAATATCAAATCACTTGCTATTCTATGTTCTATAGATAGGAACTATATTTAATACGACTGGATGTTTAGAAACATCAAAATGCTCCCCCTTTTATTATACACTTAGGCTGTCAGTGTATACGCCGGTGAGAACCAGATGAAATATACTAAAGGGCAGAATAAATAAATGTAATTGTTGAAAATACAGACTACAACAGCGGACTTCCAAAACTTTTGGAGTCATCCGATTGTTTTGAAATTTGCAGACAGTTTTACATTACCTCATTTCAACATTCGTGAAAAATTAAATAAAATTAGGTCATTCCCGAGAGTCACCCCTACGCAAAATGAATGAACCCTGTTCCTACAGAGACCACCAATACCCATACTTGGTGTCGGGAGCAGTTCTCGTAATAAACAGACAGCATATCTATCTATGAAAGTTCGCGCTATAACTTTTTTTGCTAATGCCCTACCAATTGAACTGAATCACTACGGAGGGTGGATTTTATGAACCCTGGTGCACCATGACGTTATACCACACATACATCCATACATTCTAGGCGCACAACCCGTTGCCACACATTCATGGGGCCGTCGTGGCACAGTGGGTATGCCAACCTTCGAGTTGTAGGCGGCGCAGGTTCGATTCTTGTCAGGTGCATTCCTACCAGGGTGTATTTCTCTCTTCTGTGTCAGTAAAACTTTCATTGTGTGTGTCTATTACCTGATGCTGTATGTCCTGTATCTGGCGCAGCATGGCCAAACATGGCCCATGCGCCATAAAACCTAGAAACAACCAACCACACATTCATCCTAGACGGACAAACATCCCTGCCTTAACCCCGGATTTTAAGCAGGAAGCTCTCGATCCAAAAGTCAGCACCTTGAAACCGATGGGCCGGCTCTTGATAAAACTAATAAACTTATGTTTAATATGAAAAATGATTGACATCCCCACAAAGGTTGGTTGGTTTGTGGTTTTATGGCGCAAGGGCCATCTTTGGCCATCCTCCGCCAAACACAAGACAGGCTATGTGAAGTAGTTGTGAAAAGAAATGAAGTAGAGGAGAAAGAGAAAGGTCGCTTGGGCATCCTGGGCTCGCAACCCCATGTTTAGTAAGGACAGTAGGCCCCATGGTAAGAGAATAGATCACTAGGCTACCTCGGATCCGTGAAGCCAGTACACATCTAAAGAAAATATATCCGCGAGGGGTCTAACAAAGTTTGGTTTTTAAAATTAACGTCACACTGGAGCAACACAACGGACCATTGACGACGGTCCGGGATCAAACTCTAAGGAAAAAATCCGACGAAATTTTGAACCACGGTCAGATGGAGAGGTCACCCCTGAGCTGGCACCCCATTGTCCAAACTTCCACACCACGCTAACGTGAGGACATTTGAGGCCATGATAGATTTAACGTGCGCCAGCCCCCCTTTGTACTCGACTGTCTTTGGTTGGATTCGAACACGTAACCCTCCTGTTGCTACCTCGGCCCAGTCTGACAAAGGAACACAACGTAAGTGAAATGCAAATGAATCCCAAGCCAGTGCTACATCAGTGCGTTTGTTGCAGACGGCGGCATGTCCAGGGAGGAGCAGAAGCGGAGCGCGTGCGACCGCGAGCGCAGCCGCATGCGGGCCATGAACCGTGCCTTCGACCGTTTGAGGGACAGGCTGCCCTACCGCAGGCCGCCGGGGAAGAAGCTCTCCAAGATTGAGACCCTCAGGTAATGCAAAATGAATCATGACAGTGTCTATTCCAGGCTCCTATCTTCACATTCACTTTGTATTGGTGTGTGTCTGTATTTTTACTTCTTGAATGCCCATTTGCTTTTAATTTTTCTGAAATCTAGGAGACCCGGTTGGAAAAGTAGCGGATTAGCAACCGGAGGGTAACGAGTTTGAAGCCATCCAAAGACCCGCGCGTAATCTGTCGTCGCCTCGAATGTCCTCACGCTGGCATGGTATGGAAGTTTGGTGCCAGCTCAGGTTTGACCTCGTCATCTGGCCGTGCTTCAAAATTAAGTGGTGTCGACCTCGGATCTTTTCCTTCGGGTTTTGATCCCGGACCGTCGCCATTAGTGCGACGTTAATACAACTTCCTACCTACCTGCCGTTTAATTTAAATACGTTTAGCTCGAGCTTCATAATATTGCTAGAACTACATTGTGGAAAGATCGCATCACTCTAATGAAATTCTCCAGGAGTCTGGTTAGAAATCTGAAGATAAAAATCAGAGCGGTAAAGAAAATATGAGGGAAAATAGGTTTAGCGTCAAAAAATGTCGAGTATATTCGGCATAGGCTACAGCCTTTGAACAAGCGTAGGTAGGTACTTAATTAACGTCGCACTGGTGCAACACAATGGCTATTGGATACGATCCATTCCAAAGATACGAGGACAACGCCACGTAGGTTTGAACCACGGTCAGATGACAAGGCGAACACCTGAGCTGGCACTCCATTCTCCAAACGTCCACAGCACGCCAACGTGAGGACATTCGAGGCGACGACAGATTAAACGTTTCCCGCGTACACGACGGTTTTTTGGCAGTTTCGAACTCGTAGCCCTCCGGTCGCTAATCCGTTGCTCTTCCAACTGAGCGGCCCTTGAACAAGGGAATGGCATGAAGTCTCTAATTCTGGTAACATGGTGTGTGTTTTGCCAGGATTTCACTAGAAATGTTATCATGTCTATTTCTGAATCAGTTGTGCATTTTGCATATCTTCGATTATGTCGATTATTTTGTAGGCTGTTTTAGAGGATAGTAATCAATGGTTTAAAGTGCAGTTACTATAGCAGGGCAGGTGAATACAGGACGAGGTGTAAGTTCAACGCTCTGGACAGTTGTCACACTGTCTATGCGTTCTGGTTCCATCACTTAATTTTTGTCTTCTAAAGTGTCCTGTTCTCAGTCTGGAGAGTGTGGTGGTTTTTCTATCGGTGTTAATTTCAGATTTGTTGTTTCTTGATTATTTCCTTGGGGGAAATTATAATTATATGTAGCACCATTGAAAGTTAACGAAATTGAGCTGCATAATATTGCTAGAACTACACCGGAAAGAGCCCATCACTCTAATGAAATTCTCCAGGAGTCTGATTAGAGAAAGCCATATTTTTTGGATATTTATATTTCATTGAATGGTATGAAATCAATTATGAACATGGTATTTTTGTAAAATTAACGTCGCACTGGAAGAACACAAAGGGCTATTGGCGACGGTTCGGGACCAAACCCGAAGTGGAAGATCCTAGGGCAACCATTTTGAACCACGGTCAGATGTCGATGTCACACCTGAGCTGGCACCCCACTCTCCTAACTTTCACACCACGCCAACGTGAGGACATTTGAGGCCACGATAAATTTAACGTGCACCAGCCCCCTTTCTACACGACGGTCTTTGGTTGGATTAGAACTCTTAACTCTCCGGTTGCGAATCCGTTAGTCTTCAAACCGGACTACCGCTGCCCATTATGAACACGGATTAGAATAAGATAAAATAATCTATATAAATAAGAATGGAGTGTTTGTACATTTAATATTTTCGACCCATTTCAAGTTTACTACCCGTTTTGGACTCTTCTGATGCAAAATCCGTCTCTGGCGCGTTTGGTGTCTGTATGTCCATCCATCTGTCTGTCTGTGTGTGCCCATGCTACGTCCAAACGGTTGAACATATTTTTATGTAACTGCATACTGTGAGTTCTTACATTCATTTAGTGACTGAACTTGAATGCGTAAGTCTGTCTGTTAACCAATTCAACCCAAGTAACGCCTGGTTATTCTGCCAGTATATAAGATATATGAAAATGTCAGCGACAACACTTTTTTATCAGTAGATAAGATCAATTAAGAAAATTTAGCTCATATGTTATGCGCGGATTTGCTAGTTATTAGGAAATTATTAAACACTGATTGATAGTTTCAAGTCTATAGGAACTTATTTTTTCGGTTGCTTTTGGGGGTGGGCGTGAAGCTCACAGAGGATGCACCACTAGTTGAACCTTTCTATATTTCTTGTTTTGGAATTCTTTTAATCGTTTCCTTAATACTTTTCCTTTTGCACGTAATTACATTTTTGTCGTTCTCCCAGATGGCATTCCCCCCCAACAGAGCCGGTATTGGCAGGGAATCAGATCATTCCATTCATCTGTTTCGCTTGACAGACGGCAACAGGTGTCCCTGCGTCGCTCTTCACGTCAGACGTCACTAACCGTCTTTTCCGCGAACTTTGCCAATACGTGGAAAAACGTTCGAAAAATCCGATTCCTCTGATTTTTGTCTCTTGTTTCCTTATGATCTAAAAATTGATGGAAAAGCCTTATAATAATGCTTTTGGGACCCAAACAGAACTAAGGACAATGCCCGATAATGCCAAAAAGGACCCAGAGAGTTCACGTAGTAAATTTTATCAACCCATCAGGGTACGCGTTATATGCCTGCGTTTAGCTTCTGAGGTGTTCAAGCTCGTACCACCTTGCAATCTGAAGTTTTCCTTGCATGACTTCTAACCAATTTTGACCTTCTTAAGCAATAGAATCGTTCTAGAGGATTCTATTCTAAGAAAAGGACCAATCGAATCTTTTTAAAGGATTTATTTACTCTAAGGAAAGGACCAATCGAATCGTGCCAAATAAAAATTCTATTCTACAGAATGGGTCTATAGAATCGTTCGAAAGAATTCTATTTCTAAGGAAAGGACCAATAGAATCTCTAAAGATTGCAAGAATCCATGAATTCTTTCAACCAATAGATGTGGTTAATTAGTTACCATTAAGTGTGTTCGTTGGTTAAAAGCAATACTACACTACTCGTAAATCTCGTGAAGCTCAGAGGGTCAATTCTTTCAGGTGCGTTGGAGATTCATTTTTGTGTTTGCTAAATCTGGACCTTGTTGGATTTTTAAAGTGGTGATTAGGAAATGGAAGATATACACGCAGTAGGAGTGGCTACGTTCGTGACGTCACCGAAACGACCTTGAGATTTAGCGTTCATTTCTGCTCAAATAAGTTTAGTCTGTTAAACTGCTGAATTTTATAACTTGCGATTCGAATCTGGACTATTGAATCAAATATAATTTATTGATATTGCTTTCTGTCGCATGTGTCTCATCAATTTTGTTGCAATGTAATGCGTGATTATATTCAGTCCTACCGAAAATGAATCAATCTTATTACCATTCACCAACAGATGCTAACAAACTGCTATTCGAATAGTGATTCAAAAAACAGTGTTAATGTAAAATAACAGGTAGTAACTACTATCGAAAACCAAACAATTATTGAAACAAATGTTATTGAGATAGCATTGAAGTAATTTAAATTGAATTTTAAAAAATGCAAGGTTTTAAAATATTCTATGAAAATACAACAGAAAGATTAAATTCCTGCTTGAAAAATGAATTTCTTTGGACACTTGAAAATCAACTGTTAATGTCGATTTTTAAGTGAAAAAACAAATTTTAGTTGCTAATTTATAACAGAACTGTTGTTGCAAATTAACAATAGCCGTTGACACTGTTATCGCGAAATAACAGTTTTGCCCCTCTCCAGGGATCACAAAGCCCTGAAAAATCACAGGTTTCAATTTTCACATCGTTGGTGCAGCTTAACACACCATCTAAGGAGTTAATAAAAATTTCCTCAAGATCTGATTTCAGTAGGGATGTTAAACGAATCGCAGAACTGCTACTCAACCACCGATATTTTTGAATCACTGTTCTACCTGTTACTGTATTATCAAAATAATAGTGATTTCGTAGCGTACTTCACAACCAACCAATTGGATTTAGTCGCAGCTTAGAATCGCAATTGCATTTTAGAACCACAGATATTTTTCGGTTTTAGTCAGTAAGAACTGTTACTATGAAATGCTAGATTTTACAGTATATAAAGCTCCCGAACACGTGTTTCCCCCAGTCCCACCCGACACCTTGTCTCTATAAATTCGCTGATTGTTCTCAAATATAAGGATTCTATCACACTGACAAAAAGATATTAGTATTGTGATAGCAGTTCCGACTGTCACTACAAATAATAGTTGTCGAAAATGTTGCAGATGTAATTGATGCCCGATATCAGAAAAAATTAATCATTCTTTTCATCCAAACTGTCGTTAACGAAGAATTTAGATTGTTCGTGAAGTTTTGACAAAACCATTGTAATCAACAGTTAATAATAAGCGTTATCACCGATGTGAAATGACAGTTCTGCCCATCTCTAGTTTTGCGAATAAAAATCATACTTGCAAAAATGAATCACTGAAACTTTGTAAACGCCATCTAGTGGATAAGCAAATGAATTCTATTTTTCAAAAGACAAGCTCCCGAAAGAGCTTCCAAAAATTGCCTCTGCCGACGGTATTTCACGTCGACATGGCGGGGTATTGGGAAAAGTTTTCAACTAGCAATAGTCACGCCTCGGTAGAACCTCATTGGCTATGACACTGCCTCTGCGCAAAGCTGACGACTGGAGGTATTGAAAACATCCTATCCAATATTATTTAACAAAATTAGTGGTATATACAAAAGAAGTGAATTTTGTGTATAGAAATAAATCTAAGTATTTTGAGCATTTTGAGATAAATTTACTGCAGACCATTTTAATAGGACACTTCGGAAAATAATTGTTACAGAAATATACAAGATTTTTCCTTAACGGTTATTCAGTTTGGTGGACTTTGTAGCGCCCTCTATTAGTCGACACAAACCTTCGTTCAACTGACGACTGTGTTACATTATTCATGAATTATTACTCTTAGCTTCTAACCGTACCGAAACTGTTAATATTAGCAATTTTCTATGTTTGTTGCTGTTAGTTTCCAATTATAAACGATGTCAATACTAACCTTTTTTCACAACTGCTTCTTTTTTTACCATTTCTAACTGTTGCTGTTAGTCGCTGTTTAGGAAAACGTTGATTTTAACAGTTATTTATAACTGTTACTGTTAGTTGCTACCTGTTGACGAAATATTGGATGAGGGTGTTTTATTGAAGCCTTTGGGCCGAAGGTCCTCTATCGCGCGCGCCAGGTTAACAGACTTCAGCTTTGATGGACGCATACTTTTGTGGCAAGCTTTGGTGCCCTTTTTGTAGCGAGTAATTTTCTGTCAAATTGTACTCAAATTTCTTTGATCCTTTTTTTCTAATTATTTTCCGTTTCATGAAAATTTGAAGAATTAAAACGCTCAGTTTGAATTTAGTTACGGCCCAGTCAGTCGCATGAGGTTGTATCGTTTCTTGCTATTTTTGAAAATTAACTATCGTTAACGAAGTTAGAAAAACATCGTTAAGAAAAACGAAAAATGGATCCGGAATACCGAGATCCCGCTTCACTTCAACAAAACACCATAGTGCGAAAAGTAATCAGCTGGTGCTGCATGTACCAGACTAACTCAATAAACTTCTCGTCATGTGCTGATACACAAATTTCATCGAAGTTAAGAGATCATACAAGGTGTTTCATGAAGGACCCCTAACTCTGAAAATAAATAACTCGGAAACGGTGATGGATAGAAGCATGAAACCAGTGGTATGTTTATTAAAAAACCGTAAAAATCTGATACAGAAACCGCAAAATTTTAGTTACAAATTTCTAACGAGAGCTGGAGGAGGCTATTTTTCAAGCTTGTGTATCGATTTCCGGTACACACTACAGTCACTGACAATTTCATTCTTCGTTTGCGACATGTGTGTTCTGTAAAGGGATTTTGAATCGCTTTTGATGTGAATGTAACGAGGTCTTGCATTGCCTACTATGCACAGCCTAGTATGGTAATGCCGCCTGCAGCGCAATCTATCGGCGCAACTTGTAACTAAAGTTTTGCGGTTTCAGTATCACATATATCACCGTTTTCGAGTTACTTATTTTCAAAGTTAGGAGTCTTTCATGAAACACTCTATAGGTGTATAAGCACATCTAATATTGTGATTTAAAGGGAGAGCGCGAACGCAGTCCCACTACCAAAAATTGTGCACCCCAAGCAACCACATTTTGTGGATGTGGCGAACGTCAACCCACCGAAGTGCAATGGTGAGTCTCTGCTCGGGGAGGCCTCCTTGTTGATCAAGGCATTCCCAGTGCCAGGTAAGTATGAGTACCCGCATGGCATTTCAACTACTTATAGTAGAAAGGCAATCCTTTAAAAGTGGAGGATATAAAATTTGTTTAGCTTAGCGTTCTCCTAGCATATTTAGCATAGTGTTAACAATTACCAAAAGAGGGCGCTACATGTTTCAAAAGGTCAAAGTGAGTCGTTTCCAGTGAACAGCTCTTTTGAATGAATCTTTCTACTGACTTGATTCAAATTAATCGAATCGAATTGAGACTGCAGAGAATATCGAGATTCATTTCGATTCCATTGCATTCTCAAGGTATTAATCAAATTCCGATCCTGAATTCGGCTTGAATCCCCCTTTTGAGATCCTTAAAAATCGTAATAAAAGACCTTCCAACCTCCACTCATATTGACAGTATCCTTGAAGATCTCCAACTAGAACAATATCCAGTTAATAAAGTTTCCCAGCTTAAAAACTTCAGAACAAAAAAGCCCAACCCATTATTTCTCACTGAACTTGAAAAAAAAACCATGTAAACATTTATAACCTTATAGAATGACAGTACATTCAAGTACTAACTAGAAAATTGAGGCACCAGTAGACCCATGCAGTGCTTTAACTGCAACGGTCATAGCTCCCGCAATTGCCTAAAGTCCCCTAGATGCCTAAAATGCAGTAATGATCACCGCACTAAAGAATGTACAAACCCACGACAAGATACCCCAAAATGTATAAATTGCCAATAAACAAGTCATTGCATCCTGGAAGTAATGCAAGAAATATCCCCAGAAAATCAATCATAATAGAAAATCTTCTAATACCTTCCGTTATAAGATTAAGAAAGACGTAACTTATGCAAATATCACTAAACAAAATCACTCGGATAACTAAAATCGACCCTAACAGACCCTGCAAATTCCGTCCCAAACCCCTGGAAACCGATCCCCAAACAGCCCTTTGGAGGGCATCTTCGATCTCTTAAAGCAAATTAGAAATTTTCTTTTAGTCGGAGGATTCTCCGTTGTCATAACAAGAGTACGCCAAGCTCAATCCCCACTAGTTAAAGTAGCTAACTCATAATCATTTTCACCCCTTCTACGTATAATTTAATTTTAAAATATCATTTCCTACCGGTGTAGTACCGGAGATTAAGGACCCCTCGGGGCCCCATGTGCACTATCAAAGTCAACTCATTTTATCAACTTAGGGACTACTTCAAAAATGCGTAAGATTTTCGTTATCTGAGCTCTACCTACATAGGACGATCTAATCACCCGCTTGACGGATTTTTTTTAATGCAAGGGAGAGCGCGAACGCATTCCCACTACCAAGAATTGTGCATCCCAAGCAACCACATTTTGTGGCTGTAGTGAACGTCAACCCACCGAAGTGCAATGGTGAGTCTCTGCTCGGGGAAGCCTCCGTGTTGATCAAGGCATTCCCAGTGCCAGATCAAAGCTATATCAGGAGGCCAGAGTCGTTCTCGTTTAACAGCCTTTTGAAACGAATCTTTTTACTGGCTCGATTCATTGAAAATATATAATTAAAATTAATAATCTCTGAAAATAATAATTAAAATTAATAATAATCTCTGAAAATAAATTGCGCCATCATCATTGAAAGTTACTTAACGTAACTTTAAAAGTACAGACAACCAATATTGATTCAGTCAGGTCAGGGCCACAAATACTCTTCGGTAGCAATCGCAATGAGACGTTAATAGGAAACCATTGACAAGTACTACAGATGAGCAATAACAGTAATCAAGTTCACATCAGTCATCTAGAGAGACTCAGATCAAGCACTGCAGGCCGTTGCAAACACCGCAGTACCGCGGGTTTTAATTCAGTGAGAATCATAACCCTAAATCATCATTGGTCTTTATCAGGTTAAGAATTAACCCTCTAGATGACAATGTTGCAAGAGAGAGAAAGTTACACATAAAAATTATATTAAACAAAATACTGGTGACTATTCTACAGATGAAGCGTGAAAGAGCAAAAATTGTTCTAGATTATATGGAGACAGAGGGCATGGAAAATTCACTCTCAGTTCTAGATTATCGTTTTGCAGAAATTTTTTGCCGCTCTAAATAGAAATATCAAAGAACCAAATATAAAATCTGACAGTTTTGTTCTGTTTAAATATCTTTTCTTGACTACACTAAACCTGACAAAACTTGTCAGTCAGTTTGCAACATTTTTTGGGTTCCAATACCGTTCTTGTACACAATCTTTTCCTGGAATAAACTTGTTTTTCCCAAACCAATTCTCTGGTTCCATTGAAAGAGGGCGCTGCCATGCATAAATTTTTTAAATCGTGAATATTTATATCGTTCAATAATTGGACATAAATGATTTTTTAAATTTTATTGTTCAGCATTTTTTCAGTACTAGTTTCATGATAAAATTTGCATGGATACTTTCATGAATACGGTTGTGTTTAACATACTTTAATCTCTAATGCAAAAAGAGAATAAAAAAATTTATTGAAACAACTTTTTAAAACATCTAAATTAAATAAACCATTGATTTAATAATCAAATAATCTTCAAACTGTCAAAATAAATATAAAAACAGGTATTTTACAATTTGTAATTCATTGACTCGATAATTTTCACTTTATCTCAGGTGAATATTTTCAAACAGGGTCATTCCATGTGAAATGAGCAAAAATCAGAAAAAACCTGTGGCCGTAGGGTGACGGATTTTCATGAAATTTGCTACAGGCATAAATAACAGAGAAAAAAAAATCAAAGAAAATTTAGTTATATCAAAAGAAAAATAATTAAAATCCAGTTTTTAAAAAACTTTTAGGTAGAAGTGGGTGATTCCTAGCTACGGACAAATGAATTTAATCCAAGCTTCCGGCAACGTACACACTTTTACGCGTCCATCAATTTTTATTTTCTTATGACTGTGAATAGGAGTTGGTGAGAAATCGGAATTGTTTCTTTTTCGACATCCTTTTGCCAGTTCAACAATCAGTTCTAACTTGAAATCGTAGAGTTGAAGCGATCGCTTTGGAGAGTTAGTAGTTTTGTGCAACATGTATGCATTGCTAATAGCAGTGTCAAGGAGTAGGGCAAAAACATACCACCACCATTTGGATGATTTCTTAGTCACTGAAAAATATGTTCTGCGTTGGTCACTACTGGAGCTGCACTGCATTTTTCCCCGATCTTTTTCTTCTATCGACCAAGCAGCTCTCATTTTTAACATTTGTAGATAAAAGATGTATTTGTTTTTATCTACCCAGGTATTACGCAGCATATTTGGAAAGTTCTTACACTGAAAGCATCTGATTTCATGTGGGACCTTTAACTTTAAATTCTTTTATGCTTGGGGAAAATTCATTCGGTTTCCCATCACAGTTCCATAAGAATATATCCCTATTTTTAGGAGATCCTTCATCAGCTACTGAAAAAGCGATCAAAGTATATTGTGTGGCTTTTATGGGCTGTCTTTTATTAGGTGCATACAATATCATATCCCAATCCATTAGTTGATCTTGGATCGCGGGGTATTGTTTTTCTTTCCGCAGTACATTTCAAAGGACAGAGTGTATCCTAAATAAGGTGTACACAGCATCAAAATTTTGATGCCTCTTTTTGCTGGTTTTAAGAGCACATATTGAATAATGATCAAACGTCCCTTAAATTTGACCAGTGCTTCGTCAACTGATAAGTGAGCGTACTGCTTAAAATATTTGGAAATTTTTTTTTCTCAAGTATGTTTGTAATGGCTCTTCTTTTTGCGTGAAGATAAAAATTTCATTGTCCTTCCTAAGTTCGTATTCCCTATTGGATATATAGAAATAGTGTTTAATGCGTAAAAATCTATTTTTACTCAATCATTTTCACTCTTGAATTTCCAAGTGTCTCATTTTTTGACTAGTAATCAGTGATTCTAGGCATGCGTACAATACTCATTACAAGCAGAACTGTAAAAAAATTCCACAGTTGCTCGCAATAGGTTCCCATCTGCAAATTCTCGCATTTTGGCACAAAATTCCGCATACTTATTGGTATTAATCCTGATGAGTTCGCATACTCATCAGTCATTAATAATTTTAGATAGTCCAACGCTGAAGAGCCAGGTGGTAACATATGAAGGGGATCAGAAAAATTAGCGAATTGGGGGACGTTTATGCGTTCGTTCTCAACCACCCTTCTGAATCCCATTTAACGATACCGTCATTTTTTTCAGTTGAGGAATTCCTATATTTTCTTCATCTTCGGATTCACTATCGACACTAATCGAATTGTTTCCCAATTCCTTAGTTGGCATTTCCAATTCGCCATCTTCATCCCTCGTATCCAAATCTGATTCATCTGTATCATTAAAGAGTATTGTTTCGATCTCTTCTCGAGTCAAAGTTCTTCTATACCGAAGAATTTTAAAGGCAAAAAATGTCACAGGAAGTTATCCGATCCGCAGACAGATTGAAGAACGTAGTTAGAAATCGACTCCCTAACACCTACAGGTGACAAGATGCTCGATAACCCTCCTCACTGGTAGAGGGCAGAAAAGCTGATTACTTTAAAGGCGGCTAGCGGTTATCTGAATGCAAAGGCATCTCGGCCGTCAGAAGGTTAACCATGCTATGGTAATTAAGGCAAGTCGAGATCTACTTTTTAAAGATAAGCTCCCAAAAGAGCTTCCAAAAATTGCCTTTGCCGACGGTATTTCACGTCGACATGGCGGGGTATTGGGAAAAGTTTTCAACTAGCAATAGTCACGCCTCGGAAGAACCTCATTGGCTATGACACTGCCTCTGCGCAAAGCTAACGTCTACAAGCATTGAAAACTCCTTATCCAAATTTATTTAACAAAATTAGTGGTAGATAAAAAAGAAAGGGAAATTGGTATGCAGAAATAAGTCTAAGTATTTTGGGCATTTTCAGTTCAATTTACTGCAGACCATTTTAATAGGACACTTCGGAAAATAATTGCTACAGAAATATACAAGTTTTTCTTTAACGGTTATTCAGTTTGGTGGACTTTGTAGCGCCCTCTATTAGTCGACACAAACCTTCGCTGCGCTGACTACTGTGTACGAATTCATATTGCATGAATTATTATTCTTAGCTTCTAACCTTACCGAAACTGTTAATATTAGTAGTTTTCCATGTTTATTGCTGTTAGTTTCCAATTGTAAACGAAGATGTCAATACTAACCTTTTTTCACAACTTCTTTTTATCATTTCTAACTGTTGCTGTTAGTCGCTGTTTACCAAAACCTTGATTTTAACAGTTATTTATAACTGTTACTGTTAGGTGCTACCTGTTGACGAAATATTGGATGAGGGTGGAGTTTTATTGAAGCATTTGGGCCGAAGTCCTCTATCGCCAGGTCAACAGACTTCAGCTTTGATCTACGCATACTTCTGTGGCAACGCTTTGGCGCACTTTTGTAGCGAGTACACTTTTTGTAGCAACCCATTTTTAATAGAACTATTCCTGCTTTTATGGCAACCTCGGCACGGAAATTAAAGTCGAAAATTTAGTCATCAAGCATTTTCTCTTGAACTGTCAGAATATAATGTTCAAACGAGTCTCGAAGCTTCGAGATGCACTTGATTAAATTTCTATCTGCATGTAATATCGTGTACCCCTTAATTGCTAGAAATTCGAAAATATCGATATATAATAAAATACTCATATATAAAACTATGCTCCACCCAATGGTTAGTTACTCCTGTCAGGTCTGGGGATATGCAGCTAAGACTCACATGAACAAACTTAAAGAACTCCACAATTCTACCTTCCGTATCATTATGGACACCCCATGGAATTGCCGAAATACCAAAATAAGAACTAGGAATTTTGGAACTCAAAGAATTTTCTGGCAAAATTAGCAAAATTTTTTTCCGCTCTCTTTGAAGCGATGAAAACTCAGCTGTAGCTCAGATTCCTATGTATGACCATCGTCTACCAATTAACAAAAACAGACCAAGAGTCATTATGAATTCTGCTAAAATGTAAACATATAGCTTAAATTCATACATTTAATTTAAAATTCAAATTTGTTAAAAAAAATTTAAGCTAATTTCCCTTTGGAAAATCATGTAGTCTTCCAAGCCATACTTTTATTACTAGTTAAAAATTACTAGTAATAAAAGTAATTATTACTTTTATTACTACTAGTATTAATTATTACTTTTATTTTAACTGCAGTAGCCACAGGTATACTGAACTCTGATATTTTCTGAGATCTCACTTGAGTATGGGCCTTCTCCCCAATCGCAAGTACAACCTCATTGATAACCTGACACCCAAGACTGCTACACCATTGAAAGTTTATGATAACCTAAACGAATTCGGAATACAAGGTCTTCCAATTTACAGATCCAACGCAAATTTATGTCGTTTTACTCTGGTATTATTTTATCAAGGACCGAAGGTGTGAAGGTAGGTAGTTGAAATTACGTCGCACTGGAGCAACACAACTGACTGTTGACGACGGCCGAACTAGGAATCCGAGAAGATTGTGTTTTAATTTTCTAATAATGAATGGGAAAGTAAACGAACAAAAAAGCTTTTATTGTTTTGCTAAAGTTTAAAGTTGATAACTACATGAAACAGAATTGCATTTGTTCATTAGGTCAATTCTATGTTTTAAATTAAAATCAAAATACTTTAAAATTTTATTTCTAACAGCGTTTTTTATCGTAAAATTAATAGTGAAGGCTGTTTTGCAATTAATTATATTTATTTTATGAGTTTTAAGGGACCATTCAGAGTATCAAAGGCTTTGACCAAAGTTAAGTTGGAAAAGGAATGTTTAATTACATTATGGCGTTCCCTGAAATAGGAAGACGAACAAAGTCGAATCATTTGATGTCATAAATTGATTAAGTTAAAAATAATTAAAATAAACAAGCAATTTTTGAAAAATTTGAAAGGTGTAAAATAAAAATACTAATCGATCCATGTGCTTTCGAGATAAATCTTATTTAATTCAAAGGGCTCTGGTCCTCAGTTGAACAAGCTGAGTTCGAATCCTGGCATGGATATTCGTGAAGATTTGGAATCCACTTTATATAAGCCGTACGTCTCCGATCTAATAAACCCCGTGTAGCTAATGACAAACCAACAAGCGAGCAGTTAGCTTATTGATAAGATTATTATGAATACCTTAAAAAGAGATTTTTGAATTCGATGTTCTAACGTATGAAACATGATCGTAGCTGACGATTGTGATTCTGGCCCCCTTGTTTCATCCCTTCCAAAGAAAAATATTTTTGGCTTTGCTCCTTGTTTCCAGTGATTATCAATCATCTCAGCGTTGAATTGGCGGTCCAGAAAACGTAACCAATCTACAAGCCTCCCCAAGTAAAAATTTTCAATATTAAACTTTCCTCCGAAACATAGACTCTAAAAAGCAGGACTAGAATTGCCCCGAAAGGAAAAAAAATTGAAAAACCGAATAGAAAAATGGATCCGGAATACCGAGATTCCGCTTCACCAACAAAACGCC
This sequence comes from Meta bourneti, assembly GCA_933210815.1. Lineage (NCBI taxonomy): Eukaryota > Metazoa > Arthropoda > Arachnida > Araneae > Tetragnathidae > Meta > Meta bourneti. Next base: position 93,302,905 of record OW119928.1, on the reverse strand, counting down.
ATAGTGCGAAAAGTAATTAGCCGGTGCTGCATATACCAGACTAACTCATTAAACTTCTCGTCACATGCTGATAAACAAATTTCCTCGAGCTTTAAAAGATCATAAGTGCATATCTAATATTGCGATTGAAAGGGAGAGCGCGAACGCAGTCCCACTACCAAAAATTGTGCACCCCAAGCAACCACATTTTGTGGATGTGGCGAACGTCAACCCACCGAAGTGCAATGGTGAGCCTCTATTCGGGGAAGCCTCCTTGTTGATCAAGGCATTCCCAGTGCCAGGTAAGTATGAATACCCTTGGAGCATTCTGATTACTTACATGGGAAAAGTAAGACTTTGTAGTGGTGGATATAGAATTTGTGTAGCAATAGTAAAAACACGACTATTAGTCATCGTTTCCCAGAAAAAATGCAAGGAAACTGATTTTTCCACATTCCACAAATGAATGAATGAAACTATCCACATTCCACAAATGAATTCGATAAAGCCAATGTCCCAACCCCATCAACAATACGATATAGTGCGAAGGTTCACTAAGAGATGGCGCTGCTTGTTACAGTAAAGAGCCAATGCAGATAGAGGAAAACGGTAGCCATGTTTTTCACCGTTGCTGTGCCAACGCGGACGCTATACAAATGGACGGTTTCATTAGGGTTGCTAATCAGGTTATTTTGATATGAAGACTTCGGGTTTGGCGACAGTTTGGAGTTGGATTTTAAATATTGATAGATTGGATTTTCTCATGGCATAAGAGCTACTCATTTAGAGCACAGATCAGTTTATAAACCAATAATATACAGGACTTAATCTGGTGTATGCTTGGGGGGTCTGAATAAAAAAAGCCTTTTTTTTTAATTTCATACATTGAGTTAGATTTGAATTAGGAACACTTGCATGTTATTGCAATGTGAGGCAACGTATTTTGTCCTGTAATTTTCCGAATAAATTATTCATATAAAATATTTTTTCACAAGATAAAAGAACTTTAAATCCTTAATAGAAATACAGTAAAACTCCAATTATCACGACTGAGTGCTGGGCGTAATCCGGATATGCAACAATCCGAAGAATTGGGAGTCATAAAAAAGGTTTATGTGAAATAAAACTCGAATATTGATCTAAAATAATTTTTGTTTATTTTTATTACGAGAATACAGTATATTTGAATGGCAATTTAATAAAAAAAGTAGGCTTAATGTACTGTATTTTGAAAATAAAGTAAATAATTATTTTAAATATCCATTTTCCATCATTCAAATGTTCATAAATTATTTATATTGTGGAAAGAAATAAAAAATCAGTTTAAACATAATTATAATTTAAAATATAACGTTTCGGAAAAAATTGATTTTCGAGCAATACTAGTAAAACAATTTTATACGCTTTCCATTATTGGCGGAATATCGCATCGTTTGGCGACATTTTTTTGGTTTGGCGAGAATGGTCGACGGAATTTTACACATGTACCTTTGCTTCTTTTTAGTTGTCTAAATTAATGTTATCAACAGTTTACACCTTATTTTGTTCATTAAGTGGGTAGGTTGATCTATATTAAATGAAAAAAAAGTTCTTACCTTCAAAATTATGTAAATTATAAGTGTATCCAAACAAAACTTCCAAAATCGCAATCAGCAGCGTACAACCGCCATGTTGAACTGACCTGAAAAGGAAAAACATGGCTGCCGACCGCATCAGCCAATCACAAAATGTCGGGTGTATGTCACCTCTATCTATACTATAGAAAATATTAATGCTGTTTTGTTAAATTTCTCTATCCTCCTCCAAAACTTTTACATTCTGTTCAAATTTACCTATACCCTTAAGTTATTTGTTTACCTTGGTTTAACTATCTTCAATGTTTAGTCCGACTGACCAGTACCTTGATTTGATTGGCCCTGCCAACAGCCAATATGTTACTCGCCTCAGCCGAAGCGTCAGCCAATGTAATAACAGCTACTAACCGATGCTCCATCCCCTCTCACTTGTTCGACTCCAAGTCACTACTACACAGCTCAAAGCTTCTGCAAACTAATCAACATTATGGACATTAGAGAGTTCAACTTGGAGACAGCTTTATGGTTCACCCAAAATCCACCCTCGCCTAACCACAATCGTTGGTTACGATCATATTTCATGCATTGCAGCATCGAATTTATACGCTACTAGCTGAATTACCCGGCGTTGCTCGAGTTGAATTGTTTGTAATATTACTCAATATTATTCCTATGGAGATTTCGAGTTTTTAGCCCCCCTGCAGACCCAGGACAAATCGAATGGGGTTAATATATAGCCTCTGTGTCCCGCAGAATTCTACAAGATGAATGTACCAAATTTAGTGTGAATTGGTCTGACATTGATCGTATAAATACGCAATCTTATATTATCATAAAAATTTACATTCCAATAACAAAGCTACAGTTTAAAGGTAAATACAGACCAGCCAAGAAAATGTTGTCAACACTTTGACGGATGTTGGCAACATATTTGTTGGTCATAGCAACTTGCATCTGGATACATGTTTTGAACAGTGTTGCGCGTCTAAACCAAAACCAGTTGCGTGTCCAAACCAAACTCAGCTTTGAAGTAAAAATGGAACTAACGACTGCTGGTGCCAGTGCTGCTTTTATCATAATAGCTGCCCATGCCCCAAAACAAAACAGATGGTGGCAGAGAGTTCTTAAAAAATGGGACAAACTTGGGCGACAATTTAATGTCTGATTTACTTTTGAACGACGGTAACTCGTTCCGCAATTTCGTCAGACTAACAAAATCTGATTTCGAAGAACTTTGGTAGCCTCTAAAATCTCCAAAAAGAATACAATCTGCCGTGCCGCTATTTCAACATCAATAAGATTGGCGGTCGCTCTGCGATATTTAGCTACATATTTAGCGATTCGTCTACGAGTCTAATGTACCTGTTTAAAATATCAAAGCAATCAATTTCCTCAATTGAACCCGAAGTGTGCGAAGCCATCACCGAAGTTCTTAAAGGATATTGTCAAGTAGTAGATAATAAAGTAATCAATTATTTATTATTAATTTATTGTCAGTATAAGTATTATTATTTATTACAAAGAAGTTTCATTCAGAATTGGCTTTGGGAACAAGGAATTCGTTAATTTCTGTCATTACCAAAGTTGATCGAGATTCTGGCATATTCAAATCTTGTGGCCAAGACATTTGTGATTGAGGTAGGTAGGTAGGTATTTTAATTAACGTCACACTGAAGCAACTTAATGGGCTATTAACGACGATCCGAGATCAAACCCGAAGGGAACATTTGTGATTGAGACTTGAGCTTCTGGCATATTAAATGAATGTGGTTGCCAAGGCATTTTTGCCCGAGATTCTGACAAATTAAAAGATTGTGGTTGAGATTGTGGTGTTGATTGATATTGCGATTGTGGCATATGAAAAGAATGCATTGACAGAGTTGGCGTGGATGACGGGTAGGGTGATGAGTTTGTTGTAGAGAATGGCATTGAAGCTGAAGACGGTGTAGGTGAAGCTTGCGAAGAATAATATATCAGTGGGTGATTTCTATAGTTCCTGCGATGATTTGGAAATTGATACAAGGATTATCTTGGATCAGGTGTTTCCACTTCAGACACCGCAAATGCACCCATTTCCTGCTGGAAAAGTATATTATCTATGCGAGTTTTTGCTATAGATATAGCCCGACTGTTTTGATTTGCGTCGCGCATTCTGCTGGCTACGTTTTCACCATAAACTGCAAAGAGAGAGAGAGAGAGAGAGAGAGTCATCGTTTGAATTCATTTTTTGGATTTTTATTGGGCACTGAAGCTTCCGATGAAGGTCTTATAGGTTGAGATTTCGATGAGTTATTTGCTATGAATTGATCACTTTCATGTTGAGTTTTATCTTCCTCGCCGTGTTCGGTGGATGAAATACATACTTCGGCCGTTGTCATCGAGGTTTGCATCTTCTGCTGCGTCTTCCTATTAGACATTGAAATGCACTATTATTTCTTTAATTAAAATGTTTGGAATTTGTGTTTAAAATTATTTTTGTTAGCAGGAAAATGGGGGTACCTAAATCTCTTGTACCTATATATTTTGTATTGCTGTTACAGATACTACGATCAGAAGAAATTGCAAACGCATTTCGTTTAAAATGGAATTTTCCCCACTGCTTTGGCGCAATTGATGGGAAGCATGTGCAGATTGAAGCACCAGAAATAAGTGGAAGTGTATATTATAACTATCATCGCACGTTTAGGATCGTATTGATGGCTATTGCAGATGCTGACTACCGTATTCGGTATGCCAATGTGGGGTGCCAGGGGAGAATCTCAGATGACGGTGTTTTTGCGAATACAACATTCTATAATAAGCTTATTAAAAATGAATCGCAACTTCCAAAACCGGCATTCATATCAGAGAAAAGCCAAGCGCGGGTTACTCCTTTTGTATTGGTAGCAGATGACGCATTTGCACTAAGCCCAAACTTTATGAAGCCCTTCCCAGGTCCATGCCCAAAAGGTTCCCTAGAAAGAGCGTATAATTATCGATTGAGCAGAGCTCGACGCATTATCGAGAATGTATTTGGTTTGCTAGCGACTGTTTTCCGAATATTTAGAAGGCCTATTTCATATTATATCCTAAGAAAGTTGAGAGTAGTACTCTTGCTTGCATTTCTCTACACAACTTTCTTAGACGAGATGCACAGTCAGTACGGACATACACACCGACTGGTACATTTGACAGTGGATATTTAGATACTGGTACTGTAACACCAGGTTCATGGAGGTTAGAAGACGAGGGAGGTTTACTCGATTTACAGCGCATCCCGAGAAATGCTTCTCAGGAAGAAAAAGAAATCAGAAAAGAATTCACCCGATTTTTTATTTCAGAACAGTGGAAAGTACCGTGACAAGATAGATTTGCATGATCTAGCTTTACTGTTATTATTTTAGTTTATAATTAGTTTTTGTGTTAAAAAAGTTAATAAAACTAAGCATTAGGTTTTGCTATCTGTGATTATAGCTTTTAGTGGTAATATATATTGTGTATATACATATGTAAAAAAACCCCTCTGATTTACATGTATTTCGTGACATTGACTTCTTTTTAAAATCTAATTAAGTAAACAATAATAATAAATACCTACCTCAATAGTACTGCCTTTTGAGTAGTTTTCCATGAGAAAGCTCATCATATTGTATCCAAACCATATATTGTCTTCCGAATTGTACCACTTTTACTTTTCTCTAAAATTTTCTTCTGTTCCCGGCTAAATTGAGTTTTGTTACTTAATTTTCCTAGATATTCATCCACATTTGTGTTAAAGTGCGAAGCCAATTCGGACGTTTCATCAAATTTGAGGTTTCCATCTCGGTATTCCTTGCATCTAATCATGTGGGAACATGATTAGATGCAAGGAATCAATGTGGGAACAGCTTCCAGCATTTCGATTAGCTCTACCATGAGCTCTTTGGTTCATATCATGTTTGCTGCAAAAGATAGGCAATGAACTACATTCTAAAATTTTAAAAGTAATAAAAATATGCACAAATAATAACGTGCTTACTAGATGTAATAGGAGCCTGATGAAATCTCACTAGTGTGGTTCGACGCCACTTGTTGACAACACCATCCAGACTGGGCGATGTTTTCCATTTGAAATGGAGAACACGGATACAAGCAACAGGCAACAAATTTCTTTGATGTCATGCCGCCAGTTGTTGACGAGAATCCATCAACTTGTTGCTAGTTGCCGGGACACATGTTGACGACACCAATATCAACATTTTGTTGGCCGGTCTGTACTTACCTTAAGAACTTACAAGCGGGATACATAAACGATAGATACTGAGCGATTTTCAGCGCAACCACATCCATTTACTATTGCATCATACTCTAAGATTCCGAAAAACCTCCAAGGTCATCTTGAGAAGGCGACTCCTGTAGATGCTAAATCCGACGTCATCTGCACAGCCAGACTGGGGGAGAGTGCCCCCTAGCAAGTGCTCTGTCCAGGATGACGGGACGTTACTCTGCACACCCAAGACAAATAGAACGGGGGTTTATATGTAACCTACGTTACCCGCAGGGTTCCAAAGAATAAGTGTACCAAATTGGGTGTAGATTGGTCAAACGGTGTAGATTTGTGTAGAGAACAGATAGAAGCCAACTCTGCTTTATATGTATAGACGATAGCCAGTTCAAATTTTTTTAATTCTTAAATAAATTCATAATAATCTTATAGTTGATTATGATTAAGTTAACTGTTCGTCTCTGCGATACTTGGTTTGTTTCTCTGTGGTCATTTTTAGCTACACGAGGGCTAGTTAGATCGGGAGTCGATGAATCGATTCATTTTGAAGGGAGTCGGTTGAGCGATTCGTTCACTTCAAAGATTCGATTCAATTTAACGAATCACTCATTTTCGGCCCATCACTAATTTAAACAAATATAAGGACAAATAACTTGTTTTTGAAATGTTTGAAGTCCTTTTACTTTTCAAATCACATCTTATGTTGTAAAACTCAGTTGCAATGCAGTCTTGATTTTTCCTGCACAGTAACGGAGTACGCATCAGCATGTCCTGTTTCATCACATGCTGCACCAATGTGTGGCCGGTCTTAGGTGCACCCACTGCACACATTGTGTGTCAGCATGCGGCACACGGTGCGTTCTAAGCAGCTCTACGCGGGTTCGCTTTTCCTTCCAGTCACGGGGGGTCCCATGGTAGCCTGGTGGGAAGAGTAACGGACTCGAAACCGAAAGGTTGCGAGTTCGAATCCAACCAAAGACCATCGTGAAGACTGGTGCACGTTGAATCGGTAGTGGCCTCAAATGTCCTCACGTTCGCGTGATGTGGAAGTTTGGAGAGTGGGGTGCCAGCTCAGGTGTGACCTCGTTATCTGACCGTGGTTCAAAATTACGTGGTCTGGTCCTCGTATCTTTCCCTTCAGGGGTCGATCCTGGACCCTCGCCAATAGCCCGTTGTGCTGCTCTAGTGCGACGTTAATTAAATACCTACCTACTTTCCAGTCAGGGAAGAAGGCAAGAAAAAGGTCTCGAGCCAAATCGAGGAAAAAGAAGAAGGGTAGCGCTTCCCAGGTCTCCTCGTGTGTCACCACTCAAACGTTCTGGATGTAACGCAATGATTCTTTGTTGCAGGATGGGCATCAAGTACATCCGGCACTTAGAAGAGATCCTAGGCACCCCTTTTCTCTCGCCCAAGACGGACCTCTATCAGCCCTCTGTGTGGTCAGCAGCGCCCAACTACTACAACTGGATCAAACAGGTACTAGTCACTAGACATTGAGCTTTATAACGATAACAGTTACAATAATAGTGTTATTACAAAACAGCGATAGCAATAATATCGAAAATATTAATGGCTATCGATAAATGTTAGCGTGACTACAAAATTGACGAATTTAAATAGAAATTAATTTAAAATTTATAGTAAAAAGTTGAAATTGTGGAACTTTTTAAAACTCACTTAACGTTTTTATTTTTTGTCAATATTAACCGCTAACGTCAGTTTTAAAAAGATTAAAATTTAAATTTAGCTGTTATGGCTGTTATTAACTGAAGACTAAACTGTTTATATTAACAGGTAAAACAACTGTTTTCGTAAATTAGCAAAAACCGTTATCCACGATAACCTTAAAATTAAAGTTTGTACAGCTTTGATATAAAGATTTTGTGGCAACTTTTTGGATGTATTTTTTATGTTGCCAAAGCATTCAGAAAAAACACCGTTTTAGGCTTAGCGAAAAATAATTACAAATTAACGAAAATAATAGAAAAAATTCCACACAATTGTTTATCCTTCTTAGAGTTTTTCGACAATATTAAATTTTTTGCAAACTTCATCGGAACATTGCATCATTTCGTAAACACCGACCACCAGAAAAATCAAAGTATAAATTTCGCGAAAGAACACCCTGTGTGAATCTTGTCTACAACAAAACAGAATAGAAAGCATAGTAAAATAAAAAATAACGACCAACAAAAAATAATAAGGGATTAAAGTAAAGAAACGATACAACTTGATGCTGTGTATTGTTTACACAAAAGTTTTAATTCTTCAAATTTACACGAAACGGAAAAGAATTGGAAACAGAATTTTCAAAAAGACCAACAAAATTAAATGACGTTCTAACGAAAAAATTGGAAAACAATCTTAAAAGGCCAATGAAATCAAAGGGAAATGAAACGGAAATGAAAAGACCATTCCAAAATATTCAAGAACGAAAAAGGGCAGGAATGAAAATTTTAACTTCACGAGGTTGCCATAATCCTACTAAAACGGAGTTGACTTTGGTTGCCACAACTCACTGTAAAAAGTACGTTAATGACGCGCCAAAAGTGTGACCACAGAAAAGTTTTTATATCAAAACTATACAAGGCTTTATACCTATGAGTCATTGCGCAAGTGCTGATGGACTGGATCCAACCATAAAATAGGAACTGGGGTCGCGGTAGACCAGTCGGCTCCATCCCCATACCCGTCTATTTCCTTAGAAGCCATCAAGACAGAGCATGTGTGCGTAGTCGCTGTCGTAAGATCTCTGGAGGGTAAGTCAAATGGGCGAACGCATCGATTTGGAAGTTCGGACTAGTTTTCTCGATCACGGTGGATAATCACTTTAACAATCAATAATTTGGTATTCATGCTTTTACCCACAACCAAGTGACAGGTCTTCAAACCGAGCGACCGGAAGAAATAACATGAAGCAGCTCGCTTATGGTTCGTCTGTTTCTTTAGAAGGTCGATGAGTGTGTTCTCTTGACGTCACTATTTCGACGTCCCGACTTTCGAGCGACGTTGTATTTGCAAGAAAACCAACGCAGTAATTGCGAAGTTTCATAATTTTGAGTCACTGACATGTAGCTGAATTTTTAGTTTCAAACAAACCATATATTTCTATGAAATATATAATAGCAGGAAAAGTAATCGAGAAAAATATCAAAACTGCAAAGATTTTGGGCAATGGTACTTACGTATTAATCGCATGCCCCATTGGCGAATATCAACCAAGTTTTGTTTCGGGCGGAAAATGTTTAGCAATTGCCCTTAGATGGCATATCATTTGAGGCTTGTTTTTTCCTCCACATAACTCTGCGAGATAGGACTCGAGGTGATGGCGAGATGTTCCTCGATGATTTTTATTTCGCCATTTTGTCCTTCCCCAGATGCGTTCTATAATCTGTGTGTGCCAGTTTCAGAATCAATGAAATTGTATTTGTGGTTCACTTGGCAGTGAATATAACCAGATTGTTCGTTCTTCCGTCTTATGCCCCTTCCAACAGATTTGGCGATTAATCGCTGGCATGCGGTTAATACGTAAGTACCTGGGCAATACTGTTATAATAGAAATGCTGATCTATGTCAAAGCTACATAAGTTGTGCCTTCTTTATTTTGTATATCTGTGTTAGCAGAAGTGGCAACACGTGTTTTAGTTTGATTTTAAAATTTACGATTATTTGTGTCTACAATTTTCCTTTTATCATCCATCACGCTCTTAACATCTTTTGATATTGTTTTGTTAATAAATCTGCTTTATTTTGAGTGTTTGAAGATTTTATTTAAACAACCAAATACTAAAAAATACAATGTAAGTCTTTGGAATACAAAATTGATAAGTTTCATTTAACAGTCGGAGTCTGAAACCCTCAGATTTAGGCCTCCGAACGTGACGTCACAGGTTTCGGATGGCTGATTTTTCTCTTCAATAGGTGTTGGTTATAGTTTAGTTTTAAGTGTATGAACTGTTTTGAGAGTTTTTCGGCGTAAACAAACTATCGAAGAAAAAATAATTCCTCTTCAGAATTCATTTTATTAATCGTCGTTTTGGCGATGTTTGGTGTTAATTTTCAACACAAGCGATGTGCTGAAAATGCATTCCAGAACCATTCCAAATTTCGCCACAAGTTACAAGAGGTTGCCAAAACACTTGCATCATCTTTGAGAGGGATTTTCAGTGTAAATAAACAAACCAGACGGATGACGGGGATTTCACTTCCTGTTTCCTAAATATTCCCGCATTATACATACATTAAACTGTAGCATATCGCCATTTTGGCAAGGCTCGGTGTTTAAACTAAGTAGCGTTGACCAATTAACTATCATAGATAAATTCGAAATTCATTCTTTTAAATTGGAATACTGGCGTACGGAAATCATAGGCCTAAAATATAAGTAGACTGAGCATTGATATTGAGAGAAGCTTCAAAAAGTGATCATCAAGTTGACTAGTAGTCACGTGACTGTTCTGTGAAAATTGGACTTGGTTGGCCGATTTGGCATCTTATTGCCTCGTTTGGCGATGGAACATCGTATGATAGGTGCGCGAGTGTGCATTTCTATAGAGTGGGGACAAAAGTGCTGAAATCGCCAGTCTACTTCCATCAGATGATCAAGATGGGCGTCTTCTCCCGTCCCTGGAACCAATCAGATGAATGTTAGGTTTCACCCAGCAGACGAAAGTAGTCTGCTGCTAAGGGTCGCTTTACTAGTTTTGGTCACATGATCCTGGGAACATAAAAAAATTACTATTGCGCACTCTACTTTTACATATTTCCTCTATGGCTGAAATCGTATCCGAAAAAACAAGATACGTGACGTCACATCCGGAATACGTACAGGTAATTTTGTACAGGTAGCTGTTAATTTGAAATAACAGGTACCAAATGTGTTATTTCGAGAATAACAGCGTTTGCCCCGCAGGAGCTGCAGCAGGGCCAGGCAATGGGCGAGTACGTGTGGCAGGGAGCAGAGTCCGTACAGTACGCACTCCAGGACATGACGCAGGTGGTTGCAACCGCAGGCAGCGACTGGGAACCGAAGAACAATTGAACGGATGTCATCCCCTCCTGGTTCGGCTCGCCTTTTCGTGTGCAATTTTCTCTAGTTCCCTCACTGTGGAGAGATCGAATTATCCAAGCAGTCAATTCTGATGTTAACAACCAGGACCGTTCCCGAGTGATGAGCACTTGCACGTCGTCAGGACAATGGCGACCGAAAGACGGCCATGATGGGCCTCTAATTTAGATAGTTTATCTTTGTGATTGTAATAAAGTACAATTTTAAATCTGCTAAATATTGTCCTGAATTTATTTGGGACCGCGGTATAGCCTGATTGGAAGAATAACGGATTAGCAACAAGAGTGTTGCGAGTTCAAATCCAATCAAAGACAGTCGTGTACGAAGCAGCTGGTGCACGTCGTGGCCTCGAATGGCCTCACGTTGGTGTGGTGTGGAAGTTTGGGAGAGTGGAGTACCATCTCAGGTGTTGATCTTGTGTCGGACCGTGGTTGAAAATTACGAGATGTTGTCCTCGGGTCTTTCCCTTCGGGAACGATCCCGGACCGTCACTAATAGCCCGTTGTGTTGCTCCAGTGCGACGTTAATTAAAATATCTACCTACCTTAATTTACTAGTCTGCTCGAGGTAGGTAGGTATTTTAATTAACGTCACACTGGAGCAACACAACGGGCTGTTGGTGTCGGTCCGGGATTAGTCCCAAAAGGAAAGAACCGAGGACGACACCACGTAATTTTGAACCACGGTCAGATGACGAGGCAATACCTGAGCTGGCACCCCACTCTCCAAACTTCCACACCACGCCAATAGAATCTGCTCGAATAGCACTTCTTCAGTTCCCTGAAGTTTGCAGGTATAAGTGAAGAAGTACAATTTTTAGTTGCGTTTAAAATTTGCTTCTTTGAGAAAGATTATTTTTGGGTTTAACTTTTGATAACAGGTAAAGTATTTATTTGCTGCAAAAATTTCATAAGGGCTTTTAGAATTCAAAACCAATGGAAAAGTATCAGAATGTCAAAATACGAATTTTGATACTCTAAATACCGAAATAAAAATATGAGATTGAAATGGAAGCGATCAGAGCCAAAATTAGAAGAAAAACCTTTTGTAAAAGATGTATAATTATTCATCCAATTGTATCTTCTACTAATTTATTTCTAAACCACGTATTAAATTTAAAATTTCTTGTATTTTATAAACGGAAAAATATGTTTTCTTTATTTATGGTAAGTGATTTGCATCAGGTCCGGTTCATCGAATTTTACAGTCAAATGAATGGAAAAAAAGAATCTCGATATTTGGAAAAAATTTTCCTGTCTAGATTATAGGAGAGTTAATTTTCCATGAAGCTCCTGTGCCGAAGGCCCTCTGTCTCCAGATAAACAGTCCTTGTGTTCCGAATACGTTTAGGTTATCAGAAACTTACAACAGTGTAGCAGTCTTGGGTGTCAGGTTATCAAGGAGGTCGCAGTTGTAGTTGGTGCAGTAGGAGAAAGCGCTACAATGAGCGGTAGGCAAGCCCATCACTCCAGTGGGATCTCAGAAAATACCAGAGTTCAGAATTGTACAGTGGTACCTTGAGATACGAGTCCCTCAACATACGAGTTTTTTGAGATACGATACGTTTTTTGAATTCGATTTTTTGCTTTGAGTTACGAGCAGTCACTATGTCGATTTTTTGCCTCGAGTTACGAGCCAGAATTTGAGATATGAGCCTGCTTCGGTGACGTCACAACCACCACTCCGCTCAGATTCCCGAGTCTTGCGCGTCGTTCAGTTCACATGTTTACCTCACCTGATGACAGTCAACGTCTGTCACAAAAATCAATCAATTTCTTAATTTGGTTTGACATTTATTGTCAACTGCCACGGAGAAGCCCGAGTCCCTTTCTTATTTTTTTTTTAATTTTTCCTTTCTCAGACCAGATGCGTCAATTCTGAAAACGGAAAACGGGGTGATGTACAGTTATTTAGCTAATTTTTTTTCGTCTAACCACGAGTCCAAAGAAGGCGAGTGTAAAGAACAGTGGTGAGAAAAGGAAAAAGGTAACATCCATGGAAGAGTGAAATAATAGACAAACATGAGCAAGGCGTAAGAGTAATAGACTTGGCAACGCAGTGCGACTTCTACCATGTGTACTATTCTGAAGCAGGACTCGATAAAGGCTATAACTCCAGCTACAATATTTGTTCATTATAAATACATTATTATAAAAAAATTGGAGTGGTTTTTTTGGGGGCTGGTACGAATTAATCTCATTTCAATTAATTTCAATGGGGAAAATTGATTTGACGTAAGAGCATTTTGACTTACGAGCTCGGTCATGGTATGAATGAAACTCGTATCTCAAGATATCACTGTATGTGTAAATTAAAAGCATTTATTCCAAACACTAAAAACAGAAAATATACTATCTTAGAATAAGAGGAAGACTGAAAAATCTCTTAATCAGCAGAAAGTCATTGCCATTTTCTTTTTTTCATAAACAAATTAGTTGCAACACACTGGAGTAATTTTCTTTCATTCTGGGACGAAACATTCATATTACCTTGGGCTTTCAAGAATTAGTTTGCTTATTGACTCACAGATGGCACCATGACTCAGCCCTTGACTCAGACCGGTGGATTAGGGATTTTCGTAATTTGTGGTGTTGCTCAGATTTCCTTGTTCGTTGTGATTCATTGCTAAGATTTAGATCCACCTCCAAATGTGGTGCTTTGCTTCGAATTAAACAAATACTGACAATGATCCAATTTGTGAATTTAGTACACCTTAAATAAATATTTGAAAGTATTTATTAGAGATGGTTGTTATTCTTTTAGCTGTGAAAATAATATTGTTATTACTACTTCTATTTCAATTAACGTCACACTGAAGCAACACAACGGGCTATTGGTGACGGTCCGGGATCAATCCCAAAGGGAAAGATCGAGGACGACACCACGGTCAGATGACGAGACCAACACCTGAGCTGGCACCCCACTCTCCAAACTTCCACACAGCGCCTACGTGAGAACATTTGAGGCCGCGACGGATTTAATGTGCACCAGCCCCCTTTGTACACGAGTCCCGTTACTCTTCCAACCGTCCCAATATTGTTATTACAAAATAACAGATCTGGTCAACTTGATTATTTTAGTATCAAGACATCTGCACCCCTCAAAGGCATCATCAAATAATAACAAGCTGTAAATACGACAGGCCGCAGTAGCTTGGTTGGAAGAGTAGCGGATTAGCAACCGGAGGGTTGCGAGTTCAAATCCAACCAAATACCGCCGTGTTCAAAGTGGGCTACTGCACGTTAAATCCGCCGTGGCTTCAAATGTCCTCACGTTGGCGTGGTGTGGAAGTTTGGAGAGTGGGGTGCCAGCTCAGGTATTGGTCTCGTCATCTGACCGTGGTTCTAAGTTAAGCTGTGTTGTCCTTGGATCTTTCCCTACTGGAATGATCCCGGACAGCCGCCAATAGCCCGTTGTGTTGTGCCGGTGCGACGTCAATTAAAATACCTACCATCATGATTTATACTATTCGTACATTTTATGAATGATTTATACATTCATGCACATCATGTTGACCAACATGTTGTTTAGCCATCAATTTATATTCATTCATCTCCTTTAATTAGTAATACGCCTTTCATGAAGTTAACCAGCATGGTTTTAAATTCTCAACAATTAAGAATGTCACAACAAATGATGTATTTGACTCTACTTACCAAATTTGGATTTTATGATCGCCAACAAAGATCTTTTTTTGACTTTCATATCTGGCACTTGACGTGTTATCTTCACTTTTTATAATGTTTTTACATCTACATAACATCGAAAGTAATCTTACGACTTAAAAAGAAACTAATTAAAACTGTACAAACTTAAAACTAATCTGGGTTCCAGCCATAGAGACATCGAAATAAACGAAAAGGCAGATCAACTCGCCAAATCAGTGGGATAGAAAGACATCCTTCTTGAAGGGTTATCGCCGGAAGATACAACAAAATATATAGAAAACAAATTGGATCTCTCTAATCGATCAATATTCAGTCATAGCAAATACTACCAAATCTCAGGCAACCTTTCAAACATATATGATGTACAAAATACTCTGATGTCAAGAAAAGAAGATGTTTATTTTTCAAGATTTTTATCCCGAGTGTTAATCCCACCAGATCTCCTCTTTAGATTCCAACTGGCAGACACAAATCTCTGTGACAACTGTAAAGTCAACGACTCATTCCACCACATCATTTTCGACTGCAAAAAGTATTCACGCCCTAGGAAAAAACTCATCGAAAGAATAAAATTCCAATCTCAAAACTTCACCTTTAAAAATCTCATTAAAAGCATTATAAATAAACCACCAAGCTAGAGACATAACTAGATTTCTCATATCAATTGAAAAATTTTAATCTCTTTATATTTTTGTCTTAAATTTAGATCATTTAGGAAGATTGGAGACAAAGGCCTGATTCTGCAGCTAAGTCTCAAGAAAACCAACCAACCAACCATCTACATAATTTTATTATTTTATATTGCGCTTGGCTCAGCTTGTCCTTTATTGGACCTTGCGCCATAAAAACCAAACAACAACCCCCTATCTCTTGCTCCTCTACTGCCTGCGTAGTTACCCAAGCATAGGAATAGGTTTTTTTTTAGAATTTTTTTCACGAAGGAAGTTTAAAAATGAAGATTTTTTTCAAGAATTTCGACATTTAAAAATCAACAAAAAATTCATTTCTTAACCAATAACTTCGACTGAGGGTCAAAACATCCACTGTATTATATGGATTATAATGACACAAAAGTAATTATAATGGATCAATTCATTGTTGAGTTATCACTGTTCGAAAGAAGCATCCTAGTGCAAAAACAGTTCTTCAGAAATCGAGTTTCAAGTTTTGGAAACGTGTTTGTCTTGGTGACAGTACCTATCCTAAACCCTTGTAAACTATTTCGAATATGTACAAGATCTTGGTATCATTTGAAAGCTAAGGGGTTGGACACTATTTTGAATTATTAAAAAATACATCGATATTTTGGTCAATTTTTGTGACTTCTAGTGTATACATACACCTTAATTAACGTCAAACTGGAGCAACACAACGGACTATTAAAACATTTCTAAGGAAGAGAATAGTTAAAGAAAGTGTCGTTAAGCACTATAAAAACAGTATAAATAGGTAGATAGATAATTAACGTCGCAGTGGAGCAACACAGCGGGCTACCGGGGACTGTCCGGGATCCATCCCTAAGGGAAAGATCCAAGTACAAAGCCTCATAATTTTGAACCACGGTCAGATGACGAGTGAGCTCGCGCCCCACTCTCCGAACTTCCACACCACGAAAACGTGATGACATTTGAACGGGTCACGACAGATTGAACATGCACCATCCCCCGAGTACACGACGGTCTCCCCTTTGGACGATTGCTAATCCATCGCTCTTCCAACTGGGCTACCGCGTTCCAGTAGCACGTAGGTTCAAGCGCAGTTGGTGACGCAATAGGTGATCTGCATCTGGGAGCCTCGACACAGTTCGGAAACTTCACCGCGATTCTGTGTGACGTCATGACGGGCTCGGCTGAAAATGGCAAAGTTCACCTGACTTTCGGGAAGGACCGTCCTTTTTGTCTCCTCGAAAATCGATCGAAGCCTCTTCCCACGATCCACGCTCGAGCGATTTCAGTTATGGAGCGAACCTTGAAGTACCTCGACGCGGAATAGCGACAAATCAAAACTACGGAGAGGAATCATATCCATGCATGAACCGGGGACCCCACTTCGGGTCCCCTTTTGGGCGACAGGCCCATCATAAAAATATGTGCATCAATACTTAACGTTTTCGCCCGTTTGGAAGAGCAACGGATTAGCAACCGGAGGGGTGCGAGTTTTTTTTTCTTTTTTTCGACCCACGCCCTCCCGGCTCATCATAAGGTTTAGAGTCCAAGAAGGGGGGGGGGGGTGATTCTCAGCAACGAAAGAGGGTGGACCCCGTGACTGCAGATAGGGGGCACCAACCAACCCCAATGTCGCACGTACGGCTTTTATTGTATAAACTTGTATAAAGGTACAAAAACGCCAAACAATGGCGTATATATATATATATATGAACATCAATAATTTAAAAGAACAATAACATAACACAAGAAGCCGCAATGATAAATTTACAACTCTGGACAATTGGCAATAGAGGAACCACTGTCAACTCAAAGGTCGCGGGCAGTTGCCTATAGACAATGCGATCTATCCCGAAGGGAAAGATCGCGGGCAGTTGCCTGTAGACAATGCGATCTATCCCGAAGGGAAAGATCGCGAGCAGTTGCCTGTAGGCAATGCGATGTATCCCGAAGGGAAGGATCGCGGGCAGTTGCCAATAGACAATGCAATGTATCCCGAAGGGAAAGATCGCGCCCAAATTTTTCCAATTTTTCCAAAGACCAAAATTTTTGTTCCCTGCTGTTGATATCTTGCTTCTACAAACAGCTGGGATTTCATTGTTGCTTCTATTTTTCATCTTGCAAGGTGTATTAACTGAAATCTGCTTCCAAGCTGGATAGGCTACCTGAATATCTTCGGGATACCGTGGACTGGTTTATGGGGAAGGCTCGTCGCAAAGAAAAGGATGCTGTTACTACGTCTCAAGAAGAATACAAACTTTATTTAGAACAAGCTGTATTGGAATGTAGGGTTCCTGAAACGCGACTGAGAGAAGTCATAGATCTACCACCTGGAATAGACTATAATGAATGGCTAGCATCTCATACCATAGCCCTTTTTCGATCATACCAATTTAGTTTATGGGTTGCGAGTTTGGAATTCGGTCTCGAAACGGGGGCACGTTAGATCAGCCGTGGCCAATTCAGGTTGGCGTGGTGTGGAAGTTTGGAGAGGGGTGTGCCAGCTCAGATGTTCTCTTTTGACCGTGGTTCAAAATACGAGGATTGTCCTTGGATCGCATTGTTTATAGGCAACTGCCCGCGATCTTTCCCTTCGGGATAGATCGCATTGTCTATAGGCGACTGCCCGCGACCTTTCCCTTCGGGATAGATCGCATTGTCTACATGCAACTGCCCGCGATCTTTCCCTTCGGGATAGATCGCATTGTCTATAGGCGACTGCCCGCGACCTTTCCCTTCGGGATAGATCGCATTGTCTACATGCAACTGCCCGCGATCTTTCCCTTGGGATAGATCGCATTAAATACAGGCGACTGCCCGCGATCTTTCCCTTCGGGATAGATCGCATTGTCTATAGGCGACTGCCCGCGACCTTTCCCTTCGGGATAGATCGCATTGTCTACATGCAACTGCCCGCGATCTTTCCCTTCGGGATAGATCGCATTGTCTATAGGCGACTGCCCGCGACCTTTCCCTTCGGGATAGATCGCATTGTCTACATGCAACTGCCCGCGATCTTTCCCTTGGGATAGATCGCATTAAATATAGGCGACTGCCCGCGACCTTTCCCTTCGGGATAGATCGCATTGTCTACATGCAACTGCCCGCGATCTTTCCCTTGGGATAGATCGCATTGTCTATAGGCGACTGCCCGCGATCTTTCCCTTGGGATAGATCGCATTGTTTATAGGCGACTGCCCGCGATCTTTCCCTTCGGGATAGATCGCATTGTCTATAGGCAACTGCCCGCGATCTTTCCCTTTGGAATAGATCGCATTGTCTATAGGCAACTGACCGCGATCTTTCCCTTTGGAATAGATCGCATTGTCTATAGGCAACTGCCCGCGATCTTTCCCTTCGGGATAGATCGCATTGTCTATAGGCAACTGACCGCGATCTTTCCCTTCTGAATAGATCGCGGGCAGTTGCCTATAGTCCTTTGTTTCTCCAGTGCAACGTTAATCAACCACCTTTCTTCTTTTGCTTTGAACACTTGGGTGACTCTGCGGGTATGCCCACTGCGCTAGCAACCTGCTAGTTGTAGGCGGCGCATGTGTATTTCTCCCTCGGTATGTTTCTCTCTTCTACGCAAGTAAAACTTTCTTTGAGTGTGTGTCCGTTGATATTGTATGTCTTGTGTCTTGAGCAGCACGGCCAAATATGGGCCAAAAAATCCCAACTAATCTTTGTACACTTGTATGGAACGGAACGGACGTATCAATTACGGAGCACTCAACTGTTAACAGCTTACCTCCACATCAAAATTCAGGTTGGCGTGGAAGTTTGGAGAGTGGGGTGCCAGCTCAGGTGTTGTTCTCGTCATCTGACCGTGATTCAATTGTCCTCAGAACTTTCCCTTCGGGTGTTGATCCCGGACCGTCGTCAATAGCCCTTTTGTGTTGCTCCAGTGGGACCTACCTACCCTGCTCACTAAGCTTTGGGTTCGAATCGATGAAAGGCATGTTTGTAAAGGTTCGGAATCCACTTTTAACGGTTCTAATTAGCCCTCGTGCAGGAAAAAAAACAGCCTTGAGTGACAAAAGAAACCGAAAACCCCAGTAAGATCGATTCAAAATTATCCTCGGTTTCCTAGATCGATCTAATGAATCGATTAACAAAAGTTGCATTTGACGTTCATGACTGAATCTAATGGTGCTATAAATCGGATAATTACGCCCGGTTTCACAGTAATTGAAGATAACAAAGAACGTCGTCATATATCATTCCTGAATACAAGTACGTAGTATTGTCTTATTTTAGAAAGAAGGAAGCTTTCACGAAGGAATCAAGGACTGATTTGTGCTTGCGAGGTTCAGATTAGTGCCATCTGAAAGTACAATTATGTTGATTTATTGAAACAATAAAAACTAGATTCTGAGAAAGAGATGAAATCGACGAATTTCCTGCGAGGCATTCATTTCAATTGGAGACTAATATTCGCCTCAATGAGATGTATGGGTATATTTTTCTTTTAGAATCTGCACACACATGAGAAAGCTCCTTTAATATACAGTTTGTCATTGCTAGCCGAGCCAAGAACTATGCTCCCAGTGATCTGTCAGTTACAATCACGGTCAAAACAATAATTACGACTCATATTTCTCAAAAATTTCTTCCCCTGTTTTCGAAAACAGTGGAACTGCGCAGATAACTTATATTTCCTGCAAATATTGTTTTTGGAATGTTTCATAAGATATGTTTTTACATTTCTGATCATCTATTTCAGGGGTGTCAAACTGGCGACTCGCGGGCCACATGTGGCCCCCGAGGTAATTTTTTGTGGCCCACGATGCTCTGAAATAAAATGAAAACAGGACACTATGTTATGAAGAAAATAGCACTTAGGGGAGATCGAGGCAATACCGTACACACAATTTCGTCATGTTAAAAATGTGTGAGCAACTATTTTCGTCCATGAAATTAAATAAAACGGCCTACAGATCAAGATTAACTGATAAGCATCTATCTGCCATAATGAAGATTGTCTGTTCTCAGTCTTTGAATCCAGATATTGGAAAACTAGTAGGAGGAAAGCGCTGGCAAGTTTCCGGTAAAAAAAATTAATTTTAGTTTTATAAATACATTAAATTAAATGAACGTTTAAATAAAAGCAATTATATAGCAATATTATAAATTATTACCCTAAATTCACTTAATTACATAATGTGTTTTAATTATCCTATCCCTTTTCCTGAATCCACTTCAAAATATAATTGTAAGAAAATTTGTAAATGCGATGTGGCCCGCGTGAATCTTACCAGTTGAATTAAATGGCCCGTGTTTTAATTGAGTTTGACACCCCAGATCTATTTCAATTCAGTATGAGAGGGTTGGTTGATTGCTCGGGGTTTTATGGCGTAGGGGCCATATTTGGCCATGCTCAGTATGAGAGGGATTTTCTGTGTAAATAAACAAACCTGACGGTGTGCGAAGGTTTTAGTTCTGCTGTCCAAATACTCTCGCATGGTACAAACCGGTGTTACCTTAATCGCCGTTTTGGCAACGTTTGGTGTTCAATCAAATTGGAGTTGATCATGTATCAATTCGGTAGGAAGGTATTTAATTAACGTCGCACTGAAGCAACACAATGGGTTATTGGCGACGGTCCGGGATCAATCCCTAAGGGAAAAATCGAGAACACCACATAATTTTGAACCACGGACAGATGATTATGTCAGACCCGAGCTGGCACTCTCCAAACTTCCACACCACTCCAACGTGAGGATACTTGAGGCCACAACAGATTTAACGTACACCAACCTCCTTTCTACACGACGGTCTTTGGTTGGATTCGAACTCAACACCCTCCGGTTGCTAACCCATTACTTTTCCTACAGGGCTATCGAATAGCCCGTTATGTTGTTTCAGTGTGACGTTAATTAAAAATACCTACCTACTTAGCTTAACAGGTTGGGGTAGGTCGTTAATTAATGTCGCACTGGAGCAACAAAGGGGCTACTGCACGTTAAATCCGTCGTGGCCGCAAATGTCCCCGCGTTGGCATGATGGGTGTGGAAGTTTGGAGAGTGGGGTGCCAGTTGCCTCGTCATCTGACCGTAGTTCGAAATGACGTGGTGCTGTCCTCGGATGTCTCGCCTTGGGATTGATCCCGGATAAAAATCGCTTTGGGATTGATCCCGCCAATAAATAGCCCGTTGTGCTGCTCCAGAGTGACGTTAATTAGAATACCTATCTACCTACCCAGTGTAAAAAGCAAAACAAATTACACTAAGTCGTTGAGTCTGTGCAAAAAAAGTTTTGGGGCAATGGCTGATGGGTCCTTAAAAATGTCTTCGTGTATGGCTCCAATGCAATTCAGGATGTGTGAGGCTGGTAATAAGCCGCACTTTATACAGGTGGGAAAGGATTTCCGGCCATCAATGAATATCATCTTTTTCAAATGGCCAGATCGGAGCCTGGTAATTATAGTGAAAGTTTCCCGGGGTGAATCGAAGGCAAGCAGCTCTCCTGGTGTTCCACTGAGGTACCAGTGATGAAAGGGTACTGGAGACGATCCGCACAATTTCTTTTTAAGTACGGACAGGTGGTCGTCCTCTTAGAGCATGACGGTACTTTCTCCTGTGCCAGGTTGTTTATGTGCTCCAGCTTTTGCCAATAAGTCAGCTCTCTCATTCCCCTTGTTTGCTAAAGACAGTAAACCTCATGAGGAAAAGAAAAGATCCCTAGACTACCTCGGTGATACCCGTACACACCTAAAAGAGATGTGCCCCTGAGGGCTTCAAATAGGTGCTAGGTTGGGACTGTAGTCAAAGCGCTTCACAATTGGTGACTTTAGCAAGCATTTTGCTTGAAAGCTTATCTTTCAGCACCGAACCCAACACAAAAGATTGAGTTGGCGAGGGGAAAACCATAGACGGCGATCGTCATATACGTTTCTCCTTACGTCTGCCCTTTCCAAGGAAGAGTTTAACAAGCATCCGCAAATTAACCTTGCCAAAGTCATCCGCTTTCTCATTAGAGCAGCACTGCAATGGCATCAGAGCAAAATGAACGACTTTTGCCAACAAGTTGATTCAACCCTCCAAGTGGTTTCGACGAGATATCTCGTCCATCAAGATCTGGTCAGTTTTCTTCTAATGACGAGGTACCTCGACAACCACCAGGAGGGTTGAAAAAAGGTGTCTATCGGTAACTTTTCCTCCTTTTGAGTTCACTTGAATTTCCTCTATTGTCATCTCATTCCCTTCTTTCATCAGAATACTGCAGAGTTTAAACCTTCAGGTGGTTGTTTCGACGCGGTACCACGTCATTAGACGAAAAAGGAACAGATCTTGATGGACGAGATATCTCGTCGAAACCACTTGGTGGGTTAATTGGAACGTCATTCTCCCATTCTGTATTGTTTGTCAGTTACATTCCTTCCTGGCTGTATTCCTCTCTTCTATGCCAGTAAAACTTTCATTAAGTCTGTCTATTACTTGATATTGCTTGTCTTGTGTCTGGCGCGGCATGGTCAAATAGGGCCATTGCGCCATAAAACCCCCAAACCTACCCATTCTGCATTTTGAATATGTGTGGTTTAACGCTTTCGCCCCGACTTTTGCATGATTAAAATTTAACTCTGAAAAGTAGTTTAGTTTAGTAGTTTTTGCTCTTTTTGACGGACAACGGTACTTTCGCGTTCTTTTTGTGTTTGCTTTCTCCCTTCCAACATTTATGAGTTGCTCAGCTATGAATGATAATAGTGGTTCTGTTTTATGTTCCACATCACACTTCGTAATCCATGCATTCACAACAGAAATCATAACTAATTTTCAAAAAATCTTTTTCCACCACTTGTCTGATTTTCTGCCATGACCCTAAAAAGTAGCCATTTCATCACAGCGGTCAACTACATTCATGTACATAGTGCAGTGGGAAATGGCTTCTGGGCAACTAACGTCTAATTTTTTACCATCTTTTTGTTTCCGAACCACGGTTACTCATTCATCAGAATGAATGGGCGTGCTCAAAACCATAAGTCCGCCATTTGCAATCTGAAAGTATTGCCAGGTTTCTTTAGTCATATTTTTATTCCCTAATTCCTTAAGAACACTGAAAACGTAAAAACCCATTCAAAAGTGGGATTTATTGACCCAATCTAATCCCTGGGACGTATATGCTCATCAGGCCCGAAAGAGTTAAATCAAGCACATTTGAATGAAGCGACACACTTGGAAACTGGATCGAGGCCGCATATGGCGTAGTTTCCCTCCGCCCTAGGTACCAGCCCAATACCACCCTAAGTACCAGCTTAGCCCCAGTACCAACTAGGCCCTTTGAAAAAATGCTAACTAAAGGCTCTTTATAAAAAGACGAGCAGAATTACCCGACGTTGCTCGGGTTGAATTAATTAAATGTTGATTGAAAAGTGATCAGACTAATCACTTCTCTTTCATAAAATAATGCAAGCATCATTTAAGTGTGGGGAAAATAATTTTTTAACATTGCTTTAAGTTTTCATAGCTCCTACAATTTACTTCGAACGTAAATATGATACATCCATCCATATAATCCATTTCATATTCATCATATTTCTGCTGTAAGACAAACTACACATTTTTTTCTGAGGTGACTAATGCAGAAGTCTATTTTGAGTTTTGGAGTAATTAAAAATATCCCCGTAGTTCATTTTCAGTAAAAATGGCGGATTTTTCTTCGTATAGAATTGCATTTATTTTCTATGAATATGTTTTACTTTGGTATTCTTGCACTTGGTATACGATGTTTTCTAATTTCATCATCAATATGAGAGGATGGTAAATTTAATTGTTATGGGCATTCGTGATGAATTTATTTTGAAGCAAACACATTTTTTCTTCGAAATTCCATTCAGCGGCACGTGGAATAACGGAGCTTGTGTTAAAAATGTCATCAGTGTAAACAAAGTAACTCAATCGATTACAATTTTTCAAAAAACAGTAGGTCGATTTTACAGCGTTTTTAAAAAAGAAAATCACTGCTTTCAACGAATGTTTCACATGTATCTAATAGCTTCAATTTGTAGAGTTAGGAACCTCGACCTTCTGTCACTTTAGACAAAAGATTTCAATTTTTCAAAATTCCTAACTAATATTATTCCAAGATCAGCAGTCTTATTTAAAATTCCCTTTATCCAACAGACATTCAGTTTTAAATCGAACCTCTATGGTACATTTTCCAATTCAGAGATTCGGTTTCGAAATTGAAACCGCGTACCTATTTAGAATGATAGATGTAATTACTTGACTATGGAGTACAGCTTTCAATAACACCCATGAAACGTGAAAAACAAATGTAAATTAATTTATTTTAATCGTCTTGTATGAAAATCTGTGTCAAAATTTTGTAATATATTTGAACTACACGTATGACTACCCGTTTTAATTTAACGTAACTCATCTTATTTTAAACTAATTTTTTAACTTAACCTGTCATTTTAAAATAAGAAATTACACACCTTACTTAAAAATGTTTTGCTTTGTATATTTTATTTATTTTTATGAAAAAGCATTCTACAAACCATTACGTATTCAATCAGACAAAGAATGTTGGTCGAAATATACATATACCGCCAAGAAATTACCCATGTCTAGTGATATTTTGCAGAAAATAAATAATTCATTAAAATTTAACTCCTAAATAATATATCTGCAATATGTAAAATACTGTAACACATAAATAAGAACATTGGAAATTACGATCCTTGGAAAAATACAGAATTCTGAAAAAAAGAAAGATATGTGCAAACGTGTCGAATTTCGACTTCCTGAATATATTCTGAAATAGAACAATTCGACAAGACTTTTGAACAATATTGATAAAGACAATTATGATTTATTTAGAAAAATAATTCCTTTTTTTTGGAAATGCTCAACTATGACCGCAACATTACGTTGTCAATTCAATCAAATTAAAAAAGTGAACATTAATTCTGGCGTTGCCAGGTACCGAGATGCAAAATTACGCTATTACGATCAATGAGTTTTTCGTTTGGGCTTTCCATGTTCCATTACAAAATGTAAGCTATGTAAAATTAAATATTTTAAATATTATTTTTTCTCAATCAAATATTCATAAATTATTTATATCATGGGAAGAAATAAAGTCAGTTCAAACATAAATACTATAATTTAATTTGTTTTGGAAAAAAATTGAAAGATTGAGAAATTTTATTTTCGATCAATACTGGTAAAACAAACTGAGTTGCGTACAGCAATCGTTTTATGCTCAATGTTATTCCTATGGCAATTTTGAATTGTTTTTAACCGCCTCTTCACACCTAGGTTAAATAGAACGGGGCTAAAATGTAGCTTGCGTTACTCGCAGGGTTCCAAAGTATAAGTGTACCAAATTTGGTGTGGATTGTAGATTTGTATGTAGTGTAGATCGGTGTAGATTTGTATAGAGAAAATACATACACATCCATTTATATATAGATAAAATACGTTAGGGTATTAGAACGGATAGTGTTTAACATCGACATTCTGGACTAACCGACACCTAGGTGGCATGATCTGTTCATCTCAATCAAACTTATTTAAGCTTATACGAAATCTCATGACACTAAACAAGGGAGTGTATGATACCGTAAAAGTCGAAAATTCCGGTTTCAGTTCGCACAAACCTCATTCGTAAACAAGGCTGTGAGTAAAAAAGTTCTGGGTATTCAATGCTTTTGACCCTGCAAGTGGTTTCGATGAGATATCTTCTCCATCAAGATCGAACGTTTCGTTAGTGACGAGATATCTCGTCCATAAAGATCTGACGTTTTGTTAATGACGATATATCATGAAATGAAGATGCAAGTTTGAAAAGTCTCCCTTGGGCGACAATTTGCAACAGTTTCTTCATCAGAGGCTGGTCATAACAGGGCAGTTTTCGAAGGGAAGATAAACCACCAAGAGAGTTAAGCAAAAAGTACAAGATGCTTTGTAAACTTTTTCGCCTCGTGTCGTTTTCTAGACATGCTTGTATAAGGTCTCGACAAGGGCTAGAACCCCTTACCCCCTCTTCTCAAGGCCATTTTCTCATTTTCACAAGTATTTTTAAAAACTCCCAAATGGCCCTTCAGCTGACACGAATATTTTTTGAAAAGTTCAAGCCTCACCACATGTGCCCTAGTCAATCCTCAACCGAATTCTCTTTTTGCAGCTGTATCACTTTCACTTCAGTTCCGGCATGTGGCATTCAGCGGGGACTTTGACGTCACCGATGGCGTCACTGCTTACGCACCGTTTCCATGGCAACCGAATCGGAAGTTCACGTTTTACGCTGAACTCGTAAATGGGATGGCATTGATTCGAGGAGCGTCAAGATAATGAACGCGAAAATCAAAATCGCGACGAAACCGTCCGTCTTGATCAGTTCGAATCTCTTGGGGCCACTAACCCGCGGGACACCCTACCAATAATTTTAAGGGATCCCCAAACAAGATTGGTAAGTATCCAAATATTACATGCGAGTTGGACCAGGATTTTGTTGACGTGTCATCTTTTACGTTAGTACTTTTCCCTTACTAAAAATTCTATAGAGATTTCTACAGGCAAAAAGGGCTCTGATTCTATAGAAATGTATTTCTTTTGAATACTTTTCTGAATATCTCTATAGAATTCTATAGAGACGTTCTATAAAAACGTAAAGTGAAACCAAAGCTTATATAGAATTCTATAGAGGTTTCTACAGAGAAATTCTACAGGAAAGTAAAGTCGTGAAACAAAAGAAATGAGCTAGAATTCTATACAGGTCTCTACAGACTACATACTACAGAGAAGTTCTATAGAAAAGTAAAATGAAACAAGAAATGTGTGTGAGAGCTTGAATTCTATACAGGTTTCCACTGACATTTTCTATAGAGGTTACTTTATAGAGCTTATAGAAAAATGGGCCATAATTCTATAGACCCCATTTTTTGAAATTTTTATAGTATTCTATAGAAATTTTTCGTAAGATAAAAAACATTCGCATTAAAAGTGCATTTCTGACTTTGAATGTGTTAAGAGTAAATGAAGTCTGATACCGATATTAAGGACAACACCTTTGCTAATACAGGATGACCCTGGAACCATAAAAACCAAACCAACCATTACTAATACAGGAACAAAAGGGTAGGTAATTGAATTAACGTCACACTGGAGCAACACAACGGGCTATTGGCGACGGTCCGCAGTCAGTCCCGAGGACAACGCCTCGCCAATTTGAACCAAGGCCAGACGACGAGGCAAAACCTGAGCTGGCACCGCACTACCCAAGCTTCCACACCATGCCAACGTGAGGACATTGGAGGTCACGATAGATATAACGTGCACCAGCAACGGTGAATACGACGGGCTCTGGCTGGACTGAGCAACTACGAACTCGCAACCTTCCGATTGCTAACCCGATTCTCTTGCACCTGGGCTACCGTGGTCCAAAGGCGAGGTTGGAAAAACAAAGTTTGTAAGGAATAACCCAATGCAACTCCTAAAGTACATAGACAATTTGAAAAACTTGTTTCAAACGGAATAGGAAAAAATCTGAATTATTCAAGAACATCGTTTATAAACAGACACTTCTGCTTATTTAACATCGGGAGCAGCTGGCAGAGTAACGGACTAGTAACCGGAGTGTTGCGAGTTCGAATCAAACCAAAGACCGTCGTGTACAAAGGGGCATGGTGCACGTTAAATCTATCGTGGCTTCAAATGTCCTCACGTTGGCGTGGTGTGGAAGTTTGGGGAGTGTGGTGCCAGCTCAGGTGCTGCCTCGTCATCTGACCGTGGTTCGAAATTACTTGGTATTGTAATCGGACCTTTGATCCCGGTCCGTCACCAATAGCCCGCTGTGTTGCTCAGTGCGACGTTAATTTAAATACCTACCTATTTAACATTGGACCTCGCAACCAAAAAATGCGTTCAGATTGGAATTTTTGCGGAACTGTGCCCACAATGAGGTGGTACTATTGGCGCGTTATAATTTGATCACTGGTGATTAGAAAGCAAACAAAGCCAAAACAATGAAGTGTCCAAACTGTGAAAACCGGTAATGGTGCGATGGTATTTCTCGCCAATATCCGAAACTGGGTTTTACCGGTATTTCATTACCCCGGTTATTAAACCCTTTCACGACTATTGCGTTTTTTTATGGGATGATTCTTATCTCCGTCACTTTCTCAGTGTTCCATGTTTCTTCTCGAACGTAAATCCGAATGTCTGTGGGACCAACGACCCTGGTAGGTAAACATTCGAAAGATCGCCGACGTCAAGAGCGCCAGAAGGATTCTGGTCACAGTTAATGTGCTCTCCGAGTATGTTTAAAAAAGTGTCTCAGGTCAAAAATAACCCTTCCGTATTTTGTTGACAGAGGGGGAATCGACCTTCTCGAGGAGGGGCGACACTTCCGAAATGTTCGTGATTTTGCATAAGTAAAGGCTGAAGTTGTCTGCTTGACTTGGGTTGTTACTCCGATAGCAGTTCAAACAACGGTGTTTTACAAAGACTCCACTAAAGGCCTTAGGTCAAGGAATATATCCCTGGGGTCAAACTTGACCGCCTCACCGCGGACAGATATATCACTTGGTTTTTGTCTGGTCATGACCCCTTTGTCGCCTATCTGCACCGTTTTAAAATCAAACAATCGAACCTTTGTTCCTGTGGTGCAGTGGGCGACGCCGATCACTATCTTCAGCTGCCCCTCCACTCCCCAATGGCATCTCACTAAGCCTGCGAATTGTTATAAAGAAGTTTGGCTGAATAACATCTCAGCCAATCCGCAGGCACTCCTTTAGATCAGGAGATGTGTGGAGGCTGCTGGAGATAGCTGGATCGGCTTTAAAATTAATATCAAAATCTTCTGTCTTTTTTTTCTCTCTGCCACCCTTTAGAACTAAATACTTATTCTTGCCTTCCTATGCAAATTCAAAATTACCTACATTCTATTCTCCTTTATTTACTAAAAACTTTTCTTACTCTTTTTATCTCTCTTCCTTATTGATCTAATATGTTTAATAGTACTGTAGTTGTTCATGTTTGTCCAATGTTTTGTACCTATCAAAATTCTGTCTACGGATTGTATCCTTATTCTTATCTGCTGTTGTTCTGATTCTCTCTAATGTATTCAAATGTATTTTCCAATGTATCTATTCAAATTCAAATAAAAGCCTCACAGCCCACAGAGAGGCAGGCGGCTGGACTTTCCTTGTGTGACGGGTTGGGTCCCTTGGGACCCTTTGCTGCTTCTCACCTCTTCGCAAAACAGATCTACACCGTTTGGTGAGCTGAAGAGGTGAGGGTCTGGGAAAAAAAGGAAAAACAACGGGGTTATTTGGAAAAAAAACCCAGCTGTCAATAGTTACCAAGAATATCAACAGTTACCGATAAATGCTATTGGGATCGCAAAGACGTAAATTTTGTTTAAAATATTGAAATGGATAACAATATTTGATAACCATAAGGTAATGGTAATTAATTAACGTCGCACTGGTACAACACAACGGGCTGGTGGCGATGGTCCGGGATCAATCCCAAAGGGAAACATCCGAGGTCAACACCGTGTCCCTTCGAATTACGGTCAAACGACGAGGTTAACACCTGATTTAAGGTTGGTAGGTATTTGAATTAACGTCGCGCTGGAGCAACACAACGGGCTATTGGCGACGATACGGGATCAATCCCGAGGGGAAAGATCAAGGACAACAGCAGCTAATTTTGAACCACGGTCAGATGACGAGGTCCCACCTGAGCTGGCACCCCAATCTCCAAACTTCCCCACCACGCCAACGTGAGGAGATTTGAGGCCACGGCAGATTTAACGTGCACCGGCCCAGCACACACGACGGTCTTTGGCTGGACAGAGTTTCGAACTCGCAACTCTCCTTTTGTTGATCCGTTCCACTTCCAACTGGGCTACCGCGGCCCCTTTGTTTCTGGTGATAGTTTGGGTGGAAAGAAGTAGTTCACGAGCATCGACCATCTCAGTTCAAGTCATGTGTATTTTCGTCATCTGGTCGTGGTTCAAAATGAAGAGGCATGGTCATTGGATCTTTTCCTTCGGGATGGATCCCAGACCAATAACCCGTCCTGTTGCTCCAGTGGGACGTTAATTAAAATACCCACCTACCCATCTCTTACGATAAGTTTGCGGTCCATTCTGACCATCTTGCGTATCGAAGAATAAAGCTGATTTATCGCATGATGTTGATGTACGTGACTCCATCCGATGCTTGATTATTCGTGTGGAACAATTGGGGCCGCCATTTGCAACTCTTGCATTATGCACGCTTCTAGTTAAAGGAAGAAACTAACAAAAAATCGCAGATTGCAAAATGGTTTTCAATTTATGGTCAATTCTCGGAACCGAGTTTGGGTACTACGCCGAGCAACACTTACGGAATAAAATGTGAAAGACGCCCCATGAAACACTCTATATTTAGCTTTACGGAAAAACTCTCGTGAATCAATTAGAGCCGTTTTTATCGAACAAATAAAATTCGAAAGCGCCCACGCCCAATTAGAATCCCCTCTCCGAAGTTTTTCTCTTCGTCTTTGAGCTCATGGCTGTTTCAGCAGTTCCAGGAACTGTTCGATGTACGTCGTTTCCGATGTTTGTTCAGGACTCACGGTTTTTATGGACGCTGACGTCTTCATCGAAAGGGCAAGGCGTGGATCGGGGCATTTTCTGTTGCCCCTTTTAATACCTTAAGGGAACCCCGATGAAGCCTTTTTTAATTTTTAAATCCACTCGTGCCCTCGTATCTCAACATAATGGAGATTGAATGCTTCGTATCTTCCTGCTATTCCAACTGGGCCGAGGTTGCCCAGTTGGAAGAGCAACGGATTAACAACAGGAGAGTTGAGACTTCTAAACTCTGTCCAGCCAAAGATCGTCGTGTACGTGGCGTACTTTAAATATGTCGTGGCCTCAAATGTCCTCACGTTGGGGTGAGGAAGTTTGGAGAGTGGGGTGCCAGTTCAGCTGTAGTTCTCGTCATCTGACCGTGGTTAAAAATTACGTGGTGTTGTCCTTGATCTTTCCTTTCGGGATTGTTTCCTGACACTCACCAATAGCCCGTTGCTGTTCTAGTGCGACGTTGAATTAACCACCTACGTTCTATTTGCTGTGGTAATCTTTATAAACAGCTGAGTTTCTGGTCTGATACCAGTATTTATATCTCGATACAGAGTCGGCGTATTAAAGTCGACTCACTGTCTTCCATAAACCAGCGAAGCAATATACATGAAATGAAGATTAGAAAAAACAGTAAGAATAGAAGATGAATCACAAATCTTCTCTAAAACAGCTCTAAAAATGTTCTCACCGGTGCAGTCGAGCAAGATATGCTCCAAAGTCTCTTCATCAAGTCAAATAAAGCACTTGTCGGAGTCAGCCAGGTGAAAAGGATTCCAATAGGCCTGAGTTACAATGTGGCCTATTCTGGCTTTAGCAGGAAAAGTGCCAGTTGCTCTAGGGATTTTTTTTTCTGGTGGAGGTCATGAGACTCACTCTGGAATTGACAAAGACGGTGATTCATTCCAGTGTTCCGCCAGAAAATACACCAAAGCGATCGTGCTTCTCTCCTGACCCTACCCAGACGTCTAGAGAGGGTGGTTGCTGACATGGGTAGGTAGTTAATTAACATAGCACTGGAGCAACACAACGGGCTATTGGCGACGTTCCGGGATCCATCCCGAAGGGAAAGATCAAGGACAACACAACGTCATTTTGAATCACGGTCACGTGACTTGGCACCCCTCTCTCTAAACTTCCACACCGCGCCAACGTGAGGACATAGGAGGCCAAGACAAATTTAACGTGCACAAGCCCACGTGTATACGACGGTCTTTGGCTGAACCGAGTTTCGAAGTCGCAACCCTCCAGTTGCTAATCCGTTGCTCTTCCAACTGGGCTACCGCGGCCCCTTGCTGACATGGAAACCGGGCCTATTGTGGTTTACAATTTAGCTAACTTATTAGCCATTTCATTGCCATATACCGCAAAAAAACCAACTTAAAAGGGACGTCTTTGTATTTTAATTTGACAAGAAGCGGTTTGATACCAACCATGAAAACCTAGGATTTCCTTTATTTATTTAATTATTGCCTCTCTACAAAAAATATCCCATTACAGAGAACAAAAAATGTATGATCCAAACAATGCAAAAAAGACGTACAAAACACAATTAGATATTCGATAAAGCAAATCCCTTCATTGAAGCAGATTGCTTCCTCCTCACCCATTGAATTGAAAGTATCAATAAATATATCAACCTCCGAGAAAGAATTATATGCAGGGTGAGTCTAAATTCCTTTTACAAAATAAGAGGGGTGATAGTACCCATCCAGACGAGCCATAATTACCATGAAACATAGGGTCGCATTCCACTCTGAGAGGCAGAAAAGAGTCAAATTGGAATTTCAACATGAACTTACAACAGTGTTGGGAAAGCGAATGAACGAGACCAAAAGTTGCACAATCTGATTGATCGATCAGAGAAAAACTCACAGCAAGTGCTCAAAGTGTCGTTGCATAGTTCACACCGGCGAAGGAATGACTGGCTCTCGAAGATTCCTGGTGTTGTGTTAATTTTGTCTGCGGCAACACCGATTCTCGCTACGAGATCTTCAGCCGAGTTCACAGGCGTCTGGTACACTAAAGATTTCATGTCCCCCAGAAGAAAAAGTCCAGTGGATTGAGTTCCGGTGAGGGAGGAGGCCAAACCACAGGTCCGCCACGTCCGATCCATCTTGCTTAGGAGATATGCTACGTAGGCAGGTACAAAACGACGTCAGAGGCGATGACTTGTTGATGCTCGACGAGTTTCGACTTTACTCTTTTCTGCCTCTCAGAGTGGAATGCGACCCTATGTTCCATGGTAATTATTGTTCGTCTGGATGGGTACTATCACCCCTCTTATTTTGTAAAAGGAATTTAGACTCACCCTGTAGTAAAAAAATCTGTAGAGTGTAAAAAAATCTGTTTTGGGGAAAATTGTTATATACATTATTTTTAACCCTCATAGTGGTTGTCTTGACGAGGTACCTCGTCCTTAGCAAATTTGGGCAGACTTTGATGGATGGGATATCTTGTCGAAACCACTTGGAGGGTTAAAAGGTTTAACAAAAAAATAATGGACAGTTTCTGGTGATATACCAGGGAAGTTGAGATCAATGCAAGAGCATTGGATAGTTTTCCTGTAATATTTATCAAGCATCAGTTCATATGAATTCAGGTAGGTAGGTATTTAATTAACTTCGCACTGGAGCAATACAACGGGCTATTGGCGACAGTCCGGGTTGGTTATTTTGGGGTTTTATGGCGCAAGGACCCTATTTGGCTTGTGACCAAATCTATTGGTCTACAATCAACTACTAGGATTGACCTTTCACAATGAGATTTTTATTGCCCTGGAACAACACAATGATTTGGTTGGTTTGGTGGGTTTTATGGTGCAAGGGCCCTATTTGGCTTGTGACCAAACGTTTATCTATTGGTCTACAATCAAGTACTAGGATTGACTTTTTACAATGGGATTTTTATTGCCCTGGAGCAACACAATGGGTTGGTTGGGGGGTTTTATGGCGCAAGGGCCATATTTGGCTTGTGACAAAATCTATTGGTCTACAATCAAGTACTAGGATTGACCTTTCACAATGGGATTTTTATTGCCCTGGAGCAACACAATGGGTTGATTGGTTTTGGGGTTTTATGGCGGAAGGGCCCTATTTGGCTTGTGACCAAACGTTTATATATTGGTCTACAATCAAGTACTAGGATTGACCTTTTACAATGGGATTTTTATTGCCCTGGAGCAACACGATGGGTTGGTTGGTCTGTGGGTTTTATGGTGCAAGGGCAATATTTGGCCATGCTGCGTCAGACACAAGACAGACAATATCAAGTAATAGACACACACAATGAAAGGTTTACTGACACAGAAGAGAGAAATACACTCAGGGAGGAATGCACCTGACAGGAATTGAACCTGCGCCGCCTATAACTCTAAGGTTGCTAGCGCAGTGGACATACCCACTAAGCCACGACGACGGCCCGGGATCAAACCCGGAGGGAAATTTCTCATATGAATTCAGATACCACGGATTGACAATCCTGAATGTCTAAAGAACCAACGTGCTCAATTTTCACAATGTGCTTGAGTCTAGTGGTTATATCTGATAAATCATTAGACCTATTTCTATCTTGATTGTTACTCGATTTGGTAGGTAGGTATTTAATTAACATCTCACTGGAGCAATACAACGGGCTATTGGCGACAGTCCGGGATCAAACCCGAAGGGAAAGATCCGATTACTCGATTTGGATTTTCTTTTCAAATTTTATTTTGGTATTCTTTTGGACATAAAGTACTTTTAAAGTCTTGTATATAAGGTTTATTAAAAATGTATTTCATACGCCTAATTCATTGCATGTAGCATCGATGAACCAAAGATAAATGTTTTTCCAGAAGACTTTATGACACCTTCCTCTACCATGCTCGTGTTCTTGGGTGCAGTCTGGTGGTTGGTGCAAAGGTAAATACTTTTACCTTTACACACCCATTTATACCTTACTGCACCAATGCATCGTCAACAATATTGAATTTACAATTTAGTTTATTTGTTATTAGCAGAATTACTTGAAGTTACCCGAATTGAAATGGTTAACAGGAAAAGTGATCGGAGAATAATCACTTCTCTTTCATGGAAAAATGCAAATATCATTTAAGTGTCCTGTAAATACTTCATTTAGCGCTATTTCTACAATTTACTAATTTCTGCAATTTAATTTGGACTCAAATAGTATACGTTCTATATCCATTCTAATAATCTCCATTGTACATACACTACATGAACAAAAGTATCCGGACACCTGTAAAGTTTACTTCCCCTACGCATAAGTCCAAAATTAATATGGAGTTGGCCCACCTTTTGCTTTAATACAGCCGCTACTCTATTATTAGGAATGTTGTCCACTAATTGTTGGTGTTTCAGCTGGAATGGCACACCATTTTTTCAGGACAGTGGTCAGTTCTGACACCTATGTAGGCCGGGGTGGCCTGGCTCTCAAACGCCGTTCCAATTTTAATCCCACAGGTGTTCTCTAGGATTCAGATCAGGGCTTTGTGGTGGCCAGTCCATTTCCTCCATATCCAAATCAGAAAACAGGTCTGTACGACACTTGGCCGCCCATTGTACATTTTGCCCTTTGATGTCTCTGAACATACGTGCCTTCTTTTATATCGGTCTGCACGTAAAAATGTTACATCAGTGGCCGAATTCAATCTTTCGCGGGGGTGTTTGGATACTTTTGTCCATATAGCGTACATTATACCCCTGATGAAAGACAAAAATGCAAAAGCTGATAGGGTAACTACTACAAAAATTGATTTTAAGTTTGGAATGATTATAAATACCCCTTGTGCGTGTGCTGTGTGTGTGAGAGAGCTCGTTTCCTGCAAAATTATCCTTACTTAAATCATAAAAATGGCGAACCTACGGAGAATTATTTTGCACTCGTAGTTTTCCTCTCAACATCTTTTGACTCGAGGCACTTCTGCAACGGAGATGCGACATCAATAAGAGAAGGATGACACTTCAATTGGATAAGGTATTCATGTCTTATTTGTTTGTAAAGGGATGAGAGGAGACTTTCTTTACTATTAAATGTTCTTCATTACAATGGATAGGGGGAACTATTTACAGGTGATAAGTGGAACATCACATGCTCGTGGTGCATGACCGTCTGCCATCCTCTTTAGAGTTCTCCAGTGATTCTAGCTCCGAGATGTGACTCGTTCGACTGTCTCGATCTCTCTATTGTCATCCCGGCGCTTGATCACTTCCTGGATCACAGGAAATGGCAGGTGTTCTGATACTTTATACCAGGAATACACAGATCGCGGTACTCCGTTGATTTGCTGGTTATGT
Organism: Meta bourneti; assembly: GCA_933210815.1. NCBI lineage: Eukaryota > Metazoa > Arthropoda > Arachnida > Araneae > Tetragnathidae > Meta > Meta bourneti. The sequence goes on along the minus strand of OW119928.1, from coordinate 93,266,829 downwards.
GTTATTTTAACTTTAACAAGTCATACAATAAGTAATATAGTACTTCGTTGGTAGATAATGCATTAAAATGCGCAAGACAACATGTATCTGTGAACAAACGTTTTCATTCATGAATATTAACAATGCGAAAAATCTGAACAGCTTGTGCGGTGAAAATTAAGAATCCACTTTGTGCTTGGCGACTACAAAAATCGAACCAAACATTAAAACGATTGTTAAATCAATGAAACGTCACACATCAAATTAAATTCTTTATTTGCTTTCTATTATCTTTCTTTGTAATATAGGAAAAATATAAAAAATAAATAACACATGATAGATAACTTTCATGTTTCCTTGACGACCCTCCCATAAATCACAGTGAATCTGTGCGGCCCTTGGTCTTAACACACATGCGAATCCCTGCTTTATACCCAGATACCCACATTCATGACTAATTTCTTAAAGCAAATAGATTTTTCCTTGAAAATCTAATTTCGTGGCACGGGCAATTACAAAAGAACTTGTTTTAAAATCGAATGTCATCAGTACGACAAAGCAAAAGTAACCGATTAAAATTTTCCAGAGAACGGTAGGTCGATTTCACAGCGTTTTTTAATAGGTAAATCACTGTTTACAATAAACTTTTAATCGGTAATATAAGTTGCTTAGGTATTGCTTCAACTGGTAAAGTAGGTAACCTCGACCTTCTGTCTCACTACAATAAAGAATTTAAAAGTTTTATGTCTTTATGTCTTAGGATATTTTCTAATGTTATTCTTCTAAGATCAGCAAAGTTCCCATTTAAATTTGTTTTGTTTTACCATGCAGTTTCAAATTTAATCCTGATACACTTTTCTTCAATTTAGAGATTCAATTTTAGAATGGAAACCACGTACGTGTTCAGAAAGAGTGATGTTACTTGCCTTCGTATGTAACTCTTTAGATTCGTAAACACAGTTGCAATATTTTCTTAACCCTACAAGTGGTTCGACGAGATATCTTGCACATCACGATCCAACCAATTTTGCTTGGACGAGATATCTCGTCATCAAGATATTACCTATTATTTTTACTGTGAAGAGATCAAGATCTGGCCAGTTTTCCTCTAATGACAAGGAACGACGAGATATTTCGTCCTCCAAGATCTAGTACGTTTTGCTAATGACGAGATACCTCGTCGAGACAACCACCAAGAGGGTTAAAGAAGGTTTAAAATCAGCGTTTGTTTTATAAATTAAGATTGGTTGAATGCTTGTAGGTGCACACAGAAAATAATTCCACAATTTTTCCTCTTCTCCGTAAGTCCGATGCCCTTTTTATTATTTCAGCATCTGTCTCTCTTGCAAGTTCTTTACTCATTCCCGTTTAACCCTCCGAGCGGATCACACGCATAAATTCGTTCTGAAACCTGCAGTCTTCCCTAAATGGCTTTTAATCAGTTTTGACCTTCTTGACCAATAGAATCTTTCCAAGGATTCTTTCAACCAATCAATATCGTTATTCAATCATTATGCGTGTTGTGGGATGGGAGAAAGCAATGTTATATACTTGGAAATCTCGTGACTCCTAGAGGGTTAAATATAAGGGCACCCTTACGAAAAATATCTATAGAATTCTATAAAAATTTCTATAGAACGTGGTCTATAAAATCCTATAGAATTATGGTTCGTTTTTCTTTAAACTCTATAAAGTAACCTCTATAGAATGTAGAAACCTTTATAGAAATCTATATAGAATGTCTGCAGAAATCTCTATGGAATGTATAGAAATCTCTATAGAATGTCTATAGAAACCTCTATAGAAATCACTATAGAATGTCTGTAGAAACCTCTATAGAAATCACTATAGAATGTCTGTAGAAACCTCTATAGAATGTCTGTAGAAACCTCTATAGAAATCACTATAGAATGTCTGTAGAAACCTCTATAGAATGTCTATAGAAATCACTATAGAATGTCTGTAGAAACCTCTATAGAAATCTCTATAGAATGTCTATAGAAATCTCTATAGAATGTCTATAGAAATCTCTATAGAATGTCTATAGAAATCTCTATAGAATGTCTTTAGAAACCTCTATAGAAATCATTATAGAATGTCTGTAGAAACCTCTATATAAATCACTATAGAATGTCTGTGGAAACCTCTATAGAAATCTCTAAAGAAGTTCATTTCTTTTGTTTCACGAGTTTACTTCTCTATAGAAATACATTTCTTTAGAGAATTCTGTAGAAATACATTTCTATAGAACCAGAGTTTGGTTTCTCTATAGAAATCTCCACAGAATTCTAAAGAAACGCAATTTTGCGTTTCTCTATAAATTCCAGAGTTGTACCGAACTCTATAGAATTTTTCCGTAAGGATAGAGATGCATGGTAACCCTCCATTTTTCTTGCTTTATGGCTTTCAGTGTGGCAACACTTCGGAATTGCAGACACATATTCACTTGGAGACAATACTTTTCCTTTAATGCATCTTAACCAATGGAATACTGGAAACTTAAAAAACACATACAACGTAAATGGATTTTACAAAAACATTTTATTACATAACTCAGCACTATTTGTACAAATGATTCACACTAACAAATTAGATCTGTACACAAAATGTCGAATATATATAGTAAAATATCATTTACATCTTATAGATCGTGCATCGCAAGTCTAGGCATGTTCAGGCTGTATTCGATCAACGCATGAGCCAGAACGTGTTACATCACGTGGAAGATAGTGCGACACAACACACTTTACACTAAACATGGTTGAAGTTGAGGCTCACTCTTGAAGGCATCGTCAGTTCGATTTGAGATTCACGATTTATCAAAATACGACCCAACATTTGAATGCAATTTGAAATAAAAAAACAGCAATGCAAAAATATAAAACAGTCTCAAAATTAAAAAAATAATAGAATGCAATGAACATATTTTGTCACAAACAAGCTAAAAGTTTACAAACATTACAGCTCAATTGAACAGTCCATATTTGTATTCGTTTTAATGAAGCCTATAAGGATGTATTATTGCTCGTTTTGTCTGAGAATCTAGGCATTTTTTTCTTTGTACACTCGTTTTTCAAGTCATTTATGACTGGAAGCGCAATGATTCTCAGCGCCATTCACGCATGTACCATGCCAATTCATGTGCCTTAATGTGTATCCTACGGGCTGTTATTTTGATAGCAGTTTAAATAACAGTGTTATTGTAAAATAACAGTTATAAACTGTTATTGAAAACATCAGCGATCTATAAATGGTACTGAGATAGCAGCGAAGCAATTTAAATCAAATTAAAGTTAAAAATTAAAAAAAAATTTAAACAAATTTGCTAAAATTAAAAAGTTGAATAAACTAATATTTTACTATGGTCACAGTTTAAAGAGTTATTACCCATAAAAACAACTGTTAATGTCAGTTTCTAAAAGTAAATAACCATCCAATTTAGATGGCAACACAGTGTTGGTATATAACTGAAACAAAACTAGCTGTTAATTATAACTGTTATCGAAAATTAGCAACAACACTTAACACTGTTATGGTAAAATAACAATTTTGCCCATCCCTAATGGTTCGACTATCACGAGAAGAGTTTTGGCCCGTCCTACATAACGTGGTTCCGGACGATTTTATTCCTTACTTTAGGCAAAGTCTAGTTGAAGTTTAGCGAGGTAAGATAACACTATTTAATCTTTTAGATTAAAAAAAAAAAAAATTTGGCTTTATATAGAACGCACAAGCAATTTATTATCATATAAATAGTTTTACAAAAAGACAAATTCAGCTGTCTCAAATGCTCGATGCTTTTTTAAATGCATCGATCTCAACTGGATTTGGTTAGCAAAAATTCAAGTTCGAAAATGTCTTTACTAATGTTCCCTGCAATATTTAACAAAAACTAAAATATTCGATAGAAATCTCAGACAAAATGGTAGTTTATTGAATGTGTTTGTTCTGTTGGCTTTGTTTCATACACCTCTTCTTTTTTAATTACCTTAAGAAAGATTATAATTTTCAGGCCAGTTTTTTCCTTCATATAGAATTTTTTAGATGCATTTTTATGTGGCATCTTCTAGAAATTTCAAGATGCGAAAATTCTATCCCTACTCAGAAGCAACCGACCTTTTTATTGGCACTTCGAAAATAAATTTGTTCGCAAGCCCTCTCTCATCAAATGTAGAGAAGCTGTATCTCAAATTCCAATTTCCCACTCACTCATACGAGAAAACGTTTCAAGTGACACGTAACTGCATTCAACGAAATCGTGACGTGTCCTTGTTTGCAATCAAGTCACCTGATTAAGACACTGAATAATCAGAAAACTTATAGCAGATATTGAAACGGGTGGTGGGGGTGGGGCCTAGAACTCGGACCATGGTAGCACTCAAACAATCCAATGAATGAATTCGAGCCTCCCTGCCAATTTAGTAACCCCATGTTATCTATACATTAGTAATATTTATTTCTCATATTGTTTTGCGATTGGCCCTCAGTGGTACATCTTCTTTAGGTGGGCTTCACGAAACCGAGGTATCCTAGTGTTCCCATGGGGTTTACTGTCTTCAGTAAACACTGGAGTCGCGCTTCCGGGATACCCAAGCTATCCTTTTCTACTTTCATCCCATTACTCGATTCCCCAATGCCTCTTTGTTTCCTTTCACTATTTTTACTTGACGTCATCTTGTGGTTGTCTCAGCTTGCCAAAATGGGGCCCTTGCGCAACGCAATCTAAAAACAACCAATCAACCTTTTGCGAGGGGCCCAATCATAAAAGTATTGAGGTCCAGGGTTAGTTGGGTTGGATTTTATGGCACAAGGGCTATATTTGGCCAAACTGCGCCAAATGCAAGACAGAAGACGTCAAGTAATGAACATACACACAAAACGGAAGTTTAACTGATACAGGCGAGAGAAATATACCCAGGGTGAGCTACGGGAATCGAAGCTGCGCCACCTACAGCTCACAGGTTGCTAGCGCAGTGGGCAAACCCACTCGAGCCTCTAAGACTTGCTGGTGTAGGTGAAACTGCCTTGTTGGTTACTTGGTAATAGTTTTACATTTATTCTCAATGGAGGGTGGGATCAAAATTATTGGAAGCACGTGATTAGGGTTCCAAGGAGTGTATGCAAAGGATTGTAAGCGACCAACGAGCATCATACAAGTGCGCAAACAGTTATCTTATACAAGCTCTACCTTTCCCCTTAAGCAAGCCTTCTGATTAGTGCCTCGATCCCCACTTTCCACACCTCTTCTCCAAGTCCCAGCGAGACCTATAAAAGGCTCTGACGAACTCGCATCTGTTCTGCTCAGCTACAAGCGGGAGATTGAGGGCCTTCGGCCCACGTTGTCCTGCCGCTCCAAAACCGTCCTGTAATCTGTTATAGTTTTTATTCTATTGAGCTTCTCAATCAGGTGAATACTTAACCGGAAATTCAGTATATACTAAGGCAGAGAAGGCATTTGGCATACTTTGATGTTGCAGTTTAATGAAGTAAAAGCCAGACTCATCCTTCAGTGCTAAGTCGCAAATGCAGAAGACATTTAAAAATCTTTTTTCCTAGTCTCGTTTCAAGATTAGACATTTTGAATAGTCTACCTACAATACAATCGACTTTTACTACTCAACCTCTCGTTCTATTCTCAAATGTCTATTGCTATACACATTTACTTCATCAAACAATTCTATTATGATAAGGTATTCTGGTATTTGGTAAATTTCAATTAACGCCACACTGGAGCAACACAACGGGCTATTCTATTATGACAAGGAAGGGTACAGTACAAGAGAACCGGCAAATTTATCTGTATTTTCAGTTAACTGAGTAGTGTTGTTAAAAGTTGACTAGTAGTAAATTGACTAGTACTAAATTTCTTTATAAACTGTTAGTGTTGATAGTATAATGCACTATGTACTGTTAGTAGAGACTCAAATTTAATATGCTAATACAAGAATAGTGCATGCTAGTAACATAATTTCATCCCAAAGCAGAAAGACAATTTATATATCTCTATATTTAGCTTTACAGGAAAAATTATCTAACGAAAAATGAATCGAATACTCAGAGATAAATCGAATCAAACGAGTCCGTGGATGGTTATATCATTCGATTGTGCAAGCACAAAATGAATCGATTTTGGTGGTATTCAAAATCAGTAAAATAAATCTAACATTTACTTGTGAATAACATAAAATGAATTGAACAACATCATGAATCGAATGAAATAAATCGTTCCAATTATGAATCTCAGAGCGATTCATATAATGAATTGAATGATACGGAAAGAAAGTTTTACAAACAATACATTTTTTAAATTTTATAACCTGTATATGGTTCTATCAAAATCACTCTTTTCACACGTATAAACATATCAGTCAATGATTATAATAAACGAACACTCTATGTACAGCACTGGAAGTTACACTCGTGACGAAAGGTATAAAAATGAATATTGATCCTCATTTAATCACGATTGGGCTGAAATCGATTTCACGATCCGTTTTAGGCGATCCTCTCACAATTGAGGACCCAATGATGGATAACAGCGAAATTGACAAATTATCGCACATTCACCAGCGAACTGCAACAAGTAATGGAACGATCGTTCAATTTTTCATGGGGCAGTCACGTGACTACTAGTCGACATGTGGGTCATTCTCTTTGAAGCTCCTCTGAAGAGCAATGCTCAGTCTACTTCTATTTTACCTCTATGGTACACGCGAATAAACAGGGAGTGCCTTTGCTCCGCTAAAACAGACATCGGTTCGAGGCTGCACGCCGTGCGCTCGCAAGTCTTGTTTGCTATTCCCATCGAATTGGGTTGCTACAAGTGTTGCATTACATGTTACAGTTCGTCATTGAATACGCGAGCTTGTCATGCAATAATGTAGCAATGTTACATGAAATATGTGATTTGGCGACATGAAACAATTTTGTTGTACTCTACCACTCCATCAGTCCACAAGTATGATGCAGTACGGTAATCAATGGCTTGTCAAGTACTTGGGGGAGTTGGAAGGTTCGATACCGACATTCCTATCTCACCTATTTCGATGTACCTTTAACCAGAATATACTAAAGAAAGCAGTTAAAATTTTTTTGTATACTCAAACTTAACTTACTTTACTTTTTCAAACTTACTTACGAAAAATTTCTATAGAATATGGTTTATAGAATCCTGCAGAATATTATGGCCCATTTTTTCTTAAAAATTAAAAAATAACAATAACTTACTCATCCAACAACAAACGTTCACTTTAAATACCCATAGAACAGGTTGGGGAAGTTTTAGTTGCCAGGTTTACAAGTAATTTCTTAGAAAAGGTACCTCGACGATTTGGAAAAGTTCATTTTGAGTCGATTCGTCACTCTACCACAATTCAATTTGAGAAAAGTGAGTTAAAAGCTCATAATTTGAATTCATTATTACTTTTATTTCTATTTTTAAAACTTCTAATAAGAATCGATACAAAAGATCGATGTTTTTTTAGCTCCCGAGTTCCAACTCCCCTCTGTGAGGTTCACCTAACGGATCATAAAATCGGAATCTTACCCAAGAAAGGTAATAAAAAAGGCACTTGGAGTGAGTCAGAGAACGTGCAGGTTGTCGCACGACTTGGACTTGATGCAGGCCCTCCTGAGTATCTTCTTGAGCACGCCGGAGGCCTTGGAGCCCGAGTAGAGGGAGGCCTTTCGGAGCCTGGCCTTGGCCTTGATGCGGATCTGGGCCAGGGTGCCGACCAGCAGTTCGTCCAGCTGGTGGTTGATGGCCACAGAGGTCTCAATGAACTTGCAGCCGCGCTCTTTCGCCAGGCACTTGCCCTCTGCAACAACAACGAGCACAGTTAACAGACTGCTATTCGGAGAACAGTTTGAATAACAGTCGTTACCAAATAACAGGAAGCAACTGTTATCGAAAATATTAACAGTTATCAATGATTGTTATTGGAAAAGCAGGTAGGCAGGCTGGAAGTTGAATTTACATCGCACTGAAGCAACACAACAGGCTATTGGCGACGGTCCAGACATTCGCGATTCTTCGGTTGCTAATCCCTTACTCTTCCAACTGGGCTTCCATGTCATTGTTTGAAGTTTTAGACTGCTTAGAAACTCCTTGAAGGTGAAAGGGTCGAGGTAGCCCACTTGGAAGAGCAACGGATTAACAACAGGAAGATTGCGAGTTTGGAACTAAGTCCAGCCAAAGATCGTCGTGTGCGTGGGTGCTGGTGCACGTCAAATCTATCGTAGCCTCCTCACGTTGGCGTGGTGTGGAAGTGTGGAGAGTGGGGTGCCAGCTCAGGGTCCGATCTCGTCATCTGACCGTGGTTCCCTTGGGTTTCCAGTGCGACGTTAATCAACTACCTCAATTGGAGCGATGGTAATTTAATGACGAGGCGTTGTCCTCGTATCTTTTCCATTGGGATTGATTCCGGACCGTAGCCAAAAGCCCGTTGTGTTGCTCCAGTGCGACGTTGATTAACTACGTACTTATTTACCTGGAGGGTGAAAGATTTCGTGAAGTAGTACAAATAGATTGGGGATCCAATTGGAATGAGCACTCACCTTCTGTCGTGACCACCCTCAGCCTGGCCAAGTCCGTCTTGTTGGCTACCAGGATGATGGCCTTGGATGAGTCCACCTGCCGCTCCAGCTGCGAGAGGAGTCGCCTCGCCTGCGAGTAGCTCCTCCTGTCGATCACAGAGTACGCGATCACGTACGCGTCCGGCTCCTCACACCTCGACATGTACACCTGAGGGAGAGAAGGAGAGTAAGTGGGAGGACACACTTGTTGAAACACACTGCGCACACACTGTTATTTATTTTGTTTATGTATATCATATACTGTTACAAAAAGATAATAGAAAGTAAATAAAGAATTTAATTTTATGCGTGCCATTGCATTGATTCAACAATTCTTTTAATATTGGGTTCGATTTTTGTTTTGGCAAGCGCAAAATTGAATCTAAATTTTCATTCGCCAAACAGTTCCTACTTTTCGCTTTGTTAATAGTCATGACTGAAAAACTGTTCACGGATATACGTTGATCCAAAGAGGCTTGCCCACTGCGCTAGCAACCTTCGAGTTGTAGGCTGAACAGGTTCGACTCCTGTCAGGTATATTCCTCCCTGGGTGTATTTCTATCTTCTGTGTCAGTAAAACTTTCATTGTGTGTGTGTCTATTACTTGATATTGCATGTCTTGTGTCTGGCGCAGATGGCCAAATATGGCCCTTGCGCCATAAAACCCCAAAACCAACCAACCAAAGAGGCTTGCGCACTTTAATACTACGAAGCTACGAAGTTTAAATGTAAAGCTACGAATCTAGATATAAAAGCTTACATAAAACTACAAGGTCTAGCTACGAAGTTTAAATGTAAAGCTACGAATCTAGCTATAAAAGCTTACGTAAAACTACAAAGCAGTCTAGCCTATGAAGTTTTATTATAAATTACCTATCGTGTGACCGGTTAAAGTTAAAATAACACATGATGAGCAGCAAATCAACGGAGGGCCGCATGAGGCCCGCGGTCTGTGCATCTACGGTCATGTTTTGTTCTACGCGATGAATTCAATTTAAAATCTACTTACGTTTTCTTCTTGCAAGGTCTCCACTTCGAACTCCATCTGAGACTCTTCGTTGTTCAGAACGACGGTGATGATTCTCTCACATTCCCTGTCTAGAGAGAGAAGACGTATTTTAATATTGAATGCTTGAATAAGAAACACGTTTTGTTTGTGTTCGAAGCGAGGCAAACAATCGGATTATTAAATACTTTTCCACAAAACATTAACAGATACAGAAAAAAAACACCTATGCGAATGCAAAAGTACTCGTGTAATCCATACTTAAAAGTATTCGTTGTATTCCATTCTCTTTCTAGTATTCGAATACATCAGTATTCATCCAAAGCAATCGAATACCAGAATACTCGAATACAAAAGTGCTCAAACGTCAAAGTACTCGAACACCAAAGTACTTGGAAACCAAAGAACTCGAATTCCAAAGTATTCAAATACCACAGTATTCATTCAAAGTATTCGAATATCATTCTAGCACATTCGTTTACAGCTATATGTTCCAAAGTAAATGTTTTTTGTATTTCTGATCTACCTTTAAAGTTTGTCTAAGACCTTTTGAATCTCCCTGTATAGTACAGATGCTAAAGGTACCATTTATGGAAGCTATTTTATATATTACCACCAGTCCCCTAATTTAGTATAGTCCGGTTCCCGCGAGTTGGCATTCGAGTCACGTTGTTTCGAACGAGTCTATTAGTTAAGTTAGGGGACTGTGGTTATAAAGTAAACAAATCGCTTCCACTATTGGCTTCTATAGACGGATTCTGGTTCTAAGTCTGTTCGGTGCCGAAAGCAACAGTAGTGATAAATCGTCTGACCGTAGCTCAAAATGGCGAGGTGTTGTCCTCGGATCTCTACCTTCGGGATGGATCCCGCACCGTCACCAAAAACCCATTGTGTTGCTCCAGTGTGGCTTTAATCCAACTACCTATATACTCTTCTTTTTTTAATCAACGTCGCAATGAAGCAACACAACGGGCTATTGGCAACGGTCCGGGATCGAACCCTAAAGGAAAGATCCGAGGACAATACCACGTAATTATGCACCACGGTCAGATGACGAGGTCACACCTGAGCTGGCACCCCATTCTTCAAACTTTCACACCACGCCAACGAGAGGACGTTTGAAACCACGACAGATTTAACATGCATCAGCCCCCTTTGAACACGACGGCCTTTGGTTGGATTCGAACTCGCAACCCTCCGGTCGCTAACTCGCTACTCTTCCAACCGGGCTACCGTGGCCCATCTTCTATTGCAAGCGTTAATAAAACCATGCACATTGTTACACACATTAACAAAATTCACGACCGTTGAACCTATCCTGGTTTGGAAGTAGAAAGCGATTTCAAATGAGCGACAGCAATGAGTACACGAATGAGAAATTATGCCTTTTATGAATACTTATACAAATAGGTTTTGCTGAAAAGCAAAAATTCAATTTTCTTTAAAAGATGATTTAAAACACTCCTAGACATCAGTATGAATGAATATTTGTTCTTAGCAGCATTAATATACCTAGAATAACAGAACCTAACCTTCATTTTTTGGTGATCGGACGACAGGCCCTGGTAAGTTCAAAAAGTAACAAGAGAAAATAATTGTTTTCAAACTGTTATTTAACCCTCTAATGGATTCACACTCATAATTTCATCTTGAAGTCTGCACGACTTATAATCAGTTTTGACCTCTCTGACCAATCGAATATTTTGAAAGGATTCTGTTTTACGGAAAGGAGCAATAGAATCTTTCCGTGGGATTCTGTTCTACAGAATGGGCCGATAGAACAGTTCCAAAGGGTTCTATTCTAAGGGGAAAGGGCCAATGGATTTCTTCCAAATGATTATGTTCCGAGGATATAACCAATGGAATCTTTCTAAGAATCCATGGATTCTTCCAACCAATGAAGATGAGGTTATTTAGTCATTACGTGTATTGCGGGACAAAGATAAGCAAAATACACTACTCGGATATATCTCAGAGGGTTAACCCTCCTGGTGGTTGTCTCGATATCGGCAAAACTAACCAGATCTTGATGGACGAGATATCTCGTCTTTGGAAGTAAACCGACCAGATCTTGATCTCGTCATCACAAAGGAATTGGCAATTTCTTTTGGTGACGAGATATCTCCTCATTAGCGACACTGGTCAGATCTTGCCGGACGAGATATCTCGTCGAAACCACTTTGAGGGTAGAGATAAAAAATTTTCTTACCATTTGCGAAGGCATCTGCGCAGATGTACTCGGAAGTCATGAACTGTTTCCACATGGACGACTTGCCCACGCCGGAGGCCCCGACCAGGACTACCTTGTAGGCCCTCTTTCGAGGCTCCTCCTGGACCTCCTCCCTGGGGGCGATGGAACTGGACCTGGACCTGAAGGAGTCCCCCCTGTTCACCACTCCCTTGGAGGTGACGCTGAAGTTGCGCAGCCTCAGGTACTCGGACTCGTCCCCTGGCAGCGGGAGAGACCTGTTGGACACGGTCCTCTCCGACACTTTCGCAGCCCCGTAGTGGTCGTTGGGGATGCTGGAGCCCCGGTTCCGCCCCTCGGCGCCCTTCTTGGAGACCCGCACCGAGTAGGACCTGGACAAGCCCTCTTTGGGCCTGGACAGCCTTCTGTGGAGCAGGCCGCCCTGCTGGCCCTCGTTCAGCTGCAGGGGGCGGAGGACCACTTTTTTGTCCTCTCTGGAGGACCACTCACTGCTTCTCCGGCCTCGCTGGTCCTTGAGGAGGGAGGCCAGGCCCTCGTGGCTGGTGTCCGACTGGCTCCTGGTGACGCTGCCCTCCGACAGGAGGCGCTGGAAGTCCGATTGCTCCATCGAACAGGTGGTTGTGGTCTTATCTAGAAAAACTTTCAAGTCCGCAACAGGATGGCGAAGTCTGTCTTTTGTCCTGGATGAACTAAGCTCCGATCTCTTGGGTCAGGACCTCTTTATGTATCCTCTAATAGCAACAAGACGATGAAGTCTTTTGTCCTGAATGGATCAAGCTCCGATCTGTGGATCAAGACCTCTTTACGTATCCTCTAATAACAAGACACAAGCGGTGAAATCTGTCTTTTATCCTGGATGGGCCAAGCTCCGATCTGATCTGTTGAGTAGCCGATTGTGATATCAAAAGGATTGATGTATTCCCAAATGGAAAAACGAGGAAAGTCTGTCTCTTGGATGGACTGAACCTCGATCTAAGCTGTCCCGTCTCTGAGGCGACGATTTACTGATTGATGTATTCCTTAAGTAGCGGCAGGAGATCAATCTGTCCCGAATAGATTAAGCTCCGATGCGAGTGAAGAGCTCGATGAAGTGCTCCGTGAAGAAGTCTCATCCGCAGAAGAGGAGCTGCTGTGGTCGGACCATGTCTGCCTCGACTCGGGAAGGAAGACGACTGGATTGGAAATTGAAGCGGCAGGGTCGGCGCTCTCGCTCTTATAGTCGGAGGACGGCACGTGACGTCGCGATTGACGTCACGCGTGACGTCATCCGCGAGGGATGCGGAGGAGCAAATCGGGATGGATGGATGGATGCGATTGCACGTGCAATATCTCTCTCCAAATAGAGACGGGGGGAGAGATTAAGCGAAACTGCTTTTTTTTTTCCCGCCGTGTTTGTTTTGCTTGTGGGCCAGGAGACGGATGACTGCTTCATGGGATCTTTAGAAACGGGAGACGTTTGTCCGATTCTTGCGGTGCTTCGGAGCAATAATCGGGAGCCTTTTACTGGAAGTGACGGGCGCTTCTCTTACATAAGGGGCGCCCGAACTAGTTTCCTTAGGGGTGGGTTATACATATATGTCATAATAACAGATCTTATAAGCCTGCAGTCGTGACAAGAGTGGTATAAGGCAACCGGAGTGAATGATACATTGATATTGAGTGTAATGCAGATTCCACAAATAGAGAAGCAGAAAATTCCATAGCTATTCTTTATTAATTCAATAGACGAGTAGTTACATCAGGAGGTTGTTGAGGGTTTGCAACGGCTCTGAGGACTCCTTAGCCCAAGAGGCTCGTGAAAGAATAGATAGTTTACAAAGATCTCTCTAGAGGGATTAGGATTAAGAAAAATTTTATTGGACCAGGGGATTTAAGAAGAAAGTTCATTGGTAGAAGTCGGTGGTTTAACGAAGGGGGAATGTGATCTTACATATGCGAATTGAAAGCAGGAGAGTCCTTGGGAGGTCCAAGTTAACGAGGCGGCTTGAGTTCAAAGGTGAAAGGGGGTGGCAAGATATTGACCACTTAGATAAGGAGACAAAGACTGGGATAAAAGGGGACCGCTAAGGGGTGATCTGTAGTGAGAATTGTACTTAGGGGGTTATTTTTAGGTATCGTTTCATATATATATATATATATATATATATATATTCCGTATCAGGGCAAAAGGGGTTAAGTTTGAATTCTGATGGTTCCAAAGGTGTCAAGTGCATCCTTAATTTAAAGTAGGTAGGTAGGTATTTAAATTAACGTCGCACTCGAGCAACCCAACTGGCTATTGGCGACGGTCCGGGATCAATCAGCAAGGGAAACATACGAGGATAACACCACGTAATTTTGAACCACGGTCAGATGACGAGGTCACACTTGAGCTGGCACCACACCATGCCAACGTGAAGATATTTGAGGCCGTGACATATTTAACGTGCACCAGCCCCTTTGTACACGACGGTCTTTTGGCTAGATTCGAGTCCGTTACTCTTCCAACCGGGCCACCGCGGCCCGGGGCTTGTCGAGGACATGGAGGAAATATAAAAGTAGAATGTGCAATAGTAAACTTTTTATGTGCCCCGGATCATGTGGCCAAAACTAGTAGAAAAAGTGACCCTTAGACTGCTTTCGTCTGCTGGGTGGAACCGAACATTCATCAATTGATTGGTCCACGGAACGGGCGGAGATGGACATCCATTGATTCATCATCTGATTGGTCTTCGCGACATGGTAGATGACTTTGGAAATTTCACCATTTTTGTCGCCACTCAAGAAATAGGCGTTCACACGTCATAAGATAAGCCTCGTCATGAGATATTATATCGTAAAACCAAACGTGGCGATAAGATGCCAAATTGGCCAACCGAGTCAATTTTTCTCGGAGCAGACATGTTGGTAACGGTTGGTTGTTGGTTCCCAGACGTGTTGGCCACACTTTTTGAAGCTCCTCTCAATAGCAATGCTCAATTTACATATATTATACTTCTATCTATATTATATACGATATTAGTCTATATTATATTGCATTTCATGTCTATGGTTGAACTGAGAGAGTTTCTATGCAGGAGGGAACTTTTGACAAAATTACTTTTACATTATATAGTAAACACCATGAAATCGGATCTCGTAGTTCCGGACCAGGTAGGGAAGTAGTTGAATTAACGCCTCACTGAAGCCATTGGCGACGGTGCAAACTTCCACACCGTGCCAACGTGAGGATATTTGAGATCACGGCAGATTTAACATACCCTAGTCCCCGCGTACACGATAGTCTTTATTTCGAACTCTCAACCTTCCGGTCGCTAATCCGTACAATTGGACTGCCTCGGCCCGAGACTAAGTCGTAGTGCATTGCATTACAATTTCGTCAGGATTTTATGTGCTTTTGCTTTTCATATAGAACTCGAAAGATACTTTATTTTCACAAAACAACCCTGGTTAGGTCAGTGATTAGTGCTGGGGACGTGGGTTCAACTGGCTGCGGATCTGCTTGGTTGGTTGATTGTTATTAGGTCATTAAGTATGAAATGTCCGATTTCGAACTGAAAGTTTGGTTTATTATATCTCATGCAAGAAACAGTATAATTAATCAAAGTATGCGCCTAAACTATCAATGCAGTTTTGCCATCTTAACGGTAGCTTGTTAATGCCGGCAGCAAAGAAGCCTGGAGAGCGAGTGGTGATAAAATCGCGAAAGGCGTTTTCTACATCTTGTTGGAAATTAAATATTTTCATTACAAGAAGTGGTACAATGCCTGGAAGAAATGGTACTCAGTTAGTGCAAGGTCTGGGGAATACGGTGGTGACAGAGACTTTTCAAGTCCACCTCCTGTAGTTTGAACAACGTTATTCGTGCGACAAGTCGTCGAGCACTGTCCTGCAAGAGGATTGACCTGTCTCTATTCACCAATCTTGACTGTTTAATCCAAAGCTTCCTCATCAACTCATATTCGAAAATAACGCGAATTTTTGACTTATCCATGGTTCACAAGATTTAATCTGCAAAAAGCAATTCGACAGATAATCACAAACCAAAACGTGCGTCTGAAAAGGCCGATGACAATAAAAAAAAACCAAAAATTTCAAAGTGATATTGGGTATCAAACTTGGTACTTGAGATAATCGGACATTTCATACTTAATGGCCTAATATAAGGTTTCAGGGCGCAAGAGCCATATTTGGCCAAGCTGAGCCAAACACAAGACTACGTCAAGTAAAAAATGTCATTGAACGCAAAAAAATAGGGATTGGGGAACAGAGTAGTGAGATGAAAGCAGAAAAGGATTGGGTATCTCGTATTTACCGAAGACTGTAAACACCATGCGAAAAGAAAAGATTACTCGAGTGCCTTGGGGCCGTGAAGCCCGTACACACTTAAAGGAGGTGTACACCTAAGGGCGCTCCAGGTCTGGTATAGGATGTCTGGTAGGTAGTTAATTAACGTCGCATTGGAGTAACACAACGGGCTACTAGCGATGGTCCGGAATCGGGAAAGATCCGTGAACAACACCTCATCATTTCTAACCAAGGCACATGACGAGGTAAACACCTGAGATGGTAACCCAAACTTCCACACCACCTAGTTAAGGTCACGACAGTACCGCCGCGTACACTACGGTCTTTGCTTGGACCTAGTTTCGAACTTCGTTACTCTTCCAACTGGCCTACTGAGGTCCCCTGGATGTCTGGAATCCATTCAAATGTGTTGCAACAGGTGTCATGAAGATATTCAAGGGCATTTGCGGCTGTAAAAAAGGTCGCGGCTCCTCGGGGGAAGGAGCCTTCGTTTCTCGGAGTTCGTCTCTGGCCTCGATTCGCAGACAGCTTGAATGAGATCCCAGGAACTGAGTTTGTTGTTGTGACACCGGAGTAATTCTCACTTGGGGTTAATAACCTGCCTCTAAAGGCACGTGCTGCTTCGGGAACGAAGGTGGTTTTCGAAGTAAATATGAACCCGACGCTTCATAAAACCACTTCTGTTCCAAGGGGTTTGATTCCATTGATCCTCTTAGCGTCACTAGATTACCGAGTAATGTGGAGTTTTTACTTCTCTCTCACAACCCACTGACTAAATAAACACCTAATGGTTCTAGACCCACCTCCTTCCAACTCACCAGTAGGTTTAGAGTTTTTTTACAAGGGAGGAGGAGGAGGAGGTTTTCCACCACCCGAAAAGCCACCATAAGCATATATAAAAAAAATTTACAGTAGGTAGTTCATACTAAGGTGCTACATAAAGATATCGGTATATACACTGCTGGCCATCCAAATTGCAACACCAAGAAAGACAAGAGATATCACAACAAAATTTATTTTGTAGATAACATGTTGACCAAGTATCAAATGATTAAATTTATAGACTTCTGTGAAGTGTGGTTCCTGCCAAAATCAGTAGCCAGAGTAGCCGCCATTGTTGGAGATCACCGCTGCCACACGCCTCGGCATTGATTCAAAGAGACTTTGGATGTGTTCTTGGGGTACAGCAGACCAAGCAGCTTCCACAAGTTGCCAAAGTTGATCTGGTGTGGCAGCTGGGGATGTATTCTGGGTCAATCGTTGAGCAACCATGGACCACATGTTTTCTATCGGCGAAAGATCCGGAGAGCGAGCTGGCCAGGGAAGCAATTCAATCTGGCGATTGACGAAGAACCCTTGGACAATGCGTGCCACGTGTAGTCGCGCATTATCCTCTTGAAATATGGCTGTGGGCAAGACCTGAAGGTAAGGAAGGACAACTGGCTCCAACACCTCGGAGATGTAGCGCTGGCTGTTTAAAGTACCGGCAATGCGTACTAGAGGAGTGCGAGAGTGATATCCAATACCGCCCCATACCATAATACCCGGTGCAGGACCAGTGTGGCGGTGCATAACGCAGCTGTTCAGCTTCCTCTCTCCACGGTGTCTCCAGACTCGAATCTGACCATCGTGGTGTTGCAGACAGAAGCGTGACTCGTCAGTAAAGGCAATTTCATTCCATTCTGCCGTCCACATCCTTCTTTCATCGCACCATTGGCGGCGGAAACGTCTGTGGTTCTGCGTCAAGGGTAGACGAAGCAATGGACGTCTTGCGGACAGACCACTCTGCTGTAAACGGCATCGAATGGTACGCGCAGACACTGGATGATGCGGTACAGACTGAATGTGCTGTGCTATGGTTCGTGATGTGGCTGAGCGATCCGTCACTGCCATACGCACAATATGCCTGTCATCACGTGAAGTGGTGCACTGAGGTGGATGCGATCGAACACGTCGGTCCGTCGTACCCTCCTGCATCCAACGATCACATATCTGCATTACAGTTGTTTGGTTTCGTCCAACACGACTACCGATTTCCCTGAAAGATAATCCACAATCTCGCTAGGCCACTATCCTTCCTCTGTCGAACTCGGATACTTGATCAAAAGATGATCGCTGTTTTCTACGAGGCATAATTGATCGTTTTTTTGAACAAAGAACAAGAAAAACACAATTGCCGTACTTGAAATCGTTGAAATCTCCAAGCCTTAAATAGCGCTTTGAAGTGGCGCCACAGGCGCGCGTGATGTGCGTCTGCGCTGAAATTCTAATCATTTGCATATCTCACCTCCGCTAATGCATGTTGTAAATTTCATATTATTTGCATGCTTCCTTCAGGGTGCTGCATTTACGGTGGCCAGCAGTGTAGTATACAGGATGGCTCATATGAGGCGCCAGCAATAAAAGTTTAAAAGAGATGATAATTTTTTACAAATGAATGGTTTGGTGATATTAAAACAACGAGAAAAATATGAACACAAAACAGGTTGAAACAATACACACATTTAAAAATAGTCAGAGATAAAAGTTCAAAAATCCTAAGATAGTTTTGAGAATAAAAAAAACACCTAATGGTTGAATGAATCCATGGCTTCTTTCGGCTTTCCGAAACGTTATATTGGTCTTTTCCTTATAATAAAATCCTCTGGAGAGATTCTATTGTCCCTTTTATTGGGAAAGAATCCTTTCGAGAGAAAGATTCCATTGATCATTTCCTTTCAATAGTCATTTGGAAAGATTATATTAGATCTCCTTAGAAGGGAATTCTTTGGAAATATTTTCTGGTCATTTCCTTAAGATCGAATTGTCTGGGAATATTCTGTTTGTTGGTCATTTCCTTGGTTGGGGCCGCGGTAGGAAGAATAATGGATTAGCAACCGGAGGATTGCGAGTTCGAAACTAGGTTCAACCAAAGACCGTCGTGTACGCGGGGTGCATGTTAAATCCGTCGTGACCTACAATGTCCTCACGTTGGAGGGTGTTGGAGTTCGGAGAGTGGGGTGCCAGCTCATGTGTTGATCTCATCATCTGACCGTGGTTGGAAATTACTTGGTTTTGTCCTAGGATCTTTCCCTTGGGGGCTTGATCCCGTGTCGTCGCCAATAGCCCGTTGTGTTGCTCCAGTGCGACGTTAATTAATTACCATTTACCAAGAGATTCGAAAAGTAGAAAAGGACCGATATAATCTTTCGAAAGGATCCCATTCGAAGAAAAGGACCAATGGAATATTTCTAAAGGTGTCAAGAATCCACGCGTTGTTTTACCCAATAGATGTGGCTATTCAGTCATTAAGAGTGGTGTGGGATTAAAGCAATAGTTAACCACTAGAGAAATCTAGTGACGCCCAGAGAGAGAGGGTTAAGTAACAAGGCACTACGAGTCGAGTACAAAGGACAGGTAAGACGATCGGCAGTCGAACATACCCATTTTAAGGGAGCATAGGTAGCCTCGCTGATGCGATGGCCCATAATCTGTTCTCTGAGCACAAAGAGCTTTAATAAAAGCTGCATTTTTTCCAACTTCTTTTCTAAATTAAAGCGAGTGCACAACGTTTCCCTTGTTTTGCTTCCTCAGAAATCAGGGCGCTCTTTTTGCTGCAGTCGCCGCATCGTGTAACAGTTACTAAATACTCAACAACAGTAACTGTGCAAGGAAAGTTCCTGACAAATCGATTTCGCTTATTATTAAATGTCTGCTGCGGTTCAAACATTTTCTTACATCCTTACCTTGAGGTAGGTATTCTAATTAACGTCTACTACAGCTGAACTGGCACCCCACTCTCCAAACATCCACACCACGCCAACGTGAGGACAGTTGTGGCCGCGACAGATTTAACATGCACCATCCCGCACTACACGACGGCCTTTGGTTGGATTCGAACTCGCAACCCTCTAGTTGCTAATACGTTACTCTTCCAACTTGGCTACCTTGAAGATATGTTTCTGGGGTCTCTAAAATAGACCGAGGTTCATTGGTCTTGACCGGACTTGGTTGACACCTTAATTTTTTGATTGTGAAGTGATAGACAAAAATTGAATTTTCAATATCCTCATTCTAAATATTTAGTTTTGAAGTTATTTTTCGGAAATTTTTGTGAATTTAGGGCATTTTAGGGGCATTATTCCAGTTCCTAACCTTTTTAGTGGTTTGCATAAATAATTTCACCTTGGAACCTGCAGTCTTCCTTGCATGGCTTCTAACCCATTTTGACCTTCTTGACCACTAGAACCTTTCCCAAGGATTGTATTCTAAGGAAAAGACAAACAGCATCTTTCAAAAGGGCTCTGTTCTTAGGAAATGAGCAATAGAATATCCCCAAAGGATTTTAATCTAAGGAAAAGAGAAATAGAACATATCACACAACGTGTGGTTTTTATCTTTTCAATCTACTATATAGGCTACTATGAGGAATGACGCTTTCTACAGGGATGCTTTTCTATACATTTATTAAAAGTGAAAGGTATACGTGCTGTTTACATGTTTATATTTAGTGTTCGAAATATTTTGGACTATGACAGCGAAGGATCCTCGCTACGTCCTTCCTTCTAGGTGCTTAGTATACATTTAGTATACTTTTCTATACATTTATTAAAAGTGAAAGGTATACGTGCTGTTTACATGTTTATATTTAGTGTTCGAAATATTTTGGACTATGACAGCGAAGGATCCTCGCTACGTCCTTCCTTCTAGGTGCTTAGTCCTCGAGTTCTCTTTTCTCCCCCGTAGTTCTCGTTTTCCCTTCTCACCCGGATGAACGTCCAAGGATACCCCCGCCGCTCGGGGATAAAATGGTTTCTTCCGGCCAACAGTCCTCAGTGTCTGGCCGGAGAACCTCACAGAATATTTCCAAAAGATTCTAGTCTAAAGAAAGTTCTACTGGAATCGTTCCAAATGGTTCTATTCTACAGAATGGGCCAATAGAGAGAG
Source organism: Meta bourneti (assembly GCA_933210815.1). Classification (NCBI taxonomy): domain Eukaryota; kingdom Metazoa; phylum Arthropoda; class Arachnida; order Araneae; family Tetragnathidae; genus Meta; species Meta bourneti. The sequence goes on along the minus strand of OW119928.1, from coordinate 93,245,848 downwards.
TCGTTCAAGAGGATTCTATTCTAAAGAAAGGATCGATAGAATCTTTTTAAAGATAGAAGGAATCCGTGGATTGCTACAACTAGTTCTTCAATAAGCGTGCTGTCGAGTGAAAGTAACATTACAGTAATCGGAAATCTCGTGACGCCCAGAGGGTTAACATGTTTTAGTTTTGTCCTGGGTTATAATAAAAATTTTGTTGACATATTACCAAGTCACAATATGTCATCTACTTTCATCTCGTTTCTCTGCAAATCACGGAACATCAACAAGCTTCTCTCTCTGGTACCACCCCCCTACAAAAAAAGTTGATTATTGATTCCATTCCTCTCTTGGTGAATTTTTCTCCTTCTGTGTCAGACCCACTTACTTTACGTTCTCAGCCTTTATGTTTGGCCAAATATGGCCCTTGCAGCATAAACCCCAACCCCGCTCTACCACTGGTTACTGTATCTAACGTAGGTGCAAACCTGATTGCTCAGTCCAGATAGATTTAATCAAATAACTTACACTAAGATAAAGGATAAAAACTATATACAGCCAAACTGATTCTTAACATAAAAGCTTCAAAAGATGACAAATAAAGTAAAAGCAACCAAGTGGTCGATAACTATTTCGTAGAACTTCCGCCATCCTCGAACAATAAAAACGCAAGATAAAAACTCGAGTTTAAATGTATCTTTTCCTTGAAATGGGCCTAATCTAATACAGTGATGTTCGAATACTAAAATACTCGAATACTGTAGTACTCGAATATCAAAGTACCCGAATACCGAAGTAATCGAAGAGTACTCGAAAACAAAAAAACTCGAATACCAAAGTATTCATCCTAAGTATTCGAATACCAAAGTATTCATCCCAAGTATTGGAATACCACAGTATTCATCCAACTTATTTTTTATTCGATACTTGAGAGTACTCGAATACGAAGTATTCGATTCTAAAAAGTACTCGATTTTGTCCATATACGTTAAACAGTGTGGACACCTCTCGCTTTTCCCATGCATGCCTTCAGGGCCGCGTGCAAAGGTGGTCGATTCAAGTGTCTGAATCGTTTGATCTTTAACCCCCAAGTGGTTTTGACGAGATATCTCGTTCATCAAGATCTGACCAATTTTGCTATTGGCGAGATATCTCGTCATCAAGGTATTCCCTTTTTTCGATGATGAGAAGATCAGGTTCAGTCAGCTAGACCAGTCAGATCTGGTCTTTTTTTGTTAATGACGAGATATCTCGTCCATCAAGATCTGGTCAGTTTTTCGTCAGCCTCGTCGAGACGACCATCAGGAGGGTTTTCATAAAGTGATGGCAGACAAGAAAAATGTTGCATCAGGCAACCCAACTATGTTTCCATATGACTGCATTCGAGTTGTTGAGTAGCTGTTTCTGAAGTAACTCCCGAAAAGCCGTTTATGAGAACTCGTTCTTTCTCATAAACAAACAGCCGCTTGAGTGAGGAGCACGGGAACACCTTCCTCAAGGCGAGGGAGCATTAGCATTCTATATCGGGCGCGAAAGCACGGATTCTGCCGCTCGTCTGTCGTCGTGCTCCCGGCAGAGAGGAAATTTACGGCCTCTGTTCTGGAAGTCATCTCTTGTCTGATTTCGCCCAGAGTACCTGTTGCTGCGCAGATTGCTGGACAGACATAGAGGTCTGAATCACTGAACATTGAAATGATCAAACCGTAGCAAAGTAGAAAAATCAGAGAGTATTAGTTGGGGCTGAAAACAAAATTTTCTACTGTTCAGGACCTGAGGATATTACACTGACCCATGAAAAATAAAATACCCAATTCAGCCCCATAAAAATTGAGGTGATCGCAATGATCTACCGACTTTAAAAGGAAAAATCAGTCAATATTGTAGAAAATTTGACATGATCACAATGAACTGCTACAAACTTTAAAATGAAAGGTCATTCAGCCCCATAAAAAATTGACTTGTATTCAATGTCCTATAGACTTTAAAATGAAAGGCCATTCAGCCCATAGAAAAATTGACTTGTTCTCAATGTCCTATAGACTTTTAAATGAAAGGACAGTGAATACTGTAAAAAAATTTCAAGATAGAAGCTAATAAAAATGAATTTTGTAATCACTAGTCTGTAAACAGTTAATTTGTCTTACGGCATGCAGTGTCTATGTAACATTACTTTTGTTCATTACTTATATTTATTCTGTATGAATCGATTATATTTTGATTGTCCGGTTGGTCAAAGCATCCTGCGGAGGCCTGACCTATGTCCCCCGACCACCTTTCGTGTAGCTTTTACACCATTTGGGAAGGCTGGGCGGCTAGGGTCTTAAACAAAATATAGAAGATAATAAAGGGGATAATGGTGTAGTCAAATGCCCAGCATCTGTAATCATCGATTCACTCAATGCACATTACTTGCACCAAACGAAAGCAATACCTAAATTTCAAAAGGCCCGGGAAGCCCAGTTGGAAGAGCAGCGGATTACCAACCGATGGATTTCGAAACTAGGTCCAGCCAAAGACCATCGTGTAAACGGGGGCTGGTTAAATCTGTCGTGGCTTCAAATGTCCTCACGTAGACGTGGTGTAGAAGTTCGGAGAGTGGGGTGCCAGCTCAGGTGTGACCTCATCACCTGTTCATGGTTCAAAATTACGTGGTGTTGTCTTCTCAATCTTTCCCTTGGGGTTCCAGTGCGACGTTAATCAACTACCTCAATTGGAGCGGTGGTAATTTAATCTGGAAGGAGAATTATATATATAATACCTCGGATGGTTTCGGCCGAGGCAGGAGGACCTCACGCAGACCTTTTCGACATCTTCATCGTATTTGTGTATTTTTTATCGCTCCGAACAAGTCTGCGGTTCCGTCTGGCTTCGAGCAAACCGCAGACTTCACAATGAATCCAGGTTCTTCCTTGTCTGGCGCTTCATCAAGGATTGAGGTGAACTCTTTCCTGGTGTTTCTGAGGGTTTCGTCCCATCTCACGCTTGATTGCTTTTTGTCATTCTCAAATCATCAAATGATCGATGTCGGAGTTGATTGTTTTGGTGGAGTGAACTCAAACTCTCCAGGGAATGAAATAGCAAAAGTCTTTCCACTCAATTTTTAAGAAGGAATAATTTGATAAGGTTTAAACCTTTTATTTTGGTCAAAATTTAATATTTACACGGTTTAATGAAACATAGATAACTTATTCTAAAGAGCAACGCAGCGCGAACAACACGCCGCTGTCATTTCACCCTTAATCTACCCTCACGCTTTCCTTTTCCCGCCTTCTCAAGGTTCTAGGGGAGAAAAACTGTCCCGCATCAAAATGACAGCTCCGCACTGACGGCGTGACGTCATATTGTCCGAACCCTACAGAAATGAAATGCGTTTATTGGAAACAACTGAACCGCATTGCACACATTTTGAATAGACGTTAATCCAACCCTCTGCGTGTCGCAAGATTTCCGAGAATCGCGCTATTGCTTTTACTCCACGACACACACAGACTCAATAACCAGTCCTAATGGTTGAAAGAACTGTAGGAAAGGTCCTATTGATACAGGAGGCAAGTAGGTATCTTAATTAACGTCAAACTGGAGCAACACAACGGGCTATTGGCGACGGTCTGGGATCAGACCCGAGGGGAAAGATCCGAGGACAGCACCTCGTAATTTTGAACCACGGTCAGGTGACGAGGCAACACCTGAGCTGGCACCCCACTCTCCAAACTTCAACACCACGCCAACGCGAGGACATTTGAGGCCACGACAGATTAAACATACACCAACCCCCGTGTACACGACGGTCCTTGACTGGACTGAGTTATCTGGAAAGAGGAATGTTTCGGGAACAGTCAAAATGACCAAGACTCAATACACAGTTATAGTGATAAAATAATGACTTAAAGACAGGAATGTCTACATAAATTTAGGTAGGTATTTCAATTAACGTCGAACTAGAGCAACACAACGGGTTATTGGCGACGGTCTGGGATCAGACCCGAGGACACCTCGTATTTTGAACCGCGGGCAGATGACGAGGCAACACCTGAGCTGGCACCCCACTCTCCAAACTTCCACACCACGACAACGCGAGGACATTTGAGGCCACGGCAGATTGAACGTGCACCAGCCTCCGTGTGCACGACGGTCTTGGGTTGGACTCAAACTCGCACCCATCCAGTTGCTAATCCGTTACTCTTCAAATCGGGCTTCCGCGGCCTTCGGTACAGGAGGAGAAAATTGATTAGAAGTCATATAGTGAAGATCATAGACGTGAAATATAAGTAGACTGAGTTAAAAGACCGTCGTGTGCGTGGGGGCTGTTACACGCTAAATCTGTTTTGGTTTCAAATGTTTTCACGTTGGCTTGGTGTGGAAGTTTGGGGAGTCGGGTGTTAGCTCAGGTGGTGACCTCGGTTATCTGACCGTGGTGGAAAGGACGAAAAAGGTGGAAAAGATCCGAGGACCCGACGTCCTCGGATATTTCCCTTCTGGATGGATCCCGGACCGTCTCCAATAGACCGTTGTGTTGCTCCAGTGAGACATTAATTCAACTACCTACCTGGCAAGATCTGCCTCTTGCGCCATGGAAAAAAATACGACTAATCAATCTCACAATTCCATCCATAACGCTATTCCATTAGCTTTTTCTTGAATGAAAGAGGGCGTACCAATTAGAAACCAAGACTCAAAGGAGGCTGTTCTTTTCGCCCCTCTTTTGAGCTGCTGAAGTTTATAAAAATAATTTATGATAATAAGAAGTTGAAACCGCTGAGTTTTTAAAATTACTTAATGGACAATTTAAATAGCCAGTAAAAATTGTTGAAATCTAAACTTTATTATCAATTTCTAACAGTTTTTAATGACCACTAAATTTGGTTGTAAACTGATTAAAAAACTGTCAATAACAACTGAAATCGCAAATTTAAAAAATCGTTAACACTATTATCGTAAAATACCAGTTTGTTCATCTGAATGAAATACAACTGAGAAATCTCGAACCATAGCCATTGACTCAGGCTGTTTGAGGGCTATGGTAGCCCACTTGGAAGGGCAACGAATTAGCGGAGGGTTACGAGTTCGAAACTCGATCCAACCAATTGGATAGGGTGTTGGAGTTTTATGGAGGATAAGATCTGCCAAACACAAGATAGAATATGACCCAATAAAAGTATAAAATACAGGGTTATTCAAAATGAATCATCCGATTTCAAAATTCCATATTTTCAAAAATAAACGACACAGAATGATAAGTAATACATGAATACAAAGGAAAAATATGGAAGTTCCACATTTTTCCTCTGTATTTATGTATTACTTATCATTCTGTGTCGTTTATTTATGAAAATATGGAATTTTGAAATCGGATGATTCATTTTGAATAACCCTGTATTTAAAGAATAATAAACCAAGATAAAGATAAGGGATAGATTTAAAACATGTAAAATGTATAGATGAGAATAAAAATATTGGTCCAACCAAAGACCGTCGTGTACTGGTCTTTGACTGGTGCACATTAAATCTGTCATGGCCTCAAATGTCCTCACGTGGTGTGAAAGTTTGGAAAGTGGGGTGCCAGCGCAAGTGGGATCCTCGTCCTCTGACCGTGTTTCAAAATTACGTGGTGTTGTCCTCGGGTCTTTCATTTTGGGATTGATCCCGGACCGTCGCCAATAGCCCGTCGTGTCGCTCCATTGTGACGTCAATTAACTGCCTAGCCACCACAGGCTGATTGGCTGATTCCGCCGTCCAATTATCTTCTCCCGTGATAACGAGGTCTGCTTTTTTAGCAGCCATTCCATCACTGCCGTGTGGTAAGACGAGGAGCGAAGGCATCAAATGGGCGATCGCACGATTCCCAAATTCAGACGAGACGGATCAGGGAGCTTTGGAGCGTTTCTAATGTTGACGTTATCTCACACAATTGTTGCTCTTTCTTTTCAAGCGGGAAAGATCAAGCTCCGTTTTTTAGGTCCTAAAAAAAACCTAAAAATAAACAGCTCACCCATAGTCTGCTTTTTATTCTTATTCCTCAAGGCATTTTTTCCATCGGTCTCTCCCTTACTTAAAAGAACGGAACAAACGAGATTTATGTGTTCGGCACCCTGTATTTCCTCAGTCGCCCGAATTTGCGTAGAGAAAAAAAACCTGCTCTCAACACCATCCCTGTCTTTTTCTACTGCACCCCTCTTAAATATTCCGCGGAAAAAATGCTCCTTTTTTTGCTGTGTGCCGTCTATATTAAGAGGTAGGTAGTTAATTCACGTCGCACTGGAGCTAAAGGCGCCGGTCCGGGATCCAAGGGTCGGTCGGTGGGTTGCTTTCGGGTTTGGAGCCATATTTGGCCAAGCTGCGTCAAACCCTAGGTAGGCCAAACAATGAGGGAGGAAGAAAAAGCAAAAAAAGAAGGGTAGGCGAGGGTGGAAATGAAAGGGAGGAAAGATCACTCGAGCACCTCGGGGTTGTGATGCAGGAACACACCTAAGAAAGATTTGAGGACAACTCCTCGCAAATCTGAACTCAGGTCAGATGGCCACCACGTGAGGACATTTGAGGCCACGACAGATTTAATATGCACTAGTCCCGCCATACACGACGGTTTTGGGTTGGACCTAGTTTCGAACACGCAACACTCCGGTTGCTAATCAGCTACTCTTCCAACTGGGTTACCGCATCCCCTACGTTAAGTGAAAACGAAGATAAGGATTAGTTTAATAGGAGATAGGAAAAAGTAGGAATTAAAGTTAAGAGCTGTGCATTTCTAGTTGACTGTCCGTAACTCATTCATGCAGACCATCGAGTCCACAGCACTAGCTTGAATAGAATCAATAGATGTATATTCGCAAGTAGGTAGGTAGTTAATTAACGTCGCACTGGAGCTGCAGAACGGGCGACGGTCCGGGTTAAATCCCGAAGGGAAAGACCCGAGGACAACACCACGTAATTTTGAATCACTGTCAGATGACGAGACAACACTTGAGCTGGCACCTCACTCTCCAAACTCCCATACCACTCTGTATATATGCAGATTCGATGAATTTCTACAAGCGTTTCAATTATTTCGACACAATACACATAAAAATGATCAAGGACGAAGAACACAATCAACGCAAGATTCAAGAAGCGAAATTTTAATTTCGAAAACCAATGATAAAATATCAAATTTTGATAGTTAATAAAGTTTAAAAAACTCCCACACTGTCAAAGAAAAGGCCCAGACTTGGCAGTTAACTTCCTAGACCTTATAAATCGGATTTTAAATTGATAGGTATACTCATACAGAAAATAGTTCGTTGGTTGTTTTGGGGTTTTGTGGCGCAAGTACCTATTTGGCCAAGCTGCGCAAACGCAAGACAATGTCAAGTAATTGCGAAAAGAGAGGATGGAGAGAAGAGAAAGATCGCTTGGGCATCCAGGGATCGCGACCCCATGTTTATCAGAGGCAGTAAACCCCATGGGAAAAGAATAGATCACTAGGATACCTCGGGCTCGTGAAGCCCGTACTAAAGGAGAAAGACCCGCAAATGTAAATGGGGAAAACCTTTAGTTACCCAGTATAAAATACGTACATGCACGTTCTACCATAAAAACACTAGTGCCGTTTACATTTAAACGTACAGAAAAATGCCTCTTGGATGGAAGACATTAATTTTAAAATAAGCTCTGTTATTTCATGTGCTAGTGAATGGAATTTTCAAGGAATTTGAAGAATTCAACCGCATCGAATTAATCTGTCATCCTTTCGTTAACGATGGAGGAATTGCGAAACATTACATCCCTGATGCAAGAGGGAAAGAAGACGAAAAGGGGCAGCGGTGGCCCGGTTGGGGGAGTAGCGGATTAGCAACAGGAGGGTTGCACGTTCGAAACTCGATTCAATCAAAGACCGTCGTGGGGGCTGGTGCACGTTAAATTTGTCGCGGCCCCAAATTTCCTCCCATTGACGTGGCGTGGAAGTTTGGAGAGTTGGGTGCGAGCTCGATTGTCGATCTCGTCATCTGGCCTTTGTTCGAAATGACGGGGGGTCGTCCTCGGATCTTCCCCCCTTGGGAATGGATCCCGGACAGTCGCCAATAGCACGTTGTGTTGCTCCAGTGCGGCCGCCTACCTACCTTAATTTAATGGCGCCATGTTCTTTGTTTAGTATTCGTAGCATCAAAATATATTCATAAAACAGCCACCTCATATATTTCAACCAGTAGAGTGAAATTCTTGCACCTAATTCAATTGTTGACACGTCGGTTTCCAGACATCCTTCACTGCCAGGTGTGATGATAAAAAATCCGACTAATTACATAAGCTGCTATACAAAGGAAATCGGTTTGACTCAGAGGGACCTTGGAACCTACGTCATGAGTCACGTCATTCCGCTCCTTTGGTTATTTCACAAGAGTGCTTTGTTCTTTCGTTGATGAAGGTCCTCGTCGGATTTCTCACGTCCCAAAAACTCGGTCAAGGAAATCGCATCAGGTTTTGCCAAAACCTTCGCGAAAACACACAGGAAATCGAAAGGGAGGTTTGTATCAGTCGTACTGCAGTTTTTGAATGGTTTAAACCCTCTTGGTTGTCTCAACGAGGTATCTTGTCATTTGCGTCTACTCATTCATTATATTAGGTCAAAAATGACCAGATCTGGATGGAAGAAAATGTATCGTCCTTAGAAGAAGACTGACCAGATCTTGATCTCGTCATCACCAAAGAATCGGCAATATCTTGATGAAGATATATCTCTTCACAGCAAAATTGGCCGGGTCTAGTTGGACGAAATATCTCGTCACTAGAAAACTGACCACAAAAAACTCGTCATTAGCAAAAATTTATCAGATATTGATGGACGAAATATTTTGCCGAAACCACTCGAGGGTTAAGATCTTTCAGGGTTGGTGGATTTGGCACGTTAGTTTTCGTGTTTCACTTTTCTGTAATTTATTTTTTATTTATATTTTCGTGACTTTTATGTCACGAAAGTAATACGCCAGGTCGCCTTCAGTTTGTGCAAAAGGTTGGTAGGTAGTTGAATTTTAACGTCGTACTGGAGATATGCAACGGGCCTATTGGCGACTCTCCGAGATCCATCCCGAAGGGAAAAAGACCTCGTCACTCTGATCCACGGTCAAATGACGAAATCAACACCTGAGTTGGCACCTCACTCTGAATTCGCTTTACAATGAACGAGTTACCAATGAAGAAAATTGGTTCACTTTTTCCCCCGCAGCTTCTTTTCTTCTTATTCGTTCGCGGAACTCTCTTCGAGAACTGCTGCTCCAGCATCGCCACGGTTCAGTTCTCGAGGGAACCCGAACCCTTTCCGAGTCACAGTCGGATGTCTCATTCTCGAAATCGCCGCCGTATTGCGAGTCGGGCGGCAACATCGAAGAAAGTCGATGAGTTTTCTCCTTTTTTTTTTCTTCCCGTCTCTCCTGGAAGACAGTTGTCGGTGGCAGAAATCTCCGCCGTGTCTGCCGAATGTGCGACGTCACGTGCGTTGCTCGCCCCGTTTCTCTGTCTCCTCTTACACCGGTAGCCAGAAGGAGTTGCGCAACTTCGCTCGAAGCAACCTTAACCTGGCACCGTCGTTTAGTGTCGCGCGATGCGAATACCTGCCAGGACGACAGAGGACAAATGCAATAATCGGAATTGTGTCCAATGCGCAATTCGGAGGATTCAGAACCGTTAAACTGTCTATAATTACAGTTGTTTTTAGGAGAGGCTCGGGGTAGGTAGTTAATTAACATCGCACTGGAGCAACGCAGTGGGATATTGGCGACGGTCCGGATTGGTTGGTTTTGGGGTATTATGGCAAAAGGGCCATATTTGGCCATGCTGCGGACACAAGACATACAATATCAAGTAATAATATTGTATGTCTTGTGTCAGCAGCATGGCCAAATACGGCCCTTGCTGACATACAATATCAAGTAATATTTTTAGTGAATAGCTCGATTCCCAAATGTTTGTATCAGTTGGCTTTTGTGTTTTTTCCATGTTTGTATTGTGTATTTATAGATTTTTTTTCTTTCCTGGGAGTCGGGCACTCTCTCTCTCTCTCTCTCTCTCTCTCTCTCTCTCTCTCTCTTAATAAAATTTTACTGGTTGAGTGCTCGATTCCCAGATAGTTGTATACATTTGACTTTTATGGTTTTGTTTTTATTGTGTTTCGGTGGATTTTGGTTTATGTTGGAGATTTATGCTTGGCCCAGTCTGCCCATGTAAATTTTTTGGTAATAATGAATGCTATTTTTTTTTGGGGGGGGGGGTTCCCCTTGGCCTCTTTCGTAAGCAGCGGGAATCAACTTCCCCCCTGGGTCATCTAACGACTCTAAACCACTGGTGAGTCGGCCCAGGGAGGGTCTACAATATCAAGTAATAGACGCACACACAATGAAAGTTTTACTGGCACAGAAGAGAGAAATACACCCAGGGAGGAAGGCGAAGGTCCGGGATCAATCCCGCAGGAAAAGCTCGTCATTTTGAACCACAGTCAGATGACGAGGTCAACACATCTGAGCTGGCAACCCACTCTCTAAACTTCCAGACCACGTCAAGTGTCTAGAGCAGTGGTTCACAACCTGGGCCCCACGGACTCCTAAGTGGCTTCCCAGGGGACACTACGACCGCTCCCGGAAAATAAATAAAAATTAAATGAAAGAAAGGATAAGAAACAAAAAGTAGGAACAAAATTAAAAAACTAGAAATGGCATTCTGAACTGAAATTTGCCAAGTTGAATTTCGCAATGGATTTATTCAACTTTGGAAGAACTTTTATGTATTGCCAAGTTTTGACACTTGGTGGCAGTTGAGAATAAATTGAGATGTTATAAATTTCAAAGTTTATGAAACATAATTTTATTGCATTGAGATTGCGCAATTGTTTAAGTATCTCTTTATTATCTATCCTTCCTGTAACGCTACTCCTAAACACCATTCACTTGTAAAACATAGGGTAGGCCTAAGGGGCTCCGTCATAGAAATGGATTCTAAAAAGGTTTTGGCGAGAAAAAAAGGCGAATCTTTCTAAAAGGCGAATCAAAAAGATTTTGAACTCCTGCTGTACAGAATAATTTTTTAATATAAAAGGAACAATAGAATCTTTCTAAAGCTTGAAGAATCCATGCATTCTTTCCCCAATTAGATAATTATTTAAGGTGTATGTATACACTAGAACATTTTTTTTTTAATTTTGACTTTAAAAATCCAGTTTTTCACAATAGGTCATTGGTTTGTGCTAAAACTCATTTCAGTGTGAAAAATTCAGATTAAGCTACGCATTAATTATCCAATTTAGATAGAATTAGCTAATTAGCATGTTTTTTGAACAGTGATATCTCAATTCTAATGTGTTCAGAACGACAATTCCTATTGGAAATTATTCCTAATATTATTCTTCATGTTCTGACCCTCCATCAAGTTGCTAGAGGGAATACGTTCTTTTTTACGATTTTTTTCACGGAGTCTAAAAATTCAAGATTTTTTCAGGAATTTCAACATTTAAAAATCAACTAAAAATTCATTTCTTAACCAATAACTTCGACTGAGGGTCAAAACATCGATTGTATTGCATAGATTATAATGACACAAAAGTAATTATAATAGATCAATTCATTGTTGAGTTATCGCTGTTCGAAAGAAGCATCCTATTGCAAAAATATAGTTCTTCAGAAATCGAGTTTAAGGTTTTGGGAACATGTTTGTCTATGGTGACAGTAACTAACCAAAACCCTTGAAAACTATTTCGAATATGTATAAGATCTTGGTATCATTTGAAAGCTAAGGGGTTGGACACTATTTTGAATTATTAAAAAATCGATCGATATTTTAGTCAATTTTCGTGATTTCTAGTGTATACATACACATATAATCAATAAATGTGTTACAATTAAATCACCCCACCTATTGGGGTGAAAGCAATAGTGCGCTATTAGGAAACCTCGCGAAGCTCGGAAGGTTAAATACGCCTGAGAATTCCGTCCATTAACAGACATTGTTCTTTTATTCCTCGTGTTTTGTTCATCGAATGTTTTGTTAGTGTATAGATATCGGAAGAAAATGCATTCAATTTTTATACGCCATGTTATGATAGGTTGGTTGATTTGGTTGGTTGATTTGGGTTTTATGGCGCAAGATCCAAAAGAGAACAAGCTGCGCCAAACACAAGGTATTAAAATTAGGAGACATGTTATGATAGGAATAATTGCGTTTGTTAAAAATCAAAAGACCCACTTCCCGTCGCGATAGCCCGGTTGGAAGAGTAACGGATCAGCAACCGGAGGGTTGCGATTTCGAATGCAACCAAAGACCGTCGTGTAAAAAGGGGATGGTTCGCGTTAAATCAGTCGTGGCCTCAAATGTTTTCGCGTTGGCGTGGAAGTTTGGAGAGTGGGGTGCCAGCTCAGGTGTGACCTCGTCATCTGACCGTGGTTCAAAATTACGAGGCGTTGTCCTCGGATCGTTCCCTTCGGGACGAATCTCGGACTGTCGCCAATAGCCCGTTGTGTTGCTCCAGTGCGATGTTAATTACCTACCTATCATCCCTAAATATTCAAAGTTAAGGGCAAAAACCAGGTATGTCTATTTTAATGGCGTGAGAGGTATCCAAGCTGAAGATGTCTCGAAAGAAAAAAACGAACCATCCTTCTTCATTCAAACAATTTTAAAAGTAGAGCACACTCAAAGATGGCATTCGACAGGGAATGACATCTACAAATTCATGCACATAAAATTTGCATAAGGGGCCGTCTTCATATTAAATTGAGCATCAACTTCATAATTTCCAACAGCGACCCCTATTTCGACACCAAATTTCGAATCTATATCATAATTTAACTTCGGATACCAAGTTTTATGTCATTCATAATTACAGAAAGTTTGGAGCTCCTAGCGTTAAATCAGTTTCCCAGTTCCTGATTAACTACAGATAGTCTCGATCTACGAATAGTGACTTTCAATGAGATGATTCCTGAAAGAGGGACAACGGATTTAACATAGAATATCTCCGAAGATAACGATAGTAAATTGATGAAATTTCATACTTAGACCAATAAGACGATGTAGAACCTGATTAAGGCATCAAAACAGGGTTGAAAATTTTGTTGTGTAGGCAAAATTTAATGTGAAGACACCCCCGATGTTTTTCGTCTTTTTTTCCGAAGACATTCGATGTTTTTGCACTTGAATTTGTAGAGGACGTTATTCGCTATTGAATTTGCTCTACTATGAGTGCTCGAAATAAAGGAGGGTAGTTCGTTTTTTCCCCGATTGCACAATAAAAATCGAACCATCCCCAATTTATTCGCGCGTTGCTTATGGTGGAGCAAATTCAACTCGGTAGCTTCAGTTGTCAATGATACGCTGTGATTCTGGTGGAATCTCGCTCTCTTTACTCCCGAAGCACTTCGTTGTGCGCGATTCGGCATTCTTTGATCGGAGACTTCTGGCTGAGGAAGTGTGAAGTGTAGCAGAGGAAGCGTGACTGCATCTGCCATGGTTTGCGTTCCGCGATGTTATTAACCTGAACGTCACGAGATTTCCGAGTTGTGTAATATCGTGCAAATAGCAGACCAACGCATAGTGTCTGCGCTAAACTTTCTTAATGACTTATATGTACTGGTGGCAGAGTGTCATTGCTCATATCTCATACCTTATTTCAATTCATTTATAATGAACTAGCTGAATTACCCGGCGTTGCTCGGGTTGAATTGTCTGTAATCCGTCGTAATATTACTCATTATTACTCCTATGGAGATTTCGAATTGTTTTTAGCCCCCCTGCAGACCCAGGACTAATCGTACGGGGTTAATATACAGGGTGAGTCTAAATTATTTTTACAAAATAAGAGGGGTGATAGTACCCATCCAGACGAGCAATAATTACCATGGAACATAGGGTCGCATTCCACTCTGAGAGGCAGAAAAGAGTCAAATTAGAATTTCAACATGAACTTACAACAGTGTTGGGAAAGCGAATGAACGATACCAAAAGTTGCACAATCTGATTGATTGATCAGAGAAAAACTCACAGCAAGTGCTCAAAGTGGCGGCCACGCGTGTCAGTTCACACCGGCGAAGGAATGACTGGCTCTCGAAGATTCCTGTGTTAATTTTGTCTGCGGCAACACCGATTCTCGGTACGAGATCTTCAGCCGAGTCCACAGGCGTCTGGTACACTAAAGATTTCATGTGTCCTTAGAAGAAAAAGTCCAGTGGGTTGAGGTCCGGTGAGGCCAAGCCACAGGTCCGCCACGTCCGATCCATCGTGCGGGATATGTGGCATTCAAGAAGTGCCAGACCGTGCTAGAGGCGATGACTTGAGACGTCAGAGGCGATAACTTGTTCATGCTCGACGCGTTTCGACTTTACTCTTTTCTGCCTCTCAGAGTGGAATGCGACCCTGTGTTCCATGGTAATTATTGCTCGTCTGGATGGATACTATCACCCCTCTTATTTTGTAAAAACAATTTAGACTCACCCGGTATGGCCTATGTGTCCCGCAGAATTCTACCGGATGAATGTACCAAATTTAGTGTGAATGGTCTGACATTGATCGTATAAATACGCAATGTTATTACTATGAAGATTTCGAATTGTCTTTAGCCCCCTGCACCATATCGATGGTAAAAAAAGACCATAAAAATAATATTATATTATCATAAAAATTTACATTCCAATAATAAAGCTACGGTTTAAGAATTTACAGACGGAATAATGAGAATAATGATACTGAGCGATTTTCAGTGCAACCGCACACATCTGCGATTGTGTATCATACTCAAAGATTCTAAAAACTTCCAAGGACATCTTTGAGGCGACTCCTGTAGATGCTAACTCTGACGTCATCTAAGCAAGACCGGGAGAGAGCTCCCCTAGCAAGTGCTCTGTCCAGGATGACGGGACGTTACACCCCTCTGCACACCCAAGACAAATCGAACGGGAGTTAATGTGTAGCCTACGTTACCCGTAGGATTCCAAAGAATAAATGTACCAAATTTGGTGTCGATTGGTTAAACGATTTAGATTTGTATAGTGAACAGACAGATGCCAACTCTGCTTTATATGTATAGACGATAGCCAGTTCAAATTTCTTTAAAGAAATTCATAATCTTATAGTTGATTATGATTAAGTTAACTGTTCGTCTCTGATACTTGGTTTGTCGCTCTGTGGTCATTTTTAGTTACACGAGGGCTTGTTAAATCGGGAGTCGATGAATCGATTCATTTTGAAGGGAATCGGTTGAACGATTCGTTCACTTTAAAGATTCGATTCAATTAAACGAATCACTCATTTTCAGACGGACATCAACAGACGGACAGAGGTCAACTCTGCTTTATATGTATAGATAATAGCATCCATATAAATGCATATAGCCATAGCATAACATACTTTACTATATGCATATAGTAAACGTATACAAATGCAAATACTTATAATGCAAATCCATATAGAATCCGCATAAATGCAATAGAATTGTTCAAAAAATTACAGTTTCTTTTACTTTTAGCTATGCTGTAGCGATTCATAACACAATTAAAGCGGTGAGTAAGCGTTCCTAGCACTTAGAGGCGTTCGCACGCATTTATCCGAAGATTCTTTTAACCAATTGGAATACCGACATGATGATTCCTTACTCAATGGACTAAATTCTGAGGGATTCGATCACATAATTCCACCTTGCAGTCTGTAGACTTCTAACCAATTTTGACCTTATTAACGAATAGAATTTTCCCAAAGGATTCTATTCTCTAAGGAAAGGATCGACAGAATCTTTCAAAATATTGAAAGAAACCATGAATTTTCTAGAAAAATGCGGTTGTTTAACTCTTAAGTGAACTGTGGGGCAAAAGCAACACTACAGTGCTAGCAAATCTAGCAAATCTCAGAGGGTTAAAAAGAGACATTTAATTTACTCAAACACTTCTTTTCAGTGTACAATTGTTATGATTAATAAAGTTAACTCTACAGAAGCCTTTTTAGTTCATTTTTAATTTCATTTCAATTGGCACCTATGAAACGCAAAGTTGGAGATAACATTTAGCTGACAAGCTTTGACCTAACCAAAATAAGGCTTTCTCTAGTGTGAATTATTATTTCAAACAATAGGGTACTCAATTTAATTAATTCAATTAATTCAAACAATAGAGAAATGTGTTTGTAGCAATTAATGGGTGCAAAGTGGGCTCATTTAAAATTTAGTCACTGGAAGAAGTGCTATTATGTCGGCGTACCGAGGTCTAGTCTAACTCGACAAAGAAGGTAGGTAGTTAATTAACGTCACACTGGAACAACACAACGGTCTATTGGCGACTTTCCGAGATCTATCCCCAAGGGAAAGACCCGAGGACAACACCACGGTCAGATGACGAGAACACCTGAACTGGCATCCCCACTCTCCAAACTTCCACACCACGTCAATGGGAAGAAATTTAGGACCACGACAATTTAACGTACTCCAGCTCCCACGACGGTCTTTGATTGAATCGAATTTCGAACGTGCTACCCTCCGGTTGCTTTACCTCCATCCTTTTTGTCTTCTTTCACTCTTGCATCTGAGATGTAATATTTCCTAATCCCTCCATCGTTAACGAAAGGATGACAGATTAAATTAACGGTTTGGGATCCATCCCGAAGGGAAAGATACGAGGAAAATACTTCGTCATTTTGAACCATAGTCAGATGACGAGGTCATACCGGAGCTGGAACCCCAGTCTCCAAACTTGCACACCACGCCAACGTGAGATATTTAAGGCCACGACAGATTTAACATGCACCAACTCCCCCACGTACAAGAAGGTTTTTTTAGTTCGACCTAGTTTGGAACTCGAAAGTCACCTGTTACTAATCCGTTACTCTTCCAACAGGGCGGATCCGGAACAGATGTTGTATAGACCCTCAATCCATTTGGCGCCTTTTTACGTCGCCAACCCTGACGTTACTTGGCGACATCATTTTAACCTCAAAAATATCAATATAACATCAGAAATAACAGATGTAATACAAAAAACTGTACATAAGTTGAATAAATTTATTCTAATTTTATAAACAGATTTCACTGTAAATGAGGGTTTCCTGTTTAAACGGGACTGCCAGTCGTGAACTGAACCCTCAGTCGCACCCCATTCGATTTTTTTTTGTAAAATGGAAAACGAAATTTCAAAGCAAACCATTATAGAAACCCTGACGTTTTTTTATCTGCAAAGAAATTGCACATTCGCCATAATAAATAATAATGTAAAAATCTTGATTATATAAAAACACAGTTATCACATAGCGTAGGGACACTGCAGGGTTGCTAGAATGGAGTGGAAATAAGTGGGGGTTACCAAAACCCATCGAAATTGAGGGTTGGCGACGAAATAAAGTCGCCAAATGGATTGGGGGTCTATACTACATCTGTTCTACGGCCCCCGACAAAGAAGGATCGATGTCACTACCAAAAACATTTCTACAAAGCTTTGGTGCTATGCGGATGCTTTCTAAAACACAGATACACGTAGGGATGGGAAATACTGTTCTTTTCGGCGAACAGTTCTTTGATGTTCCGTTCTATTTAAATTAACTTTTCTTTAACCTGTTCTCAAATGTCTCTACTCGAAATGTTGCAAGCCTCGTAGACTATGTGGCGCCAGCAGTTTTCGCGACAGATAGGGACCGAATTTTGTTGACATCATCTTTGTTAGTACTTTGTTTATGTAAAAAAATACAAATGACTCGGAGTCTTAGTATTGTTATCGGTTGATTGATTTTTTTATGGCGCAAGGGGCAAGTCTATTCAAGCTGCGCCAAACTATCAGTAATCGAGAAAAGAAAATCACAATTTTTCCGTAAATTGGACAACGTTCTTGCAAATCGAAACGTTTAAATTCTCTCCCCAGTGGCAACTAATAATGTCCCACATCTGAACCATCTCAAGTAGTTTTCCAAACAGATATGAGGTGCCTAGGACAAAACAAATACGCAAGCGAAATTTTTTTAGATTTTAATGTCATTTTTAAGTCAACAAAATGGTCATTTAAGTCAATAAAACGACGGTCCGTGATCCATCCCGAAGAGAAAGATCCGAGGATAACACCAGGTAATTTTGAATCACGTTATGCAATAGGGAGTTGCCCTTTATAAAAGATTATAAACAAAAAAGGCATACCGGGATTACCACTTGGAAAGTAAAATTAGTTTGAAAAACAGGTTAATATTACGATCTATCTAAACACGTTTCAAACAAAAAATACAAGTCAAAATATCACTTTCGCTTTTCAACACATTAGTTTTATGGCGAGATTCTTATTTCAGAGATGTCTTTAAAATCGTAATACCTGACTTAATGAGATCCCTTTTCAACTTATAGAGAGCATGACACCCGATCCGAATTTCCTTTTCACAGTGAAATATGTCCACACATTTGAAATTTTGCTTTCCATTTTGCAAAATTTGGTTTTAAAATAAAGTTATATAAAAGCATTGCAAATCCTAAGAACGAGTAGAGGCGACATCACCAGAGAGAAAGCTGGACAACAAAATCTTGATCAGTAGTATTTAAAAAAAAATTAATTTGTTTAAAACTAAAAATTCATCATTATATCATTGCCTAACAATTATAAAATTTCATAATTATTACGCTAATCTCCTCACAAATTCATCAGACGTCTGGGCTTGGTTCAATCGAGAACATTTTCTGGAGCAGTCATCGATATTAGCTCCGCAAACCGTTCATCGAGAACTGCTCTGAGAACGGAGAACAACTCCGAGAACGGAGAATTGCTCTGAGAACGAAGAACAGGGTCGGAACAATTTGAGAGCAGGAATCATTTTCCGAACAGGAAGTAAAACAGCTCCGAGAACGGAGAACAGGGTCGGATCAGTTTGAGAGCAGGAATCGATTCCTTCGGTAAATTTGATTCCAGCTCTCAAATAGGAAGTAGTCTCAGAGTAGGTTTATGGACAGAGAACGGATGAATGAATCAACAGGAAACAGTGAGTCACGAACTGTAGGATGAACAGCTGTGTTTCGGACTTACCATAATTTAGAATATACGAAAATTTTTGCGAACTTAGAAAATTCGAGAAAAGAAAATTCCCTCCTGTTTAAAATCGAAGTATAAAAAAATTGAAATGTTTCTTTTTACAAAAAGAACCGAGAACAGGTTTTTGTGAAAAGTGGGAACAGGCTGTTCCCGTTCTTTTTGAAGAACAAGTGAAAAAGAACAGTTCGTTCTTTTTTTCCCCATCCCTAGATACACGCTTGCTATAGGAATAGTGATATTATAATCGGAATCAGTGTGAAGTACACTTACAGCGAATGATGTTTATACATTTGAAATGGTCTTATTTTGTATCAGGTGACTCCAGTGTCAATATCGAATCGTAGGAGGCACCTGTTTACTCACATGCTAACGACAGGAGAAATACAAAGGCACGAGCTGCAAGATGAACTCGATTTGTGCTCATAGCTATCGCAACTCGCAGGTGGTTCGGTGGTCTAGGGGTATGATTCTCGCTTAGGGTGCGAGAGGTCCCGGGTTCAAATCCCGGCCGAACCCAAGCTTTGTTTTTTTTCTACTTAAACAAAATGGAGTTTATTGTTTACAACTCAATTCTTTGCTATTATAAAAAAAACGAGTTGCTTTTTTAATTGCTTTTTAGACTAGAAAATGAGAGTGAACAAGATGTTTTTACTGATAAACTTGTGGCAACATTTAAAAAGATCTCTGGAATTTGTGTTCTTATCGTTACAATTATTCGACTAGCTGTATGCCTCGCAAATTTTCTCCGTACGCAGTTCAAACCAGTTGATTTTTATTCCTTTATAAGTATTAATTGTTACGTTTGAATCAATTAAGTTTCCTTGTTCCTGAGATGCTTATTGCACATCTGATAACATCGAATAATTTATTGCTGCAACCTGCTTTTGAGTTGGAAGCCAGAACCGAAACCACTGAAGGCGGTGACCCATTTGTTGAACTGTCTGTCTAAAGCGGATTGGATCGTGGCCGCAGTGAAGCGTTTTGGTTCATAGCATTGCCGCTTTTAAATATGTTATCTGCTGACGAAGCTGAAAAAGAAATATCCAAGGCATATATTATACAGGGTGAGTCTAAATTGTTTTTACAAAATAAGAGGGGTTATAGTACCCATCCAGACGAGCAATATTTACCATGGAACATAGGGTCGCATTTCACTCTGAGAGGCAGAAAAGAGTAAAATTAAAATTTCAACATGAACTTACAACAGTGTTGGGAAAGCGAATGAACGATACCAAATGTTGCACAATCTGATTGATCAGAGAAAAACTCACAGCAAGTGCTCAAAGTGGCGGCCACGCGTGTCGTTGCACAGTTCACACCGGCGAAGGAATGACTGGCGCACCCTCTCGAAGATTCCTGGTGTTGTGTTAATTTTGTCTGCGGCAACACCTATTCTCGCTACGAGATCTTCAGCCGAGTCCACATGCGTCTGGTACACCAAAGATTTCATGTGCCGCCAGAAGAAAAAGTCCAGTGGGTTGAGGTCCGGTGAGCGAGGAGGCCAAGCCACAGGTCCGCCACGTCCGATCCATCTTGCTTAGGAGATATGCTACGTAGGCAGGTACAAAACGACGTCAGAGACGATGACTTGTTCATGCTCGACGCGTTTCGACTTTACTCTTTTCTGCCTCTCAGAGTGGAATGCAACCCTATGTTCCATGGTAATTATGGCTCGTTTGGATGGGTACTATCACCCCTCTTGTTTTGTAAAAACAATTTAGACTCACCCTGTATATCCAAAGCAAGGCATATTGGCATAATAAAGAGTTCCGGAAACACACATGAAGCAACTGAGTTTCATTTGACCCACACCGAAAAAATAATATCCCCTATGTGGTGCCACTGTAAAGTGCGGTCACGGTGAGATCGCAGATGACCTTGGGAAGACAATTCGTGCATAGATGATTAAGGTAGCCAGGGCAATGGAATTCCATACTCAAAATCCTGTATGGAGGTCACCATAGGTGATTATGGTTGGATTTGCAGTTGATGATACAAATAAACAACTCTGAAGACGCCAAATGCGGGAACACCGAGTTTACGTTTAACCTGCCCCTTGATTCATCCTCTCATGGTTTCACACGCATATTTCCACCTTGAAACCTGCAGTCCTTCCTTGCATGACTGCTTGGCCAATGGAATCTTCCCAAATGAGGTTCTAATCCAAGGAAATGAGGGTCCGTGGAAGAATGGTTGGAAGAGTAACGAATTAGCAAACGGAGGATCGCGAGTTCGAAACTCAATCCAACTAAAGACAGTCGTGTACAGGAGGCTGGTGCGCGAATAAATCTGTCGCGCCCTGAAATATTCTCACTTTAACGTGATGTGGAAGTTTGGAGAGTGGGGTGCCAGCTCAGGCATCCATATCGTCGGTGTTATGTAAAAAGGGCGAATCCGCCATATCTATGATTTTCGCCTTTTCGACTTGCCGATATTAAAAACTATCAGTTTGTAAAACGGCGTATCTGTAGGACTGATGGTCGCCAAGGAAATAGCATGTGAGGAAAAGGCGAACGTAACATCAGCTGTGTCAAAAGGGCGAATAGTATTTGATCTTAAATCTAAAGGGACATGTAACTTGTGGGACAAGACTGAAGAAAACAGGGGATCAACTGAAATAGGACCCTGTATTTTCAAATACATCAATGATCACCCAAATACAGAAGAATTTATTTATTTTTGAGCGAGAGCTGTGGCGGTCAGAACTTAAATCAATATTTTTCAACAGCGCTCCTGCATGCTGTTCGACTGACAAGCTGTAAAGTTATTGATCACATTTTTTACGAACCAGGCCATTCTCAGCAAGGTGACGCAATGCACTCTACTATAGAAAGGGCGGCAAAAAACATACAGGTTAACGTGCCCTCAGAATGGGGTGTGATTTACCAGACTGCAAGGAAGTCACCAAAACCTTGCAAAGTGGTTCATTTGAACCATGAGTGGTTTTATTGATTGGGTTTCACTAGCAAGTAGCAACAAAGACATTCAAAGATACCATGATGTTTCTTGCAATGTTGAGTGGAGAAAAATTAAATGGTTTCGGTACATGAAGCCGAAACCAGATTCTATTTTTTCGAGTACCAATATGATGATGAGATATTTAATGAAATAAAAATAATGAAGTGGTTGGCAGACCACATCAGCTAAGTGTGGACAACTTGCCTATGGCGTACAAAAAACGTCTGCCAATATCGGTCCCAAATACAAGGACTTAATGGATCTTAATAAAACTAGAGTCATTCCATTACACCACCATATTTCTTATGAGAAACTAAGGTCACTAATCTAAAGAAGAAAAAGGGGAAATGGGAGAGGAATAAAACAAGAAGGAAAACAACTCAAGAAATTGTCTTATTAAGAAATTACGTTCACATTAAAAAATAATTTTGCTTATTTGAAATTATTTTTCTTGCTTTCCAACTAAAATTCACATACTAACCATAGTCTGTACATTAATTTTATTAGTTTTAGATTTGAAAAGGCAAATATCTAACTTGGTGTTGTATTATAGCTGTGTAAAAAGGGGAAATCTACAACAATCATAAAAATAATAATCATATTTTTAAGAAATTGCGTACAGATTTGAAACTTGGTGAAGACTTTTAAAAAAGTGTTATTAATCTAAATTAAAAGTTTCCTAAATTTTGAAAAGTATTTTTTAATTTTTTTTAAATGTTAAACATTTCAAACTGCTTTCCTGAAAAATGCTGAATTGGTTGATTCGCCCTCTTTACATAATACCGACGATATGACCGTGGTTAAAAATGACAAGTTGTCCCCTCGGAACTCTCATTTCGGGATGGATCCCGGACCGTCGCCAGTTGCCAGCTGTGTTGCTCCAGTGCGACGTTAATTCAACTACCTACATACCCACCAAGGAAGGGAGCACTGTAATCTTTCCAAAGGATTCTATTATAAGAAGGACCAAAGAAGGTTCCATTCTAACGAGAGGAGCAACAGAATCTTTCGTAAAGGTTGAAAGAACCCATGGAGTTCTTTCAACCAACAGATAGCCCGTTGTGTTGCTTCGGTGTGATGTTAATTAAAATACATAAATGCATGCATATTTTCAACCAACAGATGTGGTTTTTTAGTCGTTGAGTGTTGTGTGGTAAAGGCAATAGTACACTACTTGGAAATCTCGTTACGCTCAGATTTTCAAGTTAATTTGTTCAATAACCGCGTGATTTAAATGCCAGCTCGACTACACTCCAAATCGTTTACCATGACAAATCAAAATGCATGATAGATATTGGAATACATATTGGATATTTGGAAGCACTCGAATACTAAGCATTCGATTCTAAAACGACTCGATTCTGTCCATCGCTGTAGCCACAGTATCCCAGGTGGAAAAGCAACAGATTAGCAACCGGAGGGTTGCTAGTTCGGAACTAGGTCCAGCCAAAGACCGTCGTATACACGGGGGTTGGTGCACGTTAAATCTGTCGTGGCCTTTTAAATCTAACTTGGCGTAAAATACCTACCTACGTACCTATCCTTCGGAATTACTCGTCATCTGATCTGACCGTGGTTCAAAATTACGTGGTGTTGTTTTCGAATCTTTGCCCTCCGATCCCTTGGGGATTGATCCCGCACCGTCGCCAATAGCCCATTGTGTTGATCCAGTGCGACGTTAATTGGCTACTTACCTACCTCTGACCATCGCTAGTCCACACTCGCAAAACCGGTTTGCAATGCAAAGTGCATTAAGCGTTAAAATGCACGTTAAGATTCGCTGATGGGTGCTCGGCGATGATGGCGCGTTGCCAGCGCACGTGAGGACGTTGATGTTGCCAAAGCGTTTCCGGAAACTACTCTTCTGAGGATGTCATCACACTCCTTACAACGACGAGGGGATGCATGTTGAAACAATTGTTTATCTCTGTCTTCTTGCTGGATGCGACGCCACTCAACGAGATGGGATCGCTTCAACGCCTAACTCTTTGGAAGGGCATGCTTTGGGGTTAAGTGGTTGTTCCTGCCCCGCTCCCAACTGCCAAGCGTGCATGCATTCGGAACATTATTTCGAAGCATTATCTCCTTCCGCGTTGTTCTACTCCAATCGAAAGGCCGTGTTACTTGTAGTTGAATTAATGTTGCATTGGCGCAACACATTGGACTATTGGCGGCGGTCCAGGATCAGTCCCCGAAGGAAAGAACCGAAGACAACACCACTTAGTTTTGAACCACGGTCAGATGACGAGGTCAACACCTAAACTGGCACACCATTCTACAAATATAGAAAGGCCTGGATACGAAACGAATGATACGTTTAACCCTCCTGGTGGTTGTCCCGACGCGTGCGAGGTAACTGTTTCTTAGAAAACTGACCATACCTTGTTGGAAGAGATATCACGTCCTTAGAAAACTGACCACACCTTGTTGGAAGAGATATCACGTCCTTAGGAAACTGACCACATCTTGTTGGACGAGATATCACGACCTTAGAAAACTGACCACAACTTGTTGGACGAGATATCACGTCCTTAGAAAACTGACCACATCTTGTTGGAGGAGATATCACGTCCTTAGAAAACTGCGTTGGACGAGATATCACGTCCTTAGAAGAAAACACGATCACGATCATTTGAAGAAAAATGACCAATCTTAAAGATCTTGAAGTCACATCAACCAAAAATCGGCAATATCTTGATGACGAGATATCTCACCATTAGCAATATTGGTCAGATACTGATGGACGAGATATCTCGTCCAAATCACTTGAAGGGTTAATGACACATTGATTGTTGTCAGAAACATAAAGGTGCACCTGTATGTTTGGAGTCGCTGTAGCCCGGTTGGAAGAGTAGAAGATTAGTAACAGAAGGGTTGCGCTCGAAACTCGATCCAATCAAAGACCGCCGTGTACGTGGGGGCTGGTGCACGTTAAATCTCTCGTGACTTTAAATGTCCTCACGTTAGCGCGGTGTAGAAGTTTCGAGAATGGAAAACCAGCTCAGGTGTTCACCTCGTCATCTGAGCGTGATTCAAAATTCCGTGGTGCTGTCCTCGGATCTTTCCCTTCTGGATGGATCCCAGAATGTCGTCAATAGCCCTTCGTAATGCTCCAGTGCGACGTTAAATCAACTACCTACCGACAGTTTATTTTAACTATTAGATGTTAATTTTTCATGGAATGTTCTATATGGAATATTCTACATTTAATGTTCTATATGGAATATTGTAGATGCAATATACTAGATGGAATATTCGAGATGGAATGTTCTAAGTGGAATATTCGAGATGGAATGTTCTAAGTGGAATATTCTGTATGGATCACACAAAACTATGTGCAAACGAGTAATTTAGTAGGAAAACATATTGGAACAGGTAACGCAGTAGTAAACGAATTTCTTTTCTGCATTCAAAATGTAGAGTATTTATAGTCTCATTAAAGTTACAGTTAAAGAATAAATTAAAATACACATTTAGCAGATTACTAGAATACTTGGAGCATCTTGCACACGCACAAATAAACAATAAATCATAACAGAAATTGTTGACATTTCAAGTATCGCGAACCAGCAAGACCGTCAGTACAAGCAAAGCAAAAGTTTTGCCCACCTCCAGTGAACCATGTCCCTTCTAAACACCCCGCGGGGCGCAAGCAGACACGTGTCAGGCACCACCTCGACTTCCGGATGGGATGACCTCCTTTCGTTCTCCCTCCGTCACGAAGATTAGCCCACGTGCGTTTCGTGTGCTTGTAGAGAATTATGTTCACAGTTTTAGACTTGCACAAATTTACGACGTCACTCCTGACGCCCGCGATGAGAAAAACTGCTTGTGGGGCATCCGTAAATAAAGAGACTCTGTGAGAACAAATGAGGCGCTCAGGGGCTGTCCGGAATCAGGGGGACCCCCACGGATGGGTGGGTGATTGGAATTCTGCAACCCCCAAAGCAAGAGAAAAATTCAATAGTCATCAATTTGATAACATTACCAATTGGTACTGATTTGTTAATGAATTCTCCACGTCTAATGAAAAATTTGGATGCATGGGTAAAGTTACTTAACCCTCCAAGTGGTTTCGGCGAGATATCTTGTCCACCAAGTTCTGATCAGTTTTGCTAATGACGAGATATCTCGTCCATCAAGATTTAGCCAATTTTTTCATGATCTAGATCTGGTCAGTTTTCTTTGGAGAGATATCTCCTCCATCAAACTCTTGTCCGTTTTACTTATGGCAATATATCTCGTTCATCAGGATCTGGCCAGTTGTGCTTATGACAAGACAACTCGTTCATCAAGATCTACTCAGTTGTGCTAATGACAAGATATCTCGTTCATCAGGATCTGGCCAGTTGTGCTTATCACAAGATAACTCGTTCATCAAGATCTACTCAGTTGTGCTAATGACAAGATATCTCGTTCATCAGGATCTGGCCAGTTGTGCTTATGACAAGATATCCAGTCAACCAGATATTGCTAATTTTTTTATGATGACGAGATTAAGACCTGGTCATTTTTTTCTTAGGACGAGATATCTCGTTCAACAGAATCTCGTCAACTTTCTTCTAATGATGAGATACCTTGTTGAGACAATCACCAGGGGAGTTAAACTACACTCTTATTTCAGTGCTTTCTTTCCACTTTCTTTAGATATTTGACCGACGGAAAAGGAAACATGTTATCGTGAGGATGCACGTCAAGCAATCAAATTCTGGGTAAGGGATGAAATCCCACCTTTTCCGTAACGTAGCACCTAGACAGAAGGGGTGTTCGATTGAGGTAGATTTCCCCTAATAATAGCTTCTCTTTCGACTTTCGACAGGAAGTCGAAACAGGAAGCGACAGGAATCATGTATCTATGTTTTTAACCCTCTGGGTTCACAAACACAAATTTATCCTGCAACCCTCATTCTACATGACTTCTAAACATTTCTGAATTTCTTGACCAATATAATCTTTCCCATGTATTCTATTCCAAGGAAAATACAAATATAATCGTTCCAAACGATTATATTCTAAGGAAAGAGGTGATAGAACTTTTCCAAAGAATTTGATTCCAACGAAAAGAGTAATAGAATTTTTCCAAAGGATTCTGTTCTAAGGAAAGGACCAATAGAAAATATTTCCAAACAATTCTTTTCTAAGGAGAGGACCTTAATATTGTATGCCTTGTGTCTGGCGCAGCATGGCCAAATATGGCCGTTGCGCCATAAAACCTCGAAACAGCCAACCAACAACCTAAGAGAGGATCAATAGAATATTTTCAAAGAACTCTATTCTAACCGAAGAATTTTTCCATAAGATTTTATTATAAGGAAAGGACTAATATAATCTTTCAAAAGGATTCTATTCCAACGAAAGGAGTAATAGGATCTTTCCAAAGAATTTCATTCTAAGGAAAGGACCAATAAAAACTTTCCAAATAGTTTCTAATCTAAGGAAAGGAGTAATAGAATATTTCTAAAAGGTTCTATTCTCAGAAAATGATGGATACAATTTTTCCAAAGTATTCTATTCTAAGGAAAGGACCAAAATATTCTAAACATTGAAAGAATCCGTGCATTTCTTCAACCAACAAATGTGGTTATTTAGACATGCGTGTTGTGGGGGGAAAACAGTACTACACTACTCTGAAATCTCTTGACGACAAAGGGTTAAGAAACCAGTGCTCGATTTCAACTCTGCATGAAACTCTCACATGTCCTCACTCTCAAACAGACAAGGATTGCGGTCTGTTCAGATCCAAGAACGAATGCTTATGGATCCCTCATCTAGCGGAGGCCAACCATCAATTATTAGAATACGATCTGTTCGGTTCGTTGGTTTCGTGCTTTATGGCCATATTTGGCCAAGTTGCACCAAATACAAGAATGTCAAGTAATTGCGAAAAGGATGGGGAAGCACTAAAAGAAGTCCCTAAAAGTCAGCCCTTTGAAACAAATATTGACATTGATTAGCAGACAGCAATTCCAGCAATTAAAAAATACTTCACCAGTTTTGATCCTGTTTTGAAAAAAATAACCCTTCTAATATTAAGTTTCAATAAATTTCTAAATCAAATTTTCAATGGATCCCATGTTAGCATTTTGGGCAATGAGAGAGCTGACTTATTAGCAAAAGCTGAAGCAAATAAACAACCTGGCACAAGAGAAAGTACCGTCCTGCTCTCAGAGGACGACCACCTGTCCGTACTTGAAAAGAAATTGCGCAGATCATCTCCAGTACCCTTTCGTCACTGCTACCTCAGTGGAACACCAGGAGAGCTGCTTGCCTTATTTTTGTCCCGGAAAATTTTATGCTTGCCAGGCTTCGATCTGGCCATTTGAAAGATTATATTCATTTGATGGCCAGAAATCGTTTCCCACCTGTACAAAGTGCAGCTTATTACCAGCCTCACACATCCTGAATTGAATTGGAGCCATACACGAAGACATTTTAAGGACCCATCTGCATTTGCCCAAAACCTTTTTTTGCACACTCAATGACTTAGTGTAATTTGTTTTTTTTTTTTTAATACTGGGATAAGAAGGATGGAGAAAGAAGAAACTAGAAGAAGGTGGCTTGGACATCCTGGGGTTTCCCATGTTTACCAGAGGCAGTAAACACAATGAGAAAAGAAAATATCACTACATACAGGGTACCTCGGATTCGTGAAGTCCTTACATACCTAATGAAGATGTGACCCAGAGAGGCCAAGCTGTTCGGCAGTCTTCTGATAAAGCGTTGAGTGAGTCAAACAGCATATTAGGTCACTCCTATTTTCTGTATATGTGTGTCCTATATCCTATTATTATCTTACAGAAAATTGGAATGTTTTATTGAGGAATAAGAATTGTATACCAGGTTCCTTGCCCAGAGCTGTAGGAGTCGCTTGTGTCCGACTTCCTACTGGATGTGACTACCTACAAAAATACTTAACACTGCATTGGAATAGCGAGATCGGCTATTTGTCCTCTTTGCGAACCGGACGGTAGGTAGGTAGTTAATTAACGTCCCACTGGAAACGGACTATTCGAGACGGTCCGGGATCCATCCCGAAAGGGAAAGACCCGAGGACAGCTATCGCCGTCCTACGAACTGGACGAAATGACTGGTCACCACCCTGGACTGTCCTGAAAATCCCTGACAATAGTATTGCAAATTTTAATACTGTTGATGGTGTTTCTAAGCCACATTTGTTCACTACGTAACTCTATGGGGCTGTTCGTCAATTGATGGCCGAGATTGGGGTTGGGGTTTTATGGCTCAAGGTCCAGAAACAGACAACCTGCGCCAAGCGCAAGATAAAGCAATGAAAGCAAAACAGATAAAACTTTTAAAAGGAAAGTGGTACAACATTCAAGCGCAGGAAGATAAAATAGGCAAGTTAAGAAACATGTAGTCTACTATCCTGAAAGGTAAGCGAACCAATTATAGATTTAAAATATGAATTTAATCTGCCGATGAGACAGACATGGGAATCAATAACATGAAAATAACTAAACAAATGGTTAATATGGAATACATATAAAATGATGATTAAAAATATGTTGATCCACAACATGGTATACAGGTATTTTAATTAACGCCGCACTGAAGCGACAAAACGGGCTGTTGGCGACGGTCCGGGATCAACCTCCGAAGGGAAAGATCCAACGACAACACCACGTAATTTTGAACCACCTCAGATGACGAGGTCACACCTGTTGGCACAACACTCTCCAAACTTCCACACCCCGCCATCGTGAGGAGGCCACGACAGACTTAACGCCTTTGTACACGACGGTCTTTGGTTGTATTCGAACTCGCAACCCTCCGCTTGCTAATCCGTTACTCTTCCAACCGGACTACCGCGGACCGCCTAAGAGAGTCGGACCCCAAAGAGTTCCCACGGGTATGTACCTGTTTCTTTTCAGTAGTTGTGAATGATCCGATTGATTGGAATTAGCATGTTTCTCAGAATGCGCGGAGCGAACGCCTTGTTGCCGGAAGACCCTTTGCGCGTGTGTATAAATAAACAAGTGTGGTAGGCGCGTATTTATAAACATATTTGAGAAACAGAAAACCCCCAACAGATGCGAGTTCTGACCCGAGGAGATAAAAGAAGCGCTCTGAGAAGTGGGTCGGGGCCTCTATTTTTACCTGCGCGAGTCTAACGCGGAAATATCGAGCGAATTTTATGAAACAAATTTGGAAACAAAGAAAGGGAATCGGAGATCGCACCACGGAAGAGACGCCGAAATCCTGAGGATGGCAAAGTTTAGGATTTTCACAGACCATTTTTTTTCCTCTTCTCCTGTGTCCGACCTCTCTTCCATCAGTCGACGAGCAGCCCAAAGGAGCTCTGAAGTGATAGATATACAGGGTGAGTCTAAATTGTTTTTACAAAATAAGAGGGGTGATAGTACCCATACAGACGAGCAATAATAATTACCATGGAACATAGGGTCGCATTCCACTCTGAGAGGCAGAAAAGAGTAAAATCGAAACGCGTCGAGAGACATGTGGTTGATGCATGATGGAGCCCCAGCACACTTTTCCAGCACGGTCCGGCACTTCTTGAATGCCACATATCCCGCACGATGGATCGGACGTGGCGGACCTGTGGCTTGGCCTCACCGGACCTCAACCCACTGGACTTTTTCTTCTGGGGGCACATGAAATCTTTAGTGTACCAGACGCCTGTGGCTGAAGATCTCGTAGCGAGAATCGGTGTTGCCGCAGACAAAATTAACACAACACCAGGAATCTTCGAGAGGGTGCGCCAGTCATTCCTTCGCCGGTGTGAACTGTGCAACGACACGCGTGGCCGCCACTTTGAGCACTTGATGTGAGTTTTTCTCTGATCAATCAATCAGATTGTGCAACTTTTGGTATCGTTCATTCGCTTTCCCAACACTGTTCTAAGTTCATGTTGAAATTCTAATTTGACTCTTTTCTGCCTCTCAGAGTGGAATGCGACCCTATGTTCCATGGTAATTATTGCTCGTCTGGATGGGTGCTATCACCCCTCTTATTTTGTAAAAACAATTTAGACTCACCCTGTATTTTAAAAACTTTGCAGCATTTACAATTGGAGTGTCAGGAAATATAGGGCAGTCCTTCAGATGGTCAGTCATTCCGTCCAGTTCGCAAAGCCGCGGTAGTCCAGTTGGAAGAGTAGCGGATCAGCAAGCGGGGAATTGCTAGTTCAAAACTGGATCCAACCAAAGTTAGAAAGGATCCAATCAATAATTAGAGCTCGATTTCCCTATAGAAATACCTATAGAATTTTATTGTATAGAAATGAAATTTCGATTCTCTATAGAAATCCAACTCTAAAATTTTCGGGCCACGGTTTGGAAGAGCAACGGATTAGCAACCGATTTAGTATCCAACCAAAGACCGTCGTGTACACGGGGGCTGGTGTACGTTAAATCGGTCGTGGCCCCAAATGTCCTCACGTTGGCGTGGTGTGGAAGTTTGGAGAGTGGGGTTCCATCTCAGGTATGACCTCGTCGTCTAACCACCATGGTTCAAAATGACGAAATGTTGTCCTTGATCTTTCCCTTCGGGATGGCCGTCGCCAATAGCCCGTTTTGTTGCTCCAGTGCGATGTTAGTTCAACTATCTACCTACCTGAAATTTAGATGTTTTGTTTCAAGGTCCAAAACAGGTCTAACTGATATTAGGACCCAGCTGATATTAGGTTATTGGTACCTGAACTGACACTAGGCTTCACCATCTGGACTGTACTCTAGAGACTATAACCCGAACTGGTACAGGGACGGTATCTGAGGTGATAGACTGAGGAAGAATACAGAAAAGCCCGTTCTAGCAAAATCCAGATATAATAACTGGTGTCGAGAGTTTCCTTGGGTTGGTGTTGAGTTGCCGGTAATACTGGAACTTACGCGAAGAAGTGGCCATCCAAAAATAGAAGGTGCGTGTCTTTGCTAGAGATCGATTGAAAAGTGATTGACTAAAAATAGATCGAGTGGACGGAGTGAATGGAAGAACTCAATAATAATAAAAGGACGTCTGTTTTTGTTTGTCTTTTTTGCTGCTCAATCGCTCGTGACCAAGATTAACGATTGCTGTCGAGGAATTGCCTACGAACGAATGCCCGAGAGGAGTGAAATCTGGTAAGTCCAAGTAAGCCTAGTAGATCAGAGCCCCTTCTGAGAATATTTATAAATCGACTGAATCAAGAAAATCGGATGTTAACCCTCCGAGTGGTTTTGACGAGATATCTCGTCCATCAGGATCTGACCAATTTTGTTAATGGCGAGATATCTCGTCATCAAGGTATTGCGGGTTTTTGATGACGACGGGATCAAGATCTGGCCAGTTAGCTTCTAATGACGGTATGCCTCGTCGAGATAACCACCAGTAGGGTTTAAAAGGAAATTTATTTTTGACTCAAATATTCTCGAGACATGAGTTTTTCGATTTCTAATATCTACTGCCGTCACTTTACCGTCACGACCATAAACGTGAAATATAAGTATCTGGGAATTGCTATTAAGAGGAGCTTCAAAGGTGAGACCAACATGTTGACTAGTAGGCATGTGATTGCTCGGTGAAACATTGACTTGGTTGGCTGATTTGTCATTTTATCACCTCGTTTGGCGATATAACATCTTATTTCAGGGTAAATGTGTGAATGCGCATTTCTATACAGGGTGAGTCTAAACTAATAATACAAACTTCAGGGGGTGATAGAACACAACGAAACAAACACTTTTCCCCATAGAATGTATGGTCGCAAGTGCAGCGGTTGGCCGCTAGAGAACGCAGTCAAACGCTTGTATAAAAGGGGAGGTTTTCGCACTCAACGACAGTCGCGACTGGAAATGGCTGAATATTCGAATGCGGTGAAAGCAGACATGCATTTTGTTTATGGTCTGGCCGACGGTAATGGCAGGCATGCACAACGCCTTTACCGAGATCGCTTTCCTAACAGGCGTATTCCCCAACACGAGATTTTTGCGCGTTTGCACCAACTCTCGGAAAGGGGAAGTTTCCACGCTGACGTGTATGAGACCCCCATTGAGGATCATGAAGATCTTGTTGCCAGGCTTTCAGTAGCTGCGGCAGAAATCCGAGAAATGCCTGGTATTTTCCAGACCACACGCGAATCCTTACGTCGGCGATGCGAGGCCTGCATCAGGTGTGGTGGTCGACATTTTGAACAGCTACTGTAATTGTGCATTTGCGTTGTACTTACCGATTGATGTTTGTACACATCGTTTCATTTTTCCATGTGAAAAGTTTCTCATGTTTTGTACATGTCATTTCCTTTCTTACCCGTTGTTCCTTGTACTTATCTTTAATTTATGCAAATCTAATTGTATTATTTCGTTTTGTCAAGCAGTTATTGATGTTTATTTGACATTAAAGCGTTGTTTCATATTTCATGCCTCTTCTCCTTTCCAACTTGCATCGGACCGTGTGTTTGTGCCGAAATGGAAAGCGCTCTCTAGCAGTCAACCGCTGCATTTGCGACCATACATTCTATGGTGAGAAGTGTTTGTTTCTTTGTGTTCTATCACCCCTGAAGTTTGTATTATTAGTTTAGACTCACCCTGTATAATGGAAATAAAAATGGTGAAATCGACAAAGTCTACTACTATGTCGCACAGACCAATCAGATGATGAGTCAATTGATGGTCGCCTTCGCCCGTCCCGTGAACCAATCAGATCGTTTCACTGAAGACGAAAGTAGTCCTATAATCACGTTACTACTAGTTTCTGTCACATGATCCTGGGAACATAAAAAGTTTACCATTACTTACTCTACTTTTATATCACATCTATGGTCACGATTCTACGTTACTTCAATTTATTATTTAATTAAAAATCCTTTGGAAATATATTATTGGTAAAGATAAAATTTGCCTTGAAATCATTGTTGGGGGACTACAGATTATTTAGTGGAATTATGTGAGTGAGAGGGCTAAAGTTCGTACAGGAAGGTTCGAAACACCCCATATATTGCTTTATAAGCGGTTTCCTTAGAGACTTTGCTACTTTTTGTTTTTACATTTTAATCGCTTTTCTATGTAACGTATGGAAGCTGCATAGAAATTCTAAACAATCTCTCACCAAGGACAAGGCGAGTGTGGCAGATTTGGTGTACATTGAATTTCTACTTTCAATAGCGCAAAACTACTGGTGGAGGTTTTAACCAAACTTCAAAAGGCTGTCCACCCTCATCCAAAATAAAACACGCTGACGATTATTTTCGCTTCACTGCCAGTAGCATCCGCTCAAACCTGTACCTTTAACTACTCAAAGCTCCAGCTGTTCCATGCATTTGGAAGTCGTAAATCGCGTACTTACGTTTTCCACGTGCGATAGAAGTTAAACTATCCAGAAAGTGCTGAGACTTATGAAATAAACCGACCGCGGGAAGTCTATTTTGTACGTTCCAAAATACACTCTAGAAAATGTTTCAGTTCCCTCTGTGTGTATAATAAGAAAGTCGCTTGAAAAGGTCTAAATTTAGTTAGTTAAACAGTAGGGGGCGTAATCAAAGAGGTGCAAACATCCTTGTGCAGGGCCCTGCGCACGAAGGGGTTTTTACTGAATCTTCAAACCAAACACGAGGTAGTAAATTAAGCACCAACCTATGCCGTAGATCAGAAAGAAAGCGTATTTACTTGAAATGCCATTAAATGCCTTCCTATGTTGTTGGCACACGCCGATCCTTTGTTATGATGTCATTAGCTGAAGGAGTCCCTAGTACTATTGCACAAGTTTCAGTCTTTAACATTCTGAGAAGTATTGCACACATTATTTCATTTTACAACCAGCAGTCTTCCACGAATGACTTCTAAACAGTTCTTGACCAATATAATCTTTCTTTTCTAAGGATCGTTCGGGGGCACATCTTTAGGTGTGGACGTCATGAACCCGAGGTACCCTAGTGATTTATTCTTTCCCCATAGGGTTTACCACCTCTGGTAGACGTGGGGTTCACGACCCCAGGATGCCCAAGCTATCTTTATTTCTTCTTTCCATACTTTCTTTTCACAAATTACTTGAATTTGTCTTGGTGCAGCTTGGCTGTAAAACCAACCAAATCACGATGGACGAGCTATCTCGTCATTAGAAGAAAACTTACCAGATATTGATCTCGACATCATCGAAAAACCTCTTGATGAACGAGATGTCTCGTCGCAACCACTTGGAGAGTTAAGGGCCTCTCTGATCTTCTGTGAATGCTCCTGAACCGTTGGCGACTTGGTTTATTTATGTTCTCAACTGTGTGAACGCCAAGTCCCAGAAGAGTATCCACAATCAACACACGTATTCACCAATTAAAAGGTATTAAGAGTCAACTTACAGTGAACTAATTTACAAAATAAGGATATCCTCGTGTGTCCAAATGATCCAGTTGTTTAGGATATCGAAGAACCTCGGAACAAAACTATTGTAGTAGTCCTGTTGTTGTTGCTAATCTCCACGTCTAGCTTCAGCTAGAACAAATCCACAAGTCCATTCACCTGACAAAGTGATACACCAAGAGGTTGAGAAAACAGGTCGTATCGGGACAATTCCAGGAACAATTCGAGAATGTGTGCTGGGGAGGCCTGGTCAGATTGGCATTTAAGGCAAACATGATGAATCTTGCGATCACCGCAAAATGTGACACCTCAGATGGCCACTGAAAAAACGGAAGAATGCTGTCGGAATAGGTCTGTCGCAATTGAGAGCAAGATATCTTCCGGGGAGATCCCCACGATACCAGTGTACCGGGGAACGATCCATGCCTTCTTATCAAATCCTTTATTTCCCAATTACATTTAAATTTTACATAGAATGTTCCACATGGAATATTTTAGATGGAATGTTCCAGATGGAATGTTCTACATGGAATATTCCAAACGAAATGTTCTACATGGAATATTATTCTAGATGGATCACACAGAAATATGTACAATTAAATAATAAAATTAAAACAAATTTAGCAGATTATTAGAATACTAGGAGCATCTTGCACGTGCACAAATAAACAAACAAATGATAAACCAAACCAAAAACCGCACACCCAAAAAGGCACATGCACATGAAACCAAGTATTTTGTATGGCTGTGGTGGTGACAAAGGTATAGAAGGCTCTTGGTGGACAGAAGTTCCTTTTCTGCAGTCAGACATTTCGTTGCCCTAGATATCGCAATGTGCGAGCATCTACTCCAAGGCAATCTGGGATCTCGCTACTCTTTTGCAATCTGTTGCCTTGTTATGTGTGAGGGATCGGAGGATGGATTTTGAATCGGAAAGCGTCATCGCCTTTTTAAAGCTATTACTCTCGATATAATCGTAAACTATGCCCATACCTTTTTTCAAGTACCTGTACACCATTTGATGTGCCATCGACCTAGCAGGTTTGTGAACTGTCTTCTTTCACCCCACTTCAAATAAACAAATATAGTCAGACCACCTTCCCTCAAAATTTTTAATGAAAGGTAATTTTAAAGGGATTCTTAATCCATTCCAGTTCCTTAAATCATGAAATACAAACGAGCTATACACACCTCAAATAAATGTGGGTATCTGGGCATAAAGTACCAGATCACCTGCCATTTCCTGTGATCCAGGAAGCGATCAAGCGCCAGGATGATAAGACAGACCGTCGAACGAGGAAAGAGAGAATTTGAGAACCCTAAAGAAGAAGGTGGCATAGGTCATGCACGACGAGCTTGTGATGTAACGATGATACCCTGAAAATAGTTTCCCCCATCCATGCATTAAACATATTTAATAGTAAAGAACGTCTCTCATCCCTTTACCAGCAAATAAGAGTTCTACTATACAGGGTGAGTATAAATTGCTTTCACAAAATAAGAGATGTAGATAGTACCTATCCAGACGAGCAATAATTACCATGGAACATAGGGTCGCATTCCACTCTGAGGCAGAAAGGAGTAAAGTGTCGAAATGCGTCGAGCATGAACAAGTCATCGTCTCTGACGTCGTTTTGTACCTGTCTACGTAGCATATTTCCTAAGCAAGATGGATCGGACGTGGCGGACCTGTGGCTTGGCCTCACCGGACCTCAACCCACTGGATTTTTTCTTCTAGGGGCACATGAAATCTTTAGTGTACCAGACGCCTGTTGACTCGGCTGAAGATCTTGTAGCGAGAATCGGTGTTGCCGCAGACAAAATTAACCAGGAATCTTCGAGAGCCAGTCATTCCTTCGCCCGTGTGAACCGTGCAACGACACGCGTGGCCGCCACTTTGAGCACTTGATGTGAGTTTTTCTCTGATCAATCAATTAGATTGTGCAACTTTCGGTATCGTTCATTCGCTTTCCCAACACTGTCATGTTGAAATTCTAATTTGACTCTTTTCTGCCTCTCAGAGTGGAATGCGACCCTATGTTCCATGGTAATTATGGCTCGTCTGGATGGATACTATCACCCCTCTTATTTTGTAAAAACAATTTAGACTCACCCTGTATCCACGAAGCATCTTTGTAATAGTAGAAGCTTTTTGTTTTGAGTCTCATAAAGGACTGATATCAAAGTAGGAAGAATGTTGAAATCCTCAGGTTTTAAACTAGGCTAAAAGATCTAGTTTTGTTATAAATATAAAACCTCTATCACTCCAAAAAAGAGTAGTCGCGTTGTTACATTGTAGTAATTAACGTAAGTTCCAATCAAATTAGACCTCTACACTTCGTATTGTCTAGAATGACCGTATAGCAACAAACCAAACCAAAAACCAATCAATTTCTCAAATAGTTCTATAAACGCATGAATTTACAAGTTCCGTGGTAGCCCGGTTGGAAGAGTTAGAAACCGGAGGGTTGCGAGTTCGAATTCAACCAAAGACTTTCGTGTAGTTGGGGCTGGTGCGCGTTAAATCTGTCGTGGCCTCAAATGTCCTCACGTTAGGATGGTGTAGAAGTTTGGAGAGAGTATGATGAGTATGAGAGATGACCTCGCGTCATCTGACCATGATTCAAAATGACGAGGTGTCGTTGGATCTATAACTTGCTGATTGATCCCGGACCGTCGCCAACACACGTTGTGTTGCTCCAGCAAGACATTAATTCAATTACCAACCTATGAATTCTCAAAACAGCCGCACCAGGGACATCAAATCCTGCCCCCGTTGGATCAAGATACTTTTATGATTTGTCCCTCCAACTTGAGGGACAAATATACAGTTATAACATTCAGTAGATCTTAAGATCGTTATATCAGGATTGGATCGTTTGTTCGTACCCTTTGGGTCCCAATGTTTTCCCACCTCCAACATAAGGGAATGCACCGTCTTGCAGGTCATCTCTGTCAAGAGTAACCACCTGTGTATGTAGAAGGGTGTCTTTACTTGACATGGAGGACTTTCAAAACAAACTTTTGAAGTTTTTATCGGACTGTTATACAAATCGCAGTGACTGTTTAAAAACACAATACATATACTGATAAAGGTAGATAGTTGAATTGGCGTCGCACTGGAGTAAAACAACTTGGCGAGTCTCGTAATTTTGTACCGCGGTCAGATGATGAGGTCAACACCTGAGCTGGCACCCCACTCTCCAAACTTAAACACCCCGCCGACGTGAGGACATTCGACGCCACGACAGATTTAACGTGCACAGCCCTTCATGTACACGATGGCCTTTGGTTGGACCGAGTTTCGAACTCCGGTCGCTAATCTATCACTCTTCCAACTGGGCAACCGCGGCCACCAAAAGCAATTGATAATACTACAGATGAACAAAATAAAGGGTTCTGGTGGTGGTAATTAATTAACGTCGCACTGGAGCAACGCAACGGGCTATTGGCGACGGTCCGGGATCAAACCCCGAAGGGAAAGATCGAGGATAACAACACGTAATTTTGAACCAGTCAGATGACGAGTCAACACCTGAACTCTCCAAACTTCCACACCACGTGAAGACATTTGAGAACACGACAGATTTAACGTGCAATAGCCCTCCACAAAAACGACGGTCTTTGGTTCGACCGAGTTTTGAACTAATAGTCCGTTACTCTTCCAACCGGGCTACCGCGGCCCTAAAGTGTTCTGGAAACTCACTCATGTGGAACAAGTGGGGTTCCCCTTGGGCTCCCTCCCAATAACTTCCCCATCTGTCGCCGCTGTGGATGTTATTCGCGTGCAAATGCCCTCCTCCTCCGAACCCCCGTGGAGGGAGGTGGAAAGCAAGTGTCCCACTTGGAAAACGACTCCTTCCTCTCAATAGAGCTGTCAACGCGATCCACAAGTTGGTAGCACATGCCGCGATTGGCATCTCGTGTTTGTTTGGCGCCGTTCTTTGACCTCACCCCTTCCTTTCCTGCCTCCGCCACTTGTAACGCCACTGCGATCGTTGTTTTGGCAGCCGCCCCTCCCGATTTGTTGTTGCGCGGCTTATTTTGGCTGACTCCGGAGCGCTTCTTATTTCGAGGAGAGAGATTCCCACTTAGATGCGGGTGTCAACGGCTCCGGGCCGGGACACGAAATCGGAGAACCACTCAACGGGAACTGTAACATGTCCCGGCTTCACATCCGCCGAGTGCAATGAACGTGGATCTCCCTGCTCTAAAGTACCTTATCGAAAAACTGCCGATACAGTCAGTTGCAAGAATTGATGGCATTCCTAAGTAGCATAAAGTAGAAAGCATATCGCTTGGCGATAAAAGCTCTTTGGATAAGGGGATATTTTCTTTTTTTTCGCTTGCTGTGGCATCTGTTCTTTTGCTGCATTATGCAAATGTCGGCTCGTTTCTGTCAATCGAAAAGGAGTAACTATTGCTCTGAGCAAATGCGTATCACTTAAAATGACATCGACCTTCTAATGAAATAGACGGAGCATGTGGACGGAATCGCTGTCGTAAGATCTCTGAAGGGTAAAATCACGTGGGCTTACGATTTGACAAAGCCGATTGGCTGTCGAATCGCTGACGAATGTTTTTGACCGCGGTGGATAATCGGTTTAACCAATCTATAATTTAGGATTCATGCTTTCATCCACAAGCACGTGACAGATCTTGAAACCAAGCAACTGGAAGAAATAACATGAAGCTGTGGACACATGCTCCGTCTGTTTCATTAGAAGGTCGATGTAAAATGAGTGACTTTGTCTACGTTCACTCTCTTTCTTTAACCCTCTAAGGGGTTACGACGATATATCTCGTCCATCAAGATCTGACCCGTTTTGATAATGATGAGATCATCGAGATATTGCCAATTTTTATGAAGAGGTCAAGATCTGGTCAGCTTTCTTCTAATGTCGAGATATCTGGTCCATAAAGATCTGGTCAGCTTTCCTCTAATGTCGAGATATCTGATCCATAAAGATCTGGTCAGCTTTCTTCTGATGTCGAGATATCTGGTCCATAAAGATCTGGTCAGCTTTCCTCTAATGTCGAGATATCTGGTCCATTAAGATCTGGTCAGCTTTCTTCTGATGTCGAGATATCTGATCCATAAAGATCTGGTCAGCTTTCTTCTGATGTTGAGATATCTGGTCCATAAAGATCTGGTCAGCTTTCTTCTAATGTCGAGATATCTGGTCGATAAAGATCTGGTCAGCTTTCCTCTAATGTCGAGATATCTGGTCCATAAAGATCTGGTCAGCTTTCTTCTGATGTCGAGATATCTGATCCATAAAGATCTGGTCAGCTTTCTTCTGATATCGAGATATCTGGTCCATAAAGATCTGGTCAGCTTTCTTCTGATGTCGAGATATCTGGTCCATAAAGATTTGGTCAGCTTTCTTCTTATGTCGAGATATCTGGTCCATAAAGATTTGGTCAGCTTTCTTCTGATGTCGAGATATCTGGTCAATAAAGATCTGGTCAGCTTTCCTCTAATGTCGAGATATCTGGTCCATAAAGATCTGGTCAGCTTTCCTCTAATGTCGAGATACCTGGTCCATAAAGATCTGGTCAGCTTTCTTCTGATGTCGAGATATCTGATCCATAAAGATCTGGTCAGCTTTCTTCTGATGTCGAGATATCTGGTCCATAAAGATCTGGTCAGCTTTCCTCTAATGTCGAGATATCTGGTCCATAAAGATCTGGTCAGCTTTCTTCTGATGTCGAGATATCTGATCCATAAAGATCTGGTCAGCTTTCTTCTGATGTCGAGATATCTGGTCCATAAAGATCTGGTCAGCTTTCCTCTAATGTCGAGATATCTGATCCATAAAGATCTGGTCAGCTTTCTTCTGATGTCGAGATATCTGATCCATAAAGATCTGGTCAGCTTTCTTCTGATGTCGAGATATCTGGTCCATAAAGATCTGGTCAGCTTTCTTCTGATGTCGAGATATCTGGTCCATAAAGATCTGGTCAGCTTCTGATGTCGAGATATCTGGTCCATAAAGATTTTGTCAGCTTTCTTCTGATGTCGAGATATCTGGTCCATAAAGATTTGGTCAGCTTTCTTCTGATGTCGAGATATCTGGTCCATAAAGATCTGGTCAGCTTTCCTCTAATGTCGAGATATCTGGTCCATAAAGATCTGGTCAGCTTTCCTCTAATGTCGAGATACCTGGTCCATAAAGATCTGGTCAGCTTTCTTCTGATGTCGAGATATCTGATCCATAAAGATCTGGTCAGCTTTCTTCTGATGTCGAGATATCTGGTCCATAAAGATCTGGTCAGCTTTCCTCTAATGTCGAGATATCTGGTCCATAAAGATCTGGTCAGCTTTCTTCTGATGTCGAGATATCTGATCCATAAAGATCTGGTCAGCTTTCTTCTGATGTCGAGATATCTGGTCCATAAAGATCTGGTCAGCTTTCCTCTAATGTCGAGATATCTGATCCATAAAGATCTGGTCAGCTTTCTTCTGATGTCGAGATATCTGATCCATAAAGATCTGGTCAGCTTTCTTCTGATGTCGAGATATCTGGTCCATAAAGATCTGGTCAGCTTCTGATGTCGAGATATCTGGTCCATAAAGATTTTGTCAGCTTTCTTCTGATGTCGAGATATCTGGTCCATAAAGATCTGGTCAGCTTTCTTCTGATGTCGAGATATCTGGTCCATAAAGATCTGGTCAGCTTCTGATGTCGAGATATCTGGTCCATAAAGATTTTGTCAGCTTTCTTCTGATGTCGAGATATCTGGTCCATAAAGATTTTGTCAGCTTTCTTCTGATGTCGAGATATCTGGTCCATAAAGATCTGGTCAGCTTTCCTCTAATGTCGAGATATCTGGTCCATAAAGATCTGGTCAGCTTTCCTCTAATGTCGAGATATCTGGTCCATAAAGATCTGGTCAGCTTTCTTCTAATGTCGAGATATCTGGTCCATAAAGATCTGGTCAGCTTTCCTCTAATGTCGAGATATCTGATCCATAAAGATCTGGTCAGCTTTCTTCTGATGTCGAGATATCTGGTCCATAAAGATCTGGTCAGCTTTCTTCTGATGTCGAGATATCTGGTCCATAAAGATCTGGTCAGCTTCTGATGTCGAGATATCTGGTCCATAAAGATTTGGTCAGCTTTCTTCTGATGTCGAGATATCTGGTCCATAAAGATCTGGTCAGCTTTCTTCTAATGTCGAGATATCTGATCCAGACAACCACCAGGAGGCTCCAAGACAGCAATTGTCTGTTCTTGCTTGCTGTGTTTCTGGCACAGTAATGCCGTATGTTATTATGACCGAATAAATTGGATTTATTGACTTTGGTAGGTGTTTAATTAACGTCGCACTGGAGCAACACAAAGGGCTATTGGCGACGGTCCGGGATCAATCACCGAAGGGAAAGATCCGAGAACAATACCACGTAAATTTGAACCATGGTCAGATGACGAGGTCAACACTTGAGCTGGCACCCCCCTCTCCAAACTTCCACACCACGCCGACGTGAGGATATTTGAGGCCACGACAGATTTAAACGTGCATCAACCCCCGTGTACACGACGGTCTTTGGCTGGACTGAGTTTCGAACTCACAATCCTTCGATTGCTAATCCGATGCTCTTCCAATGAGGCCCTATTTGCTTTGGAATGTTATTTCCCTCTTCACAGAGGAGCCGTCGTGGCTTAGTGAGTATGCCCACTGCGCTAGCAACTTTCAAGTTGTAGACAGCGCAGCTTCGTTTCCTGCCAGGTGCATTCCTCCCTGGATGTATTTCTCTCTTCTGTGTCAGTAAAACTTTCATTGTGTGTATGTTTATTACTTCATATTGTATATCTGGCGCAGCATGGCAAAAGATGGCCCTGAGCCATAAAACTCCAATACCAACCAACCCTCTTCGCAGAACCTTGGCTGTGAAGGAGATGGAGGCTTTCTTGGAGCTCTGTCACAGTAGGAAGTGGCTTGATATTCTTATGTAGTAGTATTGTGCAATGTTAGATACTACTGTTATTGACATTGCTATGCATTAAAATCCTTATGAGAACCTCCAAGACCTGAACCATCAAGCCATAAAATTATGACTTGTTTGGAGATTTTTTACTCATGAAACTTTGTATTCAACTACTTCCAAACTTTGTAGTCTATTTATTACCATTTCAGGTGTTAAATTTTTCAATTGTTTTCATGCGGAATCACACCTGCTAACTTCATCGACCATGATGCCGCGCGAAGCTCCGTGATCGATGGTTGGCATGATTTCTTAATTCCAAGTGGTTTTTAACCCTCCAACTGTTTCGACGAGATATCTCGGTTTGGAGATATCTCGTCCAAAATCGGGTCAACTTTGCGAGGACGAGATATCTCGTCGATACAAAACTGCTCTATTGCTCCAAGGAGGAGTGAAGATCCAAGTAAGAAAAACAAACTGTCCCTTTCGCAGAACTGGTGACAGTTTGAAACAAGTTTTTGCACCAGATTCTACAGGAA
Organism: Meta bourneti; assembly: GCA_933210815.1. Taxonomy (NCBI): domain Eukaryota; kingdom Metazoa; phylum Arthropoda; class Arachnida; order Araneae; family Tetragnathidae; genus Meta; species Meta bourneti. The sequence goes on along the minus strand of OW119928.1, from coordinate 93,202,141 downwards.
GTTTTCGAAGCGAAGATAAACCACCAGGAGGGTTAAGAAACACTGGTGTCGTTTTACTTCATACGCATGTGGCTATCGTTTAATAAAGCAGAAAAAAAGGACATGGTGACTTGTCAAAATCCAAAATCAGCGATTTTGCTCAAACATTTTTTTTTGCTGTAAAAATATGAAAATGTAAATATCGCCTTTCTCTGGTTCATTAAAACAATGAAAGGATGTTTGCTCAACGTGGTGTAAAAATTTCAAGTTCCCAATAAGTTTTACTACCTCATGAAAAAGCTATTCCAAGAAAACGCGTTTCAAGTTTCATGTTCATTACTCTTAAATATTTTCCTGCTAATCTGCTATAGCAGTGCCATTACTGTGATTATCTTTTGATGACAAATCGTTGTAAATCGGCTTTATAATTCACATCTTTATGAAGTGGAACATACAAAATTTTACGTCTTGTCGATTGTGACGAAAGAAAACGAGCTAATTCTATAGAAATGTATTTCTATAGAAGCTCTATAGTAAAGTCGTGAAACAAAAGAAATGGGCTTCTATAGAATTCCGTAGAGGTTTCTACAGACATTCTATAGAGGTTTCTTTATAGAACTTATAGAAAAACGGGTCGTAATTCTATAGCATTCTACAGAGTTACATAGAACTCTATATATTTCTATAGAGAAGCGAAATTTCGTTTCTATAGAAAAAATTCAATAGAGTTCTATAAGGATTTCTATAGAGAAATCGAGCTGATTCCATAGAAATGCATTCCTATAAAATTCTAGAGAAGTTCTATAGAAAAGTAAAGTGAAACGAAAAGAAATGAGCTTCTACAGAATTCTATAGAGGTTTCTAGACATTTCTATAGACTTTCAATAGAGGTAACTTTATAGAGCTTATAGAAAATAAGCCATAATTCTATAGGATTACATAGACCACATTCCATAGAAATTTCTATAGAAAAAACGAGCTCTGAATTCTAAAGGAAGAAGGCAGTCAACCTTGGGTCAGTCGATTCTCGTAAAGGTTGGACACCTTTTCATGAGGCTGGCGTACGTAAAAGCATGAATGGCGATCGCCGTGGCTGGTTTTTCTTCTGACATCTGTCGCTTTAGACACACAGAACGATAAACTTCGAGCCGCTGTAGCCGGTTGGTAAATTAGCACCGGAGGTTTGCAAGTTCGAAACTAGGTCCCACCAAAGACCGTCGTGTACGTGGGGGCTGGTTCACGTTCAATCTATGGTGACCTCGAACGTCCTCAAGTTTGGAGAGTTGGGATGCCATCCCAGGCTTGACCTCGTTATATGAGCGTGGTTCAATTTTGCGTGGTGTTGTCCTCGGGTCCTTCCTTTCGGGATGGATCCCGGACCGTCGCCAATACCCCATCGTGTGGCTCCAGTGCGACGTTAATACAAATACCCTACCCGAACCAGAAACCTTGTCTGAGACGCCAGTTGTAAACGTAACCACCAGTCTCCTAAATTAACTAATGGATTCGTTCAAAACTGCGTGACTCGATGGTTGAACTGGATTGTATTGGTGGAAAAAGGATCGATCTTACGTTTCGCAGACCTCCCATGATCTGTCGGAGACTTTTAACATCGAAGATTTTGTGGACAATAAATATAATTATAATCGCCGATATTGAAATGTAGTACCAAAAAGTCAGCTTAGTGGCTTGCGTTAGTCCTGTGAACAAAATGCAAATTTTATAATTTCCTGGTACTACTTCAGCCGGTCTGGTAGCCTAGTAGGTAATATTCGGACTCTCGGTTCAACAAGCTCAGAGTTCGGAATACCGTCTAGGCATGGATGCTCGTCGTGGTTCGGAATCTACTTCAACCCTCTGAGTGCCACGAGATTTCAGAGAAGTGTAGAGCTACTTGTACCTCACCAACGTAGTCCTTCCCTTAGAATAGAATCCTTTGGAAAGATTTTATTCGTACTTTAGAATAGAACACTTTGAAACGATTCTATTGGACCCTTTCTTAGTATAGAATCTTTCTTTGGACAGATTCTATTACTCCTTTCCTTAGAATATAACCCTTTAGAACTATTCTATCGGTCCTTTCTTTACAATAGAATCTGCCTTTGGAAAGATTCTTTTGGTCCTTTCCTTAGAACAGAATCTGCCTTTGGAAAGATTTTATTATTCTTTCCTCTGGAATAAAATTATTTGGCAAGATTCTATTGGTCCTTTTCCTTAGAGTAGAATCCTTTGGAACAATTCTATTGGCCCATTCTGTAATAGAATCCCTTGGAAAGATTCTATTGGTCACGAACTAGTTAGAAGCCATACAGGGGAAGGCTGCAAGGTGGAACTATGGGTATGAAGTTCTCAGAGGTTTAAGCCGTAGGTTCCGGTCTAATGATTACTCGTGTCGCAAAAAACAATGACCGTAGAGCGAGAAACCAAACCCATTATTTAAATTCGAAACCAACTTATTCGGAATGCAGGAAACCGTCGAAGTGTACCGTTTGGCCAAAGCTGCCGCGAATGAGGTTTCCCAATGACAGGAAATATAAAACATTCCGGAGGTGTGACACCCGGCGTATTTTTACACTCGGTTTATTTCCAAAGCAAACAGGGAGGCAAAACATCCCTGGGGCATTGATCGCTTCCGCTTATTTACAACACATTTCTCCGGAACAAGTGGCAACAGTCCTTTGAAATGGGGTTGTCTTCTTGGAGCGAGAACTTTAGTGCACATTCCGCATCTTCCAACGGGAAGTTTTCGAGGCTGATGGCCCCTTGTTGGGGCTTCTTGTAGGAAAATTACGTGGCATTGGACAGGGAGAGATTTTATTTCATGCCGTGATTTAAATGTTTTTTCCATTTGGAGAGACTAAAGTGTTACAGATAGACAATGTAATGTACTCTATATCTTAACGTGACTATATCCTAAGTTTCCCTTTCGTACTTAGTCCAGTTGGAAGAGTAACAAATTAGCGACCGGAGGGTTGCGAGTTCGAAACTCTGTCCAGCCAAAGATCGTCGTGTACGTGGTGTTCTTTGAATATGTCGTGGCCACAAATGTCCTCACGTTGGGGTTGAGGAAGTTTGGAGAGTGGGGAACCAATTCAGGTGTGACCTCGTCGTCTGACCGTTGTTCAAAATGATGTGGAGTTGTCCTCGGTATCGATTCCGGAGAGTCGCCAATAGCCCGTTGTGTCGCTCGGGTGCTACGTTAATTCAACCTACCGACACACCAAGCCAATGATATGCTTATTTTAAAGTATTTGACGACACGCTGATTTAATCCTTTTATGCTTTCTCATTCTTCCTTTGATGCGGTAAAGTGGTACCGTGTGAATCGTCGAGTCGTTATGTAATAATTTATTCTAGCGTTACTAATTGGATGGTTCGCTACTTGGTACCGGTCCTTTTATCTGTATATGGATACTATATTTGTTAAAATGGATAGAAATAAGATATAAAATTAAAGTAACGACGCTTTGCTATCTATGGATATCGATATAAATAAGAATGGAGTTGTTTTACATTGAATATTTTCGACCCATTTCAAGTTTCGACCCATCCCAATTCTGATGCAAAATCCGTCCCTTGCGCGTTTGGTGTCTGTCTGTCCATCTGTCTGTGTGTGTGTGCCCGTACTACGTCCAAACGGTTGAACATATTTTCATGAAACTTTGCATACTGTGAGTACTTACATTCATTTAGTGACTGAACTTGGTTGCGTTAGTCTGTCCGTCTTCACGTTCAACGTACGATTTTGTGTGTTTGTACAAGTGTCACAAATTTATTTGACATATTTTAATGCAGTACTCTAAATTTGATGCACCATATTTTAGTTCAGTGAATACATTATTTGAAATCTCTTTGCTTTCATATTTAGGCAATAAGCAAGTAAGAGAATCTGATTTTTAATGTTTTACAAAACATCCTCGACCCTTTCCGACAGTTTGAGAATCGCTGAAATGACATAACTGAAGAGGGTTTTATGGCGCGAGGGCCGTATTTGGCCATGCTGTGTCAGACACAAGACTTACAGCATCAAGTAATAGACACACACAGTGAAAGCTTCAGTGACACAGAAGAGTTCAACTCGAAGGTTGCTAGCGCAGTGGACATACCCAATGTGCCACGACGGCCCCTAACTAAAGCAAGGAAAGAATTTGAAGTAAAACTCTTTTCATCCTCGCAATCTTAGAGCAACCTTTGCACCAGTCTGATTACAGAAAGCAAAGAGGACGTCAAAAAGGACGGAACAAGGCTTGAGTAAGGGAATGGGATTAAACTGAAATCAGAAGCTAATTGTGGGCACATGACTGTGGTGTGATTTTTACCAGGCATTTTTATTGGAAATGAGAATTAATACCAGTAAAAGTAAACGAAATACTGTTGTATATATGCGAAGTTCAGTGGTAGTGTAACAGGGCTTTAAAGATTACCGAGAAATTCTTCAAAAGGTAAAACATTTAATTAAAAAATAACAATTAAGGACAGTATATTTAAAACAACACGAAAAAAGGATGGCCCTCTGCCATTCACATCTTATTCCTTCGTCGTCCGAAATCGTTCTCCCTCTAGAATAGTGGTTCTTAACCTGGGCTGTGTGCATCCCTGGGGGTGCGAGAAAGCATTTCCAGGGGTGCGAGAGAAGTTTCGATGGACGACAGATTTAATAAAAGACGATCTTATTGAAATATGAGCAATGCATGTATTCAAATGGAATTTGAAAACCTGGACTTGGAACAATTCTAGTATACACAGAACCTTATCCACAGCAGTCAAAAGCAGCATTGCAGACACTTTTACCATCTGCCACCACCTGCTTGTGTGAAATGGGATTTTTATCACTTTTGCACATACAAACAAAAGCCAGAAATTGCCGAAATGCAAGTGATGACCCACGCGTGGGCGTTTCAAAAAAGGAGCCTAGCTTCAAAAGCATTATTACGAATCAACAACGTAGCCATTAAAAATTAAGATATTGTTTTGTATGTATATGTAAATGTACGTGTTTATTTTTCAAAAAATAAGTTATCTTGCGATAGAAGTAATTTCCTAAATGAAGAAACAGAAGCACATTTTTAAAGGGGGTGCGAGAACTTATTTTTAGATTCAAGGGGGTGCCGAACACTAAAAAGGGTTAAGAACCCTTAGAACGTTCTTGCTCTCTCGTGCTCTAGAACGTTCTTGCAATCCTTTTCCGGAAGTCGCTCGTGTTCGGCTTCTGGAATGTTCTCGCAACTCCTTCTACCGGAAGTCGCCGGTGTTCGCCGTTGATGAGTCAGAAGTGGGATGAGTCACGGGATATATCACACTATCAAAAATATTTGAACAATTTTGTTTCATTTAGAAGTGTTCCTTACAAGAAAATTCATGGAGTTCCAGAGAGCTCCATAGACTTTCATAGAGAAACGAGCTCTGATTCAATAGAAGTGTATTTCTATAGAATTCTAGAGAAGTTCTATAAAATTCTATAGGCATTCTAGAGATTTCTATACAGGTTACTTTATAGAGTTTATAGATGGTATGTAGGTATTTTAATTAGCGTCGCACTGGAGAAACACAACAGGCTATAGGCGACGGTATGGGATCAGTCCCCAAGAGAAAGATCCGTGGACAACACCAAGTAATTTTGAATCACGGTCAGATGACGAGGTCACACCTGAGCTGGCTCCCCACTCTCCAACCGAGTTTCGAACTCGCAACCCTAATTTGGTACTCTTCCAACTGGGCCCAAGTACGAAAGGGAAGCTAAGGATATAGTCACGTTATGGTATACAGAGTAGATTTCATTGTTTGTCTGTAACAGTTTAGAGGAGGACAACAAGGAGGAGACACCGTAAGGACATTGGAGGCCACGACATATTTTTCGTTCACCAGCCCCCATGTTCACGACGGTCTCTGGTTTGACCGAATTTCGAACTAGCAACCGGAGGGTTCGCTAGTTCGAAACTCGGTTCGCTACTCTTCTAACTAGGCTACAGCTGCCCCATGAACTGGACGAAATACCAGTCGGCGCTCTTTAACCCGTCAATCTTCGGTTCGGCACATTCTGTAATCCGGCACCGATCCAGCCTTCGGATGTTTTCGGGTGGATTCGGGCGTTTGTTGACCTCGACCGCAAGTCGCGTCACTGCGATGTGATGTAAAAGACTTCCAAAAACAGTTCAATGTCAAAGATGAAATTTTCGCAATTGCCTTAGCGTGGAATCAGGTGAAAGACGGTCTCTACAGAAGTGCTGGCGCAAACTTTGGCCTAATGATGAAGATGCGGATCAAGATCCAAACGTTACCAGTAATGGTCAAAAAATGGTGTTAGATTTGGTAGAAGCTGGGCCAAACAACCCTTTCACAGATGCACTCTGTGATGAAGTTATAGACTGGATTGAAATAGACAAAAGTGTGCCGAAGGACTGAGTGACGAAAAGATTATACAAAGTGTGAACCCACAAGAAGCCCGTTCAGAAGTTGGAATTGGATGGAATCATGGCAGATGAAGCTATGGAAACAGGCTTCTGATGCATTAAATACATTTATAAAATTTGCCGAATCCAACAGAAGCTATATAACTCTGCAGAACTCATAAATTTCTGTATAATCCGTAATGATTTTTTGAAGAGATCCGAATCACAGATGCAAAGTGATATCAGAGATATTTTTAAACAGTAACGCTCATGTGTATTCTTTCTTGAAATAGAGCAGCTTATTACAACTTGTTTTAAATATCATTGTACTGTATTAATTTTTCTTTGGTATTCCCGTTAAAACTATATTGACGTTCGATAATCCGGCAAATCGCTAATCCGTTGTCCCGAACGTGCCGGATTAAAGAGCGTCTACTGTAAATGGAAACCACCTCAAAAACTACCCTAAAACAATTGACGCTACAACTGAAATACTATAGATAGGTAGGTATTTTAATTGACGTCACTATGGAGCAACACAATGGGCTATTGGCGACGGTCCGGGATCGACCGCCGAAGGGAAAGATCGTGATTTTAAACCACGGTCACCCCTGAGCTGGCACTTCACTCTCCAAACTTCCACCCCCCGCCAACCTTGGGACATTTTACGACAGATTTAACGCTTGGGCCACGACAGATTTAACGCGCACCAGCCTCCATTGTACAAGACGGTCTTTGATTGGATTCGAACTCGCAACCCTGCGGTTGGTAGTCCGTTACTCTTCCAACCGGGCTACCGCTGGCCCATAGAGCTTATAGAAAAAAGTGCCATAATTCTATAGGATTCTATAGAAATTTTTCGTGAGGCATGAAACCCATTTACGAGAATATGAATATTATATTCATTAAAATGGATCGAAAATGAAATGTGTTGACACTTCCACCAATATACGTAAGCGATTAAGTCTGGTTTTCAAGGTTTCACGAAAACATCATTGAGCCCTTCCGGCATAACTGGTGCATCAACGATGACATAACTGAGCAAGGAAAGAATTTGAACAAAAAGAAAAACTTTTCATCCTCATAACCTCAGAGAAATGCCTCCAAGACAAAAATAATTTCCAATCAAAACAATTCCAAAGTGCGAAAGGGACGGAAATAGCCTCGACCCATCATCCTCCACGATGCTGAGCTTGACAGTCAGTGGTGGTCATTTGAGAGCGGCTTTCAACTGACAGCGCCATCTGGTGTCATCCTCGCCTCAGAAAGCCGGTGATTGGATTCGCTTCTAAATCTGGGAGCTATATTTAGTTATACGATGATCAGTTGTTGTGGATGCCGGTTGCTATGGAAACGCATGGATGCTCTCGCAAAGTTTAATAATGGATCCAAGATTTGGCCGCAACTCTTTTGGGTTTGTGATAGGTTCTGTGTGAATTTCGTGAGTTCAATGGTGAAGTTTTCATTGCTGAAAAATGCGCATGTGCGTAAAACGTGACGTTGGCCGGAATTTTATGGCGCAAGTGCCGTAATTTGCCTTGCTGAGCCAGACACAAGACAAACAATATCAAGTAATAGATAGGCACACAATGAAAGTTTTACTGACACAGAAGAAATACACCCAGGGAGCAAGCACCTGACAGGAATCGAACCTGCGCCACCTACAACTACAAATAGAACCTTCGAAATGGAACAGACGGAGCATGTGCCAACAGCTTCATGTTATTTCTTCCAGTTGCTCGGTTTGAAGATCTGTCGTTAATTATTGATTGGTTCAAGTGATTATCCACCGTGAGCGAAAACACTGGTCTGCTCTTAAAGCGATTCGTAAGTCCGCGTAATTTACCCTTCAGAGATCTTACGACAGCGACTCAGCGCACATGCTATGGCCGTGGTAGCCCGGTTGGAAGAGTAACGGATTAGCAACCAGAGGGTTGAGAATTCGAATCCAACCAAATCAACCAATCGTTTACAAAGGGGGCTGGTGCACGTTTTATAGGCCGTGACTTCAAATGTACTCATGTTGGAAGTTTGGAGAGTGAGATGCCAGCTCAGGTGTTGCCTCGTCATCTGACCCTGGTTCGAAATTGACGTGGTGTTGTCCTCGATATATCACTTCGGGATGGATCCCGGACCGTCACCAATAGCTCGTTGCGTTGCGCCAGTGTGACGTTAATTAAAATACATACCTTCCACACACATGCTCCGTATATTTCATTAGAAGGTCGATATCCACGACGGGCCCGTATATAAAACGTGAAGTAGGACAGGGATGCACAGAGCGCGGCCCGCCGTTGATTTGCCGGCGGCCCGCCTCATCTTGTTTATTTTAAGGATCGTTTTTCTGATTTTCCTAAAGTAAAAATGTTAAATTTATTCAGCAACCCTTTTGCCATTTTGCCTGCACACACGAATTAGTACAGCTTGAATTTATCAATAGATATTATATATAGTCGGTATATATTATACATAGTCTATAGTCACATCAATAAACGTAGTCGATTTGAATTCATCGACAAGTAAAACGACGAGAACCTGCGAAATAAATGCAATGAAAACAACTTAAACTTCTATCGTTGTGTCGATAAAAAACAATTGTAAATCGTTGCTAGTCAATGCATTAAAATGCGAAAACCCTCTTTGGGTCGACATACTATTAGGTCATTAAGTATGAAATGTTCGATTTCGAACTGAAAGTTTGGTTTATTATATCTCAAGGCGAGAAGCAGTATAATTAATCAAAGTATACGCCTAAATTATCGATACAGTTTTGCCATCTTAACGGTAGTTTGTTAATGCCGGCAGCGAAGACTGGAGAGCGAGTGGTGATAAAATCGCGAAAGGCGTTTTCTACAGCTTGTTGGGAATTAAATATTTTTCCTTGCAAGAATTGGTTCAATGCCTGGGAAAATGGTAATCAGTTGGTGCAAGGTCTGGGGGAATACGGTGAGTGAGTTTCCAAGTCTCCTGTAGTTTGAGCAACGTTATTCGTGCGAAACGTGGTCGAGCATTGTCCTGCAAGAGGATTGACCTGTCTATATTCACCAATCTTGGCTGCTTAATCCCAAGCTCCCTCATCATTTCGCTTAATTGGTTACAGTAGACATCCGCCGTAATCGATTGACCAGGTCTCATGAAGCTGTAGTGGAAAACACCAGCGCTGGACCACCAGACACCATTAGCTTTTTTAATGAATATTCGGTTTCGGAGTGTTTTGGCACTTCATTTTTATCCAACCATTGTGCCGAATGCTTGCGATCATCGAAAAGAATCCACGCACGTAACAATACGGTGTAAAAATGGTTTGCATTTATGTCGCGAAAGCAAAGAAAGGCAAGCTTTGAAGAATTTCTCTTCTGACGCTCGTTTAATTCATGCGGAACCCATCTATCCAGCTTAACCTCTGATTTGTTTCAAATGGTTTAATATTGTTGGAATAGTAACCGTCAAATCTTGCTGCTAATTCACACGTAATTTAAGATGTATACGCTTCCACTGCAGCTTTCAGCTCATCATTATCCACCTTCCTCTCAGTTCGCCCACGTAGTTCATTTTGAAGATCAAAATCGCCAGATCAGCTTCTCAAACCATCGACGTACTGTGCGTGCATTAGCCACATCCATGCCAAAACACTTTGTTAACATTTCGAGTTGTCTGCTCTGCAATATTTGCACGACGGAACTCATATTCGATAATAAAGCGAATTTTTGACTTACCCATGGTTTAAAAGATTTAATCTGCAAAAGGCAATTCGACAGATAATCACAAACCAAAACGTTCAGGTACTTACGTATTAACGGCATGCCAGCGATTAATCGCCAAATCTGTACGTATTAACCGCATGCCAGCGATTAATCGCCAAATCTGTACGTATTAACCGCATGCCAGCGATTAATCGCCAAATCTGTTGGAAGGGGTATAAGACGGAAGAACTGGAACAATCTGGTTATATTCACTGCCAAGTGAACCAAATACAATTTCATTGATTCCTCCTGATTGTTTTGCAAAACTTTTTTTAAAACCAGTTCAATGTTCGGTGCGTAGTTGCATTAGATACTCGTGTTCTATTTCTGTTTTTACGTCGAAATACATTTTTACGTAACGCTTGATCGTTATGAAATAATGCTGGAAGAATATTCCCATCCCAATGGATATTTTGGGGCATTTGTCGCGAAACATTTCTTGTTATGGTCCCCGACCGTAGTGCTACCACATTAATGAACGAAATAAAAAACACATTAAAGATGGATCGACCATTTTTTCCGACTGTTGGAAGGGGTATAAGACGGAAAAACTGGAATAATCTGGTTATATTCACTGCTAAGTGAACCACAAATACACTTTCATTGATTCTGAAACTGGCCCGCACACACAGAATATAGAACGCATCTGGGGAAGTGCAAAATGGCGAAATCAAAAACACCGAGGAACATCTCGCCACCACCTCGAGTCCCTACTCGCAGTTTATAATGATAATGATATGTTTGATGCCATTCTAAGGGCAAATGCTAAACATTTTCCGCCCGAAACAAAGCATGGCTGATATTCGCCAATAGCACGCGGTTAATACGCAAGTACCAACGTGCATCTGAAAGGCTGGTTACGTACCTTCACAATAAAAGAACCCAAAGAGCTGTCAAAGTGCAATAAGAGATATCGGGTACTTGAGGTAATCGGACATTCCATACTTAATGACCTAATATATCTGTGAGCAAACTTTTTTTCAGTCAACGGGCCCGTCGCGGCTCAGTGGGTATGTCCACTGCAATAGCAACCATCCAGTTTGTAGGTGGCGCAGTTTCACGATTCCTGCCTTCTTCCCTGGGTGTATTTCTTTCTCCCTTGTCAGTAAAAACTCTCATTGTGTGTGTCTATTACTTGATATTGTATGTCTTGAAAGAGTGGCTAAGTCGGGAGGGGGGTACTTCAATTAACGTCACACTGGAGTACACATGGGCTATTGGTGACGATCCGAGCCCCATCCAAAAGGGAAAGATCAAAGGATAACGCCTCATTTTGAATCACGGTCAGATGACGAGGTCAACACCTGAGCTGGCAACCCTCTCCAAAATTCCACGCCAACACGACGAGATTTAATGTGCACCAACCCCCAATTGCACGAAGGTCTTTGGCTGGACCGAGTTTCGAACTCGCAACCCTCCGGTTGCTAATATCCGTAACTCTTCCAACTGGACTACCTCAGCCCCGCAGAACTTCGAGATCTATTTGAAAGAGAAAGCAAAGTAAGATTATCTTTTCACAAACGTCTGGGGCCGCAGTTGGAAGAGTAACGGATTAGCAACCGGAGTGTTGCGAGTTCGAATCCAACCAAACACCCTCGTGTACAAAGCGGGCTGGTGCACGTTAAATCTGTCATGACCTCAACTATCCTCACGTTGGCGTGCCAGATCAGGTGTTGCCTCGTCATCTGACCGTGTTTTAAAATTACGTGGTGTGGTCCTCGGATCTTTTCCTTCGAGTTTGACCCCGAACCATCACCAATAGCCCGATGTGTTGCTCCTGTGACGTTAGTAAAAATGCCTACCTACCACTAACGTCTGGAGAATATAAGACGGGTCGTTCTGAACTCCATCCTGGATACCCATTTACAAATTCCAGCTGTTTGAACATTAATATCACATTAAACTAATAAGGTGCTAATTAGTTCATTTTATCCTAATTACTTATCTACGTATACTTTATCTTCCTTTCAAATCTGTTCAAAGCCTCATTGGCCCTCCGATTCCGCAAAAGAATAGTTTCGCCTCAGGTATCAAGAAACGAATCTCGAGACGGGGGGCCGTCGTGGCTCAGTGGGTGTCCACTGCGCTAGCAACCTTCGAGTTGTAGGCTCCTTATCCCATGGGGTTTACTAAAGACAGTAAGCCCCATGGGAAAAGAAAAGATCACTAGATTATTTCGAGTTGGTTGGTTTTTTGGAGCTGCGCCAAACACAAGACAGGTAATGCTAAGTAATTGTGAAAAGAAAGGTTGGTTGATTTAGGTTTTATGGCGCTAGGTCCAATAGCGGAGAAGAAAGGACGGAGGGAAAGATCGCTTGGGCATCGACTCCTGTTTAGCAGACAGTAATCCCCATGGGAACAGAATAGATCACTAAGGTACCTCGGGTTAATGAAGCCCGTACACACCTCAAGGAATAGTTTTGGAGTCACTCATTGTCTCACACCAAACCTTAGGTTGGCAGAATGATTTGGGTTCACAGGCCCTGAATGTGTAACGTGGGTTCCTTGCGCATGGCAAGATCATGCTATTTGCATTGGGCGAAATATTATCGAAGGATAACTTTCGTATCATCCTTGTATTTTTAGGATGCCCCCAACCCCTGACCAATGTGTGTGTGTGTGTGTATCGCCTTTCATGTACAAAAAATAAAGAATTATTGGTTCAAATTTTCCATAAATGTGGGATGTGATTTAAAGATCAGGTAGAACACCTGCCACTTCCTGTGATACAGGAAATGAAGGTAAGGTAATTTTAATTAAAATCACACTGGAGCAACACATGTTACTGTAGGCTACTGTATTTACAATACACAATTGGTCAGTGGCGGCCGGTTAAAAGGTGACCGGTTAAGAGGGTCCACTGTATACCATTAGACATATCAAAACACATAACGGAACCACGTGCATGACGTCATCGCAGAGGCGGCTCGCAAATGAGGTATCATTTGATTGGTATCGACGAACTCTAACGTTTAGTATCATGAAATTCGAGATTGAATGCAAGATTCAATAGGTAGTTAATTAACTTCGTACTTTAGCAAGAACGGGCTATTGGTGACGGTCCGGGATCAAACACGAAGGAAAAGATCCGAGGACATATCCACGGTCAAATGACGAGGTCACACCCATCTGCAAACTTCCACACCAGGCCAACGTGGACATTTGAGGCCACGACAGATTTAAGTTTACCAACCCCTTTGTACATGATGGTCTTTGGTTGGATTGGAACTCGCAACCCTACGGTTGTTAATCTGTTACACTTCCAACCGGACTACCGCGGCACCTACAGGAAATGAAGCGCCGCGAAGTCTAGCCATACCGGCTAAGTAAGATTTTCCGTGATTCCGGAGAGACAGTTGCAGAGAAGAGGATGACGAACAGCCATGCCTCATAAATACCCCATATAAAAAGAACTTGTAATGTTTGAAAAACGATGTTTTTCCTGTAAATATTTCCCCCATCAATTGTAAATAATCTTTAATTGCTAATTACATAGCTTCCATCGCTTTTGCTGAAGTACAGAGTTCTACGTATTCTACATAAATATACTCATGAAAAAAGAACGAACCAAACTGAAAGACTTCAATCGTTTTATTATTTACAGTAAAAAATACTTAGGCATAGTCCAGGCAGTGTTACATAATTGAAAAAATCAGCAAAATCAAGACAAATTCAATACATGTAATTATTTACATATATTACGACAGATCCTTTGATCATACACGACAAATACAATACAAATTGTATTTGGAACCAAACATAATAGGATATTCTTTGGTAGTTTTAAATTAAAGCTTTTTCTAAGGTAAATAAAACGAAAATGATCCTTTCCCCAAAGCATAGTTAATTACCACAAAGCTCAAAGCATTTTCCTGCAATAAAACTATTTCATCTGTTGTAAAATATTAGATATTCTTGCTTTTCATGTATATTTGAAAGAAAATAGCAGTATCCATATTAATTTAGTGTGCAATTAATTTGTACATTATGCACAAAACAGAATGCATTTTCCCTCAAGCACTTAATAACATTACTTTCAACAAGAATTGATATTTGGTTGCTTAAAACATCTTACACAATGTAGAGGAACTATGATTGTGCCCACATAAGGAATACAAAACATTCAAATAATCCATTTAAACATATTCATACATATAGTTCACAAATCAGTAAGTTTATTTTTGTATAATTAAACCATATAAACGTCTTTCTTGTGTGATTAGCTAAAATAATTAATTACTAGAGGACGAATTTGGGGAGTTTGAAGTATAATGAAGCATTAAGATTAGTTTTAAAATAAGATGTTTAAAAGATAAAAGTCCAAAAAATTGTCAGAAACAAAGTTTTAAGGCACTGTAATATCCATCAGCTAACGTCAACATCTAAAAGCTATTATTCCATGCAGTCAATTAATTTTCACTCTTTGGTTGATGCCAGTGCCATAGAGATGTATCGACCAACCGGCACCGGATTTTGAAAAACAAATTGGCTTTTGTTCCAAATTTTTAAACATGTGATTCGTCAAATGATTTAGTTTCAAAAGGTTATATTTTCCAAATCAGGCCAAAAGGGGGTTAAGTCAAAATGGCTACTTTTCAGAATCTCAAGTTGAATATTTCTTTCTCACAAATATTCAGCAAGAAAAGAAAGCATGCCATGATACAAATAATTGTAAAAAATTTAGATTCGAAGATTCATTTAGTTTCGATTTTAAGCACATTATAATATTTTTTAAATTAATGATGCACTTGACTCCTTTGGGCCCTTCAAGTCACGGAAGAAATTGTGACATTGGAAGATATTGTAAAAAGGGAATGTGGTGACAGTTCAGTTTCTGTTGTCCACAAGTGATGTTATCCAAAAGAACGTTTTCACTGCTTGAGTACTCAAAGTTAGATTTATTGGGATTTTATGAGGGTGTGTGGAAATAGAATTGAGACCCAGTATGAAGTCTGGTGACCATTTATTTTAAATACTTTTTCTCTCACTCAACTCACTTGTCAACTAAATATGACAATTTTTTGAAGTAACCAAACTGGAAGTAGGTAGGTGTGGAATGTGTTGGTTTACTACGACTTTCAATTACACACACCCCACAGCTAAGTACGAAAATAGATTTTAATTTCGAGGAGTTTGTATTCCCACGTATCCGGAGATAACGTCGAAGCTGAAGCAATGGTAAAATGAAATAAGCTGCTATACAGTCTCTGTTAACACCACACAGCATACCACCTTTATAAAGATGACGGACCGAGATGAATAATAAATAGATTAAATTATTTGCGAATCCTTGGGCCTCATTCTTTGGGTGTCCTCCGTTCTTTGAGGAAATCCACCAGCTGGCCTTGAGCAACTTCCCACTGAAAAGACACGAAACAACAGGTTCAATACAAAGAAGAGCTAAAGAATTATGCCATTCACGAGCTACAAACAATGCATTCTGTTAACCCTCCAAGTGATCTCATCCATCGAGATCTAATCAATTTTGTCAATGACAAGATCGTCATCAGGACATTGCTGATCGAGATTGATTGATGGTGAGATCAAGATCTTGTCAGTTTTCATCTAATGATGAGATATCTCGTCCGTTTTGCTAATGACAAGATACTTCGTCAAGACAACCATCAAGAGGGTTAAATCAACAATCAGGTAATTCCCCAAAAGTTCATGCTGTTTTCTTAACAAAAATGAATCATCTGGAGCTGAAAATCGTAAGACCGAACTGAAAATTCTGGACACTAGAGGGCTCTCATACCAACTCATTCTCTTTCGGGTAGTTGAATTAGCAGAACACTGTAGCAACACAATAAGCTATTGGCGACGGTCCTGGACCAAGCCCCAAAGGGAAAGATCTGAGGATATAACACCTCATCATTTTGAACCACGGTCAGATGACGAGGTCACACTTGAGGTGGCAGCCCATTCACTCTTCAAACTTTCACATGAAGCCAATGCGAAGACATTCGTGGCCAAGACAGCCTCCACGTACACAACGATCGGCTGGATCGAATTTCGGACTCGCATCCCTTCTGTTACTCATCCGCTATTCTTCCAACCAGACTACCGCAGCTCCTCACTCCCTTTTGGAAACCCTCCACATATTGCTAAGCAATGTACATTGGTTTGCTGCACTCATTTTACTTGCTCACAATACAGTGTCAAAACATTTGAAAAATATTTTGTGAAATAAAATGCATCAATTCAAGAAATCTTAATACATAAAAGATGAACATACTTGGATCACATTTTATCCTCATTCTATCATTGGTATTACATTTACAGACTTTCACACATTTAAATCGTGACATAGTAGAGAAAATTAAATTCCTTGAGTTCAAATTCATGAGCTCAGTTCACGTCTAGTATACTTGTGAGGAGTCCCATCTTACAAGTATCAGAAATATTTCAACGAACGATATTTATTCAAAAGTAAAAATTCTGATTTATATTTTATCAGATGATAATTATTCATTTAAAAATACAAATTTGATGTTTTACAAATGATTTTTATTGTCTTAATTTCCTTAGTTTCAGAATTAAATTTACATATTTATCTCTATTGATATTCTTTCCTTCATGGCAACAAAAATCAGCTTTTAGAGTCTATTATATTTTTATCTCAATGGGTTTTATACTATACATATACTTCACTAATACATGTGGCACAGAAATCCTCATTATTTATATATTAGCAAATGGAAACGAATAAAGCCAACTGCCAAAGAATTTCAATTGGCCATTTTGTGGAGCCACGACTAATGAGGTGAAGACAGAAAATGTAAATAGAAATAGGTTTAGGGGTCAATAAGCAGTGAATCTTTTGAAAAAGTAAATATGCTGCAATTGAAACAGACGTTTAGGAGCTTAAAACCCTGACTCACTTCATTAGAACTTGAAACTATTACTATATACTGAAGTAATGAATTAAGATAAGTACTTAGTTGAACTAACATCACACTTATGCAACACAACGGACTATTAGCAATGATCCCGAATTGTAGGATCCAAGGACACCATCTCGTCATTTTGAACGAATCAGTCTGATGACTATGTCAACACCTGAGCTGGCACCCCACTCTCCAGTCTTCCACACCACGTCAATGTGAGGACATTTGATGCCTCAACAGATTTAACATTCACCAGTTCAATCACACACGACGGTCTTTGGTTGGATCGAGTTTCGAACTCGCAACCTTCTGGTTGCTAATCTGCTACTCTTCCAACTGGGCTACCACGGCCCTAATAATGAATTAAGAGTTGCCAATCATAATTATACATAATACATTAATATAATGTATTTGAATAATGATTAGGGTTGATACATATTTGGTTAGAGAATTCAAGGATTTTAAAATCTTTTTAAAGGAATATTTTTCATGATCCAAATCAATTGATTTTTCAATTGTAAAAGAGTTTTTAACAAGTGACCAGAGATTTGCCCATATTAATTGAAATTTGAGATAAGTTATAAACAAATAATTAAATTACCCTCACAAGAATTTGAAACCCAATTAACAGACTTTTAAAAATTGTTAATCTAACTGCCAAGAATTCAAAACTCATAAGGCTTAGAGTGTAGCTCAATGTCTGAATCATTCCACGTGATTAAGTGTTTGAAAGATTGAACTATGTACTGAGGTTTGGTTTTCCACGTTAGTTCCTTTCTGTTCATAATCACCTGGTGAACTGATCTGAAATAGAATGATCCCTTTACATTTTATTCAAATTTGAGACATCAAAAATGCAACAATACCTCTTCTCGAGTTTCAACATTCCTTAATTTGACAACTGCTCTCTGAACCTCTGATTCGCCAATGATGATAGCTAACGGAATGCCTCGGCTTTCACAGTACTGGAGTTGGTCCAAAAGCTTAGGATTCAATTTGTACGACTGCTCGGCCTGTCAACATACAATCCAGTAAAAATAACATTTTCAAAAATGGAGTGATACATGTAAAGTTTTATCAAAGAATTACTCTTATAGTTAAGTACAGAACAGGTAATAAAAATCTTGTGATCTGATTACATGCATGCACATTATTAGTGCTGAAATATAATTATCTTAAAATCAGGGATTCAAAATGCTATATTTTTTATCTCCTGCCAATTGAATATTAGTCATTATGGCACTACAAAGGCTGTGAGATATGTGAGCCACTTCGCATTATCCTGGTGCATCATGGGATGCGAGTTCCTCATACATACCATCCATTCTATGTAAATCCATTCATAGAAATGCAACATATTCATTTCAGACATCTACACTTTACCCAATTTAAACCACGAGCCTTTTGATTCAGAAGCCAGTGCTCCAACTACTAGACCAATCAGTTATTAAAAAAACCACCCCACTTCATTGGCATAAGTTTGATAGCAATATTTTTGGTTAGGGTCTTCAGTTACGTTAATGCAATTTAAATGCTCCCTTTTAAAATCTAGTGATGGCTGATGAAAAGTGGATTCTTTATAGCAATGTGGATAGCAAGAAAAACGAGCCATCACCCCAAAGGCTGGTCTTCATCCAAAGGTTATGTTGTGCATGAGGTGTTTGGCAATATTTGTCCAAGCTGTGCCATGCACAAGACAGACAGATCAAGTAATGGACATACACACACTGGTGAATACTCCCACAGAACATTCTATGTAACTGCTCTGAAGAAACCTCAACAAAACTGCTCAGCAAAAACTTAAAAGCAGCAGCGCGCGAATATGAAAACTTTCTATCCACTTTTCTGTCTCGCAGGATTCGAATGCGCCGCTGTATAGTGTTTGTAATTCCGTAACATAAATTACGTACTTAGTTCTTATCTTTTCGTCAAATGTAAATTTTTATGTATTAAATTTTGTTTGCTTCATAAGCCGGTTGCCTAATTTTCTATTCTATTTCTATATTTAATATTCTAATTGAACCAGTTTATCAGTGTACTGAGGCTTTGGACATTCTTTTGTTTGGCTCTCCATGTACACACCACACACAATGAAAGTTTTACCGACACAGAAGTGCGAAATACACTCAGGGAGGAGTAGAACCTGACAGGAAACAAACCTGCGCAACCTATAACTCACAGGTTGCTAGCCCAGTGGGCATACCCATTGAGCCACGAAGGCTCCTTTCTTCTATCATGACTAGACTGAAGTTTCTTTGCATTGATCATTTCTATCTCAAACCTATTTTAGCAGCAGAAGAAAATCTGCATCCCATCCTTAAAAACCCAACATCCAATGCCCATTTAAGAACTGCCAATAAGGACTCCATGCCCTAAGCAGCTTTGGAGAAAAGGCCAACATTAAGCCTCTTCTCAGTCCAGACACAAAATATAAAATGAATCATTTGGTTTTCTGACCTTTATGCCTGCATCCCACAGTTCGCGGCACAGTTTCATTCTGTGGTGAGCCATCTTCTTCTGGGCAGTCGCCACATACACTTCAGTTTCTGTGCTACGGATCTTCTTGCCATTTGCCTAGATGGAAAAGAAAAGTGATTACAAACATTCAGCAGCAGCTTGGAACCCATCGAATGACACAATGAAGTAATAAAAACTGAACTAATAAAGCCTATAATTCATTAAGCAAATACAGGTTTGAACTGGAGTTCATCTGCTTTTAAGACTTGGTGAGTTTAACTGGTCGGGGATTTGCTAAAACACTACACCAATCTCATGAAAGGTTGTTTTTTAGAGGTTTTATGGCACAAGGGCCATATTTGACCAGGCTGCGCCAGACACAAGACATACAATATCAAGTAATAGACACATACAATGAAAGTTGTACCGACACAGAAGAAAGATACACCGAGGGAGAAGTAGAATCTGACAGAAATTAAACCTGTGCTGCTTACAACTCTTACCCTCTGAGCCACGATGGACTCAATACATATTTGGATTCATGGGCAAAGTTAACTTATGCTACACTTTATTCTCTTTAATTTTCTCTTTATTTTCCTTAGATTCCCAGTAGGTAGCTGAATTAGTGTCGCACAGGAGCAACACAACGGGCCATTGGCGAAGGACTTGTAATTTTGAAACATTCAGATGACGAGGTCAATACTCGAGCTGGCACAAAAAGGAAATGAACCTTATAATGAGGGCACAAGCCACACGTGTGATTTCCCGAGATTGTGTTTGCATGTGTTTCTAAACATCAATACAAGTGCAAGCTTTCACATCACTGGAAGCCGCCTCTATATTAAAAGTGTATACCCGTATAGAAGATCATCCGATCGAAACTTCCCATTGAGGAAGATGTAAAGATTCTGGAATTCCACTGTTTTGTAACAAAGCACCAGAAGGGACAGAGGTGAGCCATTGGAGAGATGTAGCTGTAAGTAAATGGTGTGAGACAGGTGGTATTAGGTGTTAAGGTAGAAGAGCATGTTTTATCAAGAGGGGTTAACCCCAGGTTCTAACCATTGTAAATTTCCACAAACTTTTTGTGAGCATAACACTCCCAACAGAAGCTCTAGCATGGTGTACACTCAATTGGTTTGTTTCTCAACCGCTAGGCCCCAAAAGAATTCATGAATTCTTTCAACCCATAGATATGGTTATTTAGTCATTAAGTGGGGTAAAAGCAATACTACACTATCCTAAAATCTCATGATGCTCAGAGGGTTAATGAGTTATAATGCAGACCTAAATCTTCTTCTCCTACGTCAAAAAAGTCCAGGGACCATAATTTCCTATGGGCAGCCCAGTACAAATCAGCCCAACTAAAAAGGTCGTCAACTAAGATGCGATCGTCAGGTAAAGAAGTGCTAGATAAAAGATGACTAAAATCCATAAAGCTCTCCGTTGAACAAAAGGGGCAGTCGGGAGAAGCATGCACACCAATGCAGTGCAAGTGTCCTCTTTAAAAAGTCATGTCCAGTTAAAATTGGAAAACTTGCTGTAGCAATATGTCGTGGCAAATTAGGTGGAACAGGATCAGACAAAAGCTTGCTCCGTGTTTTGTCAGTGGCCTTAAGCTTTTGATGGTCACAGACGGACTTATTTATCTTTCGCTCTACCAACCTGCAAGCACGGAGGTAAGGGAGAGGGTTGGAGTAGAAGACAACCATTATTAGCTAGCTTGCCAGCATACTCATTGCTTGGTATACACTAAATTATTCTAAAACAAAAGTCATAAAATCAAAAATCATACCTGAAGCTTGGCTTCCATCAAAGCGAAAATGCGTTCGATGCCAATGCTCATTCCTACGCATGGAACCGTCTTGTTCTTTGGGTCGAACATTCCCACCAGATTGTCATACCTTCCTCCCCCAGCAATGCTGCCCATGCTCGTGGGCTCGTCATTCTCGTCCACCACATTCACGGGCTGACCTGATCAACCAAAAGGCTTATTATGAAAAGGATAATTATAGAAGCAAAATGATTAATTGACGATTGTATTGTTATTTTTTCATTTCTGGAATTCTCTCTTCAAAAGGATTTATTTATACTGCTACTCAAAGCAAAGTAATTGAATTTTTGTAGTGTTTAAGTTCACCAAAATCCTAATCCTTGACAGCACATAGAAAATACAAATAACCCTGAACTGTACATACACAGTATGTTTTGAAATTTGTACTTGTGCATACTGCTCAGTTCCTTAAAAATTTATTTAATTATGGTTTATCTGCAGAAAATATCCAAATACAGACAAAAAAAATATTATCTGAAAAATTTAAGAACACACAAATACTGTTGAAAAATACATAAAACAAAACATTTTATTGAAGTAGATTACCTATTATATTAAAATCATCAAAAATACATCAATTTTCGACAAAAAAATTACGTAGTTAAAAAATCCTATTTGTAGCAAAATTGTTAGATACATTCTTTTTTAAAGGCTTAACATAAAATAATTGGCAGCTTCTGATGATCAATCAAAATCAATTCAAGAAAATAAAAAGGCTGAATCCATTTTTTATGTAAGAGTTTGTAAAACTTTCGTTACAGCAATGTTTTTAGAGTTTCAAAGTAATGAAATCAAAATGATTTTAAAATTGTTTCTGCCATCTACAAAAATCAACCCAAATTGCAGCTATTGGAATGAGAAAGCAGAATGAGAATTTAATTAACTCAGTACCTTTCAAGACAGCTTCAAAAATAATTCCGGTGTAGTAATCCAGGCCTCTTGCCAGACTCAGATCAAACGAAACCTACAAAAAAGAATTCAATACATTATTTGAATCAATGCAAATTGCAAACTGTCATTTCAAGCTGGAAACAATCAAAAAGATTTCAAGAGAAAGATGAATATTTTTCAAATTCACAAGTAAAATTGATAAATGAAAGTGAAATTTAGCAACTGGAAATGTAGGTAGTTGAATTAAGGTTGCACTGGAGCTACACAACGGGCTGTTGGCGACGCTCAGGGATATATCCTGAAAGGAAAGTTTCAAGGACAAAACCTCGTCATTTTGAATCCTCGTCAGATGATGAGATCAACACCACAGCTGGCACCCCTCTTCTAACTTCCACACCACACTGATGTGAGGACAGTTCAAACCACGACCGATTTAACGTACACCCATCTCCCTGACATGACGGTCTTTGGTTGGATCGAGTTTCAAACTCGCACCCCTCCAATTGCTAACCCGCTACTCTTCTAACCAGGGTACCATAGTCCACGCTATTGGAAATGTAGACTAGGAGAACAGAATCGACACAGGGAAAGGAAGAAAAAAAATCTATTGTTCAATTCCCAAGATAATACACATTAACCGCTTGTAATATTACAACATAGTGTTCAGCTGTATAAATCTTTTTTACTTGTCTATCTTTCAACTTTCTTACAACTGATGCACCTAATTACTAGGAATGGGAAGTTTAAGACACCTCCACAGATCTAGATTGACTTCAAGTGAGTGTAGATGTATCAGAGCATCTGTAGAATGGTCCAGAAGGGGAGTATTGTAGTGAACTTAGCCGCCAGTAGAAAAATTGACTTATAATACAATCTATACTATATAAAGCAGAGTTGGTGTCTGTTGGCTATACAAATCTACATCGTTGAACCAAATCCACACCAAATTTAGTATATTTATACTTTGGAGCCCTGTGGGTAACGTAGGCTACATATTAACACTGTTTTATATGTCTTGGGTGTCAGAGGGGGCTAAAAAACACTTTTCGAAATCCCCATAGGAATAACATTGAGTATTTATACGATCAATAGACCAATTCACATTAAATTTGGTACATTCATTCCTTAGAATCCTGTGGGTAACGTCGGCTACATATTAACCCCTGATCTATTTTTCCTGGGTTTGCTTCGAAATTCCTATAGGAACAACATTGAGTATTTTTAGGATCACTGTCAGACCAATATACCCAATTTGGTACATTCATCCTGTTAAATCCTGAGGTAACATAGGCTATATATTAACCCCTGTTCTATTTGTCCTGGGTTTGTAGAAGGGCTAAAAAAAAAATTGAATTCTGTATAGGAATAACCGAGTAATATTACGATGTGAATTATAAACAATTCAACCCGAGCAAAGCCGGGTAATTCAGCTAGTAGTATATAAAGCAGTGTAACCCTACTCCACCATGAAGTACTTTCCAGGTAGACAAAACTGCACCGTCTTTCATGCTTCTTGCTAAAATAAAGAGGGGTTACAAGAGCTAAAAATATCTTAGTGATTTACACTCTAAGCATTTGATTCCAATGCAGGTAGCTTCTGAAGTGTTTGAAATGGGGAAAAAGTCAACAATTCATGCACTGTTTCAAATTGGATGGTAATTCAGAACCTAAGTGTGTGGTTCTCGACCAGCGGAGCAGATGAGGTGAAAGCAAACCTCCAAATCTAGAGCACCAAACAGTTAGATGTCAGCAAAATTAAATATGCTTCTTTAGAATATGGTTTTTGAAATGAACTTGTGGTGTAACAAACTCTTTTGTAAATAGCAAATGTAATGTCCTCGTCTGGTGTTTAAATAAACGTGCTGTCCTCAAAGCTCAGTGTTTTTAATCAGATGCCAAAGAAATAATCCTACATTATGAATATGAAATCCTATCAACATATTGGAAAACACGGCGTCTCACACCAAGCATCCAGTTACTCAAAGGGTTAAGTAATGTTACTGAATGAGCAGTCAACAATTTACCTGTATAATTTAAAATCCAAATTTATAAGATTACCTTATCTAGCACATCATAGAGTTCACAGTAGGTGAAAAACAGTTTCATGGATTCTAGACCTTGGGCAGCAAATTTGTTTTGTGCGAGTGCTTCGGTTTTTAGCAGTTCCTCTACCAATTCTGCTCCACCTGAAAAATGAATGCAATTTCATGCCTCTGTAATGTTATACTGAAAAAAAGGCAAACAATATCTGGAATTTAACTTGCAAGTCTCTATTATGCTTAAAAATGATAAAATGCTCACCAATTAGTAAAAATTATGTCTTGTTTACATAATTAACTCCCAATAAGAATAAGTAATGACAGATGAAATTGCTTATAACAAACTAAAAGCAGGAAGTTTGAATTCAGAACATTAAAAAAGGTTAGAATATAGATTCAAAATATATTTTAGAATATCTGAGTAAATGCTGTATGTTTTCATTTCAAATTCTATCATTGAGCACAATGGATTGCCCCAAGTTGCTTTTTGTTTATTAAATATTTTTTATACAACAGTATTTATACTGATTTTGCTAAAGCCTTTGACAGTGAATTTTAATATGTTGATATTTGAAACTAGTTAATGTTGGTTTCGGTCAGAGATTGATCAAATGGTTATGCATTAATTTAACAGGAAGACTTTTATTCGTATGGTATAGATCTACTTTCTCCAAGGGCTTTTACAGTACTTTTCGAGTACCCTAAAGATCTGGGATGGGGGGGGGACACTTTTTTAAATTTTATTTATAAATTATTTGGTTAATGCCTTTGATAATTATTTACTTTTGCTGATATGAAAATTTACAAGTGCATATTGGTGAATTCATAATGGGTGTATAAAAAATAAGCTTTTCTTGAATATAAGTGCTTGAAAATTACTTGTACTAGAAAATTGAGTCTTGTCATGTGCTTATAATATTATCTATTATTAATGGAGATTTCTCAGAAGGACATTTCTGATCTAGAAATTTGGTATGAATCCAAATTTACTTTTAATGAGCATATACTCAAAGTAACCACAGGTATATAAAAGGCTTGGATTTTTGGAATGAATGTCAAAAATCTGAAGATACCACAGTACTTAAGTCTTTAATTTTTTGGTAAGACCTAATTATGGACTATGACTGAGTAGTCTCGAATCCATCCTAAATATCTCATTTCAAATATCAAAAGAATTCAAAATTGATTTCTAAGGCTTCTTTTCTTTCTTCTCTCATTTCTTGTAAAGATCTGGGATTTTGTGAAAATCAATTGTTTTATGAGTTTATTTTTTGAGATCTGTTCTCTCTTGAATGCAGAACAATTTTGGTCTTTAATTCTTTTAACATGTTACATATAATAAATTGTACCAGCCTACTCAATGAGATAAATATATTCATATACCCTCTTATAAGCATGATAAAAAAAATTCAGGAAACATTTTACAGCAAAAATTATTTGAAAAATCTGATAATAGCTCAATTTGTTGGAATGATCGAATAATCAATAGTTTACCCAATCCTTGATATTTTCTTTGACGATTTAAAAAATTTTATATTTACATTTTTAAAAATACATTTAGAACTTCAATGTTTAAAAACTGACATTTTTCTCGTGTGTTGTGTCGATTGTGTTTCAATCGAGATTCTTACTTTTGTCTATTGTTTCCATGTTATTTTTGTTTTGTGCTTTTATGATGTAGGAATGTTATGTTTTATTTTCTGTCATGCAACTAGAGTAATCTTATTACATTCAGAGATGGTACAAACATCCAAATTTAAAGTTTTCATAACACTCTTATTTGTGGGCCTTGTACTCTGAATATAGACATCACTAATTTCAAAGAGGAAACAAATAAAAAGTAAGGCTTACCATGCTTTTTAACAAACTCTCCAATTTTGTCAGCAACACTTTCATCTAAATTTTTCTCGTTCACCATTTCTATCTTCACTTCATCCCAGGGTGTCTGATAACAAAAGTGAAGAAAAAGTTGTCATTTAGATTAACAAGAATTACTTTAAAAAATAAGACATTAGTTAGAACGAAGTAGTTTTTAATCACTCTCCCCTTTCTTGAAAGCTGTCGATTTCAGGCACTTTGCATCAAACCGCATACTATTTTTTACTACTTTAATGATCTTATTCCTTTGTCATTTTTAAGAATAAAAAGAAATCAGTTAAAAATGCAATTGTACAAAGTACAATAATACAAGATGTACAAAGGACTAAATTATTTTATCAAAACTTTGATATTTACTATACCTTTCATAAAAAGTTAGAAAATACATCAATAAAAACGTCTTTCACACTTGAGGCACACAATATTAAATGTAGAGAAATCTTTCAGCCTTTTCATTGGACTAGAAGCAACAAGCAGTAAAATATTTCCAAGACTAATTTTTAGAATCCTATCAAACTCTGTTAGAACTGTGTTATGGAATATAAAGCATGTCTTTAATAGCCTACACAAAAGTATAACTGTAACAGATTTGAATGAGCAGTATCCCAGATGTTTACTGTGAAGATAGAGGAACGCAATCTTGCCATAAAAAGATTTATTATATACAGGGTACTATTTATGGACAGACTAACAATATCGTTCCATCCATTTTGAAACTCTGTTCTACACTTCTCTGAGTACAAGAACAGTACCATTCCAAACGAGGAAAAAATGCCTTCTCCTGATGCACCGTCTGCAAAGTCAACCACTGGTGCCAAGCCGTTTCCGATACCAATAGATCTCCAGTTATTATAAACAAAACAATTTGGTTCCAATGGAAATGGATAGTATTTTTATCATACTTTGGAAGTAATATATATATATATATATATAAACATAAAATAAACATATCTTCATAAAGATCTCATAACTAATAACTATTGTTTGTTTTCCTAGTTTCCTTCCATGTTTTATTCAGTCGACAAGTGTTAGATTTCCCCAAGACTTCCCAGGAAGACATTTGGGGCCAATTATTGTCACCTCCTTTGTTAGGCCCAGAGAACTTCCATTCATACTGGATTAAGTTTTCTGAGAAACTAGGTAGGTATTTTAATTAAGATCGCACTGCAGCAACACAATGAGCTATTGGTGAGTCCAGGATCCATCCCGAAGGGAGAGATCCAAGGACAAAGCCTCGTCATTTTGAACCACGGTCAGGTGACGAACATTTCAGGCCACGACAGATTTAATATGCACCAGCCCCCCTTTGTACATGACGGTCTTCGGTTGGATTCGAACTGTCAACCCTCCAGTTGCTAATCTGTTACTCTTCCAACTGAGCTACCCCACCCCACCCTGAGAAATTAGTAGGATTCAAATGTCTTCCTGGAGGTCCTGGGGAAAAGGGCGTGTATTCCCAGGTCGACTTGAAGAATTTGAACATCCTTTGCAGAAGCAATAACTGAACTTGCAACCAAACATTTGTGTTCTGGTCTACAATCAAGTGCTTGGATTGACCTTTTACAATGGATAAGTAGTTGAATTTACATCACACTGGAACAACACAATTGGCTACTGCGACAATCAAGATCAATTCTGAAGAAAGCGATTTGTAATTTAGAGTGGGTTGTGGGTTTTATGGTGCGAGGGCCATATTTGACCAAGCTGCATCAAACACAAGACAGGAAAAAAAGCAAAAAGCAGAAGGGTAGGCGAGGGTAAAACAGGAGGGAGGACAGATCACTCGGGAACCTCGGAGTTGTGATGCCCGAACACACCTACGGATGTGACCCTGAGTTGTTATGAAAGGAAAGAGGGATTGTGGAACAGAGTAATGAAATGAAAGCAGGAAAAGAAAGATGAATGGTGAAAGGGCCAGATTTGGCCAAGCAATGCCAAACACAAGACAATGTCAAGTGAAAAGTTGTGAAAGGAGGAAAAAAGAGGAATTTGGGAACAGAGAAGTGGGATGAAAGCAGAAAAAGAGGGATTGGGTATATCCATGAACTCCTGTGTTTAGTAAAGACAGTAAACTCTATGGGAAAAGACCACGCAAGTACCATGGGCCTGTGAAGCTCGCACACACCTAAAGGAGATGTGCCCCTAAGGGCCTTCCAATCTTGGGAAAGGTAGGTAACTAACGTCCCACTGGAGCAGCACAATGGACTATTGGTGATCCGAGGACACCTTGTCATTTTGAACCGTGGTCAGATGACAACACCTGAGGTGGCACCCACTCTCCAAACTTCCACATCAAGCCAATATGAGGACATTTGAGGCCACAACAGAATTCATGTGCACCAGTCCCAGTGCACACGATGGTCTTTGGCTGGACAGAGTTTTGAACTCGCAACCCTCCGGTTGCTAATCTGTAATTCTTCCAACTGGGCTACTGCAGCCCTTCTGATCTCGAGAAAATGTACCACAAGAGTGAATACCGTTCCTTTTGATTTCAAATATGAGGCACTCATTTCATACAGGTATAGAAGCAGCTGATTGTAAGTATCTTACATTTCTCTAGCATGAGGGCTAAAAAAATCACGATAGAAAAGGTATGTATTTTAATTAACATCGCACTGGAGCAACACAATGGGCTATTGGCGACGGTCTGGGATCATCCCCTGAAGGAAGAGATCCGAGGACAACGTGTAATTTTGAACCATGGTCAGATGACAAGGTTACACCTGAGCCGCGAAAGCAAAGGTGGAGAAATATTTCATGATGAGTGTGGAAAATACAGACTGGATGCTGAAAAAGCATGGAAAATAACATGTTTTGAGATATTGAGGAACTTGAGATAAAGTTTGAGATCTCTGGGATCATCCGTAATTTGCAAATGCCTGGAACTTGAAACCATCATTTAGTACAATCGAAAGCTCAAGAAGCTATTGCATGTGAAGTTTTTCTCACCTTGTCTAACTTATCAACCGAGGAGCATATTGTTCTGAACTTCTCTGCTGGAACCCCACACACATCAAACATGCCGTCCAGGACTAGTCTGTGGTTAACCTAAAAGTAAACTTATTTTAGAAAGAGTAAAAAGTATTGATCATATCAAACAGTTTGTCTAATAATAAATTAAAAAGCTTTAAGATAAAAGTGAATTGGGAATAAATTTAGTTTTCAAATCATTCCAGTTAAATACAAAAGATTTTGTGGCAAAAGTATTTCGATTGTTAAAATGTTAATAAAAATGTTAATTTAAATGAGATTGTTTGCCTTAACAATACTACGAAATAAGTTACCTTTATAACATAATCTCCAATGTCGAGGTCGGACAAAATTTCTTTCATAATCCGAACGCACTCAATATCAGGAACCATGTCATTGTATTGACCAGCTATGTCAAAATCCTAAGAAAATAACATAAACAATGCATGATTGTTAAAAGCTATAGAATTAAGTAAAACGTATAGTGAATTCAGTTTCTATTCAACAAAGACAAAACAAGCCATTTAATAAATTGCTTGAAATGCAGCATTTTTAGACGAGCTTAAATAGAATTCACACTTTTGGAGAAAGTAAGTCCCGGTTTCCAATTTTTTTCAGAAAGTAGTGTCTGATGTTAATAGAATGATTTGATTAATGGAATAAAATTTCCGGGCATGGATTCAAATCATGCAATACCATTTTAAAATCCGACATCATTGTTTATAAAAATAAAAACTTTTCAGTGGCAATGTCTAGTACCATAACAAGTGAGTAAATAGGATCAAGGTCAAAACATCAGGATGATAACTGAGCTAAGCCATTCTTTCCACTTCTCTGCAGGCAATTACTAATGGCCATATTCACAGGTCCGAGTTAACCTTTACACTATGGTACCCAAATTTCGTTAACCGCATCTCAGAACGCCAGATTTCTCTCAACTTCTCCCTATAGAACTTGTGAGAGAGTCGTGAGTGAATTTTATGATTGACCACCTAGCCTGCTTTCCTTTCATAGTGTTTGGCATTGTTAAATACGATTCCTTCAGAGGAAAGGAATGACACAGGCCATATGGATCGCAAAAGGGAACAGGCTAGTTTATTGAAAACACAACACATATATATACAGATAGGATAGGATTGCAGCACAACCAATAAGATTCATTAAAATAGATGGATGTCCAAGAAAGCTGTAGAACATTCACACATGCTGCCTGTAAAGAGTGACTCAGTTCTAGCAGCACAAAGAAAGATACAGACTTCTATGGGCGATTACATTATACAATAGGCATGCTAGAGATATCACAGGCGCAACATTCTGAGTTTCCCAGCTTTCACAGAATGATCGACAGGGTAGGGCTTTGAACAAAAGGACTGTCCCTCTTTAGGGCCAGTCGCTGACAGCTTGCAAATAGTGATCGATGTCAGCGGTCACTCAAAAGGGGGATAAAATCTTTCGGTGCAGCATCTGTATCGAGCCACTCGAGGAAGGAAAAATCTCACGGTATGATTGTTGTACTGCCCGTAGTCTAAAGGTTAAGCCGTGGAACAACAATGATCGCCTGATTATAGAAGAAACTATTCACAATGCCTAATCCTAGGTTTAAATTGCTGTCTAAGTGCTAAATTTTGATCCCCTGAAATTGGAGCTTTAACACTCAGTTGAGGGCTAACGCATGCGCAGTGCTAGCTTTTTGAAAAAAGCGAAGCTGTCCGTCAACAAAACAAAATGAACGACACACTTCATTCTATGCTAACTATAGAATTCTGATTAAGGATTCTCAAATAGTAGGTATAGCAGCTGATATTGGTACCGAATTCATAAAATTTATTCGTATGCTAAAATTTATTCGTATGCTCAGCTTCCGGGATCGCTTGGAATAGTTCGGAATGTAGTTGATTTGTAAACACGCAGCTGCATTGACCAAGGCAGATGCAAATTCGTAGCAGAATAAAAATGCTTTTATTGATTTATCATGTATAAAATAAAAGTATAATGCAAGTTACTTCACTCTGCATCAACACACCAATACTGACGAGTATAAAAGTAATAAGAATTCAAATCCACCGATGAAGATTTGGTCAGTATGGAATGATTTTAGATCACCTGATCGAGAGAGGAAACTAGCCAATCACAGCGAGCTTATCCCTTTAATCGGTGGATTACCTAATCCGTGTTTTACGAATACGGTCTTGGATAATCCCTGGTTTAACTCTGACCCACTGAATAACTCTAGACTTGTGAATATGGCTGTAAGTATCATTAATGTGCCAGTACTGACAAGCATTTAAATATTAACCTAGGATGTTCAATACTTGTCAAACTAAGATAGGGTAAATGCTTTCTATGCATACATTAACTATATCAATAAAAAAGTATTGTTTATAACTGAATAAAACTTCATTTCATGTGTAAAAAATAACTAGCACTAATACATTTTCATAGCAAAAGAATGTTGAGGTATTTTTCCTTTTAAAATCGGAAACATTTACAAGGTTTGAAGTCCTTTTACTTGAAAGAAATAGGAAGAGAAATGGTTATACTTGAGGTGCTAGTAAGGGTTTAAAAACTGGTAATGAATTACCGGATTTGGAGATTAGCGAGCATTACCGAAACATGATGTCTAAGTTGATATTTTGTTACATGGCCGCCACAGCCAAGACACTTATGAAATAGTAGCATACATTTTTTAAAATAGTAGCAAAGTCATCTCTCTCGTACGAAATGAGTTGGCTAAAACACAAAATGAGCTAAATACAACATATGTTGAAGATGTTGCCAAGAAAATTCAAGAAGTTTTAAAATTAGAAAACTAAATATTTTCTAAATAAGGTTTTCATGACAATCTAGCAACTGCAGATTCTGATGTTTTTCTATCATGGTTGCCACAGCTTCATGCCAAAACTTCAAAACTGGCATCCCTTCGAAAATTCTCTCCCTAAAGAAAAATAATTCCCCATCCACTATTAGTTTAAAACAAAGGGACTAAATTTCTGTTGACTTTTGGAATTTTTAAATTGGAAAGAATTGGAATTGGTTTGAATTTTCAAAAAAAGTTGCCAGAATTTTTAATTTAGTAGCTTTTGCTAAAAAGATATCCCTAGTTGCCAAGGTTGAAAATATTGGCAAAAGTTACCTTTTAATATACCTGTGAGTCTTGTTTTTAATTTTTAAGATCATACTTCATGGATCAATTTATACAAATATAGTAGCTGCAAATGCTGTTGTATATCAGTAGTGATATGTGTTTATTAATACGATTAAGAACTGCTGGTTTTATTCACCACTTTGATTTCTTCCAATGGAAGTAAAACAAAACTAACATTGTGTTGCAGTGGTTTTAATGTGACCAAATGAGAAAATTAAATACCAGATATAAAACTAAACTTACACATTGGTAGAATTCTCTGTAACGACCTTTCGACATGGAAGGATTGTCTCTCCTGTACACTTTACCAATTTGATACCTTTTGAAGTTGGTAATTTTGTTCATAGCAAGGTAACGAGCAAATGGGACAGTCAAATCGTATCTTAAGGACAGTATCTCACCACCTTGATCGGCCATATCAAAAATCAGTTTACTGTCCTCTCCATATTTCCCAGTCAATGTCTCCTGCAAATGGAATAGTGCTTGATTAAGTGATATGGTTAGTTTCATTAAAATATAATAAAGAATTGTGTTTAACATTAGTTTCATCCTTTACAAGCTTTCTCTTAAATTTACAAGATAATCTAATATTTTGAGTTAAATGTAAATAAAGTCCTTTTAAGACTTTTTCAAAGGTCAAACTTCCATTTATCTTTAGAAAAACCATATCAGAAGCAGATAAGTTAACATACAAAATTACCAAAATGTGTTCTGCAAGTCCCTAATTAATTATAGTATTTGCACAGCAATTAATTTAGCAAATGTTTGTGAACAAATTCAGCCTTTGTTTCCCATATCAGATCCTAATGCCCAGTGCCATTTCATGCACTTCTTATTCTTTCTCACTTTCGTTTGAAAGTAGATTGCGAACTACTATGAACATCCAAGTAGGGTATACTTCAACTACCAGGGGCTACTATGAACTAGGCAAGTAGTTTCAAAATAAGGTTAAACGGGAAAGAAGAGTAAAGCTGTAGAATCACCATCTGTTGGAAGTTATGTGTGCATTGCATTGGCAATTCAATTGGTCATCATGGACCATCCATCAAGATGCAAGCCAAATGTGGCATCTGGAATTTGTTGGAAGCGGAATCTGGTTTGTTAGAAAGTGAGTGTTCATATTCACATCCACCAGTCACCAATGTAGCAGAGCAATTTCTGTCCACCAAAAAGTACTTCAAGGTAGGATTTAGTTACACCACTATATATTGAAAGTGAATTTTTGTAGTGGAGATCAAATTCATTCTTGACAACCATTATGTGGTCAAAATAAATTGTTTACTAGTACAAGAAAGGTTAGGCAGTCTAGTTAAACTAGAAGTTAATCTGACAAAATTATTTCAGAAAACTTTCGTATCAGCCCATTCTAAAACGATTGTTTCAAAACAAATTGTGTTTAACAAACGGTTTTGAAAAATCTCGAGTCTTTGTAATATGGAGCCTCAACTGTAAAAGCAAATCTAAATGCCACATTGAAAATTAAAACGGCATAAAAACACAAAAAGCAAACCTCTTACAATTGTTCTTCAAACCAAGACTCACCTTGAGTTCAAAGATAGGAGTGTCAATGGTCTCTGCGCCATGACGTTTAAAACAATTTGTTATTTTAGAAAAGGCCTTTTCTTTCACAGCCATTTGAACAGGGCCATAATCTCGAGCTCCCTGAAAAACAATGAAAATTAATCATTATACACTGCATGTCCAGAACGGTGGATACCTTTACAACTGTTCATGGTAGAAATGGTTTTAATTACACTGCTGGCCACCGTAAATGCAACACCCTGAAGGAAGCATGCAAATAATATGAAATTTACAACATGCATTAGCGGAGGTGAGATATGCAAATGATTAGAATTTCAGTGCAGACGCACATCACGCGCGCCTGTGGCGCCACTTCAAAGCGCTATTTAAGGCTTGGAGATTTCGACGATTTCAAGTACGGCAATTGTGTTTTTCTTGTGGTTTTTTCAAAAAAAAAAAACGATCAATTATGCCTCGTAGAAAACAGCGATCATCTTTTGATCAAGTATCCGAGTTCGACAGAGGAAGGATAGTGGCCTACCGAGATTGTGGATTATCTTTCACGGAAATCAGTAGTCGTGTTGGACGAAACCAAACAACTGCAATGTGGATATGTGATCGTTGGATGCAGGAGGGTACGACGGACCGACGTGTTCGATCGCATCCACCTCAGTGCACCACTTCACGTGATGACAGGCATATTATGCGTATGGCAGTGACGGATCGCTCAGCCACATCACGAACCATAGCACAGCACATTCAGTCTGTACCGCATCATCCAGTGTCTGCGCGTACCATTCGACGCCGTTTACAGCAGAGCGGTCTGTCCGCAAGACATCCATTGCTTCGTCTACCCTTGACACAGAACCACAGACGTTTCTGCCGCCAATGGTGCGATGAAAGAAGGATGTGGACGGCAGAATGGAATGAAATTGTCTTTATTGACAAGTCACACTTCTGTCTGCAACACCACGATGGTCGGATTCGAGTCTGGACACCGTGGAGAGAGGATGCTGAACAGCTGCGTTATGCACAGCCACACTGGTCCTGCACCGGGTATTATGGTATGGGGTGGTATTGGATATCACTCTCGCACTCCTCTAGTACGCATTGCCGGTACTTTAAACAGCCAGCGCTACATCTCCAAGGTGTTGGAGCCAGTTGTCCTTCCTTACCTTCAGGGCTTGCCCACAGCCATATTTCAACAGGATAATGCGCGACCACACGTGGCACGCATTGTCCAAGGGTTCTTCGTCAATCGCCAGATTGAATTGTTTCCCTGGCCAGCTCGCTCTCCAGATCTTTCGCCGATAGAAAACATGTTGTCCATGGTTGCTCAACGATTGACCCAGAATACATCCCCAGCTGCCACACCAGATCAACTTTGGCAACGTGTGGAAGCTGCTTGGTCTGCTGTACCCCAAGAACACATCCAAAGTCTCTTTGAATCAATGCCGAGGCGTGTGGCAGCAGTGATCTCCATCAATGGCGGTTACTCTGGCTACTGATTTTGGCAGGAACCACACTTCACAGAAGTCTATAAATTTAATCATTTGATACTTGGTCAACATGTTATCTACAAAATAAATTTTGTTGTGATATCTCTTGTCTTTCTTGGTGTTGCAATTTGGGTGGCCAGCAGTGTATATTCGAAGCAAAAGGTTTATATATAAGACCAAAAAAATGAAGCTTTTCTCTATGAACAGCATAGAACAAGTGTAATAGCATCCCCAAAACATGCCAATTCAGTGTAATTTTGAGCTTGCAATAAAAAATTTATCAATTCCAATAGCTTTCTGCTTCAACCCATAATTTTTTCTCAATATACTCACCAATTATTAGATGAGTGAATTAACTTTTACATTCTAAATTTCAATGCCATAAACATTGAATAGTTATTCTAACAATGTTAAGAATTCTAAGGGATCGCATACCCTGATTGGGAATAATCATACATTTTTGATAAATTATGAACAGATAAGGGATTTTCTAATCATTTGGTTTAATAGCCAATTTCATAAAGTGTCATACAAACAAAAAATTCAGAAGTTACACATAAAAAATTTAAGGGTCTTTATAGAATCAACATTTTTGTCATCATTTGTGATTTCGGTCATCATTCACCCCCTGTCGTAACCATTAAAAACAAATTTATAGGAGCAATATGCTAACGACTGCTTATTTCAAACTCTGGATCATGTTATATGCTTAAAAATGTGATAGGCTGATTTAGGTTTTATGGTACAAGATCCAACGGTGCATAAGCTGTGCCAAACACAAGATTCAATAAAATATGTTTGAAGGACATTGATATAACCAGATCAACATTAAAAGAGAAGATGCAATGAATAAAATCAAAAGATTTATCTAAAAATTAAATATGAAGGCTAAAATTTTAATCACGAGAAAATCATTTCAATAAAATGAGAACTATAATTACTAAAATGAGAAGTTCTGTCATCTAAGATGGGGTATCCTCATCATGAACTTCATTAAATTTAATTTGAAAACTGATCAATCATAGAGATGGCAAAAATTCTGAATGATGAAGGAAGGTAAAAAGTAACGAATGTTGACCCAATAAGTTGGAGCCATTCTAGACTTTTTTTTCCAACACTTTTATAACAAAGCAGTCATACTGGTTGACTCACAGGTGGCCCAATCTTGGCCTTATGCTCCTATAAACAACCTCATTGCGTTTGCTTGGCCAGAGCTCGATTAATTGCCAGTGACATCTTGAACTCTGGTTGGATCATTGCCTTCCAATGGATACCAAACCATTGTGATATACCAGGCAATGAGCACGCAGACAAGCTAACTAAAAATGGTCGTCTTCTATCCCAGCCGTTCAGCCCTCTCCCTTATCTTCGTCCTTGCAGGTTGGTGGAGCAAAAGATAAGATAAATCTGTCTGCGACCATCAAAAGCTTAAGGCCACAACTTTTTAAGAGGACACTTACACCGCATTGGTGTGTGTGCTTCTTCCGATTGCCCCTTTTGTTTGACGGGGAGCTTTATGGATTTTAGTCATCTTTTATCGTGTACTCTTTTTTATCTGATGATCACATCTTAGTTGATGACCATTTTAGCCGGGATAATTTGTACTGGGCTGCCCATAGGAAATTATGGTCCCTGGACTTTTTCTGACGTAGAAAAAATATATATTGTGTGTATGGATTCATCAAGCTCCGAAAACTCCCCTCAATTCAAGGCTCACATCTGGACAGACTGATTTGAAGAATCATCAGCTATGCATGGGTTAAGTACAATGGGTTACAATCATGGTTGTGAGCAAACACAAGGTACCTTTGCAGTCTTGAGCACAAACTTCTGCGATCCTTCCGCATCGTGCTCGGCATCCTGCTTCGCAGGTGCACCACCCTTTTTCTTGGCCTGAAATGAATAATGGTTAAATGTAGTTAAAATAGTTCAGCAACACAATGAACATAAATCAGGTAAAACAGCAAATAATGTGTAGCAACTTTGATTGTACAGTGTAAATTGATTGCAAACAAATAGAGGAAAGATCTGATGGTTAGGGTGCTGGCTTCTAGATGAAAGATTCCTGGTTTAAAGCTGGAGTTAAGTACATATTTTCGTCTGTCATGAGTGAATGTGTGGCTTATAAACTGGTTTAATAAAAAAATCATTTTAATTAACTTATTTAATTAACCCCCCCCAGAAGAAAATTAATTTAAATAGAAAGATTATCTTAATATTCAAAAAAGCAAAATATTTATTATGCCCATAATTATGAAAATTGAAGAGAAAGCAGAGAAGGTTTGATTTACTCTGCAAAAACATTGTATCCCAGATATTTCCTTAGGAATCAGGGAAACCCATTCAGATTTAAGTGTGAGCAAAATGTAAGAAATCTATAGTTATAATCAAGTATACCCTTGAAACCAGAAGGGTAACAAAAAATTGGAAAATAAATTTTTATGGTTTAGAAAAATGTATTAAATTCATAAAATTTTATATTCAATTTTATCTTCTCTTATTGAAATGTTTATTTTTTAATTTCTAATTTTAAGTATATAAATTGAATGGAATAGAATTCAAATGAAAGAATGAAGGCAAGTGAAAGGCTAAAGAACAATTTTAATCTTTCAAATATTTGCCCTGTGATATTTCCTAAACGTTATGTATTAATGTTTAACATAAATCCACACTATCTAGAAACTACCAGTGACTTGCAGGTCTCATTGATAGCTAGTAATCTTCAGAGTCAATAAATTGTGGCTTTGGAATTAGACACTTTGTTTTTCTTCAACTATTAAAAATCTGGAAATATTTGGCAGTGGGGAAAAGGCCATCTCACATTTTTTGTTTACCATCCTATCAACCATTACAGCAATCCAAGATGGTTGGTAGGTTGATTTGGGTTTTATGGTGCAAGATGTAGAAAAGGATAAGGATTTATTGCATAATATCTTGGTGTCAAACCAAGATAGAATGCAATAAATAAAAAAGTTAAAATATTTATATTAAAATTTTATAAAAATTTATATTACATAAAAATTATTTATATAAAAAAAGTTAGTCTGACCAAAAAATAAAAGTGTATGTAAAATTTCAACTACGATTATATATAATGAAAGCATTTAAGAGATTAAAATATTAATTTAAAAAGGGTAAAAAATGAGTTTTATGGTAATGTTGACAACTGATGACATGTGGTGTGGTATAAAAGGTAGACAAAAACATTTATATGAAGTTTAAAAATCCAATGAGGTATAAAAGTTTAAATAGATTTGAGTGGGGATTTCTCCCACGAAATCTTGCAAGTTTAAATAAAATTGGATTGTTAAATAAATTTCAAAGATGATTGTTAAAAACTGGACAATTGATTAAAATATGATGAACGGTAAAAGGGACCACACATGCATTACACACAGGGACATCTCTCCTAACAAGTTTCATGGCAATCCAAGAAAGGTGGGAAAGCCAAATTCCAATCACTTGCACAGCATCTAAACAAGATCACAGCTCCTTGGATTAAGATAATTATAAATAAACAATGTTACATTCAAAATGCTACAAAACTAAAGGATAGCTAGGCAAGTACCTTCCATGAAACGAACAGGGACCTCACTGAAGTTGTTTGGGTGGCAACTGCTGATTTAGAGGAGTGCAGAAACCGAAAGTACACAGATGCCAAATTCCTCATGTTTTGTTTAAAGACAAATTGGGCCAGAGAATATTTCATTTGATCTAAGAATTAAAAAAATCTCAAATGAAGATGTACCTTTAAGCTTGCTATAGAGTATGAGCTGCGTGCACATAAGATTTAGAGTAAAACCAAAACATTTTAAAAAGTAATTATGCATAAGAATTTAATATTAATAGCTTCAACAGTGCAGGCGATGATACACTGCTTGTTAAAATTAAAAGCATCATTTGAAGATCACGCCCTAAAAACAGCTTTCATCCAGCTTCTAAGAGTTTGTTGCTCCACTGTCATTTTCTGCTGCATGAGGGCTATTTATATTGGGCTATATATAAGGGACCTACTTGACTCATCACAAAAACAATTTAAATACATTACAATTATTGATTTTTACATGAAAAGGACTCGCATATTGGTAAGTCATTTTGGCTTAAAATTAAACTGTCAAACAAAATAGTTTTTAAAATAATTCAAAAATAAAAATTACTTAAAAATAATTTTCTAGTTTTGATTTTCAAGTGGTCAGTGGCAGATCACCCACTAATCATGCATCTAGGGGTTTTATTTGAAGGAGGGTCTCAAAACAGCAAAATGTAGTTGCTAAACGAGTATTTTTCATAAAATTTTCAGCAAAATTAAAAAAAAATCCCTTTTATAAAATGTTTATACTGGTTAGTTGTTCTCGGGTTTTATGGCACAAGGGCCATATTTGGCCAAGCCGTGACAAACACAATGCAGAAGGAAGAAAAAGCAGAAGAGTAGGCAAGGATAAAAATGAAAGGGAGGAAAGGTCACTCGGGTACATTGAGGTAGTGATGCCAGTACACTCCTAAAGATGTACCCGTGAGAGCTTGTTTATGCTTGATATCAGTTTGGCAAAACAAGGCAATGGATCCTTTCTCCAAATTAGTATCTTGGCCATTTATCCATAAAAGCAAGCACCTGATACCTTCCCTTTTGATTTTCCCTCCTACTGCATTTTGACCCTGTTGGACTTGACAAGATGTTGAAGACGTTTTAATTCAATGTCAGCAAATTTGAGAATAATCAGGACAATTGTATGTAAGGGCCTCAAATTACTTGATGCATCAATGCATTGAACTTTATGTTTTAATCCTCCAAAGGGTTTCAACGAGATAACTCGTTCAAGAACTGACCAATTTTGCTATATATAATGTCGAGTTATCTCATCACTAAGATATTAACGATTTTTTGATGATGATATCAATATCTTATCAGTTTACTTCTAATGATGATAGTTTGATGAACGAGATAATTTGTCCAACAAGATCTGATAGATTTTACTAATGCCAAGATACCTCGTCAAGACAACCACCAGGAGGATTAAAGAGTACATTTTATTTCCCTGTTCACCAGATATCAAATAAATACTATTTTACTTGTTGCACGAAATACTTGAGGCATGGAAATTATCATTTCATTAATTCGATGCTTATTATCATCCAAAATACTTTATCCCCATACTTAGAGAGAACTCAAATGTTGTTAATCATTTAGATTACAAACTCAATATAGGATGTTGTTTTTTCGGCGATTTTTATTTTTCTCGCAAGTACGTAAGTTGTTTCTTAAAAAATTTGGCATATTTAGAGAAAACAATTTGGTGAACGATTGACCAAGGGGGAAAGTGTCTAATTATCCTACATCACGCCACGTGCTGTACCCTGATGAGACAGCTCTAAGGTAAAGAGAGCTTACCGTTTTACTTTTAGGTGTTGAACCATTCATTACGCAAGCCATTTAATATTCAAGAGACGATGACTGAAAACAAAACACTTTCAGACGTTTCACTTTTAGAAGTAAATAAATAAATCTGCCACGCAAAAATTCACAAATTGCATCAGCCACTCGCCAACCAATCCGGTGAGATACAGCGCTCCAGTAATTTTGTGGTGCCAAGATGAGATCGTGTCCGCTGCGAATAAGTGGGTCAAAAGGAACTTGAACAATACCGACAGTGTCAGCGTGTCTGTGACAGGTAGGGTGAATTTAGGAAACGTTGAAAAAAATCGAAATTATGGAAAACGAATTGTAAATTTCTTTGTGAAGCTAACTTTAAAGGGCGCTAGTGCTTATATAGAAAATATTTCCAGTTTCATTCCGGAAGTATTGTATCTTCACAAGTAACGTAAATGAAATTTCAGCATGCCGCTTAAAAGGGAGTGTTAGGTAGGTAGATAGTTAATTATCGTCACACTGGAGCAACACACCGGGCTATTGGCGAGGGTCCAAAATCAATCCCCAAGGTAAAGATCCAAGAACAACGTCTCGGAATTTTGAACCGTGGTCAGATGACGAGAACAGCACCTGAGTTGGCACCCCACTCTCCAAACTTGCACACCACGCCAAGGTGTGGACATTTGAGGCCAAGACAGATTTAACGTACACCAGCCCCCATGTACACGACGCTCTTTAGCGGGACTGAGTTTCGAACTCACAACCCTCCGGTTGTTAATCCGTTGCTCTTCAAACAGGGCTAATGCGACCCAGAGGGAGTGTTAGGGTGTTGCGGTAAAAGTCAGGCACCACAATTTCTCTTTGCGATCGCAAACGATTTGCTTGTGTGAACAGTACTCTAAATGAAACATAGAGCGAAATATGCGATGCGATGAGCTTGGCTGCTCAATTTGGAAGTCTCAGGAATTGTAGATAACTTGAACACATGTTGGTAAATGAATTAGAAATGCAAATTTATGCAAACGTTGGTTACGGACGTGGTTATGCCAAATCCGTCTATGACGTGGATGACACGCAATCATCGACCTTAAAATGAAATAGACGGAGCATGTGCCCGCAGTTTCATGTTATTTCTTCCAGTTGTTTGGTTTGAAGATCTGTCACGTGGTTGTTGTTAGAAGCATGAATCCTAAATTATTGATTGGTTACAGCGATTATCCACCGAGATAAAAACTGGGATTGATCCCGGACAGTCACCAATAGCCCGTTGTGTTGCTCCAGTGTGACGTTACTTAAAATACCTACCTACCGTGATAAAATTCCTAGTCTGCGCTTCGATGGCCAATCGGTTAAGTCGATTTGTGATTTACCCTTCAGAGATCTTACAGAAGCGACTCCGTCCACATGATCCGTTTATTTCATTAGAACATTATTTCATTCTAGACGCACGCAATTAAATTGACGGTATAAGTAATAAGTATGTTGTGCATGTTCCATTTCACGAAGCAGAATGGGGAAAACGAGACCTTTCACCGTTTAAAAGAGGACTTATTGTTTGGGCCCGTTTATCAAAAACCACGACTGCGAAGAAAGAACACTGAGTTCTCGAAAGCTGTGATTTCGAAGGTATTTAAAAGGTTGGAAACGGAACCCAGTCCTTGTCCAAAAGAAGTAACTGTGAGTCTAAAACAATTAATCAAAACCGTGATCCATGTCGTCTCAGACGGATTGTACGGCAGAAAGAGACTCCACTGTGTTGCAACTGAAACCTGTAACAAAGGCTCCCCAACCGATCTTGGCGTGAACAATGCACAGAAAATTGCCGAGGATAGGTAAATGCTGTCGCATGCCAGTGAGGAAACCTTTAATTTCCGGGAAGAACGTCAGAGTTCGCTTACAGTGGTGTCAAGAAAGACGTAACTGGACACCTGAGGATTGGAAAAAGGTAATGTGGTCAGACGAATCACGCTACACCTTGTTTTGCACCGACGGAAGGGGTAGAGTTTGGCGAGAACCCCAAAAGCTATGAACCTATCTTGCCTTGTTCGCATAGTTCAAGGGTCTGGAGAGAGTATCATGCTGTGGAGCATGCTTTGCTGGTTCGGAACTGGTCCCCTGGTGTTTCTGAAAAGTAGACATTCAGCCATGCAATACTTGAATATTCTGGCAGACCAAGTGCATCCTGCAATGTTACATTTTTACTCTGAAGGTGATAGATCTTTCATGGACGATAATGCAACCATATATCACACATGCAACGTTCGAGAGTGGTTCACAGAATATCAACCTGACTTCCAATATATTCCATGGCCACTGCAAACATATGGACAATTGGTAAGGCGCATCCCATATCAATCTCCTCTGCCATCCACTTGAAAGGAACTTAAGGTCTGTATCCAATGTATGGTATTCTCTGAACTTAAA
The DNA here is from genome assembly GCA_933210815.1 of Meta bourneti. Taxonomy (NCBI): domain Eukaryota; kingdom Metazoa; phylum Arthropoda; class Arachnida; order Araneae; family Tetragnathidae; genus Meta; species Meta bourneti. The sequence goes on along the minus strand of OW119928.1, from coordinate 93,159,117 downwards.
TGCATTTCAGAACCTTGTAGAATCTATTCCTAAACGCATACATGCTGTTATTCGTGCAAAAGAGTCCAATAAAATATTGATTCCAGGTTTCTAATTCATTGGCCAGCGCGTGCGTGTTCACACTCTTATTTGTTTAACTTTACTCATTGATGTAATTAAAAAAATACTTTCCAATACTATTTCTCGGGAGCGCAGTTGTCCCACATAATGGGGTAAGTGCTTACCATGGGCTTTTTTCTTGTTTACGATGTGGTAGTGTTGGAAACTATGCAAAACATCGACCTTCTAATGAAATAGGCGGAGCATGTGAGTGCAGCTTCATGTTATTTCTTCTGGTTGCTCGGTTTGAAGAATCAGATGACGTCATCACTGTTGACGTCATAGGGAGCAAGGCTGCTAGAGAATATTCGGTATATAAATCACGTCGTCCACGCGTCATCAAAGAAAAATGACGTCGGAGACTGTCCCGCTTGGTAAAGCAAAATCGGCGCGAGACAGTGGCTCAGCTGACAGCCCAATACAATGCAGGTCCAAGCGCAAGTGTTTCGGAATACACAGTTCAGCGGACACTGTTGGATATGGGACTGTGCAGCAGACGTCCCACTCGTGTGCCTCTGTTGACCAAGCGTCATCGTCAACTACGACTACAGTGGGCCCGGGAACATGAACCATGGATGAGAGCTGCCTGGTCAGATGAATCCCGATTTCTCATTCATCACGTCGATGGTTGTGTCAGGGTACGCCGTCTGCCAGGCGAACAGTTGCTCCCCTCTTGTAAAGCAGGTCATACACAGGCTGGTGGTGGCGGTATTATGCTTTGGGGGACGTTCTCATGGGCGACTCTGGGACCCGTAGTTGTGGTAGAACAGACCATGAACGCTACGAACTATCTGAACATCATTGCGGATCAGTTGCACCCTTACATGGCGTCTGTCTTCCCAACTAGAAATGGAATCTTCCAGCAGGACTACGCCCTATGTCACAAGGCTCGGATTGTGTTGGAGTGGTTCGAGGAGCATACTGATGAGTTCCACTTAATGTCCTGGCCACCTAACTCGCCGGATATTAATCCGATAGAGCACATTTGGGATGTCATGGAGCGGCAGCTCAGAGCTCAAACACCACCATTGTCCGAATATCTCGACTTTGCGTGACCGCTACTTAGACATTTGGTACCACCTGTCTCCAGTCATGTACCAAGAACTCGCCTGCTGTACAGCTGCAACTCGCCTGGTATCTATGCCCAGGCGAGTTGCAGCTGTTTTGCAGGCCAAAGGAGGCGCAACGCGTTATTGAGTAGGTGGTCATAATGTTTTGGCTCTTCAGTGTATATATTCTACGTTTTTTTGCTCATCAGCTATCGTTCGTTAGTGTGTATTTTATGTGTGGTCCAAAACAATTCGTGGCCCAGGGAAGCTAAAAGGTTGGATACCCTAGTTTAACATGTCTTTTACTTGGAAAAAACATCAGAATTGCCTTGATTCCTAAAGAGTTACAATATCGGTAACACAAAATACAGTATCGCGCAATTGGCGACTGAAAGTTTCGTCGCCAAACGACTATTTGGATAGGCCTGCGATGGGTTACCATTTTCGAAAATTATCGCCATTACTGGTGAGGGTTGTTTTCGCCAATCGTAACATTTGCTTCCCATTCTATGCATGTTACGCGTTTCGACAAGTGAAATGAGATAGATGGTAGGTAGTTAATTTAATGCCACACAGAGGAACACAACGAGCTATTGGCGACGGTCCGGGATCAATCCCCATGGGAAAGATCCGAGAACACGTAATTTTGAACCACGGTCAGATGACACCTGAGCTGGCACCCCACCCTCTAAACTTCCACACCACGCCAATGTGATGACATTTGACACCAGCCCCCGTATACACGGTCTTTGGTTGGACCGAGTCTCGAACTCACAACCATCTGGTTACTAATCCGTTACTCTTCCAACTGAGCTACCGCGGACAAAAAAATGAAAACAGCATTAAACACCAAATCGAGTAATACCCAATTTTTAACTTATAAAATTTGAATAGTATCAGTTGAAGACGAAAACCAACTAAGCAATGAAAATATCAATTTCTGTATCACAGGTGCATATCAATTTCATTGGGTTTACTTGCCACACAATTTCCTATAACTTTCTTTCGCCACGCTTTCTTTGAGTCAATTTACGGACCTTTTTAACTGAATTCCCTCTACCATCTCCACTAGACTTAACGCGATTCCCGTACAGCACCTGACGTTTCCCCATAAGTGAAGATAACCAAATTTTCAACTTACTACCCAATCTCATACGTTTCTCTGGCTTGATCTGCAAGATTGGTTATTTTCTTACTTAATATATTTTTCCCACGTCAACGTTTAAAGATTAGGGATTTTAAATTTTTTAACCTCAATTATTCTCTTATTTACAAAACGTATTTAATATTCACAAGTAACAGCATTTAATGTTGATATTTCCTGAGGATATAAACAAATCAAAAGGATTTCACTAACAAAATGAACTTTCTGCCGACAGAAGTGTTCATCAGTGACAATGATTATTTCACTGATGGAACATTGTGAATATTTTTTTTCTTAATTCAAGAAAGTGTTTCAAGCGAAATTCCGGTGCATGCGCATTCCTTATTTCATTCTATCGAAGCTTGTAACTATTATCAGCTGGACCAAAAAGAATTATCCATCCAGTTAAAAATGTTCCTGGGGAAATACAATGAAAATTTCTGGACACAATATACATCTTTGTTTACTGGTGAAAAGTTGATGTCTCCCTTTTCAGTTAAATATGCATTTTAAAAAATCTTCCATTTCCAAAATTTTTACTTTCAAATGCCATTTTCTTTACTCTAAGGAACAGAAATACAATCACTAAATTACTCTACGCCATTTGTCATAAAAAATTAATCTTATTGAAGAGCTTAATATCGTCTACCCATTTCTAGATATCAGAGCAATTTGAAATCTATTTTCGGATCTGATTCAGGAGTGAGGACAATAGAATTACATTGAGAGTTTTCCCAATATACCTTTTTCTGGAGAAAATGTAACTACATTTGTGTCAATGACTTAGTGTCGCAAACAGCCTACTTTTAGTGTTAAAAATCTACATCTGTTCGACCTCGAACTGTCAATAATTAAGTTTTGAAATTTAATATTTTGCAGTTGCCCTCCATTTAAATAGATTTTCATTAAATTCGGTGTCGGCCAAAGCCGATATTTCACGCAGGTATCCAGCTAGGTAAGCCGATTCATGGCATCCGATTGTCTTCCAAAACTTTTGGCACCAAGACCTTTTGCAAAACATTTGGCAAGATTGGCGATAAAAAGCATTGGCCATGAAATTATTTTGACGTGTATTACACTTCGTGTGTGACTCGACTGATAAAATTAATCCACAGGAAATTCTTTTGCCCTCTATTCACGGAGAGCAAGACTTACCTGGGGATTAAAACAGTGCATGTATGAAAAGAAAAAATGCGAAATATATAAAAAGCCATATTTATTAATCTCTTTGTCCAATACAATTTTCATTCGGGAATGGATACTTTCCTTTGTCATCGATCCTTTGATGGCATGTAGAAATTTGGCTGCATAAACAAAATCGAGACGAAAAGTAATTTTACAATTAAATGTCCAGAGTTCATTGATATCAGGGTAAGCTGCTGTTTCATGATTGGGATGGATTGTGTAGACTTCTGACCCATGGGCTCTAGGTTCCTGTTGGAGATGGATAGCTCCTGGATTTCTTTCGGCTTCTGTTAAACGAACGAGGACAGGATTCCTAGAGTCCCCGACTCAGCCTGACTTGGGACCCGAGATTAAGGCGTCTGACATGATCGACGGCTTCTGTAAAGTGTTGGATCAATTCGGGAATATATACCTTCCTTAGTCACTATCAACATGGTGGATCTTTAAATTCAGTACTGACGGATCATTTGACGTAGCAAGGGCCATGATGGAAAGCATGTACGAATTTCGTCGCATTCATGGACCGATGATTTGGCAGATGTGCCAGACAACTCAAAGCTTCGTAGAATTAGTTCTTCCAAGGAATGGCCATTCATCTTGCACTCTCAATCTTTCGAAGTGGCTAACAGATAGTTTGTGTGAACACCTTTCATAATAAATACCAAGCAATGGAATTAATCATTAGCACAGAATAGTCTCAATCTTTTAGTGCAGGCAGAATGCCTCTAGCATAGTTAATTCCAAGCAATGGCAACCATTAGCATATTAGATGATTTTAACAGCAGCGTCTCAATATTGTGCGTGATATGGGCCAATAATTCTGCATAGTAAATACCAAAGAATGGTATTCATTCAGTAGTCTGTCCTTATGTTGACAAACAATTCATTGTGCAAACCAGGTTATGGGGAAAAATCGTGATTTAAAATCATAAAACTTGATTTATGTTAAACATTAACGTACACAAGGATCTAAAAATAAAATAGCAGGGCAAATTTTTGAGATTAAAATTATCATTGGGCCTTGTTGCTACTTTCATTGTATTTCATTAGATTAAAAAATAACCATTTTAAAAAGGGGAGAAAATTTTAATTTTCTGCCCTTCTTGTTAACCAACTATTCTTAAGTTTAAGTTAAGTTGAAAATACTTTTTCTACAAATACGCAGCTGTTGTGGTAAAATGACTAAGTATCTTGTCAGTAGGATGGGGAAAGAACCCGCTTTATCCCTATTCTTCAAAAAGAACGGGACAGCCTATTCTCACTTTTCACATAAACCTGTTCTTTTCAATTTTTGTAAGAAACAAGAAATTTTTTCTACTCAATTTTAATACTACAGAAAAAAATTGGAATTGAGTTTCTTTTCCTTTGCTATAACTTGTACCATACGTCTTGTTCAATTATGCTAAGTTCTGTAACAGTTGTTTCTCCTACAGTTCTCGACTAGCTCCTTTTTTGATTTATTCCACTGCTATACCTATCTATTCTGTTACTAATTTGCTCCCTGCTCTCCGTTGTGAGCAGTTCTCACTGTTCTTGAATGAATCAGAGCCCCGACTGACAAATTTGTGAGAAGACTGGTATAATTTTGAGGCCAATGGACATGGTGATAAATTTAGTTTTAAACAAATTAAAAAATTTTTGAAAAATATTACAGGTATTTAAAGGTAACTATATAAAGGTAAATGGCATTGTATCACAATGCCATTTAACTGTTACTGTTCATTAAGAAACTATTGTGCTAATGGTTAATGTTGCTTCTTGGTATTTATTATGCAAGAAATATTCAACCAACCTTTTTACAAGGGCAAATGCAAAAACATCTCGTATACCAGCCTTTGGAAGCAAATACCTCAGAGTAAATAGCAAACATTAATTAGGCAGCATAGCAAATCATTTTTTACCCAATTTATACTAAATTTAAGTATAAGTGAATGAAGTAAATCTAAACTTAAGTATACATGGGTTATAGGTTAGGTGGTTTCACAGCATCAAAATGTACTTTGTGAAGGCAAATGGTCGATTGTTAGAATACCTTCTGCAAAATAAATACAAAGCACATTCATGGTTAGAGGTTTACCAGCATTGACATTGAATGATTTGATGAGGAAACAGAATACCTTTGGCAGTGTAAATCCAAAGTACATGCTTAAAATGCTTTCATGTTGACATTTAGCTGATTGGTGGAATATCTTTTTCAAAGTATATCCAAAGCACATTTGTGGTTAAGCAATTCAGATGTTCACAGCATCATTTCTCAATGCTTAGATGTCAGCAAGCAGTGCACGATGGAATACCTCTTGCAAAGTAATTCCAAAGAACGTTCATGGTTAGGCACTTCAGATGTTCACAGCATCACTTTGCAATGCTTAGATATGGGCAAAAAATGAATTGTTGGAATACCTCCAGCAAAGAAATTACAAAGCACATTAATGGTACATCACTTCACAATACTTAGACGAGGGCAAACATTACATTCTTGGTTAACATTTCAGATATTCACAGTATCACTTTGCTATACTTAGATGTTAGCCAACAGTGAATTGTTGGAATACCTCCTGCAAAGTAATTCCAAAGCACATCGGTGGTTAGGCAGTTCGGATGTTCACAGCATCACTTTGCAATGCTTAAATGTGGGCAAACATTGTTGGAATATCTTGTGCAAAGTAATTCCAAAGCACACTGGTGGTTAGGTAGTTCAGATGTTCACAGCATCACTTAGCAATGCTTAGATATGGGCAAACACTACATTCTTGGTTAACATTTCAATGTTCACAGCATCACTATGCAATGCTTAGATATGGGCACACTACATTCTTGGTTAACATTTCAATGTTCACAGCATCAATCTGCAATGCTTAGATTTGGGCACAAACAGTACATTGTTGTAATACCTCTTGCAAAGTAATTCCAAATCACATTGCTGGTTCGGCAGTTCACAGCATCGCTTAGCAATGCTTAGATATGGGCAAACACTACATTCTTGGTTAACATTTCAATGTTCACAGCATCACTCTGCAATGCTTAGATGTGAGCACAAATAGTACATTGTTGTTAAAGTAAAATCAAAATCCCTGCTTTTTCTTTTAATCGTAATAGTACCTTTTTTTGTGTTAGCGTCTCTTGCGGTGTTTACCACGCGTTTGTTGACTTCGTGCTTTCCCCAAGCAACGAAGGAGAAAATGGGATCCGAAAAGTGTGAAGGGTTGTCTCGTTGGATACTGTGGAAAAAGATGGATTCCGAATCTGGGTTGAAACCCAACAAAAAGTTGTACTAAGTAGGGATGTGGTGTTCGAAGAGCCTTTAGTCAAAGCAACGATCTATGTGGTCACTAAAGACAGTGCAACCAGCATGGATGAAGCAGTTCCTGAAGCAGAAGGGTGTGAACTCCCAGAAGAGGATGCTGATGCAGAAAGTGAAGCATCAGCTTGAGACGCCTGTACAAGTTACAGAAAAGACAAAAACCAAAATCCCTGCTTATTTGGACGATTATGTTTTGATGGCTGCACATGTGGAGCCAGATAGTTACAAGGAGGCTATTGCTTCTGAAAACAGCAGTGAATGGCTTACTGCTATGAAGGAAGAGATGGATTCCCTAGAGGCAAACAAAACCTGGAAACTTGTAGATCTGCCGGAAGACAGAAAAGCAATTGGAAGCCGCTGGGTTTACAAGATAAAGAAACATGCTGAAGGCACGCCTTGTTGCCAAAGGCTCCAGTCAAAAATTTGGTGTTGACTTCAACGAGACCTAGTCCTGTAGTGCGCTGGGACACCATAAGAACTGTTCTCAGTGTTGCAGCCAACAGAAGTCTGAAATTGACACAGTTCGATGTCAAGACTGGTTCCTCTATGGTGAGTTAGAGGAAGATATCTACATGAAGCAGCCTGAAGGTTTTGAAGACGGGTCAGATAGTGTGTAAATTACTAAAAAGCATTTATGGTCTCAAACAAGTTCCTAGAGTTTGGAATGAACGTTTCAAAAGTTTTGCAGAAAAGTGTGGTTTAAGACAGTCTAATGCAGATCCTTGTTTGTTTCTAAGTGATGACAAATCCATTTTTCTCATTGTGTATGTGGATGATGGAATTATTGCATCTGCAGATAATCAGTTTGCATTGCAGTTTCTGAAGAATCTGCAAAATGAATTTAGTGTTGTGATTAGTGAGGCCAACTATTTTCTGGGTCTCCAAATTGAGTGTCTTGAGAATAGTGAGTGATACATCAAGAGTCCTATTGTAAAAGGATTTTGAAATGTCTGAGTAATTCAGTTAGTACACCTATGGAAAAGGGTACTATAACTACTGATCCTTCAGAGCCTCTTCATCCTTCTGTCCCCTATCGTGAGGCGATAGGAAGCCTGATGTTCCTATCTTGTTTCAAGGCCTGACATATGCTACTCTGTTAGTGTGCCTTTGCAAGTTTTAGAGAAGCCTCAACTTGTGCATTGGGCCATGACAAAAAGAGTCATGCGCTACTTAAAAGGGACAGAAAAGTGTAGCATTCTGTTCCAAGGTAATGGAGGTGGTGCTCTTCAGTGTTTCTGATGCTGACTACGCTAGGGATCCACTCTCCAGAAGATCAACTTCAGGGATGATCTTTGTGTTTAACGGTGGTGCTATTTCATGGAAAAGTCAACGTCAAAGTTGTATAGCCCTTTCAACAACTGAAGCTGAGTTGGTTGCGGCTAATCAAGCTGCAAAAGAGGCTATATGGCTTACAAATCTAATGTGTGAATTAAACGAACCAAGTGTCCAGTTATTAGAAATGGACAATCAAAGTGCTATTAGATTAGTTAGGAACCCTGAATTTCACTGTAGAACTAAACATATTGACATTTGTTATAAGTTTATTAGAGACTTGTATCAAATGAAAAAGCTTAATGTGGGTTATTGTTGCAGTGAAAGTCAGGCTGCTGATATTCTAACTAAGCCTTGGGTTAAGGATACATTTTTAAAGTTGAGAAAGTTAAATAGAATGATTAATTAAGCTCTTTTCTTTATGTTACTGTGTGAATTCTTCATGTTTGTGTCAATACACTCAAGATTTTCTTTTACAACTAACTAATGTGTTTAGTTTGTTGCCCTTAGTTATTTTTCTTTGTATTATTACTAAGTGATAAGTGTTTTGATTTAGGGGAAGTAAAATCAAAATCCCTGCTTTTTCTTTTAATTGTAATCGTACCTTTTTTGTGTTAGCGTAAGTGGCAACACTGCTTAGCGTCTCTTGCGGTGTTTACCACGTGTTTGTTGACTTCGTGCTTTTCTCTCCCATCTTCAGATTTACTTCTAATAAATGAATTAGTTTCATTACTGCGTTTTTTATTGTTGGACTGTGGTTTTAACTGTTGTGATACCTCTTGCAAAGTAATTCCAAAGCACATTGGTGGTTCGGCAGTTCGGATGTTCACAGCATCACTCTGCAATGCTTAGATATGGGCAAACACTGCATTCTTGGTTAACATTTCAGATGTTCACAGCATCACTTCACAATGCTTAGATATGGGCAAACACTACATTCTTGGTTTTTCAATGTTTAGATATGGGTACACTACATTCTTGATTAACACTACATATGTTCATAGCAATGCTTAGATGTGGGCACAAACAGTATGTTGTTGCAATACCTCTTGCAAAGTAATTCCAAAGCACATTGGTGGTTCGGCAGTTCGCAGCATCACTTTGCAATGCTTAGATATGGGCAAACACTACATTCTTGGATAACATTTCAGATGTTCATAGCATCACTTTGCAATGCATAGATATGGGCAAACAGTACATTGTTGGAATACCTCCTGCAAAGTAATTCCAAAGCACATTGGTGGTTCGGCCGTTCGGATGTTCACAGCATCACTTCACAATGCTAGATATGGGCAAACACTACATTCTTGGTTAACATTTTAAATGTTCACAGCATCACTCTGCAATGCTTAGATATGGGCACACTACATTCTTGATTAACACTACATATGTTCATAGCAATGCTTAGATGTGGGCAAACACTACATTGTTGGAATACCTCTTGCAAAGTAATTCCAAAGCACATCGGTAGTTCAGATGTTGACAGCATCACTTTACAATGCTTAGATATGGGTAAACGCTGCATTCTTGGTTAACATTTCAGATGTTCATAGCATCACTTAGCAAGGCTTAGATGTGGGCAAACACTACCTTCTTGGTTAACATTTCAGATGTTCACAGCATCACTTCGCAATGCTTAGTTGCGGGCACAAACAGTACATTGTTGGAATACCTCTTGCAAAGTAATTCCAAGTACATTGGTGGTTCGGCAGTTCACAGCATCACTTTGCAATGCTTAGATATGGGCACACTACATTCTTGATTAACACTACATATGTTCATAGCAATGCTTAGATGTGGGCACAAACAGTACATTGTTGGAATACCTCTTGCAAAGTAATTCCAAAGCACATTGGTGGTTTGGCAGTTCGGATATGCACAGCATCACTTTGCAATGCTTAGATATGGGCAAACACTACATTCCTGGTTAACAATTCAATGTTCGCAACATCACTCTGCAATGCTTAGATACGGGCACACTACATTCTTGATTAACACTACATATGTTCATAGCAATGCTTAGATGTGGGAACAAACAGTACATTGTTGTAATACCTCCTGCAAAGTAATTCCAAGCACATTGGTGGTTCGGCAGTTCACAACATCACTTTGCAATGCTTAGATATGGGCACACTACATTCTTGATTAACACTACATATGTTCATAGCAATGCTTAGATGTGGGCAAACACTACATTGTTGGAATACCTCTTGCAAAGTAATTCCAAAGCACATTGGTGGTTCAGCAGTTCGGATGTTCACAGCATCACTTTGCAATGCTAGATATGGGCAAACATTACATTCTTGGTTAACATTTCAGATGTTCACAGCATCACTTCGCAATGCTTAGTTGCGGGCACAAACAATACATTGTTGGAATACCTCTTGCAAAGTAATTCCAAAGCACATCGGTAGTTCAGATGTTGACAGCATCACTTTACAATGCTTAGATATGGGTAAACGCTGCATTCTTGGTTAACATTTCAGATGTTCATAGCATCACTTAGCAAGGCTTAGATGTGGGCAAACACTACCTTCTTGGTTAACATTTCAGATGTTCACAGCATCACTTCGCAATGCTTAGTTGCGGGCACAAACAATACATTGTTGGAATACCTCTTGCAAAGTAATTCCAAAGCACATTGGCAGTTCGGATGTTCACAGCATCACTTTGCAATGCTTAGATGCTGGCAAACAGTAACATTGATAGAATACTTCTTACAAAGTAATCACAAAGCACATTTGTGGTTAAGGAATTCAGATGTTCACAGCATCACTTAGATATGGGCAAACAGTGTATTGTTGCTCATGTAGTGCCCTCACTCGATGCTTTGACATTAGCAGTTTCCAAAGCATTTATGATTAAGCAGTTTAGATTCGTTCTATGGCATCCCTTCACAATGTGGGAACAGTTCATTGCTGTGATACCAATGGCAAAGTAATCGAAAGCATTATTTGTGGTTAGCAGTTTAGATTGTTTTGATAACCTTGTTATGCTTTCATGCGAGCAAACAGTTCATTGTTTGAATATCTTTCAATGTAAATTCCAACCAAAGCCTTTTGTTTGGATTTACAGAACCTTCTCATTGCCCAAAAATTTTGGATACTTATCAGCTATTTAGAAAATGGAACATCTAGTAAGAACAGATGACTGGGACTCTAGCATGAATTCAGGTGAATCAGGAATCTCAACTTTATCACAAATTCTTCCTATAAACGTAAACAAATTGAATTACTATGCAAAGGACACATAATTCTACATGGAATTGATAAAAATTAAATAGATACGAAAATGTAAGGGAAGCCTAGTACAAATTTTTGGAATGAAAAAGTTCCGAAATAATCTTCGGCTTTCATTCCTTCATGAGAATTTGATTTTACCGATACAAATATCTTTAAAAACTCAGAACACTGTGATGCAAAACAGTTTAAAAATATTCTTTCAAGAAATATGGAAATAGCTGTAGTGGTAAGACTACTTTATTAAGGACTTTCTTGTTTACTGCTAAACACCAACCCTTATTACAAGGCAGACATCTGGGATACATTTTCTTAAAGAGGTGGGTCTTCTATGCCAGATTCAATTCTATTTCTCAGAATCTTAATTTGAATATTTCTTAGTCAAGTATTCAGGAAGCATGCCATGATACAAATAATTGTAATTTGGATTCGTAGATTTATTTATAGATGACAATCAGTGAAGATCCAGCAAAAATTAGTCATTTAATTTACGTAAAGCACAATATTACTTTACTGGAGATAGAAAACAAAAGCTGTAGATATTGCCTATAATAGCATTTTTTTTTTAAAGTTGTATTGATACACTCGACTCTTTTGAACCCAAAGTCAGAAAAACCCCTCTTGCCTAGATACTGAAGATGTGACATTGATATTCTATTACTCATCCTACTTCGACTCATCAACAGTGAACACTGACTTCCATTAGAAAAGAAAAAGGGTTGCAAGAACATTCTAGTACTCTGAACAATTGAATCAGACATGAATAGCAGATGGCTATCCCTTCTTTACGTTTTAGATGTTTGTAACTGTCCTTAATTGTTAGTTTAATTTAATGTTTTTCTTTTAAAAGTTAACATTGTTAGGGTATTCATTAAAGCCGTTATACTCCCACTGAACATCACCATAAACTCTATTTAAAAATCAAGAATATATTATTTAATATATTTTAACTTCAATAAAAATTGATTTTCCAATGTTATGCATTTATGATATAGAAAAATTGTCCTGGCGAGCCTACACTTCTGTTAAAGAGAAGTGTTACTTCAAAGTTCATAAGCAATTCAAATAAAATTTTGTTGAAATCAGAAAATTACTTCAGAAAGGATAATTCCTAAACATTTGTTGATCAGAATGTATTTTACAATTCACTATACTTGCTTTTTAAAATGTGGCTTTTATTCAGATAAGTTTCTAATATTTTTCCTTTAAGTGAAGAATTTGTTAAGTAAAGGAATTAACAGATAATTTTCATTCTGTCTAAATGGAAAAAATCATACATGAAATTTCATAATCGGAAGTTTTTCCTCCGATTCTAAACAAAAGGTTCGAATTTTTCCTACGAAAGTAGATAGTTGAATAAACATCGCTTTGAAGCAACACAACAGGCTATTGGTAATCCGAAGGGAAGGGCAACAGTGTAATTTTGAACCAGTCAGACGACGATTTTTACGAGGGAAATTTAATTGCAACATATAAACAAACTTGTTTTTTCTCCCATTTCCCATGACATTGGCATTGGAAAGAAAAATATTGTTTTGCGCAGAATAAAAGGAGACATGTCTACGGATGTGAATGTTTAGGCCCTTTTAGGTTGTTTTGTGTAATGTTTACTATAAGTATGTTATGTGTATAAATTAGGGTAAGGTTTAAAAAGTAAATGTTAAAAGTAGCAAGTCTTTGTCTTAATTAGATATAGCATGTATTCGTTTCTTGCATGCAGGGAAAAAGAACCAAAACAATTAAGTATTAATCATTAAACATGGAAATTAATAAAAAGACTAACCTGAAGCATTGGATTGCAAATGCTCCACTGATTTCCACATCACCCAGGAGGTACAGTTGTGTAGATGCGTTACCCTTTTTGGCGGGTTCCCCAGTAGGCCTATAATTCCATCCTGGATTCAGTCACAACATCCAGGCCATGCTCCCGATGACTTCTAGAGAAGTCATCACACTAGAAAACATTCAAACTTAAAATGCTTGAATATCAAAAACAAGTTTATTTAAACTTAAAAATTGGAATTGTTTTAAAGCAGATCCATAACAAGTCACAATTGAATTTACACTATTCAACTATTTCTAACCACTTAGGCAAGAAGCTTGAAAAGCAAGTGCTTGGCTTGCAAAAGATTGGCGAGAAGTGGTTATTAAAGAACAATCAGTTCAAGTAAAAAAGCTTAAGAATTTCCAACATTCTTCACTTGTACAGAAGGTAATACTTGCACAATAATTGATCCTCTGCTAGTATTATCTACCACTTGTTTTTCACATGGGGTAAAACCATACTTCATGTTCCCATTTGCTGTCAACAAACTGACCTATTTAATGAGGGCTATTCAATAAATAATCATAAATTAATAAAAAATAATTAATCCTAATAACTAATCCCCCAAATTTTGATGCTTTCTCAAAATACTCCCCATTACATACAATGTGTGTGTGCACTAAACCACCTTTTTCCAGTCTTCAAACACATGCTGGAAGCCATTTCTTGACAGGTCCTTCAAAATCACCCTGCAGGTTTCACCACTGCCTGTGATGAATAAAACGCTTTCCCTGGATGTGTTTCTTCAAATTCAGGAAAAGAAAAAAATAGTATGGTGCTAAATCAGGACTATATGGAGGATAGGAACACATGCGACGGTGATTTTTGAAAGATACTCAACATTGGCAATATGTGGCCTTGCGTTATCATGGTATAGCATCCATCCTGTTGCTTTCAAATGGGGCCTTTTGTGATAGATGTGGTTGGAGGGTTTTCAGTACATCTCTGTAGTATTCTCCAGTTATTTGTATGTGGTGGTACGACGCGATACACCATTCCTTGAATATCGAAAAATGATTATCATAACTTTCCCAGCAGAAGCAACCACTCTTGCCTTCTTCGGTGTTAGTGATGGAGACTTCCAGAGCTGTTGCTTGGACTCAGGGTCATGAAGCCAACTTTCATCAGCAGTGACGATTTTCAAAAGAAACATTCCATCATTTTGTAGCCTTGATTTCAACTCTGAACAAACCTCCACATGCACATCCTTTTGTTCGGGAATGAGCAGTCTCCGAACCCTACAGCGCACAAACACGTGTCATGTGCAGTTTTTCTGAGCAACGTTCGAGTGGCACCCAATGAAGTGTTTTCTTCCCGATAGGTCTCTTAATGTGATTCGACGATCTACTCACTATCACAGCAGCGGTGGCAATGTTTACTTCTGTTAGAGCAGTCACTGGAGTGCCGGGTCCACTTTCCTTTGAAAACAATTGTCTTTAAACCATCTTATAGCTATGCTATAGGGAAGAAGACTCCCCATAAGCTTCCTGTAGCATCACATAGGCTTCAGCTGACGATTTTTTTAAGGTGAAAACAAAATTCCAATACAGTGTATTGCTCAGAGCGTGTCACATCCATTTTTACCGTAGGCGAAAGTAAAACTAGGCGTACTTGGCCAGCTGCCAAGGACGCAACAGTGACGTCATGAACGTGAAACTCGTACCATCTATTCTCCACTTATTCTGCTACACATGCAATATGAATTTTATTTTTCTTGATTTTTAATCACCTTTATAAAATTATGATCATTCTTTATTGAACAGACTTCGTATTTTACAATATATAAATCTTTTATGCTTATTATGTTGACTAGCACGAGTTTAATTAGATATGCATACTTGAAGACAAAACCTAACTTACACCTCCATTTGTATGGTCAACTTTCAGATATAAATTGCAACAGCTGATACAATGAATGGTAGATTAAAGCATGTATGTCACCACACATAAGGTTAAGATAACAAATCTAACTTACTGGGGGCTGTTTCCGTATTCAAATAAATGAGTGCAATCCAGGAATTTGCAAACGAAGGCTTGCTTCGGAGTTAGACGAAAATCTGGATCGAGCCTAAGAATTTCTTTCAAGAAAATAATGAAATGGGCCCGATCCAGATTTTCAGCGACCAAGTCATCCGATTCCAGATGCTCAGGCTCATTGAGCTAATGAAAAAAGAATTTAAGGTAATTATATACTTCTAATGCATCCAAATAATCATAACAATTACAAAATAACGTCAAAATTAACACAAAAAAGAAGCCTGATGATAAATGATTGATAAACAAAATGGCTACACAAGGGCACTTAAATTAGCTTAGGTTTTTATGTAAAAAACATTTTTATTCATTCTAATGACATTTCAGTCTTGAGAAAACGAAAGTATCAAACTCCTAGATCGTATGGGAAATCAAGTATACATAACACATTAAAGTTATCCACCTCCTATGTCCAAAAAACCAAGTTTATCTTCTTAGGGCTAGATACGACAGTTCTGATCAGGGATGCATTAGCCTGGCAGACAAATTCGCAACAGAAACAAGAACTAATCCATGTTAAAGAGGAAGGACTTGCTCGAGATAATTTTACTTAACATAAATTAACAATAGTACCAAAAAATTGCTTATTACCTTTGTGACTAGAGGTACCTTATGGCAAAATGTTAACTTAACCACTTTTGAGCTTTTATAAAGTTCTCTTTAGCTTTAATACTTGTCTAATTTTGATTGAAATTATCATGTCCTTTTCATATTTACTACCTTGTACTAAGTAATATCAGTTTCAGCTTTCTTAAGGGGGAAATAGGTTTAGACGACTCAAAAAACTTAATTTTTTTATTCTATAAATTGTTAGTAAAACTATTCAAAAACATGTTCCTAAAGTTTCAAATAAAAATTTCAATTCGTTCTGAAGTTTTGAGCAGTTAAGTGAGCATCTCTCCTTAAGTGCCAGAGCGCGTGGCATGTAAAATGGTTCATTTGCAGAATAGACCTTGAGTAGAAGATATTTACTAAAAGCATTGGCGTCATTTTGACAAAGCGTGTTAACATTAGTTTAGCACCGACCTTCGTAACATGTTTCAAGTTTGGAGACAAAATGTCAACGTATCCGAAAAAAGAACATGGTACTTCTAATCGCACTAGTAGACCACGTAAAAGATCCATCCATGGAAATCAGTATTCTAATAGTGAATCAAGTAAATGCGACGAAGATAAAGAAAGCAACAACGCAAAAAACTTTCGGATGCCACTAGTGAAAATGCGATTTTTTTTTTAAATCCTCAACATTGTTATAGAATTATTGAATTTTTTACCATATTCACAGCTTTGTCGGATATATGTCGAAATTGCAAGCAGGATGTTAAATTTGCAGAAACTGGAATACATGGCCTCGGGAACAAGCTCGTTATCAATTGCAAGGGTGGATCGAAACAAATCCAATCAGGTCCTTTCATCAATACTGGATTTGAGATAAATCGTAGGATTGTGTTTGTCATGCGACTCTTGGGAGTTGGCAGAGAAGGATTAAATTTATTTTGCAATTACATGGACATCTGCAATGGTATATCTGAAGATACTCATGTAATGTACAATCATATCCACGCCACTGTGAAGAAAGTGTATGAACTTTGCTGTAAGATAGCTATTGGAGACTAAGGAAGCCCAGAAAGAAGAGTTGCAAGCTCAAAACGAAGGATTGCTATATGGTGCTGGAATTGCTGATTAACCAGTAAGTAGTTCAAATAAATTTATTACTGACTGAATTTGTTGTTTTCGGTCATTTTTTCAAACGCGTTTTTTTCGAAATGACTTTAAAATTTGTGTACACTCTAGCTCAAAAAGTTTTTAACTATCAATTTTCAAAATGGTTGGTTAATTTCTTTATACATTTACGCTCTTATGAACCTAAATTCGGATTAATATCATTGTTTAAACTATTTTTCATTGCAAAAAAGTTTAAAAAAATGGCAAAAAATTATGCTCTTTTTAAACACCTCTAAAAAATGCAATTTTCAATTTTTTGGGAGAAGTTAGGTTCATATGAAAGAAAAACATGTCCTTAAAGTAAATTAAGAACCCTATTGATTTCAGATGAAAACTAGCCTCCAGAGTGTACAAACAGCTACATCTGATGGTGACCTGTGATGGGTGGCAGCTGATATCTTCAATATTTTCCGAGGAAATACTTCAAAACAATTACTGCATTTACTTAAATATATGTATAAAATGTACTCAAAGTTTCAATAAATTATATGCATTCCTTCCTTGCCAAAAAAATTCATGAAAATCAGTAAAAAACCTAGTTCTAAACCTATTTTCCCCTTAAAGCATTAGAAAGAATTTCCCCATTCTTACTCTTATGCTGATCTAAAATTCCTATAGGAATAAGGGCATGGAAAAATGATTTTTAAAACAATCAAAATCAGATTTATTTGATTTAAATAGGATTTTTACGATTTTAATTTCTTGCTCCTACAAGTTTCAATTTGTCGGACACGAGATACACAAATTAGTGTAGTGTCTAGATGGTTTTAATTTATTTAAATAATATTTTTTATGTAAAACATTAATGTACTGAGACAGGTAAATTTTTGAAAGATTAAAGTGCGACATAGGAATTAGCAAAGTAAATCACATGATATAGTAAATAGACCCTAAATGCCAAGATGAGCAATATTTTTTCCATCTGGTTCTCAAGTGCGGTTTAGATTACTTTGAGTTTAACCCATAAGCAGTGACATGAATTTTTGGACCTAGATAAAAAGTTGTCGGAAAATCGAAAATTACGATTTATTCAATCATAATTTCAGAAAAAATTTCAATTCAATTAAAAGATTTTTTGCATTATATATTTATCATACATGAATAAAATGCTTTGAATTATTTCAATTATTTTGATATAAAATAACTAATTGATTCGACTTGTTTGAGAAAAAAATCATGTCACCAATAGAAAATAAAAGGAACTTGCATCTTGAAAAATTCCTACTTCTCATTAATTTTTTAACTTGCAAAAACTTATTGGAAAAATTATTTTCTTGTAAATTCAGTAAAAAATACGACATGAAAATACATAAATTTGAAATCAAATGTCTATTTCCCAAATTCTTTGAGCATTGACAAGTATTTCATAAGTATATTTGAAGCACAAAAAGGGTTTATATATAAACGAAAACCAAGCTTTTCTCTATGAACAGCATACAACTGTAATAGCATCCCCAGAACATGCCAATTCAGTAGAATTTTGAATATACAATAAAAAATTTATTAATTCCAATAGCCTTCCTGTTTCAACCCAAAATCTTCTCCAAATTTCAATTCCATAAATATTGAAGATATTCTAGCAGTGTAAAACAAACACTGATGAGCAGACTTGTGAGTGACAGCTATTATCAATGACCCAAGATGGAAATAATACTTGTCTGGTAATTATGATCTTAATAAACGAATACTGTTATTTGGCGTCTTCAAAGGTAGGATGATTTTTAGTAAAATTTTTAGGTGAACTGAGGACATGAAAAGTTTCAAACTTATTTGAATAAAATAACATGCATCTTGTTCATAGTTATTTCATTTTCCATATTAAACTTAATACAGAAAATAAAAATGAAATTTAATTTAAATCAATGATTTTTAAATAAAAAGTAAATAGATTTAAATCAAACCGATTGAAAATGGCATACCATGGTTTTAATCTTTCAAAAATTTAACATTGTATTTCCTAATACATTAATGTTATCCATAAATATTAACGTTTGACATAAAACTATCTAGAAACTACAATGATTTGCATATATTACATCCAAGTTTAAATTCATACAGGCAAGGATCAAATAAATCTGATTTTTTGCAATTTTTAAAAATCATGATTTTTCATACCCTGATTAGCATTTATAAAATTTAGAAATGAAAAAATGCCAGTTTTTTATCACTTTTAACAGATAAAACATACCTTTCCCAAGCCATCCAAATTTGCTACAGGGCATACATTGTGACGTGATCTCTAAAATGGAATCAAAATCCGTATTAAGTTTTAGAATCAATTACATTTTTATTGTGTGCAATATTTGCTTAATACCAAAAAATTACAAAGATATCAAATAATTTATACCTGGAACTCAAAGCCCTGTTCTGACGACCTGAGGTATAGGCCAAAGTCTGTCCCCTCCTTGAATTTCATGGGAAAGATGTTTTCGTGACTTGCAAAAATACTTTGAAGCTACAAAGAGAAGAGTTGATCAAATGTAAAATTGTATCAGATTTTCATTAGCAGTAAATTTAAATATAGTTAAACCTAGTATTGCTGAAATGCCACCCCTTTCTAGTTACTGCAAACAAAAGCAATAGAAACGAGAGGCAAGTAGATTATGGAAGCTTCTTGAAATTAAATCTCAGTGAAGTCTAAAAACATGTAGATGATTTTTTTGTAATATCTTACCTTATGCAAAAATTATTACATCAATATTTGACAAATAAATACCACCCTTCCTCACAAGATTAGAACCATAATTGTTCCTGCAGAGGCAGTTATATGGGGTAATTTCGGATAAACTGAGCCAGCTTCACTGGTTATAGAGAATTCTAAATAAAATCTATAAATTATAGTTAACATCGATAATTTACAGAAGCAGTTTCCAACTTTTATTTAGTACTTTATAAAATTAAAAGGGATTAAAATAAATGTAGGATTAAAAACGAATACATTATCAGTTGTTTTTAATATTCAAGCCATAACACAGTAAATCTGTTCATATTTTGTAAACAGCAAAATGACCAAGTTTCTTTGATAGATTTGGCACTCAATTTTTGATGAACCCTTGAACTTTTAGAGTACTGCAAGTTTGGTTGTTTAAGGTCTTATACCACAAAGGCCATATTTAGAGCAAACACAAAAAGATAAGGAATATTTAATTTAATCACTAACAAATTTTACTCAAAACTAAAAATTTTGTGATCACAAGTTGAAAAATAAGATGTAACTAAAGATTAAGAACCTTAAATAACGAAATTCAGCAAGCTACATTAGATTTACCATCGGTATTCACATGAGGAAATTTAATCAGGTCTTACTGACAACTATTACCATAGAAAAGTAAATTACCAATTCAGCTTCATCTCTTGCAGGATACAACTTTTTGCCCATAAACATTTCTGCAAGTACACATCCAACTGACCACATGTCGATACATTCGTCGGAGGGAAGACCAACTAGTACCTCAGGAGCCCTAGTCAAAAATTTATATGCATTAGAAAATTAAAATGAAAATTTCATAATCAAATTTATATTATTGGTACATGAAATAGAAATCAATGCCACATTCTTGGATATTCAAGTACATAATGAAATTGCTTTATTACAAGGAACAATTTAGATACATCAATACTAATAGAAAAAGATAAAAACTAAAGTAAAACCAAAACTTCATTTCCAGTTAGTTTTGAACATTTTTAGTGAAAATATGTATAAAGCAGCAAATCTTTTCCCCTGGAACTATAATACTGTATTGCTTTCTAATTGGTATTCAAGAGATGGCATCTTTAATCTAATGGTGTTGCTAACTTCCGATTACATGTTTCGGGAATAGGATTTATTTTTTAGGATTGTTTTCAACATTATGTTGTGGAAAACTCATTTACATAAATGATGCAACCACTAAATAAAATTTAATACTTTCTCTCAATAAAAAGCCAAGCTTGAACCTTGATAAAGTATTTGTCAATGTTACATCCTTCATTCAACCTTTTACCAGCAAACCACTACCAAATGACAAAGGATGAAAAAGTAGCATTGTTTTACAAATTGAAAATTTCGCAGACCAGAAAGTTGCCAACTGAGTGCTTTGAACGAACAGTTTTATCAAGTGATTTTGACAACTTTATAACTCCACCTTAATGCAAATTCAAAATCAGTAATGCTGGGCATCAGAGATTATATCATAATTACCAGGTTGTGGCCCCATCTGTAGCATTTTACTTCTACCTAGAATTTAAACCACGTGAATGAAGTCCAGCATTATTTTAGCTACTGAAAACTAAGTATACAAAAGATAATGATGAAATTCTTAAAATTGCATAAGACTACCCAAGACAAGGAGACATTGGACACCTATTATAAATTAATCCAAGACATTTTGTGGAAAGAATGCATTTTGTATTATTCATACTTTGTCCTTTCCATTTTCAATGTTTTTCAAACATAAAAAAAAATATCTTTACAACAAATACTTGAACATGTTGTAGCATTAATATCAAAACATTCAAATTAATTACCAAGAACAGTAGGTTAGTAGCTAAATTGTCTACCTAGTCAGAACACTAAATGTCATTCAGATAGCCAGATTTCCCATTAGAAGATAAAGACCACTAGAAAAATTCTAGCATAAACATACTTACTATGCAAATCATTTTGTATAGCCCTTATATGCTTATAACTTTTCACTCTGACTGTTGAAACTCTAAATTCATTCTTATAAACATCTATTTAAAAGTTTAGACACAATAGTTTGGGAAACTTTCAAAGAGCCCCGTTTTAAATTTTAAGACCCTAGGATTGAATACAGTATAAGTGTGTCCAATACTATTCCATCAGTAGTTAAGTTTTGTAGATTCATCTAGTATATTTAAACAGAAACAGTTTATATTATGAAAGTACTTGCATATTACAGAATGCGAAAAAATAACTCAATGTTAAGTTTAATATTTAAAATTATGAAGCTGAGAAGAAAGTTAATTTGAAAACAATTATCAAGATCTAGTCTTACCTGTAGTAAAGAGTCGTAACATCGGTCTTTACTGTTTTGCGCCCATGGGAGTGCCTAGCCAATCCAAAATCAATGAGCTTGATTTGGAGAGCTGCTCCCTCTCGGCCCACAACCATGATGTTCTCTGGTTTGATGTCCGAGTGGATGATATGCAGCTTCTAAACACAGAAATAGCAGATTTTAATTCATAATATTTTAATATACAACATAACATTTGCAAATGCAAGATAAACATACTAAAGAAATAACATACAAAAGTTGTTTTGCAAGACTCAAGAAAACCAGTTTTGCAACAAGACACTGAATATCACGTAAGGCTACATCAGAACAATAAAACGAGGCAGTTTCAAATCAAAAACACTGAAACTCTTTGAGCTATCCAAGTATTCGGGATCGGTGCTCAATGCAAATTGAATGAGCAAAATTAGGGCATACAACAAGGATAAGATACAACACCAAATTAAGCCTTCTGCCTGCGTGTTTTCAAGCACCTTGTAGATTTTTACTGTTTTAGAAATTGCATTTCCATTTTCAATACGCTGTATTGATTAACTGTAGCAATTTCCATCTTTGATAATAACATTAAAGTTTAAGCATGCCCATATTACCGTTGCCTGGCTATAACCAAGATCCTTTGCACTCCCAGGTCAATGGCAAACCCAGAGCAGAGAAAAGGCTGGTTGTTTTAGGGTTTTATGGTGCAAGGACCATATTTGTCTACAAGCAAACACAATAAGGGAGCTATGAATAATTTAAGTTATAACTATTGCTTTGGGATTCAAAAGGCAATACTGAAACTTTTTTTCTTTGAAACTTGAAGACAAACTACTCTAAAATATCATTTAGGTCACAAGAGCTTTCCTTATATATAATTTGATCTTGTATGTATTTAGAACATAAAATCAGCATCTTTTAATTTTTATTTTGAAGGAAATAAAACTTCTAAACATAAGCAATAATTATCACACTATGCACTGTAATTGGAATGAATGAATTTTAATGCTTTTAGATGTTTTGCAACTAGAAAAGTTTCAATTCTGATAAAATTGGCAATTTTTCTGTTTCTAGCAACATTTTCAGATTAAATATGAATAAATTTGAATTTTTCCTTATATTAAATGAAGGTAGTCTATTAACACTGCACAGGAGCAATACAACGGGCTATTGGCGACGATCGAAGGGAAAGATCCAAGATCCTTGTAATTTTGAATTATGGCAAGATGACGAGAACACTTGAGCAAGCACCCTACTCTCCAAACTTCCACACTTTGCCAACATGAGGACATTTGAGGCCATGACAGATTTAACATGCACCTTGTCCACAATTGCCTTTTGCAGGACCTAGTATCAAACTCACAACCATCAGGCTGCTATTCCAACTAGGCTACAGCAGCCCTATATTAAATTAAGATTAAAAAATGTATACTGGTATGTAAACAAAAACCTTACCTCCAAACCATATAAAGCCATAATTAATTGCATGGCTATCGCCCTCATGTCGCACATTGGGAATATGACCCCATTGCCATATTCCAAGAGGTTTTTTTCAAAATATTCAAAGACCAGGAAGGCCTCCAGGTCTATTGAGAAGTAGTCTTTGAATATGATGAAGTTGTGCTGGAATAAAAAAGAATGATTATATATAACTAGCTATATAAAATCTAATTTAACTAAAACTAAAATAACACCGAAGTATAGTCAATCTGATTTTAAGCTGAAGAAAACTCAGAAATGAATATCCTTAAAGTGATAAAGTACAAGTCATTTGACATCAGTTCTGAAAGAGATATGGTGCAAATAGGATTAACTTTGTTGTTTAGAAATGAGAAAATAAGCATGCTGTTCGTGATTAATATCAATTACAACCAGTGAGAAACTGACGACAATAAAATAGCATTAACCCTTCAAGTGGTTTCAATGAGATATTTCCATCAAGATCTGACCAATTTTGCTAATGAGATTTCATAAAGAATGCCAATTAAATTCCTAATCATGAAGATGTTGCAGGTTTAAGATAACCAGATCAAGATCTGGTCAGTTTTTAATAATGACGATATCCCGTCAAGACAACTACCAGGAAGGTTAATGACAGCACATTTTGTTCCTTTTAAATGCCCCTCTGACAGTACATTTTGAAAATTCACTCTAATTTCACAGTTGCATCATTGTTCTTCAGGCATAGCAATGTTCATTTCTGCAACACTAGGGTATAAGTACACCAGGACCTAAAGCTTAAAGGATTTTGAACTGAATGGCCCTGACTTGAAATAGGACCCAGGTCCCGAACCAAGGGCCAGAGCTAAGCTCTACTTTACCAGGTCAGCTTACTGTCTGTAAGAGATTTCAGATTAGTCTACCTTTCTGTACAAAAAAAATCTTCAGGCTAAGCTGTAGGTAGGGTAACAAAGTGAAGGAAATGCGAAGCTGCAATTTGTTCATATACAGGGTGATTCTAGTCATGGGATGAGAATTGGGAACATCCCCATATAACACAGTGCTTTTATGGAATGATTGGAACAACGATGCGAAAAGGACGGCATTATGAAAGTTTAATTTAAACGGTGTAGCATGGGAATATCCTAAGAACTACACGCGCAGATATTACCTCGAGATAAATTAAATAAAAAGTAATTTAGCTTAGAAGAGACATGGCATCTCTCGAGGATCCTCACTTGTCATCAAAAAGAAAAAATGGCAAGAACGTTTAACGCGTTTCTTTCTCACAAAACTGCAAGGTCGTTGGACAGAGGCGAAAAAAACATTCTTCCTCTCCACGCTTTTTATCAGTTTTTCAGGGGGTCGCAAATCAGGGGAGATGGTCTTGTCAATCAAGGGAGCTGGACTTCCTGATTCGCTGTTTTTAAACAAGCTCATCTGTAATTTGTTAGACGGACACACATGACATGGTATGACGCAACTTTCTGGAAGATTCTTAGCAGTTAATGAGCGTCACTGGAGCAAGGGAGAAAACGGAATTGAGAAATGAAGGACTTAAATGGCATCACTGATCTTGTGGCTGTCACTCAGAGGATGAGGATATCTTGCCAAAAAGAAAACACCCTTGGTTAATAATGCTTAGTGATGACGAAGAAAACATTGTTTAATTCATATTAATATGTATTACTTCTTAAGAAAATTTTAATAAAGATATTTATCTTAATTATGAAAATAGAATAGCATGTTTTTCAATTTTTTTGGAACCTAACCCCCTTTTCGTACTAGTTCTTTGTTTCACAAAACAGATTAGCATAACACGGCAATTTTTTGGACTATAACTCCCATGTTATACGGGGGTTACCTGTATTATTACTGATTTTCAATTTCTGCTACTTAACTCTAAATTTGAGGCATTAGCCCAAGAGAAAAATTCTATTGATTGGGCATACTCGAGATGTAGATATTATTTTATTCCAAGACCAAGGTATGAGAAAATATCAGGATTGTTTTAAAAATTATAAAAATCTGATATATTTAAACCAGATTTTTGTTTAAATCCAATTGCGATTTTTATTAATTTGTTCCCTCGACATGTTTAAACTTGTTAGATACGGGACATGCAAATCATAGTTTCTAAATAAGATTGATTTATGTAACACTATATAAGGATTTAGAAAATATAGCAGGACAAATTTTTGAAAGATTAAGGCAATAAAATTTATCAGGTCTCATTTTTCCCATTGAATTGTATTTCATAATACAAATCCAATGCTTAAAAAATACTCAATTCCAAGTTCTGAAAAAGACTTATTTTAATAAGGTGGGTAATAAGGTAAGTCGCACTGGAGTAACACAAAGGGCTATTGGCAATGGTCCACTCCAATCAATCTCTATGGGAAAATTCCAAGAACAAAGCCTCAATTTTGAACCATGGTCAGATGACAACACCTGAGCTGGCACCCCAATCTCCAAACTTCAACACCACACCAACATGAGGACATTCGAGGCCACGATCGATTTAATGAGCACCAGCCCCATGTAAACGACCCTTTTAAATAGGGAAATTTAATACTTATATAAATCAAAATGAAACAAATTTAGATTTTCTGGCCTTTTGTTACCCATCTAGTTTCTTATGAGCGCAAAGTGATGTTTACTTTCTAATTTTTATGTTGGCACCACTACATCCAATTAATACTACCACCTCTAATAGAGAATCCAGTTAATTTCAGTTAAAATAGGTCATTCTTCAAGTATTACTGTATGGGAGCAAATTTTTAAACTTATTTAGATAAAATATATAACACTTTATTTAAAATTTGTCCATGTACTGAAGCACCATAAACAAGAAAATCTCAAACCACGCAAATTATAGAAACAAGGGCAATGTATAAAATAAACTCAAAAACATTAACTGGTATTTTCGCCTTCAGAACATTTTTCTGATCTGTAAGGAATCATTGGCTTATGCAGTTGTAGATGAAATTAATGTCAATTCAGCTAGGGACAAAGGCACATTGAGGAGCCGATAGGGTTTAGCAACAAGAAATTCTTTTCCAAGTAGGTCTGCGTCTCAAGTTAACTTAAACAAATGATTAGACAAATAATAACATCGAAAGCTGGTTATGCACCCATCTCGAGTCATCAATTCCTAAATGTTTCCTCTTCCGTTCAGGTCAAATATTAAGAAGCAATTTTATTTTTCAGTTATCTTACCTTCTTAAGGTTAAGTAAATCATTTTAGAATACAACTTAACAGATTTTCCATTAAAGATTCGACTTTTGAACTTCAAGAATCGTTGTTGACTCGTTTTTGCAACCATACTAATTTTATAACTCCCATCACTTTTCTTTAACCCTCTTGTGGTTGTCACAATGAGGTACCTCGTCCTATTAGCAAAACTGATCAGATCTTGATAGATGAGATATCCCGTCATTAGAAGAAAACTAAACCAATCTTAATCTCAGCATTAAAAAATGGATATTTTGATGACGAGACATGTCGTCATTAGCAAAATTGATCAGATCTTGATGGACAAGGTATCTAGTCGTAACCACTTGGAGGGTCAAGCATGGAGACACATTCCGTCGGTTGGTTTAGGTTTTATGGCACAAGTTCCAGAAATGGACAAGCTTTGCCAAACGCCAGATAATATAATAAAATTATTATAAGTGTAAAAATATTAAAAAATAGTGGGAAAGATTCCAGCAGTTCCTAGAGAATTAAATATTGGAAAAAGAGTTAAATAACATGAGATTAAAATAGAGTTGAAATATGTTGATCAACACGTAGATAATAAATTAGGATATAAACATGATTTTGATGAATTTAACATTTAAAAAATGTTCAGATCAGTAATATGCAGATATAAAGATGAGAATGATATTTACAAGTAATGAGAGTATGGTATAAAAAGGTACAAAAATATTATATAGAATTTTTGGATGGGGTTTTTCCCCCCAATTAATTCCCCGTAAAGTTAAAACAGAAGTACTAAAAGTGATTGCGATGATGGTTAAAAATGGGACAATCAATTAATATATTAAATGGCAAAGGGAACTCCACACAGGAACACTCCTAAGATGCCTGTGAGTAAAGCGTTTGTGTCCAATGCGTAGGCGAGTCAGAATTACATTGGAATGTCGAGAAGAATGAGGAAGCCATAGTGATATATCGCTCTGAATACCATGGAGCTTATTGTTTGTTTGAGTGTTCCTAGTCGGTTTGCCACTCATTCCACATAATGTCCCAGACAGTGTCGAACATCATTGTATGGAACGGGGAGACTCAAAAAGGTCACAGCTCTTTTAGCTGCTGCAGCCTGTTCATTGCCTGCAATCCCAACGTGACCAGGTATCCAACAGAAAAAGATATCTAGGCCTCTCCAGATAAGTTGATGTAATTTCAATATGGCAGTAGCTAATGGATGTTGAGAGCAGTCTAAAACACTCTTAATATAACAAATTTGCCATTTCTGAGGCAAGATATGTTTTGGTGATATTGAGAGATGCAAAGCAAGCTAGGAGACAGACCAGGGACAGGTCTCTTTTCATCCTAATTTGACATAATACCTGGGTATCAAGTTCTGAGTAGTTGAGCCAGTTCTTTCCCATCAGGGGAAGCAAACCTGGTTCACTGCTTAAGTCACCTCAAGTATCACCAACTTAAGAAAATAGATTGATGAGGTGGTGCAACTTTTAAATCACAACTGAGTTATATAGATGGTTGGTTTTATAGCACTAAGGCCAAATTTGACCAAGCTATGCCAAACACAAGCAGAAGGGTATGTAAAACAGATCACGAGTAGTTATGATGTTCGGACATGCCTGAAGATGTACAATTTGTTAAGCAGCGCAACTCAGAAGGAAGCAGTAAACAATGTATTCATAGGATGTTGACAAATTAGTCTATAGAAGCTATATAAATTGCTACTGCCTGGAAGTTAGCCCGTTTCAAAATTTTAGTCGATACTGGCTTTTTAAAATGGTCCAAGACAGGACATTGGCTCTTTCTATTATAGCTTTCATTACCTTGAAGTGATTAGTGACAACTTCAAATCAGTTAACTTCAATGTAATTGTAATGTCTAGTAACAACACGATGAGGTCAACGTCTACAGGTTTCCCATTTTTGATCTACTGGTAAGTGGGAAACCTGTCAATCTCCTTCACATCCAGATGGTTTCTGAGGAATGAATGAGCCTATTACCCTTCGGTATCAACCGGAAGGACAAAATTTTGAACATTTAGTAATGAAATAATTTTAGCACAGGGTTATCAGCTTTTGAGCAAATCCTTATTTTCCTTTTAAAGTGCATACAACTAAAAATACTCGTTTATGTAAATTCCCATGAGGAATAAAGTCATTTTAATCTTATATCAGCTAGTCATTTTGAGCAAATCACTCAGCCTACTGTTATAAAATATATGGAAATTTGTATAAATTCAAAACTATTCCTTTATTCATGCAAAACTTACCCTCTTGGGATCGGCATTCATCAATTCTTTCAAAATGCAGGCCTCCCGCTCTCCCCAAAACAAACTATTATTGCCTTTAATGCGCTTAATAGCAATAATTTGGCCATTAGCACGGTCCAAGAATTTGCCAACCTGAAAAAGTGTTACAATTCATAAGTCCTTTAGGCCAAGTTAACACACAAGCTTCCAATTAACTAATGTTTCAGGTGATCGATAACCCTAAAAGCTTGGACAAGTTGTTGAAAATCTTGCACCATTCAGAAGGTTAAGGCATTCTGTATAATAAAAGCATTGGTTGCATTTCAGACAAGCTTAGGAGTGATTTATTAAACATAATCAATGTAAGTACCAATAAAGATAATTTCCTACCCTTCTTATCATTGATAGCCTCTAAAACTGCAGCCCTCCCATCAGTTTTTATGTTTTATACATAAACACTTGCATTTTACTATAATCATTGTGCTTTAAGGAATCTAAAAATTTGCACTATACCTAGCTCCCGTCTTAAAGAAACGTTTTTTTCTCTTTATTCATAAAACTTCACGATACTTACTCGAGGAATTTAGCCATTTTCAAGTTCACTCAGAATTTATTTTTAATATATCCTCAATTAATAAGCCTAAATGTGCTGCACTGTACAACTATATGCAGGGTTATTTGTTACTTATTTCTCTGGACTTCCACCATGGAAAAGTATTTTCAGTAATATGGGAAAAATGCATCAGCTTTTATTGCAAAACACGACAATCCTAAATTTCTATAAAAGTGCTCCCTATATTGGAAATGAAAGATCCCTTTAAATTTAAGCTTGCTATATCTGAAAATACGATCATAAGCAAATCCAAACTCTGAGCAAAGACAGCTAATTAAATGGATTCATGTCACCTGGCATACCTTGTGCTTGTGGCCAAGACAATGTAAAGGTTTTGAAAGCAAGAGATTTTACCTTTGATTTCTTGGAGTATGGATGAAAAGTAATGGCCCTAGATCCGACGTTAAATGTAGCATCACCTTGTGATGAGTATTTGAAACAAATTTAAACTGATGAAAGATACTAAATCTTAGTCCTTTTACCTTCTTTTTTAAATTTGAAGATATATATTAAGCTTATAACTTTTAGTTAATTTAATTGCAAGTTCGCTCACATGTAACTAAAGCAATGTTATCATGGTACTTTTCCGTTATAGCCATACCAATAAACTTAGGTGTCAATTTGGCACATTTTTACTTATTTCTTGGTGGTATTTGTTTCTATACAAGCTTTTAAGCACCATTTTAGCTTATTCCTTTGTTAGTGCAATGGATTTTATGATTTGGGATTTGCCAAAAGATGAAGAGGCAATAATTGTTACCTAGGCCTAACATTACCTTGTCCTAAAATTGGAAGTTGTAAAATTGTTGAAATTGACGAAACCTTATTTTCGAAAATAAAATTTAAAAAAATCACAGATCATGTTCTTACCCAATGGGTTTTTGGAAGATTATGTCGAGAAACAAGAAAATGTTTTCTTGTTCCAGTTTTCGTCCAGAAGAATTTTAATGACAGCAATAGATGTAAATATCAAGGATGGAACTATATTTTCTGACTGTTAGCATGGATATAACTCTGCTGATTTGGAAACGGTTGGATACAAACATTTCATGGTAAATCATTCTTTTAACTTCTTTGATCTAGACACTGGGTCATACCTAAATTGTCAAGTGTTTGTGGGACAGTTCAAAATGGCGCAATAATGCCAAAGAGGCACTGCCAGCCAACATTTACTCTATTTAAATGAATTTATGTGGTGTCAGCTATATTTTAACGTGGAAGTGTTCTCTGCTACGATAAATGCAATTTTTTAATTTTATGCCTGCTGTTTAGTTTTATAATTCATATTTTCTCTGCAATGTTTATTAATTTGCTTTGTGTAGATTAGTCACTTAAGATGCAATTAAAACTTTTTTCCGTATTTGTAGTTGGCCAGAAAGGTTTGGTTTTATGGCACAAGGTCTGTTAGCTGGCTGGAAAGAAACGGAAATGAGTGGCATGGCTTTAATGGAAATGAGCACTAAGGAATAAACTAAGATAGCACCAAAAATCAAAAAGCTGGTATGGAAGAAACACCAAGAAATAAGCAGAAATGTACTAAATTAGCACCAAAGCTTATTGGTATGGCTATAACAGTAGATAAGTAGTGTCATCATGGCTGGAGAGAACAATTTTTTTACTATTGCAGCAACTGTTTACTTGTTTAATATTATGTTGTTAAGCAGAATAAGCTATTCAATACTTTATGTACCGATACTGAATTTTACTGTAGCTAATTTGCCTTTCTTATAAGATACAAGTACAAAATTATAAATGAGGTCTAGGGAATATGTCGAATAACTGCACCGATTACTAACTGGTTCATCCCAGGTTAGTTGATTCTATGGATCAAGATGCCTTGATGTCATAAGGAATTTAGACGAACAAAAGGGGTTAATAGTATGGTTAATATTTAGTCTAGAAAAAGTCGAGTTGGAGTTTAAATTTTTAAAAGCAAGCACTTTTAAGCACCAACTTAAATTACGGGCATTTCTCCGGTCCTTATTTTTCAAAACTTGAACACTATTAAGAAATGTACTAATCCGAGTACTTGAAATAAAATTTATTCAGTGTAGTTTGCCATTCATTTTCATGAAAAGAGCATGTAAAAGTATAATTGCTGTAATAAGTACTTTTAACACAGCAGTCAGAAAGCTTAAAATGTATGCTTGTCATTTCAACACTAGTATCCAAGTAGGTTTTGGCACGCCTTTTGTAAGGCAGGTAGAGGAAACCTTACTTTATTAGGATTATGGCAATCTAACCACTATTTGAATATCTTACTAATTTTGTACATTACCAGTTTTATTTTACCATGCCTGCATAACTCTAGTTACTAGAATGAATGTGATATTTTATAACATTCATATTACATAACCTGTTTCCATTAAACTTCCAAAACTATTAAATTACTGAACTTTGATGCATTTTCTGAAATATTGTTACGAAAGCGTAATTTATTAGATCAAGACTTTTCATTAAAGTAAATACTACCTAGTTGTAGTAAGAGTAATCAGTTATGTGGTTTTTGTAAATTCTTTAATTATTTTCCACTAAGCCTAAAATAGTATTTTTCTAAGAAATTATTTAGCAGCATAAAAACCACTGTTAAAGCTGTATCTTTTCTTCAGGTTTCGACTTTTTCTGCATAATTTAGACAAGAACTTAGCACCACCAAATTCATTTTCTGATAGTTGTCGCAACAGATTTCTATTTCCCCCAACCTTTTCTACAAGTCACCATTTTTGCGACGGATTATGTGCAAATAAATTGCCTGTGAATAACGAAATTGGAATAATTGCTTAAAATGCAAAAACTAAGACCAGGAAATGTGCTTGGCGCAGATGTCCTAGGTAAATTTAGCAGTAAAATTTTTCCAAATTGATGACGCAGAAAGCGACAAACGTGCTGCTATGTCGAAACGACATGAACTGCCCTTCAAGTGTTAACATTTCAAGAAATCTAGACTTACCTGGCCGAAGGCTCCTTCTCCAAGGACCTTCAAGGCTTTGTACCTGTAGTTGAGGAGAGCAGGGCTGACTGGAGAAACGTTCTCCTTGTCATCACCCGCACTTTGATTTGAGGCATAACACTGCTACAAGAAAACAAGCAAATAGTTAAATAATTGCTTAAATTTAGTGTTCAATACTTAAGCAACATTTATCTAGTAATCTGATAAAAAATATATTGAATTAGTTTTGAATCCAGAGTACTACAATACATATATTTAATTCATACCATGCTTGTCATTGCCCCGACGTTAAACAAATAGGAATACTTATTTAGTCCTATCAAATTTAAAACCTTTTCCCTATATTTTGTGCAAATGTTACGATAACCACAATTAACATTGCAACAGAAGTTACCTTTTACCTGTTCAGCAAAAAGTAACCAATTTAACTATCCAGTAAGTAAATACAGATTAAATAATTTAAGGACAAGCCACATAACCAGAAAGAGTGGCTGCAACTGCTGTATTCAATCTTTGCATGTTATTTCATGCTGCCAAAATTAATAACTGAACATAACATTTTCCACATAGTTGCTTATCGTAGAAGGTACTACAGAAACTGGTTATAAATTGTTCTAGTAAAACTACCAAATCAATGTGAACTTGAAAATTATTCAAGAGAAATGGGCACATTTTCAAAGACGAAATTCATATTAATTCGATGCCCCTTCATTCATAAGTTATTTCAAATACAAAAATAGATGCAACATAATTTTGTTTTATTTTTATGCGTTTCACACATGCCTTTGAGAAGTTAAACATGATTTGTGTATGTAGGTCATGGGCAGATAACAAGTTCAGTTCTATTAAAGAACTTGACGGCAAATTTCACTATAAACGTGGTTAAAAAATTTTGATAATCGCGTCAGGTTGAAATCGATAGTGCCATTCCATTTCATAGTCCACATATACTTTAAACGCCAAAAAGATTATTTAAAATATACCATATACAGGAATCCTTTCTAACCCAAGATATTTCTAAAGCATTCAATCCCATTCAATCTAGCACGATTATTCATGTTTAAGGCACATTTCGCATCAAATTTTCCTAAAGAGTTGTAAATAAAACATTAAACTTGTTATTAACAACAGTTTGGTTTTAGTACCAAGTAGAAACCAAAATGTTACATGTGCTAAACGTAAAAAAATTAATACAATATCATGAAACCTAAAATTCATGTTCAAACATTACAGAAAGAAGAACTTACATCCATTATGAAGACTTGATGAATAAAACTAAATACTAAACAGAAAGCACAAGTTGAGAACAATTAGTACTAAGCAACGCCACACGTGGGTTAGAAACACGTTGAGTTACAAGCAATGTCAAACTGAACAGGAAAGATTTCAGCGAGTTCACTGGATTATAGTCAGCAGTAGTAGTCATAGTCGAAGTGACAAAAAATTAACTGACAGTGATTTAACTAGTAACAGTTAAATTTAATGGTTAATAATTTAAATTTTATAGTTGGTTAGTAGTTGAATTTACGTTCGAACTGAAGCAGCAAGACTGGCTATTGACTACGATCCGAGCTCAATCCCGAAGGGAAAGTTCGAGGACAACCCCCGGAATTTTGAACCACGGTCAGAAGACGAGATCAACACTTGAGCTGGCACACCACTCTCTGAACTTCCACACCCCGCCAACGTGAGGACATTTCAGGCCACGATACAACAGATTTAACGTGCACCAGTTCCCACATAAACGACGTCTTTGGTTAAACCGAGTTCCGAACTCGCAACCCTCCGTTTGCTAATGCGGTGTTGCCTCGTCATCTGACCGTGGTTCAAAATTACGTGGTGTTGTCCTCGGATCTTTCCCTTTGGGATTGATCCCGGACCGTCACCAATAGCCCATTGTGTTGCTCCAGTGTGACGTTAATTGAAATACCCACCCACCCGTTTGCTAATGCGCTACTCTTCCAACAGGGCTACCACGGCCAACTGGAGCAACACAACGGACTATTTTAAAATTTTCGAAACTTAAAAAAAAACTAAAAGTATGGGATACTTCAATCGTTTGAAAAAATATATTTCATAATTCAATCTTAAGCCCTCCTATGAAATTCAGGTAGGTAGGTAGTTAATTAACGTCACTCTGGCGCAACACACCGGGCTATTGGGGATGGTCTGGGATCAATTCCGAGGTCAACCCCCTCCGGAATTTTGAATCACGGTCAGATGACAAGGTCAACACCTGAGCTGGTACCCCATCCTCCGAACTTGCACACCATGCCAACGTGAGGATACTGGAATCCACGGCAGATAAAACATGCACTAGCCAAAGTGTACACGAAGGTCGGCTGAACCTAGTCTCGAACTCGCAACCCTCCGGTTGCTAATCAGTTGTTCTTCCAACTGGGCTACCGCAACTCTTAAAATTCAGGGACGGATGTGGCTCAATAGGTTTACTAATGCGAACGTCAAATTACAGAAAAATGCATTGCTTGGTCAGATTTGACCCCCTTGCGTTATAAATAAAACAATTAACCAATCCATAAAATTCAAGTTTAAAACACAGCGGAAATAAGGATATTTTAATAAGCACTCCGATGTAAAAAGCGCTATTAATAAATTCTTGGATTCAGCATAAGGTTATTTCGGACTTAAAATTTTTTTCAAATTAAACTTTAGAGATCAATAAAAAATGTCAATGAAATGTATTACAAAATTTTAGTGTGCTATCCGGAAATAAATTATCGGATCTGGCAGGCTTTGGAGTTTTGAAACTTACGGGCATCTAAATTCGATTCGCAAGATTTGTTTATGTTTGAATCAAGCTCATGTTTACTACTTTCTGGAATAGTAGTAGCAAAGCAAGCAGCTCTGCTGTAGCATACACTTCAAATGCACGTATGTAATAAATGTTTACTACTGATTATTGAGAGCTCGCACAATCTTGATTGTTTTTGAAATATACTAGAGAAATAGAAGGGAGCCGGAAAGATCCTAAAAAAATTAATCCTATTACGGGAATTGGTCACTAGTTGAGCTGCTGCAGCTTCAAATCAAGTTCGTTCAAGTAAAAGATGTGGAATTCTAAACGTTGTCGCTTTTAACCAAATATATATATATATATTTTTGTTAAAAGCGACGTCTAGAATTCGCAAACTCCAGAGTACCCTAAGTTTGCGATCAAGAAAGTTCACTAGTCATTAAAAAGGCTTAGAGGAAATCTTCATAAAGCTTCGCCCAATTCAAATCATCTTTACGCGTCCATTAAAAATCAAACACATAAATCAAAATGACTCATTAATTATTGATGAAATGAATGTTTCGAACTCGAAAAGTTGTCAACTAAGCAAGCAAAAAGTTTAAAGCTGCAAGAATAAAATTTTAAAGCCTCAGTACTAAACTTTTTTATCCTACGCCCATCTGCGGCCTATCGGTCATTAATCGACGAATTCTAAACGAGCACATTGAGTTTAGTAAAATCAAAATGTACCCTAAATCGTTTTCGGCCTTTGTGACAGTGGATCGATACATTGTTTTGAAACAAGCCCGGTCACAAACAAGTTTACTCGTAAATACCTTTCCATTTTATTCATGAAACTAAAGTCAGTTTGTTTAACAGAAAAATGCATTGCTTTGTCAGATTTGACGTTCCAAGTCAAAAAAACAATCAACCAAACTATAAAATTCAATTTTAAAACACAGCGGAATTAAGGACTACAATTAATATTATATAATTAATTACGGTGTGATCAATTTTGTTCACTTGTTTCCGGTTTGGCATGTTGACAAATATAAAATTCCATTTAAATCCGTTACCAATTACTACTAGTTTCATTAGACTAAGGTCATTAAATTAATTGATGCTGATTTTCATTCTCGTATCCAATTCTGATCACCAGGCATTTAAAATATTCAGTGTAAAATTGATTATCATATTAAATTGATTTTCATCATGTTGGTTTGAATAGTTTGTCATGGTAATTGTTCGGTGTCATGGCATTGTATAAAACCAAGAATTAATATAAACTTTTTCTTGTACTATTTTAGGAGCTTGTACTTTCAGTGTGTGCCTTTACATCGCTCTACAGACTTGAGTTGGATGAAAAGTTATTTCTTGACTCCAAACACCTTCAATATGAGATTTTTTGACACTAAAATTAAACGAAGTCTCTTATTCATATTAAAATTAAATATGACGGTCTAATACTTTTAAGAAATCACAACACTAGGGTTTCGTAATAAGCAACACACTGCAACGTAACTTGTAAAGAAACAGTATTACTAGATTCGAGAACCAGATAGACTTATCTTCAATTAATGTGGAAAAAATTGCTGCTTTTAGTGAAGTGTTGAAAGATTTCGATGTAGAAAATTCACGATAATTCATGAATACTTCCACGTTTAAAGACAATCGGGTTGGTCGTTGACATTTGCTCACTGATATTTAGGCGTTCTGGGTATGAGCTTTTCGACGCATTCACGAATATTATACTCCTTAAAATATTTCTCCTACAAAATATCAGTTTGTAAAAAAATGCTCCGAACACTAAAAGAACAAATTTCAGAACATTTCAAGGTTCGGTATATTTTATAGCAGGCCGGACGGTTGAGAAACACTACCCTAGACAACATTTTAACGAAAAAAATGTTTGGCATCATAATGAAGTTCATTTAAAGCTCAGATAAAATGTTCCAAGAACGCAAATTCCCCCCCCCCCCCAGATGACTCCACGAAAGGTTTGGTTCATACTGCCCTATTCTGCAGAAAAGAAACACAGTAAGTTCTCAAAGTGGGGAGATTTATTTTGAAGGGAACGAAAGTTCTTTTCGAATAATCACGGCCAACATCGATGCAGTTAGTCGTGATTATTCGGAGCCAAATTCATCGCGACCTCTGAAAGGAACATACAAAGGAGAAACCGAGAATTCTGCTCGATTCAAACCCCACGCCGACGATTCCTCCCTCTCATTGGTTGAAAATTCGCTCGCTTTCAGCGGAGTAGTGGCAGATGAAAAATTCGCGTTTCGAAACGAAGTTTCACAAAACATAATGAATCACGTGCCGCACCAACTTATTTCTCACACTTTGAACGATCGGTATTTCGGGAAGAGGGTAAATTTCGTGATTTTGAACAAAGAAATCGTCACAAAACGTACACAAATAATTAGATTGTACAAATATTTTTTAAATCAACTTTCTGTCCGTTTTAAGTCATTTTGAAGCCAAATCTCAAGTGGTTCCCTACAAATTCTTGAAATCAAGCACACAAATCGGAAAACGTACTCAACGCTGTCCGTGAATTGTTTATTTTGAACAGGAGAATATTTGAATTTTACGTGGATTGCGTTTAGAACAAAACACCCCAAGTAGTTCTATAAACACTCAACATGAGAAGCTATTTTGAAACTTAAAAGTTCCTTTGTAGAACTTTTGGAATACGAAAAATTCCGGGAATAGTGTCTTCTGACAAGGTAAGCTTTTTTGATTGATTGGATATTTCCTTTCACTGCAGTGTATAATTGTTTACACATTAATGCCATCATTAACGCTCGAGTTCATTTCGCAACTTTGCATTTCATAACATTTTCACATAAAGCAGTGATTTCGTTTTCACTGTAAGTCATCTAGCGGTATGTAATTCTCGTTTGTGATCGTTTCTATTCAAAAATAGATACCTAGCCTGTTTCTTCAATGTCGTGTGATTATTTCGAATACGAGAAAACCCGGGAATAGTATTTTCTGACAAGGTAACCTTTTTTGATTGAATGAATAGTACGTGTTTTATTGCAGTGTAACATTGTCTACACATTAATGCCATCTTTAACGCTTGAATTGATTTCACAACTTTCCATTTCATAGCATTTTCATACATAAAGCAGTGATTTCGTTTTCGCTGTAAGTATCTCATCTAGCGGTATGTAATTCTCGTTTGTGATGGTGTTTGTATTCAAAAATAGATGTGATACCTCGCCTGTTTCTTGAGTCCTTTGATTACTTGGAATACGAAAAATCTCGGGAAGAGTGTCTCCTGACAAGGTAAGCTTTTTTTTGTTTATTGATTGCAGCGCACCATGAATCCTGAAGTGGGACTAATTATTGATTGGTTAAAGTGATTAAAAACCACTAGTCTGCGCTTCGACAACCAATCGGCCGAAGTCGATTCGTAAACCCACGTGACGGACCCTTCTGAGATCTTACGACAGCGACTCCGCCCACATAATCGATCCATTTCATTAGATAGGTAAGTAGTTGAATTAACGTCTCGGCACTGGAGCAATAAAACTTTCATTGTGTGTGTATTACTTGATGTGTCTTGTATCTGGCGTAGCATAGCCAAATATGGCCCTTGCGCCATAAAACCTCAAATGTCCTCACGTTGGCGAATAACCCGTTGTGTTGCTTCAGTGTGACGTTAATTAAAATACCTCACGCTGGCGTGGAAGTTTGGAGAGTGGGGTGTCAGCTCAGGTGTTGACCCCCTCGTCTGATCATGATTCAAAATTATAAGGCGTTGTCCTTCGATCTTTCCCTTCGGGATTGATCCCGGACAGTCGCCAACAGCCCGTTGTTGCTCCAGTGCTACGTTAATGAACTACCCACCTATGCGATGTTAATTCAGCTACCCTCCCTACAGGTACTATGTTGTGTTAGAGGATAAATATACTTTTTCTCTACTCACTTTTAAGCAAATAGCTGCACCTAATTTTCCACATTTTTGCTCCAGGAATGTTTTATTTGCGCTTCATTACCCTTTGATTTGATTGCTCCTTAAGGATTTTTTCCATTTCTGTAAACTTGGTAGAATTTTTTGAGTGTGTGTGTAACGTTCAGTTGTGTTTTAAATACAGTACAGTGCAGTCGCTTCAGGCTGTATCATTTCTTGGTTTTATTTTAATCCCTTAATCATTTTTGCAAATCGTAATATTTTTTTTTATCCAACTATGACTTCCGTTTTTAGTGTTGGATATAAGTATTAGGATGTTCTTTCTCGAAATTTGATAAGTTTAATTTTTCTTGTGTTAGGGCAACTTTTGGAAATGGAGCGTGGCTAATCGTTTGTTTTAATTTGTCAGTATAAACAGCTTTTTTTGTTTATTTCCCAGGGTTGGTGTCATCGGATTTTTGTACGAGAAATGCAATGCATTCATTCTTTTACTCCTAAGCCTAAGACGGAGTCTTCGAAAACATTCTTCCTTCCGAAATGTTTGATCGCAAAAAGTAAATAAGGCCCCCCGCTCAAAGTGTTGCCACAAAAAGTCTTTAAAGTTCAGCTGCATCCAAATATATTGTTTTAAAATTAAACATGTATCCATATTAAACTTTTATGGCAATATTTTCACTTCCAATATTTGTTACACTGTGCCCCATACAATGAGGCAAATTAGTCACGTATTTAGTGTTGATCCGTCATCTGACTGATTCAAAATTAACAGTCACAAATAATCTGTTGTGTTGCTCCAGTGTAACGATAATTAACTACCTACCTGTCGTATTCAATATTACAGAAAATAATGAGCAAATAAAAATGGATGCATCTTTTTAGACAGTAATGCATAAGCTTCAAAGAATAATCCTTAAAGATAGCGTGACCCTTTTGATGTATTTACTATTTCAGTGGAATGACACATACATCATTAGGACCAAAATAAATACTAATAGCCCGTTGTGTTGCTCCAGTGTGACGTTAATTGAAAATACCAATACCAAAATAAATACAGGAACATTGGATTTGGGGTAAGGGTAGTTGAATTAAAACGTCAAACGGCGAAACACAACGGGCTATTGGCGACGGTCCGGGATCAATCCCAAAAGGAAAGATCCAAGAACACGTCATCTGACGGTGACGAGGTCAACACCTGAGCTTGCACCCCACTCTCCAAACTTCCACACGACGCTAGCGCGAGGACTTTCCCTCCGTACACAACGGTCTTTAATTGGATCAAGTTTCGAACTCGCAACCCTCCGGTTGCTAATACGTTACTCTTCCAACTGGGCTATGCTCCTGTGCGATGTTAATTAATTATCTACCAACCGGGCTACCGCAGCCCCGATTGGATTTTGTGGCACAAATTCAAACAAGTGTTTGCCATTTGCTTTTCCAAATAAGCATATGCTAAAACAGCAGCTTAAAAATAAAATTGTACAACTACAGTATAATGACTTTTTTGTGGCGACGCTTTTCGCAGCGAGTTGCTGCAGGCAGAGACAACCCGCTTTTTTCGATTATGACAACTTGGAATGTTTTAATTTCCGTTTTATATTTCTTTGATTTCATTTGTCGTTTGAAAGATTTTTCCTGTTATAGTCCTTTTCAATTTTTTCCCAATCCTTTTTCTGTTGCACATACATCTCTAAAATCGGGAATTTTAGTATTTTCATTTTGTTTTATGTCGAATCCGGGGCACTAGCGATTTATCGCCAAACATGGTAACCTTGGAGTTTTGATCCAGCTTTATGGTAACCCAATGCAAAAGGTTTTTCACGTAGGAAAGTCGCGTTTTTCTTTTTAACGAAATTGGGTTGGCGTCCATCTTGATTTGGCGACAAACATGCCCCGGATTCGACATCTTTACCGTTTTTGGTTAATTTGATTTAAATTCAATTGGGAAACCCTAGGAATTCTCTACACTGCTAGCATAACTATTCTGTATTTATGGAATTGAAATTTGGAATGTAAAATTTAATTTGTCCATCTGATAATTAGGTGAGTATATTCAAAAAATAGGTTTGGGATTGAAGCTTAAAGCTATTTTAATGATTATGATGATTTTTTTATTACAAGCTCAAAATTCCACTCAATTGGCATGCTCTCAGAAATGCTATGAAGGTTTTTAGTGCAGAGACAACACACTGGTTTATGGCTAAATTAGTTTATTGAGGACAAAACATGGTAGCAGCAAAACAATAATTCTACAACAGCTAGGACTAAAAAGATCACGAACATGCATACGATACAGAACATAAAACAATTCTAGTTTTCTTTTATATAATGGTATCTAATATCTATGTGTTTAGTACGTTTGTTAAATACCCCATTTTTAATTAAACTTATAGCACTTTGGTTATCAATGTTTAAAGTAACAGAAATATTTTCATTTGTAAGTTCTTCAATTAAAGTTTTGAGGTACACAAGTTCTCTACTACATTCTGCTGCTGATAGATATTCAGCTTCAGTGCTTGAGGTAGCTACAATGGACTGTTTTCTAGAGCACCAACTTATTGGTCCACCACAAAAATAAATCACATATCCAGTAGTACTTTTACGTGTTTCACTATCTCCCGCATAGTCAGAGTCACAATAGGCAATAAGTTCTTTTTCACTGCTTTCCTTCGAGTAGCTTATTCCTGAATTTAAGCTTCCTTTTAGATATCTTAGAGTTCTTTTCAGATTTACAACATCTTTATTTGATGGATTTTCAACATGACGACTGTTAGAATTCACTGCAAAAACCAAATCTGGTCTTGTCCTGCACGATAAATATAAAAGACTTCCCACAGCTTCTCAATAAGGGAAAACAATTTCTTCAAGTTTTTCTGCATCATCTGTTGAAGTTTTTAACATAGGAGTGTTCATTGGCTTTGCATCTTGCATTTTATATTTTTGTAGTACTTGATTCACATAAGCTTCTTGATGAATTTTCAATGTTTCAGAATTTAATTCCATATTAATTCCTAAAAATGAATCTGGTTTATCATATGATGTCATTTCAAACTCGTTTTGAAGAATTTCTAAGTATTTAACTAGTTTGGATTTATCTGGCCCAATTAAGATTCCATCATCTACATAAAAAGCTAATATTGTATCATTTCCCACAAAAATACATTGTTCAGATTTAATTTGACGAAAATCTTTACTTTTCAGAAAATCAGTTAGCCTTTTATTCCACCTTAAAGGAGCTTGTTTCAAACCATATAATGATTTTTGTAACTTGCATATTTTAGACTGATCACTGTAACCTTCTGGCATTTTCATGAATATTTCCTCATCCAGTTTTCCATACAGGAATGCTGTCTTGATGTCAAATTTCATAATATGATATTCTCTTTTTGCTGCCAATCCGAATAAAATTCTTAGGGATGTAATGTTCACAACTGGACTAAAAGTTTCTTCATAATCTATTCCATAATTTTGTTCACAGCCTCTGACAACTAATCTTGCTTTGTATGTGTCATCATCTTTAATTTTAAATATCCATTTATTACTTAGAATCTTTTTATTTCCAGCCGTACTTCTATCCACAACTTGCCAAGTTTCATTTTTTTTCAGAGATTTCTTTTCATTTTCTATAGCTTTTATCCAATTTTCTTTATTAGGGCCATTTACTGCTTCTTCATATGTAAGTAAAACATAATCATTGAGATGATTAGGTGATTTCTTTATTCTTTTGCCTCGTCCAAGTTCCTCATTGTTTTCTTGTGTTTCTTCATCTGTCTGAAATAATTTTGTTTCTTTAGAATCTTCTATATTCTCCTTATTTTCTTCAGCATCAATTGGAAGTGATAAAATATTTCTTTCTTCATTTCTTGGATCAAGGAATACCACATCTCTTGAGATTTCTATTCTTCTTTTCTCTTCATCCCACAACCGATAGCCATTGTGAGTATATCCTACAAAAATAAGTTTGTTACTTCTACAATCCAACTTTTTTAGTTGACCAAGTTTCTTTGCATAAGCTACACTTCCAAATATTTGCAATCGAGACAAATCAGGCTTATTTTGATACCACATTTCAGCTGGTGTTACCTCAGTAGGACTTCGGTTTACTAGATATACTGCAGTTCTTAATGCTTCACCCCACATTAATTTTTTAAGACCAGAATCAAAATTCAATGCCCGAGTTT
Source organism: Meta bourneti (assembly GCA_933210815.1). Taxonomy (NCBI): domain Eukaryota; kingdom Metazoa; phylum Arthropoda; class Arachnida; order Araneae; family Tetragnathidae; genus Meta; species Meta bourneti. Next base: position 93,115,954 of record OW119928.1, on the reverse strand, counting down.
TCTCAAGCAAAGTTCGATTCAAGCGTTCAGCCTTCCCATTTAATTGAGGTGTATGTGGAATTGTGTAATCTAACTTGATACCTTTTGACTTACACCAACTTTTCATTTCATTTGAAGTATATTCACCTCCATTATCACAACGTATTTTATCTACACGAAGTGACCATTTTGCTTCAGCTTCCTCTGTATACCGTTTTAGAACATTGAGAGCTTGAGATTTGCTTTTAATCAAAAACACCATAACAAAATGTGTATAATCATCTAAACAGGTTAAAAAATATCTATTCCTGTCCCATGTTTCTACTTCCATAGGCCCACATATGTCTGTATGTATTATTTGCAATGGTCTTGTAGCTCTAGTTCTTTCAGTTTTAAAAGGAAATCTAACTTGTTTAGCTTTTAGGCATACTTCACAAGAATTTGACATACCTTTTATTTCTTTTCCTGACAGCTTCATGCCTTTTGAATGCTTCAATAGAAGTTTCATGTTCTTTCCACACAAATGTCCAAGCTTACGATGCCATACATCTGCATAATTTTTACTTTCTGTCAACAATGCTTCATTTTGTTTATTCAAATCAATTTCATACAGTCCTATTTCATTTTTATAACCTTTTAACACAATTTCACCTTGTTTAGAAATTTCAACTCTATCTTTAACAAATTTCACTTCTCCTTTGTTTTTAGTAATAGCATTTACTGACAATAAATTTTTAGAGAGTTCAGGAACATATAACACTTGATTTAATATGCAACCATCTGTTTTGACACTTCCGACACTTTTTGCTTCCATCACTTCTGAATTCTTTGCAAGACCAATTTCTGTTAGATTTTTACAGAATTTTCCAACAATGTTTTGCGATTTACCATGTGACTAGAAGATCCCGAGTCGACAACCCATTTGTGAGTAGAATTTCCATTAGGAGCAAGAAAGGAAACTTGTTTTTTTTCCATTTTTTCTAAAATAGCAATCTTTTTCCACATGATTAGTTTTTTACAGATGTTACAATGAAGTTGATTTTTCTGGTTCTTACAATCTTTAGCAAAATGTGAAGAACTGTTACACTTATAACAATTTCTTTCTTTGATATATTTTTCTTGCATCCTAATTTTAGGGCAGGATCTGGCAAGGTGATCACCGCTGTTACACGTGAAGCATCTTTTTTCTTGAACTTTAAATGCAACACTTTCCTCTTGAATTTCAGGCATTTTACTGGAATTTTCTTCATTCAACAATCGAGCTGTTAAATTTTCTGTCTTGTCATCTTTATTTGTGGAATCCCATGCACTTCGAAAGTGTTTGTACTTTTCTGGAAGAGCTGAGAGAATTTTTGATATTACCATTTCATCATCTATGTCTTTGTCAAGAGCTTTTAAACGGAATGCTATATTTTCTAGTTTACTTATATGCGTAGAAATATTGGATTCAGAATCAAAATTGTAATTAAAAAATTCCTGCAACAAATTACATTTTTGCTGCTCAGAATCCCGTTCATATATTGCACAGAGTTTTTTGTACATATCGCAACTATTTCCACAATTTAAAATATGCATCATAACTTTCTTATCAATAGTTGTCGCAATTATTCTTTGAGCTTGTGCATCTCTTTTTATCCACGAAGAAAATGCACCATCAGCTAAGCCTTCTTTTGATTCAGTTCCGTTTACTATATCCAATAAAGAATGAGATTTAAAAAGTATATTTACTTGAAACTTCCACACTGGAAAATTACTTTGGTTTTTCAGTTTTTCAACACTACTTAAATCTTCAAATACGTTAGCCATTTTTTAAAGTTTTTTTTTTCTTTTTCGTTGCCTGGAGCTTTTTTTACTTTTGTTTCAAATTAGCCACCAAACGATAATCTGGGCCCATAACCTGAAGGTTTTTAGTGCAGAGACAACACACTGGTTTATGGCTAAATTAGTTTATTGAGGACAAAACATGGTAGCAGCAAAACAATAATTCTACAACAGCTAGGACTAAAAAGATCACGAACATGCATACGATACAGAACATTAAAGAATTCTAGTGTTCCACTCTTGATTAACTTAACTTTAATAATTATTTCTTAACATGCTATTACACTTATTCCATGCTGCTCATAGAGAAGATTCGTTTTCTTATATGTTATGTATAAGCTTTCTTGTATGCTTGGAATATAACTTTAAAATACTTATCAATGTGCAGAGAAAATTTGAAATATAGTCATTTGATTTCAATTTATGTATATTTTTATGTTGTCATTTTTTAAAATTTACTTAAAAATAATATTTTTCTACAAATAAGTACTTTTTTCATGCTAAATATTAAGAAATTGGAATTTTTTCATGAATTTTTGTAGCAAGTTCCTTATATTTTATTTTCTATTGATGACATGATTTTTTTCTCGAAAACAAGTCTAACCAATTAATTACTTTGTAGAAAAATAACTAAAGAAATTCTATACATTTTATTCATATATAATGCAAAAAAATCAGAAATTTGTCTGATTTGTTTATTAATATGCAAAAATTTTATGACATGGTGTTAATGGGATCTAGTCAAAAAGTTTCATGCCACAGGTTATGGATTAAAATCAAACAATCTAAGCTGCTAAAGAACTAGATGAGAAAAAATTGCTTATGCATGGCATTTGTTGTGCTGTTCTATTTACTCTATCATGTGATTAATTTTGCTAATTCCTATATTGCGTTTTAATCTTCCAAAAATTTACCCTCCAATATTTCCTAATATATTAATGTTCTATTTCATAAATATTAATGTTTAATATGTGTCAAAACTATTGTTCACGATAATCAAGTATATTTGTTTAAAATTTATGTGAGGGAAAAATAGATTGTTTTCAATAAATTTTTAGAAGTTAGATTTAGATTGTGAGGTGTTGAAAAAGGCGAAAACTTTTAAAAGAATAATCAGTTGTGGATTTTTTAAAAAATTGTTTGCGTTAATTTTTTTTTTCCGCTTTGCCTAAACCAGTGATTTTTCAAAGAAATTCTTCCTTGGCGACATAAAAAACATGGCAAATGCATTGCCCCCAAAAAATCTATACTGTAGCTTGACCACATGTTTATTTTTATCTGGATGGTGGGGGAAATGTTCCGACAAAATACCTTTCGCCCAATTTGTTGGTCAATCTAGTCAGTTTTTAAAAAGAAAAAACTCAATTCATAAACATGAAAAATACATTGAATTTAACTTTTTTTCTAACACTGCCAAATGCTTCACCTAGAACCTTTCGGAGTTGATCTGTTTTCATGTTTTATGCCTGTCAATGTGTTTGCAATTTTCATCTTTGTCAATTATCATCTCACTCTTGGCACTCTTACTCCAAGTCTTATTAGCTCACAAGAATCAAAGATCTCAAGAATTAGCTCATGATGGTGAATAAGCTGTTTGGATGACATGAAATACACAATGCTTCCAACCCAATTCATTTTTCATTGGCTTCAACTTGGCCAACCTGGACCTTGTGACATAAAAATTCGATCAATCTTCAATGGCTTCAAGAGAGCAGTCTGATCTATTCTGCTGCCCATTCTACCCAGGGAGTCAAGGGATTGACTGCATGTCTACCAATTTTCACATTAAAGAAGCTTAATACATTTTGTTAATTTTGAATACTTATACAGTAATTCAGTATAAGTGTATGTTTGTGAAAGTATGGTACCATATTGGCTCCTCATGCTCAAACATTCTTTCTCTTCTCAACACCAATGGATGGAACAATTAGAAATTTTGCATCAGCAATTCCTAACCAAAACAGTACACCTACTGCAAAGGGCATTCCTTTGTGACAGGACATTCAGAAAAATAGCAAGGGAAGGGAAAATCGAAAAGAATGTCACTTACAAATATAGAGATGGTACTCGCGTGTGTGTGTTAACTTAGATACAATATAAAAATCAAAGTTGAAATTCTCTATTACATCTTATATCTTGCATCTCCTTTAACAAGACTGAGAGCAAGCTTAAGGATAGAATTATCATATCTTATGGAGAAAGAAATGGAATGTTTTACTGCTCATAGCTACTTCTGATTTTTAAATATACAAATATATATAGTATTTCATCAATTTATCATATTGTTTTCTAGCCCCATCCATGTTAGGTGTAATTCATAAAACTGAGTTATTAATGGGGATCCAATTGTAAAATAGTTAAGGAACCTTGCTGTTCTAGTCAATTTTATGATCAATCCTAAATACAGTGCACATACTCTCCCAGATACATATTGCTTTTTAATTGAATGAAATGAAAGTACCATGAGTTAAGCAACATACGAGTGATCTGAAAAAATAGATACAAAACAGGAACAAAATGCAAGAAACGTTACCTACCCATGTTTATTTTTCGATATAGTTGTCATCGAGCAATCAAATATTTCCCCCAAAGTAGCATTAATTTCTTCCTGCATTCCTCAGTGTTCCGATCCAAGTGGTCAGAAGTAATGCAGAATGGCAGTATTTCATTCAAGATTTGCTTGCTTCAGGGGAAGTCATTGAATTGGCTGAAGGGCTGGAAAATGGGTAAGTTTTTATACATTATCTAAAATAATTCTTTGGATGGAATATGCAAGCCATACAACAGTCATGCAAATGGCAAGAACATGTATGATTACATGCTTTTAAATAAATTAAGTGTTAATATAAAGAAATTTTTATAATTAAAATCAGGGTATGCCGATTTAAATCAAATGATTTATATTAAAAATCATGGATTTAAATCTAAATTTGAAATTTAATCTTTCTTTCTGTTGTGTTTAATATTGGAAATGAAATAACTGAACAATATGCATGTTATTTTATTCAAATAAGTTAAGAGCGCTCATCCCAAAATTATTGAAAATCATCCTCCCTTTGAATATGGCAAGCTTCTTTTTCCTCCTGAATATTTGTGAGAAAGTGAAAAATTCAACTTAAGATTCTGAAAAGTAGCTGTTGACTTAACTTCCTTATCAGGGCAAAAGGGGTTTTGAAAAATTAAATCTAAGGAATAACTATTCTGTATGTTGAAATGTAAAAGGTAATTTAACCATCTGATAATTGAGTGAATGTGTTGACAAAATAGATTATTGTAATGGAATGAACCTGGAGTTGTTCTAGCCATTGACAAATGTTTAATTAAAACATCAAATTTACATTCACAAGTACAGACACATACATTTAAAATATATCAGGGGAGGTTACAGGGTGTGTTCATGATCGCAGCCGATGTGACATTGTCTTCATTCTCACTTTTTGTTCGGCAACAGTTCTGAGGTTTTTTCTATTACAACTAGAAACTGTATCTGATATCCTTCATAAATAAATCTCATTTAATTAATTATTTCCACTTCTTTCCCAAGTTTAAGATAGATCTGCTACATAAGGTACATTTTTGTTTAGTGTTCAGTACAAATGTAGTACGTACTAAAGGGTGTTAACAGTTGATATATTTTTAGAACTCTTCATAGTTATTTTGAGAATATGGAGCAACCTGATGTGTTACAGAGCAGCAATAGAAAATGTGGGTTTAAGTCTGAGATCATATTTAGCCAATTGGAAGCAGCTTTAATTTAAACTTGATAAAAAAAATGCAATGCAACTAAAATTTAAATATTTTGCACACATTAAATATAAATGTGATTAAACTTAAACTATTTTGCTACATAATTTTTAACACATTCCAGAAATCCACCATCTAATAAAAGAGTTGAATCATTTTTATAAGATACTTCTTTATGCTGTATCTTAAATATAAATATCACGGTTTGGAAAACACTACTAGCAAAAATATTAGTGCTTTATTAAGGCCTCACTATTTCTGAGCATGACTTAAATCCTGAAAGGAAATTGTCAGTTATGTGAAATTAAAGGAGTCTTCAAAAAAAATTTTTTGAAAATGTATGAAAAAAACTTAGTATTTGTGATAAAGTTAAAGGAAAATTTTCAAAATCCAAAAATAATTCTACGAAATGTTTATAAAAAATAGAACACTGGAACAGAGATGCCAACCTTTGACTTGTATCAGTAATAAGATGATTAATTGCCAGTAATGATTATGTAGAATTTCGGTAATTTCATCACATTTTAAAACTAACATTTGAGCATAACAGTTAATTGTGCCTTAACAGATATTGTGGCAGACAAAAGTATTGTATTCATTCAAGAAAATCTGCAATTAGTCTGACTTATATTTATTTTACTAGAGATTTATAAAATGATTGATTTATTATTGACACAAATACGTTAATTTCAATCATTCATGCTTACTTAAGCTACCTTGCTCCTAACCATAGGGCAGGTGAAGTAAAGTGAGTAATCCATGCAAAAGCTACCTCGTTAAAAACCAAACCCTGTTAAGATGGGAAGTGAAACTCGCATATTTAAATTCTTTAAAACGTTTTCAATCAAAAACTTTAGTTGTGACATCTAGGAGATTCTAGTGGCCTCTTGTTTGTTGTGATCCAGTCATTTGGGTTGTAGGCATCTCGGAAACTTCCGATTTATGTATGCCTTTTTAAAACTATTATTTTTTCTCCTAAGCTAGATAAAGGACTTGTTAAAAGATTCTCCAATAAACAGGCAAAAAAATACATTTTCAGTGCTAGATGTTTTTAAATGAAGTGGGTATGTGGTTTTAGGGCTAAGTATCAGTATTGCTGAAACTTCTTTTGGGGATTCTTAGATGCTAAAGATAACTTAAATTAGCAAAAATGTATAGGTATATGAGTAATTTAATAATATATGTATGTATAGGCATAAAATTATGGCTACTCTAATTACAAGTTGCGCTTTACAGCCTTTAGATGTTGAGTTTTCTTGCCATTGTTCAAAATCATGGTACAGAGAAAAACCTCTTGCAAAATGTTTCTAAAGTCATTCCCATGTCTATTGAAATGGTTATGTGAATCCTTAATATCAACCATGGTGTGAAAGGTTTTAAGCAGGGTATGAAAAAAATCATGACTTTAAAAAAACTAAAAAACATCGGATTTATTTGATTTAAATCAGATTTTTTTTCATCGGATTTTTATGATTTTAATTAATTCCTTGCCTGTACAAGTTTAAATTTGTGAAATGAGGCATGCAAATTACTTTGAGTTTAACTCATAACCAGTGACGTAAAAGTTTTGGACCCAGATAAATAAGATTACGGAATTTCGGAGACCTTATTAAGAATTTTTTCAATCATACAAATTTCAGAAATTTTTTACCCTCATTATATATTTATCATATACGAGTAAAATGTTTTGAATTACTTTAATTATTTTGATAGAATTTAATTAATTGGTTCAAGACTTGCTTTTGAGAAAAAATCATGTCACTAATAGAAAATAAAATAAAAGAAGCTTGCATCATGAAAAAATTCCTACTTCTCATTAATATTGGGTCATCCGGTAAGTTCTGCGTTTTTTTATGATAAATACCAACGAAGCAGTACAAAAACTTAAGAAAATGTTATTGAATCACATAAGCACCATTTTGTTCTGACTTTTTGCCATCTTTCCGGCAACTGGAAAATTCCTTTAAAAAGGTCATTAGGCTTATTTGTAAAGTTATCGAGGTGCTGTTTGAGTCTCCAAAGAATTGAACTCGAGGCCGTTCAGAGAATTTTGAAGTGACCCGAAGAGGTGAAAATCTGAGGGTGCAAGGTCTGGTGTATATGGGGGTGAAAAACATCTCAGCCATACTCAACAAGTTTGTCTGACATTCATTGTCATGCTGGAAGATAACACCTCGACGATTGGTCAGTTCTGGCCGCTTTGCTTCGATTTCTGCTTTTAATACTGCCATTTAAGAAAGTATTTTTCCGAACTGATTTTCTGATTTTGTGGCAACAATTCCTTTGTAGTCCCACCATACACAAAGGCATTACTTTTTGGGGATGCAGCCCCCCTCTCGATGTTAGTTGGGGAGGTTCATTTGGCTTACCCCATGATCTTTTTCTTGTAACATTGTATAGTATCCACTTCTCATCTCCAGTAATGAGCCGTTTCAAAAAAGGAGCTTCATTTCGTTTCAGCAAAGAATCACATGCCGAAATTCGACCAAGCATATTCTGTTGTGTTACAGTATGGGGTACCCATACATCGTAGCGGCTTACATACCCAATCTTCTTCAGATGATCATAAACTACTTTTTGGAATATTTAGTCTGATAGTTCCTGAACTGTGTAAAGTAGATTTTCAGCGATGGCATCTTTTAATAGGTCCTAGTTTACAGAGGATGGTCGTCCAGAGGCGGGCATCATCTTCGAGGCTGAAATTTCCGCGCTTAAATTTATCAAACCACCTTCGAACTGTGTCATCAAAAACAGCACTTTGTCCATATACAGCACACATTTTACGAACAGTCTGACTAGCATTTTTTCCTTTCTTAAAATAAAAGAGCATAATATGACGAAAATGGACTTTTGGTTCTCCATTCTTGGCACTGCATGTAATGTAACAAAAATTGTGCAAGTCAAGCTAGAATTATGCAGTGAAAGCAGAAAAGACCGAATTTACATCTGCTTCAATCAAGGTCACTCGTTATCAGCGGTAGCAAAATAGTTATAAGAAAGCGTGCTTCGATTTGAAAAACCGCAGAACTTTCCGTATGACCCAATATTTAGCTTGCAAAAATAACTTATAGATGAAAAATTGTCATTTGTATAAGTTAACAGTATAAAATGAGACATGAAAATACATAAATTTGAAATCAAATATAACTATTTTTAAATTCTTTGAGCATTGACAAGTATTTCATAGGTATATAAAAGGGTTTTTACATAAGAAATTGAAGCTTTTCTCTATAAACAGCATAAAACGAGTGTCAGTGTACCCCAGAACTTGCCCCCAGAACAGTGGAATTTTGAGCCCTAAAAGTGTATCATTCCAATCATAATCATTGAAATAAGCTTTCCGCCTTCAATCCATAGTCTTTTCTCAACATACTCACTCAGTTATCGGTAAGTGAATTAACTTTTACGACCCGAATTTCAAATCCATAACTAATGAATAGTTATTCCAGCAGTATAAAAAATTCTAAGGGATCAATACACAAAATTTCTCAATAAATTCAAATAAAAATTAACCAATATATTACATAAAGCAAAATTGGAATGCTTTTATGATGCTGCAGAACATATTTTCATTGTCTTTCTTTTTTATGAACAGACAACAATACCAAATAAATAACTAGAACATAAAAAGAAAGCAAGTTGCCATAATTTTAATAATTTGGGTGAATATATTTCAAGCATCTTCATTCATCACATGGAGAATGGTTTAAAATTGGCCATGTGCAATTTATAGTCCCAAATGGAATGTTTAAAATAAAACTCACGCTGATGAACAGGCTTGTGAGTGACACCTATTGGTCAATGACTCAAAATACATATGTGTCTGATAATTATGATCCCAATCAACAAATACTGTTATTTAGTGTCTTCAAAGGGAGGATGATTTTCAATATAATTTTGAGATGAACTCAGTACAAGCAAAGTTCTTAACTGATTTGAGCAAAATTACATGTATCTTATTTCATTTTCAATATAATTAAACATTACAGAAAGAAAAATAAAATTTAAAAATTTGATTTAAATCAATGATTTTTTTAATAAAAATCACTTGATTTAAATCGGCATACCCTGCTCAATACTAGCGAAGTTTTTTTTTATTTGAATAAAATAACATGTACATGTTCAGTATTTCATTTTTAATATTATTAAATATAAGAAAAATTGAAATTTTGATTTAAATCAATGATTTTTTTTAAATCACTTGATTTAAATCAAGCTAATTTAAATAAGTATAACCTGCTTACAACTAATGGACAATTAGTATAAATGGTAAGCAATATGAAGTATACCAATGTCTTTTAATTGGCAAAAAAGACAAGTCAGATGTTGAATCAATGAAATTTGCAGTAAGGAAGTCTGCAGCACCCCTATTTACATTTAACCTGTTAGTCTAACATTCTTGATCATGTGCAAGTCTCCTCAAAAGAAAAGTTCGAGGGGTTGAATTTTATGGTGCAAGGGCCATATTTGGCTGTGCTGCACCAGACAGACAATATCAATTAATGGGCATACACAAAGGAAATTTTTACTTGCACAGAAGAGAAATACACCCAGGGAATCTAGTCTTTGCAATGACCCACAGCAAAAAGTAGATATTCCCCCTCTTATTTTTTATAAATAGAAATAAATCCACGACATATTTATCATACATGATCCAAATATCCATTTACTATATCAGAAAAAATTAGAAACCAATTTTTCCATTTGAACATCAGTAGTACTGTTTAGTACCATCAGTCTTTAAGTCTTAGTGCTCAAGATAAAAATACACTGATAACATCTATGAACAAATCTCCTTAGATATAATTTTATTAGAACATATAGTAGGAGTAACATGGCATGTGGAGGGGAGTTGCATGTTAAGCAGGATATGGAAAAATCATGATTTAAAAAAACATTGGATTTATTTTATTTGAATCATTTTTTTTTATTTAAATCAGATCTTTATGATTTCAATTAATTCCTTGCTCGTACAAGTTTTAATTTGTTGGATGAGGCATGTAAATAACTGCAGTTTCTAGATATTTTTGATTTATTTAAACAATAATTTTAATTATTAAAACATTAATGTAATAGGAAATATAGCCGAGTAAATTTTTGAAAGATTAAAACGCAACAAAGGAATTAGCAAAGTTAATCACATGAGAGTAAATAGAACAGTGGTTTAGATTACTTTGAACTTAACTTGTAACCAGTGAAATCAAATTTTTGGACCAGGATAAAGTTGCAGATTCCCACCGACATTATACCTCATTTCTTCAACCATACAAATTTTAGAATTTTTTTATATTATGTTTATCATATGAATAAAATATTTTGAATTACTTTAATTATTTTGATATAAAATAATTGGAACTTGTATCATGAAAAAATTCATATTTCTCATTAATATTTAGCTTACAAAAATAACTTATTTTAACAGTAAAAATGAGACATGAAAATACATAAATTTGAAATCAAGCATGCCTATTTTTCAAATTCTTTGAGCATTAACAAGCATTTCATAGGTATATTCGAAACCCACAAAAATGGTTTATGTATAACACAAAAAATGAAGCTTTTCTCTATGAACAGCATAGAACAAGTGCAATAACATCCCTCAAAACATGCCAATTCAGTGGAATTTTGAGCTTGCAATAAAAAATTTAGCAATTCAAATAGCTTTCCGCTTCAATCCATAATCTTTTCTCAACATACTCGCTCAATTATCAGATGAGTAAATTAACTTTTACATTCTAAATTTCAGTTGCATAAGTATTGAATAGTTATTCTAGCATTGTAAAGAATTCTAATGGATCAATACATAAAGTTTCCCAATAAATTGAAATAAAAATTAACCAATATATTACACAAAACGAAATGAAACTATTAAATTTGCCAATTATAGAGTTATGTGCAAAATTGGAATGGTTTTGTAATACTGCAGAAAATCTTTTTGTTGTTTGTCTATTTTTTATGAAAAGACTACAAAATACTAAAAAATAACTAGAACATCTTAAAAAAGAAAGCAAGATGCCACAATTTTAATGATTTGAATCAATATATTTTTAGCATCTTCACTCATCACATGGTGAATGATTTAAAATTGGCCATGTGTGATTTATAGTCACATGGAATGTTTAAAACAAAACCCACACTGATGTGAGTGACACCTATCGGTCTGGCCCCAGTTGAAAATACTTGCCTGGTAATTTGATCCCAATCAGCAAATACTCTCATTTAGTTTCTTCACAGGGAAGATGATTTTCAATATAATTTTGGGGTGAACAGTATGAGCGAATTTCGCATCTTATTTGAATAAAATAACTTGCATCTTGTTCAGTATGTTTTAATAATATTGAAAATGGAATAACAGAAGAAAAATTTACAGAATAAACAGAAATTTAAAATTTTGATTTAAATCAATGATTTTTTTTGATAAAAATCACTTGATTTAAATGAAGCTGATATAAATCAGCATACCCTGGTTTTAAGGGAAGTGTTTTATCTTGTAATCTAGCAGGCTGTGGAATGCAGAATTGTGAGGATAGAAAAGGCATTAATTTCCTAGAATGTAGTTCAATGTGTAGTAAGCTTGTCGCAAAATGAAGGAAATCAAACTTACATGCCACTTAAAAGTATGTCCAATGTTGGACCTGAAATTAGCCATATTAACAACCCTCTTAACTCCGTTGTCAACTGATTTTGAGGAAAATGGTAGAAAAATAAGTGAGGTATTAACAGCCTCTAGCAACCTAGAGCATTTATTTCAAGATAAGATAGGTCTTGTAAAAAGAAAAAATTCGAGAACATCAGCTCAATCTCTGAGAAATAAAGAAATGGAACCAGAAGAAAATATTGAACGAAAGAGTAAAATTGGCAGCAGCAATAATAAGAAAGGTTTTGGGGTAATATGTAGGCAAAAGAATCAGTTCAACAATTTGTTGAGCAAGTACACAAGTCGGGAAAGATTCATTCAAAGTAACCTTTCTAATAAAATCTAGAGTTAGTCGATGGTATACTTTTCTAGAAAAGGACGCTGGCATAATAGATATTGGAAGTATTTATTCATACATTGCCAAAACCTACATTTGATACTCATGGACAGTTTTGATATCTAACTTCTATCTTTCAAGATTCATTTTAACAAAACTGTTTAGAAGTTCTGACTATTAGTGAAATGAACACTCAAACATGGTTCAAGTACATCTTGGGCTACAGCGTTCAAAAATATTACATATAAGGTTGATATTTAGAAGACAACTAAAGTAGGTCATTGAACAAAAATAGTTAATTTATAGTTCATTCAACAAAAATTGTTCTTTTAATACACTTTTCAATTATTTGTCTTAATAATTTTTTCACCATTTAATGATTTTATAACTCCAATAGACTACCTACTTTACCCCATACCATGAGTAACAGTAGGTTAAAACTTGGGTATAAAAATATAGATTTAAATATGTAGAAAAATGTGCAGTATGCACAATGTGTATATATAATGGGAAAACCACTTTAAAAACTTGCCATTGCTAAATTCTACTTTGAAATTAAAAACAAATGCAGATACCAACCTCTGATTAATGGCTCAGGAATCTGTTAAGTGACTTAAGAATGTTTCCAGTAATATTGAATTGTTGCTCTTTTTAGAAAGTTGACATTTTATTAAAGGTACAATGTAATGTGTATAATTATATGTATTAACAATAGATATAATTAGATTTTTTGTTTTGCTGCTTTATTAGCTGAATTAATTCTCCTTTAGAGAACTAACTATTCTCAGAACATTATTCAACCATGATCAAAGAGAATTTCAATATTCTTTCACTATTGTAAGTTTTTCATCCAGTGTAAGTTTTCTCTGAAACAGCTCTTACAAACTGTAAAAAACTGCCTTGATTGGAAAAATTAAGTCATAAAAATATTTTAAGTTTACACAATAAAGTTTACTTAAAAAATATAATTTTTTAATTCTAAATAAGGAAGCATTTGGTTTACTGTTACTCTTGTAATGAAATACAGCAATTTGAGAAAAAACATGCATTAAAAGATGTAAACAAACTACACGGAAAGCCAAAACCGTTATCTTCTATGAGGCAGTAGAATAATGTGGTTTTGGATGAGTCGATTCTTTAAAAAAAGTGATAGGTTGGAATGTAAACACAGCATTTCCACAACGGGCATCTTCAATGCAAATTTTGGTTCTAAGTTCATCATTCAGTGCCATAAGTGGTAGCATTAATGAGTTGGTGCAAGGAAAAGCCATCTACTAAGATTGGTATTCATGGCTTTGGATATCCTTTCAAAAATCGATTGAACCAAGATCAACTCCCTTCTCTTCGTAGACTCACTGAACCCAAATTATCTTTCATGATAAATAGGGGGTACCTTTAAATGCTGTTCATTGCCATTTTGATGTTGACCAATCAACTATCATGCTGAAATCATAAAATTAACCATAGACGTCACGCCAGGAATACACAGGAAGCAACCTCAAAAATACTACCTACATTGAGCTAGATAGAAAATGCTTCTCAAACTAATTCCATCATGTTAATTTTCTTAAATCTAAATCTACTTCTATAATACATACAAATCTGATTATGTGTAATCACAAACAATTCTATAAAATTATTACCAGAAAATCCTTTATCAGCTTCTCGACATCCAATTTAATTGTGTCACATGGTAAAGATAAGATTTGCTAGTTATTTTAAACCATGGAACTATAATTGGACCACCAAATTTGTAACTTTTGATTCCATAAGTTCTTGCTAAATTATAAATCTGGAAATATTTTGCTAATATGAAATAAGCCTTACAAAAGTAAACAAGAAAAATACTAATATAACTAACATGTTCAAAAAGTTCATCTCAAAAAGAAAGTTTTTATTTCACTAATCAAGAGCAATGTACAGCACTAGATTTTTAAACAAGAATAATTTTCTATAGCCTACCAGCAAAGGTTTAAACCAGGGTAAGAAAATTGAACATATTAAAAAATTTAATTGGATTTTTATAGTTAAAACTCATTTTTTGCTTTTGTAAGTTTCAACTTTTTAGATATTAGACATGTGCAGTTGCAGGTAGAGAAATGAATGATACTCTAAACACAGCAACATTACCTAGCATGGTTCAGGTTGTATCAATTAAATTTCAATTGAAAGTGGTTAGAATATAACCACCTTTCAAAATCAGTTGATGTCTGATCAGGTTGTTTATTCAATCTTAATGAAAGTTTGTAGACCTTGTGGCCACCCAGTTTGAAGTCAATATTTTTCAGAATATATTGATTTTAGGATTCTCATGATTCTTGCCATGTCTTTCAGATGTGGTCAACTTTCAGACTAGTGTCCTCCTTTCCGTGGAAAACTTCGTAATCCTTCTGGTGGCATGTGGTATGTCAGATTTGGTTTAATGACATGTATTGTTACAAAGAAAATTATGTAAACCACATGCATCCAGGATAACCTTGTCTGTGCTTGGGTATAATTTGTAAATGTCAGATCCATTTGTCAAAATTCAAAAACAATTTTCTGATTCATTCCATTATATCTGTAGTTATATACTGTCCAGTACTTCACTTGTGAGTTTCAATCCTGGTTAGTAAGCACATGGATGTTGGTGATTGTCCCTGTTAGGAGCAGTGGCAGCTCACCCATTGGGTGCTCCTTCACAAGTAGTGTGAAGGCCAAGAGGCCAGTCGTTGTGCATTAAATTATATGTATGGATAAAGATGCATTAAATGCTTGCGTAAAGCAAAAGCTTCATCTCCAACAAAGACATGATTTAGAATTTCATCAATGCCTGGTAAACTTTTGTCATCTGGTAAATCCAACGTATTCTTTCAGGGCTATTTCTGCTGTAAGTACCAACATCGATAGCAGTGAGATCTTAAATTTAGCATCAACAAATGATAGTACAGTACTGAGCGTTTTTTTGTAGTGGAATGATCCACTATTGTGGTGAGGAGAAACATACAATACAGTTAGGAAAGTTTGAGACTACTAATGGCCTCAATATTTCCCATATAGCCTCATTCTATGATACAGCAAACTTATTTTTCCAGGTTGATAGCTATAGTGCAGCTCTGACAAGAAGCAGTTGACCTTGGGGCAGTCAACTTTAGAATAGGTCTAAAAGTGTGTTAGAAGAAGGTTGCCATACACAAAAGCATGAAAGGTTATCTATGTGGATGTTTTTCCTGTCAATTTGTTATCAATCAATGCTATAGTTTTCAGCAAGGTAAACTTTCCTCAATAACAATGTAAATAAAAAAAAGTGTTTCAATTAATTTTCAAGACTATAAGTTTTATTTTGTTTCAGCTGTTTTTGAATTTCAGTGTTAATTAAAAAATGAAACATTAATAGCTTAGTGTACTTTTATTTCAACAATATTTTTTGAATATTCTAATATTTTAAATAAAAGTGTGCAATTGCCTTTATTCAAACTAATTCCTCACTTTTTATATTACTACAGCAAGAGCAATCATCTTTGTACAGAAATTAAAAGCTCTTTTATGTAATAAAGTGGTGCTCAATTTTTATGGTTTTTGTTTCTATTCTATATTTCCCCCTTTATATTATTTTAATCAGATTATGAAGAAATCATGATTTAAAAAATCAAGAATCATCTTATATCAATTTTTTTTATTTAATCGCATTTTTATGATTTTAATTCATTTGCCCTTACAAGTTAAAATTGTTGCAAATCAGACAAATTACAGTGCAGTTTCTAGATAGTTTTGATTTATTTAAACATTAATATTTTTTATGTAAAACATTAATGTATTAGAATTATTTTGAAAGATTAAAATGCGACATAGGAATTTGCAAAGTAAATCACATGATAGAGTAAATATAAGCAATGTTTATCCATCTGGCTCTCAAGCGGTTTAGATTACTTTGAGTTTAACTCATAACCAGTGACATGAATTTTTTGGACCCAGATAAATAAGGTTGCGGGATCCCACTGACACTATATTATGAATTTTTCCAATCATACAAATTTCAGATTTTTTTTGCATTGTATATTTATTATATATGAATAAAATGTTTTGAATTGTTTTAATTATTTTGATAATAATTAATTGGTTCAAGACTAGCTTTTGAGAAAAAATCGTGTCACCAATAGAAAATAAAATAAAAGAAGCTTGCATCATGAAAAGACATTAAGGCTACTTGTCATTAATATTTAGCTTGCAAAAACAACTTATCAGTGAAAGATTGTTATTTTTGTATGTTAAAAGTAAAAAATGAGACATGAATATACATTAGTTTGAAATCGAATATACCTATTTTACGAATTCTTTGAGCATTGACAAGTATTTCTTAGGTATATAAAAGGGTTTTTACATAACACAAGGAAATGAAACTTTTGTCTATGATCAGCATAATACGAGTGTCACAGTGTCCCCCAGAACTTGCCAATTCAGTGGAATTTTGAGCTTGCCTTAAAAAATGTCGCATTTGAATCATAATCATTGAAATAAGCTTTCTGCCTTCAATCCATAATCTTTTCTCAACATACTCAATTATCAGATGAGTGAATTAACTTTTACATTCTAAATTTCAATTCCATAAATATTAAATAGCTTTTCTAGCAGTGTAAAGAATTCTAAGGGATCAATACATAAAATTTCCCAATAAATTGAAATAAAAATTAGCCAGTAGTAAATTAGCCACAAAACAAAATTAAACTATTAAAATTGCCAATTATAAAGATTTATGTGCAAAATTGGTATGCTTTTGTGATACTGCAGAAAATCTTTGTTTTGAGTGTATTTTTTATGCAGATTACAATACTAAATATATAATTAGCACATCTTAAAAAAGAAAGCGTTGCCATAATTTTAATAATTTGAGTGAATAAATTTCGAGCATCTTCACTCATCACGTGGTGATTGGTATAAATTTGGCCACGTGCTCTTTATAGTCGCATGGACTGTTTAAAACAAAGCCAATGAGCAGGCTTGTGAGTGACACCTATTGATCAATGGCCCAAGATGGAAATACACATTTGTCTGGTAATTGATGCCAATCAACAAATAATGTTATTTAGTGTCTTTAATTGTAATTCAGATTTGTAGATTAATTTAGTTTCTTTTTAAGCATATTTTTAAAATTAATGATACACTTGACTCCTTTGGACCAACCAAGTCAGATTTAACCCCTTTTGCCCTGATCTATTTTCCTGTATTTTACTACTCTTGTTAATGGCCAAAACTTTCATGATAAAATTACAAGATATATATAACTATCTAATGTTTAATTATACCTATATCTTATATGTTTATCTGGACTGAACGCTTTTCACTGAGCAAATATTTTCATGGATAGGTGAAAAATTGGAATTAAAATAGAGTTGAGAGTTCATTCACAATAATTTTTAATTGTAACAAAATGTATGTAGTTTCGAACTTTAAAAAAAACTGAGATGTATATATTAAGGGAAAATTATTTAGTCAATAAATTGCAAAGTACAATATTACATCTGTTTTGATATTTATTTTGACTTTGGAAAAATTATTTGAATACTATTTAATCAATGATTCACTTAATTTAAGGTATTAAAACTTAAACAGTAAATCAAGATTTAAGACAATTTCCTTTCACTTTTTGATTTGGAAATTCAACTACATTGAAAACAACCTTGCTTTGTGAAAGTATTCATGTATATTTTACCATGAAATTAGTATTGAAAAAATGTTGAGCTATAAAGTATAAAAAATTCTTTTATTCAATTATACATATGTCAAAGTTAGGAAGGGTACAAAAGCTCCATTTTTGTCCCTTCCGAGTCATTTGTAGCACTCAGGTACATTAAAATTATGATCTTTTCATCTATGGACTACTTGATCCAGTGTAGCTTGTAGTATGTAGCTTGCACTACAAAAAATAATTATACAATATGTTCATATTATAAGTCTGCAAAGCTACAAAATTAATAAAATACATACAGAGAAACATATACTTTCAGCAGCAAAAGTCATAGGTGGTAGGGTCAATGGTGTAGAACTAGGAACTGGATCCAGCGACAGTCTGCAGTATAAAAATATAATTATACAATATGTTCACGTAAGTTCTCAAAGCTATTAAAATAATTTATCTGTATGACATGGAGTCTGAAAAGGCTGGACAAATGAAGACGGGTTTTGAAAATAGCATGCACTTAACATGATGCGAAATCATAACTGACGAGGAACACATCTCCAAATAATATACAAAACATCAGCCATGTTTGAACAACGTAACCACCAAGCAAAATTCGAATGGATTTGAGGAGACGAATTCAAAGAAAAGTGAAAGTGCTGTGGTCGTAGAATACCAAAATTGACACTTCACTCCTCCCATTTCGAGACATTGTTCGAAAATTTCTGAAGTTAAAATTCGGCCCTTAGATCTAATGCCACTAAAATGTCTGATAACCCTCCTGACTGACAAACACTACTGTATAATGCTGAGTGGGAGAGGTTATGAGGCTTTTGACAACGGTGTATTGCGTTTCTGTTTGAAGTGAAATTTGATTGATTGCATGAGTTTTATGACCAAGATGCACCAAACACAAGACAGACGTCAAATAATGGACAAACTTACAGTGAAATTTTCAATTGGGAGGAATTGAACTTGTGCTGCCTACAGCTCACAGGTTGCCAGAGAAGAGTGGGCAAACCTACTGTGGCCCTGAAGTGGAATAGCTGCACATCAACAGTATTTTTAAGTCTATCTACTTAACAGCCCATCGTATTAAATAGAAGAGAATGCATTTTTAATGGGGATTGTAATGCTACCTTGTTTCTGCTAAAGATAAGATCGCTTGCTTTTTAATACTACAAGAAATTTAAATATAATATTTAAATTTATAGTTTTAATATTTTAAATTCAAGGGAGATGTGTGAAAGGTTGCAGTGCATAAATTAAAAATGAAAAGCAAAAGCATTTTTTTCAAGCAGTAATAAGACCAAGAAAAAATGCTATTGAATTAACTCTTAAAGTAGCTTATATACTCGGGAAAAAAGGGAAGCTTTCAGTGATGTAGAAATTATTAAAGAATGCATTGTCCAAGTTGTAAGATGCTTAGATCCCGTTAACATCTGAAAGTACAAACCGTCTCTTTCGAGAAAATACTTAACTGATCAGCAGCATAAATTAATCATCTTAACAGAACTTCATCAAAAGAAAAATACAGGGTCTCCTCGACTTACGACCAAGTTTTGTTCCAACTGGCAGGTCGTAAGTCGAACTGGTCATAAGTCGGGTTTATATTTTTCAACGCTATTTTCATTCAAATGAGTTATAAAAATTGTACATAAAACACAAAAATTCAATCTATGCACGTATAATTATTGTACATAATGGGAAAAATACATAATATGTACTCTTTTGTATCTTTTTGACCCTACCAATGTAGTTATCTTTCTTTAGTATTTTTATTTATTTATTTTTTGTGGTAGTAAGTGCAGATGGTCGTAAGGTCGCAAGCTGAGGAGAAGGTGTATACATTCAATTGCTTTAGATAAAATTAAACTGATACTACTGACTTGGTGCAGATACTATACTTCATTTGGAATGTAATTGAAATTTTTTTTTGCTACAAAGAGTATCTTGCTTTGGGTACTCTTTTGAGTAGAACACGAGAAATAAATACCTTAAATTTTCAAGATGAAGTTTGGACTGAATTTGGTAAATTTAGTTTTTGTATATACAAACGGCGCACCTTACATGACAGGAAAATATGAAGGGCTTATCGCACAGATAAAGTATTAAGAGATCCAGATGTTTTCATTGTATCTTGCATTTGTAAAATCTGCTCAAGCTACTATTTTAAGTGACACTTTGCAACAAGTTATAAGTATTGTAAACTATATTCATGCAAATGCAACACAGCATCGTCAATTTTTGTAGAAAGCTAAAGTTGAACGATGAGGTATTGGGTGTGGATTTGCTGTATCATTCTAAAGTGCGTTGGCTATTGCAGGAACAGGTATTAAACAGGACTAGGGGGCTACAGCCCCCTGCTCGCCAACCCCCAAGAACTGCTAACACAGTTCCTTTCCGATCGCTTCGCGATCCAAGCTTGCTTCTCTCGCTCACAGTGTACTAAACCATTTTAGTCTAGTAGGTGAGTAGTTTTTCTGTTTGTGGAAGATTCTTGACAATATAAATATGCAGCATGAAAAATAAATTGTCTAAGATATGCAAATTTCAATAAATTACCATGTAAAGCAGTTCATAATTTTTTACACAAATTATCATGCAATAAATATGGATGACCAACTCCCTAATTTCAGGATACTTCTACATTCTACTAAAAAAGGAATTGTCTAAAAGCATGCATATGCATATTTAAAAAAGCAAAAATTACACCTGGCAATCAATCACAGAAAACTTCATAAATACCATTAAATATTTTACATTTGGGAGCTACTACAGAAACTGAGTCAAAAGATCGTGCCGTTGATAAACCAACAGTTGTCCATGACTAAAAACAGGTTCATCGAGCACCAAACATCTTTTCAAGAGTTCAGCCTTGCGACTTATTAAATGTCATGGAAAAGGCTAAACGAATGGGAAATTGCATACGTTTAAATTTGAAAGGCATGTTAGTCTGAGATAGAATAAAAGGGATTTGAGGAATGAGAAATGTCTCTACCATCAATAGATTTTGCCTGAATAATGTTTTGCTGCAATTTTGTGACAATTAGATGTGTGCCATTGCATAATCCTTTAGAGGGAGCTAAATTTCTCAACAGCATTATAATGCAACCTGTTTTCAACTTTAACTTATATGGAGGTATACCTGTTGGTGTCAAAGATTTAAATTTTTTTTCAGGAAATGTCAATTGATCTTGAGGATCTTCACTGATGGCCATATCAACTGCTTTGTAAACAGTTTCTTTTCCCGGCATACATTCCAGCACTTTATTGTTGATTTCCATGGATCGCTCATTGGTAACAGTAAGGATAGCTCGACCTTTAAGCTCCTGTGGGGTCACACTGGAAAAATCTCACTGTACAATTGCTGAATAGGGTGTTGTATTGAAGGGTAGCATTGCAAAGGTAACTTAATCGTTGAGCACTTTTTCTCTCCAATGTACAACCAAGCACCAAAATCCCTTTAAGATTCAAGGGCACACATATTTTTTTGTCAGATATAACTTATGGAATTTCAACCAGTGTTTTTTAAGGAGCTGGCAACAGTCAGAGTTCTTGAACCTCTTAAAATAATGGAAGAACTTGGCGAAAATCTCCACCCAATAGCATGACTTTGCCCCAAAAAGTTCTTTACACTTTGTGAGATCGTGTAAAAGTCTCAACAGACATGCATGTCATGTTGCTGACAGACTTTTACACGTCTCCATGCTTTGTCATGCATGTCACCATGCATTTTTCGTCTCCATGCTTCTTCTACGTGCAGACATGCACATAAGAAAGCATGGACATGTGTCATGGGTGTTTCATCTCACACAATTAACTTGGTTTTCAGCAACATGTCTGCTTTTGTATTTGGCTTCAAATTGCAAGTAGATGTTGCATTTAAATCAATTGGAATTTTAAAAACAGAATAAGCTGTTCTTCCCCTATTAATAGAGTTGCAGCAATACCTGTAGATGCAACAGGAATAACATCATCACCTCTACCAAGTATTGTGGAAAGCAAGTTGAATAAAAGAAAGTTTTTCCAGTTCCGGCAGGACCATCTAAAAATAACATTTGGGTGTATCTGGAGAGTTGTTATACACAGCACTTAATACGATTTCAACAACATTCCACTGTTCACTATTTAACTTTGCAGTATAACTGTTAGCTTTAGTCTGCTCCTCCGCAACACCAAAGTTCGCTTTTTCAACACTTGCAGGCAAATCAACAGTTGGTAGATGCAGTTTTTGGAGACTTAAATTGTAGGATGCAAGCAATTCCTCAATATCTGCAAGTGCATAGTGAGGTCCAGTCTCTTCAGAATAACGATGCACAAAGTGAAACTTGATGCTGCACCCATAGATCAGGAACATTCTCCACTTCTCTAAAGCCACAAATCATTGCGAACAGCATGTTGCAACTGTCTCGGAGATTGAAATTGAGCGGCTTCACTCAAAGCATCATGCCACTGCTGGTCACCCCGAAGAAGTACATACTCCTGACATGCTTGTTGAAATGTAATGCATCAATCCATTTACTGTCAAAATATTTCCAAAACTGACTGCTCCTGACTTACACAATAGTAGCATCCGCAAATAGTACTTCTCAGTATCCTGTATACTAACTACTGGCAATCTCCCAATAACTTTTTGTACACCACGTTGTCGCCTCTTCCAATTTGTGGTACTCTTATCAAACACATACTATGACTTCAGGATCATTTCTGTCCAGTTCAAACTATGATGTGAGTGTTGTTTTTCTTAAAGCAGCTCTTTCAATTGCTTGCGCTTCTTGACCGTCTTGGTACACAATCAGCTGTTGCTCTGGTAAATGCACAGCTAAGCGTACTATGTGGGATTTATCTGACAAACTGAATTCATTTAAAAGCCACATGGCTTCAGGTGTGTGAACTTACATACCTACCTTCAACAAAACTTAAAATTTTATCATGATCAAAAGCACCTTTTTGTATTTTTACAGAGGCTGCATCATGTCTTTTGTATACATATTTATAAGTATTTAACACTTTTAACTGAAGCACAAACTTCAACATTAATATGTGCATTAAATTTTTAAGCAATCAAGGATTATATGGGACAACCCATCTATTATCGATGGAAAATTTCCCTACATGGACAGGTTCAGTGGCTCTTCTGCGATAACTAGGGTATCCATTAACATTTTCCTTGGTATCATCCTTGAATTGTTTGGGAAAACTTTTGCAGCACTGTCCATCTTTCATGCATGGAGAAGATATATTTATAGTCCCACATGGGCCATGTACCATGCATTTTGTCACAATTTGGAAGAGTCTAAGATCAGTGCTGGGATCTGGAAGTTCTGCGCTCACAAACTTGTCAATATTATCTTTTGTGCGAATTTTGCTTTCTGCATCTAATGTTAGAAGAATGTGGGCATGAGGCAAACCTCGCTTTTGGAACTCAATAACAAATATAGACCAAAACAGTTCCAAATATTCCATGCTTGCAAATATCTTCTAAAAGTTCTTTTAATTTTATATTAAACACACGTACAACAATATCAGGTCGATTTCTGGAAGTTGCATTCCCTCCATGCAATTTAAAATTTCAGGCCAAGATGGGTTGCAAGTAAACGTCAGAGATTCGGCTTACCAAACTTGAGTACCATTGCATCTTGGTAATTCTTTTGCATATGACGTGGGCTCCCTTGTAAAGATGGCAGTATAATAAGTTTTCCTGTGCACATATTTTCATTATGAGCTCGACATTCTAAAGCATCTAAAAGCCCCAAATAAAGTTCAATTCGCAAATCTTTTTGATTTTGTTGCAAAAAATGTAAACGTGAGCCTTCAGATTTCACATAAGCATCAACAATATATTGCTGAAAAAGTTTACCACTACTGTGCAAAATACTGAAACCTTTTCGCTGGGAAAGTTTGTATGCATAATATTGTAGTTGAGTGACATGGGTGTGCTTTGCTGTTCTCTTCTACATGTTCCATTCCAGTGTTCCAACTACACTCGCCCTTTGGAAATAGCAAAGGATAGGTCATTGGATCACAGCATTGATTTAGTGGTGAAATGCTTTGGCATGTATCGATTCTATTAGATTTTGTAGCATCTAATTTCATTGGTGATTTCGTTTTAGAAGAGTGTTTAAGATCAATATCAGATGGTTTGGGAATGTTTGTTTTTGTTGATTTTTTAATGGTTGCAACTTTTTTTGACGATTGTTTTTTTGTTTTGTACAATTGTATTTTTAATTTCTTCATTGGGAATGGTATCTGTTTGGACAGCAACGGATTTCATCGTTTTAATTACAGATGCGTATGAAATATTTGCTCTTGGTGTCTGACTTTCTAGTAGTGTTCGGGTTTTGAGCATCTGGCACAAATTGCAGGTGATCGGCATGAAGCCTGGGAATGCCCAAACCTCTGACACTTAAATTGCAGGGTTAGACCATTCATTCCAAATCCCCAGAGATGCTTTAAGTATCTTGCTTTAATGGATGTCGGCATGTTTGGTGTGTTGAATGTTAATATTACATGTTTTGTGTTAATACTTTTATCATCTCGTCTGATGCAGATGCGTTTGGCTGAACAAACATGCTGAGATTTCAATTCTTCGATTAACTCCTGTTCAAATACATTAAAAAGATCAGATTCAGATATAACTCCACGACTAGAATTTAGAGTTCTGTGTGGAGTTACATTAACTTTTAGTTCGCCAATTTGGTTTAATTTCATTAGTTGCTCCGATTGATATGCAGATACAGTTTCTATGAAAAGATCACCAGACCGCAATTTCTTTATTGCTTTTGGTTCGCTAGCAGCAGACTGAATATATTTTTGTACAGCAAATGGTGAAAAGGATGCAAGTTTCCCTTCAGGGCTATTGATTATTAAAAATTTAGGGATTGAGAAATTAACATTGTTAGAGGGATTTAGTCCTGCTCTAGGGCACAAAGAATTTTTTTTGGACTAAGATTAAATATTTAACTTCTTCATAGTGGACCCATACCCACCAGAGCCCAACAAGGGGAAGTGGTGGCTGGCTCTGGAACATTCCAGCCTCAGCACACTTCAAGATACCACGATGATAAAGTGCTACAGTATCGGGATGTGGGTTCGCCGGTTCACCCAGGGCATCCCTAGCTGCAGCACTAACCCAAAAAATTTAAGACCAGTGAAGTCCAGCACGACAGAGGGGCTAAGCACTCTGAAGTGGTGAAACCCAGAGAACTTAAGTGAGCCGATTGACCAGAGTGGGCTCACTCTGGTTATCTGTCTACGTTGAAGCATGGGCCAAAGGGCACCCATCAGGTACCCCGGGATTCCATTTCCCCCGATACGGGATGCCACACACGGCAAACATGCGGGTCAGATAAAGTAAAAATTAAACAACTCATAATGATGGAAATTTTTTATTAAAAGCAAATCAAATTGGAAAACTCAAAATGGAATCTTGATATGATTGATGACGATGTATAATTGGATTTCAAAGCAAAATTGTTCATAATTTCAATGCTGTTCACAAGACACATGAAAGGGAAAAACAAGAGGGGGTGGGAGATAGAACAGTAGGAAGAAAAGAGAAAAGATCGGTTGGGTAACCCGGGAGTACAATTCCTGTGTTTACCAAAACCAGTAAACCCCATGGGAGAAGAGCAGTTCACTCGGGTTTGTGAAGCCCGTACACATCTAAAGTAGATGTGCCCCCGAGGGGGAGCTGTATTCGGGAAGGAAACCCTCTGTGAAACATTTTAAAGTTTTTGGTAGCAGTTTGTGGGAACTCCGAAACATTGCGGATTAAGTTAAAAATGAGAGCAAAGAAAGGGGTAATGATTGGTTATGCCATGCAAACCAGGGTTTAAAGAATTTTCATTCCAGAGGACAATAGACTTTTCTGAGGGAATTTCCGCTTTCCTCACACCCCAGTGCAAAGGACGTGGTTATGTCTAAATTGTCCAAGTACTGAACAGGAACTCTCAGAAATATCTGTTTTGCCTTATAGAAATATTATTGGATGTCTTTCCTATAGTTTCAATGGAGTATGAGCTGCCTCAATACTATCTCGATGAGATGAAAATGTAATGTGCCAGAGTGCTTTACTTGAGTATCATGACGTTTTTGTGCTTTCATTTTTCTTAGATCAGTTAATTTTTATTAATAAGTCCCTAATTTTTTTGGATAATCTCCTTAGGGCCTCTATTTTGACAAGGCAGATAAAGATAAGTATTTTTGAACTGTCATGTTCATTGTTTCTGAACCTTGTATTTGGTAGCTATGCATGCGTAACTATTTACTATGGATCGGATCTTTCGGTCAATATGTAAATCAGGCCAGTTTGGGATGTGAAACGCCCCTATATTCTGATTGGTCAGAGTGACAGATAAGCAGAGGTTCATTATACTTATATTTCTACAAAGTACTAGTCATGTCCTTTAGAAAAGGGAGCCAACACGGCTCAAACAAATTCCCATACAATGTTTTATGTATGGTTTTTGATGCTGGATTTTTATATATATTTTATTCTAATAAATTTAAGTCTCACTGTGCTGTATTTGTTTTTAACTGCTAAACCATGCATTTTCCACTATGACCTAACTTTTCTAATTGTTAGCCTGTTAAGTTAACAGATAGAATACAAATTCACAATACAGATTAAAATAGTAGCTAATATGTACTGACCAGGAAAGCATATATTTGAAGAGAGCAGCAGAACCATTTTTCATTGAATTCCACCTTCATATGATCTTTTCTACATGCTGGAGATTTTCAAGCATCAAATGATGAAATGTTTTTCTCGCAGTTCTACTCAGTGGTCATAAGTTTGATTCGTTAAATAAGGTTCGTTGGGTTTTATGGTGCAAGGGTCATATTTGGTCATGCTGCACTGAACACAACAGACAAAGTAAAGTAATGGACATACACAAGCACAAAGGAAGTTTTACTGATACAGAAGAGGGAAAATACACCCAGGGAGGAATCAAACCTGACAGGAATCAAACTTGCATCACCTAGAAGACGAAAGTTGTTGCACAGTGGGCGTCAACTGAGTCAGAACGGACCATCATTTAAGTACATCATGTGACCTGTTGTCTTGCATGCTTACAAAAAAAGAACAACTCAGAATGCAAAGGAACGCAGAAGTATTAACGTCCTCAAGTTCTCGTGCTTTTTCAATTTCACTTAGACTGCAGTAAACCTTTCTTGTACAGCAGATTTTCCAACTGATTCTATTAAATTACTATTTAGTTTATGCTTTTATTACAATTGATTTCAGGAACTTACTATAGAGATATTCAATGTTAAAACTGTTGTCCATTTTAGGGATCATCTCCAATTTTGCTAAGATACCTCGTTGAGACAACCAGGGGGGTTAAAGTTCTTTATAATCTTTTAGTCAAGCAACAAATGATCAGTTCCGGATTAATTAGAAATAATCTTGATCTAAGAATAGCGACTTTCAATGTGAAGATGATCCCTGAAATGAACAAAGGTTTTAACATTGAATCTCAGGATATAACGATAGCCTAAATATGAAATTTCATGAATTTCCTAATTTGACAACGTAGAATTTTATTAAGGTAGCAAAACATGGTGTTGCCATTGGGAATTTCGTTTATGCAAAATTTGAAATGAAGACAGACCCTTATACAATGTTTTTGCATTTGAATTTGTAGAGGATGTTATTCCCTATTGAACGATATCTTTGAATTTGTTCCAATATGAAGTGTTCAAAATATAGGACGGTTCCTTTGTTTTTTCCACAACTGTATCATGGTCAACAACTATGGTTTTAACAACCAAAGGAACAATTCCACTCCCATCTGGCAGATTGCACTGGCAAGATAAGTGGAGCAAAACTATGATCTCTATGTATCATAACTGAACAATTGAAATTAAGCAGCAGCTTGGCAAGCAAAAATCATCTTAATAAACATTGTCAACACTTTCTGTAACTAAGTGTGGTGTCACTCCATATGGAGACAACTGGTAGCTGTAGCACCAAAGTAATGGATACTTTTCAAATTTCTGCCAGATAGATTTATGGGTTTCATAACCATGCCTAATTTAAAATACACATTGTGTCCAATATCAGCTGGCCATCAGGAGGATATCTCCTTTAGGTGTGTACAGGTTTCACTGACCCGAGGTACCCTATCATCTTTTCTTTTCCCATGGGGTTTATGTCTTTCCAGGGGTCGCGCTCCCTGCTATCTTTCTCTACCTCCGTCCCACTATTCGATTTCCCAATCCCTTTTAAAACATTTTTTACTTGATATTTTCTTGTGTTTGGCAAGATATAGCCCTTGAGCCATAAAACAACCAACCAATATCAGCTGAGATACAGAAATTTAATCAGTTTTACAAAATGACGGTCATCTTGGATTTGCCACTGTCTATAAATGACTCTAACTGGAGAATTCATAGTTGAAATTTGACAGCTATTTATATTAGGAGTGCATACAATAACAAACAATGATGAATTTAACTTTAAAGGGTTTTATTATTACATGTAAAATGAAAAAATCACTTCAATCACACTTTTTTCTGAAACTTTGTAGAAATAGTAACTTTCACATGTACTTTAAGTAATGTTTTGTTAATAATAAAACATTTAATAATATCTATAGCTTTACTGATACAAATTAACCCCAAGCATAAATATGACATGAAATATAATTAATACCAGTCATTACATTTTGAAAATACTATTAAGAAATAATTTTATTAAATAAAAATGAATGTTTTATGGTTCTCAAAATAAACCCTTTCTCAGACTTAATATGTGATAGAATAAACATATGCCCAATTTGATATTGCATTGGAATCTAAACATTGATGTGGGCTTGCTTTGAGTTAATACTTCAGAACAATTCAATTTTAACCATTGGCTCTCAAGCTATGGTCCATTTTACACTGTAAGATGGCTACATTTTTATATAATTATATATGGTTTCATTGAAATCTTTTTTTCTTTCAAGAAACTAAAAATTTTACCTCTGACTTTTTGTTAATTTAAAGTACATTAGATTTTTTAGTTTCAGAAACAATTAAGACTAATTTTTACAGCCCTTAAAGTGGTCTTGAAGGAATTTTTCACTTTATATGTAATAAAAACTTCAAATACTAATTAAGGGCATTAGGAAGTGTTTTGAGGGTACTAATAATTTAAAAATTGTTTGGCTATTTATACTCTTGAAACAAAAGGCTTCCAATTTATATCATAATTTCTAAATTTGAACTATTTGTTCAAGTTTAGCCAACTCAAGGCCATTTACAGACAGTGTAGCAAATTCAAATTGGCTGGCAATTTGTAAACATGGTCAAACTTTAAATTCTCTCATCTTGGCTGATATTGGACAAAAAAAAATTAAATAAAGATTTCTAGGCTTCGCTACCACGTCTATGGTAAAAAATTGAGTGATTACATTGATGAAGTTAGACCTCCCATGTGACTTGCAGTCTAGTAGGGCAGCTTCAAAGGATACGAAACAACTTTTTCTCAAAATGGGTCTTTGTATGAAATGACCCTGTTTTTTGTATGTTTGGGTTTTATGACGCCAGAGCGAACAAGTTGTGCCAAATGCAAGATTACATAATATTCAATAGCATCCAGAACAATAAAAAGGAGTCTAGAAATATGCACATGCAAGAACAACGAAACACAAAAAACTAGTAAAACTAAAGCTTAAAAAGAGTTAAAGTGAAGCAGAATTAAAGTATGATGTATATATGCAATAAAAATCACGAGTGATGTAAAAAGTGATGGATGATGACCTTGTGGGAGGGATTTTCAGTTGATACCAATAGCCAGGATATGAAAGAAATCATGATTTTAAAATCATAAAAATTTGATGTTTGATTTAAATCAAATTTGTTTAATTTAAATCGGATTTTTATGATTTTAATTAATCCCTTGCTTGTACAAGTTCAAACTTGTTGAACATAAGACAAGTAAATCAGTGGTTACTATATAGTTTTGATTTATGGTATACATTAATATAGCACAATTTTTTGAAAGAATAAAACAGGACATAGGAATTAGCAGTTACTCACATGATAGCATAGGTAGGTATTTTTAATTAACGTAGCACTGGAGCAACACAACGGGCTATTTGCAGATGATGAGGCAACACCTGAGCAGGCACCCCACTCTCCAAACTTACACACCACGCCAAAGTGAGGACATTTGAGGCCATGACAGATTTAACATGCACCAGTCCCCTTTGTACACGAGTCTTTGGTTGGATTCAAACTCGCAACACTCTAGTTGCTAAACCGTTACTCTTTCAACCGGGCTACCTCGGCCCCAATTCCTAGGGATAAATGCATAAATTCCCAATTAAATTTCAATAAAACTGAACCAACTTAAATCAAAATGAAGAAACTTACCTTTGTTTAAATTGGAGTAGAAAAGATGATTGGTGGTCTAGCCCAAAACTTGCTCCTCCATTTTTTATGAGCTCGATGCACCCTTAAAAAGTGCAGAATCTTTTGCAGTGCATTCAGATGTTTGAGATGTAAAAGTGAAGGAAACCCACACATTTTGACTATTCGAAAATATAAAGAAAAATCCCTTTTCTTGCAAAGAATATCCCAAAACAATGGCTTTGTCAACCCTGAAAAGAAAGCAGTGTTACAGTTCAGTGAAAAGCAGAAGTTTATACATACGAAATATATTTTATAAAAATCGGAACATATATTCAATATTGTATTTTATTAGTAATTTACATGAGTTGTGATCAAAAAGCACCTGGTATGCACTCTTTCAAAAAATACCAAGACTTCCAGACATGAAACTTATTCACCTTTACCGTAGCCCACAATTATTTCAGATCTACTTCCACTGATGGAAACATTTTTTAAGACATCCATTCAAATAGCAAACAGTCATCTCATAGCTTTTAATTGAGTAGCCTTAATGGATTGAAATTTGTGTCATTACAAGTGATTTTTGAAGATGGAAAAAAGTTGTACAAGATGAGAGATCTAATGAATAGGGCAGCCATAGATCTATGGAAACTGTTAAGCAGCACAAGTTATGATGCATGTGGTTGATTTTTTTATAGAGCAAGGGCCATATTTGGCCATGCTGTGCCAGATACAAGACATACATTATCAAGTAATAGACACACACAATGAAAGTTTTACTGACACAGAAGAGAAATACACACAGGGAGGAATAGCACCTGACAGGGATCGAACCTGCGCCACCTACAACTCGCAGGTTGCTAGCACGGTGGGCATAACCATTGAGCCACGCACGTCCCTATGATGCATGGGGAGGCATGTAAAAGTGGAGTTGCTACTCTTATGCAGTACTAGCCTTTTGCGAAGCTACTTATTGAAATGTAAAAACATTTTCCAAGCCCGATCACTGATCAAGGGGTAAATCAAATGCTATTTGTGGTTGGTTTTGGGTTTTATGGTGCAAGGACCATATTTAGCCAAGCTGCACCAAACAAAAGACAGACAATGCCAAGTAATTGCGAAAAGAAAGGACGGAGAGGAAAGATCGCTTGAGAACAGCTATTTGTGAAGGAGCACCCAATGGGTGAGCAGCCGCTACTCCTAACAAGGACAATCACTAACATCCATGCGCTTACAAACCAGGATTCGAACCTGTGACCTACTGGGTGGCAGACAAGCACTATACCAGCTAGGCACACACCTTCAAACATAAAACTAGAAATATATTTTACTCAGACAAAATACTTTTTGAATTAGAAGTTAAGGATTTCGCTACCATGCCTATGGTAAAAATTTGATAAAAAGCAATGACTATGTCAACTGGGTTGCAGTCTAGAGGGACAATTTTCTCCTAAGACATGATGAAACAACTTACTTAAAATAGATGTCTGCATGCAATGAACCCTATGGAAGAGATTTTCAACTGATACCAGTAATATATCAAGAGGTGGAAAACTCTTCCCACTTTTTATTTCAATTTGTTCTTGATAGTCATTCAGAAATTGCTTGGATAAACCTGTTTAATTTTAAAATGCAGCTCAATAATAAAGGAAAATTCAAGAAATGTTTTTAATAAAAATTTACCTCTCTGTATGTGTGCTCTTGATGTTTGGGTTTATTTATATTTGACTCATAAATTTGTGATTTGACATTACGCATGCAAAGAAACTTGTATTTTCTTGCAAAGAAAAAAATATTTGCTTTGTCAATGAAAAGAAAGTGTAAGGTCAAAAGAAAAACTGTTTATATAGGGGAGGGAGGGGTAATAAGATACATACAATATTTGTATAGCAGTTATTTTTAATCTGAACACTAATTTTTTTTTACAATGTTAACCTTATATGTGAATGTTTTTAGAGACAAAATTTTACTTGCTTTCAATCAAATGAGATTTTTTTTGTTTCTTATTACCCCATTGGTTTAATAAGAAACAAGCTCTAGTTTTGCCTTGCTATCAGTTAAAATTTAGGAGGGGTATACTTTACCCCAGTTTTTTTGTAGATTTTTACTTACGTTAATATTTTTAGAATGGTGAAAATGAATGGGACAAAAGACCGCATCGAAAATTTTAAACACAAGATTATTATTTATAAACAAAATTGGTTACTCACTTACAATAAAGTGTTATGATATAAAGTGTATTAGAATGAACATCAAACAAACATAAAACACTGTTTCGTAATTTTAAAAAATATACTATGTTGCTTTGAAAAATTCCTTTTTCTTTACGTACATACTCTTGATTTTAATGTAGTCAGACCTTTTGAGATGAAATGGTCCATTGCCAATTAATTTCACTGGTCCATAGAAAATGTACTCATGATTAACTTCTTGGATGTCATCATGGGGTGGTCAATTGAACTGTTCTAAATTTTCTTTTAAAAATTTGACTGTACATGCAAGTTCCTTAACGTCAATTATGTGTCCAAGATACCACTGAACATCGTAAAATACTGCAAAGTACTTCTCTACTTCAAAATTAACTTCATATGGTTTCCCTTCACCTTCTTCCATTTCTTTTTCCTTTTCAAAAACAGTAATTCCCATAATCCAACCATAAGACTAACAATTTAAGGTCTAGCTCAGTTTCATCTTTTGTTAATGGTTGTTTGGCTTTCCTTTTTGAGATCTTTTTTATATTTAGATTGCAAGTTTCTTTTTATTTCTCCTTTTTCTTCTCTCCTCTTCTTTCTTTTTTGGCCTTCATTTCTTCTTTCAATTGTTTTGCAATAACTGTTTTTGTTAAAATTTCACCTTGAGACACTTTCTTCCTTTTCCTTTGCTGACTTGAGTATTTTGCAACCTGACAGTTTGAGACAATTTTTTCCTTATGAATATCTCAAAAGATACTTTTCTATGTCATCATTTTCTCCTGTTTGTACTTGAGGTCTTGTTCATTTGTACTCTGCTGTAGAATCCAAAATTGCTTCTGCCTCCAAGTTGATGGCTGGGACCTGCCACTAGCTTCAGTAGTGCAAATTAATGCTGAACTAGGTATAGACGTAGAAAATACAAGAGGATTTGTAGAGGAAGAGCTTTGACATGGACTCTTGTGATGTGGAACAAGATGTTGCAGGACTTCGAATGAGTAGATTTTGGCTGAGCATGACGTTCTGCTTTGAATCTAATTTTATCGGATCATATGCTGTTTGTGGAAATTTTTAAAAATTAATTGGAAAAAGTCCAGTTGATTCCAATCCTGATATAATATTCCGAGATTTAAAGGATAATTCCCACAAAATTACACGCTGCTCAACAAACTGCTTTCGATAAGGTTTTTCTGGGGAACTTTCAATTATATTCAAGAAGCTCATTCCAATCAGTTTTCATTGTTTTAAATGCAGTCTTACCCAGAGGTTGAACAGTGACTAACATCAGGTGGAAATTTTATAAGAACTATATCATTTTCTTGAGCTAGTTTCACCAAAGAGAAGATAATATGAAAAGATACTTCATCAAAGAATAGGACAACTTTTTTATCCCGTTGTTTGGATGGAATGGATTTCAAAAACAACTCCTTGAACTACCTAAAAAATAAATTTCCATCCATGATCTTGAACAGCGTAGCAGGTTCCTGGATATTCTCGATCTGGTATCCATGTTAACCACATTTCCTTCCCCATAAATATAATGAAAGGT
Organism: Meta bourneti; assembly: GCA_933210815.1. NCBI lineage: Eukaryota > Metazoa > Arthropoda > Arachnida > Araneae > Tetragnathidae > Meta > Meta bourneti. The sequence continues at coordinate 93,081,694 of OW119928.1, read as the reverse complement.
GGAAGTTTTGTCCCATCATGGGATCCACAAGCAAGGACTGTGGTGTTGGTTTTGCAGTTCCTGCAATGTTTTTGGATATTCTTTTTACACCTTTTGGAGCCACAATTTTCATGTCTTTGGGGTCATGTGAAAAAGCTGTTTTTCGTCACAGTTGAATATTAGTCCTTTGTCTTCTGGGCCAATCTTTTCATTTTTATACTTTCTCATCATAAATTTGTTTTAATTATAGAAGGATCTGCACCTCTCACACTTTGAGAGCTTCACCCCTTTCCTGATCCTTAATTCTGGATGACGAACAAAAATCGTCGAAACCAGTCATCTCCTGGACATTTGTTATCTTTCCATCTCATTTCAGTTTTTTGAAACAAATTCTGTCACTAACGGAATTGTTTCTTTGCGAGTAAGGCCTTTGCCATGTAATGCACACACACAAATACTTAGCAATATCACTTTTGTCTTTTACACTTAGTTCAGGTTTTCACCCACCTCCAACTTTCACTTCATCTTTTTATGTTTACAAAGGGTTCCAAATGGCACTTCAAAACATTCAGCAGCTGCTCGTAGTGTTAAACCTCAAGGAACAGCATTGATAGCTTCAGCCATTCATGCAGGGTCATAATTCACTCTTAACACCTTTTTTTCTGGTAGTTTCAAGGCATATTCAAGCAGTTAAATCACCTGGAACAAACTAAAAACTTATGTTTCCTATTACCCCAAGAATTTTTTTAAATTGGGATAAGATACATAATTTTTCTTGCTTCCAGGTTTAAGAATGAAATTTTTTTTTAATTTCACTTGAAAGCCTTTCTAATTGCTTACAAACCCAAAATTAAAAAAAATCAAAAGAAAATACCTTACCAAAATCAGGAATAAATTTTATACATCAAAAAGCACAACTTTTAATCAGTCAAGTTTATGGTAGACTCATCTTGAACAAGATATTTTTGTGAAAAGAATAAATAGCGTAATAAATTTTTTATAGTTTGTGGGCAATGATTGTATGTGTCTTGTAAAATTTTTTCAGATTTTTACACCCATAAACAAGAACACGACAAAAAATGTATTTAATTAACGCTATTTCTTATAACCCACCTTCTCCTACATTGAATGTATTTGATTAAAAAAATGAACAGAATACACATTGAACATAATGCTCTGTAAGGAATTAACAAGGTAATAAATATGAGTACGAACATGACACAAAACCATTTTTTACACATAAACAAATATCTGAAAACAGTTCTAAATGTTTTTATAGAAGCAAAAACCTTCAAACGATATAGGTTTGGCAATGCATTTTTCAAACCAGGACACGTATGTGGTAGATATATATGATTATGCTGTTCAAGTTTAATGAATAAACGAAACTATTAGATTGGTTGGTTTTTTATGGCACAAGGGCCAGATTTGGCCAACTATTAGATTGAGAAATACTGCTTATCCTTTTTATATATCGGTTTCATTTGCTCTTGTATAATATGTATGAATTTTAGAAACATTCTTATTAAAATTAAGTGGATTTTCTATTGCTTCCAATTTTCTTGGTAATGGTCAGAATGTCTTAAAACAAAGAAATGAAGTCAAAGTTAAGAATGGCAAGTCTTTCTTTTTTATAAAACACTACCAGATTCAATGTTAAGTAAAAACTAAATTTTGCCTCTGAAGTGTGGGTTCTGGTTTGCAGCCCTTGCACAGTAAATACGACCACAAGGAACAGAACAAACCAATTTAAGTCATAATTTCTTCTGAACCATCTTTCAACAGGAACCACAGCATCTTGTACGAAAAATGGCATGCTATATAAGTCAGCCAAAATTTTGTGTACAGGTATTCCTATTCTTGAAAATATTAAATAATAGTTGAACCCGTTTGTCACCAGTAAGTTCTCAATTGATACTATTTGAAGATCAAATTACCTAGGCAGTTCATTCCAGTTAATTGTAGGCTTTGGATTGAGTCGTGCTGTAGGCATAGTTATTCCTAGTGATCTGATAACACTTCATGTGGGTCCTGATCATGTAGATTGGCGTGGTGTAGAAGTTTGGAGAGTGGGGTGCCAGCTCAGGTGTTGCCTCGTCATCTGACCGCGGTTCAAAATTACGTGGTGTTGTCCTCGGTTCTTTCCCTTTGGGATTGATCCCGGACCGTCACCAATAGCCCGTTGTGTTGCTCCAGTGTGACGTTAATTGAAATACCCCCTGATCATGTAGAACCACTTGTATAGCAAAAATGACTGGAAGTCTAATCAACCAAATGAGTTTAATTGGCAGAATTGCCAACTTTGGGTTTTCCTGCAGCCTAAAGTACAATAAATGTTTAAGAATAAGCAAACAGTTCTAATGTGAGCAGTCAAACGGTTCAGTTTGGTAAATTTGCATGGAGAAACCCCAAATCTGTTCTGAAACTATCTTGCCCTAAAGCTGAAAAAATACTTGGATTTCCTTCTTATTTATTTGGTTTAGCTTAAATTCTTAACTTGGATCCTGCTTTTAGGATTGGTTTTGGGGATTTATGGCGCAAGGGCCAGGCTCTGCTTTTAGGAAAGATCATTAGCATCACCAGCATGTGTAATGCAACAAAACCATTTGAGAGTATCAAAGGCTTTAATGTTGGCCAAATGAACATGGAATGTGGACCGAGACCGTGGAATTTATCTTAAAATACTGCAAGTGTTCAAACGCAACATTGAAATAACACTTGATCTTTCAGCAAGTTGTATAAAACTCACCATTATTTTTCAGATAAATTCGCTTTGAAGAGTAGGGTGCCAGTTCAGGTACTCTCGTCATTCGGTAGTGATTCAAAACGAAGGAGGTCGGCAAAAAAGGATGCTAAAGGAGACTCGGGGTAGTTTTCATCGACGAGGTATTATACATCACTATGGGAGATGTAACTGCGCAATCTCCGAAGCTTCGCACATGCGCATTGGTGAGTCCGCTACAAATCTGGAGCTCGAAAATGAGAGGTGAACCGAGAGCTCCTTAGGAGGTTACTGGAATCTTCAGTTGTGAACAAAGTCGTGTGTAACAGCTTGGCGCGGTTTATCGCTTTTGGAATTATTCTGATTTTTTTTAAGACGCAAAAAAACCAGAGGAGTCAGCCGGTGAACCGAAGAGGTCCAAGCGAGAAAATCGAGTAATCCGAACGTTTTGGGAAGTTTTCTGTTCCTGTTTTTGCAAGAGCAAACAAACTGTTGTGTGGATTGTTTTACCTACTATATTTCTGTACACTACTTAACAGGGTAGTAGGCCGATTTAAATAAGCTTGATTTAAATAAGGTTATTTTTATTAAAAAAAATATTAAATTAAAGAAATTTAAAATTTCATTTTCCTTTCTGTGTATTAAGTTTATTGATTTGAAAATAAAATAACTATGAATAAGATGCGAGTTATTTTATTCAATTAAGTTAAGAAATATATCAAATAAGTTAAGTATTAGGTTTCCAAAAAATAGACAGTCATAATGAAAAATTTTCTGTAGTATCACAAAAGAATTCCAATTTTTAATTGAGAAATTTTATGCATTGATCCCAAGGAATTCTTTACCTGCTAGAATTACTATTCTATATTTATGGAATTGATCTTTGGAATGTAAAAGTTAAATTACTAATCTTATAATTCAATGAATATGTTAAACTAGATTATGGATTGAAGCGGAAAGCTATTTTAATGAATGTGATGATATTTTTATTGTGAAAGCTCAAAATTCCACTCGATAGGCATGATCTAGAAGAATGCCATTACACTTATTATATGCTGTTCAAAGAGGAAAGCTTAAGTTTTTATTATTATGCATAAAACCTTTTTGTATGCAAATACTTATCAATGCTGAGAAAATGTGAAAAATATGCAAATTTGATTGCAATTGATATATTTTTATTATGTTTTGTCTCATTTTTTACTATTGAATTACAAATAATATTTTTTCACAAATAAGTACTTTTTGCAAGCAAAAAAATTAATGAGAAGTGGGAATTTTTTCATCAATTTGATTGCAAGTTCCTTTTATTTTATTTTGTATTGGCGATATGATTTTTTCTCAAAACCAAGTCTTGAATCAATTAATTACTTTATATAAAAATAACTAAAGAAATTCCATACATTTTTTTCTTGTATGAAAAATATATAATGCAAAATTCTGAAATTTGTCTGATTATTGATTAATTTTGTACAAAAATTTTTATAGTGTTAGTGGAATCCCTGCAACCTTATAGATCTAGATTCAAAAAGTTTCATGCCATCAGTTATGTTTCAATCAAGCTAATCCAAACCGCTCGAGAATCAGATGGGAAAACATTGTATATGCATGGCATTTGTTGTGCAATTGTATTTACTCTATCATGTGAATAACTGTGCTAATTCCGATATCGCATTTTAATCTTGCAAAATGTATCCTGCTTTATATCCTAATAGTACATTAATGTTATTATAAATATTAATATTTAACATCAATCAAAACTATCTAGAACTATGGCTTGCGCGTCTTGTGTCCAACAAGTTTAAACTTGTACGGACAAGGGATTAATTAAAATCATAAAAATCCTATTTAAATAAAAAAAATCTTATTTATATCAAATCGATTTTTATGTTTTTTTTTTAAATCATGGTTTTTCATACCCTGCTACTTAACACATTGACTGCCGATCCCGCGCCAGCGCGTGATTTGGCGTTACCGGTGAAGGGCCAATCACGCGCAGGCGCGTTGTGTGGGGTGATGTCTCAGGTGCCAGTCACGCTCGGGCGCGTGAAAAGCTACGCTTCATTGTTTGTTCTCCAGTTCAATCGGCATTGCGTTTTGGGTATGTATGCTGGTATTGGCGTGGAGTGAAGGTTGGAAACTAGTTGTAAAGGTGTGTGGTTTCTGATTTATTGCTTTGTAATAGAATCTTGTAACATGAGTTGTACAGATGATAGTTCTGCAGCAACTTCACGTGCAAAGAAAAGAAAGTTGCAAAATAATAAGCTAACGGCTGATGAAATTGCAAGTTTGTTGGCTGAGCTATCGGACGAGTACCCGAGTAAATTTAGTTATGACAGTGACGAGGAATTCTTTCCTCCCAAAGATGCCCAAGTGTCGGATTCAGAAGATTTCATGACAATTCCCGTCCACACACGGCCAATCGAACTCAAGAGCTGATCGGATCATTTGGCTGGGAACAACTTGATCACCCTCCGTACAGCCCCGATCTAGCGCCCAGTGACTACCACGTGTTCCTGCATTTGAAGAGGCATCTGGGTGGTCAGCGCCTCAACGACGATGTCAAAACGACCGTGTTGCAGTAGTTGTCTAATCAGGCGGCAGATTTCTACGAGGATGGTATTCAAAAGCTGGTTGTACGATACGATAAGTGCCTTAATATTGGTGGGAATTATGCAGAAAAGTAGATTAAAGTACAGGCTTTCATGTAAAAATAAAATTGTTAAGAAAAGTGTACTTGTTTTAATTTTATTTCAAAACAGTACTTAAAAACCCGCCTCGTATAAAAAAACGTAATTCCTCCTTCAGTAATTTCCTCCAGATCACGTTTTTAGGGAACGGGCGCGAGCGAGCAGGGGCGGAGCCCCCTAGTATACATATATGTTTGTTTGTGATAGTTTCATACAAAAATAATGCATATTGTTACTTATTTTGATTTATTTTTACATGTCACGCGCCAGCGCGTAATGTGGCATTTGGGAAATAATTTTACCTCTAGTGCCAATCACGCGCTGGCGCGTAGTGATAAAATTTTATAATTAAAGGCTTACATAATGCTTAGCTATCAGTGTGATACACATAACCATCTTTTATTACCACTTTTAAATCATATTTCTTATAATAAGTAAGTTGGCATATGGGTAAAACCTTGCTTCAATGTTATGGCAATAACTATTAACACAACCTCGCGTGACCGGCAGTCAATGTGTTAAAGTCAGACGAGATCACTGATGGAAATTTTTCGCATTCTTTAATTTTCTTCGCTGAACACTTCATTTTTATGCCAACATTACGAACTTATTTTTAAAAATCTACACTGCTGGCAACCCAAATTGCAACACCAAGAAAGACAAGAGATATCACAACAAAATTTATTTTGTAGATGACATGTTGACCAAGTACCAAATGATTAAATTTATAGACTTCTGTGAAGTGTGGTTCCTGCCAAAATCAGTAGCCAGAGTAGCCGCCATTGTTGGAGATCACCGCTGCCACACGCCTCGGCATTGATTCAAAGAGACTTTGGATGTGTTCTTGGGGTACAGCAGACCAAGCAGCTTCCACACGTTGCCAAAGTTGATCTGGTGTGGCAGCTGGGGATGTATTCTGGGTCAATCGTTGAGCAACCATGGACCACATGTTTTCTATCGGCGAAAGATCCGGAGAACGAGCTGATCAGGGAAGCAATTCAATCTGGCGATTGACGAAGAACCCTTGGACAATGCGTGCCACGTGTGGTCGCGCATTATCCTGTTGAAATATGGCTGTGGGCAAGCCCTGAAGGTAAGGAAGGACAACTGGCTCCAACACCTCGGAGATGTAGCGCTGGCTGTTTAAAGTACCGGCAATGCGTACTAGAGGAGTGCGAGAGTGATATCCAATACCGCCCCATACCATAATACCCGGTGCAGGACCAGTGTGGCGGTGCATAACGCAGCTGTTCAGCATCCTCTCTCCACGGTGTCTCCAGACTCGAATCTGTTGGGTTTTATCGATTGAAGACAGAGTTTTATATATTAAAAATAAATTTTATTACGTAGCCAAGTCTTATGGTTTAAAAACATACAAGAAGTCTGATCAGTTCATGATCCCCAATCTTTCTTCACTTTTATACATTCAAAGATTTACATTCTTCAAATTTATGTGCCCCACACGGCACTATAATTGGAGGTTTGAGACCGATTCCAACATGCGGCCCCATCGGTTGTAAAACCTCAGCAGATGTATTACAATTCAATATATATATTTATATAAATCTAACAAAATATTTTTCTAATAATATTTTTAAATTTATTTAACAATAAAGGCTTTGTTAAAAAGTCAGCCAAATTATTTTCCGATGAAATATAATTTACGTTAAATAGTTCATCTTTTATTAATTTACGAATAAATTTGTACTTGATATCAATATGTTTAGTTTTCTGATTTTCCTGACTATTTTTTGAAAAATAGATAGCAGATTGATTATCACAATATACTTGGGGTCTTATGTAATCACACAAACTTAATTCATTTATAATTCTACTAAACCAAATAACTTCTTTAGTGCAATCGGTTAGTGCAATAAATTCAGATTCCATTGAGCTAAGAGCTATGCACTTTTGTTTAGAAGATTTCCATGATATTGGGATGTTACCCAAATAAATTAAATAGCCACTGCTTGAATGTCTGTTTGTGAGACCACATCCCCAATTTGCATCAGAAAAAGCAATCAAATTTGAACTTTTTACATTGGAAAGATTAATTTTAAAATCCTTTGTAAGAAAAACATAGTTCATAATATCAACAACGTAAGACCAGTGTTTGTAAGTATAACCATTACAAAACTGAGACATTATATTAACAGCAAATGCAATATCTGGTCTGGATCTATCTGACAAAAACGATAAACATCCTATTAAGGAACGATAGGGAAATTTCCTCATTAAATCATTTTCAATTATTTCTTCCTCTTTAACCTTATCAGGTAAGTTACAACCAATTTTAAAAGGCAAATTCACAAAACTTTTAGGAAGATCTTTGAATTTTGACATTAATTTTTCAATGTAGGTAATTTGATGTAAATAAATCGAATTTTCAATCTCTTGAAAGTTTACACCTAACAAATATTTAGTTTTACCTAGGACTGTTTTTGGACAATTTGGAATCGAATTATTGGACAATTTTTTGTCCAATAATTCGATTACGTCATTTATCAAATGTTCTCTTTTTGAAAACAAAACCATATCATCTACATAAACAATTAAAATTACATCTTTAAATTTGTAGACACAATTACACCAATTTAACTGAGAAAATCCTAATTTAGTTAAAATACCGTCTAATTCCAAATTCCATTCTCTACCACTTTGATGCAGACCATATATAGCCTTTTCCAATAGACATACTTTGTTTTCGGATCCTTTCAGCACAAATCCTTTTGGCTGTTTCATGTATATAGTATCCTTAAGGTGTCCATATAAATATGCACTTTTCACGTCAACTTGACAGTGATACCAACCCAACATAGAAATCAATAGTACAAACAATAATCTAACAATAGAAAAATTCACAACTGGTGAAAAAATATCTTTAAAATCAATGCCGGGTTTTTGCTTAAAACCTTGAGCAACAAGACGAGCTTTATACCTTTTAGGTATATTGTTTTCGTCCATTTTTATGCTGTACACCCACTTACTTCCAATTATGGTTGTATTTGGGGGTGTGTCCACTAATTTCCATACTTGCCTATCCTTCATTATCTGAATTTCTTCATTCATGGCAGTATTCCATTTAATTTTATCCTTACTTGCTTGCGTTTCTTCATAACTTTTGGGGATTTCCAACTATTCTCTTCTCGTTTGGTACATATATTCTGTAACCTTTAGTTTTCAAACCATATCCTGTCAAAATACCAAGTTTAGCTCTGGGTTGTAATTTATTTCTCTGTATTTTAGGAATATGAACATATGCCAAAGAGCCAAAAATTCTAAAATGTTTTACTGATGGTTTGAAACCAGTCCATATTTCGTTAGGAGATATACCCTCAGTTAATTTGTGTTCGCATCTATTTTTAGTATGAATAAATGCTAAAAGTGCTTCTGACCAAAATTGTGGTTGTAAACCACTGTCTTGAAGCATAGCTCTGACACAATCCATGGCTGTTCTATTGAACCTTTCTGCAATGCCATTTTGTTCAGGGGTATAAGTTGAAGTTCTTTCGATTTTTATTCCTAGATCATTTAAAAACTTTTTAAATTCTTTGTGACAAAATTCTAAACCATTGTCAGTTCGGACACATTTTAACTTAACATTTAGCTGTCTTTCAGCTTTAACCAAGTATTTTTTAAAGTAATCAAAAACTTCATTCTTATTTCGAATAATATAAACAGTTACTTTACGTGAAAAATCATCAATAATAGATAAAAAGTATTTGTTTCCACCTAGAGAGTCAACTGGAGCAGGACCCCACAAATCCATATGGATCCTTTCCAAAACATTTTTAGTTTTCCTTTCGTACATATAGTTTCTTTTTAAGGATATTCTAGTGGATTTAGCAATAGCACAAATCTTACAATTTTTATCTATATTTTTACAATTAAGTTTTTCAATTCCTTTTACACAATTAATTTTACTCATATTTTCAATTAAGGGCATGTTAACATGACAAAACCTACGGTGGGCTTTTTCTAGATCTAAACCAGTTACATATACATAATTTTTAATCTTGGGATAACCTTTTAAGATATACAATTTTCCAATTCTGGGAACAGTAAACAAATATTTATTATAACTATTATAAATAATCATTTTGTTATTTCCCCATTTAATTTGGTTTCCCACAAGATCAATACGAGCACCACTAATTAAATTTCTTCTCATATTAGGTGAGTATAACACATCTTTTAAAGTTATATCATAATTTCTGTTTCTATCTAAAACTGTAAATTGAATATCACCCATACCTAATACTTCCGAGGTGCTGTCCTTGTCTCCGACTAGGATCTTCTGTGGTGGTAGTTTTCTGAATGTCGTAAACATATCGCGTTCTTTACAGAAGTGAGCAGTTGCAGCAGAATCAATGAGAAATTCCCTCGGTCTTTCATTTGGAAAATTTGAAACTGCATAGGCACGTTGAAGATCAGTTTTTGGATTGTCCTCCATATAAAATAATTCACCACCAGGTTTCTGCCGATTGCATTTCTTGAAGCACTTCGATTCGTAATGCCCCGACTTTTTGCAGTAGTTGCAGAATGGTCGCGGCCCCATACGACAAACTGTCGACTTTCTTGGGCTTGAAGGAATTAATTCAGGGTCCAGTACGCATCTGCTGTGATCAGGAGTAGACGCCCGTGTCTCCTTGTATCTAGATGACTTGTTTCTTGTAGCATAAGCATCGGCCACGATACTTAATTTTGTGCCTTCGTCTTTCCGCTTCAGGTCGATCCGGCTGGATTCTTTTATTAAATGTTTAGACAAATTGTCTAACGTGAACTCGTTGTCATCCATCCTGTATAGCAGTTGTACCAGATTATCGTATTCGTGAGGTAAATGTCTTATTAGTTGAAAGCAAACTAAGAGGTCTGGGATTTCGAATCCACCTTCTTTTATCTGTAACAGCTTCTCATGCACTCGTTTGCAGAAGAGTCCAATGGATTCGTCCTCCGGCTGGTAGCGGATTGAAAAGAACTCGTCCACAAGGCCTGCCAATCGTGCTCTAGATGCTGGTTCAAAGTTGGTCTTTAATATATCCCAGGCTTCCTTACCGTCCTCAATAGATGAAATTAAGACTTGATATTTTCTGTCTATACCCTGGTAGATAGTTGTATATGTCCTCTGTTTCCTATAACGATAGTCTCTTTTTTCTTGTTCTGGAGCATCTTCCAATAATAGAGGTTCCGTTTTAGTGATAAATTCCCAACAGTTCCGGTCGATTAGCAATATCTTCATGTCCATCTTCCACGTGGCATAGTTGAAATCCGATAACTTCGGGAAGGAAAACATGGACATTTCTTGAATCCCCATCATACTGGATACCGGTAGTGGCAGAATTCAGGTTCAGCTTAAGGTCTGAGGCCCATAACCAATTGTTGGGTTTTATCGATTGAAGACAGAGTTTTATATATTAAAAATAAATTTTATTACGTAGCCAAGTCTTATGGTTTAAAAACATACAAGAAGTCTGATCAGCTAATGATCCCCAATCTTTCTTCACTTTTATACATTCAAAGATTTACATTCTTCAAATTTATGTGCCCCACACGGCACTATAATCGGAGGTTTGAGACCGATTCCAACAGAATCCGACCATCGTGGTGTTGCAGACAGAAGCGTGACTCGTCAGTAAAGACAATTTCATTCCATTCTGCCGTCCACATCCTTCTTTCATCGCACCATTGGCGGCGGAAACGTCTGGGGTTCTGCGTCAAGGGTAGACGAAGCAATGGACGTCTTGCGGACAGACCACTCTGCTGTAAACGGCGTCGAATGGTACGCGCAGACAATGATGATGCGGTACAGACTGAATGTGCTGTGCTATGGTTCGTGATGTGGCTGAGCGATCCGTCACTGCCATACGCACAATATGCCTGTCATCACGTGAAGTGGTGCACTGAGGTGGATGCGATCGAACACGTCGGTCCGTCGTACCCTCCTGCATCCAACGATCCCATATCCGCATTACAGTTGTTTGGTTTCGTCCAACACGACTACCGATTTCCCTGAAAGATAATCCACAATCTCGGTAGGCCACTATCCTTCCTCTGTCGAACTCGGATACTTGATCAAAAGATGATCGCTGTTTTCTACGAGGCATAATTGATCGTTTTTTTGAAAAAACCACAAGAAAAACACAATTGCCGTACTTGAAATCGTCGAAATCTCCAAGCCTTAAATAGCGCTTTGAAGTGGCGCCACAGGCGCGCGTGATGTGCGTCTGCGCTGAAATTCTAATCATTTGCATATCTCACCTCCGCTAATGCATGTTGTAAATTTCATATTATTTGCATGCTTCCTTCAGGGTGTTGCATTTACGGTGGCCAGCAGTGTAGTTAGAATTTTTAATTCCTGTAAATATTTTTCTATTTCTATATTTTGAGGGGCCATAGTAGAGTAGCGGATTAGCAACCGGAGGATCGCGAGTTCGACACTCAATCCAATCACACCGTCGTGTACGTGGGGGGCTGATGCATATTAAATCTGACGTGGTCTCAAATGCCCTCACGTTGGCGTGGTGTGGAAGTTTGGAGAGTGGGGTGACAGCTCAGGTGTTGACCTCGTCATCTGACCATGGATCAAAGTGATGAGGTGTGTTGTGTCCTCTGATCTTTCCCTTCGGGTAGGTAGGTAGTTGATTAACGTCGCATTGAAACAACACAACGGGCTATTGTCGACGGTCCGAGATCAATCCCAAAGGGAAAGATCTGAGGACAACACCTCGTCATTTTGAACCACGGCCAGCCCCCGTGTACACGACGATCTTTGGTTGGACCTAGTTTCGAACTCGCAACCCTCCGCTTGCAAATTTGTTACCCTTCCACGTGGTCTACCGCAGCCCCTTTCCCTTCGGGTTCGATCCTGTACCATCGCCAATAGCCCGTTATATTGCTCCAGTGCGACGTTAATTAAACTATCTACCTACCTACATTCTGATGACTATGAGCTATTAAAAATATTTTTAAGGGCCTCTGGTCATCAATTATACTCCACTTAAATTCCATCTTGGGATAAATTCTAGTTCCAAAGACCATAAAAAATGTGCATATTTAAAGAAAAATATGTCCTTATATTGCAGTATTTTAGATAAACATTTTAATAGGAACATTCTTTAGTTCTGTGATTTTCAATTAGTTTTTATCTCCTGCCACTTTTTCAAACATAATTTATTGGTAGGAAGTTGATTTTTGTGAAAAATCTATTTTCGATCTTTTCTAATCTCTTTGTGATCAAATTTTAGTTAAAAGGCTTTTTTTGTGAAGTTTTGTTACAAAAATACGTATTTTAATATTTTCCAGGTATAAACTTTAGAGGTTGTAGATCAGTGTTTCTCAACCTTTTTTGGTTGACGGCCCACTAAAAATATCTGGAATTATTTGCGGCACACCTGAATATAAAAAATGTAAAAGTTATATGATGCAAAAAAATTATTTATTTACAAAATTTATTCAATGAGAGGGCTGAGCCTGTTTTCTTGAACAAATTAAATCAAAACGAGGTTCCAAAGTCGCCAGACAAGTTCGCATTTCATCGTCAACTTTTAAGTCTTTCTCGCTTTTTGGACTTGATTTCTGTCAACGCTGATAATCCAAATTCACAGAACCATGAAGATGCAAAAGGCAGAAGAATTTTAATAGCTTTCAAGCTGATTGCAGGGTACAAATTTTTGACAGAAAGCCAAAACTCTTCCAAATTTTTCTCGAAGAACGTTGAACGGTAAAACTTATCGTTTCTCAAATCAATGAGCTGTTCTTTTTCTGTTGTCAAGTTTGGTGTCTTGCAAATTACAAATGGGTTGATTAACCATTCATATTCGTCAACTGAAAGCGAAGGAAAGTAGCTTTTAAGTGAGGTTTGAAGTTCGTCAATGGTGCTTATAATTTCGTCTGCAATTTTTTTTTCGACTGAGATTCATTGACACCCGGAAAGCAGTCAAAATTTCCTTTTGATATCTCAGATTTCTAGTGTTAATTTTTCTTCAAATGATTTTAGTTTTGATGTTGATGTGACGATATTCTCGGATGGACCTTGAAGACTTAAATTTAGAGAGTTCAGCTTTTCAAACAAGTCCGAGAGAAATTGAACTTTAAGCCACAAAATCTCGTCATGAAGAGAAAATTCATAAGATATTTTTTCGACCTCCAAGAACAAAATCATCTCTACTTTCAGGTGTATGAGTCGTTTCAAAACCTTTCCCTTCGAAAGCCAACGCACTTCGGTGTGATATAAAAGAGTTTTGTGGTTGGAATCCATTGCGTCGCACAGCTGAGAGAAAATTCGGGATTTAAGAGGTTGACTCTTGATGAAATTCACCACTGGGATGACTTGGTTCATAACAATCAACGTATCTGAAGTTAAAGATTTTGAAACGAGAGATTCTCTGTGAATCATGCAATGGACGCTTATAATATTTGGATTTTCTTGGCGCACAAATGTGATAAATCCTTTTTTGTTTCCCAAGATTGATGGACATCCGTCTGTGCAAACACCAACGCAGTTTTTCCACAGCAAACGAAAGCTCGAAATATTTTCTTTTACAAGCTCAAATATGTCTTCCTGTCGTCGTGCTCTTCAGATCTTAGCAGAAAAGATACTCATTCAAGAATTTTTCATCTTTAACAAATCGAATGAAAGCAAGGAGCTGTGCTTTTCCACTGATCTGTCGATTCATCAATCTGAAGTGACCAGAGTTCACTGTCGTGCGATTCGAAATGCTCGACAATTTGTTTTTTTTTAAATCTGAAGATAAATCTTCGATTCTGCGTGATATTGTGTCATTGGATAATGGTACTTTCTTGACCTTCTCTGTCGCTTCCTTTCCCAACATTGTTTCGACAATGATAGCTAATGCTAGTGCAATGATGGACTCGGCATCGGTGTGTGCTTTTTTGCATTGTGCTATTAATTGTGCAGCCTTGTAGCTGGCAATCAATTATTCTCTGGCATCCTCATATAGTTAAAATTTTTTTTTGCTATTTTATTTTGCTGCGCTGTCAGGTTTTCAAATTATTCTCTTGGTTTGTTTTTGACCTCTGGGTGTGAAGTTTCCAAATGTCTTTTCAGTTTACTAGGAACGAGAGCTTCATTTGAAAGTTTCTTTTTGCAGACTACACAGAATGGTATTTGAGGATCTTCCGTTTCAATTGCGATGAATCCGAATTCGATGTAGTCATCTTTATACTTCCGTTTGTTTCTTTGTTTATCTTCCGTTTGTGAAGCACCAGATTTTATTAAATATTTGTCCATTATGGCTAAATGGATAAAACATTTTTAATTAATTCACACAACAATGCAATCACATTACAGAAATTTAAAGACTTACTTATTTCACAAATCTTTTGATTTTAAGAAAGAGCAATTTGAATCAATGTCAATTGCAATTGGGAAAGAATAATATCAAATAAAAATGCGGGAAAACTAAATTTAAAAAGATTTTTTTAAAAACCGTTGAGGTAATTAGAAATACTATTTCAAAGTTACAAAACCCATGCGATTTTAATTATTTGTCAAAAACTCTCGCGGCACATTTGACAATCTCTCGTGGCACACAGGTTGAGAAACACTGTTGTAGATGCACAATGAGAGTGCGGTAAATTTTTTTTAGTGTAAAGTTAAGTCTCGACAACAAAAGTATTAAAAATGAATAAAAAAAATGAGTTCCGACTTCGTAAGTCATAATTTTCCCTCATTTGCCAGTTTTTGTTTTTAATATCAAGTTTAATTAGCTTTTTAACATTCTGATATTAAGATGGCATTTGAGTTTAAAGGGGGTATTTTTATTCTAACCAATTATGCTTGGTTTGTGGTTGACATATTCCTTGTTACGTGCCAACGTGATTTCCTATTCGAAATCTTTTGGGCAATCCAAAAATAAGCTCAAACTTACAAAAACGGAACCGAAAGACTTGGAAAAGGCAAATTTGTCTTTTCGAAACTTGCTCTAAATACTATTTGTACTTTCGCAATGTGTATTTCACATTGACGGAATATCCAAAGGATCATCGTTGGCCAATCTTCGATATACGAAAAGAATATATGGGAAAATACCTCCTAAATTGATGTTTCACACACACTAAGATTTGGTTGATAAGTTTTGGAATCAAACTGGGCGACTAGAGGAAAGAGAATGAGCAAATTCTTAGATATTTAAACAGTAGTGTATATTTTTCTAATTTAGTAAAACAGAAAAATATGTATCTTAAAATTCTCGCAGTCAGCTTTGCTGAAATATTTTTGGATATGTGTAAAGTATAATTTAAGACTAAAACAAACAAAATGTGTTGACCAATTTTGAGGTACTGGTCCCCTTAATTCGATTTACACAAACCTACCGTATATAAATAAGTTAAAATTAATTATAAAAATGGAAACAAATTTGAGTAGCCCCACCATAGGCGGACCAACGGGGAGGGGGTTAAGCCCCATCCCAGACCCGATGAATCATATATGTTTGGAGGGCTTTTGTCCCCAACATATTTTTGCATCTTGAAACATTTTCGGATCGTGGGACTTCCCGAAATTTTTTTTAATTCACGGGCGCACTTACGGGGGGAGGGGCTAAAGGGCTTAACCCCTAGACCCGAAAAAATAACTAAATCGTTTTTTAATTTATGTACGCGCTTACGGGGGCTTAAGCGCCTTAGACCTGAAATATGCAAATATATAAATTTTATTTCATGGGCTCATGTACGGGGTGGCGGCTTAAGCCCCGTTGTCCCGAAATAAGCAAATACGAGGGTGGTTCAAAAAGTAAGGTAACAAGTCTTTTAACCAAAAAGTTTATTCACGAAATCCAAGAGATACACAGACATAGCAAGGCACTTGGTACAAATTATTTTTCAACATAGCCTCCATGGGCATCAAAGCATTTGTTCCATCTGCAAACCAATTTATCGAAACCGGCGTTGAAGAAATCAGGGCTCTGGTCGCTGAGCCACTTAACGACGGCGTCCTGAACTTCGCCATCGGTTTGGAAATGCCGTCCTGCCAGGTGCTTCTTCAACAGCCCGAAGAGATAGAAAACGCTTGGTGCGAGATCCGGGCTGTAGGGAGGATGTTCCAATACGTTCCATCGGTGCCGCGGTACCCAACGAGAACACGTCTTTCTGTACCCCAATTTTTTGTGCACGATATCCAGTATACTGCCAATGGAGATGTTCAGTTCCTTTGCAATATTCCTCACATGAATGCGACGATCGGTTTGAATCAGACCTTCGACTCGCCACACGTTGTCTGTCGTTGATGTGGTCGGCCGCCCTGACCTGTGCTCGTCTCGCACATCTGTTCTTCCTTTCTGGAATTCATTCCACCAAAACCACACCTGCTTTCTTGACATGACACTTTGTCCGTGAACTTCCACTAGTTGACGATGAATTTCTGCTGGGAAGCTTTTCTTTAAACACAAAAATCTTATTACACTTCGCACTTCAATGGCTGACCATCTATCCATCAACGCCTCCATCTTCTATCTCAAATTTCGGAGCTTTACGGCACTACTAGCTCCATGTACCGGTGGCATTTGATTGCTGTGATCGTCTGTTGCACCTAGACATGGAATTTCATTCGATCGGGGAAAAAGTGCACCCGTGAGAGCTCTTGTTACCTTACTTTTTGAACCACCCTCGTATATCCATTTTAATTCATTCGCGCATCTACGGATAAGAGTGCTTAGGCCCCATACATAGGGGCTTATAGCAGCCAGACCAGAAAAAAGTAATACCCTGTTTAATGCAATATCCTTAATTCATGGACCCACCCACGGGAGGAAGCCCCCAAACCTGGAAAAAGCTAATTCATCCTTATTTGATTTATCGAACTCTTCTTAAATTATCACCTCAGCCATTTATGACTGCAGGACTGGTTTAATAAGGATAGTTACTTTATGTTGATATTTATTGGAATCGTGTCACTTTTCAGTAAGCTCGGGGGGGTAGATATGTTTGATAACCGATATAACCGACGAGGACAGACTGGGGTAAAAAATAGTAGTAATTACCTACTCTTTTTGCTGCAAAGTGACTTTTAAAACATCTATTTCAAACAATGTGTTTGATACTTTGTAATAAAAATAATTCTCAAAATTATTTAAGCGGATTACTTGTGAACACTTGTCAAAAGTTCAAAACTAAACCATTGAAATGAAATAAATATTACAATTCAAGCCTTTATTCACCATTCGTAAGACACACCAATGCCATTCACCTGCAGGCACGGCACACTGATTGAAAATCGTAATAAACCATAAACATGGCACATATACTGTTTATGTGTGTTATTACTGTGTGTTACTTGTCCTTTAAGTTAATCCAAAATTCAAAATCACGTACTTTTGAGCCTTTGAAAATTGTGCTTAAAAATTGACACACCCTCCATTATAATAATAATTAACACAATTGAAAAGAGCACATTTGAATATATTACTCATTTCTTTGTTGTGATGCAATTCCGTATAAAAGCCCATTGAAATTTGGTTCAAAGTGTGTCGACGCCGCAGACGGACTTATAGGTATGCTAGGACTGATCAAAACGAGTGTCTGGATTTCTATTACCAAAAATGGTCCTTTGGGCTACGCTGTACTCTATTCACGATTAATATTTACCTGTATATAGGAAGAAGTGACCAAGAAAAGTGTTACATATTTTAATTAATATAATGAACGAGGTACATAAAAAAATCACATGCAAGTTTGGATAGTTTCTGAGGTTTAATGAACTGAATTATGGGTGTGACAATTTTCCTAGGAGTGAGAATGAAATGTAAAATTGTGAAGGGGTACATATAAGGAAGACAAGTTTTACAAGGTTTCAGATATTATCTATGTTGCAACAAAGATAATGTAAGGTTTTTATTATCTAGCCCTGTACAGTTTCTTGTAATATTTGCACACAATCCTTGACATTAGCACCACTTGGTGTTTTGAAATGCCATCTAGAGAATTGAGGGGATAATTATATAGTGAACTGCTAAGCAATTTCACCGCGAGCGTAATTAGGAGCATTTAATGTTAAATATATTAGGATAAGATGGGAAGGGCCCATATAGGCGGTGTAGAACTTGGTTACTCTATGGTGGAAACTTTAATACTGTTATTTTTTTAATGGAAAACGTGTCTTCCTTTATCCGAGTTTTCCCATTCTGATTGCTATTAGATAATTTGCCGATTCAGTGTTTAAATGAGGTGTCTCTTTGGCCATTTGAGGGATGTTTTTGAGAGCTCTGTGCTTTTAGTTGCTAATTTGCCCATTTGGCCAACTGCTTCATTTCGAATGATGCCAGGGTGTGCTTTGACCCAATTGATGTGTATTTGAATGTTTGGGTGCTGTGTTTTTGAACACATTTTTAAAATTTCGTTTACACCATAATGTTGTTGTGTTAATGCTTTTAAATTTGCTACGTTGTCGGTAAATATTGAAATTGTTTTACTTTTGATGTTGATATCCCATTTATGGCTTCATAAATTGCATCTTGCTTGGAAGACTGAATTATCATTAATAATCGAACTATAAAAATATTTCATAGTTCGAGTTTTGACTTGTGTAAGAAAATTTGTTTTCCCAGGCGAGTTGTCAGAGCAAATGTCCTTTAAAAATAGGGTTTTCTGTTGTCGAGCATAAAGGCACTCAATACCAAAAATGTAAGGTTTTTTGATTTCATAAATAGTTGTATAAATAACTTTAAAACCTTTTGTATAAAAGAGAATTTTATGATGCAGGAAAGTTCAATGAGTTTTTCTAATTGTTTGAGAAAAATGTTGATTCATAAAAATTTTTTGGGGCTTGTGACAAATATTAAAGCAATTTTTTTCCTTTGCACAAACTCTCTCTATAGATTTCTCACAAACTTAATTTTTCTAGCTTCAACGAAAGTCACTGAAATTTTTTTTTTCGAATTGTACAAAAGACAAGACTTTTTTACTGTAGGGGAGAGTGGGGCAAGACGGGGTTCCTAGTGCATTTGAGTTTATAAAATCAACAATTAATCTTGGAAGTTTTTGAAAAAAACTACATTTTATTGTACATGACTAATGTTTATAATGATATACAAATGAACTTATTTTCTAATTTTAATTAATTATAAAAAACATTTTTCGATTGAAAAACAAAACTTTATCTTGCCTCACCTCAAGATGGGGTCGCTGGTGGGGCTAATCTTGGCATAATGCACAAAGATGAATTGATTCTTCGTCTTCTTCACCTGCACATGTGCAATGAGCCCATCGTTTACACTTCCAACACTGAATCCAGCCCTCAGTAGATTATAAATAACCACATTAAAGACACTCAGCATCAGAAGCCTTTGATGAAAAGGAGTGACCGTTTTCGGTTTGTCTTGTTCACTTTTTCTTTGTTTTTCCTTGCTATGAACAATCTTACATTACAAATTCTTGTTGCCTTTTTTTATCTTTTTCCCGATTTTATCACAAAAACCCATTACCCATTTTTTTAGCCTTTTCCTTTTTTCCCACTTCTTTCTCTTTTTTAATATTTATTTTCAGAATTTTGTCCTATGCTTAGGTACAACGGTTAGGTACCCAGTCGTCGCAATTATAGATTTTGGCAGCAGTAAATTTGTATTGGTCTACAAGTCGGGTTAACAAATCATAAAACTTGGTGATACTTTGTTAAATGCTGTTTCATTGATCGTATATTTTTAAAACTAGTCTTACACTTTAAGGCATTTTCACTAACACCTACCATTTATGTTGAAAACGCATTCCATTCTTTTTATTTATTGTCTTTCATCTGTTTGAATGTTTTAACCATCTTATTTCCATGCTGATTATACACGTGAAATTCCCGACTATTGTTACTTTGGCTGTGTTTATTGGGTAGTTAAATATGACTGCATAAGATTTATCTGAAACGAATGTCTAGCTGGAATATTTATGTATTATAATGCAAAAATATTTGAAAGATCTTATTAATTGAATCCCTAGTATGAAATAGAAGAAAATAATCATATTAAAAAATGTTCCTTCATAGTGTGTCACAGTAATTCACAATCTTTCTGTTTTGTGGCTTTTCTGCAAAAATACCCTATGCACATACCCTAATGGATGATCCATCAGACTCGCTACACAATTTACTTTCGTAATCTCAGGATTACAAAGAAATACACTGTAATACTTAGAGATTATAAACAAGTACATCAAACACATATGTATTTATTTAAAAAATATATGAATACTGGTAAGAGAAACTATTATGCACATTTATGAATTTCAATAACCAGTAAATATAAAATTAACAATATTCTAACATGTAGATCTTGAAAGAGGAACAAATCTAGACCATTCCAACAAAAATATGCTTTTTAAATATTTCAAGATGTCATGCTCAGCTAAGTAGATGTCTTCCCATGGACATAAGTGCACTGATTCTACTTAACTAAAAGATGCTTATTATTGATGCCAGGTGAATTGGTCATCAAAAAGAAACATTATTTAGTTTTATATTTTACTGCTTCCCATACAATTCACAATAACTTTCTTTGGATTCTACTACTGTGAATGACCTAAATATAAAAGAAAGTTCATATATTAATGTCATGTTTTAAGAAAGTCAATTTTAGTCATAAGTTAAGAGGTATATACTATTTTGAAAAAAGTAACTAGTATCGAAATATTTTCTATAAGCACTGAAAAAACAAGAAATAACAAATTTGCACCCTAGCATAAAACAAAATGAATTTTGAGAATATTCGACAAACTTGATTAAAATTTTTCTATACAGTTTGAATTTCAAAGCAGAAATTCTACTATAAAATACAATAAGTTCATGCAAAAGCAATGGCGGGTTAGATTAAGAGTAACATGCCTTAGTTATGTTTTTCCATACATGCAAACATGAAATGCACTGAATCAATATTAGACAATTTAAACCATCATGCAAAAGATTTATTTCTCCTATCTAACCACCTGCATCACCCATAAAATTACACACAAAATAAAGTAAAAAGTATGTGAATTATCTATTAGGGTTCATTAAAATATTTGTACACTGAAATCAATTACCAGTTGCTGAAGAATTTGTTCATGGTTAAAAACCTGTCTACAGAAAAAAAATGTAAAAATATGTTGACAGCTAATTAAAAACACCTTTAAATATTAATGATAGTATCATAAATAAATTTTCTAAACCCAAATATGTCAAATTTTGCTTCCAAAGATAAATGATTTATTGTTTGATATACATAATAGCAAATAAAGACACCACAATTCATATTGTCTATCTGTTTAATGTGGACAGGAAATTTAAGTGTCCACTTAATTGAATTGCAAAATAAATTACTCAATGCCAAACACCATTTCATCATTAAATGTGTTGAAGTTTTACTTACAGGGTGGTTTAAAGGATCATAAATTTCCAATGTATAGTTTTCAATATCTACAATAATTAAAACCCAATGTTTATTAACATTAGCAGGAATAAATAAAATCTTATGTTTGACGATTTCATTAATACAGGTACCCAGTACTGTGTCTCCACTCATAGCTAAAGAGGAATAAATTGTATCGACTGATCCAAAAATGTTTGAATATCTTACTAAATTATAAACAAATGCATCAATTATGGAATCGTATAACCCACCTTTACGAAAATGAATAGAAGCTGATTTTAAGAGTTTCTTCTTCTGTAGTGATGAAGAGATCCAACGACTTTAGCATGTATGTTTTAATCTCTACATTATTAACTTTTAACTCACATGTCATAACATTATTTTTATCTAGTGTTTCAAATTTAGAAAATTTACAAATTTTCAGCTGGTATATCATTTGCAGTTAATGTTTTAAAAAAATCTTCTGAAGGGGTCACTGTACCTAACAAAACAGCATGAATGTATTTTTCTAACTTTGTTAGTATCAAATTGCTTATTTACACTAGATCCATGAATTAATTGGTGTGCATAGAAACAAACACACCGCAATTAATCGAATCTTGTAATGCATGCAAAGGAGAGTTAATAGTCCAAACATTGTTTAAATATAGTTTGCATAAATAATCTTTCACATAGTTCAAAATTTGGGTATACTGGTTAATATCATCATTAAACAATGGATCATAATATAATTTTTCTTGGATTGGGGGTCTATACTGCATCGGAACAGCTGCAGTATAGACCCCCAGTCCATTTGGCGACTTTTTTTGTCGCCAACACTGACGTTACTTGGCGACATTTTTTAACAGACGTATTACAAGAAACTGTAAATAAGTTGAATAAATTTATTCTAATCTTATAAACAGATTTCACTGTAAATGAGGGTTTCCTGTTTAAACGGGGCTGCCAGTTGTGAACTGAACCCCTCAGTCGCACCCCATTCGATTTTTTTGTAAAATGAAAAACGAAATTTCTAAGCAAACCATTATAGAAACCCTGGCGTTTTTTCATCTGCAAAGAAATTGCACATTCGCCATAAAAAATAATAATGTAAATCTTGATTATATATAAAAAATACAGTTATCACACTCGATATATAAATCTGGGTTAAATATGTAAATTATCAGTCAATATATAAGTATGGATTCAATATGTAGTAAAAAAATGTAAATCTGGACTAAATATAAATCTAACTAAATATAATCTTGACTAAATAAAACATTGAAATTACACAATCCGCGGTCTATATATACATAGCACAGGGACGCTGTAGGGTTATGAGTAAAGATAAAAACTAATACATGTTTTAAAATTGATTGTGAAATACTTGTGCATTTTATTATACTTAGGTACAGCTGCAGTCTCTGACGGTGGCAACGACACTTGGCGCGGCTTTTGGCGTAGTTATAAGCGACTCATGCCGGGTGATGGTAACCCATTTTTTTCTCATATTTTCTCCTGGTTAGGGTTAACCTGTTTTTATGGCAACCTTGCCGGCGTCCAGTTCTGTCCAGCATTGGTTGTTTTTTTTAGTTTGGACACGGTGTGGAGAGCGGGTTTTTTTTTAAAAATAACTTATATTCTACTTATGTACATTTTTTGATTCATTTCATCCATATGTACAGTATAGATTCACTGTTGGAAATTCGAGAAAAAATGGGTTACCCTCACCGGCATGAGTCGCTTACAACTACGCCAAAAGTCCATATATTTAATCCATATTTGCAGTGTTTTTCTAGTCAAAATGTTGTTTAATTCAGATTTACATATTTCATCCGTACGTATGCAGTATATATTCAATGTTGGAAGATTTCCGTGGCGACATAAAAAGTGCGCCAAACACGGCGCCAAAAAAAAACGCGTTGCCACCGCGCGCGGCAGAGACTGCAGCTGTACCTATACTTATACTGTGATGCATATTGAATTATGATAATGCATAAGAATTTTTTAACTTTCATGTTTTTATCTTTCATGTTTCCATTCCATCATCTGCTTCAATCATGTTGGATGTGTCCTCTGTTCCTCCCCGGACTGCGCATGCGATGCCGTCTAACCACATGGTCACCTATATATACCTGTCACAATGACCGTGTTACCACGATGTTCGCTGCTGAAACTCAATTTGGTTCTTTTTCTATATGCTACAATTGGCTCTCGTCCTGCCCACGAACACCCTCCACTACTGAAATTATGTTAATGATTGCTTTAATAAAAACTTATAGTTATCTTTTAATATATTATAATTGACGCAAAATTCCAACTCTTATCCATTTTGGCCTATTATAGCTTAATGGGTATCTTGGAGACTCTTAATAGAGATCTTTTCTCCCCGGGCTTCTGTTCCATGATTGTGCATTTATTGTAATCTTAGCCTACGCTTTGGGATCCTCTTCCTGCTTTGCTTGGGTTTTAATATCATATGACTATCAACTATGTATATTACAGTTGTTTGATCTCTTAAGCACTTTTAATTGCCTCTTTTATTTTTAAAATTTTAATGATTAAAAAATGTTCAGTCATTACCACTGGTATACCTCTTATATAGGGCGCCAAGTTACATCCTGCGCTCAGGACTTATTATTATTCATTAGCATTTTTGGGCTCGAGCCCGCTGCCGGGATCGCTTGGAGTATTTTTACTTATTTCAAGTTCCCAGTACAGTCTACAATGAAAACGACTGGCTGGGTTCTTTTTTGTTTTGTCTCCTTGTAACCTTGTCCAGACTAACACTTAGATGAGGACTTGGATGGGGGTGGACTGGGAGGAGCTGTGTGGAGCACCCGGAACCCCAGGAACCCTGTGAAATCATGGTTGGAGTATTGAGGCCTGTGGCTTCTCTTGGTCGCTATCCTCATCACTGTTATCATTGGACCGAGTGCTGCAGACCCTCCAGGACGATCTCTTTGCCTTTTTGGTTGTTATCCTTTCTTGGGCGCCATCTTCATCGTTGTCACCATCTGATCGAGTGCAATACGTCCTTCGCTGCTACCTGGTGGAGTTGAGGATGACTTGGAGCACACCGCAACGACGAGACTGAAAGGAGAAAAAGGGATAAAGAACTGAGTACAACTAAAAGGACTTAGTTAAAATTATCAATTTGATAGCACACCACAACGAAAAATACGATAGAAAAAAGAAAAAGGGGTCTACTTACCTTCCTCCAGACATTTGAAGGGGAGCCTGGTGATGATCTTGGAGAGCTGGAGAGTTGGACCGATCGTTGAAGGAAATTAACTTACCTCCGGAACTCTGGACGACTGCTCCGAGCAAATATGTCATAGTATTTAGATTTTTTATTTTTATCTTATGGCCCTGTTGGCTTTTCTTTTAATGATCACTTTTCTCCGCACCCTTTTGTGCGTTGAGCCAATGTTACAGCCATCTTTGTCGGGACTATCTTTATGTAATTGACTTCTTGTTATTATGTTTGGCCCTTTTTTATGGCCAGATCACTTTTCTCCGCACCTCTTGTGCGTTGAGCCCGTGCCACAAACCACTTTTGTCGGGACTTTTTTATGTATACATGATCTTGGTTTTTAATAAAATTGTTCGGCCGTGCGCGTCCGCACTGGAGGCAGGCTCTCCCGATCCGTGGATGGGCTGCCCGGTTCCTCCGACGTGCGATGGGGATCAAAAGCCACTAAACCCCGACCCCCACCCAAGCTCGAAACCTCGCGGTGAGCTGGGGGAATCGAGGGTCTTGAATGCATAAGAATTATTTGATTAAGAAATGGAAGTATAATTAATCGGCATTTATTCGTGTGACCAAGCCATTTGGTACATATAAAGAATATTTTGTGTCTTGCATGTGTATAATTTTATAATCTGATTGAGCAGTTATAAAAAAAAAGCAACTTGGATTGGGGGGTCTATACTGCAACTGTTCCACTGCATCTGTTCCCGAAATTAAAATGGTTATGGTACGCGGTCTGAATATACATAGCGTAGGGTTGCTAGAATGGAGTGGAAAAAAAATTGAAGGTAGTAAGTAACAACAGTAGAATACAAGGGTTTGGAAACAGCAGATGAAGAGTAACAAGGATAATTGTTAGAAAGGACAGGTTTCATAGATGTTTTATTAGAAACAACAATAGAATACAAGGGTTTAGAAACAGCAGATGGAGAGTAACAAGGAGAATTGATAGAAAGGACAGGTTTCACAGATATTTTATTAGAAACAGCAGATGAAGAGTAGCAAGGAGAGTACAATTAGAATTGTTAGAATGGACAGGTTTCATAGATGTTTTATTAGAAACAACAGTAGAATACAAGGGTTTAGAATAAGCAGATGGAGAGTAACAAGGAGAATGGACAGGTTTCACAGAAATTTCATCAGAAACAGAATAAAGCAAAAGAGGTTTAAGAGAGAGAGAGGTGAAGAGTTACACTGAACAGACAATTTAACAACTGACAAGGAACTTACCTTCTTACAGATTGCAGCATCCATAGCGATCAGCCCTTTTAATGTTTTCACAAACATTCTTGCCAAGTAGTGGTTTCCTTTCTTGCTCAGATGCAATCCATCTCTGCCCCAAAGGCATTCCCATGAACCGAGAGACCGACAAAAATAAAACGCTGTACTGATTTGCTCAAAATTTTAATTATCTTTTACATACATCAAAGGAATACTCCCTTTTTGGTTTAAACCATTTTAATGAACTCACAGACACAGTACAAACACGACACACAACACAAAAATGGAAAAAAGGTAGTATATATCAAAATCGAAACATCTCAGTCTCGATCACTCTCAAAAAACACAACCCACAAGTCTCCCGCCACACTCATTCAACTCTTTCCTTTCTCAAAGTTCTTCTGGGCATGCGCAAGAGCGTCATCTATCGCACTCGGCTGAAGTCTTTAAGCCTCTCGGCTCAGGCAAGCCTTTTCCAGTTCCGCATTGATAATTCTGGTCTTAGCGTTTAAGGACATCAGATGAGATGACAAAGAACAACGGGATCCATAATCCAAAAAGAAATTTGGACCACGAGGTATGATCCCCGAAACCACCACCTTGACACCAGGATGTAAACGTGAAACTTACTGAAAAAGTTCGGTGTACTTCTGAAGAATTTCAGAAACATCACCGTTAAGGTTGTTAGTTCCAACATGAAACAACATCCAGTCGTAATGACCTAATCCACCAAGTTGACCAGCCAACCTTTCTATCTTGGCACCTGGAAAGGAAAGGAGATCCACTTCAAGAACAGACAATTCGCTAGTTAAATATTCATTCAAATACTTAACCATAGAATCGCCAATTATAAGAAGTCTCATGATTAACAGATATCAAAGGAATATAAAGTTTGAAAATAACAAAAATGTAATCTTTTATAAAAATACAAATGATCAAATATTATCCAAGAAAAAGAATATGCAGCAAGAAACTTGACAACGCAATGTGATCAGATGGCAAAAAGATGTCCAAAGATTACGATTGGAAAAAAATGGCACTAGAACAGTTTTCAACAAGCTGAACTCAAGAATTCACAAGCCAAATGTTCTCCCCTCAAGTTAACCGTGATTAGGGATGGGGAAAAAAGAACGAACTGTTCTTTTTCACCTGTTCTTCAAAAAGAACGGGAACAGTCTGTTCCCACTTTTCACAAAAACCTGTTCTCGGTTCTTTTTGTTAAAAGAAACATTGCAATTTTTTTACTTCGATTTTAAACAGGTGGGAATTTTGCAAAGTTCTCTTTTCTCGAATTTTCTAAGTTCGCAAAAATTTTCGTATATTCTAAATTATGGTAAGTCCGAAATACAGCTGTTCATCCTACAGTTCGTGACTCACTGTTTCCTGTTGATTCATTCATCCGTCCTCTGTCCATAAACCTACTCCCTACTCTGAGACTACTTCCTGTTTGAGAGCAGGAATCAAATTTAACGAAGGAATCGATTCCTGCTCTCAAACTGATCCGACCCTGTTCTCCGTTCTCGGAGCTGTTTTACTTCCTGTTCGGAAAAATGATTCCTGTTCTCAAATTGTTCCCACCCTGTTCTCCGTTCTCGGAGCTGTTCTCCATTCTCAGAGCAGTTCTCTGTTCTCGATGAATGGTTCGCGAAGCTGATCTCTATGACTGCTCCAGGAACTGTTCTCGACTGAACCAAGCCCCGACGTCTGATGAATTTGTGAGGAGTTAGCGTAATAATTGTGAAATTTTATAATTGTTAGGCAATGACATAATGATGAATTTTTAGTTTTAAACAAATTAAAATGTGTGGACATATTTCATTGTAAAAGGAAATTCGGATCGGGTGTGTCATGCTCCTCTATAAGTTAAAAAGGGATATCATTAAGTCAGGTATTACGATTTTAAAGACATCTCGGAAATAAGAATCCCATCATAAAACTAATGTGTTGAAAAGCGAAAGTGATTTTTTGACTTGTATATTTTTTGTTTTAAACGATAGATCATATAATATTAACCTGTTTTTCAAACCAATTTTACTTTCCAAGTGGTAATCCCGGTATGCATTTTTTGTGTTTATAATCTTTTATAAAGGGCAACGTTATGCAATAGGGATTGCATAACGTGATTCAAAATTACCTGGTTTTGTCCTCGGACCTTTCTCTTCGGGATGGATCACGGACCGTTGTTTTATTGACTTAAATGTCCATTTTGTTGGCTTAAAAATGACATTAAAATCTAAAAAAAATTATTACTTTCGCTTGTGTATTTGTTTTGTCCTAGGCACCTCATATCTGTTTGGGAAACTACTTGAGATGATTCAGATGTGGGACATTATTAGTTGCCACTGGGGAGAGAATTTAAGCGTTTCGATTTGCAAGAACGTTTTCCAATTTACGGAAAAATTCTGATTTTCTTTCTCAATTACTGATAGTTTGGCGCAGCATGAATAGACGCCCCTCTCTCTCTCTCTCTCTCTCTTGTGCCATAAAAAAATCAATCAACCGATAACAATACGAAGACTCCGAGTCATTTGTATTTTTTTATATATGCACGCCTATACAAAGTACTAACAAAGATGACGTCAACAAAATTCGGTCATTATCTATCGCGAAAACTGCTGGCGCCACATAGTCTACGAGGAGGAACAGGGCTTACACATTTCAAGTAGACATTTGAGAACAGAAGAACAGGTCAAAGAACAGTTCTTTTAAAAAGAACGGAACATCAAAGAACTGTTCGCCGAAAAGAACAGTATTTCCCATCCCTAGCCGTGATAAAACTGAGATGAGTCATGGGTAGATGGACGAAGGGCATGATGGGACAAAGTGTAACGGACCAATAAGCACGCGGACCTAGCAAGTTCACCGGGTGCTCGCTGATAACGAGTTCCAGATTTCTGTAAGACCCGCGCATTGGTTCCGTTTAAACAGGTTTTAAAAATCTCTAAAGGCGAAGTTCATTTCAATGTATTTAAAAAAAAAAGAATGTGATGTTTTGTTTTGTTTTCGGTCTTTTAGTTAAGACCATGGATTGTCTGTTTTGCTGGGGGGGGTATTTCAATTAACGTCACACTGGAGCAACACAACGGGCTATTGGTGACAGTCCGGGATCAATCCCAAAGGGAAAGATCCGAGGACAACACCACGTAATTTTGAACCGCGGTCAGATGGCGAGGCAACACCTGAGCTGGCACCCCACTCTCCAAACTTCCACCACGCCAACGTGAGGAACCACCACGCCATTTGAGGCCACGACAGATTTAACGTGCACCAGCCCCCTTTGTACACGACGGTGTTTGGCTGGATTCGAACTCGCAACCCTTCGGTTGCTGGTCCGAAACTCTTCCAGACGGGCCTCCGCGGCCCCCGAGGTTATTGGTGATTCGTTAGGAGTGAAACAGAAACTGTAACTGGGGATGAGAAATACTGTTCTTTTTGGCGAAGTTATTTGCTGTTTCCGCACTTTTTAAAAGAACTGCTCTCCAGTATCTCACAAGTATTTTACCGCAGATCTGTTGGAATCGGTCTCAAACCTCCAATTATAGTGCCGTGTGGGGCACATAAATTTGAAGAATGTAAATCTTTGAATGTATAAAAGTGAAGAAAGATTGGGGATCATGAACTGATCAGACTTCTTGTATGTTTTTAAACCATAAGACTTGGTCACGTAATAAAATTTATTTTTAATATAAAACTCTGTCTTCAATCGATAAAACCCAACAATTGGTTATGGGCCACAGACCTTAAGCTGAACCTGAATTCTGCCACTACCGGTTTCCAGTATGATGGGTATTCAAGAAATGTCCATGTTTTCCTTCCCGAAGTTATCGGATTTCAACTATGCCACGTGGAAGACGGACATGAAGATATTGCTAATGGACCGGAACTGCTGGGAATTTATCACTAAAACGGAACCTCTATTATTGGAAGATGCTCCAGAACAAGAAAAAAGAGACTATCGTTATAGGAAACAGAGGACATACACAACTATCTACCAGGGCATAGACAGAAAATATCAAGTCTTAATTTCATCTACTGAGGACGGTAAGGAAGCCTGGGATATATTAAAGACCAACTTTGAACCAGCATCTAGAGCACGATTGGCAGGCCTTGTGGACGAGTTCTTTTCAATCCGCTACCAGCCGGAGGACGAATCCATTGGACTCTTCTGCAAACGAGTGCATGAGAAGCTGTTACAGATAAAAGAAGGTGGATTCGAAATCCCAGACCTCTTAGTTTGCTTTCAACTAATAAGACATTTGCCTCACGAATACGATAATCTGGTACAACTGCTATACAGGATGGATGACAACGAGTTCACGCTAGACAATTTGTCTAAACATTTAATAACAGAATCCAGCCGGATCGACCTGAAGCGGAAGGACGAAGACACAAAATTAAGTATCGTGGCCGATGCTTATGCTACAAGAAACAAGTCATCTGGATACAAGGAGACACGGGCGTCTACTCCTGATCACAGCAGATGCGTACTGGACCCTGAATTAATTCCTTCAAGCCCAAGAAAGTCGACAGTTTGTCGTATGGGGCCGCGACCATTCTGCAACTACTGCAAAAAGTCGGGACATTACGAATCGAAGTGCTTCAAGAAATGCAATCGGCAGAAACCTGGTGGTGAATTATTTTATATGGAGGACAATCCAAAAACTGATCTTCAACGTGCCTATGCAGTTTCAAATTTTTCAAATGAAAGACCGAGGGAATTTCTCATTGATTCAGCTGCAACTGCTCACTTCTGTAAAGAACGTGATATGTTTACGACATTCAGAAAACTACCACCACAGAAGATCCTAGTCGGAGACAAGGACAGCACCTCGGAAGTATTAGGTATGGGTGATATTCAATTTACAGTTTTAGATAGAAACAGAAATTATGATATAACTTTAAAAGATGTGTTATACTCGCCTAATATGAGAAGATATTTAATTAGTGGTGCTCGTATTGACCTTGTGGGAAACCAAATTAAATGGGGAAATAACAAAATGATTATTTATAATAGTTATAATAAATATTTGTTTACTGTTCCCAGAATTGGAAAATTGTATATCTTGAAAGGTTATCCCAAGATTAAAAATTATGTATATGTAACTGGTTTAGATCTAGAAAAAGCCCACCGTAGGTTTTGTCATGTTAACATGCCCTTAATTGAAAATATGAGTAAAATTAATTGTGTAAAAGGAATTGAAAAACTTAATTGTAAAAATATAGATAAAAATTGTAAGATTTGTGCTATTGCTAAATCCACTAGAATATCCTTAAAAAGAAACTATATGTACGAAAGGAAAACTAAAAATGTTTTGGAAAGGATCCATATGGATTTGTGGGGTCCTGCTCCAGTTGACTCTCTAGGTGGAAACAAATACTTTTTATCTATTATTGATGATTTTTCACGTAAAGTAACTGTTTATATTATTCGAAATAAGAATGAAGTTTTTGATTACTTTAAAAAATACTTGGTTAAAGCTGAAAGACAGCTAAATGTTAAGTTAAAATGTGTCCGAACTGACAATGGTTTAGAATTTTGTCACAAAGAATTTAAAAAGTTTTTAAATGATCTAGGAATAAAAATCGAAAGAACTTCAACTTATACCCCTGAACAAAATGGCATTGCAGAAAGATTCAATAGAACAGCCATGGATTGTGTCAGAGCTATGCTTCAAGACAGTGGTTTACAACCACAATTTTGGTCAGAAGCACTTTTAGCATTTATTCATACTAAAAATAGATGCGAACACAAATTAACTGAGGGTATATCTCCTAACGAAATATGGACTGGTTTCAAACCATCAGTAAAACATTTTAGAATTTTTGGCTCTTTGGCATATGTTCATATTCCTAAAATACAGAGAAATAAATTACAACCCAGAGCAAAACTTGGTATTTTGACAGGATATGGTTTGAAAACTAAAGGTTACAGAATATATATCCCAAACGAGAAGAGAATAGTTGAAACAGTCCATGTTCATATCGACGAAAGTAAGAAAGCTGTTGATGTACTATTTGGTAAAAACTTTGAGTACGTTTCTTTCGATCTTAATTCTAATATTCCTATTTATCAATCAAATGAAAATATAAAAGTAAAATCGGAAAGTGAAACTCAAGTTTTAGATTCTAAAGATTTAGTTAAAACTGAGGACTTAAAATGTCTTAACATTTCAAATTGGCGAAGAATCGAAAAACCTAGAAATAAAAGCAATAGGATAGATGTATACTATTATTCTCCTGAAAATTTGAGAATGAGATCTTTAAATGATATTAAAAAGTACTGTACTAAAAACAAGATTAGGTTTGATCCTGTAAATTTCAATT
The DNA here is from genome assembly GCA_933210815.1 of Meta bourneti. Taxonomy (NCBI): domain Eukaryota; kingdom Metazoa; phylum Arthropoda; class Arachnida; order Araneae; family Tetragnathidae; genus Meta; species Meta bourneti. The sequence goes on along the minus strand of OW119928.1, from coordinate 93,049,186 downwards.
TTAAGCCAGAAACTGAACATCCTAATGTGGATATTTCTAATGTGCCATCTACTTCTAGTGATGAATCTAATTTTTTAGACCAACAGCTGTACGACATGTATGATCAGTGTTACAATGTCGAAATCCCCAAAAGTTATGAAGAAACGCAAGCAAGTAAGGATAAAATTAAATGGAATACTGCCATGAATGAAGAAATTCAGATAATGAAGGATAGGCAAGTATGGAAATTAGTGGACACCCCCCCAAATACAACCATAATTGGAAGTAAGTGGGTGTACAGCATAAAAATGGACGAAAACAATATACCTAAAAGGTATAAAGCTCGTCTTGTTGCTCAAGGTTTTAAGCAAAAACCCGGCATTGATTATAAAGATATTTTTTCACCAGTTGTGAATTTTTCTATTGTTAGATTATTGTTTGTACTATTGATTTCTATGTTGGGTTGGTATCACTGTCAAGTTGACGTGAAAAGTGCATATTTATATGGACACCTTAAGGATACTATATACATGAAACAGCCAAAAGGATTTGTGCTGAAAGGATCCGAAAACAAAGTATGTCTATTGGAAAAGGCTATATATGGTCTGCATCAAAGTGGTAGAGAATGGAATTTGGAATTAGACGGTATTTTAACTAAATTAGGATTTTCTCAGTTAAATTGGTGTAATTGTGTCTACAAATTTAAAGATGTAATTTTAATTGTTTATGTAGATGATATGGTTTTGTTTTCAAAAAGGGAACATTTGATAAATGAAGTAATCGAATTATTGGACAAAAAATTGGATCTTACAGTTCTAGGTAAAACTAAATATTTGTTAGGCGTAAACTTTCAAGAAATTGAAAATTCGATTTATTTACATCAAATTACCTACATTGAAAAATTAATGTCAAAATTCAAAGATCTTCCTAAAAGTTTTGTGAATTTACCTTTTAAAATTGGTTGTAACTTACCTGATAAGGTTAAAGAGGAAGAAATAATTGAAAATGATTTAATGAGGAAATTTCCCTATCGTTCCTTAATAGGATGTTTATCGTTTTTGTCAGATAGATCCAGACCAGATATTGCATTTGCCGTTAATATAATGTCTCAGTTTTGTAATGGTTATACTTACAAACACTGGTCTTACGTTGTTGATATTATGAACTATGTTTTTCTTACAAAGGATTTTAAAATTAATCTTTCCAATGTAAAAAGTTCAAATTTGATTGCTTTTTCTGATGCAAATTGGGGATGTGGTCTCACAAACAGACATTCAAGCAGTGGCTATTTAATTTATTTGGGTAACATCCCAATATCATGGAAATCTTCTAAACAAAAGTGCATAGCTCTTAGCTCAATGGAATCTGAATTTATTGCACTAACCGATTGCACTAAAGAAGTTATTTGGTTTAGTAGAATTATAAATGAATTAAGTTTGTGTGATTACATAAGACCCCAAGTATATTGTGATAATCAATCTGCTATCTATTTTTCAAAAAATAGTCAGGAAAATCAGAAAACTAAACATATTGATATCAAGTACAAATTTATTCGTAAATTAATAAAAGATGAACTATTTAACGTAAATTATATTTCATCGGAAAATAATTTGGCTGACTTTTTAACAAAGCCTTTATTGTTAAATAAATTTAAAAATATTATTAGAAAAATATTTTGTTAGATTTATATAAATATATATATTGAATTGTAATACATCTGCTGAGGTTTTACAACCGATGGGGCCGCATGTTGGAATCGGTCTCAAACCTCCAATTATAGTGCCGTGTGGGGCACATAAATTTGAAGAATGTAAATCTTTGAATGTATAAATATTTTATTTTTTTTTTTTTTATTATTTCAATTAACGTCACACTGGAGCAACACAACGGGCTATTGGTGACGGTCCGGGATCAATCCCAAAGGGAAAGATCCGAGGACAACACCACGTAATTTTGAACCATGGTCAGATGACGAGGCAACACCTGAGCTGGCACCCCACTCTCCAAACTTCCACACCACGCCAACGTGAGGACATTTGAGGCCACGACAGATTTAACGTGCACCAGCCCCCTTTGTACACGACGGTGTTTGGCTGGATTCGAACTCGCAACCCTTCGGTTGCTAGTTCGTTACTCTTCCAACCGGGCCACCGCGGCCCTTGAATGTATAAAAGTGAAGAAAGATTGGGGATCATGAACTGATCAGACTTCTTGTATGTTTTTAAACCATAAGACTTGGTCACGTAATAAAATTTATTTTTAATATAAAACTCTGTCTTCAATCGATAAAACCCAACAAGATCGTCCAAGAGACGAGTCTTACCGCAGACCATTCAAGAGCACTATTTTTAAACTGCGCATGCGCGATCTGTTGAAGTATACGGAAGGCGTGGCTTATTTGACGTGAGGGAGTTGAGGCGTACCGATTTCGAGAGGATGAGTAAAAGCATGAACGGGAAAGTTTCGGTGGTTTCTAATGGTTAGATCTCAAGTGGGGAAGTCGCGTAATATTTTCTCCGTAAACTTGTTAGGGTTAGCTAGCACTGATAAAAAGTTTGGAATCTCAACATCGGATTTTTTCTGAAGACTTATAAGCGCGTCTTTTTAGTCAGCGAGAGTTTTCGGAATAAATGTAGTATAGACCCCCAATCCATTTGGAGACTTTATTTCGTCGCCAACACTCAATTTCGATTTATGTGGTGTGTGGTAACCCCCTCTTATTTCCACTCCATTCTAGCAACCCTACAGCATCCCTACGCTGTGATAACTGTTTTTATATAATTAAGATTTACATTATTTATTATGGCGAATGTGCAATTTCTTTGCAGATAAAAAAACTTCAGGGTTTCCTTTGAAATTTCGTTTTCCATTTTACAAAAAAAAATCGAATTGGGTGCGACAGAGGATTCAGTTCACGACTGGCAGCCCCGTTTTAACAGGAAACCCTCATTTACAGTGAAATCTGTTTATAAAATTAGAATAAATTTATTCAACTTATGTAGTTTTTGTAATACATCTGTTATTTCTGATGTTATACTGATATTTTTGAGGTTAAAATAATGTCGCCAAGTAACGTCAGGGTTGGCGACGGAAAAAAGTCGCCAAATGGATTGGGGGTCTATACTACATTTGTTCCGAGTTTTCCACAAAAGCAATTTTGCAGGCGGTTTGGAAAATCACTAAAGTATTATCTTATTTGGAGTATTTTCATGTCCTGTGTGCATCATGTTTGTTTCATGACATGATGTTAGGAACTTGATTTTTTACTAATTTTTTTAATGTTACGAGATGCCATCAATCTCAAGATTATATATTTAAACGGAACTATAGAATTGCAATACCTGAGGATCTAATCCTATATAATGATTCATTGTATATATCTTATCTGGAGTATTTTTGTGACCTGTGTGCATCGTATGTTTGTTTCACGACATGATTTTAGGAGCTTGACTTTTTACTAGATTTTTTAATGTTACGAGATGCCATCAATCTCAAGATTATGTATTTAAGCGGAACTATAGGATTGTAATACCCAATGATCTAATCCTATATAGTAATTCATTGTATATAACTGAAGTGTTTGTGTTCTGTGCTTGTCATGGGTATTTTTCTGTTATGATCTTGTGGGTTTATTTTCAATTACCTTTTTCACTTATGAGTTAGTATTATAAGACAGTGTCAATCAATGGAAGAGAATTTCTGGCTTCAGTTCATTGAACTGGTAATATTTTAGTTTCATTTTACTTCCAATTATGTAAAGCATGTGTCAAACCACAAAAGTTGTGTTTGTTTGCATTTATATCAATACTATTTAAATATAGTAGTCTCCATTCAACGAAGTTTCTATTTAACGAAACTTTCTACAGAACCTTGACTTTGAACGACATTTACATGTTATTTACTCTCCATATTACGAAAGATAATTTCTATATAACTTCGTTACATCGAAATTTTTCCGACTAAATATGTTCTGCAACGTTTCGCGACTTCTCATTTGTCGAAGTTCCAACAAAATCAACCAAATCGGCTGCCGTGACCTCCACATGCCCTTGCTCTATTACAACACAAAGGGTCTGTCTCACAAAGGGAAGGGAATTGCTTGCTTCCTTATCTTTGAGGGGCATCGTATGGCACGGCAGGGAGGCGATGGAAATTATTCCACAGGGTAAAACTGGTTTCCGTTGTGGGCCTGACTGTAGGACACAGGCGAATGACTGGTGAAGAAAAATTAAAACTATTAGTAATCGGTAAAAGTAAAAAATCCACATGTTTCAATAAAAAGTCGTGGATGACTTCTAGAATTTTTGAAGAGTGGCTGTCAAAATGGGATTAACAATTGGAAAAACAGTGTCGCAAAATTACGTTACTTATAGGCAACTTTCCTGCACATCCACCAGACTGTTCTTCAATTTGCATTTTGAAGTAAAGGTTTTTTCTTCCGGTCAATACAGCTTCAAAACTTCAGCCATTGGATCAAGGCATTATAAAAATTTTTAAAGTTCAATATCGAAAAAGAATCCTCAAACGGTTATTCTTACCTTAGTGAGCAGTCAGTGCATAGACAATTGTATTAATTTAAGAATCTCCACATCAGAAATTACGAAAGCTTGGCAGTGTGATGTGACTGTATCTACGATAAGGAACTGTTTTGTTAAAGCCGATTTCAAAAGTGATGCTGAATATGATGATGAATCCAAGTGCTTGGCAGATTTGAAAGAAAAATGGCAGTATCTGAAAGACATGGGAGCTGTTGAAGGTATAGAGCTGTCTAATTTTCTCCACGTTGATGAAGACATTGTGATTGCTGAATATCCTACGGAGCATGACATAATGCAAAGTGTTAGGAAATGTAATGAAGACACTGCAGTGAGGGATGAAGATGATATAATGAAGAGATTATTAAAAAACCTTCACAAGAAATACTAACAGCATTTGATACAATACGAAGGGGATTAGTTTCAAGAAAATGCTAGATGAAGTGTTTCAATCTTTACAAAGGTATAAAAATTTCTATGAAAGATGTGTTCTTTGTAATAAACCTGTACAAAGCAGGATTACGGACTTTTTACAGTTTAGGATGTGTTAAAGTCAATAAAGTGGATAGGTAAGTTTCAGTCTTTGTTTGTCCAGGTTTCTATTTAACGAATTTTCTTTATAACGAAGTTTTTAAGTGGAACGATGAGACTTCGTTAAATAGACTCGTCTATATTTGTATTCATACTATGGTGACTTTCAATCAATGCAATTTAATTACCTGGTGTTTAATCTCTTCTAATTCTTGTTTTTTTGATTTCAGAATACTTTGAAAATCATTTGTGATCTAACAACATATTGATAAAAATAAAAGGAAGGTGCTTTGTGACTAGGTCACAGCAGAAGTCTGTTATGATGCATTAAGCTTATTTTAACTTAATTGTTTTTGTGTTCTGTACCAGTTTTAGCTGTTCATTTTTGTTTTTTAGTCACAACAGTTCAATGTTCAACAGTAGCAATCAAATAGAGTACTTCTGGCTCTTATCTTGTATCTCAAAGGTAACATTTTTCTTCATTAATTATATATCGAATTATGTAAACTGCCAAGATGTGTTCATTCTATTTGCAAGGGCAATGTTGATGCTATTTATGTAAACATAAATGTTTCAATAAATTATATCAAGGAATCCATTTACAGTAAATACATTGAAATTAATGCTGTTTAAAGAGATTTTTATTCATAATATAGATAACTTTTAATCAATATATATTTTAATCTAAAACTAGTTTAATGTTGATTTCTCATTAAGCATTTATTAGAATACTTGTGGAAATGAATTTAATAAAAGATTGAGGTAGATGGTTTATCAATGAGGTGTGGCAGATCAGCAGGTTATCTGTTAAAACGAGATTAGATGTGTCCACCATCCGGGCCAAAAGGAAACATGGTTTCATTTTCGTCCTGACAAATCAGTCATTGATTTGCTTTTTTTAAGATTCTTGATAGTGAACTGTACTCTAACATTTCAGGCTTTTAATGTTTGCTTTCTTTTTTGTTCTCCCTAAAATTGTTAAAGTAATTTAAATCTTTGCATTTTTCATATCTAGTGATCCTTTGGCAATAATCAGTTTACAATGAACACTGATTATTAAATTTAGAGGTGGGAACAACTGCTAAAGAGGATTAGGGCTCTTGGTGATACCTCTACAAAAAAGAGCATCATGATTCCTACCCCATGGGTGATGTGGAAATTGAATTAATTTTAGGACATGTTATATTACGATACAACTGTGACAGCTTTCAAAACAAAATTGATGTATTGGGTTATACTTGTTAATTTTGTAAATGCCAAGAATGGAACATTTGTCATAAATTGGAGTCATAATATATAAATTTAAACTTTATCATTTAAATATAGACTATAGATATGGTTCTAACTTAATATATCGTCGTTTTACTATTATATAATATTTACTTAATATATTGTCGTTTTACGTTATCGTCGTTTTACTCGTATGTCTTGGATATCAAAAATTTTCGGGAATGGTGAAAAACTAGATACCAAGCTGTAGACCAGTTATGAGATGAGGTTTAAAAGCTGCCTAGGGTGGCTTTATGATTGATGTAGACAGGATCTTTTGAAGTAAACTTACTCAAATTTGTTAACAAATAATATTAAAATTTCATAAACTAAAATAATTGGACTTACCGAGATTTTGAGAGTTTTTGAGATTGAGAGTTTGAGATTGAGAGAGATTTTGAGATTTTACAAGATCAAGTCAGTTTTGCTAATGAAACGAGAAACCTTGTCGACATGACCACCAGGAGGGTTAATATGAATGCAGCACACTTACGAGTATTACTGCGTTTGATTTAAAATAATCAAGGAAAACAAGAAAAATGAAGGCATTAATGTGAATTTTCTAATATACTCCATGATAAAGAATAATATACTTAAATTCAGTTTCTACTTGTAATAGAGGACTAGAAATAGTCTTATTTTAGTTGAGTTTTCAGTGTCTCGCAGAACAGGTTTATGAACTAAGCGAAATACGTTTATGAAACGATTGAAAATGCATTCCTACTATATTGTCATTGTAAGAGCCCTGTACTACACAAATTATGAAGCAAAAATTCTGAAATGTTAAAAATTTAATATGTAGTATATCATTATCAATATATTACTAATTAAACATTGGAATTACAAATTTATACTAGTGAAGTACAAGTGTAATATGTATTAATTTTATTGTCAACTTCACAATAAGCAGATTTTAATCTTAATAAATGTGAATATACCGTATTAAAATCATCAAGTGCTGAAATAAGTGCTAACAATCCAAATATTTGAACCCAAGTTGAAATTGCAAAATCACAAGCCTAGCCCTGTTGAGAGTGGATAGTAAATACAATTAGAGATTAAATTCCACACTTTAACCCTACTTGGTAAGAAATGCATTAGAAGGTAAAAATTTGACATTAAATTGTGGATGGGCATTTGTTTATATGTATAAACATGTTACAAATTGCTTGTAGCAAAAATTTTATCGTGTGTGAAGAATAACTTATACAATTTACAATTAATAAAGTGTTACTTAAACTACCCATTTCAATTTTTGTAAATAAAAAAAAACAATTGCTAAACATTTAACATTGTACAAAGCTTTAACTTTTTTGTAAAAAAGAAAATTAAGAAAAGGTAAAAAACTTTAGAATATTACTTACAAAACAGTATGCCAGATACTTGTTTCTTTAGTTATAAAAATAACAAAGTTAAAAATGTTAGTTACAGTATGTTGTATAGTTTAGGGAAGAGCAGATAAGATTTATAATAGGTTACATGTTTCAAGCAAACTAAAAATGTTAGTTACAGTGAATATTTACTTTATATTTCATGGTTAAAGAAAAATTTGCAATTAAAACGTTTGATATTTGTTGCAACAAGTTTAAAAAACTTAATATTTATTTTAAAATTATATGGACAAAATTGAAATATAGCAGATAATTAATGTATTTTTTTTTTTTGTATTTTAATTAACGTCACACTGGAGCAACACAATGGGCTATTGGTGACGGTCCGGGATCAATCCCAAAGGGAAAGATCCGAGGACAACACCACGTAATTTTGAACCATGGTCAGATGACGAGGCAACACCTGAGCTGGCACCCCACTCTCCAAACTTCCACACCACGCCAACGTGAGGACATTTGAGGCCACGACAGATTTAACGTGCACCAGCCCCCTTTGTACACGACGGTGTTTGGCTGGATTCGAACTCGCAACCCTTCGGTTGCCAGTTCGTTACTCTTCCAACCGGGCCACCGCGGCCCTCAGATAATTAATGAGTTTCTTATAGAAAATCATGGTGAATACAATATATTCTGTAAAATACAAGTAGTGAAGAAAATTTTTATTTTCAATAGAGCTCAAAAAGGTCATTCATGTTACAAATATCAATTTTTTATATAAGCCTTTATACAATTTCAATTCTAAAGCTAGTGTTTAGACCATTCGATAGTTCATTTAATAACACTCAATTTAGATACTCTAATTGACTGTTTCCTTATTTTCTCATAACTCAAAACTGGGAAGATGTTCTCACATACCTTCGCGCGGTAGACACAAGCTCAACTGGCTTGCTGCCAGATACATTTAAATTGTTCCACCTAGATGGCACTTTATAAAATTAAGAATTACACGCTTTAACAGCTACCATTCCAGAATTAATGTTACACAACACTGTTGCATCCATTTTAGTGGAAAGATGAAAAGGGCACCTGAAAATTAATATATTTAGATTAGCACATTAGAAATTAGATCACAGTACCCTACTATGGGATAAAATAAAATGAACACTTAATTGGCATAAAGTAAAAATGATATTTAGAAATCTGAAAGGGGGTAGAAACAATAAACTAAAAACACAAAATATGTCAAAAATGTGTTTATTTCATATTATGGAATGACTGAAAAATTAGATTAGTAACATGTTTGTTCAATCTCATTGATATGAATGATTCAATTACATCAGATATTCTATTGAAGATGTGTGTGCTTTATGCCTGCTAATTGCTAATGACAGATAACTGATAAATACAAATATTTTATATCCAATAGTTTAATTTAAATATTTCAATAGCATAAAATAACTTCAATAGCAAAAAATAACTTCATAAAAAATATCAAAATAAATACTACAATGGAAGAGAAGGTGTTATCTACATCACATTACTGACTATTGGAACCAATACCTGAAGCAGTTGCTTTACTCTTTTTTCCCAACAGATGCAGTATACTCTTGTTAGTCATCTGCAATTTAACTACAGATCTCTGAAATAGTTTAGGTATGTAATATTCTTTAATATACCCATAATATGTCAGAATCTACTTAAGCAACCTTGATCCAAGCAAACGTGGCATGAATTTTGTAAACATATTTAAGTAACTAAGTGCCCTAAAACACATCTAACAAACCCAAACAATCAATATCTGATCTAAACAATACAGCTGTGATCAAGTACATACACATAATTTAATTTTTTTATAAGTTTTTGTTTGCTACTTAGTGTTTTTAAGTAACAAATTTATGACTACCACAAAATTTAATAAATGCTACTAAAAAGTAATTTTTTATTCTGTTTCCACCTTGATGCTAAACTTGCATGATTAATACAAATAAAATATCGAATAGTTCATGAGAACAGACAGTTCTATTTTCAGAAACATAAGCTTACCAAGGGAAAGTGCAGCCACATACTACATTTGAAGATCTTCGCAAGCCGTCCTGTTTGTGATGTTGATGACTACTCAGAGATGGTAGGTAGTTGAGCTGGCACCCCATTCTCCAAACAGGAAATATTCGGAAGCATATCAATTCTACACCAGAATAGGCAGCGAGTTACGAGTTCGAAACTCGATCCAGACCGTAGTGTACGAAGGGATTGGTGAACGTTAAATCTGTCGTGGTGCGGAAATTTGGATTAGGGTACAAGCTAGGGTGTGTATAGTAGGTATTTTAATTAACGTCATACTGAAGCAACACAACGGGCTATTGGCGATGGTCCGGGATCAATCCCTCAAGTAAAAATACGAGGACAACACCACATAATTTTGAATCACGGTCAGATGAAGAGAACACCTGAGGGGGGGGGTTTCAATTAACGTCACACTGGAGCAACACAATGGGCTATTGGTGACGGTCCGGGATCAATCCCAAAGGGAAAGATCCGAGGACAACACCAGAGAACACCTGAGCTGGCATCCTACTCTCCAAACTTCTATACCATGCCAAAGCTCAGGTGCGACCTCGTCATCTAACCATGGTTCAATATTGCAGTACTGTCCTCAGATCTTTCTTATCGGGATTGATTCCGGACCGTCGCCAATAGCCAGTTGTTACTCCAGTGCGACGTTAATTAACTACCTACCCACCCTATAAGATGTTATAATGACAAACGAGGCTATAATGTGGTCGTGTGATGAAGTTTCATTGAAGACTACACATTTAATTACGAAACACTTTCCATCTATTTTTCCTTGCCAGTGGTGTCCAGTTTAAAGTTGAATCAGTTTTCACCTGGGGATCCTCTGAACTTTGACAAGAGGCCGGAGCTTTCCGTCGGTAATCGTAATTATTTGAAAGAAAAGCTTTCGTCAAATGCAAAGCCACGACAGATTTAACGTGCACCAGCTCCCGTGTACATGATCTTTGGTTGGATCGAGTCTAGAACGCTCAATTCTCCGGTTGTTAATCCGTTATTCTCGGCTACCGCGGCCCCAATGGAGCGAAAGGAATTCCACTGTTACCAGGTTAAAATATTTTGATTGAATTTTTACGGCACAAGGGTCAAGTCTGGTGAAGCGAGGTTAAAATATGGACTAAAATTTTGAAATGTTACAAGGCGCCACCTTCATGGCCATTTCGTGGCAGAAAAGGATGGTAGGTCACCAACATTGCGCTTTTTGGCGACAGCATCATTTTATCATCAAGCGGTATTTTCCGTAACTACATTATTGGCCGTAATTAAAGGTGAAAATCCGTAAAGGTTGATGGATTTGATACCGGACCGTCACCTATAGCCCGTGGTGTTGCTCTAGTGCGACGTTAATTAAATACCTACTGTAAAGATTCCCAAATACGGCATCAATTATTTCTTTATCCAGATATCCAATATTCGTGGTAAATTTACGAATCAATCGCAAGTGCGCCATCTGTCAAGGTAGGTAGTTAATTTACGTCGCACTAAAACAACACAACGGTCTGTTGGCGACGGTCCGGGATCAATCCCGAAGGGAAAGAACCAATGACAAAACCAAGATCAGATGACGAGGTCATATCTGAGCTAGCACCCTATCCAAACCACCACACCACTCCAACGTGAGGACATTTGAGGCCACGACAGATTTAACATGCACCAGCCCCCTTTGTACTCGAGTCTTTGGATTCGAACTCTCAACCCTCCAGTTGCTAATCCGTTACTCTTCCAACCGGGCTACCGCGAGACATCTGTAACATCTACAGCAGTTTCCACCACGAGAATGGCAAGTTATCACAATTTAAGCGATTTTCAACGCAGTATACAAGTTCATGAGATTGTTCATGGCATTTCGGAGCTAGGCTATTAGCGCAGTGTGCATACCTATTGAGCCATGACAGCCCCTACATGGTGTTTAGGAGCCAACGCCTAACTCTAGTACTTTTGATGAATACTTGGCACAGCTATACGCCTCGCCACTCGATTGGAAATGAGTAGCTGACTGATATACAGCGTTTCGAGCAGATGCAAGGATCCGGGGGGGGGGTATTTCAATTAACGTCACACTGGAGCAACACAATGGGCTATTGGTGACGGTCCGGGATCAATCCCAAAGGGAAAGATCCGAGGACAACACCACGTAATTTTGAACCACGGTCAGATGACGAGGCAACACCTGAGCTGGCACCCCACTCTCCAAACTTCCACACCACGCCAACGTGAGGACATTTGAGGCCACGACAGATTTAACGTGCACCAGCCCCCTTTGTACACGACGGTGTTTGGCTGGATTCGAACTCGCAACCCTTCGGTTGCAAGTCCGTTACTCTTCCAACCGGGCCACCGCGGCCCGCAAGGATCCGGAGAAAATCCCATGGGTCTCTCATATCCACAGGGGATTGCATAGGCTAGTGGTAGGGCTCCACTAAAGTACAGGGTTTGTTCAGTTGGCATTGAATGCACCTCCTGGTACGTCTGACAGGTGAACGCTATGTGCATCATTTCCAACGAATTACACCCGTTTATGTCCTGCGCTCATTCTGATGGGTTCGGCCCTCTTCCAAAGGGACAATGGCGACGTCGCATGTCTAGACACGCCAAATTATGATACACTCATCCGAGTTATAGATTATTCTTTTGAAATAGATTTTTCTCAATATATCACTTATTAATGTATGGATACACTACAAAAACAAGAAATGAGAAGACAAGACCAGAAAACTAGAGTTTGACCAAACCAATTATCTAAACCGATTTCCACATCACCCAGGAGGTACGGTTTATTGATGCACTACCCCCTTTTTTTTTTTTTTTTTAGGCGGGTTCCCCACTATAATCTACATACTAAAACCTTTCCCCATTTTATTCAGCTTAAATCTCTTAATTTCTCCTACTTTCCTCTTTCTCACAAACCGTTTCAATCTCCTCACTTGAATATCCTTAATCTCAGCTGAATATTCAAATGAGGAGATTGCCATGAGGAGATTGTCACTTCCTTGCCAAAAAAGGCCAGTCGCGATGTTAAATTCTCAAACTCCTTTCGATTACACGCTCAGCCCCGTAGATACATCGTTACAAAATGTGTTCCCTCATGCTATAGCTACCACCAAATCAGAAACGAGTGTGTTTTGAAGGGGTATTGACCCATCATTCCAATGTTCGTTCCACGACTGCGAAACTAAATTTCTCAATAAAGATATATTTGAAACTTATTCTTGTCTTATGTCTTTGAGCATTATAGATATTTATTTGAAAATGATTCAAAATTCTAATTTCATTTTTAGTTAGATGATTCTATGTGGAGAATATGATTCAATAAGCTTTCCTCTCTTAAAAACTAAAACACGTTTACTTTATGTTCCATCCCCTTACAACTTACTATCTCTCTGCACGTCACTATTTCAGACATTTATTTTAGGAATATTTTGTCGAAATAAAGAACTTTTTCTGTTTCATAATTAAATATTCATGTAAGAATTGTCGTTTTAGGTGAGTTTACTTACAAAATCCGAGGCTGCGTCGGTTTCGCCCAGAGAGTCGTCTTCGAAGTTGGTGGTGAAACTGAAACAAGTAAAACTGTTCATACACTGCGACACCAACATATATTTGGCTATGATCATAAAGAGAAATCAGTTGAATCGTTGAACCAGATAAAATAGTAATAACAGATAATCACCAGGAGTGCCCCAGAGTTTGTCCTTCTGAGGGACTAATCAGTTGGATGGGCACTCCTTAGTACTTTATTGAAAGCAATAATAAATAATAAATAAATGATAAAGTAGGATTTCTGTTGAAAATGATCACTGTCGTATAGAAACCCCTTTCGCAGAGGAATTGCCCAATGAAGGTAATTTCTATAATAAAATTTTGAGTAACTAAATGAAAGATTGTTTACTTTAATAGTTTTGTCACTACGAAATTCCAAAAAAGGGCCATTTTTGTGAACAAAATCCCCTTAACGTTTCAGAACGAGACAATCAATTGCAGTGGAGTAGTTTAATAAAAAGTGACATAGTCAATTTAAATGTCGTATTTAGTTAAATGTAAATTTCTTAAATATATAATCTAATCACATTGAAGATAATTTGCATATTTAGTTACATTTAAATTCAATTTTTTACACAAATGAGGTAAGGAATTCACGTTTAGATAAAGGAAGCCAAAATATACATAGATAATCAACGTTGCATTTAAGGCGCATAAAATGAACTTAATAGCCAAGACAAAATAATTATCTAACATGACCGTGCCAAAGACTAACTCAATTCTAGCAATTAAATCTCAGATATTTTCCACTCCAAAACGCTCAAAGACAAAACTAAAGTAATTTGATAAAGACTTACAGATGTTTCAATCCCTGCCAGAATCGTGGAGCCATTTTCAATCTTTGAAGAAATCAACAGCTCAAGTGTGAAGACTCAAGAAGTAACACGTTGACTTTGTCAACGAGGTAAATTCAAATCGCAAGAAAATCGATCCAAATTCAAAGTGAAATATCAGAAGTTCGCTTTACAACGCATGATGAAAAACTTTGCATGAAATGGGAAGAAACAAAGCATAGGATTACACTGTTTGAAGAAATCATTGTTATACGTAACAATGTTTAAAAATTACTATTTGAACATCAAATGCACTGTTTTGCGAGAACAGACGCTGTTGCCGTTCATTAAACTATGATTCAATGACACAAAGAGGAAAATTTTTTGATGTAATTGAACTCGATAAAATAGAATTTTAATATTAAATATAATTAAATATAAGATAACTTATAATTATAAGATAGGTAGTTGAAAACAAAATATAATAAAATTTCAAACAAATTTTACACAATGCCTTTTTTCATTTAAAAATTAAATTTTGGCTCCGTAAGTTCACAAGGAATAAAATAACATCCAATAAAAAAAGTCCAACTGTTTTAAAGGCAACATATTTAAATAGGATTTTAACAAGGTATTTTAAAATAGATGCACTATGTTTAATTTTTTTATATGCAAAAGCTTAAACATACAACACAATAATGATTCAAAATGTTGCATATGGGGTAAAGGTACTTAAAATTGAACTAATTATGAAATCCTTTCCAGGAATCCACAGTAATGCGTTTTTTCAAAGATTCAAACGCAAAATCCTACTACTCCTATCATGTGAGGCTTCCTTTAGCTCGGCGAAGTGCAGCAACCCGACGTGACATGGATTCAATTAGTCTGCGAAAGTCGACAGGAGGTGGCTGTAGTAGGTGCTGGATCTTGTGTACGCACAGCTCTTTAGATCATATCTCAGATATGCCCCACGGGTTTTATATCTGGCGATCTAGGTGGCAAAATCATGTGCTGAAATAATCTAGAATGCTGCTCAAACCAATCGCGAACGAAATGGGCCCGGTGACACGGAGTGTTATCCAGGAACATTCCATCGTGAAGTCCATAAAGGACTGTAAATGGTTGCCAAGCAGCTGAAAATAGCAATTTCCTGTCAATGACCGGTTCAATTTGAACGGAGGACTCAATTCCTTCCAGGTAAACACTCCCCACACCATTATAGGACCACCACCATTTTGCACAATGTCTTGTCGACAAGTCGAATCCATAGCCTCATAGGGTTTGCATTACACCCGAACTCGACTATCGGCTCGTACCAACTGGAAACGTGACTCATCGAACCATGCTACCTTCCAGTCATCTAGGGTCCAATGCATGTGTTCGTGAACCCAGGTGCGACGCTGAAGCCGATGATGCGCTGTGAGTAAAGGTACTCGAGTCGGTCTTCTGCTGCCATATCTCATCAAAGCCAAATTTCGCTCCAAGGACCTCACAGATACGCCTCTAGTGCGTCCCCCATTAAATATGACGGACTGTTCACGCAGTGTTGTTCGTCTGTTAGCACGGACGTGTCTGCTCAGACGTCGCTGGTCTCAATCATTCAGCAGACGTGGCATGTCATTGCGTTGTCCCTTGTGGAAGGTAATGCCTTCCATGAGGTAATCGCGATTCACCCTTGACACTGTGGATCGAGGAATCTTAAGTCTCAACAACTTTCGAAATGCTAGGCCCCATGCGTTGAGCTCCAACTATCATTCCAGGTTCAAACTCGGTTGATTCTCGTCGTGCAGCCATTATAACGTCATTAAACGTTTTACAATACATTCCAAAGTCCGACAGACAGCTCTCTAACTCGACTCTTTATACCTTTTAACGATATTTGAGCCCCGCTTGAAAATTTGCATATTGCAATCCCACGACTTGTGGCACGTCAATGTATTTAGTCCTACAGGAATAAAGTTAAATCCTTTTCAAGTTTTTATGCTTATTTTTAATTAAATAAATCTTTTACACATTTGAAAGAGTCTGGAATATTTTTATATTGAATTCTGAAAATACTTTAAACGGAATTCTTCCTTCTCAAACCAAAAACATTTCATACTTACCAATGCCTCATTAAAACTGTTTTTCTTATAAAATCTCCAACGATGTAAGTATCCTACCTAATGGTGTTTTTACAGATGTTGTTTGCACAATTTAGAGTCCCATCCTAAACAGCACTAAGTCAATCATACTTCATCTCATAATTCTCTTTTTCCAGCGAAGCTTTATGTTCCATAAGTGTAAACAATAATTATAAGCAAAACTCTAAACTATTTAACCCTCCTGGTAGTTGTCTCAGCGAGGTATCTTGACATTAGCAAAACTGACCAGGTCTTGATGGACGAGATATCTCGCCATTAGAAAAAATCGACCTAATATTGATCTCGTCAATATTAGGTCGATAAACGGAAATATCTTCATTCGGAATTCAATTGGCATTATTGATGACGAGATATCTCGTCGAAGACGGAGGGATAATATATTATTAACCCTTCTGATGGTTGTATCGACGAGGCACCTCGGCATTAGCAAAACTGACCAGATCTTGATAGACGAAATATCTCGTCATTAGAAGAAAACTGACCAGATCTCGATCTTGTCATCATAAAAAAATCGGCAATATCTTAATGAAAAGATATAAAAATGACTTTTATTATCCAAAGAAATGGGTCGAAAGAAAAATACGAGCGTCAACTTTAGTGAAACAGAATGATTCAAACAATGTGATGCTGAAGTTTAATACGGTGTGTGGGAACCTCTGGTAGCCACGCATGCTGCACAACGATTTCCCATACTTTCGATGAGTGTATGGATGAGTTGTGTGCTCAAGGAGTTCCAAGCCTCACGGAGAGCAGTTTTCAATTACGGAATGGAGCTTGGTGGGTGGCCGAGGGCTGCAATGTTCCCGAGCATATCCCACGCATGCTTCAGATCAGGAGTTGGCAGGCCACTGCATGCGGTGGATATCTTCACTTTGAAGGCGTCGACCAGGACTGCACGGTGAGGAGGCGCGTTATCATCCATGAATATGAAATCAGGATCAACAGCACCTCGAAACAGGCGAACGGTAGGCTCAAGGACTTCGTCTCTGTATCTTTGACCGGTAACAGACCCCGTGCCAAAGATGTGGTCTATGCGGCCGTCCACCGTGACTCCCCTGAAGGAAAACGATGTCTCTCAGTGATGTTTTCCCGGATGAAAACGCGTTCCACGTTCTCTTCAGATCGTGGTACGACGAGAATCAGTTTGCTGACTAAATCTGGACTCATCAATGAATATGACATTGCCTAACTATTGTCGACTCCACTGCCGATGTTGCAAACTCCACTGTAAACGTGCGCGTTTCTGTGCAGACCTCAGGGGATGCAAACTGCTGGTCGTCTGGCATAAAGACCAACATGTCTGAGTCTCCTGTAAACAGTTAGTCTCGAAACTATGACTCTTGTGGCAGGGCTGAACCCAGTAGTCTGGCATAACGGTTCCTGTGACGTCGCGCAGTTATCGCCAAATATCGGTCTTGCCGAGCGGTTGTTACCCTTGGCCGACCTAGTACTGGTCGACGTGTAACATCTCCAGTGGTTTGAAACCTCTGCCAGTCTGGAGATCACACACTGAGGCACATTCTGAATTCGAGACACTTCGGTTTGGGATCGACCGGATTCCAGCATTCCAATAATTCGTCCCCTCACAAACATGTCCAGTTGACATCTTTCGTCTTCATTGATTGTTAAAAACGCTCCGTACCACAGCAATTGCGAAATTTCTGTCTAAACTGGCCATGCCGCTCGAGGCCGTTTTATACTCATTCCAACGTGCGCCGGTGCTTTGCGCTTGTCGACTGAACTGTTTTGCATATGCAATGTTTTACCTTCGTCCCACGATTCTGCACAAATGATTTTGAACCATTGTATCCACATTTATTCCGATTTTTTTCGCATTTTACGAATTATGCTTAACTTTTGGACATGTGTTCAGTATTAGCTTCTGTTATACACTCAACAAACGTATTTTATGATAAATCCGTCTTTTATTTAAAAAAGATTATGCACTGACGCTCAAAACAGAATGAGTACCCTTTCTTCTAACACAACCATTCCAAACAAAGACCGTCGTACACGTGGGGGCTGGTCCACATAAAGTTTGTCGTAGCCTCAAATGCCCTCACACTGCAGTGGTATGGAAAAGTGGAGAACCATCTCAGGTGTTGATCTCGTGGTTGAAAATTACGAGATGTTGTCCTCGGATCTTTCACTTCGGGATTGGTCCCGGACCGTCACCAATAGCCCGTTGTGTTGCTCCAGTGGGACGTTAATTAAAATACCTGTCTACATTGAGTGCACACCCATTAGTAGAAATCTAATCAATCTTTCACTGGACAAACACGGCGGGCTATTGGCCAAGGCCCAGGATCAATCCCCAAGGCTACGATCCGGGCAACATCTCATCATTTTGAACCAGTCAGAGGACGAGGTCAACACCTGAGCTGGCACTCCACTATTCAAACTTCCGCACCCCGCCAACGTGAGGACATTTGAGACCACGAGATTTTACGTGCACTAGCCCCATGTAAACCACGGCGTTTGGTTGGATCGAGTTTCGAATTCGCCACCGTCCTGTTGCTAATCCCCTACTCTTCCAACCGAGCTACCACGGCCCATCATCGATATTAAAATTGCATGATTGGGTACGTGGTGCGGATGTGTCAGCTCAGGCATTGACCTCGTCATCTGATCGTGTTTCAAAACAACGGTTGCCTCGGATCTTTCACTTAGGGATGGAGCCCTGACCGTCGCCAATCTAGTCCGCCCCTCTAGTGCGACGTTAACTACCTACCGTTTGCTTATCCGCTAATTTTCCAGCCGGGTTATCGCGTCTACGAGAAATTTTAGTTAACTAAAGCAATCTATGAATGATAAAGTACTTCCGGGGGAGATTTAATTGTTTTAAAACGAGCGGCATGCTGATATTTTATTCGAGTATCATGCTAGAATACCGAAAAAGGTTACCATAAACTAGCGTCCTCTGTATTTAACTTTAAATAAACACTTATATATAAGTTTGAATTTCGGATTCGCTCTTTTAGCACCGCGCCTATAGATTCTGCATGTGATAGTTGATTGGCCAACGCAAAACGTTGCCTAAACGGTGTCATTTTATGAAAACCCCGACAAGCACGGAACGCATTTGGACACCGTTTAGTTTACTTACACTGAAAATTCCTCTAAATATTAAAAGTATTTAATTAACGTCGCACTGGAGCTACGCAAAGGGCTATTGGCGACTGTCCGGGACAAACACCACGTACTTTTGAACAGATGACGAGGGCACCCCACTTTCCAAACTTCACACCACGCGGACATTGGAGGCCCCTTTGTACACGACGCTTTTTGGTTGGATTCGAACTAGCAATCTTCCAACTGGGCTAACGCGGCCCTCAAAATTCCTCTTATACGTTTAGCGAAAAGTAACAATACAATAAGAAATCAAATCATAGGCATCCAGAGCACATTTTTTTTATTTGTACAAATTTGAGTAAACAATGTTCTTTGGCAGTGACAAGTTGGTTGGTTTTACGGCGCAATGATCATGTTACGCCAGATACAAGACATATAATATCAAGTAATAGACATACACCCAGGGTGCCTGACATGAATTACACCTCGCAGGTTGCTAGCGCACCGAGGCATACCAACTGAGCCAGAGAGAGTTCAACATAAATAAAACCAAAAAAATCAACATATGTAAACAATGAGTAGTGGCCAGTGAATTGATGTCATTCATATACAATTGTTTTTGCAAAAATAAGAGGAATGTCCCTGAGGGAAGCGACCCCTATGTAGCTGTTTCGTCCCTTGGCGTCATTGATGAGCGCTCTCCAGTGTTTGTAGGGCATCAGATAGGAGAGGTGCCCCAGCACTATCAAGCACTCGCGCGCTCTCGTAATGGCGACGTTCAGTCTTCTTTCGCAAGCGAAGCTCTCGTCGCTCTGTGTCGAGAAAAACTTTCGCACGCAGGGAATGATCACCACGTCTTTCTCACGACCTTGGTACTCTTCCAAAACATTCACTTCCACCTTCCGTAGATTCGGATCCTGCGCCAGAGTCGCAACGCACTCTTTCAACTCCTGATCGGTGGTGCTTATGACGCCGATCGAAAGATTCGGGTCCAAGTCCAGCAGTTGGGAGCACATGTAGGCGATGACCAGCGACTCCTTGTGGTCGAAGGCGTCCAGCGACCCGTCCGCCATGACGTCGAACACGGTGAAGGGTCTGAGCTGCGAACAGATGTACCTGCCCTGGGCAGTGACCAGCGCTCCGTTGTAGAAGTAGCTGGACGGAAAATGGCAGATTTCTGGCGTCATGCGGTACTGCTCTTTCAGGGTGAAGAACGGGACGATGCCGTACCGATGCTTGAAGAACAGACAGACCCTCTCGAACAAGGACCGTCCGAAACCGCACTTGAGCGCGTGTTCGGACTTGACCGGAGGCTGCAGCTGGTGGCAGTCCCCCATCAAAACGAGCTTGCTGACTCCAGAGGTCAAACACTGCAGGATTTCCGGCTCTGTGCATTGAGTGGCCCCGTCCACGATGCAGCACGTGAACGGCATGCCCTCGAATAGGGTGGGTTGGGCAACGCTCTCCAGCGTCGAGAGGATGACACCGGATTCTTTCATTATCTCCCACTCGATGGGATTCCTCTGGGTGCTGCAACCACTCGAAGCGTTCTGCTCCTTCAGAGATCTGTACTTGTCCATCAAGACCCGGAGGGCGTTGTTGTCCACTCGCTTCCGATAGTTCATTCCTCCGTCGCTGTCCGTGAACAAAACGTTGTTGATCGCGTCTTCCACTTCGTTGATTTGGGTCTTGCGTCGCTGCTTTTCCAGTCGGTCGAGGCAGTACTGACTCAACTTGGAATGGATTCCAGGCCAAGATCCGATCCGGACGAAACTGATCGAGTCGCCCTTCTTCCGGACGAGCCTGTGGCCGATCTCGTCCAGGGCGGGATCGGACGTTGCGCACACCAGAATCTTGCACGACGCCCCGGCGGAGAGCCTCTCGATCAGGTTTACCACCATTTCGGTCTTCCCGGTTCCGGGAGGGCCGTGGAGCAGGAACAGTTTCACTGGGGACTTGGGATTCATCTCCTCGACTATCTCGTTTAAGATCTGCCTCGTGTTCGACTTGCTCAAGTCCGGGTCGGGCACGAAGAAGGCCTCCGGGCTTGGCTGCACGATGCTCTTCTGCAGCGGCGAGGATTGAAACGAACGCAAAGCATCCGCCGACTGAAGCTTGTCTCGTATGTTCAGAATCCCGTGGGCGATGCCGACCGACCCCCTCTCCAAAACTTTCCGTCTTTTCTTGACGTACACGCAGAACTTCCAGAATTTAGCGTCTCTTAGCCATTCCGAAGGCATCGCGCGACTCCATTTTGTGGGATTGCTGAATCTGAACTCTTCCACCGAGTGTTGGTAGATGTAGCCGAAAATGCAGCTGTCCACGTTGGGATCAGTGTCCATGGTGTTGAGGAGAACAACATTCCCCTCGGAGGGGCGGTAAGACAAAGTCTCGTTCACCACTGCTTGGCAGTGCACTTGAAGCACGCCGAGGTTTTCCTTGCAGGAGCTCACGCTGTAGTAAAAAGTATTCAAGCTACCGTTTCCGGGCAATAGGATTTCTTGGTACTTTTGGAACAGGGATTGCCACACGTCCATGACTATCATGGGATGGAGCGAAGAAACGTACGATTCGTAGGATTCGAACGAAAGGGGCAGCGACGAGGCGCCTTGGCATGTCGCGGGCGGGGGTAAATCGTTTACTTTCTGTTCTTCCAACCATTTCGGATTCCAATAAACAATTTTCTCTATCAGTAAATAGGAATCGAACAAACAGGGCGATTTCGCTTGAGTTCGATGATTCTCTTCGGAGCTGTAATGGCTAATCGGTAAAACCACGGCAACTTTTCTGTTTTCGGAATCGGGAGACAGCTTTTCAGATTTCCCTAAAGCCTCTTTGCGCTTTGGAGCCATCTCGGAATTTCCATTACAGCTCTCAACGGTAGACACCGATTCAGCAACTTCACTATCTCCATTCGGAGATTTTCTTGAGCTCTCAACAGTAGACACCGATTCAGCAACTTCACCTCCATTCGGAGATTTTCTTGAGCTCTCAACAGTAGACACCCATTCAGCAACTTCACCACCTCCATTCGGAGATTTTCTTGAGCTTTCAACTTCGACGCAGTTCGTATCGGTTTCTTTGGCGTCACTCGAGTCTGTTCGTGTTGTGAAACTGTTGACTATTTGAATTCCAGGAACTTGACCTTGAGGTTTATGTTTGCTCTCGGATGTCGCTCGACTACAGGGATCGAGCTTTTTAGTTTCACTTCCTTTGCCGGTATTTTCTTGCATGGACACTAAGAACCCCATTCGAGACCCGAATCTGAGGGGTCTTTTTGGAACAGTTACATTCTTTCGAGCTTTCAAACGGGGAGTCTGTTCCAAACCAGCCTTTTCTCTCCCGACATCGTTACAGCACTCACTAGATCCCGGTTCTTGAAGGGGTGATCGCGTCACCGCTTTCCCTCTTCGACGAAATGAGTCCGTTGTATTTCCCACTAAAGATTTCCCCGTTAAGCCTACGTTGATTCTAGGAATTGATTTTGGAACTAAATCTGACATTTGGGGATTTCGAACAGGGCTACAATTAGAGTCTTGTAACCCAGAACTGGCGCACTTATTTTGGAACCATTCTTTCCTTCCACGTAATCTGCCAGGTCGACACTGGACCGGTTTAAATTCGGTTAATAAAGTTCGACCAGCGGTTTTTCTTTGGCTACCGAGTACAATGGAACTGTCTTTTGTTTGTTTTCTTATAGGAGTCATTGAAGTTGCCGTGGCACTTAATTGTTCAATCACTCTAGCAGACGGATAAAGGATTTCTGAATGAGAACTCACGCTGGAGTCGCTTTTGTCACTGACATACAATTTCAGTCGCTTGGGTTTTGGTTTCGATTGCATCCTCCTCCTCCTGGACACTTGGAGAGTATTCACGCAGCTGCTCTCCGATTCCGTACTCAAGCTTCCCACATCTTCCAACAAATCCGATTCGGTCATCACTTCACTTGGACTTTCGCAACTGGATTCCAATTCGTCGTCCGGTCCATCAGAATCGGAACTTAAAATCTTATTATTCTTCACCTTAATTTTTAGTTTTCTAGATAGGCGTATGTGTGTAGTTCTTTTGGCGAGAATCCCACCTTCGATGAAAGCTTCCGAACTCGAACTTGTGTCGTCTTGACTCATATAGTCGGGAGTGTTGGCAGAGCCGTTCACACGAGTGTGCCTGAGGGGCTCGGACAGTCTCTCGGGAATGTTAAACGGCTTCACATCACGGGGCCATTTAAAGTTCTTGGAATCACAACGAATCAGATCCACACGGCACACCTTGGAGTCGGATGAAGAATATTCTTCATCCGACTCCAAGTCCGTGCGGTGGTTGGAGGATAATTCAAATCCTCTTCGTATGTCTTCCTTACTTTCATCGCAGAGGGGAAATAATGAGCTATCATGAGATGGAACATCGTTATTTGTAGAGTAACGAAGAGAATCCGAAATGAATCGACGCACACTTCCTTGCGAAACTGGATCGCACAGATTTGGTTTAATGCATGAATTCGTAACGCCCTCGGATTGGCCCTGATGGGACACACCAAGCCCTTTATTATTGGCATCCCTTTCCTCGTAATGAAATGCATCTTCAATTTTTAATCGATTCCTACCTGAAGAAAGGAGCAAGTTTGGGGATGCGGGTTCAGTACAAACAGAATCTGTGCTGCTGTATTCCCTTTTGGGTTTAAGGCTATTCTTCAGAGAGCACGAGTTGGTCGACTGATAAGAGCTACTTGGTCTTACGGCAGCATTACTGTCGTACAAAATCTCAAGGCTTTCATCAGACTCTTCGCTGCTTCTCGCATTTTCAGAAACCGTGGAGCATGATGTCCCGTAGCGAGGCGATTCGCTTCTCTCCCTCTTGACGGCAACCGGCACGTGCAGCGACTGTTTGGGTGGAGTTAATGGCAACACGGTGTCCTTGCCGTACGAGTTTCCCCGATTCCAGGGAACGAAATTGTTTTCGCATTGGTTCACCGATATGTCCTCGAAAATTTCTCTCTTTACCCCCTTCGATTTCAATACGTCAGCCGCGATCATGGATTGGTGAGAAGACGACGCTTCACCTGCCTCACGCGAGTTCCGATTTCGAACGCGGTTCGGGGGTGTGGCGGGTAAATTTTGGTCTTCCTGCTTCACCCTGCTCTTGAGTACGCAAGCGAACCCTCCGTTGCCCGACAGGGTGGCGGTTCCGAACCCTATTATGTCTCCGAGCTCCAATTCCTGACTGCCTCGGCCGACCTTCGTGAAGTTGACGTACAGGTCGTTGAGGCTTCCCAAATCCTTGATGCACCACGAGCCGTTTCGCCTCGTTAAGCACGCGTGGTAGCGCGACACTTGGCTGTAAGGGGTGAGGGAAGCGACGGTGTGCCTTCCTATGAGCATTTCTTCTTGGTTCAGACATATTATAATAGGATGGGGATTGCCGGGGTCAATTTGTCGCAAATAGTCCATATTTCTGTTCAGTTCAGGCGATTGAATTTCTTTTCTTCAGTTTTCTGAAAGAGAAGATGTATATTGACTGAAATACAATTCAAGATCAGAATGTTTCTACACATCTCTTAATTTGAATTTTTATATCAGTTTCTGCAAATATTGACATTAATTCAGCCATTTTGTAAATCTTAAAATATCATTGCAAAATACAAACCCGATGCTGCCATTTTGTACCCAATAAATATTCTTGAAACTCCCCAACAAATCTAAAACTGGCGAATTGAGTTCATCACATACGTTGTGGCCGACTGAGGTCCCGTAGAATCAGACAAGACGAGTAGTTTTTAAATCTTAGCAAATAGATTTATTAAACAGGAGATTGCAGCAGCAACAGACATAAGCGTCCAGCGACGCTTTGAGCCGAAGAACAAGTGATCGAGAAGGGTGGAAATGGAACCGATAGTTGAGAGCGCAATTTCATCCCTAAGCAGGCTAAAATAGAGGAAATTGCTAATGTTCTCGGTGACCTCGGATTGGATATTTGGATTTTATGGTGCAACTTGATGACCTTGGTGTCAGTTAGGAAAACCACAAAATATAAAAGGTGTAAACCGTAAAAGCGCAATAAGCGTGACGAGATTTCCGAGAAATGTAATATTCCTTGAATCCAACACACGACTAAATACCACTTTGATTCGTTGAAAGAATCCTAAGAGGTAATCCATTGGTCAAGACGGTCAAACCTGGTTAGAAATCATGCAGACTTCTAACCAGGAGTTATGGCCCAAGGACCATATTTGGTCAAAGCTACGCCAA
This sequence comes from Meta bourneti, assembly GCA_933210815.1. Lineage (NCBI taxonomy): Eukaryota > Metazoa > Arthropoda > Arachnida > Araneae > Tetragnathidae > Meta > Meta bourneti. The sequence goes on along the minus strand of OW119928.1, from coordinate 93,023,697 downwards.
GTACATGTTAAAAAATGTCGTGAATGGAAAAAGGGATTGTGGGAACAGTAGTGGGATGAAAGCAGAAAAAGATCGCTTGGATATCCCTGGAGCGCGACTCCTGTGTTTACTCAAGACAGTAAACCCCATAGGAGAAGAAAAGATCACTAGAGTGCCTTGAGTTCATAAAGTCCTAAAGGAGATGTAACCTAGTCTTTCCTGTAAGGGGGCAGAAATCATACAGGAAAGACTGCAGGTTGTATAACATGTATGCGTGTTAACCCCTGAGGATTGAAGTTCATAAAAGAAAACGTTGACTGTTGCATTCCAGCGAACTAAAACGCAGAAAAAGGGTTACGATTTTTTTAAAAAGGGATACAAATTTTTAAAATAAGACAACAAAACAAGCGCTATAAGAAGGGAAAAGTGGAGCACGTGGAAAAAGTCAATTGTTAGCCAAATCCTCGATACTCTCGCAAAACTTTCCTTAAGCCTATAAAAGCATTAAATAGTTTCACCGCTTTTAAGATTGTTTTCGGAAAACAAATTTCCTTTTGCTAATGATAATCAAGTAAACTTTTCAACACCAAGCGAATTACAATTGTAACCAAGGACATTAAATGACATATTTTGCCAGACAATTGTCCCAAAATACCACGGTAGCCCGGTTGGAAGAGTGGCGGATTAGCAACCGGAGGATTACGAGTTCGGATCCAGCAAAGACAGGTCGTGTAACAAGGGGGCTGGTGCTCGTTAAATCAATCGTGGCCTCTAATGTCCTCACGTTGGCTTGGTGTGGAGGTACGGAGATTGGGGTGCCAGCTCAGGTGTGACCTCGTCATCTGACCGTGGTTCAAAATTACGTGTTGTTCTTGGTTTTTTCCCTTCGGATTTAACCCCGGACCGCCGCCAATACGCCGTTGTGTCAATTCAATGCGACGTTAATTAATCAAATTTCAGTGTTATCGATGAATTTTTCCGTGTTTCGATTTTTCTGGCGGTGTTAAATTCCGCATTTCTGCAATATCAACAACCCAATTGATGTAGTTTCGTGCAACAGAAAGTTGAGATGAATCCTTTTCGCATCAAGCTCTGTACCGTCTACCCCGAGAACTGCTCCGCCAAAGAGTCTAGATCGTGAGGGCAGCAGAAGGAACAGGGTACGTTCTTTTTGGATGGGGTAGCTCCGTGAATGTCTTGATTTTCTTGTTTTTGGCGAATATAGGCAAGTGGAGAGGTATCGTTTTTCTAGGGAACAAATAAAAAAAACTTTAAAATATTTCCAATTTGTTGTTAAGTGCGCCAATGTGATAAACTGAAATGCATTTTTAAGCAAATGAAAAATGGGACAATATCCGTTTCTGCTGTAACAGACAGACCCAGACTGATGGGAGCAGTTTTCGTGGTAACAGACAGTATTCAGTCGCGCAAGATGCAGGCGTCAGCACTATTGGCTTTCCATGCAATCAGTTAATTGTTACCGTGTAATCTGTTAAATTTCAATACGAATTGGTTAACAGGCAAATTTAACGTTACCAGATACCAGCTTCAAGATCCACGTCCTACAGAGTAAAAATATATCTCTCCTTAATGGTGAGCTAAAAGGAAATTAACCTTAACCTATTGGACTATCAAATGTCAAGGAGCAGATCTATGGTGATACAAATACGTTTATTTGTTTCTCTGGGTTACAAGGAGCTTGGCTAAATAATGATACAATAACAATAATATAAAAAAACAATAACGATACCCGGGGATGCATCCGCTAAAACTAAAAGATTAATAGGAGAGGAAAGAAGTTAAAGATTTTAAGGGTTAGTAAAAATCGGGGTTCGATGCCGTGGCGGCGAATCGGTGTGCCCTGGAAACATGTTAGTCGCTTCTAGAGACCGCCGAGACCTTCGACCCCTTCCCAAGAAACAGACGAAAAGAGAGCCTCCTTTCGGACTGGGGGTCACTTCCCCTCCCAAACAGGTTGCCACTCAGCTTACCTAGCGCTTTACCAGTCGTAGATAATTTTCGCCCTTTTGGGGACGGAACCTTACATACAGTTTCAATGTACACAGTGAATCAAATAAGTTTTAAGACTGGGTCTGTAAAAAGAAATGGAAACAAGAAATTAATACCTGTTTTGGTTTTTTATTCAAAATAGGACTCCTCCGGCTTCAATGCACTTTTTACAGCGATTTATTAATGAATTGAACGCCTGTTGTAAATCACTTTGTGGAATGGCCTGCAAAGGACGCATCGAAGCTTCTTGTATGGTCGAAATATCCTCAAAATAACACCCTTTTAACTTCATTTTAAGTTTTGGGAATAAGGAGTAGTCACAGGGTGCTAAATCAGGTGAATACGGTGGATGGTTAAACAGACATTTTTTGGCAAAAATAGACGAACAATAAGGGAGGTATGACTGGGTGCATTGTCGTGTAACAAACACCAACTGCTTTCAGTCCTATAGTCTGGACGAATGCGACGAATTCTGGCCATCAAACGCTTTAAAACACCTAAGTAGTATTGACCTGTAATTGTTTGTCCCCAGTTGCAACAAATTCTTTGTGGATAATATTTTTACTATCGAAGAATGTAATGAGCATTGTTTTGATTTTGGATGGAACTTTTCTTGTTTTTTTGGCTTTCGGTGAATTTGGTGACTTCCATTCCGCACTTTGTCGCTTTGTTTCAGGATCATATTGGAAACACCAGGTTTCATCACCTGTAACAATGGACTTCAAGAAGTTTGGATCGTTTTCAGCGGCTGAAATGATGTCTCTGCAATGTGCACTACTCATTGCTTTTTGTTCAGGGGTTAAAGTGTGTGGAACAAATTTAGCACACACTTTTGTTTTGCCCAAATCTTCATTCAGGATGGTTCGAATTGTTTCTTTGTTGATGGTTAAAGAGTCTTCCATCATTCTCAGTGACGCACAGCGATCGTTTGTTACGAAATTTCGTACTTTTTCAATAACTTCAGGTGTCCTAGATGAAATTGGTCTTCCACTACGCTGATCATCTTCTACCGTATCTCTTCCGTCCAAAAAAAGGTTTGTGCCACACAAAAACATTTGATCTACTTAAACAGTCACCGTAAACTTGTTTCATGAGTTGGTATGTTTCCGAAGCACTTTTACCAAGTTTTGCGTTAATTTAATTACAGCTCTTTGCTCCATCTTAAAAAATCAACATGAAAAAAATTCACTTCTGCAATGAACGCTCGCCTTCTCTCAGCTACTTAACGAAATGCGCACAACTTGTTGGCAGTGTGCCAGCAGACGATGGACGTTATGATGCATGCGCATTTACACGTATTACAGCGCCATTACAACCAGCGTTCTGGGACGAGTCTTAAAACTTATTTGACGCACTGTGTATAGTAACCAAAAAAGCAATTATAAATTCATTGAGGGTCCTTGGTTGGTTTGGGGTTTTATGGCGCAAGAGCCCTATTTGTGTTGGGTTAATTTTTAAATATTAATTGTTTGTTGTATGTGATGGTTTTTTTGAGCTGTATATATTGTGTTGTATAATGCCTTTGCGACAACGTTCGAGCGCTAGCCAGTTTTTCCTCACGGGTTCGCCGTGAGAAGAAATATATAGAAGGAATGCGAGTCCCCGTTGAGGGGAAAGCGCTCATTAGTTCCGGCGTACTTGGCAGGTAGGAGCTTCGACCCCAACTAAGAAGTCTTTGATGTCTGACCCATTGGCGGTACCATTGTCCACTAGTGAGGTGAGAGGGGGATTTTGATGGTGGACCCTCTTGGGCAGGTGGGCTTATCTTTTACGGTAATTACCTTTGATCAGGGTTGATTGATTTGGCGGCGTGTCAGAAGTCGAAGTGGATAAATAGTCGTACAATCACGGACTTTTTCTGCGGAGATCGGGAGGTGAAGAAGAAACGATGAAGAGCGGATTGACCTAGGGAGTTTCCCGGTGATCTCATGGTTCCCGTAAATTAGAATCAACTGAATAACCACGCTCTCCCATGTGTATTGGCTGCAAGATTTGAGATGGTGCAGAAATCCGATGCCTAATACCCGGCGTGCCGAAACTCCGCACCATTTTTCCAAGATCTTTATGGAGGGTGAGTCCATCTGTTCCTCGGGTTGTGCCATTGGTCCCCGTCTCCTCCTGAACCTTTTTCTCCTTTTTGTTATTGTGTCACATTGTTTGCAAAAAATTGATTTTTTTTGTGTGTCCGGTCGGGGCCCCTTTTTCCATTAATTGTTAATCTGCATTTTATTTATCCTTCAATTTTTACTTAATAAATGTTCTTATTTAAATTTAAGAGAACTGTGTTCAGGTACTTTATTGTTCCTATGGAGGCAATTCATTGTAAAGTAAATTGTTATCCACTATACCAATCAATCGTTTTGTCTTTAAAAGTGATTTCTTTGTTAGAAAATTCTTAATATCGTATTTTAGTGACTTAAATGTAAATAATGGACCGATGTTCTGGCGTCGCTTTCACTGGTTAGCTTTTTGCTTGTGTTATTTTTTGTTTTGTTGTTCTGATGTAATTTTAAGCATGTATTAGATGTTCGTGTAAGCTCCTGAATTGTAAATTATGTATTCTTGAGATCAATAAATACCCACTCTTTTTCCCCGCCTCTCCACTATAGGCTCGAAACTATATGGTGAGTTGGAGAGGCGAGGGTAGGGGAGGTCAACACCTCAATCTCCAAAATTCCACACCAGGCTAAATTGAGATCACGGCCGATTTAACATGCACCAGTTCCCGCACGACGGTCTCTGGATGGTTAGAGTTTCGAACTGGTAACCTTCCGGTTGCTAATCCGCAACTCTACCAACCGGGTTACCGCTGCTCGCCTTCTCCCGGAGAGCTTGAGTCTGTCTCTCATTAACGCACTTTGCGACTAAGCGGGGTAAATGTTTAGTTTTTTACCTGTCGCCTATGTTTATACTCAAATAAACTTTCCAAGTTAGGAATGCCGATATCGAACGAGATGATCGATTTTTTATACCGAACGAGATCTGGGTCTAAATTAGAGCCTATCGGTATGTAGACTAATCTTAAATTGGCCATTACTGTCCTTAACCAAGATGTGTCGTGATTTTTAGTCAGGCCATGTTTCATTTGTTAATCGGTATTGCGTGTTGGGTCTCTGCTTTTAATAGTGCGATTGTTATGAATTGATTTTTTAAATTTAGGTGCATTTAAAATCATTTTTTTGCACGAAAATTCTCAAATTTTTAACTGATTTTAGAAAAAGGAAAGATGCAGTTCTAAAACATTCTTTTCCATGAACCAAAATCTTTGCTTCGAAATAAAAATTGCTCTACAAGAGTTTTGGTTGGTATTGGGGTTTTATGGCGCAAGGGCATTTGGCCAAGCTGCACAACACATACAATATCAAGTAATAGACACACACAATAAAAGTTTTACTGACACAGAAAAGAAATACACCTGACAGGAATTGAACCTGAGCCGCCTACAACTCGAAGGTTGCTAGCGCAGTGGACATACCCACTGAGCCACGGCGGCCCCTGTACAAAAAATGTACACGAAAATTGATAGCTTCTTTCTTAGGTAGGTATTTTAATTAACGTAGCACTGGATCAACACAACGGGCTATTGGCGACGGTCCGGGATCAAACCCGAAGGGAAAGATCCGAGCCATGTCATTTTGAACCACGGTCAGATGACGAGGTCACACCTGAGATGGCACCCCACTCACCAAACTGCTACACCACGCAAAAGTGAGGTTATTCGAGGCCACGACAGGTTTAACAGGCACCAGCCCCCTTTATACACGACGGTCTCTGGTTGGATTCGTTGGGCCGTTACTCTTCCAACCGGGCTACAGCGGCCTTGAATTTCGTAGATAAATAATGCACGAGGCAAAATAACAGTATGCATTATAAATCCAACTCTAAATTAAAAGAAAATTTCCCCTTCGAAAAGAGAGGAAGCGTAAAATCGTGCTTTGACTGTATTGAAACGTGTCTAGTGGTTCGGCTAAGAATGGGTTTTATTATTAAAAACGAAATAATGATATTAGCAGAGTGAATACGAAGCGGGGATCGTACGGCGTGAACTGAAATGCCGTCCAAATACAGATACAAACACTTTTCTTTGATGTACCGACACGGAGCGGATAGCGTGTTCGAAGTTGCTCAACATTGCGCGGTTCGCCGTCAGAACAGCCAGGCTGCTCGCCTTTGTTTGGCTCGGGGCAGTTCTGCGCGGCCGGTGTGGACTCGGCTTTAGAAAGGAATTTCAAGCCCGGTAGAAGGGAAACCATGACGCTAGTCTTAATAACAATTTTATAAAAACAACCCTTCAAAGCTATAAGTTTTACGGTTACAAATTCAAACGCGCCATTTTACCGAATATAACACGTGGTTAGTTGGTACACAGGGTAGGCACAAATCTATCGTTCTCTTTGTCAAATTTATAGCAAGAAAGACTCTTACCTCTAACAGCTATGAAAGTGTCTACCTTCGATACAATTTGCAGTTATAGTCCGGACACGTTCCACACGAATAGCCCCTTCGCGAGAATACGACATACCCCAACCCAAGCTCCGTTTCGTTTACAGGGAAGCTTACGCGATGAACCACTTAGGTCGAAAAAAGAAGACGGGAAGGAGGAAAGTGGTTGGTCCGGGGGAAGGCAAGGAGTGGGGTTGTGACAGCGCCAAGGGTCTAGGATGGCGGGCTGCAGATCCGGAAATTTTCTGTTAAGAGTTCTTGACTACTGCGTTTGCGCATGTGAAGAGCAAGAAAAACTAGTGATGGCCAGAATCGAGTACTTTTGAGAATCGAATACGTGGTATTCGAGTACTTTTAAGTATCGAGTAAGTTTTCGAATACATATACAAAAACAATTAGTAGGAATCAGAGAACGATATATGGTACTTAATATTTAAAAATAACAGATAGAGCTAACTTGTCGTTCTTGGTATAGCAGTTAGAGCACACTAGATTTGTAACATACCTGTTCACGGTTCGAATCCGCTATAAGAGGAATTTGACGGATTGTTGCTTTCTTGCGAATGATAATTTTTGACAAAGCAATCAAATTTATTATATTTTTTTTTTCATATTTTGATCAAGCTGTGATTAAAAAAGGAATTTATTTTTCACAAAATTTTTTTTCTGAATTATAATATTTTTTATTTTCCGAATTATTTATATAAATTTTTTTAAAAAGATTTAAGTTTTACTACTATTATCAATCTATTATTTGAATTACACAAATTGTATTTTGAAGAACAAAAATTATTCCCTTGTACAAATTACTGAATTTTCTGGTCACCGCATATATTTTTTGTAATTATAAATGTGTCAAGTATTTTTTATCTTGATTTTACAAATTATTTTTAAATTTTAGTTTTCGTACTGGAAAGATTTGATTTTATACCATATTTTGAGGAAATCGTTAATAACCACTTTTAACAGGGAACGTAGCCAGAATTTTATTTTGGAGGGAGCCCCGAAGATAAGAATGAAACTTTTTATACAAAACCCTTTAAAGACACTTTTAAAAAGTTTGTATGAATGTAAAAAAATATTTTGTCTTTTTTGATACCAGGATCTGAAACTTCAAAATTATTTCTCTAAATTTATCATAAAAAGTGACACATCTCGGTTGATCTTAAGTACAAGAATGGTTCCGTAAATATTTACAAAATAAATTATATTAAATAATCAAATCTTTGTTCCTGGAAATTTATTTTTTATTTTTGCAACCACTGTTTGGAGTACGAAGATGTGAGAAGAGGTAGAGTCAAAGCAGAAAAAAGTATTCATAATAATTTTACTATCGTAATAAAGATTTTCAGATATTTTTAAAGAAAATTTTAGTTATTGTCAGATATTTTAAAGAAAATAACAGCAGCCATCTTAAGAATGAAATAACGTTATTTTACTTGAAAAAAAAAAAGAAAAGCATATCAAGCATTATGGATCTTATTTGCAGATACATATTAAATATATCAGAAATAAAAAAGCCTGAAAATTAAATTTAAAAAATTCAGTGTAAATATTTAAAATTAAAAATATAGTTGAAATTAAAATTGAAAAATTAAAAAAACTTCTAGCTTGATTTACAAAAATAAAAGGCAAACCATTGTGAAATATACTGATAATTAAGCCTGCCTGTTCGGAAAATTGTTTCCAGAAAATTTCAAATCCAATCCCTTAATCGATGGAATTTTTCGACACTTCACGTGCATTTTCAGGACATGTAAAATTGGTAAAAGCAAAATCAAGACAAGAAACATAACACTAACGAGAACCTTGGATACCCATGCAATGTGACACTGCTACTTAAGATGAATACTCTGGTAGTCGAATACAGAGTACTTTCGGCATCCGAATACATAGGATGGGTACTCTTAGAACCGAATACCTTGGATCCGAGTACTTTGGTATTCGAATACTTTGGACAAGAAACATAACACTAACGAGAACCTTGGATACCCATGCAATGTGACACTGCTACTTAAGATGAATACTCTGGTAGTCGAATACAGAGTACTTTCGGCATCCGAATACATAGGATGGGTACTCTTAGAACCGAATACCTTGGATCCGAGTACTTTGGTATTCGAATACTTTGGAAAAGAATCGAGTACAACGATTACTTTTAAGTATCGTACATGAGTACCTTTTGTATTCGAATACTCCCATCACTAAACAGAAGGAATCTTCTACGGAAATCGTGTTCATTCATACCCCAATTGCGATGGGTCGAAAATGAGCGATTCCTTCAATTGAATCGATAAAGCGAATGAACGGACTCGCTTCAAAATGACTCGATTTTTCAACACCCTGGTTTATTTTCATCTGCAGTTTTTTTTATGAGCGGTATTCTGTAGGGTTGCTAGTTTTCATTGTGCGGATATCATTTTCAGGTTTTGCGATCTTTTTATCATTGAAAAGTAGTTCAAGAGATTTGGGGATAGACGCCAAAGCATTCGATTGAACAATAAATCAGAGGTAAACTGATTCGATTCGTGAATGAATCGGATCGTGCGAATACTTTTGGGATTCGGATCTATGGATGCTTTTTTATTCGAGTTGAAAGACTTTCGCTTCATTTTTTCTCCTTGATTTTTATTCTGTTTTTCTTTTCCGAACTTCATTTTATTTTATGAGTATAAAATTGGGTATCACTATTGTTTCCGTTTCGATGGAAGTATTCTAATATCTTCACAAAATGTTGCGAGCAGGCCGGATAGAGTGAAGAAATACATCCAACTGTCAAGGTTCTTAAAGACATCCTAGTTTATTAACATTAATATACGTAAATATATAAAAGTTATGTACAAGTCCCCCTTGAGACTTGCAAATTGAACAGCCAAGCTCTATGCATTACACATTGCGTTCCGAGATCTTTTTAGAATTCTAGTAATAATTACGAAAGCAAATAGTTTGCGAGCGGAAAGAGGAATTGAGGCCGCCTGCCTTTAAGCGTAATTTATATATTTACCATCATTTATAGCTTTTATTTCCTAGAACTATAGATTTATAGAATGAAATGTTTTTTGAAAGCTTTTTCTTTTATTTCCAGAAATTATTTTCCTTTTTCCGAAAACAAATTTTTCGTGCTAATTTTTTTATGCATAATAATTCAATTCATATTGCTAAACATACTCAAATAAAAATACCGTAGGAATTTTCGCACATTTTATTTTCCAACAAAAGTTTCGTCACAGCAAGCATTTCTTATTTTTTACACCGTTCTATTTCTTAAAACTATCAAATTACATTTTTGTACAATTCTATTTTCGGTTAATTTCTCTATTATGAAAATTGATTTATACTTAATACGAATCTCTAAAATGTAAATAGCCCGTTGTGTTGCTCTAGTGTGACGTTAATTAAAATACCTACCTACCCTAAAAATTTATCCTTAAAATCAATTCCTCTTCAGAGGTTGAGATTGATTCCAACAACTTCGTTGCTAGATAATGCGTTGAAATGTGCAAGTCTCTTTGGGTCAGCATACATCTGTGAACCCTTTTTTCATTCATTACCAAAGCTAAAAAGGAACAGCTTTACTAATGAAAATTTAGAATCCATTTTGCGCTTGACGACTACAAAAATCGAACCCAATATTAAAACAATTGTTACAATGTCACGCAAATTAAATTCTTAATTTACTTTTTATTTCTTTTTGTGTAACATAAAATATAAATAACATAAATAATAAATATGAATAACTATAAATAAAATATATAATAAATGATAAATAACTTTCATGTTTTTAGGCGGTCCTCCCATAAATCAGTAAATCTATGTGGCTCTTGGTCTTAAGTGTGTGTGCATTAATGCTCTATGTAATTCTCCCCAAAACTTGTCTTTAGGTAATACTAGCAGAATAACCCGCAATGCTCATGTTGAATTGATGAAATGTTGATTCTATTTCATAGAAAAATGCAAGCATCATTTAAGTGTACAGAAAATATTTTTTAACATCGTTTAAACTTTTTCATAGCTTCTACAATTTACTCCAGACGCAAATATGTATACATGATATATCCATCCATATAAACCATTTCATATTCATCATTCTTACTGTAAGACAAACTACAAAAGCTTTTACTAAAATGACTTCAGAAGTCGATTTTGAGTTTTGGAATGATTACAAATGCCAATTAAGTTCATTTTCAGTAAAAATTAGGAACTTTCAGCGTAGTCTTGCACTCAGTTTTCCAATCAATATTTATTATTTGTGGTACCCTTGCACCACGGATTCGATGTTTTCGAATTACATTATTATTGTGAGGACGGCAAATTAAATTCTTACGGCATTCGTGGTTAATTTATTTTGAAGAAACATTTTTTCTTGAAAATTCTATTCAGCCGCACGTGGAATGACGGAGCTTGTTTTTTAAACAAATGCCATCAGTGTTGACAAAGAAAACTCAATCGATTACACTTTTTACAAAATCACTGCTTTCAATGAATGTTTCACAGGTATCTAAGTTGTATACGAATAGTTTCAACTTCAAGTAAGCAAACTCGACCTTCTGCCACTTAAGACAAAATATTTCTATTTTTCAACAGTCCTAGTTTACATACTTCCTTACTATATTATTCCAAGATCAACAAAGTCTTATTTAAAATTCGCTTTCCTCCAACAGAAAAATTTAGTTTTAAATCGAATCCTTAAGGTACTTTTCAATTGAGACTCAGTTTCTATATGGAAACCACGTACCTATTTAGAATGATAGATGTAGTTACTTGACTATGGAGTACAACTTTCAATAATACCCATGAAACATGAAAAACAAATGTAAATTAAATTGATTTTAATCGTCTTGTTATGAAAATGTCAAAATTTAGAAATATCTTTGAACTACAACGTATGTTACATAAATCAAAACGGGTAGCCATATCTAATTTTAGAATAACTTTACTTCAACTTTACCAGTCATTTTAAAATAAAAAGGTTTCCATTTATTTTTATGAAACAGAATTCTACAAACTATAACGTATTTAACCAAAGATATAAGGAAAGTTCGTCGAAATATACATATACCACCAAGAAATTACCCATGTCTAGTGGCATTTGGCAGAAAATAAAAATAATTCATTACAATTTAACTCCTAAATAATATATTTGTAATATCGAAAGTAATGGAACACATAAATACAAAAAGAAACGAAATTCTGGTCATTGAAAAATGTAGAATTCTGAAAAACGAAAGATCTGTGAGCAAACGTATCAAATTTCGACGGCATGATAATATTCTGAAATAGAGAAATTCGAAAAAGACGCTTGAAAAATATTGATAGACAATAATGAATTATTTACAAAAAGAGCTCAAATTTGCAAAACTTAGAAATGCTCAAATATGACCGCACATTCTGTCTTAACTCAAATACAAACACGGAATTCTAAATCTAATTCATAAAATAAAACATTAATTCTGGCGTTGCCAGATACCAGATTGCAAAATTACGCTTTTATCATTAATGAGTTTTTTTGTTTTGGATTTTCGTGTTCCATTACAAAATGCAAGTTGTGGAAAATTAAGCATTTTAAATATCCATTTTTCATCATTCAAATATTCCTAAATTATTTATATTGGGAAAAGAAATAAAAAATCAGTTAAACAGTTTAAAATTCTAATTATGTTTGAAGTATAACGTTTAGGAAAAAATTGTTTTTCGAGCAATACTGGTAAAACAATTTTATTAGAAAATTTGATTTTCGATTAATGCTGGTAAAACAAACTGAGTTGCGTACCGCAATCGTTTTATAGTCAATGTTTTTCCTATGGCAATTTCGAATTGATTTAGCCCCTCTGCACACCTAGGTTAAAGAGAACGGGGTTAATAGGTAGCTTGCGTTACTCGCAGGGTTCCAAAGCATAAGTGTACCAAATTTGGTATGGATTGGTCAAACGGTGTAGATTTGTAGAGAACATACAGATGCCTACTATGCTTTATATGTAGATACTCTAAATTCAGTCCTTCCACACATTCTAAAACTAGTCTCTTATCACTAACTATTCTATATCTCAAAGGAATTTTTAAACTTTGAAATCACCCCCTAAATAAAGAGCTTACAATAAAAATATATCCTCCCAGATATATATCTCGGGTGCTCCCTTGGATATGCATCTGGGATGGTAAAACAGATCAGAAGTCTGAAGTCAATGCACTATCTCATACTTCCGTCTTTCTTAGCGGCACAGACCTGCACTTGGCGTCATTAAACTTTCCTTAATTACTAGTTTCTTCAAAACCCCCTTTATTTAATGATGTTTGCTGATGGCGTAAGTTTGTTGTAAATCAATTTTACCTGGGGATCCGCTGAACTATGGAAAGAGGACGGAGCTATCCATCAGATGAGGTAGGTTGGTATTTTAATTAACGTCGCACTGTGTGCAACACAACGGGCTATTGGCGACGGTCCGGGATGAAACTGAACGGAAAGATCCGAGGACAACACGTCATTTTGAATCACTATCAGATGAATAGGTCACACCTGAGCTGGCACCCCACATGTTGGATTCTCCCCAGAGGATGGGTCTCGGCATGGACACTGGCTAGCGTCCGGAGTTGAGGTTTGGTCACTCGTGCCTCTTAACAGCCCAGTTCGGTCCCCCTTCGCTCGCTGTCTCTCCTCTTCTCCCTTCGTTAGGACCAGGTAGAAAGGGGGCAGGGCACCCCTTTTCGCCTCACGAATCCAGCGGAAATCCCCAAGTTCTGCTCATACATGTAACTTCAGGCATACGCAATCAGGAAGACTCTTGCCGTCAGCATTCCGAAATACGCAAACAGGACGTATATTGCATCCATCTAGACCCTAGTAACAACATAATTCCTATCAGCAGGCCAGCCTTTGGATGAAATCAACCAATGAGGATCCAGCCAGCGCTCAAAGCGAAAACACCTACAGAGAAGGGGCTATCTCTTTGAATGTCAACACACAAAACCATATTACTAAACCAAAATCAAGTAATAAACCTATTTGGCTAAACGCAATTATTAAAAATTATTTATCTAGATATAAAATTAAGGCCTGTGTGTTGGCTGCAAAGGAGATAGTTGGGAAGCTTCCTCCACCTTGAATTCATGTAAATAATTGAGCTTTCTATTTAAATTTAACGTTTTTATGTCATACTTTGTATGTTTATATAATCTTACATCTATATTGTTACATTTATTTATAAATAGTTCTATATAAACTAATTTATTATACAATTACTCTCAGGCAATGTTAGCCTGATTTATTCACCAACATTTTCTATTTATATTAATTAATATGCTAACATGTTATAACAACTTTATCCAGGCACTGTTAGCCTGAACCTTTTACCAACATCTGTTGGATTTTTCCTGTAAATATGTAAAATTTAAAGATAATAAATGGTTCCCCCTCCTACCATTAAATGCTCTAACCCTCACGGTGAGTAGGTAGGTCTACTACTACCTAATTGTTTTAATTTTCATTTTATAGTTTCATCTGTAAATTGTTAAATCTCTCAATTAAAATTGCTGAAAATGATGAGAACTCACTTCCAATCCATCAAAACCTAAAGATGGGGCAACTCATTCATAATACATAAGATCAAGCAAGGGCCTACGGAGATCATGACAGCACACCACTATATGAACACAATCACTATCAGTCGGCTCAATTCGATCCAAATCGAGCAACTCTTGAATTTGTCAGTCAACTTCATCTTGAAGTGTCATTGGAACACGATGTGGCCGCAGTTTCTTTGAAGAGTCCGCAGTTAAGGCTTCTGAATGTCCTATTCGTACCGGACCTGGTTTGCTGCTGAAAACATCCAGATATTTAATTCTTCAGGTTGATTGATTGGGTTTTAATGACCTAGGACCACATATGGCCAAGCTGCGCCAGACACATGACAAAAAAAAAACTCTAGACAAAATAAAGACTGATGTAAAATTTATCTATTTATAATTGTTGAACTGAAACTAGCCCAATGTATAAAATGTAAATAAAATTCTCAAAACTGATGTCAGAGATGAATACAAAATTTTATTGCAAGGACTTCCCAAAAGGTCTTTTAGGGTTGGATTTGAAACTCCAAATCGGATTTGTCTATGGTTAGTAAAAGCTCTACATTCAGTCAAAATGTGTCGAACAGTAAAAACACAATGGCAAGTATATTAATAAGAACATAACAGAGCTGGTTCTCCGATCAATAAGCGTCTATGTGTAAAATGGATATGGCCAATGCGAAGTCTTGTCAGTTGCACTTCATTTTTCCCATTCACATTTGTACTGCCGAATCCTGTGATGATTGGAGCTTATTTTTCGATTCTTTATCCCAAGAATCTTGCCAGTTTGATTTTATTTTTGTCTTCTAAAATATTTCAACGTCTTCAATAGGGATTGGTAAATTGTGTTGCATCGTTGAAATCCGGGAATGGCTACTTGACCAGGCATCAAACGAAGCACGATTTCGAGATTTTAGATTTAAAAAGAGATTCATTGTTTTGAGTATCAAATTATGACTTTTCACTGAAATATTTGCAAGGGCTTCAATGCTGCTTTTCGAATCAAAATAAACTATCCATTTTTTATAAGGATGTGTTGCCATGTTTTCCAGTTCAAAAATAAGGCATGTATTTCTGATGTAAAAACGGAGCTGCAACGATGTCATTTCCTGGCATTAGTTGCCGTTTCAAATACTTCTGTAGCATCAGCGTGTCATACTCTTTGATCCATCAGTAAATACTGGCTTAAAAGATGAAAAATTCTGTGAGAAAAAATAATTTCACGTAGAGTGGATAATTTGGTCAATATAAAATCTCTAATATTAAAATTTCTATTACTCGAAAGTGGAGGCTCGTTTTGTCTAGGATATACATCTAGATTGTCAATTTTTATAGAATTATATTTCTAATTCTTAAACCAAATGAGGGTGTGAATGGTTTCAATGATAAATGGCTTCCAAATTTTGGGTAAGTAATGATGTTACAATAAATAATGGACGAGAAGGATTAGTTTTGTTTTTAAAATAATACCCGAGAACAAGTCTCACTCACAAGTTTTAAACAGGGTTCTCCGGATATGATATATAGACTAGACAAGGGAAGTGCTGTAAGCGCCGATAGATATACAGATATTTTGATGATGTATAGTATCCAAAGTTTTGAGAACTGACTTGGCTGTAAAACCGAACACTACACATCCATAATCCAATTTGAAGCGCCCTAGGGTTCTAAAAATTCTCAACATAGAGATAGAATCAGTTCCCATGATGTATTTGATATGACTTAAAACACTCAGAGGTTTGTTACATTTGTTTCAAATGGTTCACAGGCTGTCGAAATGTTAACTCAGAATCAAAAATTGTTTCAAAAAAAATTTAACTTCTGTATTAATGGGGATGATCGATCCGTTGAGGCGTATTTCAGGACTAAGATGCATTCCTCGCTTTCTTCAGAAATTCACAAATGCACAAACTGTTTTTTTTAGTGAAGACAGCTATTTTTGTTTGAGCAAATAGTGATGTTTTTATTGCTATTGATTTTTTAATCATTAGCATGTTTGATGATGTAAAAGATTTGACGGTCATCGACGAAAATACTTCAACGAACACTGGGAGGCAGTTGCGTTAAAATTCATTAATTTTAATAATAAACAAGACAACGCTCAGCACACTTCCTTGAGGTAAGCCTTCTTGTGAAAATTCGTCTGATTGCTTTATTCGAACTCGGTAAAACTGTATCTGCGTTCGATCATAAGCTTTCTCCATGCCAAAAAAGATTGAAACAAGATGATGGTTTTTAACAAAGCTTCTCGAATGGAAGTTTCCATTAAAATAAGGTTGTCTAATCTCTTCCATAACGAAATCCACTTTGGAAAGGCGAGAAGAACTGGTTCGTTTCTAATGTACAAAACGTGCATTCACCATACGTTCCATTATTTTACGTACAGCTGGTAAAGGCTATAATTAATAGGTTTCGTGATACTGATTATAATACCCTTACGCCACGATTTAGGTTTGTTCTTGCCAGATTCTGTTAAAAAATTTCAGAAAGAATGATAACGATGATTCACTGAGATGTTTCAGCATGTCATGAATGAGATCAGGTCCCGCTGATGTTGAAAGAGATTTATGTAAAGCAGTTTTAAGTTCTTTGATGTTAAAATCAGTATTATGTGCCAGCGTAAGGGATCTAAAGTTAAATACTCTTACATTCTTCACGTATTTTGCATGTAATAAAGTTAGGAGGATAAAATTCTCCACTTGAGACAACTGAAAATTCCTTTCACATTGGTATTGTCTGAGATTTGAGATAATTTGTCCATCAATTTTTTTTAAGATTGCGATATGTGGAGCCCTTTTATAATACCCTGATATGTTTTTTATTTTTGTCCATATAGATTTTGACGAGACATGACTGAATATAATTTAAATATGATTGCCAAGAGCTTCTTTGAATGTGGCGTCGATTTTTCGGGGTTCTGCTTTTACTTTCTTAAAAGTAATCATATTATCTTGTGTTGGGTACCTACTAAATGTGTTCCAAGCTTTTTTTTATATGCTATGGAACAGTCTTCATTCCACCATGGCTTCCAACATTTTCGAATATTTGGTGACGACTTAGGAATTGCGAAGTCTGCTGCTTCTAAATAGTTTTGTTATATTTCCAATTGCATGATAGTAATATTCCCATGATCATAACTGAATCACCCTCTCGGGTTGATTCATAACTGAATCACCCTCTCGGGTTAATTCATAACTGAATCGCCCTCTCGGGTTGATTCATAACTGAATCGCCCTCTCGGGTTAATTCATAACTGAATCACCCTCTCGGGTTAATTCATAACTGAATCACCCTCTCGGGTTAATTCATAACTGAATCACCCTCTCGGGTTAATTCATAACTGAATCACCCTCTCGGGTTAATTCATAACTGAATCACCCTCTCGGGTTAATTCATAACTGAATCACCCTCTCGGGTTAATTCATAACTGAATCACCCTGAATAGTTTTTGTGAAAACTGTTTTCTTTCAAACCGTGAAAGCCTCACTCACGTTGTTCCGCGTTCCTAAGTAGTATGTATTTGACGGCTGCTAGATGACTTTTCGAACGCACGATTTTTCGAAAAAGGCCGAATTCAATGGAGGTGAGTCCGCGCCTCAAACGTTCTTCCCTGACAAGGCCTAGAACTGATTTTCGGCGAACTCGGGGCTTTCTCCTTCGACCTATTTTCTATCAATTTGCTGCCCAACTTCGTTTCATTCCATTCTTATACTACAGCCCAGGATCTTCACTTTGCATCAGTCCTGCAGTTTTCGTCCCAAGTTTTAACCCAAAACAAATTATGTGACTACTTGAATTTAAAATTTTATATTGAACAAGGTATGATTCTGACCAAAAAACAAAATTCTAGCGTTCAGACAAAGATTATGGCTAAAAGATTAGACTTTAATAATGAGAAGAGAAAGGAAGCTTATACAGAGAATTTCAAAATTCGTTCTTTAAAAAATGAATTCATTTATCGGTAGAACTATGCTCAACGTCCGTCACAAAACTTCAGTCAATAGTAGTTTGACATCAGATGAATATCGAAAACACCTTTCCAGTCTCTTATTAAATTACTTTGAACCCATCAATGACCACTTTGCTCTTTTCAAAATGAGGAAAGTAAACCAACATCTTGATCAGCTTATTTACATAGGTTTTTGTGTTTTGGAACTATCGAAGCTTCACGTGTTTAAATTATATTATTCATTTTTCTAGCCCTATTACGGTTCAAGATGTGAACTGTTATGTACAGATACGGATTCTCTATATATGAATATCCATACCGAATATATGTATCAAGATATGAAATTGAATTTTAAAAATATTCTAGATTTATGTAATTTTGAGCGGAACAGTTTTTGTTCGGTGATTCAAACAGGAAAATTAGGGCTTATGAAGAGCGAAACCATTCTACCTATCAACCAATATATCGGACTGAAAAGTAAAATGTATGCATTTACACTGCTGGCCACCCAAATTGCAACACCAAGAAAGACAAGAGATATCACAACAAAATTTATTTTGTAGATAACATGTTGACCAAGTATCAAATGATTAAATTTATAGACTTCTGAGAAGTGTGGTTCCTGCCAAAATCAGTAGCCAGAGTAGCCGCCATTGTTGGAGATCACCGCTGCCACACGCCTCGGCATTGATTCAAAGAGACTTTGGATGTGTTCTTGGGGTACAGCAGACCAAGCAGTTTCCACACGTTGCCAAAGTTGATCTGGTGTGGCAGCTGGGGATGTATTCTGGGTCAATCGTTGAGCAACCATGGACCACATGTTTTCTATCGGCGAAAGATCCGGAGAGCGAGCTGGCCAGGGAAGCAATTCAATCCGGCGATTGACGAAGAACCCTTGGACAATGCGTGCCACGTGTGGTCGCGCATTATCCTGTTGAAATATGGCTGTGGGCAAGCCCTGAAGGTAAGGAAGGACAACTGGCTCCAACACCTCGGAGATGTAGCGCTGGCTGTTTAAAGTACCGGCAATGCGTACTAGAGGAGTGCGAGAGTGATATCCAATACCGCCCCATACCATAATACCCGGTGCAGGACCAGTGTGGCGGTGCATAACGCAGCTGTTCAGCATCCTCTCTCCACGGTGTCTCCAGACTCGAATCCGACCATCGTGGTGTTGCAGACAGAAGCGTGACTCGTCAGTAAAGACAATTTCATTCCATTCTGCCGTCCACATCCTTCTTTCATCGCACCATTGGCGGCGGAAACGTCTGTGGTTCTGCGTCAAGGGTAGACGAAGCAATGGACGTCTTGCGGACAGACCACTCTGCTGTAAACGGCGTCGAATGATACGCGCAGACACTGGATGATGCGGTACAGACTGAATGTGCTGTGCTATGGTTCGTGATGTGGCTGAGCGATCCGTCACTGCCATACGCACAATATGCCTGTCATCACGTGAAGTGGTGCACTGAGGTGGATGCGATCGAACACGTCGGTCCGTCGTACCCTCCTGCATCCAACGATCACATATCAGCATTACAGTTGTTTGGTTTCGTCCAACACGACTACCGATTTCCCTGAAAGATAATCCACAATCTCGGTAGGCCACTATCCTTCCTCTGTCGAACTCGGATACTTGATCAAAAGATGATCGCTGTTTTCTACGAGGCATAATTGATCGTTTTTTTGAAAAAAACACAAGAAAAACACAATTGCCGTACTTGAAATCGTCGAAATCTCCAAGCCTTAAATAGCGCTTTGAAGTGGCGCCACAGGCGCGCGTGATGTGCGTCTGCGCTGAAATTCTAATCATTTGCATATCTCACCTCCGCTAATGCATGTTGTAAATTTCATATTATTTGCATGCTTCCTTCAGGGTGTTGCATTTACGGTGGCCAGCAGTGTAGTTATGGAAATACACTAAACAAAACTGCTAAAGGCGTTGAAAAACTAATGTATCACGTTTTACCCTTGACATGTACAAAAATATATTAAAATATAGATCTTATGAGGCAAAAGCAAGCTAGTATTATTTCTAGGAAACACATCAGCACAATTATCCCAAACAAAGTCGGCTTACTACGACAAAAGTTCGTTCAAAATGATGGTATCACTTCATTGTCATATGGTATATAACAGTGTCTGACTTTCTACAATTTTTTGTTGCTTCGAGATACGAAATTTTTTGTTTTATTTTTATGCTTTGGATTTCGTTTTCTTTTTTCCATTGAGGACAAGACCTGGAGTAAGAAGGATGATTTCCCTTGCAATTGAAACATAAAGGTTCATCAGTAGTTTTCGCCATGTCCTGCTTTTGAGCATCTGGCACAAATTGCAGGTGATCGGCACGAAGCCTGGGAATGTCCAAACCTGATACTTAAAGCATATTTGAAGATTTGGAATGAACGTTTCAAGTCAATAGTCGACATCGCCAAAGCTGTGCAAAATGCACACGATGACATCTAACTCATAAATGTGGACGCAACTACAACATGGAACATTGGACCGAAAGGTGACAAAACCGCTTCTCTTTCAGTGGAGGATCACCTCCTGATTGAAAAATTTAAGAGAGCTGAGAAAATCGCAAGTAGGGAGAAAATGGGGGTTCTACGCCAGGGGATCCTGGGATCCTAGGAAGTGACGTCATAACAGGAAATGACGTCACAACAGGAAATGACGATGTCAGGAAGTGACGTCATACCACGTGACCGGAAGTAGCGTGACCAAGTGACGTCATACCACGTGACCGGGGTCAAGTGACGTCATACCTCGTGACCGGAGCCAAGTGACGTCACACCACGTTACAGGAAGTGGGCGTGTTCGAATAACGTGAGGACGTGACGTATTGTTTGTTTACATTTTGGACTTGGAATTATTTTTTTTGTCATCGACTTCGTGCAGGCGTTGTTTCAAGATGGCGTCGTTTTGTTGGAGTTGCCATGGTGATGAATCACTGGTGGTGCCATCTGGTGGAGAAATTCGAAACCCCATTATTTTTAATTAAAAAGGAGTTTCTTGGATTCGAACCCGGGACCATAGGATCCGAAGTCAAGCGCTATCCGTTAGGCTGTAAGAGAGTTAGCTTAAGATGGTGAATTAATGTAGTGTTTCTCTCTCTTTTGGACTTGTATTTTTTCTTAGTATTAGGAATGGGTTATTTTTAGAAAATGGTTTGAATAATTGCATGGCGGTTTTAATAAATGCTTTTACAAAATGACTTATGGCGCCATCTAGTGATTTTAAAAGTAATTAATCTAAGGAACGAATTGATTTCTTAATGTTTTTACTTTATTCATCACCAGTGACGTTAGTGTGTTTACGTTTGGGACTTGGATTTTTTTTTCCTTCTGAGATTTCGATGTGACGTCACGATTATCTCCATCAAGTCTGAACTTGAAAAAGCCAAGTCTGGACTTGAAAAACCTACTCACAGTACATTTCCTACGCAGGTTACATTTTCCACTCCTCCATACGGATATTAATACGTGTTGCAATTATTTGTAAATTGGTGTAAAAAGATGGTACTATATATCGTGTCAAATAAATGTTTTTTTCACTTTTCAAAAACGAGTATCTTTTATTTTTACGACCTTTTCTAATATTTTTCTTTTATTAAAATTTTAAAGTAAAAATGTTAATTTATTGTGTAAAAAATAAACTGACCTAACTATTAAATTTTACGAATATTTAACTTTAAAAGGAAATTCACAAGTAGGTAATGCAAAAAAGTATTTTATTCATAACTTTCAAGAAAAATTAGTTTTAAAGGAATTTATTTCTTTTATATTTAAATATATATTTGATCTCTTGCATAAATTAAGTTTCTAGTTTTGTTAAAAGACAAGTACAGCTATATAGGGGTTGATTTTTAAACGAATTATTCTATATTTATATAATAGTATCATGATTTAGTGCATAGGTTAAAATTTTTATTTTCTAATTATATTTTTCAAATTGACAGCGGATACCTCCATGTAGTGATGGATCGTCTTTTAAAATGCAAGATCTGAAATGAAATTTTCTTAGCTATAAAGATTTATGTTTTTAATTTAGATGTTTTTACTCGTAAATTAATTATACATTAAATGCTATAACACCCATACATTTTACTAAACATAAACTTCCTTTTATTTATTTGAAACCTTGTCCATATTATACCAGTTTAAGTTCCAGAACAAAATACCAATACTGTACGAAGCTATGAAGTATTTTACAAGATACTTTACATTGTTTTCTTAATTCTTAAATGTTCTACATTGCTATGCTAAATGGATAGTAAGTGGGTTTTCTGTTTTGAAAATAATGTGTGCTCATCTGTACTGCTAAGCAAATTAACTTTTGCCCTTTTCTTGATATTTAATGTATAATTTAAATATTTACTCACGCCGCTGATAGTTTTACACATGAGTAAATTAAATAATTGAAAATTTTAAGTATTAATGTGAATTTTAAAACGAACAAATATTATTGAAATAATCCTGTAAAACATACATGGCAAACACTTTGATGAAATAAAACGATTAAAAAAGTATTTTACGTCTCACTTTTTTTCCTCTCTCTAACATATTTTAGATATAAATGTTTTAAAATGTATTAATTGAAGAGTATAAAATTTCCAAATAATTATTTATTGAATACTTAAGCATTGGCAAACAGCATTGATTTAACATCATCAATACACATAAATTTTAAAAAATCTTTTGGTACACAATTAAAATCTTTTGCTAATTCATTTATATCAACGAGTTGTAAAATTGATGGACCAAGAATGTTATACATTCATGTTTCAATTGTTGAACAGTTGTTATAGATACACCCTTCGCACTCAAAAACATTGCGCATTTCAACTGCTGTATGTTTTTCAAGTCTTTTGATGAATGCATTTAGGGTCAAATTCACTGCTGGCACTTTCTTGTGTTAACTTGGGAAGCCTCTCCAAAAAGAGAGCGTTAATCAAGTCTTCCGAAATCTTCTACCGAAAAGATAGATTTACTAAACATATGATTACCCATGAAAAAAAGTTTAATTGCGGTGAATGCACCCATCAATTTACGTGCAAAAGTGATCTTCTACGTCATATACGCACTCAACATAACACACATACTATTTCACGTAAAAGAAAGAGTGATACTCCTAATAACTTAAACAATAAACGAAGAAAAGAAAACATGGTGGCCCTCGATGCTTTTAGTACCCACCATTTAACCCCTCCCAAAGAAGTGTGTGC
Organism: Meta bourneti; assembly: GCA_933210815.1. Lineage (NCBI taxonomy): Eukaryota > Metazoa > Arthropoda > Arachnida > Araneae > Tetragnathidae > Meta > Meta bourneti. Next base: position 93,000,529 of record OW119928.1, on the reverse strand, counting down.
TGATTTAATAACTTGTTTAAATGAAATGCGATCATCTATAAATGAAATATTAAATGTAGAAATAGAAAAGTTCAATGCTATTAAATGGTATGTACTCATAAAAATAAGCTTAAGTAAAATTTCTGTGGAGGGGGAGGAAGAAACGATAAATTCTCACTTCAGAAGTCGATGTCTGATAGATCTTCAGAAGGAGTCTATTCCAGAACACATAGAGGAAGCTTACACTAAAATAGTGTCTTCTTTTGAAGAATTCATGCAGCGAGGATCCGGATGGATTTTAAACCACATTTTAAACATCGACCTGTGCTGTGCTAAATATCAACCTCTTTCCGCAAGCAGTTACATTCCCCTCACACCCAAACTACAAGCCAGAAAGGCGATCCTAAATGTTCAAAATGAAGACAACAAGTGTTTCATTTGGGCTTTAATTGCTCACAAATTGAACATCAGTTTCAAAGATCATCCGCACCGGGTTACTCATTACCTCTCACAAGAACACTGCATAAACATGGGAAATGTAACGTTTCCTGTACCTGTAAACAAGGTGCCTACAGTGGAAAAGTTGAATAATTTACGAATTAATGTTTTTGGTTATGAGGGTGAGAGTGACGAAATTTTTCCATTATATATATCAAAGAATAAAAATGAAGATTGTATAAACTTACTCCTAATCAGTAATGAGACAAATCATCATTATTGTTTAATTCGTAGTATGTCTAGGTGCTTATATCACCTCACTAAGCATAAAGCGAAAGCTTACATCTGCTATCGCTGTCTACATTCTTTTTACCGAGAAATGAATTTGAAGGATCATCTTTTATATTGTACAGAACACGATGCCCAAAGAATTGTGGTGCCAGAGGTAGGGAAAAATGTTTTATCCTTTGAAAACTTGCACTATCAACATGATAGTCTGCATAGATAGTCTGCATAGATAATGAAAGGCACGTGGTATGACGTCACTTCCTGACATCGTCATTTCCTGTTGTGACGTCATTTCCTGTTATGACGTCACTTCTTAGGATCCCAGGATCCCCTGGCGTAGAACCCCCATTTTCTCCCTACTTGCGATTTTCTCAGCTCTCTTAAATTTTTCAATCTGGAGGTGATCCTCCACTGAAAGAGAAGCGGTTTTGTCACCTTTCGGTCCAATGTTCCATGTTGTAGTTGCATCCACATTTATGAGTTAGATGTCATCGTGTGCATTTTGCACAGCTTTGGCGATGTCGACTATTGACTTGAAACGTCTTTCCTGCAGGGTTCGGGTGTGCCAACGAAGAAACGGAGGAACCTCGAAAAGTGAAACACTTGAAATCGCTGTAGCTCCGAAAGACAACGGGAAAAGGTAATACAGTGGACTCCCTCTTAACCAGCCACTTCGGGACCGGACCCAGACCGGATAACGATTTGGCCGGTTAAACCGTCGTTCCCTTAATAGCATTAAAATGCACTCCCGAAATCGTTTTTATTAGAATAAAAGTATATATAGCCTACCTATTGTAATATATGTATCATTAAGAAAACTTAACCTGGAAGAACTTCCTTTGTTGGAAAAAACTAAACACATGTTACTGTAGGCTACTGTATTTACAGTATATAATTGGTCAGTGGCGGCCGGTTAAAGCGGAGGCCGGTTAAAAGGTGAGAGGGAGTCCACTGTATACCATTAGACATATCAAAACACATAACGGAACCGGTCCTACTCCTGTCACGTGCATGACGTCATCGCAGCGGCGGCGCAAATGAGGTATCATTTAATTGGTATCGACGAACTCTAACGTTTAGTATCATGAAATTCGAGATTGAATGCAAGATTCAAAAGGTAGTTAATTAACGTCGCACTTTAGCAACAACGGGCTATTGGAGACAGTGCGGGATCCATCCCGAAGGGAAAGATCCAATGACATCTCGAACCAAGGTCAGGTAAGTAGGTATTTTAATTAACGTCACACTGGAGCAACACAACAGGCTATTAGCGATGGTGCGAGATCAAAACCCGAAGGGAAAGATACAAAGAAAACATCACGTACTTTTGAACCATGGCCAGATGACGGGGCCACACCCGAGCTGGCACCTTACTCTCTAAACTTTCACACCAAGCCAACGTGAAGACATTTGAGGACACGACAGATTTAACAAGCGCCAGTCCTCTTTGTACACGACGGTTTTTGGTTGGATTCGAACTCGCAACCCTCCTATTGCTAGTCCGTTACTCCGCTACCGCAGCCCCATATTCAGTTTAGAAATACTGTTTGGGCAATATTCATGAGAACATAACTTGCAATGTTCATGAGAACATAACTTGCATTCGTACCGATGTCTTTAACAGGAATGGCTTCTGCCTATCGAGTGCATAAATCTATCGCACATAATATACCTCATCGAGATGGTGGTTCCAATGGTCCTATGCAGCAATACTCCACACTTCGAAAGGCGTTTGTGGTCTTACCAGTGGTTGAATAGGGATTCTGCCTCCGTATGCGACCTCTCTTCTGAGCTGGTAATCCTTAGTTTAGGCAAGACTTCGTAATATCTTGCTTGATGGTAGGCCAAAGAGTACCCCTCATGCGCTGACTTGTTTTATGTTCACCCAGATATCCGGCCAAAGGAATTTCGTGAACTAGTTTGAGAACTCCTTCCCAGTTAGGAAGCACAACTGGATTGATAGATTTGTCACATATGGCCTCTGAGCGAGAATCCATCATTTATTCTGTAAGACTCTTAGCACGTTCCCAAACTTTAGTCAAAGTTTCAACCTCTAGCTCAGTGGTTCTTAATATTTTTAATAATCGGCACTCTCTTGAATCTAAAAATACTTTCTCGCTTATTGTTTCCTAAATAAAGAAATAGAAACACATTTATTGCAAGATAGTTTATTTATTGAAAAATAAGCACATACATTTGCATATACATACAAAACAATTGTTTATTCATAATAATACTTTTGAATCGAGGTTTTTTTTGAAAGAGCCACGCGTGAGTCATCACTTGCATTGAAGCGATTTCTGGCTTTCGTTTTTATGCGCAGAAGTGATGAAAATCCCATTTCACACAGGTAGGTGGGGGCAAATGGTAAAAGTGTCTGCAATGCTGCTTTTGCCAGCTGTGGATAAGTTTCTAACTATGTACACCAGAACTGTTCCTAATCCAGTTTTTCAAATTCCTTTTGAATACGTGCATTGGCTTGTATTTCAATAATATTGTCTTTTATTAAATCGCTGTCGTCTATCGAATTTGGGTTAAATAGAAATGGATCCACTATCCATGTCTGAGCCTTGCTAATCCCCGTGGCAAAGTATCCATGAAATGATTCACTCAATTGTTGGAAGTGCATTGCAATTTCAGGTTTAATTATTTTCTCATTTTCCAGAACCCATTTCCATCGAAAATTTAGAACATCCCCAGGGGTGCACACACCCCAGGTCAAGAATCACTGCTCTAGCTGAGCTCAAGGAAAGACTTTCTCACCATATCTGCCGACGTCTTGTGTTATAGCTAAAGTAGCTATAGTGTAACGTCTTGATTCACGGGTAGCTAGACTAGTTACCATTGAAAATATCCGATTCTGGACTAAATTGGTTTATTTTACAATTTGTACAAAAAGTCGGAAAATGAATGTAAAGTTCATTAATATTCGTTCCTTGGAAGGTCCAAAGTTCCAAAGTCCTCTCATCAACTCATCGAGGCGCTTAGGCTGCTGGCGAGCCTCACAATTTCGCTCGGGAGAGTCTAACGCACGGCTACGGGTGAGCCTATTCTCAACAAAAATACTCGGATGAGTACCGAGTTCCAAGGCAGGAAATCTGTCTTTCCGGACAGGATCACTACTAGGATGAGCAGTTACACGATCTCTAGGTTTCTCCTTTACGGCTACGGTCGAGCCTTTCTCACTAAAATACTCCGGCGAGTATAGGATCCCAAGGTGGGATAAATGCACAACAGTGAATGGGTGTTCACTTCAAGCTCCAAAAACGGTCTCTGCTGACCGCCTCTCTCCAAGCTCTCTCTCTGATCCTCTGTCTCTCTCTGCTGACCGCCTCCTGAGATCTCCCAAAAACTCTATATATCTTGGGTGCTTATCGACTCCTCCTTTCCGTTTCGGGTCCACCTTTTAGTCGGTGCTGGATTGGGTGTTGAAGATTTCTCACGTTCTTGATTGGCTGTCTCACGTTGGTCTTTCCCCTCAACTTTTAGGACAGACTTCGGCGGACTCGAAAGGGGACCATCAAACCCTGTCGGCAACTCATCATCATTTATCTCTGTCCTCTTGGTCTCGAAATGTAGAAGAGAGCGACAGAAAGGCTCCTGCCCTTTGTTTTGAAACCACAACGATTTCCGACCCCTGCTGGCTGGCTGTCGTTAAGAAATCGTTAAGAAGATGTTTTCGGGTGGTCGCTATGGTGTGTGGGCTTTTCCTCTCCACACTTGAGTCAGCAAGATTTTCCATTTTCCCACGCTGCCGTGGTGGTCGTTTCTCTAGCCGCCGTTACAATAGTATCATTCTTCTTTTGGACCATTAAAGATAAAAATAGTATTGAAAAAGGTTAAAAATTTCATTAACTCCTTCATCATCTCGTTCTTCAGAGATGCTTTCATGTTTTTCCCAACTCATTTTCATACGATAAAGTTGAACGTTTTCTTGAAGAACTTCGTATGCGGTCGTACTTATTAGCAGATCACTAACCAGTCTTGAGACGCCGCAGGTGATAGGTACTGATCCACGAAGCCGTCTTTACTTATATTGTAAATTCTTAAAGGCGTGATCTATTTTTCTCCAAATGCTGATTCTATTTCAAATCGTCCATCTCCTTCATAGCCTACATCAGCAACAAGATCCTCGTGCACTACTGAAATCTAAGTGCTAAAATCTAGTATACCCTTCAATATTTTTCTCGCACATCGATGTTTATTATTTTAAGCTCATCGACATTTTTCTTTGTTTCCACTGGTCATGATACTGGAATATTTATTTTCGCAGTTAAAACAGTAGATTCGAAAATACCATTTGGCTTAGAGGTTTTAACAATATTATACTGAGATATGACTCATTTCTTTTCGGAGACGTCTTCGCCAAGGAAAAACGGGACCTTCCACACCATACGAGTAACAGGTTGCCTTGGAAGTTTATCATGACAAATTTGTTTTCCAATGACACTGCTTGTGGTTTTCGCACGTTGGGACTCGGGAAGATTTCTACTTCTGTATTTCTCTATGGGATGGAAACTGCTCTTGCTCGAACTTTTACTTAGGAGTAGCTCCAATTTTCTTAGGCTAATCCGGACACTGATCTTCATCGACCTTTTCTCCCAGCTGTGAGGGGCAAATCACCCTAGTCCAGTCATGCAGGAAAAATGTTCTCTTATTTCTCCAGGGACCCTCTTTTTCCACTTGATCGGTTATAATTAAAATTTTAAACTCTCAAAATCCGTTATTGAAGTCCATCAATCCATTTTCGGAAAGAATTTGAAACTTCAAAAGTGATATCTCGCCAAGAGTTTTCGGGCCTCTTCTAGTACATCGCAAACTTTTTCCGGAAACTGCATTCATTTTAAATATCTTAAGTAGAATATTTTCTGAGGGTATAATCGAATTCATTTTTCAGATTTCCGAGCAATGAGTCGTACTATCTCAGAGGGTAGCAATGTCAGCAGACCCGCCACCCAGTCTTTAATATCTATTCGAATCCTTTGCGCTTGTCTCTCAAAAGAGGTAGAGAACAATATCGTCGCTTTTTAAACCAAACTTCGGCGTCATTTTCACTAATTCGTGACATTGTGTTACTGTTGCGCCATGTGAAAGGGGTCTATTTTACTGGGCTTCAATTTTCATCTTTTCAAGTTCAAGCTCTAATTCCACGAGCTCTATTTTCTTTGGCCTCCGATTCCACGAACTTTCTCTTTCTTTAAAAAATAAGGTTGCTATTAATAATGCAATTAAAAGAAATGTGACCGTTCTCAAGAAATAATTTCTCCTTTTATCTTATTTTAAATTTTCATTCCAACTTGAAGATAAAATACCACTAATGTTGTACTGCGATATAAATAAGGGGTAATTTCTAATGCAATATACAAGAAGAAAACAAATAAGCATAATTAAATGTTGCTCATCTCGCACACGAAACAAAATTCAGTTCTGTATATATTGCCAAACAAATCTGTTCATTATAATCGAAGGAATAATTTACCAAAAAACTGTTGAAAGTACCAATACGAAATGCAATATATACAAGTACCATGCAAATTAATTAAATAACAAACAAAATTATGTAATTCTATAATAACCAGAAATAATGTCGTGAAATGTGCGTTTACTTATTCTGCGAATTTCATGATATCAAAATAACTCTAAACAAAATTTTATTTCGACAATGTTCTGCAAACAAAACAAACTTATTTAACCACTGATCAATTTTGCTAATTTATAAACAAATTAGCAAAGTTTAGCTTATTCATGCAACACATAATAAAAATTCAAAGAAAGCAAAATATTTTAAGCGACTTTCAATTTTTTGCACAAAACGAAACTATATTTTGCGCAATTATCACTGGATATAAAAAGCATTGTTTCTCACAATTCAAATTGTACCAAAATGAGTATGTAATACCAACAGTAATTGTAAACACTTTCCTTTTCGTCACCATTAAATGCAAACACAATATCATTGTTATTTTGATTCGTATCAACATTAACGCAATTCGAAATACGTTATGAACACTGTCGTACTTCTATTTCTTTCAATTCAAATGGATTTTAATTAGATACTTTATGCGAAATTTATCATATAACATGTTTATGATATTAGATTCCTTGAATTCTACAGTACTAATCTTTTTAATTTTAAAGACATTCATGTATGTATTCTGAATTCCACAGCACCGACGAACAAATTATACATACATGAATACTGACAGTCCAAACAGTTCTTCAGCACTGCCATGCTAATTTTCGACTTGTGAGTACTGACGTATTCTGAACAATTCTAGAGCACTGGCTTACTAACTTTTTAACACATGAATACTGATGTATTCTGAACAATTCTAGAGCACTGGCTTACTAACTTTTTAACACATGAATACTGATGTATTCTGAACAATTCTAGAGCACTGGCTTACTAACTTTTTAACACATGAATACTGATGTATTCTGAACAATTCTCAAGCACTGACGTGCAAATTTTAACAATGAAATAGCTGTATGGCCCCGCGTTGCGAAGGACCACGTGTTAGTAAATACCTCCCTCTTGGATTTTTTACTCTTTTTTGGCATGCCTTCTTATAGATTCACTGTTATATAATTCCATAAATTTATCATTATTCTGATTTGAAAGTTTTATGGTTTAATGTGTCACGGAATAACTGACTGTTAGTAAACGACATATTAGATTTTTCGCCGTCTCATTGCAAGTCTTCATGTAAATTTCCCAATTTTTCATCCTGACCTTCAGCTTAGACCAGTCTTCTTTTGGTAGCTTGTTCCTTAGATTCATTGTGACGTCTTTCACGTAGTTTATATTTAGCTGAATTGCTTGTTATGGAACGTTTTCTGTTTTGGCATTGTCGTTAAAAAGAGTAATTACAACGCAAAAAAACAATCGCTATAAAAAAAGCAGCAGTAAACAATTTGAAATTCTAAATTACGATGGATTTAAGAATTGAGTTGTTCAAGTTTGCTGTATTGAATGTGAAATAATTATGAAAATAATGCTTATTTAAAGTAAAATATAAGGCTCGAAAAAGTACTGTATATTGAATTATGAACATTTTCTACGTTTTTTCTCGAATTAACACGAATATTTAAGTCAAGTCTGACAAAAAAAACACAATAAAAAAGTTGGGGCAAAAACCGCTACGGAAGCGTTACGAAATCAGCCAGTGACGTCACGGCACTGTCCAATCAGGTAATTTCTTGAACATTTTATGTTAAAATTTAAATTTTTTAAAATTTTAAAGGGGCGGAATAACTTTCCCAGTTTATTCTGCGTATTTTGACACCTCTCTCAGATCTCTACATGCTGTGGTTGAGACGAAGACAGATTTCAAACAGACAAACTATCACACATTAATAGTGTAGATATTGACTTATTCTGAACAATTTCCACACATCTGACGTGCTAATTTTAAACACATGTGGACTGACGTATTCTGAACAATTTCACAGCACTGACGGACAAATGATTTATCTACGTATGTGATGTGACTACCTCAGTGGAAGGAATAGGGCGAGAAGTAGGTCGCATTCGAGCAACACAACGGACTATTGGCGACGGTCGGAGATACAACCCGAAGCGAAACATCAGACTGGAAAAGAGGACAACCCCCTTCGTGATTTTGGGCCACGGTCAGATGACGAGGTCAACATAAGCTGGCACCCTCTCCAAAATTCCACACCAACGTGAGGATATTTAAGGCCACGACAGATTGAACGTGAGTAGGGAGAAAATGGGGATACAACGCCAGAGGGGAGCCAGGGAGCTGGGGAGCCAGGGATCGGGAAGTGACGTCATAACAGGAAGTGGAGTTGAGTTGTTTCTCCTGCTGTTGCAGGAAGTGACTTCATGACAGGAAGTTGAGTTGAGTTGTTTTACTGGAAGTGACGTCGTAACAGGAAGTGGAGTTGAGTTGTTTCTGCCTACCCGTTGAGTTGTTTACCACCTGCTACACGAAATGAGCAGAGCCGGAAGTGAAGTCATCAGGAGTTGAGCTGTTTACCACCTACTGTTATTTGTACACCTCCTATTTGTTTATGTTTTGGACTTGTGCTTTTCATCATGTTGGATTGTTTCGTCGTTTTGTTGGAGTTGCCATGGTGATGAATCACTGGTGGTGCCATCTGGTGGAGAAATTCGAAACCCTATTATTTTCAATTAAAAAGGAGTTCCTTGGATTCGAACCCGGGACCATAGGATCCGAAGTCAAGCGCTATCCGTTAGGCTGTAAGAGAGTTAGCTTAAGATGGTGAATTAATGTAGTGTTTCTCTCTCTTTTGGACTTGTATTTTTTCTTAGTATTAGGAATGGGTTATTTTTAGAAAATGGTTTGAATAATTGCATGGCGGTTTTAATAAATGCTTTTACAAAATGACTTATGGCGCCATCTAGTGATTTTAAAAGTAATTAATCTAAGGAACGAATTGATTTCTTAATGTTTTTACTTTATTCATCACCAGTAACGTCAGTGTGTTTACATTTGGGACTTGGATTTTTCCTTCTAAGATTTCGATGTGACGTCACGATTATGTCCATCGAGCAAGTCTGAACTTGAATAAGGGTGAATGTTTTGTCGGGAAATCATTATTACAACTTAAGTGGAGGACTTTGAGCTATGAAACATTCGTGTTAAGTGAAATATGCACTTTAAAGGAATTAAAGAATTGTGCCCACCTCCACCCGGTAAAAGAATTTACCGCCACAATTCAATTATTTGTTTAACATACAAAACTAAATTTTGTAATGACCATAAGCTAGTGTAGACACTCCACCTTCTAATATATAACGTTTGTCGTCAAATGGTGAGAGAGCGATTTTTCTTGTCTTCGTAGTATAAAGATAATGTTTTTCACTCTGAATTGCATACTGTTCTTCTTGAGTTATCGATGCATTAAAAAGACATTCTTTATAGTGCTGGTGTTTAATTTTTTTCTTAATAACTGTTTTTGAAATTCCTTTTGCTGTCTTTTTCTCTCCACACTCCGACAAAAGGGAATACATTTTTGATCGTAACCCCACGAATTCTACTGCGGGTTTGGAATTTAATTCATCCTTAAAATATCCAATTTTCTTTTTATCTTTTTCGCTGTATGCAAAGTGATCTTTAGGATAATCGGATGTGTCAAACTGATCGCTATGGATGTGCATATCTTTGTAAACATCTTCGGTTTCAATCTCATAAGTTAACGAGTCTGTGTCAGTGAAAAGTAATTGAGCCTTTTCTCCATATTTCTTTTTAATAAAATTATAGTGAAAATTGTACATATGTAATTTACTTAGTTCTAAAATAACGAATCCTACGTAAATAGGTCGATTCAGTGTTACTTTTGTTTTAACCCTCTCAACTCCGACCAAATCTTCATTGAAAATTGAAAATGTGTTAAATGAGGGAGATGCAATCAATTTTACAGCTCTCTTTGGATTATTGACAAGTTGAATATCAACTCGATTTCTTACATTTTCCATTGTCTTTCCATACACAGAGTTGTTCATTAATTTGAAAAAATCCTTTTCGAAGAGCGTAGTAGCGTTTTTCCGGCGATCTGTGTTGAAATCAATATAATTTTTAAGCCAAGGTTCCTGCTTAAATTTTATAATTTTATGAATTTTAATTAATTTCATTCCCAGTGACAAGTACAATTTAAGATTTCTATAGTAAATTACATAATTTTTCTTATCGCTTAAATTGGGTACTAATTTTGAGCATACACTAAGACCCTCTGAAGGAAAATGCTCTTTGCTATACTCGGACCACATTTCGATGTTGATTACTTTTCTTTCCGGGGCAAGTGGGTAATCATTATGTAAGTGGTGAATCTCTTTGGGGTAGGCTAAATCCACCTCTAAGATGTAACCCTCAGCGGAATCGTCAGGAATCGAATGAATCCACGTTTCGTCTACCGATTCGGTTGTCATCCATTCCAGATTAGCATAGGGTAGAGGCTGTGACATAGCCCAACCATAGAGGTTGTTGGCATCCCAATACATAATGAATTTATTAGGTTTCGAAGGATCGAAAGGGTCTACATATTCATTATTGGCTTGTGACCAACGTTTACTTATCATTGACACTCCACCTCGAATACCTCGTTCTAGAAAGAGATGCACATCTATATCTGTTAAAAGTTCCAAGGATCTCCCCGTCATCTTTAGGCAAGCTTCCCATGCCAGTCCTGGAGAAGTGAAAAGATGTGCGCAGTCCAAATCATAATTAACTTTACAAATTTTCCTAAAATTTTCAAACACGTCGGCCAACTGCAACACATCACTTTTCACATACAAATCGTGATATTCCCCCAAATTGTTTAAGTTAAATGTTCTCCACACATTCTGTGCATGTTCATATTCCTCATCAGTAATGTGTTCTTCTGATAGTGTCGAAAAAAAGGCTTCTTTTGGTGGCAAATTTGTTTCATGAAACTTTTGAAAGGATGATATGTACTCATATGGATATATACCTTTTCTTAATAGCAAATCTGTATTAAGTGGAATATTTTGAGATAATATGTGAAAATTTTGTCTAGGCAAGTTAGATACTAACTTTTCTAATGACGCTGGCATAAATTGCAAACTATCAATGAATCTTACGTGAACTGGGTTGTCTTTGCTTCTGCTGGATATTGTAAAAGAAATATATTTTTCCATATTAGTGGCTATGACGCTAAACTCACGATTTTTGACTTTGCCTAACCCCTGCATAATGTGATGAGCATCATAGTGTTTTAAATTGTGAAAAATTACAGGAATTACTTTTTTTAATTTGTATTTTAAATTACATGCATTGTGCAAAGCACCTCTGTATTCACCAGAAAGATGATCGTGATCTCTCACTCGATCCACTTTGTCTAATTTTTTCTTGCATAAAAAGCAAAGCGTTGCCGCTTGAAATGCACTTTCTTGCTCCCTTGTCATTGCTAGAGGCTTAATCGTGAACATGTGTTTATCAAGATCATCCGTTTCATTGATAATATTTTCTAAAAAATCATCGACAGCATCACTGCCCCTATACCATCTGATTGGTTTATAACAACCCCCACCTGGTCCAACCACAACGTATGCATATCCACAAGGGACGTGTGATGCCATTTTGTGAGTGTTTTTACACTCTCCACTCAAATCTATTGGCTTTATAATTGATTCAAAGTCCGCATAAATAACAAAAGGTAGGGAATGTTGATAGTGCTGGTTTTTGAACGTAAGCATATTATCTCCCACCGCAGGCATTTCAATTTTTTGTACATCATGCTCATTGCAGTACTGAAGATGGTTTATTAAACCTATTTCTTGGGAAAAACTGTGCAGGCAGCGATAGCAAATGTATGCTTTTGCTTTATGTTTAGTTAGGTGATTCAATAACCTCGACATACTTCTAATTAAACAATAATGATGATTTGTTTCATTACTGATGAGGAGTAAATTTATACAATCTTCATGTTTTTCCTTTGAAATATACAACGGAAAAATTTCATCGTTTTCACTCTCATAACCAAACACATTAATTCTTACATGATTTAATTTTTCCACAATAGGCACCTTGGTTACAGGTACGGGAAACGTTACATCACCCATGTTTACGCTATTTTCATGTACATGATAATGAGTGACTCGGTGTGGATGATCTTTAAAACTTATATTTAGCTTATGAGCAATTAAAGTCCAAATGAAACATTTATTATCCTCGTTTTGGATATTAAGGATTGCTTTTCTCGCTTGCAGTTTTGGTGGAAGGGGAATATAACTGCTTGCCGAAAGAGGAGAGTATTTAGCAGAACATAATTCAATGCTTAGAATTTTATTCATAGTCCATCCAGATCCGCGTTGTATAAATTCTTCGAACGAAGTAACTATTTTAGTGAATGCTTCTTCTATATGTTCGGGTATAGACTCCTTCATTAAATCTACTTGACACAGGCTTCTGAAATGGGTAGTTATTGTTTCTTCCTCTCCCTCAACAGAAATTTTACTTAGGCTTATTTTTATTACTAAATACCACTTAATGGCATTGAATCTCTCCATTTCTTCATTTAATAATTCATTGATGGGCAATCGCATTTCAGTTAAACAAGCCATTAAATCAGCGCATACTTCTTCGGGAGGAGATAAATGGTGAGTGCAAAAAGCGTCAAGAGCAACTCCGTTTTCTTTCCTGCGTTTATTCTTAAGGAGAGGCTTATCGTTTTTCCTTTTACGAGGAATGGTACTATGTTGTGTGCGCTTATGGTGTATAAGAAAACTTTTATGAGTAAATTGATAACCACATTCCTCACAACGGTGCGAAATTTTATGATTAATGATATGCCTTTTCAAGTTGTCCTCTCGCGAAAAAAGATCTCCACACACATCACATTGAAACTTTTTTTCATGTGTAGTCATATGTTGAATCAATTTATCGTTGCGATAAAACGTTTTTTCACATATAGAACATGCAAATTCTTTATCTTGAGAGTGTAATTTTATGTGCCTATTTAAATTCTTCTTTAAAGTAAAAGACTTTCCACACGTAGTGCAAATCTGCAAAGTTAGAAAAAAGAAAATCTCTATAAATTTAAGGTTGAAATCATATTTGATTAAAATTAATTTTACACCTACACTATGTTTCTATATTAAGAACTACCTTTAAACACTGAAGTGAATCTAGATTTCATATAAAAACACAATTTCAAGACAACTTATTTTTAACAATACTGATTATACTAAAACGGATAAAATACACTTTACGTTGAGCACGGAAGAAATAATTTCAATACAACTTGATTTAACAATACTAGTTACTCTAAAACGATAATATACTTTTATTACTTCACATTCATTATATTTGAAAACTTTAATTGCACGCATAATAAAAGCGAAAGACCGTAGTTCTTCAATGAATTAATTTAATTCCAATAAAATATTGAATAATGTACTTACATGCACATCGCTAGGACCAGCACATTGTTCATCATGCATATCAGAAGTAGTTCGTTGTTCATCGTCCACACTAGATGTAGAACACGTACAGCTTACTGGTGAGGGCTAGAAATGAAAGGAGATAAAAAAATATATCATAGACTTTAAACTATGAAATTATTTTATATTTAAAAAAATATTAACAATATATTTACCTCTGAAACCATTTTCCCATGGACGTTCTTACTCATATCGACTTCTCCAGTTGAAATCTAAAACAGGAATGGTTAAACCAAAGAAATAGTGTCTTACATTATCGTTAATCTTAATGATAAACTAGTCTCGTGATATGCCAAAACAACAAAGTTAAAGATAAACTGTAGATGACCAATGACAAAAATTCCTAGCATGTTCAAAAGCGAAGTGAAATGAAAACATGACGTGAATTTCTCCTAAGAGAACTTGCAATGGGAACAAGATCAGACATGTAAGAACGAGTCCTTTCTCGTATACTGAGTCTTACGTCACACAAGGCACCGCACTTCGTAGTCAAGAAGCCCTTAACCAGCTAAACATCCCGCGCTGTGACGTCACTTACGGCACCGCAATTTGCTCATAACATGCATTTCCTATCATAAATTCGTTGCCATTCTGCTAAAGATATGGAGTTGTGTTGCTATGGTGATGAATCACTCGTAGTGCCATCTGGTGGAGAAATTCGAAACCCTACTATTTTTAATTAAAAAGGAATTTCTTGGATTCAAACCGAGGACCATAGGATCCGAATCCAAGAAATTCCTTTTTAATTAAAAATAGTAGGGTTTCGAATTTCTCCACCAGATGGCACTACGAGTGATTCATCACCATAGCAACACAACTCCATATCTTTAGCAGAATGGCAACGAATTTATGATAGGAAATGCATGTTATGAGCAAATTGCGGTGCCGTAAGTGACGTCACAGCGCGGGATGTTTAGCTGGTTAAGGGCTTCTTGACTACGAAGTGCGGTGCCTTGTGTGACGTAAGACTCAGTATACGAGAAAGGACTCGTTCTTACATGTCTGATCTTGTTCCCATTGCAAGTTCTCTTAGGAGAAATTCACGTCATGTTTTCATTTCACTTCGCTTTTGAACATGCTAGGAATTTTTTCATTGGTCATCTACAGTTTATCTTTAACTTTGTTGTTTTGGCATATCACGAGACTAGTTTATCATTAAGATTAACGATAATGTAAGACACTATTTCTTTGGTTTAACCATTCCTGTTTTAGATTTCAACTGGAGAAGTCGATATGAGTAAGAACGTCCATGGGAAAATGGTTTCAGAGGTAAATATATTGTTAATATTTTTTTAAATATAAAATAATTTCATAGTTTAAAGTCTATGATATATTTTTTTATCTCCTTTCATTTCTAGCCCTCACCAGTAAGCTGTACGTGTTCTACATCTAGTGTGGACGATGAACAACGAACTACTTCTGATATGCATGATGAACAATGTGCTGGTCCTAGCGATGTGCATGTAAGTACATTATTCAATATTTTATTGGAATTAAATTAATTCATTGAAGAACTACGGTCTTTCGCTTTTATTATGCGTGCAATTAAAGTTTTCAAATATAATGAATGTGAAGTAATAAAAGTATATTATCGTTTTAGAGTAACTAGTATTGTTAAATCAAGTTGTATTGAAATTATTTCTTCCGTGCTCAACGTAAAGTGTATTTTATCCGTTTTAGTATAATCAGTATTGTTAAAAATAAGTTGTCTTGAAATTGTGTTTTTATATGAAATCTAGATTCACTTCAGTGTTTAAAGGTAGTTCTTAATATAGAAACATAGTGTAGGTGTAAAATTAATTTTAATCAAATATGATTTCAACCTTAAATTTATAGAGATTTTCTTTTTTCTAACTTTGCAGATTTGCACTACGTGTGGAAAGTCTTTTACTTTAAAGAAGAATTTAAATAGGCACATAAAATTACACTCTCAAGATAAAGAATTTGCATGTTCTATATGTGAAAAAACGTTTTATCGCAACGATAAATTGATTCAACATATGACTACACATGAAAAAAAGTTTCAATGTGATGTGTGTGGAGATCTTTTTTCGCGAGAGGACAACTTGAAAAGGCATATCATTAATCATAAAATTTCGCACCGTTGTGAGGAATGTGGTTATCAATTTACTCATAAAAGTTTTCTTATACACCATAAGCGCACACAACATAGTACCATTCCTCGTAAAAGGAAAAACGATAAGCCTCTCCTTAAGAATAAACGCAGGAAAGAAAACGGAGTTGCTCTTGACGCTTTTTGCACTCACCATTTATCTCCTCCCGAAGAAGTATGCGCTGATTTAATGGCTTGTTTAACTGAAATGCGATTGCCCATCAATGAATTATTAAATGAAGAAATGGAGAGATTCAATGCCATTAAGTGGTATTTAGTAATAAAAATAAGCCTAAGTAAAATTTCTGTTGAGGGAGAGGAAGAAACAATAACTACCCATTTCAGAAGCCTGTGTCAAGTAGATTTAATGAAGGAGTCTATACCCGAACATATAGAAGAAGCATTCACTAAAATAGTTACTTCGTTCGAAGAATTTATACAACGCGGATCTGGATGGACTATGAATAAAATTCTAAGCATTGAATTATGTTCTGCTAAATACTCTCCTCTTTCGGCAAGCAGTTATATTCCCCTTCCACCAAAACTGCAAGCGAGAAAAGCAATCCTTAATATCCAAAACGAGGATAATAAATGTTTCATTTGGACTTCAATTGCTCATAAGCTAAATATAAGTTTTAAAGATCATCCACACCGAGTCACTCATTATCATATACATGAAAATAGCGTAAACATGGGTGATGTAACGTTTCCCGTACCTGTAACCAAGGTGCCTATTGTGGAAAAATTAAATCATGTAAGAATTAATGTGTTTGGTTATGAGAGTGAAAACGATGAAATTTTTCCGTTGTATATTTCAAAGGAAAAACATGAAGATTGTATAAATTTACTCCTCATCAGTAATGAAACAAATCATCATTATTGTTTAATTAGAAGTATGTCGAGGTTATTGAATCACCTAACTAAACATAAAGCAAAAGCATACATTTGCTATCGCTGCCTGCACAGTTTTTCCCAAGAAATAGGTTTAATAAACCATCTTCAGTACTGCAATGAGCATGATGTACAAAAAATTGAAATGCCTGCGGTGGGAGATAATATGCTTACGTTCAAAAACCAGCACTATCAACATTCCCTACCTTTTGTTATTTATGCGGACTTTGAATCAATTATAAAGCCAATAGATTTGAGTGGAGAGTGTAAAAACACTCACAAAATGGCATCACACGTCCCTTGTGGATATGCATACGTTGTGGTTGGACCAGGTGGGGGTTGTTATAAACCAATCAGATGGTATAGGGGCAGTGATGCTGTCGATGATTTTTTAGAAAATATTATCAATGAAACGGATGATCTTGATAAACACATGTTCACGATTAAGCCTCTAGCAATGACAAGGGAGCAAGAAAGTGCATTTCAAGCGGCAACGCTTTGCTTTTTATGCAAGAAAAAATTAGACAAAGTGGATCGAGTGAGAGATCACGATCATCTTTCTGGTGAATACAGAGGTGCTTTGCACAATGCATGTAATTTAAAATACAAATTAAAAAAAGTAATTCCTGTAATTTTTCACAATTTAAAACACTATGATGCTCATCACATTATGCAGGGGTTAGGCAAAGTCAAAAATCGTGAGTTTAGCGTCATAGCCACTAATATGGAAAAATATATTTCTTTTACAATATCCAGCAGAAGCAAAGACAACCCAGTTCACGTAAGATTCATTGATAGTTTGCAATTTATGCCAGCGTCATTAGAAAAGTTAGTATCTAACTTGCCTAGACAAAATTTTCACATATTATCTCAAAATATTCCACTTAATACAGATTTGCTATTAAGAAAAGGTATATATCCATATGAGTACATATCATCCTTTCAAAAGTTTCATGAAACAAATTTGCCACCAAAAGAAGCCTTTTTTTCGACACTATCAGAAGAACACATTACTGATGAGGAATATGAACATGCACAGAATGTGTGGAGAACATTTAACATAAACAATTTGGGGGAATATCACGATTTGTATGTGAAAAGTGATGTGTTGCAGTTGGCCGACGTGTTTGAAAATTTTAGGAAAATTTGTAAAGTTAATTATGATTTGGACTGCGCACATCTTTTCACTTCTCCAGGACTGGCATGGGAAGCTTGCCTAAAGATGACGGGGAGATCCTTGGAACTTTTAACAGATATAGATGTGCATCTCTTTCTAGAACGAGGTATTCGAGGTGGAGTGTCAATGATAAGTAAACGTTGGTCACAAGCCAATAATGAATATGTAGACCCTTTCGATCCTTCGAAACCTAATAAATTCATTATGTATTGGGATGCCAACAACCTCTATGGTTGGGCTATGTCACAGCCTCTACCCTATGCTAATCTGGAATGGATGACAACCGAATCGGTAGACGAAACGTGGATTCATTCGATTCCTGACGATTCCGCTGAGGGTTACATCTTAGAGGTGGATTTAGCCTACCCCAAAGAGATTCACCACTTACATAATGATTACCCACTTGCCCCGGAAAGAAAAGTAATCAACATCGAAATGTGGTCCGAGTATAGCAAAGAGCATTTTCCTTCAGAGGGTCTTAGTGTATGCTCAAAATTAGTACCCAATTTAAGCGATAAGAAAAATTATGTAATTTACTATAGAAATCTTAAATTGTACTTGTCACTGGGAATGAAATTAATTAAAATTCATAAAATTATAAAATTTAAGCAGGAACCTTGGCTTAAAAATTATATTGATTTCAACACAGATCGCCGGAAAAACGCTACTACGCTCTTCGAAAAGGATTTTTTCAAATTAATGAACAACTCTGTGTATGGAAAGACAATGGAAAATGTAAGAAATCGAGTTGATATTCAACTTGTCAATAATCCAAAGAGAGCTGTAAAATTGATTGCATCTCCCTCATTTAACACATTTTCAATTTTCAATGAAGATTTGGTCGGAGTTGAGAGGGTTAAAACAAAAGTAACACTGAATCGACCTATTTACGTAGGATTCGTTATTTTAGAACTAAGTAAATTACATATGTACAATTTTCACTATAATTTTATTAAAAAGAAATATGGAGAAAAGGCTCAATTACTTTTCACTGACACAGACTCGTTAACTTATGAGATTGAAACCGAAGATGTTTACAAAGATATGCACATCCATAGCGATCAGTTTGACACATCCGATTATCCTAAAGATCACTTTGCATACAGCGAAAAAGATAAAAAGAAAATTGGATATTTTAAGGATGAATTAAATTCCAAACCCGCAGTAGAATTCGTGGGGTTACGATCAAAAATGTATTCCCTTTTGTCGGAGTGTGGAGAGAAAAAGACAGCAAAAGGAATTTCAAAAACAGTTATTAAGAAAAAAATTAAACACCAGCACTATAAAGAATGTCTTTTTAATGCATCGATAACTCAAGAAGAACAGTATGCAATTCAGAGTGAAAAACATTATCTTTATACTACGAAGACAAGAAAAATCGCTCTCTCACCATTTGACGACAAACGTTATATATTAGAAGGTGGAGTGTCTACACTAGCTTATGGTCATTACAAAATTTAGTTTTGTATGTTAAACAAATAATTGAATTGTGGCGGTAAATTCTTTTACCGGGTGGAGGTGGGCACAATTCTTTAATTCCTTTAAAGTGCATATTTCACTTAACACGAATGTTTCATAGCTCAAAGTCCTCCACTTAAGTTGTAATAATGATTTCCCGACAAAACATTCACCCTTATTCAAGTTCAGACTTGCTCGATGGACATAATCGTGACGTCACATCGAAATCTTAGAAGGAAAAATCCAAGTCCCAAATGTAAACACACTGACGTTACTGGTGATGAATAAAGTAAAAACATTAAGAAATCAATTCGTTCCTTAGATTAATTACTTTTAAAATCACTAGATGGCGCCATAAGTCATTTTGTAAAAGCATTTATTAAAACCGCCATGCAATTATTCAAACCATTTTCTAAAAATAACCCATTCCTAATACTCAGAAAAAATACAAGTCCAAAAGAGAGAGAAACACTACATTAATTCACCATCTTAAGTTAACTCTCTTACAGCCTAACGGATAGCGCACTTGACTTTGGATCCTATGGTCCCGGGTTCGAATCCAAGGAACTCCTTTTTAATTGAAAATAATAGGGTTTCGAATTTCTCCACCAGATGGCACCACCAGTGATTCATCACCATGGCAACTCCAACAAAACGACGAAACAATCCAACATGATGAAAAGCACAAGTCCAAAACATAAACAAATAGGAGGTGTACAAATAACAGTAGGTGGTAAACAGCTCAACTCCTGATGACTTCACTTCCGGCTCTGCTCATTTCGTGTAGCAGGTGGTAAACAACTCAACGGGTAGGCAGAAACAACTCAACTCCACTTCCTGTTACGACGTCACTTCCGGTAAAACAACTCAACTCAACTTCCTGTCATGAAGTCACTTCCTGCAACAGCAGGAGAAACAACTCAACTCCACTTCCTGTTATGACGTCACTTCCCGATCCCTGGCTCCCCAGCTCCCTGGCTCCCCTCTGGCGTTGTATCCCCATTTTCTCCCTACTAACGTGCATCAGCCCCCTTGTACACGACGGTCTTTGGTTGGATTCAAACTCATAACCTTCCAGTTGCTAATCTTTTACTCTTCCAACTGAGCTACCGCGGCCCCAGGTAGTCCAACGGATGATCAATCGGGGGTTGCGAGTTCGAAACTCGGTCCATCCAAAGACAGTGGATGGTACACGTTCAATCTGACGGGCCTCGAATGTTTTCCCGTTGGCGAAGTGTGGAAGTTTAGAGAGTGGGGTGCAAGCTCATATGTCGACCTCGTCGTCTGACCGTGGTTCAAAACCACGAGGCGTGGTGCTCGCATCTTTCCCTTGGAGATGGAGCCCGGACCATCACCAATAGCCCGTTGTGATACTCTTGTCTCCAGTGCGACGTTAATTAACTACCTACCAAAGTTGAATGTTTAGGGGTTTAATGGCGCAAGGGCCAAGCAGCGCCAAACACAAGACAATAAAGAGGGAGGGAAAAGCAGGTAGGTATTAAATTAACGTCAAACTGGAGCAACACAACGGGCTATTGGCGACGGTCAGGGATCAAACCATAGGGAAAGATCCGACGAAAACACTGCGTCATTTTGAACCACGGAAAAAAAAGAGGAGAGCATGCGAGAGTAAAACAGAAATGGCTAATCCCTCGGGGTTATAACAAACTAACCTAAATACCTAACCTATACCGGGGTTATAACCCCGGTATACACCTGACGATTACCCCTGAGGACCGAAAAGACCAAAGATATAGTGCTAGTGGTGCTAGTGCTATATAGTGCGGCTTAGGCTTTCCAGAATATCAGATAAGAGAACATTTGGTAAAATTATTTTTAGAAAAGAGGACACGAAAAGCACACATTGTTAATGTATAATTGTTAGGTATCTAATAAAAAGGATCTTTGACGAATCTTGAATATATGAACCACTAACTGAAAGAAAATCTGCTGAACATATTACTCACGTATTTTAAAAAGATTTGTAAATACCAGAACGAATTTATAAATGAAAACACTGACCATTTGTTTGTCTTTTTTCAAAACGTTACAAAAAATAAGAATCCAATTTTAAAGCATTAAACATAAAATAATAGTAGGTACATATCTAATTAATAGAAATAAAACATTTTAATTTTCATATTTGCTTGAGCGCATTACGTCACGCAGCAGCTTGTTTTTAATTTCGTCATAGAAATTTTTGCCCGATTCATCCTTATTATTATAGGTTATTTATTAATATTGCTTTAACAGTATCAATGGTGAGTAATTACACTCCTTTGTTCACTGCGAACCAATCGTCGAAAATATTTTTTTAACATTTGTCCTGGTATAGAAAAATAATATTCACAAATTTTCAATATTTCTGAATGAAATTCTGAATTACTGGTTTGTTTGAGCCATTTTGAGTTGGATGACATTCCCCTTTGAATTCATCATTGATGTGTCTAAAGTTTTAAATTGCAATATTGAAATGACGAACAGAGGACAAAAAGTGAACAACCGAAAAAGAGGACAAAAAAAGATCCGACTTAAAAAAAGTGAAAAAAAAAGATCCGAGCGGGAAAAGAGGACATGTTCTCTTTAAAAGAGATGTTCTGCCAACCTTAGTGCGGCCAACATTGGGGATCAATCCCGTGCCCAAGACACAACATACAATATAATGGACATGCGCGCACAATGAAAGTTTTACTGCCACATAAGAGAGAAACACCAAGGAGCAATCAAATCTGACAGGAATCGAACCTGCGCCGTTTGCAACTCTTAAGTTGCTAGCGCAGTGGGCATAACCACTGAGCCACGACGGTCCCAAAAGATTGGGGGGGGGGAATTAGCGTCACACAGGAGCAACACCACCGACTATTTTCGACGGGATCAAACCCGAAGGGAAAGATGTCAACACCTCTTCATTTTGAACCAGTCAGATGAAGAGGTCAACACCAGAGCTGGCACCCCACTCTCCAAACTTCCACACCACGCTAACGTGGGGTGGCCACGGCAGATTTACGTGCACCAACCACCACGATCACGGTCTTTGATTGGATCGAATTGCGAACTCGCTACCCACCGGTTGCTTAATACGTTACTCTACCAACTGTGCTTCCGCGGCGCTGAATTTAGAGTTAGAGGCGCTGCCATATTGAAAGCAGGAAAGGCGATCACAACGGATGGTTTTCTGTCAAATCGTTATCAACGCTATCGTTTTCACAAAGGGAAAGATAAAAGGACAACGCGGTAGCACAGTTGGAGAAGCAATGGATTAGCAACCGGAGAGTTGGAGACTAGGTCCATCCAAAGACAGTCGTGTACACGGGGGATGGTGCACGTTCAATCTGTCGTGGCATCAAATGTCCTCGCG
This sequence comes from Meta bourneti, assembly GCA_933210815.1. Classification (NCBI taxonomy): domain Eukaryota; kingdom Metazoa; phylum Arthropoda; class Arachnida; order Araneae; family Tetragnathidae; genus Meta; species Meta bourneti. The sequence goes on along the minus strand of OW119928.1, from coordinate 92,977,878 downwards.
TTGGCGTGATGGGGAGATTAGGAGAGTGGGGTGCCATCTCAGGTGTTGTCATCTGACCGTGGTTCAGGTGTTGTCCTTGGATCTTTCCAACCGTGTTCGATCCCAAACCGTCGCCAATACCCCTCTGTGTTGCTCCAGTGCGACGTTCATCAATTACGTACCCAAGGACAACGCTTCGTCATTTCCAACCTCGGTCAGATGACAACACCTGAGCAGGCACCCCACTCTCCAAACTTCCACACCACGTCGAATTCCGTCGACGGATTTAACGTGCACCATCCCCCGTACTGCCGCGACAGTAATTCCCGAATGCGCGTGATCTCAAACTTCGCAACAGAGTATTTCCGTGCGAAACGCCATTAGAAATCACTTTTAACATTCAATGTAATGAAAACAGAAATAAAGCATGAAATAATAGAGAATTCACTGTTGGCGAAACAAAACAAACTGAAAGAGATGGTTAAACGCACCTGGTATGATTGGAAGACACAGAAAGCTTGACGCTTGGTTGGTTATGCCCCGTCGTATGTGCTTGACTTCAAGAATCCTCTTCTGAATCTCGGTCCACGTAAGCAATCGCGGAAAGCATCTGCTTCGAGAAGCGTAAAACTTGCAAATATTTCGAGAAATAAAATATTTAATCCCCGCAGGAAGTTTGGATCAATTCCCGACTGATTCTGCTTTTTAACGCGGAAATACTCCCCAGTTGCCATATTCCGTTTGAAATCAATCTTTTGGAGCTTACGTGACTTGAAATTGCGATCTTTCGGGATAGGTAGGTTTGTAGGTATTTTAATTAACGTCGCACTGAAACAAAACAACGGACTATTGAGATCATGCACATTGGGGAAGATACGATTACAACACAATTGGGGGGTTGATACCGGACCTTCGCCAATAGCCCGTTGTGTTGTTCCAGTGTGACGTTAATTAAATACCTAACTATTACAAGACCTCGTAATTATCAATCATTGTCAGATGACGAGGTCAACACCTGAACTGGCACCCCACTCTCCAAACTTCCACGCCATGCCAACGTGAAGACATTTGAGGCCATGACAGATTTAACGTGCACCAGACCCCTAGGGTCTTTGGTTGGATTCGAACTCGCAATACTTCGGTTGCTAATGCAGGGGGGGGGGTATTTCAATTAACGTCACACTGGAGCAACACAACGGGCTATTGGTGACGGTCCGGGATCAATCCCAAAGGGAAAGATCCGAGGACAACACCACGTAATTTTGAACCACGGTCAGATGACGAGGCAACACCTGAGCTGGCACCCCACTCTCCAAACTTCCACACCACGCCAACGTGAGGACATTTGAGGCCACGACAGATTTAACGTGCACGAGCCCCCTTTGTACACGACGGTGTTTGGCTGTTATTCCCCTTCCACCAAAACTGCAAGCGAGAAAAGCAATCCTTAATATCCAAAACGAGGATAATAAATGTTTCATTTGGACTTCAATTGCTCATAAGCTAAATATAAGTTTTAAAGATCATCCACACCGAGTCACTCATTATCATATACATGAAAATAGCGTAAACATGGGTGATGTAACGTTTCCCGTACCTGTAACCAAGGTGCCTATTGTGGAAAAATTAAATCATGTAAGAATTAATGTGTTTGGTTATGAGAGTGAAAACGATGAAATTTTTCCGTTGTATATTTCAAAGGAAAAACATGAAGATTGTATAAATTTACTCCTCATCAGTAATGAAACAAATCATCATTATTGTTTAATTAGAAGTATGTCGAGGTTATTGAATCACCTAACTAAACATAAAGCAAAAGCATACATTTGCTATCGCTGCCTGCACAGTTTTTCCCAAGAAATAGGTTTAATAAACCATCTTCAGTACTGCAATGAGCATGATGTACAAAAAATTGAAATGCCTGCGGTGGGAGATAATATGCTTACGTTCAAAAACCAGCACTATCAACATTCCCTACCTTTTGTTATTTATGCGGACTTTGAATCAATTATAAAGCCAATAGATTTGAGTGGAGAGTGTAAAAACACTCACAAAATGGCATCACACGTCCCTTGTGGATATGCATACGTTGTGGTTGGACCAGGTGGGGGTTGTTATAAACCAATCAGATGGTATAGGGGCAGTGATGCTGTCGATGATTTTTTAGAAAATATTATCAATGAAACGGATGATCTTGATAAACACATGTTCACGATTAAGCCTCTAGCAATGACAAGGGAGCAAGAAAGTGCATTTCAAGCGGCAACGCTTTGCTTTTTATGCAAGAAAAAATTAGACAAAGTGGATCGAGTGAGAGATCACGATCATCTTTCTGGTGAATACAGAGGTGCTTTGCACAATGCATGTAATTTAAAATACAAATTAAAAAAAGTAATTCCTGTAATTTTTCACAATTTAAAACACTATGATGCTCATCACATTATGCAGGGGTTAGGCAAAGTCAAAAATCGTGAGTTTAGCGTCATAGCCACTAATATGGAAAAATATATTTCTTTTACAATATCCAGCAGAAGCAAAGACAACCCAGTTCACGTAAGATTCATTGATAGTTTGCAATTTATGCCAGCGTCATTAGAAAAGTTAGTATCTAACTTGCCTAGACAAAATTTTCACATATTATCTCAAAATATTCCACTTAATACAGATTTGCTATTAAGAAAAGGTATATATCCATATGAGTACATATCATCCTTTCAAAAGTTTCATGAAACAAATTTGCCACCAAAAGAAGCCTTTTTTTCGACACTATCAGAAGAACACATTACTGATGAGGAATATGAACATGCACAGAATGTGTGGAGAACATTTAACTTAAACAATTTGGGGGAATATCACGATTTGTATGTGAAAAGTGATGTGTTGCAGTTGGCCGACGTGTTTGAAAATTTTAGGAAAATTTGTAAAGTTAATTATGATTTGGACTGCGCACATCTTTTCACTTCTCCAGGACTGGCATGGGAAGCTTGCCTAAAGATGACGGGAGATCCTTGGAACTTTTAACAGATATAGATGTGCATCTCTTTCTAGAACGAGGTATTCGAGGTGGAGTGTCAATGATAAGTAAACGTTGGTCACAAGCCAATAATGAATATGTAGACCCTTTCGATCCTTCGAAACCTAATAAATTCATTATGTATTGGGATGCCAACAACCTCTATGGTTGGGCTATGTCACAGCCTCTACCCTATGCTAATCTGGAATGGATGACAACCGAATCGGTAGACGAAACGTGGATTCATTCGATTCCTGACGATTCCGCTGAGGGTTACATCTTAGAGGTGGATTTAGCCTACCCCAAAGAGATTCACCACTTACATAATGATTACCCACTTGCCCCGGAAAGAAAAGTAATCAACATCGAAATGTGGTCCGAGTATAGCAAAGAGCATTTTCCTTCAGAGGGTCTTAGTGTATGCTCAAAATTAGTACCCAATTTAAGCGATAAGAAAAATTATGTAATTTACTATAGAAATCTTAAATTGTACTTGTCACTGGGAATGAAATTAATTAAAATTCATAAAATTATAAAATTTAAGCAGGAACCTTGGCTTAAAAATTATATTGATTTCAACACAGATCGCCGGAAAAACGCTACTACGCTCTTCGAAAAGGATTTTTTCAAATTAATGAACAACTCTGTGTATGGAAAGACAATGGAAAATGTAAGAAATCGAGTTGATATTCAACTTGTCAATAATCCAAAGAGAGCTGTAAAATTGATTGCATCTCCCTCATTTAACACATTTTCAATTTTCAATGAAGATTTGGTCGGAGTTGAGAGGGTTAAAACAAAAGTAACACTGAATCGACCTATTTACGTAGGATTCGTTATTTTAGAACTAAGTAAATTACATATGTACAATTTTCACTATAATTTTATTAAAAAGAAATATGGAGAAAAGGCTCAATTACTTTTCACTGACACAGACTCGTTAACTTATGAGATTGAAACCGAAGATGTTTACAAAGATATGCACATCCATAGCGATCAGTTTGACACATCCGATTATCCTAAAGATCACTTTGCATACAGCGAAAAAGATAAAAAGAAAATTGGATATTTTAAGGATGAATTAAATTCCAAACCCGCAGTAGAATTCGTGGGGTTACGATCAAAAATGTATTCCCTTTTGTCGGAGTGTGGAGAGAAAAAGACAGCAAAAGGAATTTCAAAAACAGTTATTAAGAAAAAAATTAAACACCAGCACTATAAAGAATGTCTTTTTAATGCATCGATAACTCAAGAAGAACAGTATGCAATTCAGAGTGAAAAACATTATCTTTATACTACGAAGACAAGAAAAATCGCTCTCTCACCATTTGACGACAAACGTTATATATTAGAAGGTGGAGTGTCTACACTAGCTTATGGTCATTACAAAATTTAGTTTTGTATGTTAAACAAATAATTGAATTGTGGCGGTAAATTCTTTTACCGGGTGGAGGTGGGCACAATTCTTTAATTCCTTTAAAGTGCATATTTCACTTAACACGAATGTTTCATAGCTCAAAGTCCTCCACTTAAGTTGTAATAATGATTTCCCGACAAAACATTCACCCTTATTCAAGTTCAGACTTGCTCGATGGACATAATCGTGACGTCACATCGAAATCTTAGAAGGAAAAATCCAAGTCCCAAATGTAAACACACTGACGTTACTGGTGATGAATAAAGTAAAAACATTAAGAAATCAATTCGTTCCTTAGATTAATTACTTTTAAAATCACTAGATGGCGCCATAAGTCATTTTGTAAAAGCATTTATTAAAACCGCCATGCAATTATTCAAACCATTTTCTAAAAATAACCCATTCCTAATACTCAGAAAAAATACAAGTCCAAAAGAGAGAGAAACACTACATTAATTCACCATCTTAAGTTAACTCTCTTACAGCCTAACGGATAGCGCACTTGACTTTGGATCCTATGGTCCCGGGTTCGAATCCAAGGAACTCCTTTTTAATTGAAAATAATAGGGTTTCGAATTTCTCCACCAGATGGCACCACCAGTGATTCATCACCATGGCAACTCCAACAAAACGACGAAACAATCCAACATGATGAAAAGCACAAGTCCAAAACATAAACAAATAGGAGGTGTACAAATAACAGTAGGTGGTAAACAGCTCAACTCCTGATGACTTCACTTCCGGCTCTGCTCATTTCGTGTAGCAGGTGGTAAACAACTCAACGGGTAGGCAGAAACAACTCAACTCCACTTCCTGTTACGACGTCACTTCCGGTAAAACAACTCAACTCAACTTCCTGTCATGAAGTCACTTCCTGCAACAGCAGGAGAAACAACTCAACTCCACTTCCTGTTATGACGTCACTTCCCGATCCCTGGCTCCCCAGCTCCCTGGCTCCCCTCTGGCGTTGTATCCCCATTTTCTCCCTACTAACGTGCATCAGCCCCCTTGTACACGACGGTCTTTGGTTGGATTCAAACTCATAACCTTCCAGTTGCTAATCTTTTACTCTTCCAACTGAGCTACCGCGGCCCCAGGTAGTCCAACGGATGATCAATCGGGGGTTGCGAGTTCGAAACTCGGTCCATCCAAAGACAGTGGATGGTACACGTTCAATCTGACGGGCCTCGAATGTTTTCCCGTTGGCGAAGTGTGGAAGTTTAGAGAGTGGGGTGCAAGCTCATATGTCGACCTCGTCGTCTGACCGTGGTTCAAAACCACGAGGCGTGGTGCTCGCATCTTTCCCTTGGAGATGGAGCCCGGACCATCACCAATAGCCCGTTGTGATACTCTTGTCTCCAGTGCGACGTTAATTAACTACCTACCAAAGTTGAATGTTTAGGGGTTTAATGGCGCAAGGGCCAAGCAGCGCCAAACACAAGACAATAAAGAGGGAGGGAAAAGCAGGTAGGTATTAAATTAACGTCAAACTGGAGCAACACAACGGGCTATTGGCGACGGTCAGGGATCAAACCATAGGGAAAGATCCGACGAAAACACTGCGTCATTTTGAACCACGGAAAAAAAAGAGGAGAGCATGCGAGAGTAAAACAGAAATGGCTAATCCCTCGGGGTTATAACAAACTAACCTAAATACCTAACCTATACCGGGGTTATAACCCCGGTATACACCTGACGATTACCCCTGAGGACCGAAAAGACCAAAGATATAGTGCTAGTGGTGCTAGTGCTATATAGTGCGGCTTAGGCTTTCCAGAATATCAGATAAGAGAACATTTGGTAAAATTATTTTTAGAAAAGAGGACACGAAAAGCACACATTGTTAATGTATAATTGTTAGGTATCTAATAAAAAGGATCTTTGACGAATCTTGAATATATGAACCACTAACTGAAAGAAAATCTGCTGAACATATTACTCACGTATTTTAAAAAGATTTGTAAATACCAGAACGAATTTATAAATGAAAACACTGACCATTTGTTTGTCTTTTTTCAAAACGTTACAAAAAATAAGAATCCAATTTTAAAGCATTAAACATAAAATAATAGTAGGTACATATCTAATTAATAGAAATAAAACATTTTAATTTTCATATTTGCTTGAGCGCATTACGTCACGCAGCAGCTTGTTTTTAATTTCGTCATAGAAATTTTTGCCCGATTCATCCTTATTATTATAGGTTATTTATTAATATTGCTTTAACAGTATCAATGGTGAGTGATTACACTCCTTTGTTCACTGCGAACCAATCGTCGAAAATATTTTTTTAACATTTGTCCTGGTATAGAAAAATAATATTCACAAATTTTCAATATTTCTGAATGAAATTCTGAATTACTGGTTTGTTTGAGCCATTTTGAGTTGGATGACATTCCCCTTTGAATTCATCATTGATGTGTCTAAAGTTTTAAATTGCAATATTGAAATGACGAACAGAGGACAAAAAGTGAACAACCGAAAAAGAGGACAAAAAATGATCCGACTTAAAAAAAGTGAAAAAAAAAAAGATCCGAGCGGGAAAAGAGGACATGTTCTCTTTAAAAGAGATGTTCTGCCAACCTTAGTGCGGCCAACATTGGGGATCAATCCCGTGCCCAAGACACAACATACAATATAATGGACATGCGCGCACAATGAAAGTTTTACTGCCACATAAGAGAGAAACACCAAGGAGCAATCAAATCTGACAGGAATCGAACCTGCGCCGTTTGCAACTCTTAAGTTGCTAGCGCAGTGGGCATAACCACTGAGCCACGACGGTCCCAAAAGATTGGGGGGGGGAATTAGCGTCACACAGGAGCAACACCACCGACTATTTTCGACGGGATCAAACCCGAAGGGAAAGATGTCAACACCTCTTCATTTTGAACCAGTCAGATGAAGAGGTCAACACCAGAGCTGGCACCCCACTCTCCAAACTTCCACACCACGCTAACGTGGGGTGGCCACGGCAGATTTACGTGCACCAACCACCACGATCACGGTCTTTGATTGGATCGAATTGCGAACTCGCTACCCACCGGTTGCTTAATACGTTACTCTACCAACTGTGCTTCCGCGGCGCTGAATTTAGAGTTAGAGGCGCTGCCATATTGAAAGCAGGAAAGGCGATCACAACGGATGGTTTTCTGTCAAATCGTTATCAACGCTATCGTTTTCACAAAGGGAAAGATAAAAGGACAACGCGGTAGCACAGTTGGAGAAGCAATGGATTAGCAACCGGAGAGTTGGAGACTAGGTCCATCCAAAGACAGTCGTGTACACGGGGGATGGTGCACGTTCAATCTGTCGTGGCATCAAATGTCCTCGCGTTGGCGTGATGGGAAGTTTGGAGAGTGGGGTGCCTGCTCAGGTGTTGTCATCTGACCGTGGTTCAGGTGTTGTCCTTGGATCTTTCCAACCGTGTTCGATCCCAAACCGTCGCCAATACCCCTCTGTGTTGCTCCAGTGCGACGTTCATCAATTACGTACCCAAGGACAACGCTTCGTCATTTCCAACCTCGGTCAGATGACAACACCTGAGCAGGCACCCCACTCTCCAAACTTCCACACCACGTCGAATTCCGTCGACGGATTTAACGTGCACCATCCCCCGTACTGCCGCGACAGTAATTCCCGAATGCGCGTGATCTCAAACTTCGCAACAGAGTATTTCCGTGCGAAACGCCATTAGAAATCACTTTTAACATTCAATGTAATGAAAACAGAAATAAAGCATGAAATAATAGAGAATTCACTGTTGGCGAAACAAAACAAACTGAAAGAGATGGTTAAACGCACCTGGTATGATTGGAAGACACAGAAAGCTTGACGCTTGGTTGGTTATGCCCCGTCGTATGTGCTTGACTTCAAGAATCCTCTTCTGAATCTCGGTCCACGTAAGCAATCGCGGAAAGCATCTGCTTCGAGAAGCGTAAAACTTGCAAATATTTCGAGAAATAAAATATTTAATCCCCGCAGGAAGTTTGGATCAATTCCCGACTGATTCTGCTTTTTAACGCGGAAATACTCCCCAGTTGCCATATTCCGTTTGAAATCAATCTTTTGGAGCTTACGTGACTTGAAATTGCGATCTTTCGGGATAGGTAGGTTTGTAGGTATTTTAATTAACGTCGCACTGAAACAAAACAACGGACTATTGAGATCATGCACATTGGGGAAGATACGATTACAACACAATTGGGGGGTTGATACCGGACCTTCGCCAATAGCCCGTTGTGTTGTTCCAGTGTGACGTTAATTAAATACCTAACTATTACAAGACCTCGTAATTATCAATCATTGTCAGATGACGAGGTCAACACCTGAACTGGCACCCCACTCTCCAAACTTCCACGCCAGGCCAACGTGAAGACAGTTGAGGCCATGACAGATTTAACGTGCACCAGACCCCTAGGGTCTTTGGTTGGATTCGAACTCGCAATACTTCGGTTGCTAATGCAGGGGGGGGGGTATTTCAATTAACGTCACACTGGAGCAACACAACGGGCTATTGGTGACGGTCCGGGATCAATCCCAAAGGGAAAGATCCGAGGACAACACCACGTAATTTTGAACCACGGTCAGATGACGAGGCAACACCTGAGCTGGCACCCCACTCTCCAAACTTCCACACCACGCCAACGTGAGGACATTTGAGGCCACGACAGATTTAACGTGCACGAGCCCCCTTTGTACACGACGGTGTTTGGCTGTTATTCCCCTTCCACCAAAACTGCAAGCGAGAAAAGCAATCCTTAATATCCAAAACGAGGATAATAAATGTTTCATTTGGACTTCAATTGCTCATAAGCTAAATATAAGTTTTAAAGATCATCCACACCGAGTCACTCATTATCATATACATGAAAATAGCGTAAACATGGGTGATGTAACGTTTCCCGTACCTGTAACCAAGGTGCCTATTGTGGAAAAATTAAATCATGTAAGAATTAATGTGTTTGGTTATGAGAGTGAAAACGATGAAATTTTTCCGTTGTATATTTCAAAGGAAAAACATGAAGATTGTATAAATTTACTCCTCATCAGTAATGAAACAAATCATCATTATTGTTTAATTAGAAGTATGTCGAGGTTATTGAATCACCTAACTAAACATAAAGCAAAAGCATACATTTGCTATCGCTGCCTGCACAGTTTTTCCCAAGAAATAGGTTTAATAAACCATCTTCAGTACTGCAATGAGCATGATGTACAAAAAATTGAAATGCCTGCGGTGGGAGATAATATGCTTACGTTCAAAAACCAGCACTATCAACATTCCCTACCTTTTGTTATTTATGCGGACTTTGAATCAATTATAAAGCCAATAGATTTGAGTGGAGAGTGTAAAAACACTCACAAAATGGCATCACACGTCCCTTGTGGATATGCATACGTTGTGGTTGGACCAGGTGGGGGTTGTTATAAACCAATCAGATGGTATAGGGGCAGTGATGCTGTCGATGATTTTTTAGAAAATATTATCAATGAAACGGATGATCTTGATAAACACATGTTCACGATTAAGCCTCTAGCAATGACAAGGGAGCAAGAAAGTGCATTTCAAGCGGCAACGCTTTGCTTTTTATGCAAGAAAAAATTAGACAAAGTGGATCGAGTGAGAGATCACGATCATCTTTCTGGTGAATACAGAGGTGCTTTGCACAATGCATGTAATTTAAAATACAAATTAAAAAAAGTAATTCCTGTAATTTTTCACAATTTAAAACACTATGATGCTCATCACATTATGCAGGGGTTAGGCAAAGTCAAAAATCGTGAGTTTAGCGTCATAGCCACTAATATGGAAAAATATATTTCTTTTACAATATCCAGCAGAAGCAAAGACAACCCAGTTCACGTAAGATTCATTGATAGTTTGCAATTTATGCCAGCGTCATTAGAAAAGTTAGTATCTAACTTGCCTAGACAAAATTTTCACATATTATCTCAAAATATTCCACTTAATACAGATTTGCTATTAAGAAAAGGTATATATCCATATGAGTACATATCATCCTTTCAAAAGTTTCATGAAACAAATTTGCCACCAAAAGAAGCCTTTTTTTCGACACTATCAGAAGAACACATTACTGATGAGGAATATGAACATGCACAGAATGTGTGGAGAACATTTAACTTAAACAATTTGGGGGAATATCACGATTTGTATGTGAAAAGTGATGTGTTGCAGTTGGCCGACGTGTTTGAAAATTTTAGGAAAATTTGTAAAGTTAATTATGATTTGGACTGCGCACATCTTTTCACTTCTCCAGGACTGGCATGGGAAGCTTGCCTAAAGATGACGGGAGATCCTTGGAACTTTTAACAGATATAGATGTGCATCTCTTTCTAGAACGAGGTATTCGAGGTGGAGTGTCAATGATAAGTAAACGTTGGTCACAAGCCAATAATGAATATGTAGACCCTTTCGATCCTTCGAAACCTAATAAATTCATTATGTATTGGGATGCCAACAACCTCTATGGTTGGGCTATGTCACAGCCTCTACCCTATGCTAATCTGGAATGGATGACAACCGAATCGGTAGACGAAACGTGGATTCATTCGATTCCTGACGATTCCGCTGAGGGTTACATCTTAGAGGTGGATTTAGCCTACCCCAAAGAGATTCACCACTTACATAATGATTACCCACTTGCCCCGGAAAGAAAAGTAATCAACATCGAAATGTGGTCCGAGTATAGCAAAGAGCATTTTCCTTCAGAGGGTCTTAGTGTATGCTCAAAATTAGTACCCAATTTAAGCGATAAGAAAAATTATGTAATTTACTATAGAAATCTTAAATTGTACTTGTCACTGGGAATGAAATTAATTAAAATTCATAAAATTATAAAATTTAAGCAGGAACCTTGGCTTAAAAATTATATTGATTTCAACACAGATCGCCGGAAAAACGCTACTACGCTCTTCGAAAAGGATTTTTTCAAATTAATGAACAACTCTGTGTATGGAAAGACAATGGAAAATGTAAGAAATCGAGTTGATATTCAACTTGTCAATAATCCAAAGAGAGCTGTAAAATTGATTGCATCTCCCTCATTTAACACATTTTCAATTTTCAATGAAGATTTGGTCGGAGTTGAGAGGGTTAAAACAAAAGTAACACTGAATCGACCTATTTACGTAGGATTCGTTATTTTAGAACTAAGTAAATTACATATGTACAATTTTCACTATAATTTTATTAAAAAGAAATATGGAGAAAAGGCTCAATTACTTTTCACTGACACAGACTCGTTAACTTATGAGATTGAAACCGAAGATGTTTACAAAGATATGCACATCCATAGCGATCAGTTTGACACATCCGATTATCCTAAAGATCACTTTGCATACAGCGAAAAAGATAAAAAGAAAATTGGATATTTTAAGGATGAATTAAATTCCAAACCCGCAGTAGAATTCGTGGGGTTACGATCAAAAATGTATTCCCTTTTGTCGGAGTGTGGAGAGAAAAAGACAGCAAAAGGAATTTCAAAAACAGTTATTAAGAAAAAAATTAAACACCAGCACTATAAAGAATGTCTTTTTAATGCATCGATAACTCAAGAAGAACAGTATGCAATTCAGAGTGAAAAACATTATCTTTATACTACGAAGACAAGAAAAATCGCTCTCTCACCATTTGACGACAAACGTTATATATTAGAAGGTGGAGTGTCTACACTAGCTTATGGTCATTACAAAATTTAGTTTTGTATGTTAAACAAATAATTGAATTGTGGCGGTAAATTCTTTTACCGGGTGGAGGTGGGCACAATTCTTTAATTCCTTTAAAGTGCATATTTCACTTAACACGAATGTTTCATAGCTCAAAGTCCTCCACTTAAGTTGTAATAATGATTTCCCGACAAAACATTCACCCTTATTCAAGTTCAGACTTGCTCGATGGACATAATCGTGACGTCACATCGAAATCTTAGAAGGAAAAATCCAAGTCCCAAATGTAAACACACTGACGTTACTGGTGATGAATAAAGTAAAAACATTAAGAAATCAATTCGTTCCTTAGATTAATTACTTTTAAAATCACTAGATGGCGCCATAAGTCATTTTGTAAAAGCATTTATTAAAACCGCCATGCAATTATTCAAACCATTTTCTAAAAATAACCCATTCCTAATACTCAGAAAAAATACAAGTCCAAAAGAGAGAGAAACACTACATTAATTCACCATCTTAAGTTAACTCTCTTACAGCCTAACGGATAGCGCACTTGACTTTGGATCCTATGGTCCCGGGTTCGAATCCAAGGAACTCCTTTTTAATTGAAAATAATAGGGTTTCGAATTTCTCCACCAGATGGCACCACCAGTGATTCATCACCATGGCAACTCCAACAAAACGACGAAACAATCCAACATGATGAAAAGCACAAGTCCAAAACATAAACAAATAGGAGGTGTACAAATAACAGTAGGTGGTAAACAGCTCAACTCCTGATGACTTCACTTCCGGCTCTGCTCATTTCGTGTAGCAGGTGGTAAACAACTCAACGGGTAGGCAGAAACAACTCAACTCCACTTCCTGTTACGACGTCACTTCCGGTAAAACAACTCAACTCAACTTCCTGTCATGAAGTCACTTCCTGCAACAGCAGGAGAAACAACTCAACTCCACTTCCTGTTATGACGTCACTTCCCGATCCCTGGCTCCCCAGCTCCCTGGCTCCCCTCTGGCGTTGTATCCCCATTTTCTCCCTACTAACGTGCATCAGCCCCCTTGTACACGACGGTCTTTGGTTGGATTCAAACTCATAACCTTCCAGTTGCTAATCTTTTACTCTTCCAACTGAGCTACCGCGGCCCCAGGTAGTCCAACGGATGATCAATCGGGGGTTGCGAGTTCGAAACTCGGTCCATCCAAAGACAGTGGATGGTACACGTTCAATCTGACGGGCCTCGAATGTTTTCCCGTTGGCGAAGTGTGGAAGTTTAGAGAGTGGGGTGCAAGCTCATATGTCGACCTCGTCGTCTGACCGTGGTTCAAAACCACGAGGCGTGGTGCTCGCATCTTTCCCTTGGAGATGGAGCCCGGACCATCACCAATAGCCCGTTGTGATACTCTTGTCTCCAGTGCGACGTTAATTAACTACCTACCAAAGTTGAATGTTTAGGGGTTTAATGGCGCAAGGGCCAAGCAGCGCCAAACACAAGACAATAAAGAGGGAGGGAAAAGCAGGTAGGTATTAAATTAACGTCAAACTGGAGCAACACAACGGGCTATTGGCGACGGTCAGGGATCAAACCATAGGGAAAGATCCGACGAAAACACTGCGTCATTTTGAACCACGGAAAAAAAAGAGGAGAGCATGCGAGAGTAAAACAGAAATGGCTAATCCCTCGGGGTTATAACAAACTAACCTAAATACCTAACCTATACCGGGGTTATAACCCCGGTATACACCTGACGATTACCCCTGAGGACCGAAAAGACCAAAGATATAGTGCTAGTGGTGCTAGTGCTATATAGTGCGGCTTAGGCTTTCCAGAATATCAGATAAGAGAACATTTGGTAAAATTATTTTTAGAAAAGAGGACACGAAAAGCACACATTGTTAATGTATAATTGTTAGGTATCTAATAAAAAGGATCTTTGACGAATCTTGAATATATGAACCACTAACTGAAAGAAAATCTGCTGAACATATTACTCACGTATTTTAAAAAGATTTGTAAATACCAGAACGAATTTATAAATGAAAACACTGACCATTTGTTTGTCTTTTTTCAAAACGTTACAAAAAATAAGAATCCAATTTTAAAGCATTAAACATAAAATAATAGTAGGTACATATCTAATTAATAGAAATAAAACATTTTAATTTTCATATTTGCTTGAGCGCATTACGTCACGCAGCAGCTTGTTTTTAATTTCGTCATAGAAATTTTTGCCCGATTCATCCTTATTATTATAGGTTATTTATTAATATTGCTTTAACAGTATCAATGGTGAGTGATTACACTCCTTTGTTCACTGCGAACCAATCGTCGAAAATATTTTAACATTTGTCCTGGTATAGAAAAATAATATTCACAAATTTTCAATATTTCTGAATGAAATTCTGAATTACTGGTTTGTTTGAGCCATTTTGAGTTGGATGACATTCCCCTTTGAATTCATCATTGATGTGTCTAAAGTTTTAAATTGCAATATTGAAATGACGAACAGAGGACAAAAAGTGAACAACCGAAAAAGAGGACAAAAAAAGATCCGACTTAAAAAAAGTGAAAAAAAAAGATCCGAGCGGGAAAAGAGGACATGTTCTCTTTAAAAGAGATGTTCTGCCAACCTTAGTGCGGCCAACATTGGGGATCAATCCCGTGCCCAAGACACAACATACAATATAATGGACATGCGCGCACAATGAAAGTTTTACTGCCACATAAGAGAGAAACACCAAGGAGCAATCAAATCTGACAGGAATCGAACCTGCGCCGTTTGCAACTCTTAAGTTGCTAGCGCAGTGGGCATAACCACTGAGCCACGACGGTCCCAAAAGATTGGGGGGGGGGGAATTAGCGTCACACAGGAGCAACACCACCGACTATTTTCGACGGGATCAAACCCGAAGGGAAAGATGTCAACACCTCTTCATTTTGAACCAGTCAGATGAAGAGGTCAACACCAGAGCTGGCACCCCACTCTCCAAACTTCCACACCACGCTAACGTGGGGTGGCCACGGCAGATTTACGTGCACCAACCACCACGATCACGGTCTTTGATTGGATCGAATTGCGAACTCGCTACCCACCGGTTGCTTAATACGTTACTCTACCAACTGTGCTTCCGCGGCGCTGAATTTAGAGTTAGAGGCGCTGCCATATTGAAAGCAGGAAAGGCGATCACAACGGATGGTTTTCTGTCAAATCGTTATCAACGCTATCGTTTTCACAAAGGGAAAGATAAAAGGACAACGCGGTAGCACAGTTGGAGAAGCAATGGATTAGCAACCGGAGAGTTGGAGACTAGGTCCATCCAAAGACAGTCGTGTACACGGGGGATGGTGCACGTTCAATCTGTCGTGGCATCAAATGTCCTCGCGTTGGCGTGATGGGGAGATTAGGAGAGTGGGGTGCCATCTCAGGTGTTGTCATCTGACCGTGGTTCAGGTGTTGTCCTTGGATCTTTCCAACCGTGTTCGATCCCAAACCGTCGCCAATACCCCTCTGTGTTGCTCCAGTGCGACGTTCATCAATTACGTACCCAAGGACAACGCTTCGTCATTTCCAACCTCGGTCAGAGACAACACCTGAGCAGGCACCCCACTCTCCAAACTTCCACACCACGTCGAATTCCGTCGACGGATTTAACGTGCACCATCCCCCGTACTGCCGCGACAGTAATTCCCGAATGCGCGTGATCTCAAACTTCGCAACAGAGTATTTCCGTGCGAAACGCCATTAGAAATCACTTTTAACATTCAATGTAATGAAAACAGAAATAAAGCATGAAATAATAGAGAATTCACTGTTGGCGAAACAAAACAAACTGAAAGAGATGGTTAAACGCACCTGGTATGATTGGAAGACACAGAAAGCTTGACGCTTGGTTGGTTATGCCCCGTCGTATGTGCTTGACTTCAAGAATCCTCTTCTGAATCTCGGTCCACGTAAGCAATCGCGGAAAGCATCTGCTTCGAGAAGCGTAAAACTTGCAAATATTTCGAGAAATAAAATATTTAATCCCCGCAGGAAGTTTGGATCAATTCCCGACTGATTCTGCTTTTTAACGCGGAAATACTCCCCAGTTGCCATATTCCGTTTGAAATCAATCTTTTGGAGCTTACGTGACTTGAAATTGCGATCTTTCGGGATAGGTAGGTTTGTAGGTATTTTAATTAACGTCGCACTGAAACAAAACAACGGACTATTGAGATCATGCACATTGGGGAAGATACGATTACAACACAATTGGGGGGTTGATACCGGACCTTCGCCAATAGCCCGTTGTGTTGTTCCAGTGTGACGTTAATTAAATACCTAACTATTACAAGACCTCGTAATTATCAATCATTGTCAGATGACGAGGTCAACACCTGAACTGGCACCCCACTCTCCAAACTTCCACGCCATGCCAACGTGAAGACATTTGAGGCCATGACAGATTTAACGTGCACCAGACCCCTAGGGTCTTTGGTTGGATTCGAACTCGCAATACTTCGGTTGCTAATGCAGGGGGGGGGGTATTTCAATTAACGTCACACTGGAGCAACACAACGGGCTATTGGTGACGGTCCGGGATCAATCCCAAAGGGAAAGATCCGAGGACAACACCACGTAATTTTGAACCACGGTCAGATGACGAGGCAACACCTGAGCTGGCACCCCACTCTCCAAACTTCCACACCACGCCAACGTGAGGACATTTGAGGCCACGACAGATTTAACGTGCACGAGCCCCCTTTGTACACGACGGTGTTTGGCTGTTATTCCCCTTCCACCAAAACTGCAAGCGAGAAAAGCAATCCTTAATATCCAAAACGAGGATAATAAATGTTTCATTTGGACTTCAATTGCTCATAAGCTAAATATAAGTTTTAAAGATCATCCACACCGAGTCACTCATTATCATATACATGAAAATAGCGTAAACATGGGTGATGTAACGTTTCCCGTACCTGTAACCAAGGTGCCTATTGTGGAAAAATTAAATCATGTAAGAATTAATGTGTTTGGTTATGAGAGTGAAAACGATGAAATTTTTCCGTTGTATATTTCAAAGGAAAAACATGAAGATTGTATAAATTTACTCCTCATCAGTAATGAAACAAATCATCATTATTGTTTAATTAGAAGTATGTCGAGGTTATTGAATCACCTAACTAAACATAAAGCAAAAGCATACATTTGCTATCGCTGCCTGCACAGTTTTTCCCAAGAAATAGGTTTAATAAACCATCTTCAGTACTGCAATGAGCATGATGTACAAAAAATTGAAATGCCTGCGGTGGGAGATAATATGCTTACGTTCAAAAACCAGCACTATCAACATTCCCTACCTTTTGTTATTTATGCGGACTTTGAATCAATTATAAAGCCAATAGATTTGAGTGGAGAGTGTAAAAACACTCACAAAATGGCATCACACGTCCCTTGTGGATATGCATACGTTGTGGTTGGACCAGGTGGGGGTTGTTATAAACCAATCAGATGGTATAGGGGCAGTGATGCTGTCGATGATTTTTTAGAAAATATTATCAATGAAACGGATGATCTTGATAAACACATGTTCACGATTAAGCCTCTAGCAATGACAAGGGAGCAAGAAAGTGCATTTCAAGCGGCAACGCTTTGCTTTTTATGCAAGAAAAAATTAGACAAAGTGGATCGAGTGAGAGATCACGATCATCTTTCTGGTGAATACAGAGGTGCTTTGCACAATGCATGTAATTTAAAATACAAATTAAAAAAAGTAATTCCTGTAATTTTTCACAATTTAAAACACTATGATGCTCATCACATTATGCAGGGGTTAGGCAAAGTCAAAAATCGTGAGTTTAGCGTCATAGCCACTAATATGGAAAAATATATTTCTTTTACAATATCCAGCAGAAGCAAAGACAACCCAGTTCACGTAAGATTCATTGATAGTTTGCAATTTATGCCAGCGTCATTAGAAAAGTTAGTATCTAACTTGCCTAGACAAAATTTTCACATATTATCTCAAAATATTCCACTTAATACAGATTTGCTATTAAGAAAAGGTATATATCCATATGAGTACATATCATCCTTTCAAAAGTTTCATGAAACAAATTTGCCACCAAAAGAAGCCTTTTTTTCGACACTATCAGAAGAACACATTACTGATGAGGAATATGAACATGCACAGAATGTGTGGAGAACATTTAACTTAAACAATTTGGGGGAATATCACGATTTGTATGTGAAAAGTGATGTGTTGCAGTTGGCCGACGTGTTTGAAAATTTTAGGAAAATTTGTAAAGTTAATTATGATTTGGACTGCGCACATCTTTTCACTTCTCCAGGACTGGCATGGGAAGCTTGCCTAAAGATGACGGGAGATCCTTGGAACTTTTAACAGATATAGATGTGCATCTCTTTCTAGAACGAGGTATTCGAGGTGGAGTGTCAATGATAAGTAAACGTTGGTCACAAGCCAATAATGAATATGTAGACCCTTTCGATCCTTCGAAACCTAATAAATTCATTATGTATTGGGATGCCAACAACCTCTATGGTTGGGCTATGTCACAGCCTCTACCCTATGCTAATCTGGAATGGATGACAACCGAATCGGTAGACGAAACGTGGATTCATTCGATTCCTGACGATTCCGCTGAGGGTTACATCTTAGAGGTGGATTTAGCCTACCCCAAAGAGATTCACCACTTACATAATGATTACCCACTTGCCCCGGAAAGAAAAGTAATCAACATCGAAATGTGGTCCGAGTATAGCAAAGAGCATTTTCCTTCAGAGGGTCTTAGTGTATGCTCAAAATTAGTACCCAATTTAAGCGATAAGAAAAATTATGTAATTTACTATAGAAATCTTAAATTGTACTTGTCACTGGGAATGAAATTAATTAAAATTCATAAAATTATAAAATTTAAGCAGGAACCTTGGCTTAAAAATTATATTGATTTCAACACAGATCGCCGGAAAAACGCTACTACGCTCTTCGAAAAGGATTTTTTCAAATTAATGAACAACTCTGTGTATGGAAAGACAATGGAAAATGTAAGAAATCGAGTTGATATTCAACTTGTCAATAATCCAAAGAGAGCTGTAAAATTGATTGCATCTCCCTCATTTAACACATTTTCAATTTTCAATGAAGATTTGGTCGGAGTTGAGAGGGTTAAAACAAAAGTAACACTGAATCGACCTATTTACGTAGGATTCGTTATTTTAGAACTAAGTAAATTACATATGTACAATTTTCACTATAATTTTATTAAAAAGAAATATGGAGAAAAGGCTCAATTACTTTTCACTGACACAGACTCGTTAACTTATGAGATTGAAACCGAAGATGTTTACAAAGATATGCACATCCATAGCGATCAGTTTGACACATCCGATTATCCTAAAGATCACTTTGCATACAGCGAAAAAGATAAAAAGAAAATTGGATATTTTAAGGATGAATTAAATTCCAAACCCGCAGTAGAATTCGTGGGGTTACGATCAAAAATGTATTCCCTTTTGTCGGAGTGTGGAGAGAAAAAGACAGCAAAAGGAATTTCAAAAACAGTTATTAAGAAAAAAATTAAACACCAGCACTATAAAGAATGTCTTTTTAATGCATCGATAACTCAAGAAGAACAGTATGCAATTCAGAGTGAAAAACATTATCTTTATACTACGAAGACAAGAAAAATCGCTCTCTCACCATTTGACGACAAACGTTATATATTAGAAGGTGGAGTGTCTACACTAGCTTATGGTCATTACAAAATTTAGTTTTGTATGTTAAACAAATAATTGAATTGTGGCGGTAAATTCTTTTACCGGGTGGAGGTGGGCACAATTCTTTAATTCCTTTAAAGTGCATATTTCACTTAACACGAATGTTTCATAGCTCAAAGTCCTCCACTTAAGTTGTAATAATGATTTCCCGACAAAACATTCACCCTTATTCAAGTTCAGACTTGCTCGATGGACATAATCGTGACGTCACATCGAAATCTTAGAAGGAAAAATCCAAGTCCCAAATGTAAACACACTGACGTTACTGGTGATGAATAAAGTAAAAACATTAAGAAATCAATTCGTTCCTTAGATTAATTACTTTTAAAATCACTAGATGGCGCCATAAGTCATTTTGTAAAAGCATTTATTAAAACCGCCATGCAATTATTCAAACCATTTTCTAAAAATAACCCATTCCTAATACTCAGAAAAAATACAAGTCCAAAAGAGAGAGAAACACTACATTAATTCACCATCTTAAGTTAACTCTCTTACAGCCTAACGGATAGCGCACTTGACTTTGGATCCTATGGTCCCGGGTTCGAATCCAAGGAACTCCTTTTTAATTGAAAATAATAGGGTTTCGAATTTCTCCACCAGATGGCACCACCAGTGATTCATCACCATGGCAACTCCAACAAAACGACGAAACAATCCAACATGATGAAAAGCACAAGTCCAAAACATAAACAAATAGGAGGTGTACAAATAACAGTAGGTGGTAAACAGCTCAACTCCTGATGACTTCACTTCCGGCTCTGCTCATTTCGTGTAGCAGGTGGTAAACAACTCAACGGGTAGGCAGAAACAACTCAACTCCACTTCCTGTTACGACGTCACTTCCGGTAAAACAACTCAACTCAACTTCCTGTCATGAAGTCACTTCCTGCAACAGCAGGAGAAACAACTCAACTCCACTTCCTGTTATGACGTCACTTCCCGATCCCTGGCTCCCCAGCTCCCTGGCTCCCCTCTGGCGTTGTATCCCCATTTTCTCCCTACTAACGTGCATCAGCCCCCTTGTACACGACGGTCTTTGGTTGGATTCAAACTCATAACCTTCCAGTTGCTAATCTTTTACTCTTCCAACTGAGCTACCGCGGCCCCAGGTAGTCCAACGGATGATCAATCGGGGGTTGCGAGTTCGAAACTCGGTCCATCCAAAGACAGTGGATGGTACACGTTCAATCTGACGGGCCTCGAATGTTTTCCCGTTGGCGAAGTGTGGAAGTTTAGAGAGTGGGGTGCAAGCTCATATGTCGACCTCGTCGTCTGACCGTGGTTCAAAACCACGAGGCGTGGTGCTCGCATCTTTCCCTTGGAGATGGAGCCCGGACCATCACCAATAGCCCGTTGTGATACTCTTGTCTCCAGTGCGACGTTAATTAACTACCTACCAAAGTTGAATGTTTAGGGGTTTAATGGCGCAAGGGCCAAGCAGCGCCAAACACAAGACAATAAAGAGGGAGGGAAAAGCAGGTAGGTATTAAATTAACGTCAAACTGGAGCAACACAACGGGCTATTGGCGACGGTCAGGGATCAAACCATAGGGAAAGATCCGACGAAAACACTGCGTCATTTTGAACCACGGAAAAAAAAGAGGAGAGCATGCGAGAGTAAAACAGAAATGGCTAATCCCTCGGGGTTATAACAAACTAACCTAAATACCTAACCTATACCGGGGTTATAACCCCGGTATACACCTGACGATTACCCCTGAGGACCGAAAAGACCAAAGATATAGTGCTAGTGGTGCTAGTGCTATATAGTGCGGCTTAGGCTTTCCAGAATATCAGATAAGAGAACATTTGGTAAAATTATTTTTAGAAAAGAGGACACGAAAAGCACACATTGTTAATGTATAATTGTTAGGTATCTAATAAAAAGGATCTTTGACGAATCTTGAATATATGAACCACTAACTGAAAGAAAATCTGCTGAACATATTACTCACGTATTTTAAAAAGATTTGTAAATACCAGAACGAATTTATAAATGAAAACACTGACCATTTGTTTGTCTTTTTTCAAAACGTTACAAAAAATAAGAATCCAATTTTAAAGCATTAAACATAAAATAATAGTAGGTACATATCTAATTAATAGAAATAAAACATTTTAATTTTCATATTTGCTTGAGCGCATTACGTCACGCAGCAGCTTGTTTTTAATTTCGTCATAGAAATTTTTGCCCGATTCATCCTTATTATTATAGGTTATTTATTAATATTGCTTTAACAGTATCAATGGTGAGTGATTACACTCCTTTGTTCACTGCGAACCAATCGTCGAAAATATTTTTTTAACATTTGTCCTGGTATAGAAAAATAATATTCACAAATTTTCAATATTTCTGAATGAAATTCTGAATTACTGGTTTGTTTGAGCCATTTTGAGTTGGATGACATTCCCCTTTGAATTCATCATTGATGTGTCTAAAGTTTTAAATTGCAATATTGAAATGACGAACAGAGGACAAAAAGTGAACAACCGAAAAAGAGGACAAAAAATGATCCGACTTAAAAAAAGTGAAAAAAAAAAAGATCCGAGCGGGAAAAGAGGACATGTTCTCTTTAAAAGAGATGTTCTGCCAACCTTAGTGCGGCCAACATTGGGGATCAATCCCGTGCCCAAGACACAACATACAATATAATGGACATGCGCGCACAATGAAAGTTTTACTGCCACATAAGAGAGAAACACCAAGGAGCAATCAAATCTGACAGGAATCGAACCTGCGCCGTTTGCAACTCTTAAGTTGCTAGCGCAGTGGGCATAACCACTGAGCCACGACGGTCCCAAAAGATTGGGGGGGGGAATTAGCGTCACACAGGAGCAACACCACCGACTATTTTCGACGGGATCAAACCCGAAGGGAAAGATGTCAACACCTCTTCATTTTGAACCAGTCAGATGAAGAGGTCAACACCAGAGCTGGCACCCCACTCTCCAAACTTCCACACCACGCTAACGTGGGGTGGCCACGGCAGATTTACGTGCACCAACCACCACGATCACGGTCTTTGATTGGATCGAATTGCGAACTCGCTACCCACCGGTTGCTTAATACGTTACTCTACCAACTGTGCTTCCGCGGCGCTGAATTTAGAGTTAGAGGCGCTGCCATATTGAAAGCAGGAAAGGCGATCACAACGGATGGTTTTCTGTCAAATCGTTATCAACGCTATCGTTTTCACAAAGGGAAAGATAAAAGGACAACGCGGTAGCACAGTTGGAGAAGCAATGGATTAGCAACCGGAGAGTTGGAGACTAGGTCCATCCAAAGACAGTCGTGTACACGGGGGATGGTGCACGTTCAATCTGTCGTGGCATCAAATGTCCTCGCGTTGGCGTGATGGGGAGATTAGGAGAGTGGGGTGCCATCTCAGGTGTTGTCATCTGACCGTGGTTCAGGTGTTGTCCTTGGATCTTTCCAACCGTGTTCGATCCCAAACCGTCGCCAATACCCCTCTGTGTTGCTCCAGTGCGACGTTCATCAATTACGTACCCAAGGACAACGCTTCGTCATTTCCAACCTCGGTCAGATGACAACACCTGAGCAGGCACCCCACTCTCCAAACTTCCACACCACGTCGAATTCCGTCGACGGATTTAACGTGCACCATCCCCCGTACTGCCGCGACAGTAATTCCCGAATGCGCGTGATCTCAAACTTCGCAACAGAGTATTTCCGTGCGAAACGCCATTAGAAATCACTTTTAACATTCAATGTAATGAAAACAGAAATAAAGCATGAAATAATAGAGAATTCACTGTTGGCGAAACAAAACAAACTGAAAGAGATGGTTAAACGCACCTGGTATGATTGGAAGACACAGAAAGCTTGACGCTTGGTTGGTTATGCCCCGTCGTATGTGCTTGACTTCAAGAATCCTCTTCTGAATCTCGGTCCACGTAAGCAATCGCGGAAAGCATCTGCTTCGAGAAGCGTAAAACTTGCAAATATTTCGAGAAATAAAATATTTAATCCCCGCAGGAAGTTTGGATCAATTCCCGACTGATTCTGCTTTTTAACGCGGAAATACTCCCCAGTTGCCATATTCCGTTTGAAATCAATCTTTTGGAGCTTACGTGACTTGAAATTGCGATCTTTCGGGATAGGTAGGTTTGTAGGTATTTTAATTAACGTCGCACTGAAACAAAACAACGGACTATTGAGATCATGCACATTGGGGAAGATACGATTACAACACAATTGGGGGGTTGATACCGGACCTTCGCCAATAGCCCGTTGTGTTGTTCCAGTGTGACGTTAATTAAATACCTAACTATTACAAGACCTCGTAATTATCAATCATTGTCAGATGACGAGGTCAACACCTGAACTGGCACCCCACTCTCCAAACTTCCACGCCATGCCAACGTGAAGACATTTGAGGCCATGACAGATTTAACGTGCACCAGACCCCTAGGGTCTTTGGTTGGATTCGAACTCGCAATACTTCGGTTGCTAATGCAGGGGGGGGGGTATTTCAATTAACGTCACACTGGAGCAACACAACGGGCTATTGGTGACGGTCCGGGATCAATCCCAAAGGGAAAGATCCGAGGACAACACCACGTAATTTTGAACCACGGTCAGATGACGAGGCAACACCTGAGCTGGCACCCCACTCTCCAAACTTCCACACCACGCCAACGTGAGGACATTTGAGGCCACGACAGATTTAACGTGCACGAGCCCCCTTTGTACACGACGGTGTTTGGCTGTTATTCCCCTTCCACCAAAACTGCAAGCGAGAAAAGCAATCCTTAATATCCAAAACGAGGATAATAAATGTTTCATTTGGACTTCAATTGCTCATAAGCTAAATATAAGTTTTAAAGATCATCCACACCGAGTCACTCATTATCATATACATGAAAATAGCGTAAACATGGGTGATGTAACGTTTCCCGTACCTGTAACCAAGGTGCCTATTGTGGAAAAATTAAATCATGTAAGAATTAATGTGTTTGGTTATGAGAGTGAAAACGATGAAATTTTTCCGTTGTATATTTCAAAGGAAAAACATGAAGATTGTATAAATTTACTCCTCATCAGTAATGAAACAAATCATCATTATTGTTTAATTAGAAGTATGTCGAGGTTATTGAATCACCTAACTAAACATAAAGCAAAAGCATACATTTGCTATCGCTGCCTGCACAGTTTTTCCCAAGAAATAGGTTTAATAAACCATCTTCAGTACTGCAATGAGCATGATGTACAAAAAATTGAAATGCCTGCGGTGGGAGATAATATGCTTACGTTCAAAAACCAGCACTATCAACATTCCCTACCTTTTGTTATTTATGCGGACTTTGAATCAATTATAAAGCCAATAGATTTGAGTGGAGAGTGTAAAAACACTCACAAAATGGCATCACACGTCCCTTGTGGATATGCATACGTTGTGGTTGGACCAGGTGGGGGTTGTTATAAACCAATCAGATGGTATAGGGGCAGTGATGCTGTCGATGATTTTTTAGAAAATATTATCAATGAAACGGATGATCTTGATAAACACATGTTCACGATTAAGCCTCTAGCAATGACAAGGGAGCAAGAAAGTGCATTTCAAGCGGCAACGCTTTGCTTTTTATGCAAGAAAAAATTAGACAAAGTGGATCGAGTGAGAGATCACGATCATCTTTCTGGTGAATACAGAGGTGCTTTGCACAATGCATGTAATTTAAAATACAAATTAAAAAAAGTAATTCCTGTAATTTTTCACAATTTAAAACACTATGATGCTCATCACATTATGCAGGGGTTAGGCAAAGTCAAAAATCGTGAGTTTAGCGTCATAGCCACTAATATGGAAAAATATATTTCTTTTACAATATCCAGCAGAAGCAAAGACAACCCAGTTCACGTAAGATTCATTGATAGTTTGCAATTTATGCCAGCGTCATTAGAAAAGTTAGTATCTAACTTGCCTAGACAAAATTTTCACATATTATCTCAAAATATTCCACTTAATACAGATTTGCTATTAAGAAAAGGTATATATCCATATGAGTACATATCATCCTTTCAAAAGTTTCATGAAACAAATTTGCCACCAAAAGAAGCCTTTTTTTCGACACTATCAGAAGAACACATTACTGATGAGGAATATGAACATGCACAGAATGTGTGGAGAACATTTAACTTAAACAATTTGGGGGAATATCACGATTTGTATGTGAAAAGTGATGTGTTGCAGTTGGCCGACGTGTTTGAAAATTTTAGGAAAATTTGTAAAGTTAATTATGATTTGGACTGCGCACATCTTTTCACTTCTCCAGGACTGGCATGGGAAGCTTGCCTAAAGATGACGGGAGATCCTTGGAACTTTTAACAGATATAGATGTGCATCTCTTTCTAGAACGAGGTATTCGAGGTGGAGTGTCAATGATAAGTAAACGTTGGTCACAAGCCAATAATGAATATGTAGACCCTTTCGATCCTTCGAAACCTAATAAATTCATTATGTATTGGGATGCCAACAACCTCTATGGTTGGGCTATGTCACAGCCTCTACCCTATGCTAATCTGGAATGGATGACAACCGAATCGGTAGACGAAACGTGGATTCATTCGATTCCTGACGATTCCGCTGAGGGTTACATCTTAGAGGTGGATTTAGCCTACCCCAAAGAGATTCACCACTTACATAATGATTACCCACTTGCCCCGGAAAGAAAAGTAATCAACATCGAAATGTGGTCCGAGTATAGCAAAGAGCATTTTCCTTCAGAGGGTCTTAGTGTATGCTCAAAATTAGTACCCAATTTAAGCGATAAGAAAAATTATGTAATTTACTATAGAAATCTTAAATTGTACTTGTCACTGGGAATGAAATTAATTAAAATTCATAAAATTATAAAATTTAAGCAGGAACCTTGGCTTAAAAATTATATTGATTTCAACACAGATCGCCGGAAAAACGCTACTACGCTCTTCGAAAAGGATTTTTTCAAATTAATGAACAACTCTGTGTATGGAAAGACAATGGAAAATGTAAGAAATCGAGTTGATATTCAACTTGTCAATAATCCAAAGAGAGCTGTAAAATTGATTGCATCTCCCTCATTTAACACATTTTCAATTTTCAATGAAGATTTGGTCGGAGTTGAGAGGGTTAAAACAAAAGTAACACTGAATCGACCTATTTACGTAGGATTCGTTATTTTAGAACTAAGTAAATTACATATGTACAATTTTCACTATAATTTTATTAAAAAGAAATATGGAGAAAAGGCTCAATTACTTTTCACTGACACAGACTCGTTAACTTATGAGATTGAAACCGAAGATGTTTACAAAGATATGCACATCCATAGCGATCAGTTTGACACATCCGATTATCCTAAAGATCACTTTGCATACAGCGAAAAAGATAAAAAGAAAATTGGATATTTTAAGGATGAATTAAATTCCAAACCCGCAGTAGAATTCGTGGGGTTACGATCAAAAATGTATTCCCTTTTGTCGGAGTGTGGAGAGAAAAAGACAGCAAAAGGAATTTCAAAAACAGTTATTAAGAAAAAAATTAAACACCAGCACTATAAAGAATGTCTTTTTAATGCATCGATAACTCAAGAAGAACAGTATGCAATTCAGAGTGAAAAACAT
The DNA here is from genome assembly GCA_933210815.1 of Meta bourneti. Taxonomy (NCBI): domain Eukaryota; kingdom Metazoa; phylum Arthropoda; class Arachnida; order Araneae; family Tetragnathidae; genus Meta; species Meta bourneti. The sequence goes on along the minus strand of OW119928.1, from coordinate 92,950,374 downwards.
TATCTTTATACTACGAAGACAAGAAAAATCGCTCTCTCACCATTTGACGACAAACGTTATATATTAGAAGGTGGAGTGTCTACACTAGCTTATGGTCATTACAAAATTTAGTTTTGTATGTTAAACAAATAATTGAATTGTGGCGGTAAATTCTTTTACCGGGTGGAGGTGGGCACAATTCTTTAATTCCTTTAAAGTGCATATTTCACTTAACACGAATGTTTCATAGCTCAAAGTCCTCCACTTAAGTTGTAATAATGATTTCCCGACAAAACATTCACCCTTATTCAAGTTCAGACTTGCTCGATGGACATAATCGTGACGTCACATCGAAATCTTAGAAGGAAAAATCCAAGTCCCAAATGTAAACACACTGACGTTACTGGTGATGAATAAAGTAAAAACATTAAGAAATCAATTCGTTCCTTAGATTAATTACTTTTAAAATCACTAGATGGCGCCATAAGTCATTTTGTAAAAGCATTTATTAAAACCGCCATGCAATTATTCAAACCATTTTCTAAAAATAACCCATTCCTAATACTCAGAAAAAATACAAGTCCAAAAGAGAGAGAAACACTACATTAATTCACCATCTTAAGTTAACTCTCTTACAGCCTAACGGATAGCGCACTTGACTTTGGATCCTATGGTCCCGGGTTCGAATCCAAGGAACTCCTTTTTAATTGAAAATAATAGGGTTTCGAATTTCTCCACCAGATGGCACCACCAGTGATTCATCACCATGGCAACTCCAACAAAACGACGAAACAATCCAACATGATGAAAAGCACAAGTCCAAAACATAAACAAATAGGAGGTGTACAAATAACAGTAGGTGGTAAACAGCTCAACTCCTGATGACTTCACTTCCGGCTCTGCTCATTTCGTGTAGCAGGTGGTAAACAACTCAACGGGTAGGCAGAAACAACTCAACTCCACTTCCTGTTACGACGTCACTTCCGGTAAAACAACTCAACTCAACTTCCTGTCATGAAGTCACTTCCTGCAACAGCAGGAGAAACAACTCAACTCCACTTCCTGTTATGACGTCACTTCCCGATCCCTGGCTCCCCAGCTCCCTGGCTCCCCTCTGGCGTTGTATCCCCATTTTCTCCCTACTAACGTGCATCAGCCCCCTTGTACACGACGGTCTTTGGTTGGATTCAAACTCATAACCTTCCAGTTGCTAATCTTTTACTCTTCCAACTGAGCTACCGCGGCCCCAGGTAGTCCAACGGATGATCAATCGGGGGTTGCGAGTTCGAAACTCGGTCCATCCAAAGACAGTGGATGGTACACGTTCAATCTGACGGGCCTCGAATGTTTTCCCGTTGGCGAAGTGTGGAAGTTTAGAGAGTGGGGTGCAAGCTCATATGTCGACCTCGTCGTCTGACCGTGGTTCAAAACCACGAGGCGTGGTGCTCGCATCTTTCCCTTGGAGATGGAGCCCGGACCATCACCAATAGCCCGTTGTGATACTCTTGTCTCCAGTGCGACGTTAATTAACTACCTACCAAAGTTGAATGTTTAGGGGTTTAATGGCGCAAGGGCCAAGCAGCGCCAAACACAAGACAATAAAGAGGGAGGGAAAAGCAGGTAGGTATTAAATTAACGTCAAACTGGAGCAACACAACGGGCTATTGGCGACGGTCAGGGATCAAACCATAGGGAAAGATCCGACGAAAACACTGCGTCATTTTGAACCACGGAAAAAAAAGAGGAGAGCATGCGAGAGTAAAACAGAAATGGCTAATCCCTCGGGGTTATAACAAACTAACCTAAATACCTAACCTATACCGGGGTTATAACCCCGGTATACACCTGACGATTACCCCTGAGGACCGAAAAGACCAAAGATATAGTGCTAGTGGTGCTAGTGCTATATAGTGCGGCTTAGGCTTTCCAGAATATCAGATAAGAGAACATTTGGTAAAATTATTTTTAGAAAAGAGGACACGAAAAGCACACATTGTTAATGTATAATTGTTAGGTATCTAATAAAAAGGATCTTTGACGAATCTTGAATATATGAACCACTAACTGAAAGAAAATCTGCTGAACATATTACTCACGTATTTTAAAAAGATTTGTAAATACCAGAACGAATTTATAAATGAAAACACTGACCATTTGTTTGTCTTTTTTCAAAACGTTACAAAAAATAAGAATCCAATTTTAAAGCATTAAACATAAAATAATAGTAGGTACATATCTAATTAATAGAAATAAAACATTTTAATTTTCATATTTGCTTGAGCGCATTACGTCACGCAGCAGCTTGTTTTTAATTTCGTCATAGAAATTTTTGCCCGATTCATCCTTATTATTATAGGTTATTTATTAATATTGCTTTAACAGTATCAATGGTGAGTGATTACACTCCTTTGTTCACTGCGAACCAATCGTCGAAAATATTTTTTTAACATTTGTCCTGGTATAGAAAAATAATATTCACAAATTTTCAATATTTCTGAATGAAATTCTGAATTACTGGTTTGTTTGAGCCATTTTGAGTTGGATGACATTCCCCTTTGAATTCATCATTGATGTGTCTAAAGTTTTAAATTGCAATATTGAAATGACGAACAGAGGACAAAAAGTGAACAACCGAAAAAGAGGACAAAAAAAGATCCGACTTAAAAAAAGTGAAAAAAAAAGATCCGAGCGGGAAAAGAGGACATGTTCTCTTTAAAAGAGATGTTCTGCCAACCTTAGTGCGGCCAACATTGGGGATCAATCCCGTGCCCAAGACACAACATACAATATAATGGACATGCGCGCACAATGAAAGTTTTACTGCCACATAAGAGAGAAACACCAAGGAGCAATCAAATCTGACAGGAATCGAACCTGCGCCGTTTGCAACTCTTAAGTTGCTAGCGCAGTGGGCATAACCACTGAGCCACGACGGTCCCAAAAGATTGGGGGGGGGGAATTAGCGTCACACAGGAGCAACACCACCGACTATTTTCGACGGGATCAAACCCGAAGGGAAAGATGTCAACACCTCTTCATTTTGAACCAGTCAGATGAAGAGGTCAACACCAGAGCTGGCACCCCACTCTCCAAACTTCCACACCACGCTAACGTGGGGTGGCCACGGCAGATTTACGTGCACCAACCACCACGATCACGGTCTTTGATTGGATCGAATTGCGAACTCGCTACCCACCGGTTGCTTAATACGTTACTCTACCAACTGTGCTTCCGCGGCGCTGAATTTAGAGTTAGAGGCGCTGCCATATTGAAAGCAGGAAAGGCGATCACAACGGATGGTTTTCTGTCAAATCGTTATCAACGCTATCGTTTTCACAAAGGGAAAGATAAAAGGACAACGCGGTAGCACAGTTGGAGAAGCAATGGATTAGCAACCGGAGAGTTGGAGACTAGGTCCATCCAAAGACAGTCGTGTACACGGGGGATGGTGCACGTTCAATCTGTCGTGGCATCAAATGTCCTCGCGTTGGCGTGATGGGGAGATTAGGAGAGTGGGGTGCCATCTCAGGTGTTGTCATCTGACCGTGGTTCAGGTGTTGTCCTTGGATCTTTCCAACCGTGTTCGATCCCAAACCGTCGCCAATACCCCTCTGTGTTGCTCCAGTGCGACGTTCATCAATTACGTACCCAAGGACAACGCTTCGTCATTTCCAACCTCGGTCAGATGACAACACCTGAGCAGGCACCCCACTCTCCAAACTTCCACACCACGTCGAATTCCGTCGACGGATTTAACGTGCACCATCCCCCGTACTGCCGCGACAGTAATTCCCGAATGCGCGTGATCTCAAACTTCGCAACAGAGTATTTCCGTGCGAAACGCCATTAGAAATCACTTTTAACATTCAATGTAATGAAAACAGAAATAAAGCATGAAATAATAGAGAATTCACTGTTGGCGAAACAAAACAAACTGAAAGAGATGGTTAAACGCACCTGGTATGATTGGAAGACACAGAAAGCTTGACGCTTGGTTGGTTATGCCCCGTCGTATGTGCTTGACTTCAAGAATCCTCTTCTGAATCTCGGTCCACGTAAGCAATCGCGGAAAGCATCTGCTTCGAGAAGCGTAAAACTTGCAAATATTTCGAGAAATAAAATATTTAATCCCCGCAGGAAGTTTGGATCAATTCCCGACTGATTCTGCTTTTTAACGCGGAAATACTCCCCAGTTGCCATATTCCGTTTGAAATCAATCTTTTGGAGCTTACGTGACTTGAAATTGCGATCTTTCGGGATAGGTAGGTTTGTAGGTATTTTAATTAACGTCGCACTGAAACAAAACAACGGACTATTGAGATCATGCACATTGGGGAAGATACGATTACAACACAATTGGGGGGTTGATACCGGACCTTCGCCAATAGCCCGTTGTGTTGTTCCAGTGTGACGTTAATTAAATACCTAACTATTACAAGACCTCGTAATTATCAATCATTGTCAGATGACGAGGTCAACACCTGAACTGGCACCCCACTCTCCAAACTTCCACGCCATGCCAACGTGAAGACATTTGAGGCCATGACAGATTTAACGTGCACCAGACCCCTAGGGTCTTTGGTTGGATTCGAACTCGCAATACTTCGGTTGCTAATGCAGGGGGGGGTATTTCAATTAACGTCACACTGGAGCAACACAACGGGCTATTGGTGACGGTCCGGGATCAATCCCAAAGGGAAAGATCCGAGGACAACACCACGTAATTTTGAACCACGGTCAGATGACGAGGCAACACCTGAGCTGGCACCCCACTCTCCAAACTTCCACACCACGCCAACGTGAGGACATTTGAGGCCACGACAGATTTAACGTGCACGAGCCCCCTTTGTACACGACGGTGTTTGGCTGGATTCGAACTCGCAACCCTTCGGTTGCTAGTCCGTTACTCTTCCAACCGGGCCACCGCGGCCCCGAAAGATCCAAGGACAACGCCACGTAATTTTGGACTACGGTCAGTTGTCGAGGCAACACCTGAGATGGCACCCCACTCTCCAAACTTCCACGCCATGCCCAATATACCGTTGTGTTGCTCCAGTGGGACGTTAATTAAAAATACCATCCACACCATGCCAACTGGAAGAGTAACCTTAAGTTTACGAATTCAAAATTCGATCCAACCAAAGACCTTGAACTTTCGGGCTGGTGCATGTTAAATCTATCAAGGCCTCAAACGTCCACACGTTGGCTTGGTGTGGAAGTTTGGAGAGTGGGGTACCAACTCAGGTGTCATCTGACCATGGCTCAAAATAACGCGGTGTTGACATCATATCTTTCCTTTCGGGTTTGATCCCGTCGAAAATAGCCGGTTCTGTTGCTCCTGTGTTACTCTAATTCCCCCCCTCCCCGATCTTTTGGGACCGTCGTGGCTCAATTGTTATGCCCACTGCGCTAGCAACTTAAGAGTTGCAAACGGCGTGGGTTCGATTCTTGTCAGGTTTGATTGCTCCTTGGTGTGTTTCTCTCTTATGTGGCAGTAAAACTTTCATTGTGCGCGTATGTTCATTACTTATATTATATGTCGTGTCTTGCACACTATGGCCAAATATAGCACTTGCGTCTTTAAACCCCAACCAACCTTTGATGTTTCCCTTCGTGTTTGAGTTGTAGGCGGCGCAGGTTCGATTTCTGACGGGTGCATTCCTCCCTGGGTGTATTTCTCTCCTCTGTGTCAGTAAAACTTTCATTGTGTCTGTCTATTACTTGATATTGTATGTCTTGTGTCCGGCGCAGCATGGCCAAATATGGCCCTTGCGAAATAAAACCTCAATACCAACCAACCCTTCGGGTTTGATCCCGGACCGTCGCCAATTGCCCGCTGTGTTGCTGCAATGCGACGTTAATTGAAATATCAACCTTCCTACCTCAAATTACATTTACCCACGAATCTGAATTTTCCTTATAGAGTGGTGCAGAAGAGTGAGAAAAATTTGACAAAACAGTATTGATGTTTTGAAATCGATGAAAACTTAATCTAGGTAGGTATGGTAGGTAGGTATTTTAATTAATGTCACACTGGAGCAACACAACGGACTATTGGTGACGGTCCGGGATCAATCTCCAAGGGAAAGACCGAGGACAACACCGCGTAATTTTAAACACTTCACTAATTCTCATCAGATCACAACCCGATTTCAGTCACATTTAACATTACCTACACCTTCTCAAGAAATAAAACCACAAATTGGAAAAATTATCAAAAAAACAATCGTGGACACTATCCACTACCCCACACAGAATCTCGAATCCATTACAATTAGACACCGCAGTCGAACACTTTGAACAAACTATGATTAATGCTCACCAACTCTCATCCAAAGACCTCAAACCCACACAACAATTCCTCCCCTATATTAAATCTATCATCAAAAACAGAAACAAACACAAAAAACTTTGGCAACAACACAGACCCATATTATAAACAACAACTTAACAAAATCCAAAAAACACTATCCAAAGAAATTTAAAACACACCCAACTCGCTTGGAATGACTACATTGCTTCACTTAACACAGAAGACAAGACACTCTAGAACAAAACAAAAAAAACTTAAGAATAACACCTCACCTATCCCCCAATCATAACTCCAAATATTACGGCACTCGCTGGCCCAGATAAAGAAAAAGCCACTGCTAATAACTTTGAAACACAATTCCACAACAATGATTTCAGCAAGCCGGACACAAATCTTCAAGTAAATAATACTATAAACCAGGGATGTCAAACTCATTTAAAACACGGGCCATTTAATGCAACTGGTAAGATTCACACGGGCCACATCACAGTTACAAATTTTCTTAAAATTATATTTTGAAGTGAGGATTCACACAGGAATATGGATAGGATAATTAAAACACATTATGTAATTAAGTGAATTTAGGGTGATAATTTATAATATTGCTATATAATTGCTTTTATTTAAACGTTTATTTAATTTAATGTATTTATAAAACTAAAATTAATTTTTTTTACCGGAAACTTGCCAGAGCTTTCCTCTTACTAGTTTTCCAATATCTGGATTCAAAGACAGAACGGACAATCTTCATTATGGCAGATAGATGTTTAGCAGTTAATCTTGATCTGTAGGCCGTTTTATTTAATTTCATGGACGAAATTAGTTGCTCACACATTATTAACATGACGAAATTGTGTGTACGATATTGCCTCGATCTTCCCTAAGTGCTATTTTCTTCATAACATATTGTCCTGTTTTCATTTTATTTCAGAGTATCGTGGGTCACAAAAAATTACCTCGTGGCCACATGCGGGCCGCCAGTTTGACACCCCTGCTATAAACGATTACTTCTCGAACACTCAACACTGCACATTTAAATCTATTCTCCCCTCAGAACTAACACAGCAAATCAAGAAGCTTATCATTAAAAAAGCCCCTTTAAAATGACTATCTGACCCATTGAAAGACATTTTCGAGTTATCAGTCCTTCCTCTAAGAAATTTAGGAGCGGTAATCATTAGTATAATTATTCGATCGTATTCTCCTTTACGGCGCGCATTTTTTCAATGAGTAGTAACTTTGCTCGTCACTTAAATTACACAGACCATCAACACAATAAGAATCTGGATTACTGGAAAACATAATGACTAAATCCATCACACTGACAGGTCATTTAACTGAGGAAACAACACAGCAGGAGTCTTCGGATCATTGAAACCTTTCCCATTGAGATTTATCAGAAAAGTGTTGTATGTGGGGGAGACATAGGGGTCTGGATGCGGCCTTTTCTATCAAGACAGCCTCGGACATCCCCTTTAGCTGGGTTTTCCTAGTGTGTGGGAAAAATACCTCATTCTCACACCAAAGTTGTTCGAATCGAAGGGGACTATAGAGAAGGAATAATCTTTAACCTCTTCTGTCATAGACGCGATGAGAGGTGAAGAAATGTGGAGTTGCTTCTACAGTTTTGATTCAAACAAATTCCGGATACATGATATATATCCGGGATATGACAAAATATTCTCACTTTTAAACTCACAAGAGCAAAAATGTTGCCGCTTTAAAGCAAACTCGTTCCTTTTTCAGATAAAAGAAATTTATTGTGAAAAGAAAACGTTTTCCTTCAGTCTGAAAGAACTCATGTCGTAGCCTTTAATTTTGTTAAAATATTAATGATTCAAAAACACTAAATACAAATCCTATTTCTGGGTACCTTGCATAATCCACGAAAACATCACACTTTTTGTGTGAGATGGGGAATACTTTGTGGTTCATATCTTTATTACGATAATAAATTGCAACTCGATGCCTTAACTCAGTACTAGATTATTTAGATTTAGGCATTCGAAAAAATTATTAGATGCAATGCTCATAGAACGTTTGTTCAATTCTATTGGATTGAGGAAACGGTAGAGGGAAGACCTAGATATTCCGAAATTATTTTCTGATTATGTACCTGGGTTTGGGTTTACTTTTGGTTGGTCTCTCTATAGTAATTTTGTCCTAAATGAAGGCTAATTAGACTGGAACCTACGACTTAAAGTGGATTGCAAACCAATAGATACATTCTTTCTCAGATCAAGATTCGAACCCAGAGCCTTTTCAATCAAGGGTCAGGAATACGTGTGTCTGGATAAGAAAATATTCCCGTTTCAGATAGACTCCGCTCATTCATTCTAATACACTCGTTTAGTTCTAGGTTATCCAAAACTACAAAGGATAGTGAAATTTTTCGGGAGCTGGAGTGCGGTTGTTTGACATTCCGAAAAGTTTAGTTAACTTATATATTAACATGCCAGTTGTATAAGCGTTATTTTGTGAAGTTCCATGAATATAAGTTCAATCTCATTTAAAAATGAGACTGAACTAAATAATAAAAATGGACAAAAAAGGCACGAGTAAAGTCGAATATAAAAGTTATGCATAATCAGGAAAATAAAATGTACTAAACCTGAACCTATAAATTTAATATGAATCAAGTTACAAATAATAAGATCTCGATAACTTTTTAATCTATATATATAAAGCAGAGTTGGCGTCTGTCTGTTCTCTATACAAATCTGCACCGTTTGACCAATTCACATCAAATTTGCTACACTTACTCTTTAGAATCCTGCTGGTAACGTAGGCTACATACTATTAACCCCCGTTCTATTTCTCTTGGGTGTGCAGAGGGGACTAAAAACAATTAGAAATCCCATAGGAATAACATTGAGTATTTTTACGATCACTGTCACACCAATTCACACCATATTCGGTGCATTCATTCTTTAGAATCCTGCGGGAAACATGGGCTATATATTAACCACCGTTCTATTTGTCTTAGGTCTGGAGAAGGAGGCTAAAAGCAATTCGTTATCCAAATAGGAATAGCATTCAGTATCTTTATTATCATAATTCGACCAATTCATAACAAATTTGGTACACTAATTCTTTGACTACTGTACGTAGCACAGGCTATATATTAACCCCGTTCTATTTGTCTTAGGTCTGTAGAGAGGGCTAGAAACCTTTAGACATCCCCATAGGAATAACATTAATATTACGATGAATTACAAACTATTCAATCCGAGCATTACCTGATAATTCAGTTCGTCTTTTATAATGCATACGAATGTGAATAAAGTATGGCTGTTGGCGAAAATAACCTTGATACAGATTCAAAACATACCCAAAAATATATAACTCAGTTGTGTCCATCATATTTATGTATGTGTTGAATGTTTTCCCTGTCTTCTCGGAAAAGTAATGATCAGAACCAGACTTTATCCCTAATTTGACCAAACTGGGAAGTAAGAAATGTGTTAAAAACAGCTCAATAAATCAAATCAAATATATTTGAGTCTTTTTCGAACTTAAGCTCACATAGACCCTTCCACCCATGTATTGCATTACGTACATGTTTAACACTGAAGTGAAATCTGTGATTTGTCTAATCACAAATTTACTCACGAAAGACGGTCTAATTCCATATTCCGTTCATAAGCTTCCATTCAAGTCTTGTTCGCTCAATTTGTAAAATTACTTTCCGAATAAAATAAAAATGGCATCTGAAATTATGTGAGTTTCTGTATTCGACAGCTTTCATTAATAATATAATCCACATCGTCAGCTTAGAGCAGAAACTCATTACCTGACATTCTTTGGGGGACTCTAAATGCTTATTTTTCTGATGATGAGAAATGCCTGATCATATTGAAATGTTTAAAAGATATATAACACTATCAAAAATACTCAATTCTTATTTTCTTACCTAAAACTAATAGTTAACTTTTTAACAGCTTTATGATAACATATTATTTTTGTCAGTTAATGAATTTCTGCTCCAGACCGTGATATGCATATTTACAAAATATTGATCGGTAAACAAGGTAATGTTATTTTATGGTAACGAACGGGGAACCTTGTAAAGTAAAAAGTATAGGATACATGAATGATTGAAAAACAAATTAAACTTGAGTCAATTTTTTTTTAAATCAATCATTGGAATCGATCAAGCACTTGCACATTTTCTCAGACGGGTGTGGGGCACAAAGTACAGACCATACCCTTGTTAGTATGTACTCTGCATTAGTTTCCCGAAGACATTCGTTTCTACCGTGTGACCGCGATTTCGTCGTTAAAAAACTTGTTCGCATCTCCACTGTCGAAAAATGCGTCACTTTTATTAAGTCTTCTACTAAGAATAGTCAGTTAGAGGTGATAAAGGTGTTATTGATTTGAAAATATGGTGGCCCAAACATAAGATGATGCTTTCCCACTGAATTTATCCTCCATCTCTTACAAATGGGCCAGCATATCAAATTCCTATCAAGGGGATAATTCCCTTATGAAAAATTGAAGACATAATCAAAGTGATGATCTAGATCCCAGACGAAGATAACATTCGAACATTCTACGATGAGATTGTTCACCAGTGGCCAACTTGTAAGAGATGCCTGAAGAATAATTTTTTCTTTCGACATTTATACCATTCTTCATGCAACTAAATAATCCGAATTATGTTTCACATTGACTTGACATCATTTTTGACTCGTCTTAGAATAAATTTTTGAAGTATGCTATTTATTTTATACATCTCTGAATACCTTTACGTTTGATCAGACGTACATGTACATGAAGAAACCCTATAGTCCACAGACTGAAAATCGATAATAATTTAATTATTCGTCACCTGAGACCTTAATTGAGCACAAAGATTGCATTTAACTCAAATAAATAGATTTTAATGGAAAAAATTTTCTTTTTCGTTACTGATTTCTGCAAACCCTTTTCCTTGACTTCCCAAAAGTTGCTCTCAGTGGACTTGTGGAGTTTCTAAAATAACCTGTTCAAATTGAAGCTTCGCTCTGTTGTGTGATAAACCATTAAATGCCTTGTATTTCTGAAAATTTGCTACATACAATAAATAAAACCAACTGAAAAACAAGCAGCTAAAATAATGACGCTGTTAGGTGATACTCCAAGGCTAGGATTTCGATGACATCTATAATTTTATGAAAGCTGAATGAATAAAGCATTTATGCATCTTCAAACGAGAATGATTTTGTGTGGTCTGCCAACAAATTTTAAAGATCCTTTTAGGAAAAATATTATTTTTCGTCTATTACCAATGTTCAAGAAAGAGGTGAACATGCAATTCAAGTTGAAAAATTCTATTTACAATTGTAGTGATGAATTACCCACTAGACGTGCGACAAGGATGTTTTATACAGAGGGGCCTCACAATGGAAAAGTATTGTATAAATAAGCAATTTTCATATTTCCAGCAAGAAAGAAAACTTTTTAAAATTTTACTTCTGTTGAAAATTAATTGCTGCTTTCGTCTACAGCAGTAGCGTTTATGTGGTCTTTTTATCCCACACCCCATCGATTGCCGAGAATAATGTCTTTTCCATTGACTCTCCACTGAGAAAAACTTGTTGATCTCAATGAAAACCAGACATTTCCCCGCGCAAATTTCCTTTGCAAATTTTCCCATGCTGGTAAGACCACTGAAAGGATGGGGGGCAGAGAGGGCTCAAGCCCCCAGGCGAGGTAAACATTGAGTCGCTTTGTAATGCGTACATCCTCCATTCCTTATATCCCTCCTTCCCTTCTCGTATCACCACTTGTAGATGATTTTCAATGATTATAAGCAGGCATTTTCAACTTTCATCTCCGTTTATTTTTTCAGACGCTTATCATTTACTTTTCCTTTCCAAAGGATAACATTACCTGAGTGCAGCTAGGATTCTTAAAATGTAAAATTAAAAAAAAAAATGTTTTCTGAAATTATGGTAAACTCGAATAATTTATTTTTAAAAAATTGCGTTTGGTATGTTTGGGGAAGTTTATAAAATGTTTTCGTTTGAGGAAGTTTCTCTAGTACATTTTGGGTCGTTTTTATAAAAGTTGTGGAAATACTACTGAAATTTTCTAAACTTATAGTAAAATAAAAGTTCTGAAAAGCTGTGCCTGAACCACATATAAAGTATAAAATTAAATCTTACTCATGACTGAGAAAAATCACAACTTCGCAACACACTAAGAAAATATATTTCAGGTCTAACCAGTTTATTGCATGTTTTCCAATGTTGCTCTTCTATAATCTACTGATTATCTTAACTAAAAGAAATTTATTATTGATGCCATATAAAAAATGGTCACCAGAAACAAACATCATCTAGTTATTTACAGCAGAATACTGGATGATCAAGAGACATCAAATTGCAGCATTATTTTAGCTTTCCATATCCAGTTAGATTCAAACAAAATACAATTCAGGCTAGAAAAGAAAACCAGTCTTTCCATTTGCATGCAAAGATCAATTTCAATACAATAATTTGAAAACCTATCGAGTTGCATCCTGAAGAAGAAAAATTAATTCTGTTTCCTCTTACATAAAAATACAACGATAGAAACCTATTGAGTAGCACCCTGTAAACAAAAATTAATTGTTTCTTTTTATACACTGGTTTATATTTACCCTCAAGTAGTTGCCATGCTTTTCATCTACATAAATCTCAAGGGCATATCTTGAAATTGCTACATCTCGAATTTCCCACTTAAAATCTTAGCAATAGCTAGAATCTTATGAATATGTGAGGTTACTTTTGAATCATCCTGTGTTTATTTGCTACTCATCTAAAATATTTCATGACAATTTAATTAAAAACAATCTTGATCTTTCATTACATCTTATAATCTTGACAATGCAAAATGATTGAAGTAAATCTTCAAAACCTGTAGCTGTCTTGTCTTCTCAACATTTAATAAAACTAATTTATTGCTAGATGGATAGTCAGTAGCTACAGTTTCAAAAATAAATTTCCTAAAGTCAAAAGTATTAAATTCCTTTCTAACATCTAAATTCTTAACAATCTGATGTACAAAGGATGATACAAAGACACCACAACTAGTGCTATCTGGTTAAAGTGAGGAGGGCATGAAATTAACCAATCTTCATGAAGATTTAAAGCTTTACAGTTCTGATTTTTCCAAAATTGAATGGAATCTTTGTAATTTTCAGCAGAAGAAGAAGTCGAATATAAAAGTTATGCATAATCAGGAAAATAAAATGTACTAAACCTGAACCTATAAATTTAATATGAATCAAGTTACAAATAATAAGATCTCGATAACTTTTTAATCTATATATATAAAGCAGAGTTGGCGTCTGTCTGTTCTCTATACAAATCTGCACCGTTTGACCAATTCACATCAAATTTGCTACACTTACTCTTTAGAATCCTGCTGGTAACGTAGGCTACATACTATTAACCCCCGTTCTATTTCTCTTGGGTGTGCAGAGGGGACTAAAAACAATTAGAAATCCCATAGGAATAACATTGAGTATTTTTACGATCACTGTCACACCAATTCACACCATATTCGGTGCATTCATTCTTTAGAATCCTGCGGGAAACATGGGCTATATATTAACCACCGTTCTATTTGTCTTAGGTCTGGAGAAGGAGGCTAAAAGCAATTCGTTATCCAAATAGGAATAGCATTCAGTATCTTTATTATCATAATTCGACCAATTCATAACAAATTTGGTACACTAATTCTTTGACTACTGTACGTAGCACAGGCTATATATTAACCCCGTTCTATTTGTCTTAGGTCTGTAGAGAGGGCTAGAAACCTTTAGACATCCCCATAGGAATAACATTAATATTACGATGAATTACAAACTATTCAATCCGAGCATTACCTGATAATTCAGTTCGTCTTTTATAATGCATACGAATGTGAATAAAGTATGGCTGTTGGCGAAAATAACCTTGATACAGATTCAAAACATACCCAAAAATATATAACTCAGTTGTGTCCATCATATTTATGTATGTGTTGAATGTTTTCCCTGTCTTCTCGGAAAAGTAATGATCAGAACCAGACTTTATCCCTAATTTGACCAAACTGGGAAGTAAGAAATGTGTTAAAAACAGCTCAATAAATCAAATCAAATATATTTGAGTCTTTTTCGAACTTAAGCTCACATAGACCCTTCCACCCATGTATTGCATTACGTACATGTTTAACACTGAAGTGAAATCTGTGATTTGTCTAATCACAAATTTACTCACGAAAGACGGTCTAATTCCATATTCCGTTCATAAGCTTCCATTCAAGTCTTGTTCGCTCAATTTGTAAAATTACTTTCCGAATAAAATAAAAATGGCATCTGAAATTATGTGAGTTTCTGTATTCGACAGCTTTCATTAATAATATAATCCACATCGTCAGCTTAGAGCAGAAACTCATTACCTGACATTCTTTGGGGGACTCTAAATGCTTATTTTTCTGATGATGAGAAATGCCTGATCATATTGAAATGTTTAAAAGATATATAACACTATCAAAAATACTCAATTCTTATTTTCTTACCTAAAACTAATAGTTAACTTTTTAACAGCTTTATGATAACATATTATTTTTGTCAGTTAATGAATTTCTGCTCCAGACCGTGATATGCATATTTACAAAATATTGATCGGTAAACAAGGTAATGTTATTTTATGGTAACGAACGGGGAACCTTGTAAAGTAAAAAGTATAGGATACATGAATGATTGAAAAACAAATTAAACTTGAGTCAATTTTTTTTTAAATCAATCATTGGAATCGATCAAGCACTTGCACATTTTCTCAGACGGGTGTGGGGCACAAAGTACAGACCATACCCTTGTTAGTATGTACTCTGCATTAGTTTCCCGAAGACATTCGTTTCTACCGTGTGACCGCGATTTCGTCGTTAAAAAACTTGTTCGCATCTCCACTGTCGAAAAATGCGTCACTTTTATTAAGTCTTCTACTAAGAATAGTCAGTTAGAGGTGATAAAGGTGTTATTGATTTGAAAATATGGTGGCCCAAACATAAGATGATGCTTTCCCACTGAATTTATCCTCCATCTCTTACAAATGGGCCAGCATATCAAATTCCTATCAAGGGGATAATTCCCTTATGAAAAATTGAAGACATAATCAAAGTGATGATCTAGATCCCAGACGAAGATAACATTCGAACATTCTACGATGAGATTGTTCACCAGTGGCCAACTTGTAAGAGATGCCTGAAGAATAATTTTTTCTTTCGACATTTATACCATTCTTCATGCAACTAAATAATCCGAATTATGTTTCACATTGACTTGACATCATTTTTGACTCGTCTTAGAATAAATTTTTGAAGTATGCTATTTATTTTATACATCTCTGAATACCTTTACGTTTGATCAGACGTACATGTACATGAAGAAACCCTATAGTCCACAGACTGAAAATCGATAATAATTTAATTATTCGTCACCTGAGACCTTAATTGAGCACAAAGATTGCATTTAACTCAAATAAATAGATTTTAATGGAAAAAATTTTCTTTTTCGTTACTGATTTCTGCAAACCCTTTTCCTTGACTTCCCAAAAGTTGCTCTCAGTGGACTTGTGGAGTTTCTAAAATAACCTGTTCAAATTGAAGCTTCGCTCTGTTGTGTGATAAACCATTAAATGCCTTGTATTTCTGAAAATTTGCTACATACAATAAATAAAACCAACTGAAAAACAAGCAGCTAAAATAATGACGCTGTTAGGTGATACTCCAAGGCTAGGATTTCGATGACATCTATAATTTTATGAAAGCTGAATGAATAAAGCATTTATGCATCTTCAAACGAGAATGATTTTGTGTGGTCTGCCAACAAATTTTAAAGATCCTTTTAGGAAAAATATTATTTTTCGTCTATTACCAATGTTCAAGAAAGAGGTGAACATGCAATTCAAGTTGAAAAATTCTATTTACAATTGTAGTGATGAATTACCCACTAGACGTGCGACAAGGATGTTTTATACAGAGGGGCCTCACAATGGAAAAGTATTGTATAAATAAGCAATTTTCATATTTCCAGCAAGAAAGAAAACTTTTTAAAATTTTACTTCTGTTGAAAATTAATTGCTGCTTTCGTCTACAGCAGTAGCGTTTATGTGGTCTTTTTATCCCACACCCCATCGATTGCCGAGAATAATGTCTTTTCCATTGACTCTCCACTGAGAAAAACTTGTTGATCTCAATGAAAACCAGACATTTCCCCGCGCAAATTTCCTTTGCAAATTTTCCCATGCTGGTAAGACCACTGAAAGGATGGGGGGCAGAGAGGGCTCAAGCCCCCAGGCGAGGTAAACATTGAGTCGCTTTGTAATGCGTACATCCTCCATTCCTTATATCCCTCCTTCCCTTCTCGTATCACCACTTGTAGATGATTTTCAATGATTATAAGCAGGCATTTTCAACTTTCATCTCCGTTTATTTTTTCAGACGCTTATCATTTACTTTTCCTTTCCAAAGGATAACATTACCTGAGTGCAGCTAGGATTCTTAAAATGTAAAATTAAAAAAAAAAATGTTTTCTGAAATTATGGTAAACTCGAATAATTTATTTTTAAAAAATTGCGTTTGGTATGTTTGGGGAAGTTTATAAAATGTTTTCGTTTGAGGAAGTTTCTCTAGTACATTTTGGGTCGTTTTTATAAAAGTTGTGGAAATACTACTGAAATTTTCTAAACTTATAGTAAAATAAAAGTTCTGAAAAGCTGTGCCTGAACCACATATAAAGTATAAAATTAAATCTTACTCATGACTGAGAAAAATCACAACTTCGCAACACACTAAGAAAATATATTTCAGGTCTAACCAGTTTATTGCATGTTTTCCAATGTTGCTCTTCTATAATCTACTGATTATCTTAACTAAAAGAAATTTATTATTGATGCCATATAAAAAATGGTCACCAGAAACAAACATCATCTAGTTATTTACAGCAGAATACTGGATGATCAAGAGACATCAAATTGCAGCATTATTTTAGCTTTCCATATCCAGTTAGATTCAAACAAAATACAATTCAGGCTAGAAAAGAAAACCAGTCTTTCCATTTGCATGCAAAGATCAATTTCAATACAATAATTTGAAAACCTATCGAGTTGCATCCTGAAGAAGAAAAATTAATTCTGTTTCCTCTTACATAAAAATACAACGATAGAAACCTATTGAGTAGCACCCTGTAAACAAAAATTAATTGTTTCTTTTTATACACTGGTTTATATTTACCCTCAAGTAGTTGCCATGCTTTTCATCTACATAAATCTCAAGGGCATATCTTGAAATTGCTACATCTCGAATTTCCCACTTAAAATCTTAGCAATAGCTAGAATCTTATGAATATGTGAGGTTACTTTTGAATCATCCTGTGTTTATTTGCTACTCATCTAAAATATTTCATGACAATTTAATTAAAAACAATCTTGATCTTTCATTACATCTTATAATCTTGACAATGCAAAATGATTGAAGTAAATCTTCAAAACCTGTAGCTGTCTTGTCTTCTCAACATTTAATAAAACTAATTTATTGCTAGATGGATAGTCAGTAGCTACAGTTTCAAAAATAAATTTCCTAAAGTCAAAAGTATTAAATTCCTTTCTAACATCTAAATTCTTAACAATCTGATGTACAAAGGATGATACAAAGACACCACAACTAGTGCTATCTGGTTAAAGTGAGGAGGGCATGAAATTAACCAATCTTCATGAAGATTTAAAGCTTTACAGTTCTGATTTTTCCAAAATTGAATGGAATCTTTGTAATTTTCAGCAGAAGTTGTACCCAGGGATCATAGAAATCAAATTTTTTCTCTTGAATTTTTCCAACCAGTAGAACCCAATGATAATTTTCATTTAAAGGTATAAATAAATATTCACTAAGAACAAATTGTTCTCCAGCCAATCGATTTAATATTTCATTAATGTTACTAATATAATTCGTTTCAAAGCACTTGGCAGTCAAGGAATTAGTACCATAAAGGATCTTACTTAAAAATCCATCAATAATACTGTCATAAAGCCAGACACATTTGAAATCAGATGATGCAGCTGTCAAAATTTCTTCGTTTGGAATGTAGGGATCAAGAGATTTAATTTCTAACAAGCTAATGGAAATGTCATCAGTGTAGAATATAGGCTTAGTAATAGTGTTTAAATCAAGTTTCGGAGTAAGAGTTTTGTCATTTTCAGCAGTATTTTCATTATTAAATGCTTTTTGACATAGCAAACTATTGTCTTTACTTAAATAACTGAGTCAAATCTAGCAAATTGTCTTGCATGGCTTTTTTTTTAATTCTAACGAGTAGCAAATTTCCATCTTTTCGATAGAATTATCACTTATAGACAAAGCCTCTTTGCAGGAAATTGAATGAATTTTATGGATATGCTTGCATAATGGGTTTTTATCAGGACAATTACAAATATTCAAGTGACTGTATAGACTTAAACATTTCCCATCTAAGCACTTTAAAAAACAATGATATTCTTGAGGACATGCTTTGTAAATCTGCTCTATGATGTATTCAGTGTGATCATTAGATGCAGATTTTATTATCTATGATTGACAACGTATTTTAAGTATGTGATAATCAGAAATTTTCATTGCTGAAAAATATCGTTTTTGATAAGTTGGTGGATATATGCTTTGGGCAGTTAGTTAAAATATTATACTTGTGGGTCATAAATATATCTTCTTCAATTTGTAAGAGGGTTTCAATCAGCTGATCTAATCACCTGTTAAATTTTCGTTGTAAATAAATCGTTTTAAGTTTATTGTGAAATGATTCACAATACATGTTCGTTTCAGTGAAGGCAAGGGGGAAATTCCTATAAGCCATTGCCCAAAGACTTGCTCTGCTGTAATAATATTCTTCAAAATACTCAATAAATGAGGGCGCAATGGTCTAAAACTTCTGCAAAAAATTGTCCATCATTGTTTGATACTTAATTGAATTTCTTTTTTCAAGCAATGTTATGCTTGAATGTTCATTTTCACAATATTGTGGTAAAATTGAAGAAATCATAAATGAATTCGATAAACGTTTTCATGATTTCAAAGAGTTACAAAAATTTTTTTTCTCTTTTTATTAGGCCTTTTTTCTTCGAAGTTGAAAATGCTCCCACTTCGATACAACTGGAATTAATTGATTTCCAGAATGATTCGGTTTTAAAAGACAAATATCGAGAAGTAGGAATTCCCAAAATAAATTCTTATTTAGGTGAAAAATACCCGGAAATTAAAAAGTTTGCTGCACAACTTTTATGCTGTTTTGGGAGTACGTACTTGTGTGAGCAACTATTTTCGTCCATGAAATTAAATAAAACGGCCTACAGATCAAGATTAACTGATAAACATCTATCTGCCATAATGAAGATTGTCTGTTCTCAGTCTTTGAATTCAGGTATTGGAAAACTAGTAGGAGGAAAGCGCTGGCAAGTTTCCGGTAAAAAAAAATTAATTTTAGTTTTATAAATACATTAAATTAAATAAACGTTTAAATAAAAGCAATTATATAGCAATATTATAAATTATTACCCTAAATTCACTTAATTACATAATGTGTTTTAATTATCCTATCCATATTCCTGAATCCTCACTTCAAAATATAATTTAAGAAAATTTATAAATGTGATGTGGCCCGCTTGAATCTTACCAGTTGCATTAAATGGCCCATGTTTTAATTGAGATTGACACCCCTGCTCTAGCGGAAGGTACCAAGATTCGCCAATCTGCATTTTTACGGATAACCTTAAAACATTCGATTTTTTCTCAAAATGCATAATTTCAATGGCTCCAAAACATTTTCTATAAGCTTACAGATATTCAAATTGTTCTCACGAAATTAAGTAATGCAAAAAGTGTTCACAATAACGAATAAACATTGATTATACTATGATGTGATGCAACGCTACTCTTTTTAAAATGCTTTAAATACTAAGAAAAGCAGATAAGTAAATAATAACACCCGTGAAATGAATAGTGATCCTTTAGTTCCCCTCTCCTAGCAATTGTATGCACAACAATATGCAACCATTTTTTCGCACTAAAATTGCTGAATTCAACGGGTAAAGTTGCCATGCTAAATCCCATAGAGAACGTTCTCCGAGTCGAAGAATAAATCACTGATTTTACTCGTAGAACCGGTCTGCAACCCCAATCTGTATCTCTCCTCTATGGGTACGAAATCTCCTTCGCAGTAAATCAAGCTGTCACACAACACATGGACAGTCGTTGTTCAAGTTGACAACAGAAGAAAGAGGTGTAACAATGTTTCTGTATCCTGTTCAGGGGAATGCTACAAGGACACACGAGCTTTTTTCTGTGTCAAAAATAAAAATGGTTTGAGAATCGCGTACATTTAAAAATCTAATACTTGGTATTCTTGTACTTTCAAGTATGGAATAAGTATTCGAATAAATATAATTATTTACAAAGCAATATTTCATAATTTTTTCCGTCATCTGAGTGTATGCATAAGTGTTGTATGCACGTTTCTTTAAATAATTCTTCAATAAACTAACTTGTGCTGATAATTAGGTATGATTCATAAGTTCTGTTCTATTTAGAAGATACCATTTATATAACTCAGTGTCTTATTCACGAGATTTTTACGAAAGCAATGAGAATTAAGTAATCGAATGAATTAGTTTATTATACTTATGTATCTGAAATACAATTATACTTAAAACCAGAATACAGATTTTACATAGAACGCTAATGTTATATTTACATATAAATAACTTCGTTACATAAAAAAATGCATACTACTAGTTAAGCGGTCTGTTTTGTAAATACTTTTTTGCCATACATGTTGAATATACATTCTGATCAGATTTTAAAATGCAATGTGCCCATTTCAATGTCATGATTGATGAGTCCATCTAAGTCCGATGAAATGAATGTCCACGACATCCATTACTGTTTATATGAATGCTGGTTACTGGAAATCATTGCACGTTTATATTTAGAATAGAGGAGAGGTGGGTATTGTATTTTATAGCATTTCGATTTCCTCATAGTTAAACAAAATTTAAAACTGCTGCCCTGAAAAATTAAGAAACTGACTTTGTCATTTTTGTCGTCTCATCAGATATATCGGATTACTTTTTATGGTGTTAATATTAGCTACTAAAAACCCGTTCCCTTTGTTAAGTTTTATTTTGTCTCAAACCTTCATTTCTCCACACTTTAGGAACTTTTACAATTTTTTTAAAACTAATCGTATCAAGACGAATAAAAAAAGTTCAATGCTACGTATTGCTTTAAAAGTTCGAAATAAAAAACTAGAGCTTATAAAATGTATTACCATTTGCATTTAGCTGGGTGCCTATAAAATGTTCTTAATTATAAATTATGACGGTATTTCTATTGAAGTAACATTTATAGATTTTATCTGTTGCAAAACCAATTCATGCACACATTTTACCCGTTTTCGACATTCTATCATAAAGTTATATCATGTGTGTGAATCTTTCTATTGTGATAAATACAAAACCATTCTGCATAGACTTGTTTCACAATCTTATAAGTAGAAATGAAGCTACTTTCTTAATTATAAACTGAACAAATGTCACCAATTCGGTAAAATTTTTATTTTGCTTTTTTCCTTGAAGTATCTCTTCATTTGGAGCATATTTATTTATTAGGTATTTTCAATTAACACCACACTGGAGCAACACAACGGGCTATCGGGTCCGGGATCAATCCCAAAGGGAAAAATCCGAGGACAACACCACGTAATTTTGAACCACGATCAGATGACGAGGCAACACCTGAGCTGGCACCCCACTCTCCAAACTTCCACACCACGCCAACATGAGGACATTTGAGGCCACGACAGATTTAACGTGCACCAGCCCCCTTTGTACACGACGGTGTTTGGCTGGATTCGAACTCGCAACCCTTCGGTTGCTAGTCCGTTACTCTTCCAACCGGGCCACCGCAGCCCTATTTCATTTATTAGTTAGCGGTATTAATTATTATTATGGTACCGTTTAATCTGTATAGGTTTTCCCAAAATGACGCTCTACATTAAGACGTAGTGATTTATCATTTGCTCTAACATCAGGCTTTAAAACATCGCTTTCTTTTAAATGATATTATCGGCTTAATTAGTTATTGCATCGCTGTATGATTTGTGCATTTCCATTTTGGTTCGTGATGTGTTTTTATGCTTGAACACCAGGTAAACTGGGCTGCAATGTTAACATAAGTATTTCTTATTAAATTGCGCTATGAGTCACTGTGGAGCCATGTCACTAATTTTTCTTGTTGAAACATTACTGAAAAAATTCAAATGGTTTCGTATTAGGAAAATTCATTTTATTACTTTTAACATTTAAGTTCTGCGTCAAATCATTATACTTAAAAATGTTCAATGATTAAAATCGAGCAAAAGAATTAATTTCCTGTAACGACTTCGACTAAGAACCCAGGTTAAAAATAGAACCTTTTATTTTTCTGGAATAGATTAACACTGAGAGAACATCTCACACGATAGTATAGGTAGCGATGACCCAAGCAATGGGAAAGTTCTAGGCTACGGGCCTTTCACAAGGATCTCGGATGAGACCAGATCTGGCGGGGTGCCAACACAAGTCCGCCCAAGCTGGACGTCTGGCCTTTCGGACGCTCTGCCCTGTAGAAATCGGAAGTCCGGCTATCTGCCGCGACTACTGGAACGTCTGGCCTCTCGGGCGCTCTGCCCTGTAGAAATCAGAAGTCCGGCTATCTGCCGCGTCCCTTCGCTGGGACAATCTGGGCGGGATGCCCGGGTAGCTTCAAAACTCAAGACCTCACGGGGTCACGTGGCAATCAGAACACCGTCCGCACCTCCCAAAAAACCCGTGCACACCTTCTTATACCTGCCATTTTGGGGGTGGGCTTTTGGCGCTGTCATCGCTTCTCGGCGTAACCAGCGTCCTTTTATTGGTTTGGTGTCAAGGGTGCCCACTGACCCAATTGGCCTTTGAACCCCGACGGAAAGTCTCGGTCCAGCCTCTCGCTGTCTGGTTCCTTTCCCAGGGTCGTCCATCATCCTGGGGACCCTCTCTCCTCTTTTGTGCACAACTGTCAACTAGGGCGACTGGATGTCGCCACGGTTTCCGCTGGGACTTAGTCGTGGGAGAGGGAATATATTGATACTTCACATTCCTCTCAAATTTATTCTTCACCCAAATTCAATTATAAATACAATTCTCCATAAGCATTGAGCACGCGTTATAAATTATGAGTACAGTAATCAATTTTCCCTGGTGCAAAAGTCTTCCCTTCTCCTAAAAACCCCTCACACCTGTTCAAAAGACCCCAAGATGGATTGCTTCTCTGCCTGGCGACGCACCCTGATCCCTTAAAGCTAAACAGGTTTTTCCTCTACGATGCTAGAAGTCATAACACTGGTGAATTTGTGCGCATGCGTGTATGTTGGTTACAAAAGACATCGGAGACGGATTGAGTCATTTGAAAGCCAAGTCGCTGGGTACTATCTCGTACAGTTATACGTGTTGCTGAAAGCTGCTAGTTTAGGAGCGATTTTAAAGAATATGTGTGACGGTGTATATGATCTTCCCATCAGACCCAAAATGAGGCTTGCCATTTACGAGGAGTGGTGCCAAAGTTTAGGAATCAACATCGATGGAATTGAGTCTCTTGCTGACAGGATATCCATTTCAGAAGTAATTATTTCGAATAGAAGTATGCTCGCTCTGGATCTGGCAGAGAATGAATCCATAGGTCTTAAAAAGTTTAGAAAAATTGTTCATGCCGAATACATCTTGAAACAAAGAAGGCATCTTGAAGCATTGGACTTTCCAGGTTTTTTAGTCAACAGATTTGACTGGTATTACGAAATGAAACTAGATGATCAACATGTACTCGTGCAAGATGCTTTACGGCAATTCTTTTTAGCTTCAGTTAAAAGATTTACTGAACAGTTCTCTACTTTAAAAGAAGAGTCTTGTGGATTGATAAGAAAATATTTGCAATTAATCAGAAAAACATCGCTTCTAGAAACTGCTTCTGCCTCCGCCATATTTAGGGCTGTCTACGAGCCTTTTTTAAAAGTCCTTTTCCGCTATTGCAAAGACCCCCTTATTGTTGAGGAGTTCCTTGTGACTCTTGGAATCGGTATATCTTTCCAAGCTGCAATATTTGTAAGAGCCCCAGAATCAAAGTACTTGGAGTACTTGTTGCATTACGCGAATATTCGCAACTTCCAATTCTGGGGCTTATATCGTGGTGTCGGTCCTCTTAGTCGCCGTTTCAACCCTGTCTTTTGGTTCCTGAATTTGAAGAAATTTGACTTTATGCGTGTTCTACTTAATTCCGGATTTACCTTTAGAACACACGGAAGTGAAGAGGAAGTTTACCGAAAAATGTAAGTTCTATTTTAATACTGAATTTCTCAACATGTGAGGGCAAATGCAGTTAAGAATATTTTTTTAAATCTCTAAAATTTAAACTTTCTGTGTTTTTCAAAAATATTTTACATCCTTGTGCATGTTTTATAAACTTTCTGTAATAATTTTTTTTAAAAAGCGTTTGTTCTTGTTGGAATCCGCTTTCGAAACTTAAGACAACTGTTGAATTAACGTATCACAAAAATGAAATGAAATTAAAAATTTTATCCATATATAATTTTTCTTGGTTCTCTGTTTTCATTTTCTATTATCTAAGTTACATTGATATTTTTATTATTTTAGTGAACTAATAATATTGATATTTTAATTATATAGCATTATTAAATGAGCTCCTGATGTCTAAATAATCAAAGTTTAAGACGAATTACATCTTTTGGACGTTTTGATTGTTCCGGAGCGTACTTAAGTACAACTTATACTGTTCTGAAAGCAAAAGAACGTTTCGAAAACATTTCTCTTGTACATTAATATATAGATAATGCAGGATAACTATTATTTGGGAACAGCTGCAGTATAGACCCCCCAATATATTATTTGGCGACTTTTTTTGTCGCCAACCTTCAATTGCGATTTGTTGTTTTTGGTAACCCCCCACTTTTTCCACTCCATTCTAGCAACCCTACAGAGTCCCTACGCTATGTATATATAAACATATTTAACAGATACAGTCAATATATAGACAGACTTATATATTGACTGTGATAACTGTATTTTTATATATAATCAAGATTTACATTATTTATTATGACAAATATGCAATTTCTTTGCACATAAAAAAACGCCAGGGTTTCTATAATGGTTGCTTTGAAATTTCGTTTTCCATTTTACAAAAAAATCTAATGGGGTGCGACTAAGGGTTCAGTTCACGACTGGCAGCCCCGTTTAAACAGGAAACCCTCATTTACAGTGAAATCTGTTAAAAGAATAACTTATATTCAACGTATGTACATTTTTTTGTAATACGTCTGTTAAAAATGTCGCCAAGTAACGTCAGGGTTGGCGACAAAAAAAGAAAGTCGCCAAATGGATTGGGGGGGGGGGTCTATACTGCAGCTGTTCCGGATAACTATTAATTGAGTATTTGCTACCCCTAACAGCTTTAAATAAGTATTTTAAAACATAATCTTTTGAAAATTTTACCGGAATCTAAGGTGATTCAGTATCAAATATTTTCGGTATACTATAATACAATTGCTGGTCAGTTTGTACGTTTCAATAAAATTTGTAACTCTAAATTATCTTTCTTCGAAATTTTCTTGGAACTCTTTAATTTAAATTCCTAAATTTCTACTTGTTTTGTATTATTATATATATATATATATATATATATTGTATTATATATATATATATATATATATATATTGTATTATATATATATATATATATATATATATATTGTATTATATATATATATATATTTTGTATATATATATATATATATATACAAAAGAAACCTTTTTAAATAGGGTGTGTAACTTCTTGTTTTAAAATGACCGGTAAAGTTAAAATACGATTATTTCAAAATAAGATAGGTTCATTAAATTAAAACGGGTAACCATACGTTGCAATTCAAAGATATTTCTAACTTTGACATAGATTTTCATTAAAAGACGATTAAAATTATTTAAATTCACATTTTTTCATGGATATTATTGAAAGTTGTATAGTCAAGCTACCACGTAGAAACCGAATCTTTGAATTGCAAATAAAGGACATAAGGATTCGGTTTAAAACTGAAGGTCTGTTGGAGTAAAGAGAATTTTAAATAAGACTGCTGATCTTGAAATAGTATCCAAGTTCGAAAATATTTAAAGAGGATTGTTGTAAGTTGAAATTTTTTGTCATGAGTGAGAGGGTAGAAGTTGCTTACTTTACAAGTTGAAACTGATCTTAAGCAGCTGTAAGATCGATCTTCTGCTTTTTGAAAAAATCCAATCGATTGAGATTGCTTTGTCTACACTGATGATAAGCTTCGATGTTCCACGTGCCACTGAATAGAATTTTAAAGAAAAAACGCGTTTGCTTCAAAATATATTAATCAAGAATACCTTAAAAATTAATTTGCCATTCTCTCATAATGAGGATGAAATTCGAAAACATAGCATATTCCTGGTTTCTTGAATGCCACAAGTCCAAAAGTATTGCTAAGGAAGTTGAGTGCAAGACTCCGCCATTAGTTAGTCATTCTTACTGAAAATGAAATTACGGGGCATTTGTAATCACTACAAAAGTCAAAATCGACTTCTCTAGTAGGTCATTCTATATGAATACACCCATTTTGAGAAAAAGTTGTTGCACCAGTCATGAATTTTTCCAATTTTTACCCTAGATAGACAAGGTAGTGAAACACATAAATTTCAATTTTTTAAATACTTTGTCCAATATTAGCTGACATACAGGAATTTAAAAATGGGTCGATTTCACAAAATGGCGGCCAACTTGGATTTGCACACTGTGTATGAATGGCTCTAACTTAGAATTAATATTTCAAATTTAGTTTCAAATGGAAGATATTCATTTCAGGAGTTTGTATAAACTACAAAAATAATGGACATTTTACATTTTAGTGGATTTTTACAAGTAAATTAAAAAACTAACTTAAAGAAACAAAGTAGATTTTAAAGTACTATAGAAAAAAATGAACCCTCTTATATTTCTCTGAATCTTTGTAGAAGTATTAACTAACATATGTTCTTTAATCTGACAAAAATTTAGAGAGATGAAATCGATGTTTTCTGAATTAAAGCTATTCTAATGATAGCTTATTTTTGTAATGGGCTGAGTTCCCATCACTGAAATACTTCATTTATTTAATTTGTGGTTGGTTGGTTGTTTTTTTATGGCGCAAGGGCCAATTCTGGCCAAACTGCGCCAAACATCGTCCGTATTTTACCATTTATATTTTGAAGGATGAGGTGATTAAGTACACAAGATTTCAAAATTAAATTAAGTTAAATTGAAACTATATCATACAAAAGTTATATATAATTTGTATAACCAATATCAGAAAGGAATAAAAATAAGCTTTTGTGATGCGGATCCATCAACAGGTCTGTTAAGCGAAACACCAAATCGGATTAATCTACAATTGTTAAAGTCTGAGCATTCTGTCAAAATGTGTATTTAATTTGTGGAACCTCTAGGATTAAATGTTGACTTTGTAATTTAATTTGAATATTTTGAAAAATCCAAAATGTTGAATTGTCACTTATATTACACACAGAAATAGATTTCCCACAATCAAGATCCTTAATGTACACTAGAAAATGATGAATTGTTTACCTGCTCATTTTTTCAACGAATATTTTGAATGGAATCTTGTATAATGCAGGTATAATTTTCAGAAAAATCTGCCCAATGATAGCAATAACCAGACCCAATTCATCCTATCCCTTTTGAAAAAATTGGCTTTGATATTTTGTAGAAGCAACGTGATGAACAAATAAAGCAGAGTTCTTCAAGCAATGTCAATGAAAATATTTACTGACAAAAGTGGGTCCTAAGTATGAATGTGGGTATAAACAACACATTTTAACAACCATAATATAGTATTGAACTCGACAAAAGTGTTATTTTGAATTTGATGTTTTTCTAGTTTTAAAAAGTGACGAAGAGTATGTTTTCTTATCGATCAAAGTTGTGACGCTTAAAGCCTAATATTTTATGAATTTTTTAAGAATTAATCCCTCTTTTAAATAAAAATTAAAAAATTTGATAATGTACCACGTAATGTTTCTTTTCATAAAAATTAGGAATTAATTTCCGATTTTTCTTCATGAATTTGAGGCTTTGAGTAACTCTTTTTGATAATTTGAAAGCATATTATATGTAATGGTTATATGCTTGGGGCTAGAGGATAATCATGAATGTTACGAAGTTCAGATAGAAGAGATCCACCTCTAAGAAATATCCAACATCAGATTTTAAGGGTATGTTTAAAACATTGAAATTTTTAATCACAAGATCAGATAACCATTTAAACTCACCAATTGTTAGATATTGACACATAATGTAACCATATAAATCGTTGGCATCAAGAGCTAAAATATATGATTCGTTTTTATTTTTGTTATATATTTCTGGAATGTATTTATTATTTACACATGCATATCCCAGCTAAACAGACACTACCCCTGATACTGTTTTCTAACCAGATGTACATATTGACATCGGTAAACAATTTTAACTCGACCTTAGTAAAATCAATCCGGAATTCCATGTTAAATCAACTGCTGTTATAAAATGACATGGATCTATTTTGTAATATTCCATACACTTTCTACGAAATGAAGTAAATACTTCAGCTAGTAGAACAACGTCAAGTTCTTGGTATAATTTTAGGTAGTCAGGAAATGAATCACACCGAAATGTTTTAAAAATTAACACAGCAAAGTTATAATCTTCGTCTGTTATCGGTTAATTTGTTAAAAAATGCTTGTTTTGGTGGTAGACATCTTTCGTTTAAAACAAGGGGGTTGAAAAATATGAATAAGGAAAGACATCTTTCATCATTAACAAAAATCGTTTTTTTTTTCATTTGAATAAAATGCTTTAAAAATTGAGAAATCATGATTGGACGTTTCAAGATTTTGAACAAGAATCTTTGAATGATGCATTCAAAGATTGCATACTGTCTAAAAACTTCATTTCATCAATTTGAAATGTTGTAAATTTGTGTGAATTTACTGAAATGATGCGAATGGATTTGGTATATTCTCCACTTAGATGATTTAAAATTAAATGTGAATCATATCCCTTAAGATTATGAAAACTAATTGGAATAAAAAATCGTATTCTATAACACAAATTACAATTCCTATGGGCAAATCCACGAAATATACCAGTAAAATGACAATGATCTCTAACAATGATGTCAGATTTTGTAAACAATTTACCACAAATATGACATTTTGGGCTTTTTCCTAGCTTTGAGTTAGACATTGGCTGAATTAAATGCATTTTTTGTAATAAATCTTTGCATAATTATTTTTAACTTTTTTTTATTTTAGACTAGGATGAAAAATTAAATGGAAAGTGAAAATGCAGACACCTTTGCAGACATGGTGTAACGGCATCAATCAAAGGCTTGAAAACCTGAAAACATCTTATACTTCAAAATATTAAAAAAACCCAGATGTTATTAAGTACCTACATGATGGAAACGATTGTTATTCCTATGTCTACTTACACCAATCGTCCTCATCGGAAGCATACTATGTCTGTTCCGGAGCCAACAAATTCTGTAAAGATTTACTACAATGTATTATAGATATCAAGCTCACAGTAAACTGTGTCTAGGAATAAAGTTTCAGTTCGCAAAAAACGTGTTGGTGATGTATTTTAGTCTAATGAGTAATATTGTTTTTCTTTTCTTGTTGAATAGAGTGTATAAAAGAAACGATTCGATCGAATAGAATCATTCACTCTCTTGAATGATTTCTTTAAATTAACGTTTCTTCAAACGAGAGAGGTTTTGTTAAAAATGGTACCAATAGATGCTGATGTTGATTGGAAATCCTTCTCGAAGGATAATTCTCTCACCGAAGATGTTATGAGAAGTTTATCCCACAAACTTGATTGGTCATTGATTTCTCAGTACCAAACTCTTTCGGAATCATTCATTACAGAGTTCAAAACCATGTAAATTGGGACGCTATTTCTCAATATCAGAAGCTATGCGAAAACTTTTTAGATCTCCATCGAATGTTAATAAATTGGAGTATTGTTTCACAATACCAAACATTGTCTTCAGCTGCTATGCTTAAATATAAAACTAAACTCGATTGGGATAGAATTTCTACATATCAAAAGTTAGAGAACAGTTTTATACTAAATTATTCAACGTTTTTGAACATGAGTTTAATTTCTAAACACCAAAAACTAACGGAGAATGTTATTGCTATGTTGTCCGATATAGTGGATTGGGATGAAATTTTCAAACATCAAGACCTTTCCTCTAAATTTATAACACACATCGATAAAATATCTGAATGCAATACTATTCAAAACAAATATTTAGGAGAGCAAGTCATAAACACTATTTTCAAGCGATAGGTACTTGTGTATTTATCAAAAATTTGCTCAAGTCTTGGCACGTGAAATAACGTTTTCTTTAATACAATTAATTTTATAAATAACACATTTTAAGATACTCCAAATAGATTTTTATTAATTTCATTGTTTACCGTGGAGCGATACGGATACCTTATTCTAACAGTGTAAAGTAAAAATATATTCCAAAAAACTACATTTCTAGACCAGGAAATTGGAAACGGAATTTCTGTTTATATGGCATTGTCTACGAAGTACTTTCAAAAGGATGACACGCAAACAAAATCCGGCATTGGTGATAACCTTTATTTTTTGCCGGTTTTATCTTGTTTCCTACCATCTATAGCTAAATTTTATTTAATTTTCCTTCAAATAAATCTATATTTTTTAAAACCTATCTCTAAACATTTTAATGTATCAGCACAAATAACACATATAACAATAATTAGTGCTTTTAATTCTTAAACAGAATTTTCCCTGAGTCCCGACTATTCGAAACGAAAACTAACCCTCCAACCTAACCTCTTTCAGGGGTTTTGTAGCACAAATGAAACCACGAATGCAATTACGACTGGGAAATATTTAAGCTAAAATTTGAATAAAGCACACGATGAAACGAGAAAATTATGTTAAAACTAAAAAAAATCTCAAAGAAAACCCAAAAAACAGTACATATCGAAAACCAGATTGCTAAGAGAATTTGCGTCTACACTTATATACCTGTATAATATAAAAATTTCGATTAAAATAGTAATAACACTAACTGCAAGATATAAATTCTATGAAAAATAAGCTCACAGTAAATTAAGTAAGTAAATCAGAAGTTCATTTTCAAAAGGGATACCGAGTTTAATGTAACACGAGGATGTGAAAAATGAATGAAAATTGAAACTTATCTTACGCATTTCACCCGTTTGAGGACAAATAAAAAAATAACTAAAATATAACTTTTAAATTGAATACTTAATTTTAGCTTTATTTTAAAGACGTTTGCCGCACATGAAAACTAGAGCGGACAGTTGTCGGTATACGTTGTTCTCAGAAATAAAATTACTCACTATCCCCTTTAGTTATAAACTATCACATTTGTACAAGTTTTGTGTGAAAGCAGGGTCAATTTCTTCAATAAATCGAATACGATTAAATTTTCTCATCCTATTTTTAATGGCCATAAATATAAAGCAGTGGATTCAGACAAAATACTCCAGTCAAGTTATATCTTTTCTATAAAAACGAGATGAATACTACCTTTTGTGTTCGTAATGAATCTACACTATCTGCCAATAAGTATTTGGACACCCATGCAAATGGCGATATCTGCGGTCCTGATATACGTCACGCCCTCCGCCGTTAAATATCGTGTAAGAAACAACATTGGCATTAGTCGCATGCAAGATGCCACGAAGTGCAGTTATCTGATTTCGAGAAAGGTGCAATCGTGGGTATCACAGAAATGGCCGATCTTTAAGGGACATATCTAGCGAGTTGAATCCGGGAGTTTCATGAATGGTTTGATGAATACCATCCGTAAGGAAGAACATCTGCTTGGTTTCCAAGGTTGTGCTGCCGCCCATAAGCCTTTGATTACAAAGTAGGTGCTGCTGCAGTTAAATATTGTTATATAACATTTGTGGAACGTTACAGTGTCAAGGTGTTAAAGACTTTCGCGAAACAACACGTTTAACGTGTGTCCAGACCGATTTCTTTAGGCTTAACCACGAGGCTATCCAAAAATGCCCTTTAGATGCTGTGTACCTTCTTGCTCTGGAAATTATGGATATGGTGATGCACCAAAAGTGGTGGTTTTCTCCTTTCCAGAGGATGAAAATATTAGAAAAAGATGGCTCAGGGCGATTCCACGAGCCGACTTTACACCATCAAAACGCAGCAAAGTCAGCGAACTTCATTTTCAAAACGATGATATCGTCCGGAATGTATCGAAATTCAACAAAAAAAACTGGTGAGTGTTCTACCTTTTCCATGAAACGTCTCCGTTTAAAAGTTGGTGCTATACCAAGTATATTTCCGAATTGCCCTAAATATCTCTCGAAAACTTGTCCCACCGTTCGTAAAAGCAGGGAAGATAAAATTCGAGAAACTGAGGAATCCAATTTATTGAGATCTATCAACGAAAGCAAATCTGAGTTCATTGCTCATCATGAATCTATTTCTTTTCAAAATTTTAATAGGCTACTAGAAATTCTGGATTTATTGCCCCATAAACAAAATTGGTTTAAACTAATTGAGGAGTCAAAAGTTACATCAAAATTTGTTTTAATCCAGGACCTGAACAAATTACACTGTTGTAATACATTCGAATCTGAAAATGGAAACATTTATATGGCCAAGAAATTTCTGTAGATAACAATCAAATCAAAACACCCTGTCACGTTAATAATTTGGAAGTTATTGAAGATTGTTTGAATTTTATAAATGAAATATCAATGAAAAATTCTTCAGCCAACTATGATAATAATCGCTTCAAACAAATTATACATCATTTAAGAAATGTCTTTGTTGAAGTAGAGTGTGATGACTTCATGTTACTCCAGAAGAGAGATATCGTTATTCTGCAAATACAATGATTTTTCATCCGTTATGCACTCAATAAGCTCACATGCATACAAATATTTACGGCGCTACAGTTCACTAATTTTACCTCATCCATCAAAAATAAAAACTGTTTGTAATAAAATTTTAACCAATCCAACCGATGAAGATAGAAAATTGTTTCTCGTGTACGCACGTTCTCTTTTCAGACTTTTAGAAGAGCATGAGAAAAATGTCATACTGCTTATGGATGAAAAATTTATGTTCAACCTTATTTGACTTCAAAGGTGGAAATATTGTAGGGAATGCATTTAACGGCAATTCTTTGGCTACATCCGCCCCTTACGCATCCATGATATCCAGTGTCACATCCAAGTTAAAAGAAGTTATTCATATATTTCCAACTTTAACCATCAGCAGTGACATTCTTTTTGATTGTATTCGAACAATTGTCACTAAATTAGAAGAGATAGGCTACAAAGTATTTTGTATTATCAGTGAAAACAATGCACTCAATGGCAAAGCTATGAGAAATTTTTCACCGAAAAACCAATCAAGCGTAGTTTATCCACATCCATGTGACAACACGCGCCCTATTTTCTTCTTGTATGACTCTGTTCATCTACTATGTATAAAAAATAATTGGTTAAATCCTAAGAGTAGCAAGATCTTAACCTTCCCAAGTTTTCCAGTGAATCATGATTCAATCTGTGGGACAATAGGTAGGAAATAGTTGTAACTCATGGAGCAGACAGACCTTTGAGTGAATTAATAGATTGAAGAATCCCCTTTGGAAAGGTTTCAATCCCCTTTTCCTCATTGCACTACATTCCCTTTATCATAGAAAACATATCGTCTAAAATTTGGGTATGTTCGGTTAAATGCATTCCATAAGAATTTTAAGGGAATCCAAATTTAATTGGAATGTAAATGTCCATTACATCAAACCAGTCGTTCACACATTGATGAATTCCGATAAATTCGTGCCATCTTGTGAGGCTAAGAAATGTTTCGATGTGATTGGCCATATGAACGGTGCTGCCATACGAACATTTTGTCTCTGCTCCTTATCACATTGAATGTGAATCAGTTCCGATTTGTGGCGAACTCGCAATTCATGGTAATTTAATTGCAATAATTGATAACGAAGCGATTTTTCAATCTTGACTCCATTTTCGAGCCTAACCAGTATCAGCAAATCAATTCCGCAATGTGCTGCATCGAGAAAAAGTAGGTATCACGACTCTAGTCAAAGGGCTTTTTACACCATGAATGATTTTCGTTAACGCCCAATTCTTTCCATAATCCTACATTGCCTCCATTCATATAAGACACATGCTACAACGGTTAGGCTAACATCGCTCAGTTGTTTAATGTTTGAATGTCCGGGATAAATAGCATTCCATCTGTGAATAGGTGTCTGGGAAGCTGGAGCTTGAGGGATACAGCACTGACAAAGCTCATTTTCCCCCAGCTGCGGCGAAACCTTAGAGGAGAGATAAGGATAGAGAGCGCATTCCCATTCACAGATGGTCGAAAAAGCTGTTCCAGAGTAACTTCACGTTTTAGCCCACGGTTAAACCAGATTTGGCTTCATATCACCATGTAATGTAAACAATCTTGGCGATACCTTCACCTTTTTGAACCAAATAAGCAGAAGAATAAACGAATTGCACTAATTTTGTTACAAATACTGCCTTCGTGATTAAACAGATAATTTCGACTTGAAGTACTCGAGGTACCGATTTTGAATCATTATTTAATAAAAGTAATTTTTTAGCATACCAATTTTTGCTACTTTGCTGACTTAAAATGTTTCCAAAATAACGAAAGATTTAGAAAAAAATAGTGATGCAGAGTAGAAAATTGATTCTAAAGTTAATGATTTTAGATCTCTTTGTTTTGTGAATATTGAAAAGGTTTTGATTTTAAAACTTGTAAATCGTAGCCACCACCAGAAAGAAAACATAATTAGATTTCGAACCAGATTTTATTTTTCAAATATAATATTTTCACTGAATAAATTTTACGGCTTTTGGAACAAGCATTTTGTCAATATATATATACAGGGAGACCATTGATTTTTAAAAATGACTCAGATAAATAACTTAAAATGAACAAAATATTGTATACACTAACAGAGCAATTCTATGAAACATGGGACATCCAATCGAAAATATTTTCAGAAATTTTATTAGTTTTATTTAGTTTTTCTAGACAGTTTAAAGTACAGAGAAGCAAAGAACGCAGATAAAAATTACAGAAGGAAATTATGACTAAAATATACTGTCTTAATATGAAAAAATACCAAAGAAAAACCAATGAAAATGCCACTAGCTGTACAGTAATAAAATTTAAATAAATGAATTACTGACATTTTGGAAAGAAAAAGTTAATAAATTGATGAAAAATATATTTGATTATACATTTAGTTTACATGAATTATACAAATGAATCAGTGACCTTTAAGTAAAGTTAATTTATTATTTATGCTTCTTTATTTTTTGGAGGTCTTCGTTGTAAACTTTAGCAATATGATGTAATCTTATTTTAAAATATTCATTCCTACATTTACTAAATCTACACATTTACTGCATAGTCTAATACTATAAGTAGTAAAAATTAATTTTTGATTTCGATGGCGTAGGAAACATTTCTTGCAAGATGTGGGCCTTGCGAAAGTAATGCGACATCATTTTAAGCATGTTTTGCATCAATGTAACACAAATTTTAATTAGATTAGACGACTAATTCAAATTAAACAAATACTCGTACTTTAAACGATCATTCAAGCAAAACTAATGAAATTTCTAAAAAGGTATCCATCAGCTCCTATTCTAAAAAGTTGATGCAATCGAATGAGACCATCAGCGTTACTTCAAAAATAAAAAATTCCTTAAAAAATAATTGTTTTCAAGTTTTTAAATTTAACGCAAAAGTACATGTGTATTGCTTCCAATTAAAATGAAACAATCTCTGCAAATCAAAATTCAAATAAACAGCTATCCGGAGCTATCACTCACTTGTAATCTATTAACAATATTAATCTTAAATAAATGAACTGCACAAATCTGCCATACAAGAAACTACCAACAATTTTCTAAACACGCGATATTTGATTACTCTAGCGGAAGGCGCCAAGATTCGCCAACCTGCATTTTTGCGTTTAACCGTAAAACATTCGATTTTTTCGCAAAATGCATAATTTTAATGACTCCAAAACATTTTCTATCAGGTTACAGATATTCAAATTGTTCTCACGACATCAAATAATGAAAAAAAGTGTTCACAATAACGAATAAACATTGATTTTACTATGATGTGATGCAACGCTACTCTTTTAAAAATGCTTTAAATACTAAAAAAAGCAGATAAGTAAATAATAACATATCTGCGAAATGAGTAGGGTGATCCTTTAGTTCCTCTTTCCTTGCAATTGTATGCACAACAATATGCAACCATTTTTTTTTTCAATAGAAGTGCAGCCTTCAACGTGTCAATTTGACGTCCCAATGCTAAATCCCATAGAGAGTGTTCTCCGTGTCCAAGAAACGTCCGCACGTCCGCTGATTTTATCGTAGAACCGGATTGCAACCCCAAAGCGCTCTCTATCCTTATCTCTCCTCTAAGGTTTCGACCGAAAAGGTTGTTTAACCTTGGGCTAAAACTTTGTTTTAGCCCAAGGTTAAACCAGATTTGGCTTCATATCACCATGTAATATAAACAATCTTGGCGATACCTTCGCCTGCGTAATGTAAACATATCGGGCTTTCACCTTTTTGAACCAAACAAGCAGAATAAACGAATTGTACTAATTTTGTTACAAATACTGCCTTCGTGATTTTCAGATAATTTACACTTGAAGTATTCGAGGTACGATTTTGAATCATTATTTAATAAAAGTAGTTTTTTAGCATACCAATTTTTGCTACTTTGCTGATTAAAAATGTTTCCAAAGTAACGAAAGGTTTTAAAAAAGAGATGCAGAGTAGAAAATTGAGTCTAAAAATGATTTTAGATCTCTTTGTTTTGTGAATATTGAAAAGGTTTTGATTTTAAAACTTGTAAATCGTAGCCCCGATGAAAGCCACCAGAAAGAAAACATAATTAGATTTCGAACCAGATTTTATTTTTCAAATATAATATTTTCACTGAATAAATTTTACGGCTTTTGGACAAGCGTTTTGTCAATATATATAGACCATTGATTTTTTAAAAATAACTCAGATAAATAATTTAAAATGAACAAAAATATTGTATACACTAACAGAGCAATTCTATGAAATATGGGACATCCAATCGAAAATATTTTCAGAAAATTTTATCTCGGATTTTCTTTAGTTTTTCTAGACAGTTTAAAGTACAGAGAAGCAAAGAACGCACAGATAAAAATTACAGAAGGAAATTATGACTAAAATATACTGTCTTCATATGAAAAAATACCAAAGATAAACCAATGAAAATGCCACTAGCTGTACAGTAATAAAATCCTCCTCTAAGGGCGAAACGCATTCCACTTTTCGGTCATCTACGGCTGAGGTTGCCAACCTTTTTGAATCGCGGAGCCCTTTTTAGAATCACTCTATATCGGAGCCCCTTAGGCCTACCCTGTGTTTTACAAGTGAATGGTGTTTAGGAGTAGCGTTAAAGGGAGGATAGAAAGTAAAGATATATTGAAACAATTGCGCAATGTCAATGCAATGAAATTATACACTGCTGGCCACCGTAAATGCAACACCCTGAAGGAAGCATGCAAATAATATGAAATTTACAACACGCATTAGCGGAGGTGAGATATGCAAATGATTAGAATTTCAGCTCAGACGCACATCACGCGCGCCTGTGGCGCCACTTCAAAGCGCTATTTAAGGCTTGGAGATTTCGACGATTTCAAGTACGGCAATTGTGTTTTTCTTGTGGTTTTTTTCAAAAAAAAACGATCAATTATGCCTCGTAGAAAACAGCGATCATCTTTTGATCAAGTATCCGAGTTCGACAGAGGAAGGATAGTGGCCTACCGAGATTGTGGATTATCTTTCAGGGAAATCGGTAGTCGTGTTGGACGAAACCAAACAACTGTAATGCGGATATGTGATCGTTGGATGCAGGAGGGTACGACGGACCGACGTGTTCGATCGCATCCACCTCAGTGCACCACTTCACGTGATGACAGGCATATTGTGCGTATGGCAGTGACGGATCGCTCAGCCACATCACGAACCATAGCACAGCACATTCAGTCTGTACCGCATCATCCAGTGTCTGCGCGTACCATTCGACGCCGTTTACAGCAGAGTGGTCTGTCCGCAAGACGTCCATTGCTTCGTCTACCCTTGACGCAGAACCACAGACGTTTCCGCCGCCAATGGTGCGATGAAAGAAGGATGTGGACGGCAGAATGGAATGAAATTGTCTTTACTGAACGAGTCACGCTTCTGTCTGCAACACCACGATGGTCGGATTCGAGTCTGGAGACACCGTGGAGATAGGATGCTGAACAGCTGCGTTATACACCGCCACACTGGTCCTGCACCGGGAACAGCCAGCGCTACATCTCCGAGGTGTTGGAGCCAGTTGTCCTTCCTTACCTTCAGGGCTTGCCCACAGCCATATTTCAACAGGATAATGCGCGACCACACGTGGCACGCATTGTCCAAGGGTTCTTCGTCAATCGCCAGATTGAATTGCTTCCCTGGCCAGCTCGCTCTCCGGATCTTTCGCCGATAGAAAACATGTGGTCCATGGTTGCTCAACGATTGACCCAGAATACATCCCCAGCTGCCACACCAGATCAACTTTGGCAACGTGTGGAAGCTGCTTGGTCTGCTGTACCTCAAGAACACATCCAAAGTCTCTTTGAATCAATGCCGAGGCGTGTGGCAGCGGTGATCTCC
Source organism: Meta bourneti (assembly GCA_933210815.1). Taxonomy (NCBI): domain Eukaryota; kingdom Metazoa; phylum Arthropoda; class Arachnida; order Araneae; family Tetragnathidae; genus Meta; species Meta bourneti. The sequence continues at coordinate 92,911,150 of OW119928.1, read as the reverse complement.
AACAATGGCGGCTACTCTGGCTACTGATTTTGGCAGGAACCACACTTCACAGAAGTCTATAAATTTAATCATTTGATACTTGGTCAACATGTTATCTACAAAATAAATTTTGTTGTGATATCTCTTGTCTTTCTTGGTGTTGCAATTTGGGTGGCCAGCAGTGTATTTTTAAAACTTTGAAATTTATCATAACATCTCACTTTATTCTCAGTTACCACCAATACATGATAGTCTCAAAACTTGGATACATAAAAGTTCTTCCAAAGTACAATAAATCAAACCATTTGCGTTGCAACAGATTTTATTACCAACCTTTTTGAATCGCGGAGCCATTTTTAGAATCCATTTTTATGGCGGAGCCCCTTAGGCCTACCCTGTGTTTTACAAGTGAATGATGTTTAGGAGTAGCCTTACAGGGAGGGTAGAAAGAAAATAGATATTGAAACAATTGCGCAATGTCAATGCAATCAAATTATATTTTAAACACTGAAATTGACCATACTATCCCAATTTATTCTCAGTTACCACCAATACATGATAGTCTCAAAACTTAGATACATAAAAGTTCTTCCAAAGTTCGATAAATCAAACCATTTGCGTTACAACAGATTTTATGTTATGGGCGAGAGCAACACTAAGGTCCATACAATAAGCCCAGTTCCTCCAATTAAATCATTACAATAAATTGGATACATAAAAGTAATTCAATTCAAATGCACATTCGTTCATCACTTGTTATCCGAAATTTTTATTATTCACAGACAATTCCTATTTAGTTTCACTAAAGTGCACTGTAGTGTAACAGTTAAATTAAAACATAACATAAAATAATATATAACCGTTTAATGAGACACTTGTGGTTGCATTTTTTTCAGTTTTCTTATTTTAGGTATAATTGATGATAATCACAGACGAATGTCTGGTTCTGCATTCAAGCGGCTTCTGTATTTTGTTTTTGTTAACTATATAGGTGTAGATTCCTGCTTCACAGAAATATGTAGTTGACAAAGGCAGCAATATTAATTTTGCTTTCTCAGACAAAATTTTGAATTAATCTTTTAAATGCAGCCAAACTCCGATGCACTTTGGTTTTGAAATGCGATTTTTAGTTCGCTGTGAGATGTCAAATCTATGAGGATTTAAGCTGGGTAATTTTTTGGACACGCCAAACACATTCAGTACCCATTTAGAGTCATCAAGTATTTTCTTTTGAGCTGTCGGAAAATGTTTAAAGGAGTCTTTCAAAGCTTTGAGATGCTCCTGGATATTTTTCTGTATTTTTTTCTTGAATATTGATGTTATTTTCATTCAAGAAGCTTTTCGTAAGAAGGAAGCAATCGATGTTTTCTTTTCCACGCACTCCAAACATTACACGTTTCCTCTTAAAAGAGACTGACGTTTGCATCAAAAACTGTGGCAGTTTTTCCTTGCAATGGTAGATTCAGTTCGTTCATTTTGCTAAATATGTCGGCCAAATACGCCAATTTGAACACCCAGTCTTCATTTAACTCTTTGAGGCAAATAATAAAAAAAACTTTTTTTCTTTAAAGAAAAAAAAGAACCAAGAAAAAAAGAACAGAATTGTTTGTTCACTTATTCAGCTTCAAAATTAGTATAAAGCATCAAATAACATGTTTTTATTATCAAACGATTTTTTCACTCAATAAATTTTTACACCCCCCCCCAATTTTTACCGTTATCAAAGATAAAAATTCACTACACCACACAATTTACCAACCTTAATCACAACAGTATCAACAACTTACTGCGTTTTGACATGAGTCAATTTTTGTTTTCAGTTATTGACACATTGAGCGTTAGTTCATAGCATTGCCAACTCAATGAAAAACTTTAAATAAAATATTAAATTGTATGACTGAGTAATTTCAACTTTTTGAGGTGGGTTAAAAAAATATCCCACCATGCATAAAAAGCTAAGAAAAAGGTGGGATAGCTTTTAACCCACCTAACCCCAAAGTGTTAAAGCCATCGCCAATAGAGCATTATGGTTCCATCAAAAATGCTTCAACCTCTGCACCCATCAAACGCTTTTCCTCGAGACAACCACCTTACTTCAGTGTGCAGCAGGAGGGTGGCTTCCCATATATTCACACATTAGTTTGAAGAGCCTGCTTTTAAGAGGTTGCGATTTTATATAATCTATCAATTTTATGGCATCATTCAACACTCAAACTCAGGCATTTTTCTTGAGGTTAGCTCATGTCTATGAAGAACGCAATAACTGCTGCTACATTTCTTCGCCTTGTCTTTAATTTTACAATGGCTCCAGCATTGTGATCCATCATTGCCTTTGCACCATCAGTGTATGCATCTGCAGTTTTCCCACGGTATTTCATTTGATGAGAATTTCTCCAAAAGATTAAATATTTCACCCCTGATGTGTTGGTTGGTAGTGGTCTGTAAAGAAAGTCCTCTTGATAACTTTGTACGTAAACAAAGAACAAATACCATTAAAACCGACAACGTCAATCGATTCATCCATTTGTAGAGCGAATTTGGTGCACCTGATGCGACTGATAAGTGTCCTTTCACGTCATCAGTCAAACCGCTGATTCGTCTAGCAACGGTGTTATTTGAAAAAGGAATGTTGGAGACTAACTTAATAGCTTTTTCATCAAACACTTGACACTATCGATTATAGAAGGCTTAATAAGAGTGCCTGCAATGTTTATTGTTTTCATTCATTCATATTATTTTCATTCATTATTTTTTTCAGTAAGTGTTGACATAATTTTATGTGAAGCCAAGATTTAGTGCACTTCCTCTTGAAAAAATCAGACGGTTTATCTTTCAACTCGGGATGGTTTCCCTCGAAATGACGCCGCAGTTTATCAGGAAACATGAAACCGTTGGTTAACACATTTCAATAAATCAGAGGCCGACCATCATTTGTTTCTGTGAATCCCATATGGGTCATTCCATTTCAAACAGCACAATCCACAACCTGACCGCATCCGATATTTTTAAACGGTTAATTTGTTTCCCAGCCATATAAAAGAAATTCTGGAGATTTTTAGTTTTCAACTTGAAATAGTTTTTTTATGTATATTAATTTTAAGTTTGAAAAATTGGGCAATTCTTGATTTTAGACTCACTAAATCTCCTTTCCCTCTCTCTGGACCTAATTATCCAATCATACTGAATGAGAGTTTATTTTGTAGAAAATGTACAACCTCTCTAATGACGTATCATGACCTTTTAAGTGACCTTTTTAATTTCAAGGTCATTCAATTTGACCTTTGAACTACAATTACAAAAGTGTATTTTTTATTTTATTTTTTAAATATATGTTAAATATATGTTTCGTCCAATCGCGATGAAAGAGGGCTTATTTCATAGAAAAACGTAGAACCTTTCTGATGATATATTACATGAAATATTTTAGGACAAAAATAATGAAATACATTTTTGAAATTGTTTGTTGACGCAATAAAGAATTCTTTTATGAGAATCACTTTTCATTTATTGAATACAAAACAATCATCCAACCCACTTGGTTAACATAACAAATTAAGAAAAAAACATACGATTTATCCGAATAATCTCACGAACAGTCCAGACAGGAAGAGAATGCATATATAGATCGCCACAGCCAATAGGAACCGGTGGAAGAAAAACTGTCTGAAAAAGAATGACACCAGACGGCACAAACTACTGATATACGTTGGGCTGACAACGACCGATCCTGTTTAATAGAAACCAACAATCCGTCCCATCGGTCGCTATCAGGACAAAATTAATTTATAAAAAATTTTATTTAAAGCATCTTGAAATTTATTTATTAATAGCGGTTTAGTTAAACAACCTCCCCGATTGTTTTTGCTACCTCCACTAGATTCCGAATAAAATTGTAACGAATATGCTTTGTCTTATACGAGTAATTTTCCTCTATATTTTTAGCAAAACATATAGCAGCTGGATTATGACAGAAATGATTTGGAATAAGATCGAATTCATTCATTACTCTAGAAAACCAAATCGATTCTTTTACGCAGAGCCACCAATTCAGATTACATGAATGATAGAGCAATACTTGCTTGATCACCATGCTTGCTTACTGTTTCTCCATACAAATGCTGCATTAATGTAACCAATCATTGAGTGGTGGTAAGTTCAATCCGAGAAACAATCCAGTTCAGATCCATTAGACAAATTTATTCTGTAATTTTTGGTATTAAAAACATAGTTAAAAATATCAACAACAATTTGTAACATTGTATATTCTACAATGGATATATTGAAATATCCGGTCTACTTCGATCAGCTAAAAATGAAAGACAACCAATGAGTGTCCCATAAGGATATTTTTTCATCAAGTAATTGTCAGCAACATAATTTTCAGGAATCTCCGGTAATTACATAACCTACTTAAAAGGAAGTTCTACAAATGACTGATAGTTCTGCAAATTTAAGCATTAGCTTCTCAATATTTGTCTGTTGATGTAAATATAAAGAATCATTAACATATTCAAAATTTATACCCAATAGATATTTAGTTTGTTCAAGTTCAGTTACATCAAATTTACTTTGAATTAATTCTAAATCTTCTTTAATTAAATCATTTGTCTTACCAAATAAAATTATGTCATCCACATATACGGCTAGTACATCATTTTCAAACTTATAAACACAATTGGTCCAATTCAGTTTTACGAAACCCAACTGTTTCAAAATACTATCAAGTTCAAAATTCCACTCTTCCACTTTGGTGTAAACCGTAGATTGCTTTATTTAAAAAACACCTTGTTTTCTGATCCTTTTACATGACCAGGTGGTTGTTTCATAAATTGGTTCTTTCAATTTACCAAAGATATAGATTTAATATCTAACTGAACATAATACCAATGCAATACAGACACTAATAGTATAAAAAGTAATTTTACATTATTAATATTGACAACAGGTGAAAATATATCATTAAAATCAACTCCTGGTCTTTGTTTAAACCCTTGTGCCACTAACCTGGCTTTATGTTTTTCGGATTATTTCTTTCATCCAATTTTACATTAAAAACCCACTTCCAATTATTGGGGCATTGACAGGTGGATCAACAAGACCCCAAACCTATCGATCTTTCATTATTTGGAGTTCATCGGCCATTGCAGCATCCCAATTGTCCTTGTTTGGACTTTGCTGCAAATGATTTAGGTATTTCAACATTATAACACTCGTGAAAAATATCTTCCATTTGATCACTTAAAGGATCAGTTTCACCTTTAAAATAAGAATACTATATATATATATATATATATATATATATATATATATATATATATATATATATATATATATATATATATATATATATATATATATATATATATATATATATATATATATATATATATATCAGGTATATAACAAAATTTATCGGGATAAAATTCTATTTTCTTCACATTTTCTAGCGTCATTTAAAGATCTCAATCTTGTGCTAGAATTTGGAGGATAGTAATACACATAAATTCTATCACTCAGTGTGCGAGGTCTTTCTACCCTTTCCCATTTATTTATATTTAGAGGACTTAAAATATTTGAAGTTTCAATTTTAACCTCTTCGGTCTGACTTTTATTTGAACAGTCACCATTGGATTCAATTGGTTCGTTAAAATCCACGTTTAAGTTAAATTTAGCATAATCTGAGAATTTACTTTTACCAAACAAAGAATTCACAGTTTATTGTTTCATCAATTTTAACATGGATTGTTTCAATTACCTTAAGTTCCTAGGGAATAAAAATCCTGTAACCTTTTATGCTTGTGGAACGGAAAAGCCGCATTGCTTACCGTCACTTCTTCCGGAGTTATACGAGGAAATTATGTGATCTCTTGGGAACGGAAAAGTCGCATTGCTTACCATCACTTCTTCCGGAGTTATACGAGGAAATTATATGTGATCTCTCGGGAACGGAAAAGTCGCATTGCTTACCATCACTTCTTCCGGATTTCTACGAGGAGTGATTGGTTGGTGTTTGGGACTTTATGGCGCAAGGGCTATATTTGGCTACCAGACACAAGACATGTAACATCAAGTAAGAGACAAACACACATAATCAAAGTTTTACTGAAGCAGAAGAGAGAAATACACCCAGGGAGAAATGCTCCTGACAGGAATTGAACCGCCTACAACTCGAATGTTGCTAGCACAGTGGACATACCCACCGAGCCAGGACGGCCCCTATACGAGTAGATTAAACTACCTCCACTCTTTAGGTGTAATAATTAACAAGAATGGTAGTTGAATTTATGTCAACAGGCTTTACCGGGATCGAGTCAGAAGGTTAGGTAGGTAGTTGAATGAACGTCGCACTGGAGCAACGGGCTATTGGTAGTGAAAGTCACCGAAACGGGCTACTGGCGACGGTCCGGGATCCATCCCAAAGGGAAACATCCGAGGACAACACCTCGTCATTTTGAACCACGGTCAGATATAATGAGGTCAATACTTGAGCTGAATTCAGAAAAGGTAGGTAGTTTATTAACGTCGCACTGGAGCAAAAACGGGCTATTGGGGACGGTCCGGGATCGATTCAATAAAGAAAAAAACCTTTTGAACCATGGTCAGATGATGAGGTCAACAACTGCGCTGGCATCCCATTCTCCAAACGTCCACACCACCCCAACATGAGGGCAATTGAGGCCACGACGGATTTAACATGCACTTGCCCCCCCGTACATGATGCTGCTTTGTTGTTGGATCGAGTTTCAAACTCATGACCCTCCGGTTGTTAATCCGCGACTCAACCAACTTGGCTACAGTAGTACTACTACAACGGAATGGGTATTTTGGTAATATTGAAAATGGTGTGTGTTCAATCATGCATATATATGATGAAGGTAAGGACAATTTGATTGCCGTCGCATTCTAAAAGCCCGAACTTAACCAACGGCTCGTCGTTCCTGTCTTGAGGCAACATATAAATTGGCAACAAATAAAAGTGACTGACCTGTCTGTAGATAGAAAGAATTGCGATTGGTTGTGAACCAATCATTCTCCACTTCTCACACCGTGTCATCTAACTGATAACAGAGGCTGCTTCTTTTGACTTTTCTATGTGCCATATCGTTCACTAAGGTGAAGGACTTTTATCTCGAAACAAAATGCCATCATTCGACAGAAAGACACTTTTCTATGGGAACGATATGTCACAGAAAAGTACAATATATGAAAGGTATTATTGCTTTTTAAACATATTCTGTATAATATCTTGCTATACAACATTGAAATTGTTAAATAAATGTTGTTTTAAGTTATTTGTAACTAATTTGATTCTTGATCTTAAAGTAAAAACTAAAGTCATTCGATAATTTTGTAAAAAAATAATTTGCATTTCAAGAATAGGATGCTAATTTTAAAAAAAATGAGTGAAACTTTTAAGTTTCTGAGGAATTTGGGCATTTATTTCCTCTGACACTAAATTATTCGAACCATTGGTCAGAGCAGGTCCTTTACAACATGCTTTACAATACAATCGAAGGAAAACTAAGCGAATTATAGGTCAATTCCAAACAGGGCGTGCTGAAATCTCATTTGAAAACGACACTTCCGGAAGTTCGCCCTCCTTGCAAGACTAGCGCCCTCTGTGTTTAGCTTGACAGAAAAAAACCTCTTGAAGTCATGAGAGAAGTATTATGCAATGTGTGTGCTATGACAGCATTTTTTTTATTGAACAAAAGTAAATTCCCCGTGCACCACAGAAGTACAACACGGGACTTACAGAAGTTGAATTAACAAAGAAACAGTGGAAACAATTTAACTAAAATTACAAGATACGATGAACTTAACAAATGAATAGAAAAGCCGATTGGATTTCACAAAAACATTCAGTTTCACTGGCCATGTTTTACCTAATCTCAAATAATTTTGAAGGCACATTCTTGAACTTTCAACTGAAAAGCAAATGCTCCACATCTTGTGACTGCTTTTTAGAACACTCGCACATATCATTAGTCCGAAGATGAAACCTATATGGATGTTTAGCAAAATTTCCATGGCCAGACAATAATTGTGTAATTTTGAAGTTTGCAAAGAAAAATAGAGTTCAATCTATGCTGAATAGTAGGAAAAAGAATTTTGGTGTGGCCAGCTTTCTCAGACGAGACATACTCTTCGCCCCACTTAGCAACAAGCTTGTCATAACATGGGACAGCATTTGTAATAAAATACAGTCAAACCTCGTTAAGACGAACTCGCTTAGCACGAATTACTGATAATACGAACTAAATTCCAATCTAAGTCAAAATTCAAATGTCAACTCATTCGTTTAAGAAGAATTCGGGTTAAATTCATCTCCGGTTGATACGAACAAATTTTCGGAACTTTAGGGCAAACGGATTTTTTTTCAATTGGATTATCAGAAACATTAAGTCACTCCGAAAGTATAGATCTATTTGTGGAAGAGCGTGAAGAAGGAAGAATAGACGAAGATACCGATGAAGGACGGAGTGCCTTTTTTTTCAAAAGAAGCCAAATGCTGGCCTAAAAATTGTTCACTGCTTTTTGTTAGCCAGTGAAAATTCATCAGTTCAACTAAAAAAGGTGGACCGCATCAAAGATTTTCTTAAAGAATTTCACGAGAAAAACAAAACGCAAAAATCGATAACCGAACTATTTCAAGAACAAAAATTACGTAATCAGGAAATATTTGTGCAACCTAGAATGATCTCTAAGAATTATCTGTATAATATTTGTGATGCCGAATACCATTTATCTTGAACCAAGAACTGTACAGTAAGTTATGTAAATACATTAATATCTCATTTTAATGTTGAAATAATGCTTTTTCTGAATTCGGATAACACGAACTACGGCTAATACGAATCGTTTTTACGATCATTAGCAATTCGACTTAACGAGGTTTGACTGTATATCCACAAAGGAAAATGCAAAATGCACCACTTTTATGCCGTTTACTTTCGAGACGTTAACTGATGCTGCAGTCTATCATTTGTGGCCCCATAGTGCGCCCAACCCAATCTGGTAACCATGGCGCCGAGAGAAAACTTGTCGAATCATCTGCCATTTGGGACTCCTTTGTTTTGTCAATACAATAAAGTGAATCTTCACAAAATGGAGATAAGGGTCATTATCACGGCTTTGATAAAAATTTTAAAACTGTCTTGTGATTATCAAGCACCTGATTAGTACTCTGCATTTGAGATTAACTTTGTTTAGGACTCATCACTTACCGCATACTTACAGGTAATTTAAGATCAAGTCTTATTTCACATCTTATTTTACTTTCGTAACACATTTTGACCGACACTTATTAAGTTCAACTAGTCAATGTGTGCTCTTGGTTTTAGTTTTTTCATTATCAGTGTTATTTTTTAAAAGAAATAAGATAGATAATGCAATGTTCCTAGAACTTGAAATTTTTTTAATCTGGATTATGTGTTTAAATATAAGTATTCATGTAATGTGTAATATGTGTAAAGCAAATATATATAATACATATTCCACATTTTATAAAAATAAATATAAAAAGTGTAATATATTAGATATTATTTAGCCATTTGTACAGGTAGTTATGAAACAAAATGAAGGTTCTTGCTGTTCGCGCCGTGTATGTTTTGTAAATTTTAACCTACAGTAAAATTCAGCGAAAAGAAGTTAGGCAACGTTTTTTAAAAGTCGTTGTTTATAACAATGGTTTAATTACACTAATGCTCCATCATTCATTGTTGGACTAAGTATCAAACGGTATCCACTAAATAGTCGATGCTCTTAAGAATCGCTTGGTTGTTTGGGAGGCTCTAAAATAGGTCAACCTTCGAGAGACCAAACAAAAACGGATAAAAATAACTGCTCACGTTTTTATATTCAACTTAATTTCATAACAAAATTTAAAATAATTAAAAATTACGAATAAAATGTAAGTGTCTGTCAGCAGTATGTATGAAAACAAAAAATATATCAGATTAAAATATGTCAACTATCAAAATTAGTAAATGTTGGGTGTAAATTGTTTTTATACAACAATGAGAGGTATGAATGAGGACAAAAAATGATATACAATTTAAAAATCTAATGCTCTGTCAGAATTATGAGAATTTTTTGAAAAAAAGTAGGTAGTTAGCTAGTTAATTAACGTCTCACTGGAGCAACACAACGGGCTATTGGCGACGGTCCGGGATCAGTCCCGAAGAGAAAGATCCAAGGATAACGCCACGTATTTTTGAGCCATGGTCAGATGACGGGGTAATACCTGAGCTGGTACCCCACTCTCCAAACTTCCACACCACGCCGACGTGAAGACATTAGAGGTCACGACAGATTTAACGAGCACCAGCCCCCGTGTACACGATGGTCTTCTGATGGACTGAGTTTCGAACTCGCAACCCTCCTAATGCTAATCCGTTCTCTTCCAACTAGGCTACCGTTTTGAACAAAAGATGCCCGTCGTACACGGAGGGAGGCCAGTCGTCATCCATCCAACTAGTATCAATAGCGATCTCGTCCTAAACCGCTCGCTCGAATTTTAGCAGCTTTCCAGGAGGTCGAAATTTTATATTTGGGTGTAAGAATCTGGGGAATTCGACTACACTTTTTCAGCTCTCAGAACCATTCCTTCAAGTGACTACTATGATTTCAATGGGGCCGTCCTGGATATGCCCACTGCGCTAGCAACCTTCGAGTTGTAGGCTGCGCAGGTTCTATTCCTGTCAGGTGCTTTCCTCTCTGGGTGTATTTCTCTCTTCTGTCAGTGAAACTTTCATTGTGTGCGTCTGTCTATTACTTGTATGTCTTGTGTCTGGCACAACATGGCCAATTATGGCCCTTGCGCCATAAAACCCCAAAACCAACCGACCGATGAACTAACTTATGATTTCAAGAGCACCAATATTGAATAGCCCACGAGTAGCGATTGAAACTAAGAGTGCTGATGGGGCCGAGGTAGGCTGGTTGGAAGCGTAACGGATTAGCAACCTGCGAGTTTGAACCCAACCAAAGACCGCCTTGTACAAAGGGGGCTGGTGTACGTTCAGTCTGTCATGGCCTCAAATGTCCTCACGTTGACGTGGTGTGGAAGTTTGGAGAGTGGGGTGCCAGCTCAGGTGTGACCTCGCCATCTGACTGTAGTTCAAAATTACGTGGAGTTTTTTCCTTTGGGTTTGATCCGGAACCAATAGCCCGTTGTGTTGCTTCAGTGCGACGGTAATTAAGGTACCTACCTGTTTGGGCGAATGGAAAATGTCTTCCAATTACTTGCCATTTTGTTTTCACTTCAGGATGCAGCTGTGGGCCTTATTCTTAGTGCTGGGTGTGGCGTGTTCCAGCCCCACACCCTTCGGAATGGACCTCGATGAACAGTGGCAGGAATTCAAGGTACTCTCTTATAGATGGGGGCCGCGGTGGCCCGGTTGGAAGAGTAACGGACTAGCAACCGAAGGGTTGCGAGTTCGAATCCAGTCAAACACCGTCGTGTACAAAGGGGGCTGGTGCACGTTAAATCTGTCGTGGCTTCAAATGTCCTCACGTTGGCGTGGTGTGGAAGTTTGGAGAGTGGGGTGCCAGCTCAGGTGTTGCCTCGTCATCTGACCGTGGTTCAAAATTACGTGGTGTTGTCCTCGGATCTTTCCCTTTGGGATTGATCCCGGACCGTCACCAATAGCCCATTGTGTTGCTCCAGTATGACGTTAATTGAAATACCCCCCTTATAGATCTCTTATAGATGGGGGCCGCGGTGGCCCGGTTGGAAGAGTAACGGACTAGCAACCGAAGGGTTGCGAGTTCGAATCCAGTCAAACACCGTCGTGTACAAAGGGGGCTGGTGCACGTTAAATCTGTCGTGGCTTCAAATGTCCTCACGTTGGCGTGGTGTGGAAGTTTGGAGAGTGGGGTGCCAGCTCAGGTGTTGCCTCGTCATCTGACCGTGGTTCAAAATTACGTGGTGTTGTCCTCGGATCTTTCCCTTTGGGATTGATCCCGGACCGTCACCAATAGCCCATTGTGTTGCTCCAGTATGACGTTAATTGAAATACCCCCCTTATAGATGGATCCCTCTTTTTGCGCATCCAGCCTCTGTGTCCGACTTGTTATTTTACGATACTAATATCTGTTATTGTCGTTTACATTGACAATGATATCCGGCATTGTTATTTCGCGATAACAGTGACACCTGCTATTTCTAAATGACATTTATTAATAACTATTAATATCAGCAGTTCTGATATCTGTTAGCAACTAACTGAAACGGTTATTATTAACTGTTAAAAATCGCAATTAACGGTTCATTTTAACAGCCACTAACTTTCAAATTCGGCATTCACTGATTTTAAGATTTCCCAAAGTTTTGTTTTCATCTCAATTTAAATCGCTTCACTGCTATCCAATAACAAATTTTTAATTGCATGTCCTGTTTTTAACTCTCATCGCAACAGATTTTTTAATAATTCAAATTTGAACTTGGAAGATTTGGTGAAGATCCCCATCCAAATCTTTTTACTTTTTTAAATGCTATTGGCTTTTCACATGTTGTATAATATATTTTACCATCATGACTTTTAAATACATAGCTCATACTTTTAATACTATGCATCATGCTGTTGATCAGCTTACTTTGAATCATATTTTCATTTTCTAGTTCTCTTCTCATGTTGATCGGTATGGTTTATTTTGAATTTTATTTTCATTTCATCCATGCATTTTAATTATTTGATGTTACATATTTATATTTTAATCAATTTTTATTGTTGATTTGATTGCCTATATTGAATTGTATTCCTTAAAAAAATAAAAAAATCTTTAAAATTTTATTTAAACTTGCGTTTGGCGCAGCTTGTCCATTACTGGACCTTACGCCGCTAACATTAAACCAACCCTCCAGAACTGTTAGTTAATTTAAGGACTCTTCTTGAAATATTACACAACTATTGTGTATTATTTTATTAGTAAAGATTTTTATAAATAGAGGAAAACCAGCACTTTCGGGGAAGAAGCTTGGCGCCCAGAGCCCAGCAGATAGGTTAGAAATATTTCGTATAAACAAGGCCTTGATATTAATAACCAAACACCCGAAAATTGCCCTTAAAAAGCCTTAAAAACAAAACTTTTAATTTGAGCAAAACATCACCTAAAACAGGTTTAGCATATTACCATCTTTTCCAAATTATTAAATAACTTGAAACTCGAAATTTCCAAACCTAAATTGGCGAAATAGGTCGGTACATCTGGAGACAGGGTCACAAACTCCAGAGGATCCGAATTCCTTTGGATCCTCAATATTTCTATAGCTGGTCCCCAATATCTCTCTATGGCTGGTCAATCAATACCTCTATGGCTAGTCTCCTAATGTTCTATGGCTGGTCCCCAATATTTCCATGGCTGATCTCCTATTATTTCAATAGCTGATCTCCCAATACTTCAATAGCTGGTTTTCCGATATTTCTATGGCTGGTTCCCCAATATCTCTATGGCTGGTCAATCAATACCTTTATGGCTAGTCTCCTAATGTTCTATGGCTAGTCTTCTAATGTTCTATAGCTGGTCCCCCAATATCTCTATGGCTGGTCAATCAATTCCTTTATGGCTAATCTCCTAATGTTCTATGGCTGGTCCCCAATATTTCTATAGCTGGTTCCCCAATATCTCTATGGCTGCTCAATCAATTCCTTTATGGCTAGTCTCCTAATGTTCTATGGCTGGTCCCCAATATTTCTATGGCTGATCTCCCAATATTTCAATAGCTGGTCTCTCAATATTTCTATGACTGGTCCCCCAATATCTCTATGGCTGGTCAATCAATACCTCTATGGGTAGTCTCCTAATGTTCTATAGCTGGTCCCCCAATATCTCTATGGCTGCTTAATCAATTCCTTTATGGCTAGTCTCCTAATGTTCTATGGCTGGACCCCAATATTTGTATGGCTGATCTCCCAATATTTCAATAACTGGTCTCCCAATATTTCAATAGCTGGTTCTCCAACATTTCTATGGCTGGTCTCCCAATATCCCTATGGCTGGTCCCCCAATATTTCTATGACTGATCCCCCAATATTTTTAAAGCTGGTTTCCCAATATTTGTAAGGTTGATCCTCCAAACATAAATATTACAAACGTACAGATTGCATGTGCAGCGAAAAGGTATAAGCAAAACGAAACACACATCCACGTGAGTTTGGTTTTTGTGGAGTGCGCCTTAAAGTTGTCACTCAAGTGTCGTTCTCGTTGGCAGCGAGTGTTCGGCAAGGCATACGACGGGCCGGAGGAAACGAACAGGCGGGCCATCTGGCAGCATAATGTGCAGGACATCGCCCTACACAACCTAGCAGCCGACATGGGACTCCGCGGCTATCGCAGGGGACTCAACGCCTTTGCTGACCGGGTGAGCCTCTCCTTTTTCTATCTTTCAAGATAAACCTTTTTCAAGTCGTTAACCGACTGGCTATAAATTACGCTGTTTGTGTTTCACACTAAAATATTTATGCATGCAATAGGGACCAAGTTGTGAAGAAGTTATTACGAAATACATTTTAATTTTGATTCGCATACTAGTTTGTGCATTTACAAATCAAATTAACTCCATTTGGAAAAAGGTATCATTCAATTGTAACGATAAAAATATTTGTAACAAAACATTTAGAATGTTGATAGGTTAGGCAACATTTTGAACCCAAATTTCCAAATCAGGAAGCATGCTCAATTTCTCATTTGCATTTAACGCTCCAAGTGTTTTTGACGAGATATCTCGTCCATCAAGATCTGATTGATTTTACTAATGACGATGTATCTCGTCATCAAGATATTGACGATTTTTGTGGGACGAGATCAAGATCTGGATGATGACCGTTTCTTTAGTTCAGCCCCATCTGCAAGCCTCATCCCACATGGTTGCCTTTGTCTATTCAATGCGAATGTTGTCACCACAAGTGTAGACTTTGCTCTGATCGAGCAATAGGGGTTTGTCTCCCCTGTGTCAGCGTATCTGTCTTCAGACAGATAGTACTTTTGTGGAAGTGGACTTGCCCATGAGGTTGATTCCTTTTGTGTGTTTCAGGATGTCCGTGAGTTGACTAGGGATTGGAAAGTGCGTAGTGGGAAAGTGTCCAAGCACATCCCCGCCGCCGCGCAGCAGTTGCCAGATGCAGTGGACTGGAGGGAGAAGGGTGCGGTCACTCCCGTTATGAATCAGGTTAGTTCTACTTATTCCATTTCAGCTTATGAGTCTCTTTTCATACCTAACATATACATTTAACCAGCACGTATCGTGTAATAGTGAAATCTTTCAAATTACGCGCCTTAATTAGTATAACACATAAGGGCTTGGAAACCCTATAGTAGAGATGACTTTTCGCTCGCTGCGGCAACATGTTTTGTATCATTTGTAGATAGTATTCTTAGTTCAGGGATGCACAGACTTGTTGAGACCAAGGCAGCAACTCAGATTCACTATAACTTAGGGAGGTCGTCCAAAAAACAATGAAAGTTATCTTATCATTTATTATTTATTTTATTGGTAGTTATTATTTATATTTTATATTGTTACAAAAACAGAAAGATGATAAAAAAGTAAACGAAGAATTTAATTTGATTGCATTGATTTAACAATTGCTTTAATATTCGGTTCGATCTTTGTAGTAGCCAAGCACAAAATGGATTCTGAATTTTTCATTCGTCAAGAGGCTCCAATTTTTCGCTTTGTTAACATGCATGACTGAAAAAGTTTGTTCACAGATATATTCTGAACCAAAGAGGCTTGCGCATTTTAATGCATTATCTAAGTTTTAGCCTAAATTATTTATCACGTGCCTTGTTAAATTTAAAATAACACATGGTGAGGCGGGCCGCATGAGGCCCACAGACCGCTGTCACTGCATCCCTGACTTAGTTCTTTGATTTTAACTTTCTGTTCTATTTATTTAAATCGCCTACAAGTGGTAGATAACAAAGGAAAGTTTGCTAAATGCTTTTTGATCTGTTTTGGCTTTGCTGATGCAGCCAGTGGGGCCATGGTAGTCCAGTTGGAAGAGCAACGGATTAGCAATCAGAAGGTTGCGAGTTCGATTCAACAGAGCACAGTCGGGTACGTGAAGGCACGTAAATCTGTTGTGGCCTCCAATGTCCTCACGTTGACGGGGTGTGGAAGTATAGAGAGTGGGGTGCCAGCTCAAGTGTTGACCTCGTCATCTGAGCGTGGTTCAAAATGCCATGTTGCCCGTTATGTTGCTCCATGTGACGTTAATTAACTACCTACCTAAGTAGCCAGTCCGTCAACAAACTTTAAACTAAATCTAATATTAAAATTTCGGTACGCTCTCGCTGTCATGTTACAACCCATATAAGAGTTGTTTTATGTAAACAGCTGGCCAACTGTCATCGGAAATCCTAACGTCTGTTAAAAGTGAATTTTTAAACAATTTATTGTAAAAATTATATTTTAAAAATATATAAACATGTTTAAGAATAAAGTTGGATGAAAATTGGTTTCGAATAATTTAAGGGCAACCTCGTCGATATCTAACAGCTAATTTTATTCACTAATTGCTGTTATTGATTGGTGTAATAGTTATTGATTGTTAACGAAGCTGTTAGTACCTCTTATAGCAAATTAGCAATAATCGTTACCGTGAAACAACAGTTTTGTCCTTCTGTATTCAATAGAAAAATTTCAGTATACAGGGTGAGTCTAAACTAATACGACAAACTTCAGGGGGTGATAGAACACAACGAGACAAACACTTTTCCCCATAGAATGTAGGGTCGCAAGTGCAGCGGTTGGCCGCTAGAAAGCGCAGTCAAACGCTCGTATAAAAGCGTTACGTCGACGATGCGAGGCCTGCATCAGGTGTGGTGGTCGACATTTGAACAGCTTCCGTAATTGTGCATTGCGTTGTACTTACCGACTGATGTTTGTACATGTCGTTTCATTTCCATGTGAAAAGTTTCTCATGTCTAGTCATTTCTTTCTTACCCGTTGTTCTTTGTACTTAAATTTATGCAAATTTAATTGTATTATTTCGTTTTGTCAAGCAGTTATTGATGTTTATACATTAAAGCGTTGTTTCCATATTTCATGCCTCTTTTTTCCAACTTGCGTCGGACCGTGTGTTTGTGCCGAAATGGAAAGCGTCCTCTAGCGACCATACATTCTATGGGGAAAAGTGTTTGTTTCGTTGTGTTCTATCACCCCCTGAAGTTTGTCGTATTAGTTTAGACGCACCCTGTATATCTGAAGGGCCTCTTTTTTATTGATTTCTAAAAATTGTTTTTGAAACTTCTTTCAATGGTAGGTAGTTGTTTTAACGGCGCACTGGAGCAACACAACTGGCTATTGGGGACAGTCCGGGATCCATCCCTAAGGGAAAGATCAGAGTACAACACGTCAGTTTGAACCACCGTCAAATGGCTAGGTCCACACCAGAGCTGTCCTCCACTCTCCAAACTTCCACACAACACCAAAATGAGGACATATTTAACGTGCCCCTAAGTTCACGTTGGTCTATGGTTGGATAGAGTTTCGAACCCACAACCCACTAGTTGCTAATACGCTACTCTTAAAACGGGCTAGTGGGGGTCTTGAGTTTTGTAAAAACAGAAATAAGTAAAAAAATAAAGACTAACTCCTCAGAGTAAAGTTTTAAAAACGTTTTCGACTCATATTTCTCAATATAATATTTCCATAGCGCTTGTCGGAGCGTTAGAATTTGTCCCAGCTTCGATTCCTTACACCTTTTCTCTTCTGGTTTGGGCCGCGGCAGTTCTGTTGGAAGAGTAACGGATTAGCAACCTGAGGGTTGCGAGTTCGAATCCAACCCAAGACCGTCGTGTACAAAGGGAATGTTAAATCTGTTGTGGCCTCAAACGTACGTTGGCGTGGTTTGGAGAGTGGGATGACAGCTAAGGTGGATCTCTCTCGGATCTTTCCCTTGGGATCCCGGTTGCTCCAGTGCGAACTTAATTAATTACCAATTACCAATCGATGATATGGATGCAGTTCACACTATTATCGTTTCCCATCGCATTATAAATATGATAATTTAATAATTCTCGGGTCTCATATTGCTGAGATTGTCTGTTTAAATGTTTTGTGGATAAATTGCCACAAAACAAACCAGCCAGAAGTGGTGATTCTTGCTTTCTTCTCCCTAGGGCCAGTGCGGGGGCCCTTGGGCGTTCTCTGCCACGGGGGCCCTGGAGGGCCAGCACCAGAGGAAGACGGGTCGACTGGTTGCCCTCAGCGTGCAGAACCTCATCGACTGCGCACCCTCCCAAGGTACGTTCCTTTTTCTCCCAAAACAAAGTGCTCCCGATAAGGCACATTTCTTAAAGATGAGATCAAGATCTGACGAGTTTTCTTCTAAAGGCGAGATATCTCGACCGCTAAGAGGGTTAAGAGATATTTCTCGACCACAATAGGGGTGGATCCGCGGGACGTCAATCCCTTTAACACACCGACCTTGTAATGAAATAGATCAGATTCATGCTCTTTCTTCCAGCTCGATCTGTTACGTGGTTGTGGGAAAAAGCATGAATCCTATTGTAGGACTCCCTATTGATTGGTTAAAGTGAGTATTCAGCTTGATTAAGACCCACTGGTCTGAGCTTCGATAGCCAATCGGCCCCAGCCGATTCTTGGGTCTACGGGATTATTTTGAGATCTTGCCCACAGCTTTGTTTGTTCCGTAAGGCCTCAACACGAGCTCAACCAAATTGGTCAAACGGTGCGGAGAATAACGGTCCATGGGAATAACGGCCCATGGGAAATATTAATGAGCTCCTCCTGTGAGATAAGTGGCGTGTAAGAGAATCCACTATATTTCTCTTTTTAATGTTGGTCTGGTTATTATTTGAATCTTAAACCTATTTTCTTATTTTATTGTCTTGTGTCTTACGCAGTTTAGCCTCTTTTGGATCTTGCGCCATAAAACCCAAATCAACCAACCAACCTTCCATATTCCTCTTGCCTACTGTACCCTCCGACTCACCAGAGGTTTCATTGGAGGGAAGGGGAGAGGGAAAGCGAGATAAAAAGAATAGCACGTACAATATAACGTACACTCGAGTGATGGAACAAAAGTCGTCAATGTACAAAGATTGAAACTGGAACATAACAGCAGAAACATGGACAGAATACAAAGAAATTACACAAAACACAACACGAGGAACAGAACTCGGGAACTGGAGAGCCAAAAGGGCGACGTGATTATTTTATTCGTCGCTTCTTAAAATGTGATATTTCCATATTCCTCGGTTCTTGTGACTGATGTATCCATCCCTCAACGGCTGGGTTGAAGTCGGTATCGGGGCACTCCGTATCGGCCGCCATTGAAGTCATGCTACACTCATTTTGGCACAGATGTATCTAGCACCTCGTCTAGAGGCAACGCTAGTGGCGCGCTTTTAGTAGCGAGTTATGACAGGTGAAGGTAACCCATCTTTATTATCATTTTTATTCGGCTAAGTATTTGTTTGAGAATTCGTGTGAAGATTTCGAAATTGATTACTTTAACAAGTTCTCAGAAATTGTTAGGGATTTAGATTGGGAGGAGTTTAAAACAGTTTAAGAAATAAAAGAAAGATATTTGAACTGCTGTTTTCCAACTATTTCTGCTAATTTATTTTCCTATAAGAAACGTTTTTTCAGTTTTGTATTTTTTCCCGTAAAGCTTATTACTTTCTGTTTAGAAAGAGATTTTTCCCCTTTGCGACATAAATAGTGCGCCAAGAACGTTGCCACCAGACGAGGCGCTAGATACATCTGTACCCTTATTTTCAATCAAATTCACTTTCATTCCCCGTGTGTTAATCCTACCCTCATAATAAACCGACTGCAATCGTTACCACCGAGATAACAAGGCCAGACCGCTGTGACGTTTCGATCACGTGACTCGCTTACTAGTAGTCATAACAAACATCGCCGCATGGCCGGCTACTTGTGGATTACCTTTAATGTAGCGTAAGAAATTAGGGTTTTTTATACTATTTTACCGGAAAGCAAGTGCAGCTGCCAGTTAAATATTGTTATATAACATTTGTGGAACATTACAGTGTCAAGGTGTTAAAGGCTTTCATCAAATAACACGTTTAACGTGTGTCCAGACCGATTTCTTGAGGCTTAACCACGAGGCTATCCAAAATGCCCTTTCGATGCTGTGTACCTACTTGCTCTGGAAATTATAGATATGGTGATGCACCAAAAGTGGCAGTTTTCTCCTTTCCAGAGGATAAAAATATTAGAAAAAGATGGCTCAGGGCGATTCCACGAGCCGACTTTACACCATCAAAACGCAGCAAAGTCTGCGAACTTCATTTTCAAAACGATGATATCGTCCGGAATGTATCGAAATTCAACAAAAAAACTGGTGAGTGTTCTACCTTTTCCATGAAACGGTTATCTCGGTGGTAACGCTGCAATAGTTCTCACGTCAATCATTTGGTGCTGCCATCTATCGCAGAACGCTTCTTACAGATACTCATTTTGGAAGTATTTCATACCAACAATTCTGGTTTCAGACCCTAGATTTTTAAGGTAGGTAGATATTTTAATTAACGTCACACTGGACCAACGCAACGGGCTATTCTAGATTTTTAAGAGAAGAACCCCAGAGAATTAGAATTAATCCATTTCTTAACAACACTTTTTGGGAGGAAATGAATCTTCAGTGTGCACTTTTCTGAATTACGAAATTATTTCGCTTTCATCGCCTTAAAGCTCCGTAGACACATTGCTTTTACAAAATGCTTTTATAACCTCCAACATAAGCAAAACTGATTCTCATATTTCAGTTTCTTGTATTGATTTTAACGTCCCCAGGTAAATGACCAGAAACTGAGACGTTTTTGTTCAGCTTTAAAAGAGAATGTAACGATTTTTGCCAGAATTAAGGTGGTGACTTTTTAAACTGTATTTATTTCTTGGTATGTATTTTTTATATTCCAATTCGGTAAGTTTCCTGCTTCAATAAAATGTTTTGTTTTTATCTCTTAACTAACTGAACTCGGGATCACATACTTTTTGTTCTTTGTCGTTGGATATTTTCTGTTGACCATTAAATAAAAAAAAGTTCTATAAGTGTGGGTACTAAGCGAAACGTCGATCAAGATGTTCAAACGAAAATGTTTATCAGTACGAGAAAAATTGGAATTGTAAGTGGACTATACATTAGCTCAACAAATTGATTGCAAAGAAGAATCTTCTTATGGACAGTTTGTAATAAAATTGTTTCTTAAGGAGTTTTGGAGCGAAGTTTTCCGATAATCTTGCGATAATCCCTTATGCGAAGACTCCACGTAATGGAGGAACACCGTTCCAAGTACTCGAGTTGCTCACGTAATTTAATTGATTCAGGCCCGAATAAGGAACCTTGTAACATGCACTTCTTCACAGCAGACTCGGGGGAGTTCTGAAGTGTGTCGAGGTAGGTAGTTGAATTAAAGTCGCACTGGAACGGTTCATTGGCGACGGTCCGGGAACATCACGAAGGGAAAGATCCAAGGACACCAAGTCATTTTGAACCACGGTCAGATGACGAGGTTACACCTGAGCTGACACCACACTCTCCAAACTTCCACACCACGCCAGGTGGGGACATTTGAGGCCACGACAGATTTATCGTGCATCAGCTCCCTTTGTAGACGCCGGTCTTTGGTTGGACTCGCAACCCTTCGTTTGCTAGTCCGTTACTCTTCCAACCGGGCTACCACGGCCCGAAGAAAAAGAGAAGCTAATCGTGTGTCTGAAATCATCTCTTGCGTCACCACACTTAGGGTACTTCAAACCTCTTTTTCTGAGTCATGTAAGTGTTCCTTCTGCTTTAAGGTAAGCACACACTAGTCCGCATGGAACGGATCGGATTAATTTAGTGTACTGGGCACCCTGCATTCGGAGCATCGGCATTTCTGGAAGTGGGCCACCTATAAGAGGCCTCTCAGATCATTGTGGGACTTTCTCGTGTGAACATAGATTGTAACAACACATTTTATTGTGCTCAAACACTGTCATGGGCAGTGAGGACGAAGTAGTTGCTTGATAACAGAAGAGGAACAAAAACGGAACTTGTGGTTATACAATATTTATAAGAGATCGGAGTTTGGAGAGTACCAGATGTCATTGCCTGATTTAGTCAAGTTTAGTCAAGTCGCTGAAGTCAAGTTTTTTCAGTACTTTCGTATGAACCCTGCCAAATTTACAGCACTTCTAGGCATCTATTTAAATGAAGAACACATCAATCAGTAGTCAATAGGAGCTGAAGGTTAATTGGTTGGTTTTATGGAGCAAGGGCCATTATTTGGACGTCATACACAAGACATACAATATCAAGTAATAGACAGACACACAACGAAAGTTTTACTGACACAGAAGAGGGAAATACACCCAGGAAGGAATGCACCCGACAACAATTTCACAATAAATTGAAATAAAAATTAACCAATATATTACACAAAACAAAATGAAACTATTAAAATTGCCAATTTTAAAGATTTATGTACAAAATTGGAATGCTTCGTGATACTGAAGAAAATCTTTTTGTGGTGAGGTTTGGTTTGTTGGGGTTTTATGGCACAAGGGCCATGTTTGATGAAGACACAAGACATACAATATCAAGTAATAGACAGACACACAATGAAAGTTTTACTGACACAGAAGAGGTAGGTATTTTTTTTAATTAACGTCACACTGGTGCAACAAAATGGTCTATTGGACACAGAAGAGAGAAATACAACACCCAGGGAGGAATGCACCTGACAGGAATCGAAACTGCGCCGCCTACAACTCAAAGGTTGCTAGCGCAGTGGGCATACACACTGAGCCACGACGGCACCAGGAGCTCAAGGAAGACTCGCACTGTGTCTAAAGTACGGAGGAGTCATCCGCACTGTAGAACGGAACGAATTTTATTCTCCCTCCATAATCTTCGTCGGTATTGCCGATGCGGATGTACCTTCTTTACAGGGTGGATAGATTTTATCCTAGTCATCATATTATTTCTTAATTCGAATAGTGTTCGTAGCAAAAATCGGTCGAGGGGTTCGCGAGCCCCAATTTCCTTACATTTATCCCCATCGGGGTCATATCTTTAGGTGCGTACTGGCTTCACGAACCCGAGGTATCCTATTGATCTATTCCTTTCTCATGCGACTTACTGATTTACTAAACATGAGGGTCACGACCCCAGGATCTTTCTCTTTCTTCTCTACATCCTTTCTTCTCACAATTACTTGACATTATCTGTCTTGTGTTTGGCAGTTTGTCCAAATAAGGCACCTGAGCCAAAAAAAAAAAGAACCCAGCCAACCTTACATTCATTAGCGAATTGTACCATGTAACGCGTCTCGGGGTTTTGCAGCGATCCTCGGGTTGTTTTAGTTTTTCCTGCACCCCGTATGACCAAAACACAAGACAGGCAATGTCAAGTAATGGCGATAGAAATACATCCAGGGTGGAATCGTACCTGGCAGGAGGCCTCACGCGGTGGGCAAGACAAGGCGGCCGTTCCGGACTGTGCAGCGTGTAGAACGACAGTTTCGAGGCAACATTCTGAGATCAGCGATCGTGATCCTCCTGGTTATTGTCTTGACGAGGTATCTCGTCATTGGCAAAACTGACCAGAGACCAGTCATTATCATCAGATCGGCAGTACTTCGATAGCGAGTTACCTTGCCATTTTGAAAACGCGACGGATGTTGATGGACGAGATATCTCGTCGAAACCACTTGGGGTGTTAACTGTTTAATTTTGAGGTAGTAACCTTTAAAATTTAAGGTTTGTTTGTTTTTATGGTTAAAAACTTAAGGAACACCTTTAAAAATAATAGGTGTTCCTTAAATTTTGCACAGTAATCTTTAATGGCTTCGGGTCCGTCGTGTCTCAGTGGATATTCCACTGCGCTAGCAACCTTCGAGTTGTAGGTGACGGTTCGATTCCTGTCAGGTGCATTCCTCCCTGGGTGTATTTCTCTCTTCTGTGTCAGTAAAACTTTCGTTGTATGCGTGTCTATTACTTGATGTCTTGTGTATGGCGCAGCATGCCAAATATGGCCCTTGCGCCATAAAACCCCCAAACCAACCAAACCGCTGATGGCTTCACACGAAGAGTCGATTGATTGGGGTTGTTTCGGCAGGTGGCGGCGGATGCGAGGGCAGCCTCATGGACATGGACTCCGCTTTCGAATACGTCAAGAAGAACGGGGGAATCGACACGGAAGCCTCCTACCCCTTCACGGGACAGGTAACGTCCTTCTCTTTCTTGGAAGCAAATGATTGACAAATAGTTAAATAAATTGCTTTTTAAGTAAAACACAAAATTTTAGAAAACTATTCAATTCGCTTGTCTTGCATAACTTCATCAGTGATACATGTTACCGTGAAAGATCGAAATTAGATAATGTCAATATTCTCTGGTGAATGTCGACACTTGCCAAATACGTCGGTGAAAGACCGAATATTTGGTTATATTCTTATACATTCGGACCATCGCCGGTGTATGTCGACAAGCACAGATAATATCTGGTGGGGGTCGAAACGAGAAGGCGGAGAGGCCACAGCCAGAGAGGCCATTTTCAGTTGTTGCAATAAATAAGATTGTATAACGTTAATCACATAATTTATGTGTAATTTATTACTGGTATTATTTTCTTTTCTCATTTAGAATGTACTGTTCGTTTTAGGTTCAACAGTTTATTTACATGCGCTGTTACTAAAGCTTTCTCCTATTTTGACATATATCATGTTTTATAATAAAGTATGATTTAAAAAGTTTCATTTTTGTCTTAATGTAACAAAAACATGTTTATTCACCATTCACCATCAGTGCATGCTGAATGTCGACATTTGCCGGTGTAAGTGAAAAATAATGATATTTAGCAAATTTTTCGGACATACACCAAGGACTATGTGAATGCTGACATTCACCGGAGAATATCGACATTTGCCAGATATCAGTCTTTCACAGTAACATATATAATCGATTTTCTTTGTAATTTTCTTGGTCTACTTTAATGACATTTACAAAAATCAAAATCTTCCAAATTCTGCCAATTTTGGAACTATTGAATAAACTTTTACAGCATAAAAAGAGACATCCTACAAAATACGGAAGCATTTGCCGGATGATAATCCTCTCAAAGTAAAGGATGTGGGCCCCTTCCGCGTTCATGGTTCTCGTGCGATCTTTTTTAACCCTCCAAGGGTTACAACGAGGTACCTCGTCCAAGATCTGTTCAATTTTCTAAGGACGAGATATCTCGTGAAGACAAAAATGTCTCAAGGAGAATGGAGATCAAAGTAGAAAAACAAATTGTCCCAGAACTGATGACAGTTTGGAATAGATTCTTAACCAGCGGCTGGACACCACAGTCCAGTTTTCGACGCGAAGTTAAACCACCAGGAGGGTTAAACCAACGACGCTGGAAAATTCCTTTGCAAGAGATATTTTTGATAAATAGCTTTTGGAATTTGGAAGAATTTTTCCATGTTTTGGTCCATAAATTACTTTGACTCGACATTCTCCGACCTCGAACTTTTGACAATACAACAAAGCTGTTCATGACTAAACACGGGTTCAGGAAGGCATACCCACTTTCTCCAGTGTTTGATATTGAGATGGATTAATGGTCATAGCAAAAGCGAGTTTTACAGGAAATTGTCGTCGTCTTATTGTCAAAGGCAGGTCTTCATCAGTTGGTGAGAGGGCAATTTGTGGAATAACAGTTGTATTTCATGTTGAGCCTGTGAGTACCTTTGCGATTTGGGTTTTAGTTCTTTAATTACCAGTCATGTTTCGTTGCATAGATCCCATTAATATACAGATGCGACTGAAACGAAAGTAACCCTCAGATACGAGCAACATTTGATGTAAGAAAGGGACGTTTCGCAACCATTAACATCGTCCAGGGCATAAAAATCTGTGTCTTCAAGTGTCATTAGGCACGCTTTACTTTCGCCGAAACACACACCGGGGAAATTGGCGTATCGGTACTTGTACCCTGAGCCACGTAAACCTGTTTGGTCGCTCAGTTTCTAGTTCCAGACTGCGAATGTCGACATCGTTAAGGGGTTCATGGGGGTGGTTCAGTACCATCTGGAATTACTTCGAGTCCCCCTGATTTTGTTCTCTGAACAATGTGAATGTTGTCACAGCAAGTGTAGTTGCGGCTATAGATAACAACCGACCTTTTTCGTTCGCAGGTGGGCCCATGCCGCTTCCGGAAGGAGGACGTCGGGGCCACCTGCAGCGGGCACGTGGACCTGCCGAGTGGAGATGAAGGGGCCCTGAAGCAAGCTGTGGCCCTGGTGGGCCCCGTCTCGGCCTTCATCGACGCCAGCCACGTCGGATTCCAGACATACGTGTGAGTATAGGTTTGTTCTACAGCCGTGGCTTGTAACAGTTGCAAACCTCTGAGAATTCCCTTTTAAAGAACCCAAACAAAATTAACCTTCTTTTTAAGTTAGTTTTAGTGTTCCATTTTAATTCTGAAATCACTATTTGAAATATTTGTGAATTATTGTGAGCATTCATGTATTTTAATTGAAATTAATTCAGGACTTCTTAAGAGTGATGCAAAAATTCAGCTCTCTGCTCCCAGTTGTTTTATCACTGTAACAGCGCCATAACAATTGTTTTATTACCCTATAACAAAAGGAAGATACTATTGGTCCTTTCCCCTTTGAAAGATTCTATTCCTCCTTTCCTTTGATTAGAATCGTTTGAAAGATTCTATTGCTACTTTCTTTAGAATATAATTATTTGAAAACATTCTATTGTATTGGTATTTCTTTATAAAAGAATTCTTTGGAAAGATTCCGTTGCTTATTTCTTTGGAATAAATTTTTTTGAAACGATTCTATTGGTCAAGAAGGTCAAAATTGGTTAAAAGTCATACAGGTAAGACTTCAAGGCGGAATTAAGAGTGTAAACCCCACAGAGGGTTAAAAGTAGTCACCTTAGAATAACAATTTTACTTGCTAACTATTATTATTAATGTTTGCGCTAACGTACCACCTGATATTTGGCAATCTACCCTCCGTCAGTCGTCGTCTTGACGTAATCTTAACAAGACTTCGTATTGGGCATTCGAGGATTACCCATCAGTACTTACTGGCTAGAGAAAGCTCTCCTTTTTGTAACCATTGCAATGGAGACCTAACTATCTCTCACGTTTTAACTCCATGTCCAGGTTTGTGGCATTTTTACATTCAATAATTTAAAACTCCCTCGTCTAATTTGTCCGTCTTGCTGGGTAATCCTCCCAATGCACTTTTCAATTTTTTTACACTCTTCCGGATTTTTAACATGTATATAACTCACTTTTTAAATATGTATCAAATCGTACTGTTTTAGTGGGTCTTACTTTTTAGTCATACTTTTCTTGTGGATAAGGAAACCCTATCCACATTTTATTGAACACAAATCTTTTTTAAACTTTTAAAACCAATCCTGTATAGAACTTTTATCACCTTTTAAACTGCATTCCTTCACCAACTTTATGATCATTCGCTTCATCGAAAACATTTCATTCCTTTTTATTCAGTCCTAATACTCTTTAATGTATTTCTATTTTTAACTGATTTTATTCAAAGACATCTTAATCTTGTGTTTGGCGCAGCTTGTCCGCCAAACCCCAAATCAACCAACCAACCAATGGAGTAAGACGGAGCTTGTTATGTCTCACGACCGTTTGGTTTGAAATTCTCCGAGTGAAAATCGTACGGTGTTAGTCGCCATTTTTCCTACTGTTGCGACGTCACACGCTTCTACTTGTTTGGCTTTGATCTGTAGATGGTAGTGCCCAAATCGATTCCATATGAATTGCCCTTATAAGGACTTACGACTGCATCCCATAGACGTGACGTACAAGTAGACTGAGCATCGATATTGAGGAGAGCTTCAAAAAGACATGTAGACATCTAGAGACAAAAAGACATGATAGACATGTCGACTAGTAGTCGCGTGAATGCTCTGTTAAAAATGGTTAGCTGATTTTGTATCTTATCGCTTTGTTTGGTGATGTAACATCTTATGAGGTGTGTGAGGCATTTCTATAGAGCGGCGTCTCAAGTGTTGAAATCGCCAAAGTCTACTATCGGATGGTCGATCAATAGACCCATCAGATGGTGAATCAATGGATGGGCGTCTTGTGGACCCATCAGATGATGAATATTAGGTTCCGCCCAGCAGATGAAAGCTGTCCTAAGGTTCACTTTACTACTAGTTTGGGTTACATGATCCTGGGCACAGAAAAGTTACCATTGTTCACTCTACTTTTATACTTCCTTTAAGCTCCACCCAGGCAACCTTCTAATGAAACAGACGGAGAGTATGTTCATGTTATTTCTCCGTTCGCTTGGTTTGAAGATCTGTCTCTTGGTCGTGCGGGGCATGCGGGCGGAGTTGATGACGCAAAAGCCAAAAATGAAGGTAACGTGAGCTGGATATCTACTTCGGCCGATTATGGAAGCAGAAACGAGTGTTTTTTTTATCACGCTCTATAGCATCAACCTCTGGTGGACATACCCACTAAGCCACGACGTTGAAAAGGGAGACTAACTCAAGCAGGATTAATCCTACATTACGATTCGTGCTTTTCCCGTTCGAACCGAGGGTAGGTATGTATTTTAATTAACGTCGCACTGGAACAACACAACGGGCTATTGGCGAGGGTCCGAGATCAAATCCCTAAGGGAAAAATCCGAGGACAGGTAATTTTGAACCACGGTCAGATGACGACGTCACTCCTCAGCTGGTACCCCACTCTCCAAACTTCCACACCAGGCCAACATGAGGATATTGGAGGCCACGACACATTTAACGGGCACCAGCCCCCTGTATACGACCGTCTTTGGTTGGATTCGAACTAGCAACCCTCCTGTTGCTAGCCCGTTACTCTTCCAACCGGGCAACCGCTGCCGTCGAACCGAGGGAGATCTCCATCTATTTCATTGGGGCCGTCGTGGCTCAGTGGGTATGTCCACTTTCGAGTTGTAGGCGGCACAGGTTCGATTCCTGTCAGGTGCATTCCTCTCTTGTGTCAGTAAAACCTGCACTGTGTGTGTCTATTATTTGATATCGTATGTCTTGTGTCAGGCGCAGCATGGCCAAATATGGCCCTCGAGCCATGTGAAACCCCAAAACCAACCAACCATCTATTTCATTAGAGGGCCGATGTGGAAAGGCGTCCCATAGACCAGGGGTGTCAAACTGGCGGTCCCGAGGTAATTTTTTGTGACCCACGGTGCTCTGAATAATTTTTGTGGCCCACGTTCTCTCGTTTTAATGATTTCAAAGAGTTACAAATTTTTTTTTTATTAGACCTTTTTCCTTTGTAGTCGAAAATGCTCCCACTTCGACACAACTTGAATTAATTGATTTCCAGAATGATTCGGTTTTAAGACAAATATCGAGAAGTAGGAATTCCCAAAATTTATTCTTATTTAGGTGAAAAATACCTGGAAATTAAAAAGTTTGCTACACACATTTTATACTATTTTGGGAGTACGTACTTGTGTGAGCAACTCTATATTTTCGTCCATGAAACTAAAAAAAACGGCCTACAGATCAAGATTAACATCTATCTGCCATAATGAAGATTGTCTGTTCTCAGTCTTTGAATCCAGATATTGGAAAACTAGTAAGAGGAAAGCGCTCGCAAGCTTCCGGTAAAAAAAATTAATTTTAGTTTTATAAATACATTAAATTAAATAAACGTTTAAATAAAAGCAATTATATAGCAATATTATAAATTATTACCCTAAATTCACTTAATTACATAATGTGTCTTAATTATCCTTCACTTCAAAATATAATTTTAAGACAATTTGTAAATGTGATGTGTCCAATCTTACCAATTGCATTAAATGGCCCGTGTTTTAATTGAGTTTGACACCCCTGCCATAGACTAATCCCAATCCCTGTTCTCCACAGGAGCGGTGTCTACGATGAGCCCAACTGCAGCTCTGATCAACTGGACCATGCCATCCTCATTGTGGGCTACGGAACGGAAAACGGCGCCGACTATTGGATCGTCAAAAATAGGTAAGCTGAACTGTACTCGGCAGAGAATTTCTTTCAACCCTCCGAGTGGTTTCGACGAATTACCTCGTTCATCAAGGTCTGACCCATTTAGCTAATACCTCGTCATCACAAGGTATTCCCAATTCTTTTCATGAAGACAGATTTTTCTAAAGACGAGATATCTCGTCCACCAAGATCTGGTCAGATTTTCCTAACGTCAAGATTCCTAGTCGAGATCACCACTAGGAGGGTTATCTACCTAACTAGCCAGTAGTATTTAATGGTTAACCTCAAATGGTTAAATTCAAGACAAACGACTGTCAAAGTCATTTGTTTGTACCGACTGTATGCAATTACAGTGTCATGTGAATGTATTTGAAAACAGTTTGAGCACTCAATCTACATAATACGGGGGTAGTTGAATTAACGTCACACTGGAGCATCTCATTGCCGATGGTCGGGGACCCATCCCTGAGGGAAAGATGGGAAGACAACAACCGGGTCGTCGTGGCTCAGTAGGTATGCCCACTGAGCTAGCAACCTTCGAGTTGTGCATTCCTCCCTGGGTGTATTTCTCTCTTCTGTGTCAGTAAAACTTTCATTGTTTGTCTGTCTATTACTTGAAATCGTATGTCTTGTGTCTGGCGCAGCATGGCCAAACATGGCCCTTGCGCCATTAAACTCCAAAAGCAACCAAAGGAAGACAACACCTCGCATTTTTGAACCACAGGTCAGATGGCGTACTCTATATTAAACCCCCGCGTACAGGACGGTCTTCGGTTGGACCGAGTCTCGAACTCGCTTGTACTTTGTGCGGATACGTACAGGAAACAATTAGATTTGAGAGAGTCCAGATGTCCTTGGATGAAGTATTTTTAAAACATGATTTTACCCTATAGTAAACCCTCGACTGCAATACGTGTTGGACCTAGGTCACTCTTTTACCCTATAAAACCCACGGTTTGTAAATTAAACCCTCGACGGCAGTACGTGTTGGACCTAGGTCACTCTTTTATCCTATAAAACCCACGGTTTGTATATTAAACCCTCGACGGCAGTACGTGTTGGACCTAGGTCACTCTTTTATCCTATAAAACCCGCGGTTTGAGGAGAGGAGAGGTGTATTTCGATAAGTTCCTTTGAAACTGAAAATTCATGACTTCTCTAGCCATTTATCTTATATAGAATTCGTAAGATTTGGATGGATAAGAAATCCACGTGAGTGTGAATAAGGTAGGTAGGCATTTTAATTAACGTCACACTGGAACAACACAATGGGCTATTGGCGACGGGTCCGAGATCAATTCCGAAGGGAAACAACCACGTAATTTTGAACCACGGTCAAATGTCGAGGCACCACCTGAGTTGGAACCCCACTCTTCAAACTTCCACACCACGCCAACGTGAGGACATTTGAGGTCACGACAGTTTTAAAGTGCTCCAGCCCCTTTGTACACGACGGTCTTTG
Organism: Meta bourneti; assembly: GCA_933210815.1. Taxonomy (NCBI): domain Eukaryota; kingdom Metazoa; phylum Arthropoda; class Arachnida; order Araneae; family Tetragnathidae; genus Meta; species Meta bourneti. Next base: position 92,879,714 of record OW119928.1, on the reverse strand, counting down.
GTTGAATTCGAACTCGTAACCCTCCAATTGATAATCCGTTGCACTTCCAACCGGGCTACCGCAGCCAGAGTGTGGATAAGAAAGAATTCCACTTATCAAAAAGAGTGTACGGTATTTAGCATAATTTTAAAAGGATCATATCGATTTTGTTTTTCATTTGTAGTTTTACATAACTTTTAATTGAAAAACACGTAATTTAGTATACGATTTGTGGCTATTTCGAACGAGCAAGTGTTTCTCGATATTCCATGCATAGCTTTTGTCTTGTTCCCCCATAAACACGAGCAGTTGTAGCTCACTTGGAAGAGCAACGGTTTAGCAACAGGAAGGGTTGCGAGTTCAAAACTAGGTCCTACCAAAGACCGTCGTGTACGCGTTGGGTTGTGCACGTTAAATCGTTCGTGGCCTGAGATATACCCACGTTGGCGTGGTGTGGAAGCTTGGAGAGTGGGGTGCCAGCTCAGGTGTTGTCCTTGTCATCTGACCGTAATTCAAAATGACCGAAATTCAAAATTGTCCTCGGATCAATCCTCGAGGGATCTTTCCCTTGGTGATTGATCCGAGTCAATAGCCCGTTGTGTTGCTCTAGTGCGACGTTAGTTAACCACCTACCTACCAAGCACGCGATGTATCGAGGCATTATGGTAGCATTTATTTTTTGTAAGCTTTTCAAATTTCCTGCTCATTGTTAATGTGTTTCATTGTTTGGTAGTTGGGGCGCAAGCTGGGGAGAGAAGGGCTACATCAAGATGAGGAGGAACAGCCACAACCAGTGCGGCATCGCCACCCTGGCAAGCTACCCTCTGCCCTGAGGGCCAACCAACTTCATTTTTCTCTTTACACTCTAAGAACAAATTTCTCTTTATAACACATTTTATGACTTCATAAAAGTATTTGAATAAAAACCTCGAAGCAGAGTGCACATGTAGATGTTATTTTTTCATTTGACCAACAATCTAGGTCAGAGGTTCCAACCTTTTTGACTCGCGGAGCCCTTTTTAAAATCAGTTATACGGAGGATCCCCTTAGGCCAACCCTGTTTTACAAATTAATGGTGTTTAGGAGTAGTGTTACAGGAAGAGAGGATAGATAGTAAAAAAAAAGAGATATTTAAACAATTGCGCAATAGCGACGCAATGAAAATCGCATTCTAAAAACATCGAAATTTACCATATCTCAACAGCTAGTGGCAGCAGAATGCTGAAGCCGTCGTATGCTAGAGGAGGCGCGAAACTCAACTTGGTGAATTTCCGCCTCCTTGAATTTTATTAAATTTTTATTTATTTGATTTTCCTGAAGAGCCTCGTTAGGGCTCCGCGGAGCACAGTTTGAGAACCACTGATCTAGATTAAACCTCCAAGTGGTTCTGACGAGATATCTTGTCCATTTAGATCCGATCAATTTTGATAATGATGATATACCTCGTCATCAAGATATTGCCGATTGTTTGATGATGAAGAGATCAAGATCTGGTCAGTTTTCTTCCAATGATGAGATATCTCGTCCATCAAGATCTGGTCACTTCTTTGGTAATTGTTTTTTGTAAGAATCGAAGGGATGGGAAATTTCGTTCAAAGCTGAATCTTGGTAGTCTTATTTTTTATAGAAAACTAGAAAAGCATTTTTTCACCTAGTCCCTGCATAACCATACTATTGGGTCGGTGCGAATGAAATGTCCGATGAGAAATAGCTTTGGAAATGATCCCCCATACAGCTAAAAGTAATTACCTACAAGCTTCCGGCATCTTACGTCACCAGAACTATAAATAGCTATCACGCGTCTGAAGTACAAGTTTCATATTTAATTTGTTTGGGTGTAAAGTGCTTCTAAATTCGACATGGAAAACTCAGATCTGAGAATCATCTTCCTTTACGAATTTAAACTGAGACATTCTGCTGCAGTTGCTGCTCAAAACATTAACACAGCATTCGGGGAGATACAGCCAGTGAACGAACCATACTTCGATGGTTTGCGAAGTTTCGAAGTGGAGATATGGACCTGAAAAACGAACCACGTGGTCACCGAGAAGTTGCAGTTTCTGACGATGTTTTGCTAAGTGTGGTTGAAGCTGAACCGCGGAAAACATGCCGTGAGATAGCGGCCGAGGTAGGTGTCCACCACACTACAATTGTTCGCCGTCTGGCGGCACTGGGTAAGGTAAAAAAGATGGATTTTTGGGTGCCTCATGAGTTGGCAATTGTCAATTCATGAGACGTTTGCATCGCTCCTTTCCAGGAATGAAAGAGAACCTCTACTGTATTTAATCGTTACCTGCGACGAGAAATGGGTCCTTTATGACAATCGGAAACGATCTGCACAATGGTTTAGCAAAGCAGAGCCTCCTCGACGCTATCCCAAGTCACCCTTACATCCCAGGAAGGTTATGCTTCTTGTATGGTGGTCTACAGCTGGAATAATCTATCGCAATTTCCTGCCAAGTGGCCAAACCATCACTTCAGAACGATATTGTGATGAATTACGACAGATGCACCGGAAATTGATGGTGAAACAACCGGCTTTGGTAAACAGGCATGGCGTTCTCCTCTTGCACGATAACGCCGTTCCTCATGTTGCAGAACGGACGATGCTGACACTACGTGAGTTGGGCTATGAAGCGATGCCTCACCCCCATTCCCCTGACTTGTCACCTACAGATTTTCATCTGTTTCGTCACCTGGATCGCTTTCTGTCTGGCGAACAGTTCACCCAAGATACGGAGGTTCACCTTGCAGTTGATGACTTCTTTGCATCCCAGCCACAAAACTTTTTCGTTCCGGGATCATGGCCTTGTCAGACGAGTGTCAATTCAGAGGGAGATTATTTTGAGTAAGTTAGGTACTGTATTTTTCAGTTATCGCCATCCAAGTGTGATGGTCATTTTCCGGACATTTCATTAGCACCGACCCAATACATTTGTATTTTTTCATTCAAAATGAATCTAAAATCATGCTCTTCATACCCATAAATAAAATCATGCCGTATCTACTCAACCTCAGGGGTACATCTCCTTTAGGTGTGTAAGGGCTTCACGAACCCGAGGCACCTGAGTGATCTTTTTTGTTATGGGGTTTACTGTCTTTAGTGGACACGTGGAGCGACGCTCCCGGGATACCCAAGCGATCTTTATCTGCTTTCATGACCGATCAATTTTATTTCTTCTCTTCGGCCAAATATCGCTTCTTTTACGCAATGTTCAGAGGGAAATAATAAATTGATTCCAAGTTAATTTTTACTTAGATTTATATATTCTTGAATAAAATAACTGAAGGTAAAAAGTTTTTTTCTTCTTGAAATAAGTGTAGTACTTAAATATATTTATGCATATGAAGTCAGTAAAGAGCTTTCATCATTGACAATTTCAAAATGAATATTACAATGCATGCAGCTGAAATATTTGCAAACGATCATTTTAATTTCGATTTTTTCAATAGAAATATTTTCAGTTATTTTAATTTCGATTTTGCAATTGAAATACTTTCAAAGGATCATTTTAATTCCTTTTAGCACTGAAATTTTCAAACGATCATTTTAGTTTCTACTTTTAGCTACTGGTTATATTTTCAAAAGATCACTTTAATTTCTATTTTCGGCACTGAAATGCTTTCAAAAGATCATTTTAATTTCTATTTTTGCCACTGAAATATTTTCAAAAGATAATTTCAATTCCTTTTTATCACTGAAAGTTTTTAAAAGATCGCTTTAATTTCTATTTTCCACTGAAATACTTTCAAACGATCATTTTAATTTCTATTTTCGGCACTGAAATATTTGCAAACGATCATTCTAATTCCAATTTTTGCAATTGAAATACTTTCAAAGGATCATTTTAATTCCTTTTAGCACTGAAATTTTCAAACGATCATTTTAGTTTCTATTTTTAGCTACTCATATATTTTCAAAAGATCACCTTAATTTCTATTTTTGCCACTGATATATTTTCCAAAGATCATTTTAATTCCTTTTAGCACTGAAATGTTTTTAAACGATCATTTTAATTCCTTTTAGCACTGAAATGTATTTAAACGATCATTTTAATTCCTTTTAGCACTGAAATGTTTTTAAACGATCATTTTAATTTCCATTTTCCACTGAAATATTTTCAAACGATCATTTTAATTTCTATTTTCGCCACTGAAATATTTTCAAAAAATCGCTTTCATTTCTATTTTCGGCACTGAAAAAGTTTTCAACGATCATTTTAATTTCTATTTTCGGCACTGAAATATTTGCAAACGATCATTTTAATTTCTATTTTTGCTCATGCACGATCAGAAACGCCAAAATGTCGTTAATTTTCTTCAGCATTCTGAAAGGTAATAAATTAATTCCACGTCAATTTTTCAGAATTCGTAATTCATGAAAAAATAATCGAAAGTTGTATTTTTTCGTAAACTCGTATTTTTTCTCCTCTCAGTAAAAGTAATCCTTCAATTGTCCTAATCGATTCTGAAAACGCAATGAGATACTAGCACTAATGAGCTGAGGATGGAGGGCTAGTAAAACGGGTGATGGTCACCTGTTAAGTATAGTTATTGTTTTTAAGCGAGTCGGAGAGAGGGCAGGCGGTGGCCTCGACCTCTCGTCCCGCATCGGCCACTATTTCGAGCGCGCGAATGTGGAGCAGGAGGAAAGCGGCGTATAAAAGCGGGCCTCCGACGCTCCGACGCGCGAGTCATGCGAGAGGATGGCGCTGGGGTGGCTGTTGCTGCTGCTGGTCCACGTGGTCAGCGGGCGCTCGTCCGTCCCGGAACAGGTTCACGTCGCCCTGGGTGGTGAGTATTTATAGCGCACTTCCTCCTTTCTACACGCGCCCTCTTTTCAGGACAGCCCCACTCGACCCCAAACGATTTGAAAATCGAACGCTGTATATATATATATACATATACAGCAACCACTCGCAAAACTGCACCTCGGTTTTTCACTCGCAATTTCCTCTCCTCTCCCACGATGAATTTGAAGTTTGCGAGTAGCAGGAGACATCTCATCTCGTCTCTTTGGAATCGAGTGTTTAAGGGTGTCACTCGTTTCGACCCATTGCCCCGAACTGAAGTGAGACTCTCGAAAGTGAAAGGTAATCGATTAACGTCGCTCTCTGGAACGAAACAACGGGTTATCGGCGACGGTCCGAAATCACTTCCCAAGGGAAAGGATCGAGGACGACACCTCTTCGTTTTGAATCACGGTCAGACCACGAGGTCAACACCGGAGCCGGCATCCCACTCTCCAAACTTCGACACCACGCGAATGTGAGGACACTTGAGGCCCCCGTGTGCATGACGGTCTTCGGTTGGACCGAGTTTCGAACGCGCAACCCTCCGATTGCTAATCCGCTACTCTTCCGACTGGGCTACCGCGGCCCCTCGTCGTTAGAAGGAAACGCGATTATTAGAAGAAAAACTAACCAGATCGTTATCTCGTCATCATAAAAAAGTTGGCGATATCTTGATGACGAGATATTTCGTCATTAGCAAAATTATCCAGAACTTGATGGATGAGATATCTCGTCGAAATCTCTTGGATTGTTGAGTTTGCGAGCATCAGAGGACATCTCATCTCTTTGGAATCGGGAGTTCAAAGGTCACTCGCTTCGACTCATTATCGCAAACTGAAGCGAGATTTTTGCATCTCTCGAAAATGAAAGAATTTCACTCTTCAAAAATATTCTACAGTATTGGGTTGTCATTTAAAACTTGCATTGAGAGGCGTAGCTAAGGTGGATCGACAGGAGACATGAGTAATATTTTTATAAAGCATTGTGGTGTATCGTGGAAAAAATGTTTTGCAATTTTAAGCACGATGTTGTCTGTCATAGCAGCATTTTCCAAACATGTGAATGTTTCCAATCACCCCACCTTTAGAACGCAACGCTTAAAAAGCAACACTACTTTCGTATAGCTCCCAGCGATGTTAATGAGCGGAGCAATGACACTTTCGAACGTCTGGGGAGAGAACGAAACGAGAACGTTCCTTACTTCTGTCCGAAAGATCCAATGTCGGCCTTTTGATAGTTTTTATGCATACTCAATAAAAATAACTATTCAAGAAATGAGTGTGAGCAATGATTTATTATCAAATTAATATCGTATCAATCGATATATTCCCACCTGGTTATGGTTATGATCGTGGTTAGATACGTAAATTTTGTTTTGGACAGAGCGTCCTGTCCAAATTTGTCTTTGTCACAGCAGCTGCATTTTCCCCAAGTCCCAAAAATGTATAACCCGTTGTGTTGCTCCAGTGTGACGTTAATTAAAATACCTACCTGAAAGGTCGAACCATCGATTTCGTTTTCATTGTATAAATTTTAAATAAGCTGATTTAATTGAACATCTTCCGTGTAAAGGAGTCGTCTCACTTTAGATGGTCCAAAGGAGTCAAAGCATCATTAAATTAAAAATAATATCTTTAAAATCGAATCTAAATGAGTCAACGAATCTAAATTCCTGTCGTGACTCTGAGTATGTCCACTGAGATTGCAGCTTTCGAGTTGTAGGTTGATCATGTTCGATTCATGTCAGGTACGTTCCTCTGGGTGTATTTCTCTCTTCTATGTTAGTAATATTTTAGTATGTGTGTATGTATGTGTATTACTTGATACTGTATGTCTTGTGCCTGGCACTGAATGGCTAAATATGGCCTTTGCGCCATTAAAAAAAACCCAACCCCCTAAATTTCAATTATTTGTACCACGGCATGCTTCTCTTTTCCCTGAATATTTGTGAGAAAGAGTGAAATATTCAACTTAAAGAATCTGAAAAGTAGATATTTTGACTTAACCCCTTTTGTCCCGACACTGAAGATATAATTGAAACTTTTCCCTTTTAAAACAAACAAATATTTCTCAATCTTCGTTGTATCGCGCTTTTTTCTTGAAGCGCGGTGGGTATGGTAGAGTTACTGCATCGACCCAATCACCCGTTCCAGCATCAACATTCTTCAAGAGAACCAAAGGATTGATAGGATAACCGACATACCCAATCTTCTTCAGATGATCATGAACTGTACTTTTTGGAATATTTAGTCTGTGCGATAGTTCCTGAACTGTGTAACGTGGAGTTTCAGCGATGGCATCTTTTAATAGGTCCTCGTTTACAGAGGATGATCGTCCAGAGAGGGCATCATCTTCGAGGCTGAAATTTCCGCTCTTAAATTTATCAAACCACCTTCGAACTGTGTCACCAGAAACAGCACTTTGTCCATATACAGCACACATTTTACGAGCAGTCTGACTACATTTTTACCTTTCTTAAAATAAAAGAGCATAATATGACGAAAATGAACTTTTTGGTTCTCCATTCTTAGCACTGAAATGAAACAAAAATTGTGCCACAACACAAGCTAGAATTATGCAGTGAAAGCAGAAAAGACCTAATTTACTTATCTGCTTCAATCAAGGTCACTCCTAATCAGGGGTAACAAAATAGTAATAAGAAAGCGCGCTTCGATTTGAAAAACCGCAGAACTTTCCGGATGAATATGACATGAATATTCTATGCGCTTATTTTATTTTCAGATTCTATCTATATAAAGTAGTTTGCGTCTGTCTATCTGTACTCTATACAAATCTACACCACTTGACCAATTCACACCAAATTGGTACTCATTCAAAAGAATCTTGCGTGATTACATATTAACTCCCGTTCGATTCGTCCTGGGTCTGCAGAGGGGGCTAAAAATAATTCGAAATTCCCATGAGAATAACATTGAGGAATATTGCGATTCATTTCAACCCGAGCAACGCCGAGTAGTTTTGCTAGAAAAATAAGAAAACAATTGGTCTTCGGTAGGTAGGTAGTTAATTAACGTCGTACTGGAGCAACATAATGGGCTGTTGGCGACGGTCCGAGATCCATCCCTAAGGGAAAGATCCAAGGCCCCGTCATCTTGAACCACGATCAGATGACGAAGCCAACATCTGAGCTGGCACCCAACTCTCCAAACTTCTACACCACGCCAAAGGGAGGACATTTGTGCACCAGCCTCCGTGTCCACAACGGTCTTTGCTGGACCGAGTTTCGTACTCGCAACCCTCCGTTTACTAATCTGTCCCTATTCCAACTGGGCTACCGCAGATTTAGGCAGTCGCCGGACCTCTGAAAATATGTCGTTTCGTCTCCAAAACGGCACTTTACATTCACTTTTGAAACATCGCTGATACTAAACAGCCACCAAATATAACTATTCCCATTTTCCCTTTCTCTTTTGTAACGAGTTCATGAAAAAGTAGAAATCACTTAGTTTAGATTTACGTTTCCTATAAAGTTTGCATTTAGAAGTTTCAGTACGGCTTCACGGTCGTGCTTTTACATTGAATTGGGGGGGGGGGGGGTATTTCAATTAACGTCACACTGGAGCAACACAACGGGCTATTGGTGACGGTCCGGGATCAATCCCAAAGGGAAAGCCCGAGGACAGCACCACGTAATTTTGAACCACGGTCAGATGACGAGGCAACACCTGAGCTGGCACCGCACTCTCCAAACTTCCACACCACGCCAACGTGAGGACATTTGAGGCCCCGACGGATTTAACGTGCACCAGCCCCCTTTGTACACGACGGTGTTTGGCTGGATTCGAACTCGCAACCCTTCGGTTGCAAGTCCGTTACTCTTCCAACCGGGCGACCGCGGCCCCTTACATTGAATTGAAATTACTAAATCTGTTATAATTATTGTTCCCATCTTTTGCTATTTTATTCTTGTGAACCCTTGAATGGTTCAGCAAGGATAACTTGGCAAATAAAGTTCTAAAAAAAGGGAGTTACCCATTTTGCCCTATCCGTGGAGCAAAAGGAGCAAACGACTTTTATCTGGTTTATTGTATAATATAGGACTATAATATAGGTTTATTGTATAATATAGGTATAGGACTATTGTATAATATAGGTATAGGACTATTGTATAATATAGGTATAGGACTATTGTATAATATAGGTATAGGACTATTGTATAATAGCAATGGCATCACTGAAGTCCGTTCTTTATAGGATAGTAAAAGCACCTACGCAGACAACAAAGTAGGCTTGATTTGTGTTCAAATGCGTGCGCTTAATGCCATTAAAGACATTAAGCGCCATTTCCTCGTCCCTACACTAATCTCAATCTGTGTAGAAATACCTTTCATGTCAGCACAAGCAATGAGTGCCCATTGAAGCCCTTGTTGGAGGTAGGCAGATAGGTAGTTACTTAACATCGAGTAACACAACGCGCTATTGGCGGCGGTCCGGGATCAATCCCCAAGAGAAAGATCCGAGGAGAACACCACGTCATTTTGAATCACAGTCAGATGACGAGCCCTTGTTGAAAAAAACGTTAAGTCAACGTTTTGAAATCAAGAAAATCGGTTGATTTCAAAAAGCTTTTTTCAGCTGAATGCTGATGGTCAGAGATTGTTGTAACTGTAGCTTGGTTTATGTTATTGTTGATGGACGTAGGTAGGTATTAATTAACGTCACACTGGAGCAACACAACTAGGTATTGGCGACAGTCTGGGATTCATCACGAAGGGAAAGATCCAAGGATAACGCTTCGTCGTTTTGAAACACGGCCATATTACAAGAACAACACTTGATCAGGCACCCCACTCTCCAAACTTCCACGCCACGCCAACGTGGGGACATTAAATACCACGACAATCTTCGGCTGGACCTAGTTTCGAAATCGTAACCCCCGTTTGCTAATCCGCTGTTATTCCAACTAGGTATTGATGGATAATTTCCCTATTGATGTGACTTTCCCTCTTGACTAGTGAGGCACTTTTTGTCAAAATATTTTTTTATTTAAAACTGACATATTTTTAGTTAAAACTTCATTTTCTTTCCAACATAGAAATTTCGAAGGGAACTTGGGGTCACAACGGATAAAAATAATTTGAAGAATGGGAACTTTTACGCAACACACATTTAGGCAACAGGTTGAAGAGAACAAATCGATTATGATCACAACAATGTGTTTTATAGCGTCAACGTTAGTACTGCAAGTTCTTAAAGCTCCCGCCAATCGAACGAAAATGTAAACAAACACTGGACAACATGAAGATCCCTTCCGAGGTACGAGCTGGCAACGCAAAAAACCTGAGCAATCCGCATCTCAAAAACCCTTAACTTAAAAGAGCATCCTTTATCAAACACCAATTCCGAAAACAATTTCGTATGGACCTGTCTTTTCTCGCCCGGTTTCCCAAATGGTATGAATCCTTGGGCATTCGATGTGATTCAAAATTACGTGTGTTCTCGGATCTTTCCTTTTGGGATAGATCCCAGTCCGTCACCAATAGCCCGTTGTGTTGCTCGAGTGTGACGTTAATTAAAATACCTACCTTGGGCATTCGAATACTTGGGATCAACACTTTGGTATTCGAATACTTGGGATCAATACTTTGGCATTTTAATACTTTGGATGAGGTAGGTATTTTAATTAACGTCACACTGGAGCAACACAGCGGTGGTGACGGTCCGGGATCAAACCCGAAGGGAAAGATTGAGGACAACACCACGTAATTTGAAACCACGGTCAGATGACGAAGTCAACACCTGTGAGTTGGCATCCCACTGTCCTAACTTCCACATCACACCAACATGATGTGAATGAATGATTACGTTGGCATTCGAATACTTAGGATCAACACTTTGATATTGGAATACTTGGGATCAATACGTTAGTATTAGTTTAGTTTGATATTCGATTACTTTGGTATCCGATTTCTATGATATCCGATTTCTTTGATATCCGAGTATTTTGGTATCCGATTGTTTGCGTTTGGAATACTTTGGATGAATAGAATGAATACTACTGTATTCCAACACGTGAAAGAATAGAGTACAACAGATGCTTGTAAGTATTAGTACATTCGAATACTCAATACAGTCTAGTGCTATCACCTCTGCATTCACCGGGCCGCAGAGTGTGGAACCTTTTTCCGTAACGATTCGAGATCCCCGAGGACACCAGCTAAGCGAGTGAATCTCGTTTTCCTCGTCTAATGACGTGCGGAGGTCAGAGAGCTTATGACACCTGAGAGAGAAAACTTTTCCTCCGTTTTGAGGTCGCTCCGTTTCACTTTTACCAGAAGTGCAAGGTCTGAAGCTCATTCTCATTGCACCACTTTCACATCGAATTTCAATTTCGAGTTGGGACGAAATTCTCCTTGACCTTCCCTTCAAGTTAACTTACGTTAATTTTTGAAGCAGTCCAGAGCTCAGAAAGGTTAAGCCACGATGAATGAACATAGGTTTCAATAGCACTTCTCCGACGCGGCGGTTTATTTTTCTTTCTGAAAACAAACGAACACAAAGTGACACATTTTGCGGAAAATGAACAGATTTTGAGTGGCGTTTGGTATTTTATTAAAGTCGTACAGGTGCAACACAACGGGCTATTGGAGACGGTCCCGATTCATCCCGATGCAATCCGAAGATAACACCTCGTCATTTTGAACCACGGTGGATAGATGAAACACAGATGAAATAATTCTATATACAGTGGATTCCCTCTTAACCGGCCGCCACTGACCAATTATGTACTGTAAATACAGTAGCCTACAGTAACATGTGTTTAGTTTTTTCCAATAAAGGAAGTTCTTCCAGGTTAAGTTTTCTTAATTATACATGTCACATTACAATAAAGTAGGATATACTTAGTTTTATACTAATAAAAACGATTTCGGGAGTGTATTTTAATGCTATTAAGGGAACGACGGTTTAACCGGCCAAATCGTTATCCGGTCTGGGTCCGGTCCCGAAGTGGCCGGTTAAGAGAGTACTGTATTTAAATGTATTCATGTCACACAGTGATGTTTCCATTTTCGTTCGATTAAACTACAACAGACCACCATTATGACAGATCACAGCAGATTTGAATGAAACACGTAGGAAATGGTTTATTGTTGTAATCGAAGTGCTTCATTTAACAATTACACTTTCATTTTACATGGGATAATCCAGATGGAATATTCTGCATGGATCACACGGGAATATGTACAAAACAAGTGACTCAGTAGGAAAATATATACGAACAAGTAGTTAATAAATTAAAATGCAGGTTATTAGAATATTAGGACATCTTGCGCATGCACAAATAAAATGTAAATCACAACAGTTATGCACCATTTGATGACGTAATATCTTTATACTTGTGCTCTTATATCTGCATAAATTCTTTCAGAGAGCTGTTAACAGTCATTTTTGCGAATGCGTGGGGATGGAAAGCTCACGCATGCACAGTTCAGTATTGACGCCCAAACGAGTTGAGCAAAACTGTTGACGTCCTGCTTGCGCAATGCAGCCACAGCGTCCTTTTCACACACTTCTATGTGACCGAGACTATTATTAGGGTAGGGTTGGGTATTTCAATTAACGTCACACTGGAGCAACACAATGGGCTATTGGTGACGGTCCGGGATCAATCCCAAAGGGAAAGATCCGAGGACAACACCACGTAATTTTGAACCACGGTCAGATGACGAGGCAACACCTGAGCTGGCACCCCACTCTCCAAACTTCCACACCACGCCAACGTGAGGACATTTGAGGCCACGACAGATTTAACGTGCACCAGCCCCCTTTGTACACGACGGTGTTTGGCTGGATTCGAACTCGCAACCCTTCGGTTGCTAGTTCGTTACTCTTCCAACCGGGCCACCGCGGCCCGAGACTATTATTATATTCATGCTGTTAGCCCCAATTCTGTCCTTATTCTACCTTTCATTATAATTACATTCTTTCCAAACCTGTATATTGTTCATTTTACGACTGGCTCTTTAATATTTTTTTCGTTTAAGACTTATAATTTCGATTTTATCTTTATTCTGGTATTTGATCTTGCGTTTATTGTAAATGGTATTGCAACAGGTAAAGCGCTTTTTGTAGAAGCCCAAACAATCTAAATGAGACTACTCAAGTTAGGACTATATACCTTTCAGACAGAAGTAGCACTTCAGATAATCTTTTATTTAATGAAGAATGTTCCAAATTCTTGTTTCTGAGCTCTGAACAGTCGTCTTTGTCGACCTGTAATTATTTTAAATATTATCTTAGCCTCAAATGTCCTCACGTTGGCGTGTAAGTCTGGAGAGTGGGATGCCAGCTCAGGTGTGACCTCGTCATCTGACCGTGGCTCAAAATGACGAGGTGTTGTCCTCGATCTTTCTGTCCGGGATGGATACCGGACAGTCGCCAATAGCACATTGCATTGCTCAGTGCGACATAAATTCAACTACTTACCCACCAAATGGAGATATCGCATCGTTGCAATTGTGTAACTCTGGTCGTCAATCATTAAATGTTAATAAGATACCGGCTTTGTCCAAGTCAAATGGATTTGCTTATCCTCCAAAGACCGATGGACTGCCAGGATCCTGTGATTGAAAGATTAAACTCGCTATTTACACAAATACTTCGCTTGAGTTATGAAGAAAATGTACCAATCTATGTTTAGCAATGATTTCGATGTCGATGTCACTCGAAACAGATCGCTTAACCCTTCTGGTGACTGTCTCGTCCATCCAGATCTCGTCATTAGCAAATCCGGATCCGGATGGACGAGATATCTCGTCCATCAATGTCTTGTTGTCGCTCGTCATCAGAAGAAATCTGACCAGATCTTGGCCTAGTCATAAAAAAATCGGCACTATCTTGATGAGATATCTCGTCATTAACAAAGTTGGTCAGATCTCGGTGCACGAGATATCTCGTCGAAACCGCGTCCCACTTCTCTGGGCAACACTTGCATAGGCTTAACCTATGTAAGAAATATTAATTTAAATAGCATGTGATGTGTTTTACTTCTATCATCGGCCTTTGATAAATAAGATTATACATAGCCTAAAGCATCCAAGACTATTCATTTATATCTTTCCCTTCCTCTAATAACACCAAGACAGATTCACGCGAACAATTGCGGTTGTTCCCCGTGCACAACCCAGCCCATTTTTTGACGTGAATACATCTTTAAAATCGGTATGGAGGTCATCGGCAGAAACTTGCGCGTCACGTGAAGTGTTGATATCTCAAAGCCCCATAACTCCAGGGGGAATCAGCCTATGGGGCTAAATGACCTACCATCGTGTAGAGGAAGGTGGGCCGCGTCGACCCCTAATCCACTCCCCCTGATCTTTGTACCACGTGGTGAGGGAAATGAGTCGCATTTCGGGCATACGCTGGCCTGTTTAACAGCTGTAACTTCAGTTCTAATCGACGGGTTGTGGCGAGAGCGAGCTGGAATTGAAGAGATTGACTAGCTGACAGTTTAAAGCATTTGTGTGAAAATTGTGTGCAGTGGAAAGTGACGATGTGTCGAAGATTTCACTATGAAGCTAATATATCACACTAAAATTCAATTGCGGCATAGGAAGCGTAAACAGGTTCAAAGAGCAGTTCAAGACGAACAAAATGATACCAAGAAGTCTAACCCTATGACAAGCGCGGAGATCTAGAGCTTACCGAAGACGCAAGAAGGAGCAGGTGCTCGTACGCGGTACGAGCTGCCATCACGCTTGGAAACACCACCACCACCATCGACCTTACTTTTGTCAGGAACATCAGCATCGATACCATGCCATTTGTCTCGTACTTTAGCTATCACAGACGCATCATCCATAAGGTCGCCATAGAATACTAAGCATTGCCCACACTCTAACACCACATGTATCCACCAAAACTGGCTAAATAAATGTCAAACACCCACCGTCTTCATTTCACCAGCGACCCACTTACAGGGTATTCCGCCCAAAAGTATTCATGAACCAAACCTTATGGTACAGTGGGGACTGTACCACCCGCTGTTTTTGTTGTTGTTTCCTCTTGTGTGCACTATGGTGGGGCAGAAGACAGTCGACCTTGTCTCAGTTGAATTCTGAATAAGTGTGAAAGCGCGTTAGAAGACTTCCATGACTGAAGGGATGATCATCTGAACGGTTTTCTCCCCGCAAACTCAAGAGCACATTTTCTTTTGGTGAGTACGGGCTTCACGAACCCGTGATACTCGGGTGATCTTATCTTTTCCCATGGGGTTAACTGTTATTATAGTAAACTCTGGATACACAAGCAATCTTTTTCTGATTTCATCCCACTACCTATTCCACAATCCCGTTTTTTCTTTCACATTTATACTAGAGGGCTGGGGTAGCCCTTTTGGAAGAGTAACGGATAAGCAACAGGAGGGTTCCGAGTTCGAATCCAACAAAATACTGTCGTGTACAAAGGAGGCTGGTGCACGTTTAATCTGTCGTGGGCCTCAATGTCCTCACGTTGGCGTGGTGTGGAAGTTTGGAGAGTGGAGTGCCAGCTCAGGTGTGACCTCGTCATCTGACCGTGATTCAAAATGACGTGGTTTCGTCCTTGGATCTTTCACTTCAGGTTTGATCTCGGACCGTCGCCAATAGCCCGTTGTGTTGCTGCAATGCGACGTTAATTAAAATACCTACCTACCTTTTTACTAGACGTTGTCTTGCGTTTGGCGCAGTTTGGCGAAAATGGCCCTTGAGCCAAAACAACCAATCCTGTCAACTGGTTACCAATGCTATTGCTTTCGTTACTGAACGATAAACGAATATCTAGAATCCGTGTTAAAGGTGCCCATTGTGGAAGGGATTCGTTTGCGTCCCCACCAGTCCCCTCTTTTAACTAATGGACTCGTTCAAAACCACGTGACTTAATTGCCTTCTCGGAGGAGTCGCACTATATAAACGGGTGGAGATGTCGAATCCGGGGTACTGGCGATTTATCGCCAAATATGGTAACCTTGTGTTTTGATCCAGCTTTATGGCAACGAAAGCAATCGCAATTTCGTTTTTTAACGAAATTGCGATATATTGCGTTCTGATTGGTTAGCTCTTAAGAATGATTTTCATTGGTTTCCTCTCCACCGGTTTTTTTGGTTGTAAAGGATTTTATCAGTGCTTCTTTGGTTTCCGTGCTTGCCTTTGGATTTCTAAAATTTTGATTACTATCTTTTCAAGTAAGTGGCACATTTCTATTGATATATTTTGTTTGTTTTTTAATTTTTTAATTAGAAATTAAATTTATTAATTAGCGTTCGTGATATTACATTTATTAGCCGCTCACTTACCCTTGATTAGGTATGGTAATGGATGGTTTCTGGACGTATAAATACATATTTTTTTGGGAAAATGTATGATGAATCTTTAGCTTCATTCTTTACTTATTATTGCTTACTTGTGCATTCCTCATTTTCACTTGCTGATATAACAAATCGAATCGCCAAGATGGACGCCATCTTGATGAGGCGACAAACATGCCCCGGATTCGACATCTTTACCTATAAATGTACTGTTGTCTATTCATTTTTTGAAAATTTTGTAATATTATTGTCTACATGGTGATTCAAAAGGTCTTAGACAAACTTTAAAAGTTGTTCATGAAACCAAATTTACGTAGGAACATTTAGTCTCAAACACCCCCCGGAGTTGCCAGAAGTACAGGAAGAATGAAGGAATACATATAAGGTACATGCTTATTAAACATACGTTTGAATGTTCAGAGGAGGTGTTCAAGATTCCTCCCACCATCATCAATACAACGTCGACGCATGGATCGGCGAACTTGCTTTGAATTGGAGTCCAATTTCGTGTTCGATCGCTTCTTCCATGGCAGGGCTGTGCGTCGTTCGGTCCCAATGCCTGTTAACAACGAAGGACCTCCTTTCACACAATCTGTGGTGAAAACGCACAAACGTTTGATGATGGGGCAAACGTCTGTTTGGGAACCGTTCACGGTACAATCGCACAGCGGCCCTCCCGTTTCCATTCGCTGCCCCACATGCTGAGTGCATACCTGCTATCTTAGAATTACTGTAACCACAGATCCTACAACGTCAACGACTAGAATGACGATGGCTTGCGCTGCACAGCTCAATTTCAGGTAAACAACGCCCTCTAGCACACTCGCGCGGATCTACGCTCAAACTTTAAAGTTTGAGCGTAGATCAGGTATATATACAAAAGTATACAATTACATGTTCCAAATACAATTATATGTTCCATTGTAAATATGATTTGTTTTTCTATACCTGATCTACGCTCAAACTTCAAAGTTTTCCTAAGACCTTTTGAATAATCCTATATTATAGTGTATAACGCTTGATAATAGTACTTGAACGAACCTTGGGTTGTCCTGAATGTGACCTTCGTTTCAGAGCGCCTGGACGAGATGACGGTAATGTGGAGCACGTTCCGGGACACGGATGTGACGCGCGTAGAGTACGGCTTGCGACCGGACGCCCTGGACCTGAGCGCCAACGGCACCTGGCAGATTCTCAACAACCGGGGCGCACATCAGTACGTGCACACGGTCAAACTCACGCACCTGGACGTCGACACACGATACCGTGAGTCTCTCTCTTGCTTCTCATTGCGTAACGCTGCTCCAGTGAGACGGCAGATGACCCTGGCGACGTCCATTACGGCAGAGCTGATGAAGCTCGCTAGGGGAAAGGGTCGCCGTACGCTCGATCATGCATGGCGATCGCCAGGGCTGTCCCTTAGCCGATTCCCCCAAATGGAGGCCCCACACACTTCAAAGAGTCCCGTTATGAATGGGATTGGGAAAAGATGCATTTATTATTCGTCGGTTTAGAGCAGAAATTCGTTGAGTGACAAAAAGTTAAATTTTACAGCATAGTCGAGGATTGAAGACTTAGTTTTTTGGTCAAATATAAAAATTATAAACATTTTGATCTTTTTCAAACCGAATGCAAAAGACAATTCATTTCTCAGCATGAAAATATTCATTTAGCGTCAAAAAATGTCTTCCTTAAAAATGTCAGTAATGCCGACGAGAAAGTAATTTTGTTCCTAAATCACTTAGTGACACTTGGTTAGTTGGTTGAATTCCTTGAGACAGCTGCAGAATCAGGCTTTTGTCTCCAATCTTCCTAATACAATATCAAGTAATTGACTCAGTACATACAATAAGTAATTGACACACATACAGTGAAAGCTTTACCGACACAGAAGAGAAATACACCCAGGGAGGAATGCACCTGGCAGGAATCGAACCTGTGCCGCCTACAACTCGAAGGTTGCTAGCGCAGTGGGCATACCCACTGAGCCACGACGGCCCCAGTGACACATTTAAACGAGTATTTTTACTTAAAAAATACTTTCTACTATCAACTACTCAATTAACTTTATTTTAAAAAGCATGAATTAAATGAAAAAAATTACATTTTAATATTTTGTGGGGCTCTGAGATCGATCGAATTGGTCAGACCGCACCACGTGATTATTGGTTTCACAACCACCGAGCTGGCACCCCACTCTCAGGTGCATTCCTCTCTTAAAACTTTCATTGTTTGTCTGTCTATTACTTGATATTGCATATCTTGTGTCTGGATGGCAGCATGGCCAAACATGGCCCTTGTGCCATAAAACCCCAAAAGCAACCAAAGGAAGACAACACCTCGCATTTTTGAACCACGGTCAGATGGCGTACTCTATATTAAACCCCCGCGTACACGACGGTCTTTGGTTGCACCGAGTCTCGAACTCGCAAGTACTTCGTGAGGATACGCACAGGAAACAATTAGATTTGAGAAAGAGTCCAGATGTCCTTGGATAAAGTATTTTTAAAACATGATTTTACTCTATAGTAAACCCTCGACGGCAATACGATTTGGACCTTGGTCACTCTTTTATCCTATAAAACCCACGGTTTGAGGAGAGTAGAGGTGTATTTCGATAGGTTCCTTTGAAACTGAAAATTCATGACTTCTCTAGCCATTTATCTTATATAGAATTCGTAACATTTGGATGGATAAGAAATCCGCGTGAGTGTGGATAAGGTAGGTAGGCATTTTAATTAACGTCACAATGGAACAACACAATGGGCTATTGGCGACGGGTCCGAGATCAATTCCGAAGGGAAACAACCACGTAATTTTGAACCACGGTCAAATGTCGAGGCACCACTTGAGTTGGAACCCCACTCTTCAAACTTCCACACCACGCCAACGTGAGGACATTTGAGGCCACGACGGATTGAAACTATGCTAAAGACGCCAACTGTGGGAACGAATTGTTTCCGTTTAATATACAAACCTCAACTAATATAAACCTCACCTTTCATTATACCACCCTTAATCCTCCAAGTAGTTTTGACGAGATATCTCGTCCATCAAGATCTGACCCATTTTGTTAATGACGAGATTTTTCGACATCGAGAATGCCAATTGAATTCCAAATGAAGGCATCGCCGTTTATGGATGATGGCGAGATCAGTATCAGGTCGGTTTTTATCTGCGATATCTCGTTCGTTAAGATACAGTTGGTTTTGCTAATGACGAGATACCTCGTCAAGACAACCACCAGGAGGTTGTTAAGAGAAATGACAAGAAGTCATTTCAGGTCATTCGTTGGTCAGATCAAACGACGCGTTTCCATAATTTCCGTCTTTCGCGTAGTGCCTGGACCCGAGTTTATTTGTTGGAAGCGAAAGCAGATATGACGAGTTGGGATAGCAATAAAATAACTTATGGCTGTCGCCACACACGATGTTGCCTTGTGGTAACCCTTTTTTCCCTGGCGAGTCTAGTACTTTTAGAAATGTTCTCTCTCACTGTCTTCTCACCAGAGCATCCCTTTAACACATACTCGTGTTTCTTGTGGCATTGTGAGAGGGTAAACAAACAACTACCGGAGAAGGAATAGTACATTTCCGTTTAAGGTGTATGCATACACTAGAAATCACGAAAATTGACCAAAATATCGATCGATTTTTTAATAATTCAAAATAGTGTCCAACCCCTTAGCTTTCAAACGATACCAAGATCTTGTACATATTCTAAATAGTTTTCAAGTTACAAGGGTTTGGGTTAGGTACTGTCACCATAGACAAACAGGTTTCCCAAACTTTAAACTCGATTTCTGAAGAACTATGTTTTTAGAATAGGATGCTTCTTTCGAACAGTGATAACTCAACAATGAATTGATCTATTATAATTACTTTTGCGTCATTATAATCCATATAATACAGTGGGCGTTTTGACCCTCAGTCGAAGTTATTGGTTTAGAAATTAATTTTTAATTTATTTTTAAATGCTGAAATTCCTGAAAAAATCTTGATTTTTTAGACTTCTTTCGTGAAAAAAATTGTAAAAAATAATCTATTCTCTCTAGCAACTGGAAAGAGGGTCAAAACATGAAGAATAATATTAGGAATAATTTCCAACAGGAATTGTCCTCCTGAACACATTAGAATTTGGTTGGTTGGTTTTTTATGGCACAAGGGCCAGATTTGGCCATGCTGCGCCAAACAATAGCTAGTTCATAACTGGTATTTAGTTAGAACGAGTCAGAAAGCTACGTAATAAAATTCAGTGCAGTTGTGTGTGTTGCAGTCGATTATGAAATCTAAATAAAGTTTACGAAGCCAATGTCAGTAAGGAATAAAAATAAGTTTTTATGATGTGGGTCCATCAACAAGTCTGTTAAGGTAATAGGGGAGATACCAAATCGGTTTAGTCTATGATGATTAAAATTCCGGCATTCCGTCAATATGTGCTTTATGGAAAAAATACTATTGCATGATGAGCATAAAGAGGAGCTGGTTCTCCCAGCAGTAAATGTCTGTGTTTAAAAAAGGAATGTCCGATTCGGAGCCTTGTCAGTTTTACATGAAGACTTCTATTTAAGTTTGTTTTGCTGAATCCCTTTATAGATGGTTGAATATCATGAAGTTTGTTATGGTTTTCCAAATCCCAAGCGGATTGCCAGGATGAATTTATGGCTTGGGTTAAAACACTATTAATGTCGTGAATCGGGACATTGGAGTTTATAATCAATGTTGCGTTTTTGGCTGCCAAATCCGCTTTCTCATTGCCCCGGATTCCCACATGCCCAGGAATCCAACAAAAGAATATCCGAAAATCATTTTCTGTTAATGTTAGGAGCAAATTCATTGCTTTTAAAACCAAGGAATGACTTTTATGTGTATAGTTTAATAGGGATTCGATACTACTTTTAGAGTCGGTATACAAGATCCAGTTTTTATTAGTGTGTATAGAAATCGTTTTTAAGGCTAAAATTATTGCGTAGATCTCTGAAGTGAAGACACTGCAGCACCCATGCAATTTTCTAGCAATGGTTGTATTTTCAAAAACGGCCGCGGCTCCAACATTTGTCCCGTTCTTAGATCCGTCAGTAAAAACTGTTTTAAAAGATGAATATTTGTTTCTATGGGAATGGAATAATTGTAAATAAATGGTATCGGGGGTTGATGATTTGTTAAAATGTGAAAAGTCATTGATGGTAAGTAGATTTTTATCATTCCAAGGTGGAGGTTCGTTTTCTCTAGGAAATATTCCCAGATTCATTAGAATTTGAGATATCACTGTTCAAAAAACATGCTAATTAGTTAATTATACCTAAATTAGATAATTAATGAGTAGCTTAATCAGAATTTTTCCCACTAAAGTGAGTTTAAGCACAAACCAATGACCTATTGTGAAAAAACTGAATTTTTAAAGTCAAAATATTTAAAAAAAATGTTATAGTGTATACATACACCTTAAGAACTAACTTCGTCGTTTAGACGATTTTTCCGTTAGTTTTTACCGTTTAACGTAGGACCGCGGTAGCCCGATTGGAAGAGTAACGGATTAGCAGCAGGAGGGTTGCGAGTTCGAAACTCGGCCGCACCAAAGACCGTCGTGTACACGGGGGCTGGTGCACATTCAATCTGTCGTGGCCTCAAACGTCATCATGTAGGCGTGGTGTGGAAGTTTGAAGAGTGGGGTGCCAGCTCAGGCGTGAACTACTCATGTGACCGTGATTCGAAATAACGAGGCAGTTTCCTTGTATCTTTCCCTTTCGGATTGATACCAAAAAGACTTCGAAATGTATCTAAATCGGACCACAAACAGCGAACATTCGGATGCGTCTCCAGATTCTAGGACCACTTGTTTTTACTGCGCATGCGCTTGCACCAGTCTTTCCAGTTTTTATTTACATTTTTCTTTCGATTTTCCCCCGCGTACTTTCAGAACTTAAATTTTGACTTAACGGTATGAATTATGCATTTTTGTTTCCTATCTATGTTCTTAAGTTTTATTTATCGCTATTTGTGTAACCAGAGACTTGTGGACTTAATACTCTATACGTTATTCTTGTCCATTGTCTAAAAGTTTCATTCGAAATTTCTGAGCTGTCACTATGAAGTTTTATAACCATGAATCGTGAAAAACACGAATTTTGCTACATTTTCGTCACGTCATCCCTTGATTCTGCATTTTACCTCAGTCCATTGAGTCTCGACTTCATACGAAATTCCCTCGCTGAAAGAAACTAATTACGAATCAACAATTAACTCTGATTGCCATCATTTTGCTGTATAACAAATTCCCTCAATCCTATGAATTGGTATTTCAAAATTTCCCTGTCAGGGCAAAAGGGGTTAAGTCAAAATGAATACCTTTTAGAATGTTCAGTAGAATATTCAACTCTTTCTCACAAATATTCAGGAAGAAAAAGAGAAGCCTGCCGTGATAGAAATAATCGTAATTTAGATTCAGTTTCGATTTTAAGTATATTATATTATTTTTAAAATTAACGATGCACTTGACTCCTTTGGACTCATCAAAAGTCAGACTTGAGAACATATAGATTACAAATACAGAATTTACATGCTTTGTACCTCAACCTCAAAATTCGAGTTGGTTTGGTTTGAGACTTATAGCTGCAGAATCAGGCTTTTGTCTCCATTCTTCCTAATTACAATATCCAATAAATGACACAGGACATACAATAATAAGTAATTGACACACACAGTGAAAGCTTTACTGACATAGAAGAGAGAAATACACCCAGGGAGGAATGCAAAATTCGAGTTCTGAAAGCACTCGCAAATCGAAAGCAAAATGTAAACAAACACTGGAAAGACCGTTCATGCGCAATATGGACAAGACGCCCTAGAATCTGATCGACTCACGGTGGATTGGTGACGTACCGTCTACCCCAGCTTCATTTGCATGTTCTTTATGAAAGGGGGTGCGCTGTAATTATGGCGCCTAGTGGCCATTGTTCGGTGGAACGCATCTATGCTAAGGAGCTGGACACGAGCTCCCTTCCACCGGCATTGTGTCTGTCTGGGAGAGAAAGTGACGCATTCTTCGTGACCTTCATTCCCTGCACGACGCTCTCTACACACATTTTGAGATGGATCGACATCCTATATTTGAATAACAAATTCCAAGTCGTGAAACTGTGCCGGATTGCGCTTGGAGAAAAATGGCGTTTGGTCACCGAGACGCGAAGAAACAAATCTGTGGACTGATACTGCCGAGGCATATATAAGTTACTGAGCTTATATATAAGCTGTTAATATAGTATTGTTCCTTTCATCTTTTGTGCTTTGCTCAAATTGTACTGTGGAAAGTTAGTTTCAGTGGGCAACTCTCTCTGCGCAAAGTTGGTGTGGTGTGGAAGTTTGGAGAGTGGGGTGCCAGCTCAGGCGTGAACTCGTCATCTGACCGTGATTCAAAATTATGTATCCCTTCGGGTTGGATCCCCGTCACCAATAGCCTGTTGTGTTACTCCCGTGCGACGTTAATTAAAATAACTACCTACCACAAAGCGACAGTGGGATTTTCTCTCAAACCTCCATTTTGTAATTCATACATATTTAATTAATTATTTCCTTTTTATGAGATTTTTTAATAAGTACACCCTGGTATGTAGGTAGTTGATTACCGTCGTACTGGAGCAACATGGCAGGTTATTGGGGACTGTCCGAGATTTTTTCCGAAGGGAAAGATCTACGGACGCCTCGTCATTTTGAACCACGGTCAGATGATTAGAACAACACCTGAGCTGGCACCCCACTCTCCAAACTTCCACACCACGACAACGTAAAGACATTTGAGGCTACGACAAATTTAACGTATGCACGACGGTCTTGCCCATTGATCTAACAAGTTCCTCGAAAGGACAAGCCCGGGAGCATTTGGGGAGGTTGTCTGGTTATTTGAATGAAATTGACACCTCTGTCTCCTCATGCACAATATTAAATTCACCCCAGGTATAAGGCACAGCCCGATATATATTTTAGCAATGAATAATAAAGACGGGTCTCTCTTTGATAACATGGCGAAGCATGTTTTAAAAAAATCCATTTGCTACACTAAAGATGGCTGTACTTACGCATTCTTGTTATACCCTGGCCTGTTTAGAAAATCATGATTCTAACCCTAAAAGCTACGTACACATTAGCGAATTGTAACGTGTAACTTAATCATTGACTCTCCAAGTGGTATCCACGAGATATCTCGTCCATCAAGATCTGGTCAATTTTGCTGTTGACGAGATACCTCGTCAAGACAACCACCAGGAGGCACAAAGACTGCACCACGGGGTCTGGACTCATGCTACACCTCATATAAGTACCAAACATTCAAGTCGCAACCCATTTATAGAGACCACACATTCATTCTAGACGGGCACACATCTGATAAGTATAGAAGCGGCTACGCGACGGGTTGTTGGTCGAACGTACAGGGGATCTCATGGACGCTGATAAGAGCTGTTCCAAACCTCGAAGCTTTCGCTTTCCCGCACCCCAGTGGATTCATCTGTACGTTCCGATCACTAGATTCGATCGCTTGCTCAGTGTTACGAGGAGACTGTAGACGTACTACTACTAGTCTAGACTGGAATAGACTACTACTACTACTGTAGACATACTACTACTAGACTAGGCTGGACTAGACTATTACTACTGTAGACATACTACTACTAGACTAGGCTGGACTAGACTATTACTACTGTAGACATACTACTACTAGACTAGGCTGGACTAGACTATTACTACTGTAGACATACTACTACTATATACATACTACTACTAGACTAGGCTGGACTAGACTACTACTGCAGACGTACTACTAGACTAGACTAGTACTGGATTAGACTACTACTGTAGACATACTACTACTAGACTAGGCTGGACTAGACTACTACTACTGTAGACATACTACTACTAGACTAGGCTGGACGACTACTACTGTAGACTAGACTACTCTGGACTAGATTACTACTGTAGACATACTACTACTGGACTAGACTATTACTACTGTAGACATACTACTACTAGACTAGGCTGGACTAGACTACTACTGTAGACGTACTACTACTAGACTAGACTAGACTACTACAGTAGACGTACTACTACTAGACAAACTAGACTTATATTAGTAGACAAATTACTATTAGAGCTGCCCACGCAATAAAGTCTGTGCCTGCCATTGAAACAGATCTTTTCATTATTTTGCATAAGGGACAAAAAATAAGATCCAACTACTCCTATGGCATGACTGAGTGGCGGGACAGACAGTACCGTCCACATCTGCAGCAATCGAATGACGTGTCGCTCACGTGTGCTTCTCTTCCCTAGACTAGACTAGACTACTACAGTAGACGTACTACTACTAGACAAACTAGACTTATATTAGTAGACAAATTACTATTAGAGCTGCCCACGCAATAAAGTCTGTGCCTGCCATTGAAACAGATCTTTTCATTATTTTGCATAAGGGACAAAAAATAAGATCCAACTACTCCTATGGCATGACTGAGTGGCGGGACAGACAGTACCGTCCACATCTGCAGCAATCGAATGACGTGTCGCTCACGTGTGCTTCTCTTCCCTAGACTAGACTAGACTACTACAGTAGACGTACTACTACTAGACAAACTAGACTTATATTAGTAGACAAATTACTATTAGAGCTGCCCACGCAATAAAGTCTGTGCCTGCCATTGAAACAGATCTTTTCATTATTTTGCATAAGGGACAAAAAATAAGATCCAACTACTCCTATGGCATGACTGAGTGGCGGGACAGACAGTACCGTCCACATCTGCAGCAATCGAATGACGTGTCGCTCACGTGTGCTTCTCTTCCCTAGACTAGACTAGACTACTACAGTAGACGTACTACTACTAGACAAACTAGACTTATATTAGTAGACAAATTACTATTAGAGCTGCCCACGCAATAAAGTCTGTGCCTGCCATTGAAACAGATCTTTTCATTATTTTGCATAAGGGACAAAAAATAAGATCCAACTACTCCTATGGCATGACTGAGTGGCGGGACAGACAGTACCGTCCACATCTGCAGCAATCGAATGACGTGTCGCTCACGTGTGCTTCTCTTCCCTAGACTAGACTAGACTACTACAGTAGACGTACTACTACTAGACAAACTAGACTTATATTAGTAGACAAATTACTATTAGAGCTGCCCACGCAATAAAGTCTGTGCCTGCCATTGAAACAGATCTTTTCATTATTTTGCATAAGGGACAAAAAATAAGATCCAACTACTCCTATGGCATGACTGAGTGGCGGGACAGACAGTACCGTCCACATCTGCAGCAATCGAATGACGTGTCGCTCACGTGTGCTTCTCTCCCCTAGACTACCGCTGCGGCGACGGACGCGCCTGGAGCAAGGTGTTCGACTTCAAGACGCTGAAGCGGGGGGTCGACTGGAGCCCCAGAGTCATCCTCTTCGGAGACCTGGGATACAAGGACGGAGTCTCCACCCCGTACCTCATCGAGGAGGCCCGGAACGGCACCGTCGACATCATCATCCACAACGGTCAGTCAAACGTCTTTCTTCCATCAAGTTTCATTTTGGTTTGACTACGGTCTTTTTTTGCAATACTTGAGAGATGACACACGAGCGCGACCCAGGACGTCGCGATTTGGGTGGCGCGTTGCCGGTTTTCTTCCTTGTCAGTAAGAAAAGCACTGCTCAGGTAGCTACAGGTGTCACCCCCTTAAAGGACAGCTTGGTTTGCAGTTGGTCAGTTTTTGCCAAGCGAGGATTAATTAGACCAGGACCTACGGCTTGAAATGTCCCAAGCTCAATTGAAGTTGAGAGCGGGCAATAAAATAACTCGCTCCTGAGAAACA
This sequence comes from Meta bourneti, assembly GCA_933210815.1. Taxonomy (NCBI): domain Eukaryota; kingdom Metazoa; phylum Arthropoda; class Arachnida; order Araneae; family Tetragnathidae; genus Meta; species Meta bourneti. The sequence continues at coordinate 92,852,786 of OW119928.1, read as the reverse complement.
GACACACATACGCAAAGAAGTCAGTAAAAATTGTAATGAATCTTTCTTCTGCATTATACTACTTTGCCTGCGGTCACACTAGTCAACGAATCATTTACATCATTTTTTTTCGTACGCGAGAGCTTATTAGACAGGAATCCATGTTACGTAAAAGCATTGTCTAGGCAGACTCATACGATAAATGGTTTGAGAGAAATCCAACGTAGCCTCGGCATGTTGAAAGAAGGTTTTTATGGCGTGTAGCGAAATTTACCTACAAAGCCATCACGATTCTGGAGATTTGCGAAAGTTTTGAGTTAACAGACGACTTACGTGTCCAAAACGATAGAGTCAGTTTATAAAAATTCATTTCTCTATTTGTTCGATGACTAAATGTTATACAGTGGACTCCCTCTTAACCGGCCACCTCGGAACCGGACCCAGACCGGATAACGATTTGGCCGGTTAAACCGTCGTTCCCTTAATAGCATTAAAATGCACTCCCGAAATCGTTTCTATTAGAATAAAACTAAGTATATAGCCTACTTTATTGTAATATGACATGTATCATTAAGAAAACTTAACCTGGAAGAACTTCCTTTGTTGGAAAAACTAAACACATGTTAATGTAGGCTACAGTATTTACAGTACATAATTGGTCAGTGGCGGCCGGTTAAAGCGGAGGCCGGTTAAAAGGTGGCCGGTTAAGAGGGAGTCCACTGTATATTTAAATTTATATTATTAAATATTGAATAACATTACGAGTTGCGAAAAAAATTTAGCCATGTCTCGAGAGACAAATGACAATAAAAAAGAATAAGAGCTAGGGGTATTTCAAATAACGTCACACTGGAGCAACACAACGGGCTGTTGGTGACGACCCGGGATCAATCCCAAAGGGAAAGAGGGCCGCGGTGGCCCGGTTGGAAGAGTAACGGACTAGCAACCGAAGGGTTACGAGTTCGAATTCAGCCAAACACCGTCGTGTACAAAGGGGGCTGGTGCACGTTAAATCTGTCGTGGCTTCAAATGTCCTCACGTTGGCGTGGTGTGGAAGTTTGGAGAGTGGGGTGCCAGCTCAGGTGTTGCCTCGTCATCTGACCGTGGTTCAAAATTACGTGGTGTTGTCCTCGGATCTTTCCCTTTGGGATTGATCCCGGACCGTCACCAATAGCCCGTTGTGTTGCTCCAGTGTGACGTTAATTGAAATACCCCCCCCCCCCCAAAGGGAAAGAACCGAGGACACCACATCATTTTTGAACCACGGTCAGATGACGAGGCAATACCTAAGCTGGCACCAAACTTCCACGCCAACGTGAGGACATTTGAGGCCACGACTGATTTAACATGCACCAGCCCCCCCTTTGTACACGATGGTGTTTGGCTGGATTCGAACTCGCAACCCTCCGGTTGCTAATCCGTTACACTTCCAACCGGGCCACCGCGGCCCAAGAGCTGAAATGAGAAATTCTGAGAGGATTGTTGCTCCACAGTCATTTTCTTATGTGTGAACTAACTAGATCGGGACCTATTGTTCAGAGTGGAGTCCGAACCGATACGAATATCCATGCCCACACAAGTTTTGACTCATGGAGGAATATAGACAGGATTTCCGTAATTCAATTCCCCGATCAGGAGTCAACAGGAAAAAATAATCGAAAAGCAGTTCCACACAGATTATCTGTTGCGATCTTAAACCCAATTCGCTTTCAAAATAATTTTGAGTGGAGTTCCTTTGGAAGCAGCTGCTCCCAGGACTCTAATGGCCGATGTAGCCAAGTTGGGAGAGTAACGGATTAGCAACCGGAGGGTTGCGAGTCGGAATCCAGCCAAACACCGTCGTCTACAAAGGGGACTCATGCGGGTTAAATGGCCTCAAATGTCCTCACGTTGGCATGGTGTGGAAGTTTGGAGAGTAGGGTGCCAGCTCAGGCGTTGACCTCGTCATCTGACCGTGGTTAAAAATGACGTTATTCTCGGGTCTTTTCCTTCGGGATTGATCCCGGACCGTCGCCAATTACCCGTTGTGTTGCTGCAGTGCGACGTTAATTAACTACCTACCTATCAACTGGATTATTTGTTTTAACTTCAGAGGAGAATTTTACATAATTACAGTGCTTGTACGAAATCCCATTTCCCTGTTGTAAATAGTTACCGAGAGCAAGAAACCAATTTCTTATTAAGTTATTGGTAGGCCCCAGATATATGTAAATCTTTATTACTTCCGTAGGGCCACGGTAACCTGGTTGGAAGAGTGACGGACTAGCAAACGGAGGGTTGCGAATTCGAATCCAATGAAAGACCATCGTGTACATGAGGGGAGGGGTGTTGCACGTTAAATCTGTCGTGACTTCAATTGTGTTCACGTTGGCGTGGTGTGAAAGTTTGGAGGGGTGACGGCTCAGGTGTTGCATCGTCATCTGACCGTGGTTGAAAACGACGTGGCTTTTTCCTCGGACCTTTCCCTGCAGGGGATTGATCCCGGACCGTCGCCAATACCCCGTTGTGTTGCTCCAGTGCGATGTTAATTAAAATACTTACCTTATTACTTCCGTGAAAATCATGATAGATAAAACAGCGCACCAACCTCCCGCAAGAAGCGCCGATGTATCGAGGTGGCAAGTACGCCATTTCACTGACACAGTTGAATTCCACTACTCAGAATCAACATTTGTAGAAGAGTTCTGTAGCAAACCCCTACAGAACTTGTCATATAAAAGTAATTGTGGTAAAATGCGCTTCTTCATTTCAAGATAATTCGTTTCAGACGCAAAACCAATCTGCAAACTGAGAAACATCCGTTTTGAAATAAGCAGCTGGAATTTCAACACTCAGTTTTACTCCTCCATGAAGATTTTAAGTATCCCTTCCGCATACTTTCTCTCAATTCAAATTGAGTGTGATTTCAAAATTACAGCTAAGCTCGTGCAATTTAGCTCGTGAAATGTGTGGTTTTCTACTTTGGTTGCACAAGAATCTTGAAGGAGACTCATTTCACACTCCTCGTTGCGGATTTGGGTATTTCTAAGTCCTACTTGGACACTAGATATAGTGGTTAGGTTGGTTGGTTTTGGAGTTTTATGCGCAAGGGCCATATTTGGCCAGACACAAGACATACAATATCAAGTAACAAACACACAATGAAAGTTTTACTGACAGAGAAGAGAGAAATACACCCAGGGAAGAATTCACCAGACAGGAATCGAATCTATGCCTTCAACTCGAAGGTTGCTAGCGCAGTGGACATACCCACTGAGCCTCGATGGCCTCTTAGTGGTTTAGGTGGAAATTAAACACCCTTGGAGTAAAAGTAACGTAAATCGAAGTAGTTTCCTTATTATGATTTCGTTAGTACACTTAGTTGCTGCATATGACGTGTTTCAACTCTTACGACATAAATCCTGTTAAAAACAATCTCAGATGTATTTGTTCGTTCGCTACTTATTTTATGCTTGTCTGAAATGAATTTTAAACGCATCCAGTCAGACCACAAGCGTGAGGTTTAGTGAGTACATACCATTGTGAGGTCTAAAACGTTTGATTCCTCCATTGAGTGGACCTTTCAAATTCTTAAACTAAACCTTTTTGAAACGGTAGCAATTTATTCTAACTATTGACTTCTAAATGCCATAAATTTCTTAAGACACTTTTTCCCGTCAAGTTGAAGGCGAATCTGATTCAATTCTTCAGCGGTCTGATAACAGAAGGCAATGAAAGAGAAATCAGCGCAGAGAAGAAAATGAGAGCGAAAATAGGCTTAGCGTCACAAAAATGGCGAATTACTTCTGAACTAGGGATTGCAATGAAATTAAAGTGGACGAACAGAATCTAATTGTGGTAACATGACTGAGGAGTGGTTTTTGCGATGCAATGTATTGGGAATACGAATTAACTCTTTGGGGTTAGGTGGGTTAAAAACTGTCCCACCTTTTTTTTGCTTCGCATTTTATGCAGGGTGGGATATTTTTTAACTCACCTCAAAAAGTTAAAACTTACACTTTAATATTTTATTTAAAGTTTTTCATTGAGTTGGCAATGCTATGAACTACCGTTCAATGTGTGAATAACCGAAAACAAAAATTGATACACATCAAAACGCATTAGCAAGTTGTTGGCACTGTTGTCATTAAGATTGGCGAATTGTGTGGTACAGTGAATTTTTGTCTTTCATACCGGTAAGAAAGATCCGAGGACAACACCACGTAATTTTGAACCACGGTCAGATGACGAGGTCACACCTGAGCTGGCACTCCACTCTCCACACCACGCCAACGTGAGGACATTTGAGGCCACAACAGATTTAACATTCACCAGTCCCCCTTTCTATAGGATGGTCTTTGGTTGGGATTCGAACTCGCAAACCTCCGGTTGCTAATCCGGTACTCCTTCCAACCAGGTTACCTCGGCCTCTCGTTTAGAGGTATGAAATCCATTTATGTCAATATAGATGCTATATTCATTAGAAATGGATTGATTTAATATATGAAAATGTGAGCAACAACACTTTTCGGTCAATAGTTATAAGCAATGGGTTCCATTTTTTCCAGCATTCGATATTGGTGATATGAAAAAGATGGGCTGCAGGTTTCGATAGTTGAAAATATTTCAGGAAATGGCGAAAAATAATCTTTTCGAAGAAAGAATGACTTTTTCTTTTGCGTTCGATGCGAATTCCCCCCTCACAACGCAGCTTCCTCATGTGGTGCATAATTGCAAATGGCTACCGTCAGAATGTTCTCGGAACAATCAGGATTCATTTATTTATCCGAGCCAAATGTAGAGGAATCTATTTTTGGTGAAAATGGGTGATGGCTTAAACTCAAGAACAACAATAACAATGAATTTAATTTATCGTAGTACTAGCTGAATTATACCCGGCGTTGCTCGGGTTGAAATGGTTAAATGTTGCTTTCAAAGTGAATTAGAATAATACTTTTCTTTCACAGAAAAATGCAATCATTTAAGTTGTACGGAAAATATGTTTCCCCAACTTTCTAGAAAGTTTTATAAAAAAAGTAAACATTAATTCTGGAGCTGCCAGATACCGAGTAGCAAAATTACGCTTTTATAATCAATGAGTTTTTCGTTTGTGCTTTTCGGAATTACGGTGCTTGGGTTAGAAATAAATGTAATCGGTGTAGACAAATTAAACTGAATAGATAAAATTTTTTCAAAAAGCAGGTCGATTTTACAGAATTTTTAAGAAAGAAAATCACTGCTTTCAACGGAGGATTCACATGTATCTATTCCGGACATTTTAAAATAAGTTACACGCCTTACCTAAAAAGCCTTATGAAACAGAATTCTACACATCATTACGTATTCAATGAATTATTTAAGGAAAGTGGGTCGAAATATACACCAACTTTCCTTGAAAATCATCCTTGAACTCCTGAAAACCTTTCCTTGAATTTCCTTGCCAAAAAAATATTTTAAAATATTCATTCTTCGTCAATAAAATATCTATAATTTATTTACATGATGGGAAGAACTAAAAAGTCAGTTCAAACATAAATATTGTAATTTAATTTGTTTCGGAAAAAATTGTTTTTCGATCAACACTGGTAAAGCAACCATCGCTGCCTAAAGCAATCAATCTATGCTCAATGTTATTTCTATGGCGATTTCGAATAGTTTTTAGCCCCTAGAGCCAATAGAACGGGAGTTAAGAGTTATACTTTAGAACACTGCGGTCAGCATAGGCTAAGTATACCAAATTTGGTGTGGATTGGTCAAACGGTGTAGATTTGTATAGAAAAGATACACACACATCCTATTTTATATAGATAGATGGTAGTAGTTAGAAAGTATGGTTGGCCGTGCACGTTTATCAAACAGAAGTCTATTAATCCTCATTCAAGGCGGGCCCGGTTGGAAGAGTAACGGATTAGCAACCGGAGAGTCGCTAGTTCGAATCCATCCAAAGACCGTCGCGTACAAAGGGGCTGGTGCACGTTAAATCTGCCGCGTCCTCATGTTGGCGTGGTGTGGAGAGTGGTGTGCCAGCTCAGATGTTGCCACGTCATCTGATCGTGATTCAAAATTATGTGTTGACGTCCTCGTATTGTTCCCTTTGGGATTGATCCCGGACCGTCGCCGTTGTGTTGCTCCAGGGCGGCGTTAATTAAAATAGCTACCTACCAAATTCCGGTTAAGGCGAGAATTAAACTTCCGAAAAACATGCGCGTTCGAACTCTCGCGCTCCACCAATGGGTGTTTTCAGAGCTGGGGTTGCACTCCAAAATATCCCGAATCGTGGCTCAATGGGTATGCCCACTGCGCTAGCAATCTTCGAGTTGTGAGAGGCGTAGGTTTGATTCCTGTTAGGTGCATTCCTCCCTGGGTGTACAGAGGCTGTTCGGACATTTTTTTGAACGATTTTAATGGACTGAAGCTCAACTTTTTACATTAAATTTTTGTGTTTTAAATGTTCCATTTGATAGCCCTTATTGTTAACTATCTTTCTACATCTTCATTTCCATGATAATAATGACTTTTGTTGTATCGACAGTGCTATTTTGTCCCATTCTTGCTCCACAGTTTTCCAGTCCTTGAATGATTTTCTGTCGACATTTCGATAAAGTCCCTTTTAAAAGTCCAAAAGCACAAAAGTCCATGGGTTACCAGGTACCTTACAAATATTCTCAGAAATTTTTTCTTTTTTTTTGGAAGTATTTTTCCATTTTTGCGTTTTTTCCCTTTCTCATTAATAATATTACTTATCGTACCTTTAGATATCGATAAACCATGACTTTTATAGCGTTTTTGAATAATTGAATAAGCATAATTCTCTTCGGAAAGAGAGGAAACATAGCCTTCCATCCATTGCTTATTTAAAAGCGCCATTTTGAAAATAAACAAAACTCTGAGTTAGCAGACGATAAGTTATACTTTAACTATTTAACTGCTGTGGAAATAAAATTCTTTCGTAGCATACAATTTTTTTACAGCTCATCAAAATCGTTTAAAAAACGTCCGAGCAGCCTCTGTATTTCTCTCTTCTGTGTCAGTAAAGCATTCATTGTGTGTCTGTCTATTACTTGATATTGTATGTCGTGTCTTGCGTAGCATGGCTAAATATGGCCCTTGCGTCATAAAACCCCCAAACCAACCAAAATATCCCGAACAGAGTGATGTTGCATCACACACAAATCGACACGGAAAATAAACATTTTCGGGGAAATTTATTCTATTTGCCAATAACATTTTTGCTTACACTTTCGTAAAGCTACGTGTTCCACTTTATTTTCAATTAAAGATAACTTTTGGTGCCATTTTCCTACCTACCTTTTTCCTGCGTGGACGTGTAAAATGCACCGATTCTTTTTTTCGTGGACATCGGACACATTGAAAAACTTATTTTGAAGTGCTGTTGTTCCGAAAGACCAATTCCCCGTGGGAACGCAAAGTTCGATGGTAATTAAAATCGAGCGATGTCAAAGGACGAGGTCCTCTCGACCTAATTCTAAACGTTCGCTGCAAGTGCCTCGAAGCCTTTCGCTCACCTAATGACGATTCGTCGCTATTTTCGACGGGTATTAAAATAGATGCTTCATCACTCTAAATGTTTGGGCTTTCCCCGAAGTTTGATTGATGGGCTTCAGTCGACAACAGAAAAATGCATCGACTTGATACCATGATCAATTCGTATTTGGTAGATTTACCAATGTCTGGTGATCTAACTAACACCAACACACTCTCGCACGATAAGCATTTAGTTAACGTCACACTGGAGTAACACAACGGGCCATTGGTGACGGTCCTGGATCAATCCCAAGGGAAAGGTCCGAGGACAACACGTAATTTTGAACCATGGTCAGATGACGAGCCCTTGTTGAAAAAAACGTTAAATCAACGACTGTATCAAGAACATCGGTTAAGATTTCAAAAAGCTTTTTTCAGCTGAACACTGATCGTCAGATTTAACGTGCCCCCACTTACATGATGGTCTTTGGTGGGATTGAGTTTCGAATTCGAAATCCTTTGGTTGCTAATCCGCTATTCCACCGCCGCCCACGAAAAGTTCAGAATTGTTGGGAAAAGTTATTTAAGCTTCAATGTATTTGTTCCAGCATCCCTCTCTAGATGTTCGACCGCAGGGAAAGGAAACATCGTGTAGAAGCCTCTACCCTCCTGCTCTGGTCGGGTGAAACTTCCCCAACTCAGCATCCAAACAGGGAGTGTGACGGGGCTAGTCGATTGGCGAAAGGGAGGGCTGTGAAACAAGAAACAACCAGTGTCGTATGGATTCTTTACGAAAAACGTGTACTTGTTTCGGGGTCGAGGTAGCCCGGTCGGAAAGTTCGAAACTCGATACAATCGAAGTCCGTCGTGCACTTGGCTGGCGCACGTTTAATCTGGTGAGAGGTTTGCACGCATTTCTAGCGTTCTACCCGTCTTCCCTCTTAACTAATTTTGACCTCCTTGACTATTAGAACTTTTCCTAGGACTCTTTCGAGAGTGGGGTTCCAGCTCAGGTGTGACCTCTTTATCTGACCGTGGTTCAAAATTACGTGGTCCAAGGTTCTTTCCCATTGGGATTGATCCTGGACTGTCACCAATAACCCGTTGTGTTGCTCCAATGAACGTTAATCAAATACCTACTTTCCTAGGATTCTTTCAAACAATGGGTGCGTTACTGAGTTGTTTTGAGTGTTTTGGGGGAAATCCCCTCGCGGAAATCTCGTCTCTCATAGGATTGAAGAGAACTTCGGGGGAAGAAGAAACTAGGGGTAGATAGGTAGTTAATTAACGTCGCACTGTAGTAACACATCGGGCTATTGGCGAAGTTTCGGGATCCATTCCTAAGGAAAGATCCAAGGAAAACGCCTCGTAATTTTGAACCTCGCTCAGATGTCGAAGAGAATAGGGATGGATGGGCATCGATGGGTTAGTTTTGAGTTTCCTGGCGCTAGGGCCATGCTTGGCCAAGCAGTTCCAAACACAAGACAATGCTAAGTAATTGTGAAAAGAAAGAACGGAGAAAATAAGAAAGGTCATTTGGGCGTCCGCGAACCCCATGCTTACCAGAGGCAGGAAACCCCATGGGGAAAATATATCACTAGAGTATCTCGGGATCGTGAAACCTAAAAGGAATAAGTCCCTGGAGGGCATGTCTATGGAACTCTTATGAACTATTGCCTATGATAGAAATGTACTATATACAGGGTGATTCTACGGTCATGGGACAAAATTCAGGGGGTGATAGAGCACAACGAAACAACACTTTTCCCCATAGAATGTAGGGTCGCAAGTGCAGCGGTTGGCCGCTAGAAAGCGCAGTCAAACGCTTGTATAAAAGCGTTACGTCGGCGATGCTAGGCCTGCATCAGGTGTGGTGGTCGACATTTTGAACAGTTTCTGCAATTGTGCATTTGCTTTGTACTTACCGACTGATGTTTGCACATGTCGCTTCATTTCCATGTGAAAAGTCTCTCATGTTTTGTACATGTCATTTCTTCCTTACCCGTTGTTCCTTGTAATTATCTTTAATTTATGCAAATCTAATTGTATTATTTCGTTTTGTCAAGCAGTTATTGATGTTTATTTGACATTAAAGCGTTGTTTCCATATTTCATGCCTCTTCTCCTTTCCAACTTGCGTCGGACCGTGTGTTTGTACCGAAATGGAAAACACCCTCTAGCGACCCTACATTCTATGGTGAAAAGTGTTTGTTTCGTTGCGTTCTATCACCCCCTGAAGTTTGTAGTATTAGTTTAAACTCACCCAATAGACATTCTATGGGCTTTTATACAAGCGTTTGACTGCGCTCTCTAGCGGCCAACCACTGCACTTACGACCCTACATTCTATGGGGGAAAGTGTTTGTTTCGTTGTGTTCTATCACCCCTGAAGGTTGTCTCATGACCGTAGAATCACCCTATATAAGATAAAAGCTCTTACTCGAATGAACAAAAGGGTTTGCGTTCCCTACATAGTGGAAGCGTCATCTCTAAAGAGTAGGAAAAAGAGAAAAACATCATAGGTGTATTTATATCAGCCCCTCCCAGAGAACAATACTGTCAATGAACACGGGGAGTGGCTCTGCGAAGAAAACAGTGGTGCCTTCTGTCCTTCGCAAAAGTACTTGGGTGTTTATATGATAGATAGGTAGGTACTTGAAATTTTCGTCTCACTGGAGCAACACAACGGGCTCCCGAAGAAGAGATCCCGAGAAGTGAGAGATCCGAGGACAACACGACGCTATTTGAACCACGGTCAGATGACGAAGTCAACATCTGATCTGGCACCCCATTCTCCTAACTTCCATACCACGCCAACGTGAGGACATTTGATGCCACGACAGATATATCGTGCACTAGCCCCTACGTAGACAACGGACTTTGGCCTGATCGAGTTTCGTATATGAAAGGAGTAGTCTCGATGCAAACGAGACCTCCGCTCCGTTTTCATAATTCACTAAAGCGGAGTTTGGAAGCATTCATTTCTTGCTTCTTCCCAGACAGAGTGGAAACAATGTATCGTTCGTGATGTGTGCCATGGAGCTCAGAGGCATAAATAAACCCAAAAGCAGCGATTCCGAGGAGATGTGACCATAATGTCTCCCTTCGGATCCTAAAATAGAACACGTGTTATTTGAGCCACACTCTTCCTTGAGAAAGTTATTTTTTGTTCTGGACTACGACAGCGAATGCGTTGACGTAACTAGATGCTTGTCTGTATGGGAAACAATAGATTATACAGACATGATAGCAGAGGCATATCGAGAAGAGGACACACATGGAACACCACGGAATAGTATTGGTAATAGAAAAGTAAATGCTCGAGTTGGAGTTTATCAATGGATATCAGTTTTGAAAAAATTCGTGGACAGGTCCAAAAATAGTCACATTTAGTATTTGCAAACCAAATGATCATGGTAAGTGAAGAATCCATTGTCTGGTTGGGAAGGGAATTGGAGAAAATGAGGAAAATCTCGTCTAATTCGACTGGACGTGAATGACGTATTCAGCGCACTGAAGTAGTTTAATCGTTTCGTTTATCACAGATAAAATGCGCATGGAATGGTCCGAGAACAGTCAAAACATCATTTAGTACTTCTGCTATGATTTATTATTTATTTATTATTCATGCACGTAAAAGATGCTTCTAGTATTCTAATAATCTGCTAAATGTATTTTAATCTATTATTTAACTGTGACTTTAATGGAACGATAAATACTTTACATTTTAAGTGCAGAAAAAAATCGTTTGCTACTCCGTTACTTGTTCCTACTGGGTTGTTCGTTTGTACATATTTCTGTGTGATCCATCTGGAATATTCCATCTAGAAGATTTCGTATAAAATTAAAATACGTATAATTGTTAAAATAAACGGACTACAACACAAATTCTGCCTCGTGATTGGAGAGAAGACTGAGCGAAATTATGTTCTGATTACATGCCTGGCGAATAGAGACGAATATAAATAAAGCATTCAGGGCAGGGCACCTTTTGCAGCCCCTTCAGATCAATTATAAAACCTCATTGCCCATCTGATCGTAGATCGTGTTCAGCTGCCAAATTAAAGTAAGGCATTGATCCACTCCTTTTATTAGATATTTCATCGCAATAAACTAAAATTACACTTTGGTTTGAGAGAGGGAGAAATATGTTTTTAATTAATATTAAAAGTAATTATCACACACTCACAAATTTTGAAAAATGATGCTCGAGGCTGAAGCCTGTTCAGACACACGATGCAGTAATACGACACTGTATATGGCTATAAGAGCCTTTTATAATTATTTACCAATGTGGGTTTATCGAAATGAAGAAAGTATAAACTCTAGAAGTTAGACATGGTGCTTAATTATTGAATTTTGGGGCCGTCAAATTAATCTTACCTTTATGCGTAAATGTGTTATTCGAAACAAAACAAGTGGTGATTAGTGGTGTTAACATTAGTACCCCTAATATATCTTCATTAGGCTCCCATTGATGCTAGGGGGCCGCGGTGGCCCGGTTGGAAGAGTAACGGACTAGCAACCGAAGGGTTGCGAGTTCGAATCCAGAAAAAAACACCGTCGAGTACAAAGGGGGCTGGTGCACGTTAAATCTGTCGTGGCCTCAAATGTCCTCACGTTGGCGTGGTGTGGAAGCTTGGAGAGTGGGGTGCCAGCTCAGGTGTTGCCTCGTCATCTGACCATGGTTCAAAATTACGTGGTGTTGTCCTCGGATCTTTCCCTTTGGGATTGATCCCGGACCGTCACCAATAGCCCATTGTGTAGCTCTAGTGTGACGTTAATGGAAATACCCCCCCCCCCATTGATGCTAGCTTCAGTCTTCTTGATATGCGCAGTTGGTAACTGGACATGACCTATCTTTAAAACTACATTGCCTGATGCGTTTAGAACTCGATGATAAAATCCATGCTCGTTTGTTGCACCATTTCTAGACCATCCTGTACAAAAGTGGCTGGTACACGATGAAGTGGTGTGGTGTGGAAGTTTGGAGAGCGGGGTGCCAGTTCAGGTGTGACCTCATCATCTGACCGTGGTTCAAAATTAAGCGGTGTTATCCTCGGGCCTTTCCCTTCGTGTTTGATCCCGGATCCTCACCCATAGTCATTGTGTTCTCCAATGCGACGTTAATTAAAGTACCTACCTACTTTCACATTTCAATGTCGAGTTACAGACAATATTCTTTGTGGTGGCATCAGTTCTTTTGCTGGATTATGCGAATGCCGACTCGTACCTGTCAATCGAACAGTGTGTAAATTTTGTTCTACGCAGATGCGTACAAAATGGTTTAAAACGAGTTACCTAACGCGTACTCCATTGTTCTTTTAAGACAATTGTCTGTTCCTGTTTGCTGTTATGATTAAATATATATGATTTATTAACTTTGGAATCTGTTGATGTTATTATTCCATCTTCAAAGATCTAGGAAGCTTTCTCGAAGCACTCGCATTTAGAGGTAGCCTGATATTTTTATGGGCCGCGGTGACCCGATTGGAAGAGTAACAGATTAGCAACCGGAGTGCTGCGAGTTCAAATCCAACCAAAGACCTCCGAAGGGGGCTGGTGCACAATAAATCTATCGTGGCCTCAATTGTCCTCATGTTGGCGTGGTGTGGAAGTTTGGAGAGTGGGGTGACAGCTCAAGTGTTGACCTTGTCATCTGACTGTGGTTCAAAATTACGCGGTGTTATCCTCGGGTCTTTCCCTTTGTGATTGATCCCGGACCGTCGCAAATAGCCAGCTGTGTTGCGCCAGTGTGACGTTAATTAAAATACCTACCTATCTGATATTTTTATCGTGCAGTGCTGGAAATAGCGTGATGTAAGGTAATAAGCGGTTTCGAAAAAATTGATCTGAATAGCTTAACGCATCAGCATTTCTTCTGTGCCGCCGTTGTAATCCTCTTCTCTCTCTCATTTCAGGTGACATCGCCTACGACCTACACACAGTGAGTACTCTTTCCATTCTACTTTTATGAAAGCCTTAACCTGCGTGACACCCGGTAACTTCCCCCGCTACAAAGTAATTCCAAACAATGAATGAAATGGCCGTTAATACCTTTGCAACAAGGTGAAAGAGACATAAATGTTCCGTTTGCATGGATAGGAAAACATGAGCGGAAGTTATTTATACACGATTTAGACATGATGACAAGGGAAATGTCCTATCAAATGGTTTTTGCATCATCCTATCGAAACATCACGCCTACTTCCGTTCTATTCGCACTAACCCCGTTTCATCCAACCCCGCAGTGGTTCCAAGCCTTTTTCGACCTCAAAGATCGTCTGCCCATAGCCACGAATCCCAACATGATTAGCCCTCTGAGGGATTCATACGCATATATCCGTCCTGCAACCTCCAGTCCTTGACCAAGCAACCACGAAATTCGCTCCAGCCAAAGACGGTGGTATACGTGAGGACTGCTGTACGGACTGCCGTAGTCTCTTTAGGTTGGCTTGGTGTGAACGTTTGGAGAGTGGGGTGCCAACTCAGGTTCTGACCTCGTCATCTGACCGTGGTTGAAAATGGAGAGGTGTTGCCATTAGGTGTGGTTATTGAGTCATGCGCGTTGTGGGGGCTAGTAAATTAATTAACGTCGCACTGGAACAACACAACGGGCTATTGGCGACGGTCCGGGATCAATATCGAAGATCCGAGGTTTTTATCTAAATGGGTGGCTACATGTTACTAGCGTGTTCATTCAACATTAATAAAAAATAGTAGATGCTGAAATTAATAAAAAATTGGTTGAAGGCCAAAAAGGGAGCGTCCATTTTTCACAAACTTTAACAGAACAGATCAGAAATTTTGATCAATAAGATTTGAAACCGACCAACATTCTTAGTACTGATGAATTACTCGCGGAAATTTAAAGTTTTTCTTCATGGGGGTCACTGACACACTGTTTATTTTATAATAATAGATTAAACAACTTTATAACTGAATCGGTGATTGCACAAACCACTCAAGTCCAAAAATTTTGGAAACAGACTTTATTGCAATAAATTAATAAATGGAGGACCTTGAAAAAATGCGTTGGGTGCAAAACCACATGAGTCCCATTTTTGTCATGGCCGCGGTAGCCTGGTTGGAAGAGTAGTGGATTAGCAAATGGAGGGATTAGCAAATGGAGGGTCGCGAGTTTTCATCTCAATCCAACCAAACCGGGAACGTGTACATGGTGCACGTTAAATCTCGTGGCCTCAAATGTCCTCACATTGGTGTGGTTTGGAGAGCGTGCTGTCATCCCAAGTATTGACCTCGTCATCTGACCATGATTCAAAATTACGTGTTGTTTTCCTCGGATCCTGAACATTGGGATGGATCCCAGACCGTCGCCAATAATCCGTTGCGTTTCTCCAGTGCGTCGTTAACTACTTACAATTACCACCCATTTTTTATCAAAATTAGAAAAATAGGACTCGTGGTTTCTGCACTCGCTGATTCAATTGATTTGACTGAAATGACTTTATTTCAAAATGGTTTCAGTTTATGTGCTTGACGTGTGTGTCGTTTCAGAACAATGGCCGAGTGGGCGACAATTTCATGAACATGGTCGAGCCGGTGGCCGCCAGAATCCCCTACATGGTGTCAGTCGGCAACCACGAGGCGTTCAACTGGTGAGTTCCTTCCACCTTTTATCTGTCTTCTATTTTCAGTGTTTCAAGGCGCTGGCTTTGGGATTGAAAGGTTCCAACCTCGAATCTTATTCGAGGTTCCGGGGTCCGGAACCTCGAATCCCGGAGAAGGGCATGGATGTTTGCTCGTCTGGAGTATAGAGGAAGTATAAGAGTAGAATGAGCAATTGTAACCCTTTTATGCGCCCAGAATCATGTGACCAAAACTAGTATTGACGTGATTCTAAGACTTTCTTCTGCTACCTAACATTCATCATCTGATTGGTCCACGTGACTGGAGAAGAAGCCCATCCATTGATTCATCATCTGATAGTTTTAGACTTTGGCGATTTCACCATTTTGTCACCACTCTGTAGAAGTGCGCATTCACGCACTTGCATATAAGATGTCACATTACCAATCGAGATAAGATACCGAATGGGCCAACCAAGTGAATTTTTTCACAGAGCAGTCACGTGACTACTAGTCAACATGTCAGTCACGCTTTTTGAAGCTCCTCTCAATAGCAATGCTGAGTCTATTGAGATTTCACGTCTATGGGATCGAGCGAATGTGTAGCCTCTCTCTAAACGGGTTATGCCTAGAATTTATGGTATGTACGAGAGGGATAAAGTGAACCCACACTCGTAGTGAACCAGAGTGATACCCAAGTGGTTCAGAATTTCACCCTTGTTTCTACTGCCATGATGAATCGTGTAAGATTGACCAGGCATTTGAAATTTATTTTTCAATGTGGTAAGTAGGTACAGTGGACTCCCTCTTAACCGGCCACTTCGGGACCGGACCCAGACCGGATAACGATTTGGCCGGTTAAACCGTCGTTCCCTTAATATCATTAAAATACACTCCCGAAATCGTTTTTATTAGAATAAAACTAAGTATATAGCCTACTTTATTGTAATACGACATGTATAATTAAGAAAACTTAACCTGGAAGAATTTCCTTTGTTGGAAAAAACTAAACACATCTTACTGTAGGCTACTGTATTTACAGTACATAATTAGCCAGTGGCGGCCGGTTAAAGTGGAGGCCGGTTAAAAGGTGGCCGGTTAAGAGGGAGTCCACTGTACTTGAATTAACGTCGCACTGGAGTAACTAAGCGGGCTATTGGTGGATCCATCTCGAATGGAAAGATGCGAGGACACATCGTCGTTTTGAACCAGATGACAAGGTCAACCACTGAGCTGGCATCCAACTCTTCAAACTTCCACACCACGCCTTAGCCCGTTGTGTTGCTCCAGTGTGACGTTAATTAAAATACCTACTTAAAAAATCCACACCAGGCCAAATTGATTTCGAGATCAAATTGAGGTCGTCTGAGGCCACGACAGATTTAACTTGCACCATCCCCAGCGAACACGACGGTCTCTGGTTGGACCGAGTTTCGAACTCTCAATTCTCTGGTTGCCAATCCGCTACTTTTCCATCCGCGGCTTCTTCCCCAAAAAGCTTCAAGTAAGTTTAAAAGTTCGATAATGACTGTCCGGAATATGTTAAGCATCTTTGTAAGCATATGTATCATTATTTATCTGGTTTGCCCTATTTATAATTCAGTGCTATCGGATTTTTAAAAAGGTATCTTATTTTTTTTTTATTTCCGTTATTTCGAAGTCTAGAGGACCCGGATAGAAGTTTTTTCTTAACCCTCCTGGAGGTTGTATCGACGAGGTATCTCGTCGTTAGCAAAACTGACTAGATCTCGATGAACGAGATATCTCGTCCTTCAAGATCTCGTCGTCTCTCGTCACTAGAAGAAAACTGGCCAGATCTTGATCTCATCATCAAAAAATCAGCAATGTCTTGATGAAATATCTCGTCATTAGCAAAATGGGTCGGATGGACGAGATATCTCGTCGAAACTCATCGTCTAGGAGAGTTAGACCCATGTTGAAATTTTGTGTCGAATTTCTGAGATCCACTGGCCAAGTTTTGAGCTTCAGGACTGAGTCAGTTTCCAGAAAGGTTCCTTCGGCAAAGGTTTCCTCGGGTTTTAAGATTGCTTGCTTCTGTTGCGCAAACACGCTAGTTAAAATTGATGTGTTGAAACGAAATGTGCGGCGCTGTTAGAAACTCTTTTGCAATAGCGGTAAAACCAGAGACCAGGGAATTTCCATCGCATTGGGAATTCCATCCTCATATCATGGGTCCTTCCAGCTGACACGTGACTTTGAATGCAATTACGGATAGTTCATTTCCATGATGATAGCTTAAACAAGGAAGAAATTCAAGGTAAAAGATAACAGGTAGAATTTCCCAATGGTAGACTGCCAGGTGCATTCCTTCCTGGGTGTATTCCTCTCTTCTGTGTCAGTAAAACTTTCTTTGTGTGTATATTACTTGATGTTGTCTGGCGCAGCATGGCCAAATATGGCCCTTGCGCCATAAAACCCTCAAACCAACTCAATGGTAGACAGTATATAGGTTAAAGGGAGACTTAATTTACTTACAACTCGATTGTTTTTACATACTCATATCAATAATAATTTATTTTGTCTTAAGTTTATAGAGTTGCATCGAATTCGTTTCCATAGAGAAACGAAATGTCGTTTTTATAGAAAAAAAATTCTATAGAACTTTCCATAGAGAAAACGAGCTGGTTCTGTAGAGAAGTTCTCTAGAAAAGTCATGAAACAATAGAAATTAGCTTCTATAGAGGTTTCTACAGACACTCTATAGAGGTTACCTTAAAGAGCTTATAGAAAAATTGGTCAAATTCGGTAAGATTCTAGACCCCATTCTATAGAAATTTTTCGTAAGGGAACTCTAAAACAAAGTAGACTACATCTATTATTCTAATGTTTTCTGCCAGCGTCTTTGAAAAATGACCAAAAGTGTTTCTGAGCCATAAATCCTACATTGCCATCGTAGAAATTGAGTCCTGTTTCGATCGTAACTCTTGTGAGTAATTGCTAAGAGAAAGTCGACACTCACGGGGAAAAGCCGATTCTTTCGAGTGTTGTCACTTTCCCAGTCAGGGGGTGTCGACAATCCGAGACATTGTTGGCTCAACTAATAGAGTTCGATACTCGGCAGAAGGTAGTCGAGTCACATGGTATTGAACGAGTCTATTAGTTAAATTAGGGGACTTGTGGTAACGCACCCCAACATCCCACAAACCGCTTCCCCAAATCAGATAATCCTGAATCAGCATATAGCGGCTACATCACGGATTCTGGTTTATCGTTCGGTACCGAAAGCGATAGCTGTGATTGCCAATTAGCGCGAGGACCATTCACGGCTGTCGACATTCCTGCTTTTGCGTATGGCAGCCTTCTTCGAACGCGCTTCCAAACGCTTTTCACACCTCAAAAATAGACTGGTCCAAGACCTTGTGTGAATATTATTCCCAAGAAACAGCTCTAAGCCTTTTTTAGGCGAGCTGGAAGGCGGTGGGTTTGAAAAAAAAGACCTTGTGTGAGTCTCTCTGTAATCAAATCTCGCTTTAACCTGTGTTTCTGCCACGAGAACTACTCCCGCCATTAAATCCGAGCATTCGAACAGTGCTCGTATATTTTTTGTCCATTTCTGTCGAGTTGACATTCGAGTCACGTGGTTTTGAACGAGTCTATTCGTTTAATTAGAAGTTGGTTGGGCTTTTTATGGCGCGCTAAGCCCCTGTTTGGCATTCAATTAAAGGACAAGTTTAGCGTAACAATGCGCTTCCACCATTGGCGTCTTTAGCATAGTATCTGGCTCCGAGTGCATCGTTCGATGCAGGAAGCCATAGCAGCGATTATGAGTTTGCCAAACAAATTATCACCTTTGTCGTTCGCCTCGCATGATTTTGCGTGTGGCGCCCTTTTTCCTTAGCCTGCTTACTACCTTTCTAGCAGTGGACTCTCTCAAGGTCATGGGCCTTATTACCAGCGCCACAGTATAGGGATGACTGGTCTATGTCATAAGTTTATTTTGTTCTAGACGCATGTTGGCTTCAGAAAGGGAGTTTATGGGTACAGATCTCGAGTAAATATCAATAAGTATATTTCCAATTTTTCATTACCTATGTTGAAAACTCGAATGCATATCTTCAAACATCCCCTAGGTGGAAAATGAGACAAAGTCCGGTTAATTAAAATCCATTAAGACTGAATCAATAAAACGTGGAGCAGAAACGATTTTTTTTTCAACGTAAATATGAGTGAGACGTCAGTTTCGATTTTTCAAGTTATCGATTTTAACAGCAAGAAGTCAACAAGGGAATGGAGACACTGATTGGTTAATAGGGTTTGTCGTGCGTAATGGCTACCTGCAGCGCGGACACTTCCTCCCATCCCCACGCCTCCGATGGACGTTAGCATCCAGTCGAGATAATATGAGCAGTAGGTAATTCGTTCTCACTCCAAACTTCCCGCCTTTGTATAAGACTGCCTAGAACTTCCAGTCCGGCCACACAATGGAGCAGCATGCGACAAAACATACGAGTACATGCGCATGCGTATTCCATTTCTATACAGAAAATATGTCAATACGCATGCGTATGTCAGCCGATGCCTCGGGACTGATGGACCAATGTGTGACTTGCCTAACACAGCTTTTGGACCATAGAGGAAATATAAAAGTAGAGTGAGCAATGGTAACCTTTTATGTGCCCAGGATGTGACCAAAGCAACTAGTAAAGTGACTCTAAGACTGCTTTCGTCTGGAACCGGACGTTCGTGATCTGATTGGTCCACGAGACAGGAAGAGACGCCCATCCACTGATTTATCATTTGATTGTTCCATTGGTTGCTCATCTGTTAGTTGTAAACTTTGGCGATTCCACCACTTTTGTCGCCGTTTGAGAGAAACGCGCACTCACACCTACCGTGTCATAAGACGTTGAAATGCCAAACGAGGAAATGGGATACCAAATTGGCCAAGTCAATTTTTATCACGTGACTACTAGTCAACCTGTTGGTCCCACTTTTTGAAGCTCCTCTTAATAGCACTCAGCCTACTTAGACTTCACGTCTGTTTTGGACCATCCATATAGAACTGCCGCCAAGATTCGGCCAATTGTGCCTTGGGCTCCTTTTTAACACCTAAATAACAAACGATTTCTATTGTATTGACTGCAAAGTAAAGGTGGGTAGTTGAACATGACAGTGGAGCAACGCAACGGGCTATTGGAGGCGGGATACATCCCGAATGGAAAGCGACGAGCGGAAATAAAATGGTAGCATACTTATCTTCTGACTCCGAGGGATTCGAGCGAACGAAGTTTTGTTTCCCAATTATCATACAACGATATGTTGAATTATTTTCTTCGGCTGTTATTTAAAACCAGCTGCAAAAGATCTCTGACATAAACAACTTGAATTAGAATATCCTCACGACCTAATCTATTTTTCAAATGCTCTATTGCTTTAGAACAGTTATCCGCAGTCGTAGGAAAATTATTAACTATATCCCGAGCTTTCGATTTCGGAACCGTTGCTTGGATCAAATACACGAATTTCGTACGGTCATCTAATTTCGAGTCTTCATGTATTTTCACAAAAGTATTCCAAAAGCTGAGCCATTCACGCGGATTTACATCAAATTCTTTGAATGATAATTCCGGTAATCTCATTGCCTGTTTAACTTCATGATTTTCTGTTCTCACGATTTGTGGAACTTGGACTTCCGATTTTGACATAATCTTCACTTTGGATTTTCAACTTATAAATTTGTCAACGTATGCTTCCACAAGCCTCAAATTCTTTGTTATATATATATCTTTCGAAGCACAGTCCTCTAATAATTGATTAAGAATATCATTATCAACTTCACGAATCCTCTTGAATTTGTCTTCTAACTGATCAAGTAATGACTAATACTTCAGCATTCGGTTCTCTACTTTCCAGATCTTTGTTCAAAGATGTGAAAATTCGAGTAAACGCAGTTCTAAGTGGTGTTCGTCTAGACTTTAAAATCTCCATGGGAGTATTCAAACGTAAATTTTCGCTTAAATTCCTCGGGTCCCTGTTCGGGCGCCAGTAAATTTCACAAATACGACCGTAATTTCTACCCGATATTACGCATCGTCCTAAAATGAAAGGTTGAGGCCAAAACTCAAGGAAAAGGCGAATCTACAAAAAAAAAAAACACATTTATTTACTTCACTAGACTCACCACATACAGCACAGACAGAAGCGAGATTAAACTCTATCTTCGCCTTCCCAGCAAGCACTGCGCCGCCACTTCCATAAAACCTAGACAAAACATTTGACGACTATTGCCAGCAGGCAAAAAGGAAATATATTATGTACAACGAGAGGCCTTATTTCTGATGATAGGGCTGCGGTGGCCCGATTTTAAGAGTAACGGACTAGCAACCGAAGGGTTGCGGGTTCGAATCCAGCCAAAACACCGTCGTGTACAAAGGGGGCTGGTGCACGTTAAATCTGTCGTGGCCTCAAATGTCCTCACGTTGGCGTGGTGTGGAAGTTTGGAGAGTGGGGTGCCAGCTCAGGTGTTGCCTCGTCATCTGACCGTGGTTCAAAATTACGTGGTGTTGTCCTCGGATCCTTCCCTTTGGGATTGATCCCGGACCGTCACCAATAGCCCGTTGTGTTGCTCCAGTGTGACGTTAATTGAAATACCCCCCCTTATTTCTGATAGATAGGGGGTATTTCAATTAACGGTGGCGAAGTCAACATCTGAACTGGCACCCCACTCTCCAAACTTCCACACCACGCCAACGTGAGGACATTTGAGGCTACGACAGATTGAACGTGCAACAGCCCCGTTTGTACACGACTGTCTTTGGTTGGATTCGAACCGGTTGCTAATCCGTTATTCTTTGCGGAAAAGAAACGAGATTAAGGAGTTTAAAGCTGTATGGATCCGATCTCTGCATCTCCATTATCAATGCTACTCTCCGCGACTTCCGAATGCTTGACTTGAGAAAAGCTTGGTATTTCTTTTGCGTCGAGAGAATTAAACTGGTGTCCATATTCCCTAGAGTGGAATCAACAAGGAAAGGCCCCGAATTCACTATCCGTGAAATTGATCTAATCCCCCCGGAAGCGTCGATACAACTTGAATCCATTTAAATAATTCGACGATGTTTATTTGTCTGGGAAGTGAGTGGCGCATGAGGGAAACGAGCTGTTTTCTCGCACTGTCTCTGAACCGTGACACGACGGAAAGCAACAAAACACACCCGACACTCTCGCAACGCTCAGCTGCTTCAGAGCCTAAATGGTAGATAGGGATTTTAATTAACGTCGCACTGGGAGCAACACAACGGGTTATTAGCGACGGACCGGGATCAATCCCCGAAGGGTAAGATCCACGTAATTTTGAACCACGGTCAGATGACGAGGACGGACAACACCTGAACTGGCACACCAGGCCAACGTGAGGACATTTGAGGCCACAACGATTCGAACTCGCAAACCTCCCGTTGCTAATCCGTTACTCTTCCAACCGAGCTACTACGGCCCAAATGGAGAGCAGTCTTCAAATTCGTCAATAAGTTTTCAGTGTAAAAAATAGTTGAATGGAGTTTCATGTTTTGAAATAGCCTTACAACCATATTGTATATCATAAAATCCTAGTGATCTATAACAATTGCTCAAGTGCGATGCTAATTAACTACCTAACCTAACCTATGAGAGTAATTTTCAGTGTAAAACAAACATACCAGACGGTTTGCGAGGGACTTCACTTCTGCTGTCCAAATGATACTTATCAGGGTTACCTGAAAGTGCAATTTATTGCAAGGGCCAAACATGGCCCTTGCGCCATAAAAGCCCAATCCAATCAACCAATGGTAGACGATAGTTACGACCTCCGGATTCTAGATAAGGACAGTTTTATAGGTCATCTTTTCGACATTGGTCACTCTGGGGCTCTGAAAATTTCGAATTGGGTTTTCCAGAAGAGGGTATCAACTTACATGAGAAACATTATTTTTTGATGCTTTTATGAAAAAAACACGATTTTTATATATTATATGAATGTGAGTTGGTGTGTGTAGAAAAGCATCTTTTACTTGCCGATCATTAGTTTAATAAAAAGTAGTCCGTTGTGTTGCTTCAGTACTACGTTAGTTCAACTGCCTACAGGCCTTTTAATCCCTATCTCAGGATTCAACCCTCCAAGTGTTTTGACAAGATATCTCGATCCAGATCTCTGATC
Source organism: Meta bourneti (assembly GCA_933210815.1). Taxonomy (NCBI): domain Eukaryota; kingdom Metazoa; phylum Arthropoda; class Arachnida; order Araneae; family Tetragnathidae; genus Meta; species Meta bourneti. The sequence continues at coordinate 92,829,601 of OW119928.1, read as the reverse complement.
GAAATGGATCTGAGATCTGGTCAATTTTGCTAATGACGACATTCGTCGTCGAGACAAAACTACCCCATTACTCCAAGGGGAATGAAGATCCAAGTATAGAAAACAAATTGTCCCTTACCCAGTACTGGCGACCTTTTGAAACAGGTTGTTGCACTAAAGTAGAATTGGTAACTACAGGGCAGTTTTCGACGCGATGATAAACCTCTAGAGGTTAAGACAATATTTGGAACATTCATAGAGAGCTGCCAAGATTGGGAACAATTGCAGGTTCCTTTTTAGTTCAGAGCTAAAAGTGATTTGCGTAGTCTTCCGCAGAAACAACGTCGAAAGGAATTGACTAACAAGATTGTTTAAAGCTAAGCATGATTTTTTTTTGTTTTCCTTCCAATCTCGTCATCATCGGTTATCAATACTATATCATTCCGATGAAACGATTTGTTTTACTACAGTGGACTCCTTAACCGGCCACCTTTTAACCGGCACTGACCAATTATGTACTGTAAATGCAGTAACATGCGTTTAGTTCTTCCAATAAAGGAAGTTCTTCCAGGTGAAGTTTTCTTAATTATACATATCATATTACATTAAAGTAGGCTATATACTTAGTTTTATTCTAATAAAAACGATTTCGGGAGTGTGTTTTAATGCTATTAAGGGAACGACGGTTTAACCGGCCAAATCGTTATCCGGTCTGGGTCCGGTCCCGAAGTGGCTGGTTAAGAGGGAGTCCACTGTATTATAAAGCCAATCGTTCCATCGGAGAAAGCGAAGTGAATCAGTCCGTGTAGAAAACTTGATCCACAAAACGTCGTTAAATGCATTTTTTCTATTTATTTAGGAACTACACGAACTACAAAGTGAGGTTCGACATGCCGGGCACAGATGACAATCTCTGGTACAGGTGAGTCACAACTTCCTGTTCTCAGTCTAGATATGTGGTGGTGTTTTTTCTATCGCTGTTAATTTCACAAAAGTGTTATTTTATTTTAATTGTTTGTGATAACGAGTTTGAATTTTACCAAAGCATTCACATCAGTAAGCGTTAATGTGGTTTGTTCGACATTCAATTCTCTGGTTTCCTTTGCTAATTGATCTGCAGTTTACTGGATGGTAGCAGCGACAAGAAATTAGCACACGTTTCAAAGGTCTTCGATCTCTTTCATTCGGTTTCTGTAGTCTTTTTGGCTGCTTTGACATCTTCATTGATCCCATTTAATATTTACTTCCTGCCCAGTTGACCCAGACTAACGTAATTTGCCCCGTAATCGCAAGTAAAACTAATCGCTTTCTTTGTATGTAGCTTTAAGACGGGCCCGATCCACTTCGTAGTATTGAGCACCGAAGTGTACTTCTTCCTGCTGTACGGAGGTCTGGAGGCGGTATTCACTCACTACAAGTGGCTGGACGACACTCTCAGGGTAAGTATGTCAGTCTTCTTTCAATCCTCCAAGTGGTTTTGACGAGATATCTCGTCCATCAAGATTTGACCAAGTTCGCTAATGACGAGATATTTCGTCATCAAGATTGTGGTGGACCTGAGGTCCTGTAAAATCAGACAGACAAGTACTCTTTTGAAAGCTTAAACAAATAGATTTATTGAAGGAGAGTGTAGCAGCGACAACAGACATAAACGTTCAGCGATGCTAAGAGCAGGTGAACAAGTAGTCGAAAAGGAGTGGAAAGTTAATGGGGGTAGTTGAGTGAACAATTCCACTCCTGCTGCAGGCTAAATAGATTTGAAGAGGGGAAGTGGCTATCGTTCTTGGTGATAGTGGTGTCAGCTAGGGATATCGCCAAGACAAGGGTAGACAACGGAGCCCAGGGAGCTACGGAGGGCCCTTTCAGATCTAAAAAAAGCAAAATTATTCTTAGTATAAAAGTAATTGATCTTTTCCCGAACGTCATGATTCACGATCATCTCCATTCAAAAGTCATGCGTGAAGGTGTTCGACTTTTAAAAGTCATGAATATGATTGATTCTCAGATCTTTCCCTTCGGGACTGATCCCGGACCGTCATCTAGAGCCCGTTGTGTTGCACCAGTGCGACGTTAATTAACTACCTACCTTTTGATTGATTCATTTTATTTTGGGCAAATGTTGGCTGCAGAAAGAAATAGTATAGATCTCGGTAACGATAAGTAAAAATCATGCGAATGTTATTTACAATTTGTCGTCATGTGCACCAACGCGACCAATTGAATGCAATTATTCAATCATCCCCTATGGTTGGTTGGTTGGTTTTATGGCACAAGGTCCATGCTACGCCAGACACAAGACATACAATTTAAAGAAATAGGCATACACAGTGAAAGTTTTACTGACAAGGAAGAGAGACATACACCCAGGGAGGAATGTACTTGACAGGAATTAAACCTGCGCCACCTACAGATTGCTAGAAGCAGTGAGCAAACCAACTGAGCCACAACGGGCCCCCACCCCTATGGATAATTAGATTTTCCACTTCTGCGGCAAACAGACAGGTGCAGACTTGGTGGTGGGAGTAGTTCTTGATGTAGAGTTGGATGAAATGAAGAATACTGATCGTTTCCAATTGTTCCCTTGCAGCAAGCCAACCTTCCCCAGAACCGAGCAAAGTGGCCCTGGGTGGTGACCGTGGGTCACAGACCCATGTACTGCTCCAACGCAGCACTTCGATACTGCAGGCTAGACTCCAACCCGGTAAGTATTCTTCTGGCTATCTACAACGCACGCAATGGCGCAGAGCTTGGTTTCCTCTCTATTTCGAAAATATCTCCTCAAATAAAGTACTATAAATGTCTATATACAGTACTATAAATGTATATACAGTACTATTAATGTATATACAGTAGCAAAAATGTATATACAGTAGTATACACGTATATACAGTACTATTAATGTACAGTACTATAAATGTATATAAAGTAGTATAAATGTATATACAGTAGCATACATGTATATACAGTAGTATACATGTATATACAGTATTATAAATGTATATAAAGTACTATAAATGTATATAAAGTCTGTACAGATTTGATGTAAAGCCTTTTCGTGGAAACGTTTTTGGCGTGCTTTGTATGTCGCCAAGGAATAATTTCTTCGAAAAGCACCATTTTAGGCTTAGCGGAAAATAATTTCAAAATTAACGAAAATAATTTTTAAAACAAGAAAAAAAATCACATAATTGATTATTCTTACTACTAGGTTAGGATATACTTTAATGAAAAAATCTTTACTTTTCCTGAAATTTTGTGTGCTAAGAGTTGTGTCCTAGTTAAATAATTTATTAGTTATAAGTCTGATGGGTACCAGGCTATAAAATATGAATGTTATAAACGACTAGCAGAATTACCCGGTGTTGCTCGGTTGTAAATAAAAAAATAATGTAAATGAACATTTTGTTTCGTTTCCTGCTCAATTCTTGTGGAGGCGCCTAAACGCGTCACTCTTGCACCCATACATTGCGAAACAAAAAATTATTCTTTTAGTATGTGCTCTAAAACCCCTTGAAATTTGTCCCATGAGTTATACAGTGTAATCACCCTGTATATAGGGCCTCGAATGGATAAAAATACTGTTGTCAAATAAGCATTTTTCAGAAAGATTTCCCATAAATCAATATAATCTTTAATTTAGAGAAAGTACTATTATTTATTAATAATTCAAATTTCACACTTATAGTATATATGCAATAATAAAAATTGAGTTTATTAATACAATTACCTAAACATATTTTGGTCAACAAACCTAAGCGACATACCTATCACGAAGAGGGATGTTTGTCCACAAACTGTTTGGTTGTACTTTTTATGCATTTCCCACCGACTTTCTAATGAAATAGGCAGAGCATGTGGGTGGAGTCGCTATCATAAAATCTCTGAGTGGTATATCACGTGGGCTTACGAATCGACTTAGCCGATTGGCTACCGAAGCGCAGACTAGTGTTTTTGATCGTGGTGGAGAATCACTTTAAGCAATCAATAATTCAGGATTCATGCTTTTCCCACAACCACGTGACAGATCTTTAAACCGAGCGACTGTAAGAAATAACATGAAGCTGAGCACACAAACTCCGTCTATTTCATTAGAAGGTCGATGGCACTTACCATAGATATGAGATGTAAGTTGGCTGAGCATTGCTATTGAGAGGAGCTTTAAAAAGCAGGACCAACATATCGACTAGTAGTCACGTGACTGCTGTGAAAAATTGACTAAGTTGGCCGATTTGGCATCTTATCACCTCGTTTGGCGATGTGACATCGTATGACAGGGTAGGCGTTTGACAGCGCATTTCTATAGTGGCGACAAAAGTGATGAAATAGTCAGTCTGCAACTACTACGCGCGAACCAATCAGATGATGAATCAATGGATAGGCGTCTTCTCCCGTCTCATAAACCAATCAGATGATCAATATTAGGTTACACCCAGCAGATGAAAGCAGTTTAAGGGTCACTTTATTACTAGTTTTGACCACATTAAAAGGTTGGCATTGTTCACTCTACTTTTATACTTCCTCTATGGTGTTTCCTGTATTGCATCCATTAAAGGCTTTCGCACGTGTTTCAGGTTCGCGTGGGTGTACTGCGGGCTTACGGCCTAGAGGAGCTGCTGTACGAGCACGGGGTGGACCTGGCCTTCTGGGGGCACAACCACTGCTATGAGAGGCTCTTCCCCACCTACGATGGAAAGGTACACGCTTCCCCTCTTCATACTTATTATATACGCAAAAGTATTTAATCACTTAAATCCTCCTGGTGGTTGTCCCGACGAGGTATCTCGTCATTAGCAAAACCATTAGCAGATCTTATGGACGAGATATCTGGTCATTGGAAGAAAACTGACCAGATCTTGATGGACGAGGTATCTCGTCATTAGCAAAACCATTAGCAGATCTTATGGACGAGATATCTGGTCATTGGAAGAAAACTGACCAGATCTTGATGGACGAGGTAATAAGAAGAAAACTGACCAGATCTTGATGTCGTCATATCGAAAAATCATCAATATCTTGATGACGATGTATCACGTCATTAGCAAAATTGGTCAGATCTTGATGGACGAGATATCTCGTCGAAACCACTAGGAGGGTCAACCTGATCCGTACTGTGTGTGTGCCTTACAAAAGTTTATTTTTAAATTGATGTTGCTGGCCAACATTTATTTTAAAGTGTTGTTAATTGTTGGTTTACTTGCTTGTTAGAATATTTTCTACTGTACGGCAAGCCACTCATTGATAGGACATGCGCATGCGCACCCTGTTTCTGTACAGCCAACATGTCGGTGTGCATGCGAACTTCAGCCTGTTTAGCGTCTGATGGTTGTGGTGTTATATTATTTTGGTAGGTAGGTAGTTAAACTTACGTCGCACTGGCCACAACACAACGAGCTAATGGTGAAGATCAGGGATCCATCCTGAAGGAATAGATTCGAGGACAACGTCTCGTAATTTTGAACCACTGCCAGAGGACGAGGTCAACACCTGATCTGGTACCCCATTCTCCACTCTTCCACGCCAAGCTAAGTGAGGATGACAGCTCAAGTGAGGACATATGAAGCCACGACAGATTTAATGTGCACCAGTCCCCACGTACATGACAGACGGGCTGAATCGAATGTCGAACTCGCAACCCTCCGGTTACTAATTCGTGAGTCCATCAACTGGGTTACCACGGCACCTCTACACGAGTTTGAAAATCGATCCAACCAATGACCGTTGTGTACGTGGGAGCTGGTGCACGTTATGTCCTCACGTTAGCTTGGTGTAGAAGTGTGGAGAGTGGGGTTCCAGCTCAAGTGTTGACCTCGTCATCCGACCGTGATTCAAAATTCCAAATCCTTGTTGTCCTCGGATCTTTATCTTCGGGATTGTTGTCGGATCGTTGCCTGTTGTGTTGCACCAGTGCGATATAAATTTAACAACCCACCATCCTGAAATTCCTTCAGACTTGATTACAGTTCTCTTTCAACATTGTCTACATCAGACTTGCATTAAAAATAGCCGTTGATGTAATGATTTGGTAAATATATAACCAGAACAATCATCGCATGCAAAATGGCCTACAACAAATAGGATCTTGTTGGTAAGGTAGGAAGGAACCATTCAAGAATGTTCTAACATACATAGTTTTTAAGCTGTCGTTTGGTTCAAGTTTCAAATTAATTGTATTTCGGAAAAACTAAAGTCAAACGTTGAACTTGCTGGCTGCCTGGTGCACATGTAATTGAGTCGAGCTATATTTGATTTTTTTTTTAGTGGCATGTCCATAGACTTAGGTGTGTCTCATTCGGTTTGACTGGAAACCTGCGAAGTAGGCTGCGCAGGTTCAATTCCTGTTCCTCTGTATTTGTGTATTTCTCTCTTCTGTGTCAGTGAAACTTTCCTTGTGTGTGTGCGTCCATTTACTTGACGTTGTCTGTCTTCTGTTTGGCGCATCTTGTCCAAACTCAGCCATAAACTTAGAGTGTGTTCTTCTACAGGTGTACAACGGGAGCTTCGAGAACCCCTACAGGAACCCCAAGGCCCCCGTCCACATCACGAGTGGCGCAGCCGTAAGTATCCTCTTGCTCTCGTCGCAAATGAAACTTTCTGTAGTTCTCTTCTTGAAAGGTACTTTTTATAACACTCTGTAACGACCATAGCAACAGTTCGGTATTAGAGGTCGACACCACTGACCCCCGGCAGAAACATCTATCGGAGTAGGCTATCAAGGTGGTCTTCTTACCCGACACAAGGTCTTTAGGGGTGCATGACTTCCCCCTGTGATTGAACTGTCTCCCATTGAAAATGGCGGGACAAGACGGAGAACTGTTGCATAGTAGGGATGTTACTAATAGCGATTTCACAGTAACAGTTTTGGCATGGTGTGGTAGATTGGAGTGCGAGCTCAGGTGTTGCCTCGTCATCATTTTGTTCTACGCAGACGCGTACAAAATGGTATAAAACGAGTTACTTAACGCGTACTCTATTGTTCTTTTAAGACAATTGTCTGTTCTTGTTTGCTGTTATGATTAAATATATATGATTTATTAGCTTCGGAATCTGTTGATGTTATTCCATCTTCAAAGACCTGTGGCTGTCTAGGAAGCTTTCTCGAAGCATTGTCACATTTCGAGGTAGCCTGATATTTTTATGGGCCGCGGTGGCCCGGTTGGAAGAATAACGGATTAGGAGGGTTGTGACTTCAAATCGAACCAAAGACCGTCGTGTACAAAGGAGGCTTGCGCAACGTTAAATCTGTCGTGGCCTCAAATGTCCTCACGTTGGCGTGGTGTGGAAGTTTGGAGAGTGGAGTGCCAGCTCAGGTGTTGCCTCGTCATCTGACCGTGGTTCAAAATTACGTGGTGTTATCCTCGGATCTTTCCCGGACCGTCACCAATAGCCCGTTGTATTGCTCCAGTGTGACGTTACATACATACACAGTAACAGTTCTAACAGTGACTGCTACCGACTATATGTGATTCTAAACTGTGACTGATTCTGATTGGATGGAAAGGGATGCAGTTTTTGTTATTTAAGATATTTTGTTGCGCTCACCGGAAATACCCAACTGTTGAGCGGTTAACGTCGTGGCCTACAACACCAGAGAACTCAGTTCGAACCCCACTTTTTCTTTTTATCCACAACTGAAATATCTTTAAACAAATTTTTTCATTTATTCTAACACCAACAAAGCTTAATAAACATGCCGTTGAAAAAATTTTTTAAAAATTTTCCCCAGCCGATGTGCTTTTTTTTATTTTGAGCCTGTAATTCCTTTCCCTTTAGATAATTCTTTTTCTCAATAAATTAATGCGGATATCCTTTTGCCTTTTCTGACTTCAGATTTGACATTTGTATTCTTCATGCTACCCTAGCTCCTGAAACAGGAATTAGCTTCTAAATTGCATCAATTATCCTTTTCTAACTTCCCATTTCCTAATTTTATCTCATTTTTAATTATTATCAAATTGTTTTCCTTTTTCCCAGTAACGCATTACTTTTTTCAACTTTTTCTGTCTCATAGTTTAATTCATAACTCATACAATTTTTTTGTAAAATACTAATCAATATGTGGATGTAAAGATTTTCTGAACTCAGAAATTCATAAGCTGAGAGAAAGTATGTTGTTTATTTCAAAACTTAAAGTGTAAAATTTCTATTTCTTTTAAAAATACATTGTCTGACAAGAAGTTCCAAAAAATAAACATTGAACTTTCATGATTGAAGCAATAAAATTACATGCTCTAAAAAAATAAAACATTCAGTCACAAAAATTGCACTTACATTACGATATTTCAGAATATATTCATTACCGATATCTACATCATTGTGTTGGTTCTACCCTCTAAAATTGCTTCCTTTTAAGACTCCACTTTAAGAGGATGCAGAAACTCGTAAAACGATAAAGAAATTGGGTAAACATTACATATCCAGGAAATAACGGCCAAAGCAGCGGCGGATTCAGTCTGATAGGGATCCTTTGCCTAAACCCCTATTAGCTTTTTTGCACGCTTTTATACATTTCTTATCTTCCAAAAAATGTCTCCTATGGAAATAGAGAGTTGATTGTTCAGTAGAGCTCTCTTAAATGAAATATTGTTACCATACATTACGAAAATTTTTTAACATGAAAAATGATATTTTAAAAAATTATTATTGATTGTCCCATTTCAATCACATTACCTTCACCTTTAAAATCTTCCTTTTGTTTACACTCTCATTCACTTTGGGATTTTAAAGCAACAACGAAGCGTAGGGAAAACTGAAGAAATTGTCTTACAGAATAAAATAATTTTTCAGTGTCATGTTCTTGCTCTATTCAGTAGGAAATCCAAATAATCATCTGATGACCTTGATTTAGTCTCATTCAATTGATAAAATTTTTCAGAGGTACCTATTTTAACCTTATCCCATTTGTGCGTATATAATTCATTATTTTATAATGGAAAACAATTTAGAAGAGGAATAAAAAGAAAATTCTATGGTTCAACTTAAATAAAAAAAAGTGAATATCAATAATTAATTTATTTAAAACAGCAAATATTAAAACATTTTCTTCTGACCTTACCTTTCAACTGTAGAACTTATTTATTTAGTCAGCGCTGTAAGCTTTTAAAAAAATGCCTCAACAAATATACATAGTCACATTCCTTTCGTCCCCGCATTCAAAAGGAAAGGGATATTGCGTTAGACTTTTTTAACACAAAAAGTTTATTACCCAAAAAAGTTTTTTCACCACTAAAGTTCATTACAAACATGTTCTAAAGATGCGTATTTAATTTCGCTGACGTCTAACTGTTTGGTGCTCTAGATTTGAAGGTTTGCTTTCACCTCCTCAGCTCCGTATTTGATTTCCAAGTCTATGAAATCGTTTCAAATCTTCCACTTGAAGGAGTGAGGGTTGTTCATGAAGGACACTTATGGGACTTAATAGTTCATCTGACTGTGTGTGTGTGTGTGTACACATACCTACCACCAAATCACCGATTAGGGCTACCAAATCACTGATACTGCGTCGCAGTTTTAACTGCTACCGCATCACCAATACCAGTAGCAATCACCGATAGTGGTTAACAGATATTAGCTGATATCACTTAGCCCTCAATCACTGTTCCAGTAATCACTATTGTTTTGATAGTTCAGTAACATGTAGAAACTGTAATTCAAAAGTAACGGTGATTGGTAGGTATTTTAACGGTATTGGTAGGTATTGCACTGGAGCGACGCAACGGGCTATTGGCGACGGTCCGGGATCAACCCCCGAAGGGAAAGATCCGAGGACGACCCCACGTAATTTTGAATCACGGTCAGATGACGAGCCAACACTTGAGCCGGCACCCCACTCTCCAAACTTCCACACCACGCCAACGTGAGGACATTTGAGGCCACGACAAGTTTAACGTGCACCCCCATGTACACGACGGTCTTTGGTTGGATTCGAACTCGCAACCCTCCGGTTGCTAATCCGTTACTCTTCCGACTGGGCTACTGCGGCCCTAATTACTCGTTCGGAAAAGGGAAGCCGCCGGTTCTTACTTCCTACAGAACATACCAAAAAGATGAATCCGATCAAGCGCGAGTGTATAGCGAAAAAAGCACCCTCCACTACCGTCGTCGTACACTAGATGGATCCCTCAACCTTCTAATGAAATAGACGGTACATGTGGACTGAGTCGCTGTCGTAAGATCTGTGGAACCACAAATCGACTTAGCCGATTGGCTATGGAAGCGCAGACTAGTGTTTTGACCACGGTGGATAATCACCTTAACCAATCAATCATTTAGGATTCATGCTATTACCCACAACCACGTGACAGATCTTCAAACCGAGCAACTGGAAGAAATGACATGGATCTGCGGGAACATGCTCCGTCTATTTCATTTCTAGGTCCCTCGAGTACGGGAGTAATGAAAAGTATCATAGATAAACATGACATGATTTGAAACCCAGTTAAGACGGCACGAAAGTGATGGAATGCTTGATGTTATTTATATTTTACTTGTTTATTCATGCACGTGAAGGTGCTCCTAGTGTACTAATAATCTGCTAAATGTATTTTAATTTATTATTTAACTTGTTCGTATGTGTTTTCCTACTGTTACTCGTTTTGTAAGTACTCCTGTGATCCATCTAAAAAATTCCACGTGGAAGATTCTATCTAGAATATTCCATGTAAAATTAAAATGTTATTGTGAAAATAGACTACAAAACTTCTTTTCGCAGGGCAACCAGGAGGGGTCGAGTAACTTCCGGGGCATGCGTCAGCCGTGGAGCGCCTTCGGGACCACGGAGAAGGGCTACACCAAGCTCATCCCCCACAACAAGACCCACGTGCTGCTGCAGCAGATCTCGGCAGAACAGGTGAGTGCCGCTTATCAAGTAGCCCAACTGTATGAAAGCACCGTTAGAGAATTCTACTGTCGAACGCAGACGTGAAATATAAGTAGAATGAGGTGACCTTAAAAAGGGTGACCAACCTGTCGACTAGTAATCACGTGACTGCTGTGTGAAAAATCAACTTGGTTGGCAGATTTGGCATGTTATCGCCTCATTTGGGATACAATGACAGGATAGTGTGTGAATGAGGATTTTTATAGTGGCGACAAAAATGGTGAAATCACCAAAGTCGACCACTGTGTCGAGTGGACCAATCAGATGAATTATTCGATGGTCGTCTTCCGTCCCGTGGACCCATCAGATGATGGATCTTCGGTTCCACCCAGCATTCGAAAGCAGTCTTATAGCCACGCTACTACTAGTTTTGGTCACATTATGCTAGGCACATAAAACGGTTGCCACATTGCTCATTCTACTTTTAAATTTCCTCTATGGTCCAGACTAGACTTTTGAAGCAAGTCTTTCGACAGCATGTCCTGTAGTGTAAATAACCTATCTCGAAGTTTATTCACAAAGGAGTAATAAATCAATCAGGCATATATTCAGAAATTATTTTCGCAATCGTCTCTCCCAGTTTTCCAATTCCAATCAAAAGGTCGCAATTCTAAATGCACATTAAGTTCAACGATTTTGTGTTAACTTTCCAGACGTGCATTTTACTTGTGTGATAAAAGAAACTCGATTAACGCCAATTAAATTCGTTTCTGTGTGCATTTTCATTACTTTTTCAAAGCTTAAAATACTTCAAACCCTGTGGTCTCTGTGTACTACTTTGGTTCGAAGTACCATGTCGAGGCCGAAAAGACACGATTTTCCTCGTCTTGCTCAATTCCCATTCAGACAGCATATTTTTTGGTTGAAAAGCCTTCGGTTGGCAACCCTTTAGGATTGATAGGTAGGCAGTTGAATTAACGTTGCACGTCAATCCTGAAGGGAGAGATCCGAGGCTAACACCTCGCAATTTTGAACCACGGTCAGATGACGAGGTCATATCTGAGCTGGCACCCCACTCTCCAAACTTCGACACCACGCCGACATTTAAGGCCTCGACAGATTTAACATGCAACAGTCCCCACGATCATTGGATAGATCGAATTTCGAACTCGCAATACTCCGGTTGATAATCCTCTTCTCTTCCAACCGGGCTAGATCTTTAGAATTGGTGACACAACGCTCCAGACAATGCATATTAACTTAAATTTCTTTCTCCCCAATGGCCCTGAGGGCACATATTCTTCAGTGTGTACGGGCATCTCCACCCCGAGTGATCTGTTCTTTCTTCTGTTTTACTCTGGGCTACCCTTCTACTTTTTCCCTACCTCGTTGTGGACCGTGGTAGCCCAGTCGGAAGAGAAACAGATTAGCAACCGGGGGGTTGCGAGTTCAAAACTCGGTACAGCGAAGGGCCTTTCGTGTACACTGGGACTGGTGCACGGTAAATCTGTCGAGGCTTCAAATGTCTCCGGTAGGCGTGGTGTGGAAGTTTGGAGAGTGGGTTGTTACCTCGCGTCATCTGACCGTGATTCAAAGTTGCGTGCTATTTTCCTCGGATATTTATTTCCCTTGGGGATTGATCCCGGACCGTCGCCAATAACAATAGTCCATTGTGTTGTTCCAGTGCGACGTTATTTAACTACCTCGTTGTTTTGTTTTTGGCCAAATATGGCCCTTGCGCCCAACCAACTTTCTGGCCACTGTGTGGATCATTTGTTGGCCATTGAGAATCGGTGTTCTCTGTTGCAGAAGGACCGGGTGATCGACAGCCTGTTCATCGTGAAGGAGAAGCATGGGTCGTACGCCAAACTCTACCCAGAGACGAGGAGCAAGAGGAAGAAGACCGCGAGGCGCATCCTCGGACGATGACGTCTTCCACTCGGCCACGCCCCATCACGAATCAAATGCTGCCTCTCCATCGTCCATATTCTTTACGCTAGAAGTCATCCAAAAGTACAACTTCGTGCCTTACATTGGACTCAGCAATGGACCATGAAATAACACGTTTTACAACAGCCAGGTTAGAGCAAATCAATGGCTTGATTCTAGTTATACTGGAGGAGTCGGCCAAGTTGGCGTCTTGTCGGCACTGCCAACCATTACCGGTTGGCATTGGCTGGGCGACGAAAGATTGAAGGTCACGACGAAGGAAAGACCCAAGGTCACCATCATTATAACTACCATTTTAATCAATCCAAGTATAGGGTGATAACACATAAAGTAACTTCACCTCTGTTGGAAGACCGCAGTTTTAAGAATTGAAGTGAAATTTGAGATTTTGTCTTTTCTAAATGTTAAGGTAAAAAGTACACTATCTTGCCATTCGTCACCGGACACCCCTCGAAAAGCGCTTAGTATCATCCATACACGTCATACAACTTATAAAAGACGTTGAATGGTTAGAATATTCTTATAGCAGCTACAGTTCTGGGCAATTCTGCGCTACCAACATTGTGGCAACACTTTGGTATTGGTCCATACCTGTTTCGGCAGACAATGCTCCATGTCATACAGCAGGTGTTATTAACACGTGGTTTGAGGAAATGGGTGTGGAAAAACTTCATTGGCCAGCCCAAAGTCCAGATCTCAACCCCTTGGAACACCTTTGGGATGAGTTAGAGCGCCGGTTGAGAGCCAGGCCAAAAAACACCACCGAGTTGTTTGCCAATTTGAAGGATGAATGGAGCAAGATTCTTTCAGAAACGTATCGAAAATTGATGGAAAGTCTTCCTCGAAGAGCTACAGATGTCATTGCGGTGAAAGGTGGCCCTACACGATACTGATGTCGTACTGGGTCCGCTTTAACTTAATAGTATGGGGTGTCCGGTGACGAATGGCCAAATAGTGTATGTTAGCGTTCATGGTTTCAGTTAAAGTTGATACATTTCGGACATTTTCAATGGCAAGATCAGTTTATTTTTCTCATTTTGATCAGCAGGTGAAAAAACATGTAAAGAGAAACTTCCTCTAGGCCCAAAAACAGAAGGAACACTTTCAAATCCAGATAATGCATACAATACGCAGCTGTTGTAAACGTTTAAGCAGTTATTAATGTATGTTGTCTTAAAGCTATGTGTGAAAAGTTAAAGAAATAGAGGGCGTGCATGTGTTCCAGGTTTCTCACCCTATCCCTAAAACGGATCGATTCTTCATGGTACAGCTTTGATATAAAGACTTTTTGTGGCAAACGCTTTTGGCGTGCTTCTTATGTCGCCAAGAAAATGTTTCTTAGAAAAAACACCGTTTTAGGCTTAGCAGAAAATAAACATGAATTAAAAGAATTTAAAAAATAGAAAAAAATCCGCACAACCTGATTATTACTAAGTATTTACTTTGGTGAAAAAATATTTCCTTTTGCTATGGAATATGAATGTTATAAAAATCACATTAATTCCAGTAAACTGGAGTTATTTAAGCACGGTAAAATAAAAAAGATGATTTAGAAAACTTAATAAAATATTCAAATAGTTGCAGAGTTGTCTTTGCCTGCCATAACTCGCTACAAAAGACACGCCAAAAGCGTTGCCACAAAAAGTCTATCAAAGCTGTACCTTCTTCGCAAGACCATTCTTAAGACTACCCGTAGTAACTGCCAAAAACATTTGACCCATAACAAAAAACTTGGTAATTGATTTGAAAGCGAGTTGTAGGGTGGCACAGATTCGATTAATGCCTGCATTTCTCTCTTATGTGTTCGTTAAGCTTTCCTTGTATGTGTATATACATTATTTGCCGATGCTTGTCTTGTGTTTGGGATCTTAAAAGTTTTTTGACATGCTGAACACAATAAGGTAAAAATGAACTGGAACTACCTTTGAAAATTTCTGAAATGTATAAGCTCCAACTGACACTGCGAATACTTTTTACCTTCCTACTTCTCGAAGAGTAAAACAATTTCATCTCAATCTAAAAAAATTGCGGTCTCCTAAATAGAGGTGAAGTTATTTTATGATCAACCCTGGGGGTACTTTTACAACCCAAAATGTAGTTGTTAATGAATACTATCGTTCTTTCGAAATGCAATCTGAATTCGTACTTAGCTGTGAAGGCAATGTTCATCTGGTGATTAAAACCTAGGTTGCCGCAATACTTCGAGCTAGTAGTTACCTCCATTAAATCTCTCGAATGTTCCACTGATTTTAAAATTTTCTTTTTAATACGTTAATACGAAGTTCAACGAACACGTTATTCCCCTTTATAAAATCAATAAGTCGGGAAACAACCTCCAGTTGCAGGGAAAAAAGCATGCTGTCTTTCAAAATTTCGTGAAGAGCTGAAAAGATCTTGAATTTTTTCCCACGACAAATTACCATTGAGCACATGCAATTCCTTCCAATTTAGGATTGTGTTCAAAGAACAATTATAAACTGCTTTTGAGATTCACCTTTTTATAACTAGACTAGACTTCTTAACTGGACTTCCTAAGTTCTAAATATCAAAATTTAAATTTTCAAATTCAGGATAGAAACGGGTCATCTGCATTTAATTTAGATCTAGCGTACATGGAATATAATCAATCATGAAATGGTAGAAGCATTAGCAAAACAGAAGCAATCTACGTGATGTACCTACCAGGTATATAACCAACCGAGTTTCTGATAGACTTGTACAAAGGCCACCAAAGGTATCATGGCCATCTAGTCACTATGTTCAGCAAAATATACATCACATCAGAGTATGAAAATGTTTGATTTCAGATATTATGTTGTTGTCTCAGATATACAGATAAGCAATGTTAATAAAATATGGAACTTTTTTTTGTTTGTAGTTTTTGTGAGACATTTTTAACCAGTGTTTTCAAGGCACACCATCAGGCAGGCAAGGTGACCTGGTATCAAAGCCAATATCGAGGCTCTTTATTTCTTAAATGGATGTTTTTAGAAACGACCCCATTCCTTTTAAAATTACAGTACTGTACTGAAAATTTTTAATTTATCAATTTTCAGACTATTAGTTAATTTAAAACATAAAAATATAGTGAAATATGAGTTAACATTTATGCATTTTATACTGGAGTTCTTTTGTACCCAAATCATGGATATGAACTGTCCTTTAACTCCTTGATTAACTACTAATGATTGTACTCAAGTCAATGATTTAATGATATTTCATAGCACCCAATGTTTTTACCCAATTCAACAAGCATAGAAAATCATACAGCTTATGCAAATACATAAAACTGAAATAAATTAAGTAAATTGTTTTGATTTAAATTCAGTTTTTAATTAAATCAATGCACATTCAATTGAGGAATTCATAAGACAAAGGCCAATTATTCCCTAGAAACAATTGAAACTGAAGAAATTGGTCACAAATAATTTCACTTAAGATTATGACGAAGCAGAAAACTGCAGCATTTTAATTTTCAACCATTGTTAATTACTGAAAACATATTTTAATCAACCAGTTTTAAAGAAGCATTCAGATTGAACAATAAAAGAATGTTCTTACACTGAAAATTGAATGTAGCCCTCCAATTGTGTGCTTCATTTTTAAAACTATATTTTTAATTAAGACATAAAACAATATTAATACGAATTCACTGCTATACAAAAAGTATAAATGCATGTTTAATGTGAAATGCACATTTTCTCCATTAAAGTAACTTCCAAGACATTTTTCCATGGCTTTTACTATCGACCTAGCAAAAATAACATTTTACCAACAAAAACCATGCTACATTGAACCCGTTGAAAGGATCGCATGCATATATCCATCCTGCAACCTGCATGATTTTTAATCGGCTTTGACCAATAGAATCTTTCCAATAGATGCAGTAATTTCGTCATTATGTATGTGAAAGGAAAAAGCAATACTACACAACTCGGAAATCATATGATGCTCAGAAGGTTAAAGCGGAAGTGTACAAAATTCTCGTTGAAGGGCCAAATGAAGACATACAGGGTGATTCAAACACATGGGAGAAACTTTAAAGGGTGTTAGAGCATACTAAAAGAATCATTTTTTGTATAGCTATGTACGAGCATATAAATGCAAGCTTGGCAGTGTCGATGCATGTATTGGCAGACTTTTTGCCACTTGATTGACTTTTTAACACTTGACCAAACCACACGGTTTGGTTTGGTGCGCTTGAACATTGTTCCTTTGATGGAACCCGTCAGTTGAAAGGCGGGTTTCACAAGCTTGCATTAATGTTTGTGGTGGCACCTTTGAGCAGTTATTGTAAAAAAATCATTGTAAACAAGTAATTGTAAACTAATGATGAAATAAACATTGTTTCATTTCCTACGCAATTCTTGTGTTTGCACCTAAACACGTCACTTGCACCCATACTTACTGTACAAAAGTTATTATTTCAGTATGCTCTAACACCCCTTGAAGATTGTCCCAAGAGTTCCGAATCATCCTGTATAGTATTAAATTGTTTTAAAAGTTACATTGCATCTAATTTTAAATGTTTTCAATCTATATTGATGTCAATCAATGGTGAACAGCAACTGACTACATACTTCCATATCTGACAAAATAAGTTATAACCATCCCTCACACAAATGTCTAAGAAAGTCAACAGAAGCTTTTCATTCTTTTAAGATGTATCCCAAAGAAAAGAGAACAGCTCTCCAATTGTAAAATATTTTCATAAAATTCAAAGATAACATTTATATTTTAAACATCCTAAAGCATGACACTTTGTATAAATGTGGGAGTTTTTCTTGGAACTCGAGAATGGATTAGGAAAATGGCACCCACAAAGTTCCTTCACTCAGTCGACCGGATGGCAAATCTGGAGCATGATGGTGCAGCACAGATCCATTAGCTGCAGATATTCATCTCCACCATCTAATAAACGCTTATCACATATCTAGGGAGATGAAACACAGGTAAAAGGGTGCTTTATTTATTAACAAAAAAAATAATTTAAAATTAACAAAACCACATGCAAAAATTTTCATCTATTCACTAAAATATTTTATCAGGACTTGGATTATTTTGTCCAAAAATGTGAAAAAATTATCTAAAAATTTAACTGATATACTTTCAATTAGCAAAATACTTCCTTTTCCACACTGCCTAAAAATAAAAGGTCACCATATATATATGAATGCAATATAATACTTATGGTGAGGAAGAGAAGGTGCAATGCCACTGCAAACAATCAGGGTTGTACATTTTTTGTATGTTCTCCTGTTATGGACCGTGCTAGTTTAAGCCCGCCAAACAGTTTGGGAAATTGTGTTTTAGATGGTGTGCGAATTTTGCCATTACTCTGAATATTTAAATTACCAACTCGGAGATCCAAAAGAATGCAATCTTGTTTTTTTCGGTCATGACCAGAGAAAACCACCTTTCATGCTCTCTTTCCATTCAGTGCCCACCCATAGAAAATTGCTTAGAGGTAAAGGGAAGTCCAGAATTGTTTCGTCACCCAGGAATCAATTTTAATGTTTTGTAGCAAACAAATTGGAAAGACTTGGGGACATTTCAACAAGAATTCGATTTCAACCAGGAAGCATTACGGTAAAAAATGACTAATATATTTCCTAAAAACCAAAAATATGAAAAAGTGACAAATGAAATGCAACATTTCTAGAATCTGGAAATTATATGGAATTTCTGCCTACATGGCATTGTTTATGAAGCAATAGGAAAAGATGACATGTAAAAATGTGGGCCATGATCATTACATTTTACATCAACAAAATTCAATCATATTCAATTTTTGTATTCTAAATGTTCAAATATATTTCTTTCTCTGCTAGTCATATATAATTCTATATATTTTCTTTTTCTGCAGCTGTACCATTCTCTAGAATCCCCAAATGAATAGTGATGTGCTTTCATTGCACAGAAATTTCTCAATTTACAGAAAATTATACTTAAAAATCAAAAGAAAAAAGAGCAAACAAATCAAACCTATCTGTTATTCCAGAATTTGATAACTTATCAAACAGTTGAATTGACATTAGAGACGAATTTTTAACCAGAAGGAAATGCTTTAACATTTTTCACGTGAGAAGCTAAAATCCCATGGCTTGGAAAATATGCACACCAAATTGGGTTAAATCTGGTCCAACAGTTCTTTCTGCAGTGCTGTAAACACCTTTCGTTTGAAACGTTGTGGTGTCCAAATACTTTTGATAATAAAATATGTGTTGAATTCAAAATTAAAAATAAATGAACAGAAGCTTACCGCAATTTTTTCACAAATGGCGGACTTCTGTTTGTCATTCAAGACATCGTGGAACACGATTTCATCGTGGAGCTGGTTTATAACTTGCCCAGTTGTATAGCCTTCATAAGTTAAATTCTAAAAAATAAAGAGAGGAACATTCTGTCAGATAATTACATATAATAAAGCACACATTTGAAAAAGGCAAACAGTTTCATTGCATACTTTTAAATAGACTGAATATGAAAGATGATATGCACTAATAGGTACTCCAAGTTAAAAGCACTTTCTAATCCAAGGACCAACTACAATAAGTATACGCCTACACTTATTTAAACTTTGCATTTATCTAGTGCAATGTTTTGCACACAAGTAGATCTAAAATATATTTTTTCTTTGAATGTTCTTTCAAGTGTTGAGTACCAACTGACTGGTTAAGTTCATCCCTCTGGGCTCCACGAGATTTCTGAGTAGTGTAGTATGGCATGACAAATTAATTCAAATTGCTTTTGGGAAATAAAAAAAATTATATTTATTTTATACACTTACTATTTACAAATTGAAAATTAGCGTCAAGGTTGAATATATGAAGCGAATAAAGAAAAACAAAATGCTAAATTTCAAAACATCCTCTGGTTGCAATGGAGACGTCTAAACCAGATAGAATTCAAATGCTAACTGTCCTATTAGTTGCTTCTGGTGGAAAAGAGTCAATAACCTCAGCAGGCAGGAAGCTTCAAAGACACTAGCCCGTTAGACTAGACACTAGAACATTTGGCTTTTTCTTCCACAACACACAGAATGACTAAATAGCCACACCTATTGGTTGAAAGATTCCTAGGAAAGATTCTATTGGTCAGGAAAGTCAAAACAGGTTAGAAGGGAAGACAGCATAACAATATACAGGGTGTTATCAAAATAATGGAAACACACTGGATTTATAAGGAATCCTTTACTAATATGGCGTAGGACCGCCTTTGGCATGTAATACAGCTTGGAATCGCCTGGGAATCGAATCATACAAGTGCTGAATAGCGTTTAGAGGAATATTGTACCATTCTTCATGGAGATATTGTAAAAGTTCAGGGAGAGATGCCGGTGGAGGATATCGATTCCGGATTGAACGCTCTAAAATAGACCATAACGGTTCGATTATATTGAGGTCGGGGGGCTGTGCTGGCCAAGGTAGATGTTTCAGTTCATCCTCGTGTTCATCAAACCATTATTGGACCAGTCCCGCTGCATGAATAGGAGCATTATCATCCTGGAAAATTCCATCTCCTTCAGGAAACAAAGTTTGCATCATAGGATGGACCTGGCCAGCTAAAACATCTCTATGCTTCTCCCCAGTGATCCTTCCTTTCAGGGTTACGATTGGGCCAGCAGAAAACCATGACATGGCTGCCTATACCATGACAGATCCACCTCCATGCTTGACAGTTGGAAGGAGACAATCACGATCATACGCTTGTGCAGGTGTCCTCCAAACGTGCACCCATCCTGTTGAGGGGAAAAGTGTGAAAGATGATTCGTCTGACCATATAACTGTCTTCCACTTATCAATCGACCAGGTTTTGTGGTTGTGGCACCACTGTAGACGACGTTTGGCATTAACATCTGTGACAAGTGGCTTGGGAATTGCTACTCTGCCGTAAATGTTCTATTTATGAAGGTGCCTCCTAACTGTAATTATTGACACTGGAGAATCCAGATGCTGATTGAGCTCTGTGGTCATTTTGGCTGCAGTTGTTTTCTTTTTAGACATTACAATCCGCTTCAATACCTGTCGGTCTCTTTCACTCAGCTTCTCCTTCCGTCCACTATTTTGCTTTGCCGAGCTTGTTTTGCCGCGCTGTGTGTACACTGTCATGACTTTAGACACCGTACCTCTAGAAACGCCTAAAAGCTGGGATGTTTCGGTCACAGTTGCTCCAACTAGTCGGGCAACTGTGCCTACAATTTGGCCTCTTTGAAAGTCTGTGAGGTCTGACATTTTACGCTTTTGACAAAAATCCACGACGTATACAACTTCACTAAAGCTATCTCATACTACCATGATATATAGTACTTTTTATATTAAAAAAACTGGTAG
Source organism: Meta bourneti (assembly GCA_933210815.1). Taxonomy (NCBI): domain Eukaryota; kingdom Metazoa; phylum Arthropoda; class Arachnida; order Araneae; family Tetragnathidae; genus Meta; species Meta bourneti. Next base: position 92,808,523 of record OW119928.1, on the reverse strand, counting down.
CTAGGATTATATTTTAATGCTTACGAAGCGCATTCTTAAATGTCACTTTTATTCACAGGTGTTTCCATTATTTTGATAACCACCTGTATATGCCTGCAAACCCCTCAAAGGATTAAATATCATTATTTAATTATCAGCATTAGTCTGCTCCAGTTTAATAAGTTTGGGAAATGCAACTCACCCTTCTTCCAACAGAACATTGGTATTTCCCCCACCAGTTTGATAATTTATGTTTATTTGATGAGGAAACACAGTTCTATAAATTAGCATGTCGCTTTCAAAATTTGGAAAACTAGTATGGAACACAATTCTACTACAAATGTAAATAATTATTTTTATTGTAATCACCATGGCTTACTTTGTAATATTCTGCAGGTAATTTTATAGAAGCAAATTTTTAAGTGGAACTATGTTTTTATCACGTATTAAAGAGAATTTAGGCATTTGAAAAGTTAGAAAATGTATGTTTGAAATAACAGAACATTTAAAAAGTGTTCCTTTATGATAGCAGTTGCATTTCCTATCTTTCTTGCCTTACCATCTTAAAAGTTTGGGACTTTTTCTTCTGTACTTGGAATGCCTTCTTTAGTATAATCGTTCGTTGTTTTCATCAAAAACTAAAAGTTAAACTGAACATACTCTGACCAGAGAATGTGCTCAGGGAAGTGTACATTTAGTGTATACACAAAATTGAGTTAAATAAAAATTTCATGCAGTTGCCTAAACCAACAATTTTTCAACTCATGGTACCACAGGAAGTATGCGAAGAATTAAAAGCAATGAAGCTTATTGTCATTTAAGTTAAACAATTAACCCTCTGCATACATCGGGGCAGAATATTGTTTCCTTCTTTGGTTACGGCAGCCCAACGGCTTTACATGCAACTTACTGTAACTGGCCAAAAAGGCCTTTACAATGCTTTCCCAAAGTAGGAGAGGGAATATGTGTCATCCCATTATCACCTAATGTGCCTAGAAGGGACAGATTCTTCCCAGGTAAACTGAAAGGGCAGCGGTGACTTTTAAGTGTATCTCTTTTCATTTACTCAACTTCTCACAGACTAAATGCTCGAGGCTAAACAATATGTGAGACTCCCCGTCTATAACCCTGACATCTTTGTGAACTGGGAGATAAGGCTATTCACACGCTGGTCTCTTTGTAGCACAGAAAATAGGGGATGGAAATCTTAATGGGCTTCAGCAATTCTTCAGGAGTTTGAGGCCTGAAAGAATACGAGCCTTTCGCAATGAGGGGACTGGGAACTTTCGGCCAGTTGGACTGGTCTCCGTATCCAGAGGGTTAACATATAGTTAAAAAGCATTAAGAGCTCCAAAAGGGCCATTGGGTATGACAACACATCTGAGGGTTTAATAACTGGCAATTAAATATCAGTAAAAATGAGTTGGTTGTTTTAGAGTTTTATTTTATGGCGCAAGGGCCAAGCTGTGCCAAATACAAGACAATATCGACTAAAACATGTGAAAGGAACAAGAGGAATTGGGGAACAGAGCAGTACGATGAAAACAAAAAAGATTGCTTGGGTGTATCCCAAGCAAGCTGTATCTCAGGAGCGCAACCCAAGTGTTTAGTAAAGACCCTGTGGGAAAACAAAAGAACACTCATATACCTCGGGTCCATGAAGCACGCCTAAAGATGTGCCAAAAGAAGTTATGGAATAAATTACTGATACAACATTACCAGTTTTCGTAAACCACACTATTTTTCATCATTTAGCTTTATGTCAATAAGATCTTACTTCAGGGATCCATTAAAAGATGACAGTAGCAGCAAATGTTGCCTCAAGTGTGAGATACAATAATCTAATCTGAAGAACTTTCACTGTGAGATCTAATGCTAAATAAACATCAGTTAGGAACATCCACAGAAAGCATGCATTTAGATGTATTCATGTAGCTGACTATTATTGTGGTAAAAATATATTTCATTTTGCTTAAGCAAAATCCGAATTGCATTACTGTTGACCCAACAGGTTATTGTTGCTCAGACAAAATAATTTTTTGCTTTCCATCACAAACTTCATTTTACTTGCATCATTAGAAATGTGAATGGTACAAAAGCATATGCTTACACAAGCAAATTTCTCTAATTTTTCATAGCTATCCGACTCACAGGCACGGATCAACTCCTTAATCCATTTGTTAGGAACAACCTGCAGAACAAAAAGAAAGTCACAGTAAAATGAGCAGAAAACCACAAGTAACAAGCAATGAATTTTTCATTTCAAAAACAAAGTTAAAACACTCAACACATGTAGTAACTGCTACTTTTTGCAATTGAATATTTTCTGGTAGTTATAGTTCAGGGTTTCAAAATAACGGACATTAGTAATATTTTGCACCTATAAATTTTATTTTGATGACCCAGCTTTTGATTCAGTTGTCATCTTTGACGCTCAACTATTCAGAATGTTTTCGTGAGGTAACTTCATTTAACGTTTTGTTTAAAAATGATAGAAAATCCAAAACAATGACCATAAGCAAACTATCTACCTTGTACATAAAACAGGTCGGAAAATGCAAATGGTCATAATAGGCCCTAGTCCCCCCCCGAAATGTTTATATATATATATATATATATATATATACACAGCCACTTAATCAAATGAAATTGCACCCAAGTGTAACATTTTGGCAATTGGGGAAATATATTTAGATGCCTTTAATGTTTGACTTTCCACACTTAATTTCAAAGCCTGATATAGTATATATGCATTAAAGGGGAGTGCTCTTTGTAGACATTCCCTTAATACACAATTTTGCATACACAGTAACTTGAAACAGGACATTACTGCATTTCGACTGATCAGATACTCCATATTGCAGAGATGTTGAAGACCTTCAGATGAAGGATGAATGTGTTCTAAATAAAATCAAGAGGAAAGGCTGGAAATTCTCAGTGCAGTAGATTCTCAATACACATACCAAGAAAAATGTCATAGTAACAAATTATGACCCACTCAATTTTTGAATCACATTCGACGATGTATCCAAACTTCTAATTCAGCAAAGAAAGGGTTGTTAAAAAAAAATTTTGTTGATTTTGAAAGGCACCGGTGATGGAAATGTTGCTTAGAAAGCAAAGATTGCTACTTTGAAAAAATCCTTTTATGCTTTCTGAAAACGATTTGGACGGTTGGTTGTTTTGAGGTTTTATGGCGCAAGGGCCATATTTGGCCAAACTGAGCATAACACAAGACAGTGACAAGTAAAAAAAAATGTTGTGAAAGGGAAAAAAAGGGGGACTGGAGAACAGAGTAGTGGGATCAAAGAAAAAAATTGCTTGGGTATCCCAGGAGACCGACCCGTGTTTACTCAAGACAGTAAACCCCAACAACCAGCCATGGACAAAGATGATTAGAGTACCTCGGGTCTGTGAAGCCCATACACACCAAAAGGAGATGTGCACCTGGGGGCTTTGGTTGCTTGAGTTTTATGGCACAGGCCATATTTGGCCAAACTGCACCAAACACAAGATAGGCAATGTCAACTCTCTAAAAATGACACCATGAAAGCTGTACAATGCATTTCTCATACTTATTCATCACAAATCCTGTTATCTTCAGTTACAAACAAAAATAGCTGATTTTAACCAGTAATGTAAGTAATAATCTATTTCACTGGTGTGCAAAAGTTGAGGAACAGTCAGATTTTCAGCTGCTACTTTGCAGTGGAGAGATCTGGATGTGGGAAAATGATACAAATGTTACATCAGGAGTTATCAACTGATGAAGAAAAACAAAGACATCAAGAACAGAAGTGAATATCAAAACAGTTTTTGAACTGAAGTGGCGACACAGCACTGACAGCAATGAGACAGAAGGATAACTGTGAAAACTTAAAAACGAGAGGAGGTGGCCTTTCGTAGGCAATATGATCACCTTGAACACTGATACACTGCATTTGCATACAAAAAATGAGGTTGTGGATGAGTACCTGGGGTAGCAGAACCCATTCCTATGATGGAGCCTGTAACATCACGATTTCAAAATTTGAATATTATAGCTTTCCACTGAATACCCTGGGTTATGCAAATCTCCACAGGCTGTTTAGTTTAATTTTGAGGTTGTAGTCTTTAAAATGAATGATGTTCATTAAGTTTTGCCACGGCAGTATATAATATATCATTAGAAAGGCTGCACATGTTATTTTGTAGAAATATTTAATATAACAGTAATGTGAAATTTTCTTTACAACAGGAATCCACTGTTAATTTAAAACTCCTTACATCAAAAAAGATACTTATTACACTAAGCAGAAATCTACACACTTAGAACAATTCTCAGTGAACTCGGAACATTCATAATACAATCGAAATGCCTAATTTGAATAAAGAGCATTAAAAATTTGATTTCAAACTATTCAAAAGTACTTGATTTATTAAGAACAGAAATCAGGCCTTGAACTGGCCCTTCACCACTTTTCTATTGGTGAATGAATCATCGATGCTGGAAAGTGTGAAGTCAAGAGAGATGGTCTTTTCAATGGTTATAATAGAAAAAGAAAGATCTATAAATATTACTTTTGCATGTTAGAGATGTTAATTGGAACAGTTAATGTCAAAATCCAAACCATCTAAAATAATGTTCCCCACACTTGAAATAGTCCTTGGTTAATTACATTTTTCTGGACAAAAAAATTTAAAGTGGTTAAAAAATAATTTACTAAGATAAAAAGAATGAAAAAAAAGCGTTTTTGATAATTGAGACAAACAAGGCATTAGAACAGCTATTCTCACCAAAAAGAGTAACCCTATGCTGTTATAAGCTTAGCAAAAGTTCAAATTAAGCAATTTGTCAATATTTTTAAAACTCCAAGCGCCATGCCTGAGTGCAGTTCAGAAGGGTTTATGCAGGGGGTGCAGAAGCATGAAATATTTTGTGGAATGAAATGTCCAGGGGTCTGGACTAGATGTCCGAATATTTCAGGTCTGCTTGCTGTGGGGGAATTTTTCTGGGCTATATTCGAACTGAATTTTCCAAGCTGTGTTCGGGCATGACACTTGGAGGGTTAAAGCCAAATGCCGCCAATACCTTTTTAAAGCCAAATGTCTCCAAATTTGGCATGGCACAGCTTGGCAAAATATGACCCTTGTGTCTTAAAACCCAAAACCTCAACTAAATTTGGAGATTTTTTCCCTTGAAGATGGAAAATCCAAAAAATGTTTTTCAGACAATACAGGAAATCTGGATAAGATGACTGTTATGTTAATGGTTTTCTAAGAGAAATGTGAGCCTGGTCTGAAAGCTGATCAAAAGTAAGCCCTTTTATACAACCAACTTTTAAAACAAACACTTTTCTGGGCCCTTTTTTTAAATAAAAAATAAGCACCTCCTGGTGGTTATCTCGACAAGGTATCTTGTCATTAGCAAAACAAATCTGATCTTGATGGACAAGACATCTCATCCTTAGCAAAAAGTCACCTGATCTCATCGGCACAAAAAAAATTGCAACATTTCCATCATTTGAATTTAATCGGCATTCTTTATGACGATGTATCTCATCAGTAGCAAAATGGGTCAGATCTTGATGGTAGGTAGGTATTTTAATTAACGTTGCACTAGAGCAACACAGCGGGCTATTGGCGACAGTCCAGGATCAAACCAAAAGGAAAAGATCGAGGACAACACCGCGTCATTTTTAACCACAGTCAAATGACGAGGTCACACCTGAGCTGGCATCCCACTTTCCAAACTTCCACACCAAGCCAACATGAGGACACTTGAGGCCATGACAGATTTGATGTGCACCAGCGCCCTTTGTACACAATGGTCTTTGATTTGATGGACAAGATATCTTGTCGAAACCACTTGGAGGATTAAGAACCCTGTTATGCCCAGAACAGCTTGCTTGTGACATCTCAAAGTGCACTCACCCCACTGATATCTGCAATGTCCTCAACAGCTATCCCCTCTTCCCCTTTCAGCCTGTGGGCACTTTGCAGGAGTGTGATGGCTTTCCTCAGATCTCCTTCAGAGAACTTGATCACTGATTCAAGCACCTGGAAAGAGTCATGGATCCAGATCCAGTTCAAAGGAAGAAATACAAAACACAATCAAATGCAAAAACATTTTAGTTTAGTTAGATAAGTAAAGTACAAAGAAACACTAACGTAACCTGTCATTCACAGAGGACAAGTATTGGAAAAGAAATAAACAGTTCTCATGACCAACTCTTACTTAATTAGCAATAAGTGTAGACGAAACAGCATTTAAAAGAAAACCTAATATTTTTTATTGAGCATAACTCAGATAAAAATAGGAAGGTCGTAACAGGGCAGCTAAAACTTTCCGACGGACCAAAATGATATATTTTATTGAAATAACATTTATTGGAATTTAAGAGATTTTTAAAACTTTATCTGTATAGAATGTACCTAATTAAGTGAAATCATTAAATTAATTTTGACATACTAAAATATATATCCCAATATCACTGCCATTTAAAACTCAAAGCTGTACGAAATTTAAAAACTGCTATCATGAATGAGATATCCTGTAATGGACAGCTACTTTTGTTGTGTACGTTTCCAGTAATGTAAGATTAGTACCACAGGAAAGTGATTATCACTAACAGAGATGAAAATTATCCAGGTAATTAAATGGTTACATATATATATATACATAATTATATATATATATTTATATATACATATGCATATACATATACGTATATATATATATATATATATATATATATATATATATATATATATATGATTTTGCAAAATACAAAAAGTGCTTGTTAACACTGATCTGATGGAAAAGTCAGGCTTTTATTGTTCTCTCATCCTTCAGACTAAATACTGAACTGTACAAGAACTACATCTTTTTGTTGTTCTATAATTTTATGGTGCTAAAGTGTCAGTACTGATTGCTTTCATGCACAAGAAAAAGTACAATTCAATGTACTAGTTTATTTAATTTTGGTAATACATCTAAGCGCCATGAGTAATTTATCAACTATGCATAGTTGCATTTATGTTTGGTAAAACATTTTTCATTGTTTAGTGTTTGTATCTTCTGCAATTTCAAGTAAGCAGAGTAGGTCCTCGAGCTTGATTTAGAATAGATTGAAGCTCACTGTGTATATTGTCCTGGGTGCTGTGTTGTATATTGTCCTGGGCCTTAAAAACCATGTTAAACGTCCAATGCTCATATGGGCCATCTGCCTTGACAGTTTTCTTTCCCCTTGCCTTTCCCAGGACAGTGTGAACATTTTGGTTGGCTGGTTTTTATGGTACTAAGGCAGCCATGCTGCACCAAACACAAGACAGACAATGTCAAGAAATTGTGAAAAGGATGGAAAGCAGAAAGTAGAGAAAAATCACTTGGGCATCCTGGGTTTATGATCCCAGTGTTTACCAGAGACAGTCAACCCCATGGGAAAATAATAGATCACAAGGGTACCTTGGGTTTGTGAAGCCCGTAAACACTTAAAGATATGCCCTGAGGGGTTATTCCCCTTTTGCTCCGACATCTCCCACCTGTTTCTTTGTCCAAGTGAGGCTGCTTCTACGACAGAAAGATTTCCAGAAAATCGCCAAGGTTACCCCTGATTTCAAACTCTCGACCACAGTGACGTGTCCCTGGGGTTCATACTCGAATAATCACCTAAGGAAATTAAAATGTGACTCGAAGACGAAATGGTTATGTAGCCTTCATTCGTGCCAGGAAGAAGGTGTTTGAACAAACACTTGGTTTACTGGATTGGGCATTCATTTATTTATAGTGTCAAGAGTTAACGTCTATTGAATTCTGTGAATTACAGCTTCAAATGAATCTCAACACAATGGTAGATTGGAATAATTATAAGCGAGAAGAGTGGTATGGCTATAACGGAAAAGTACCCCAAACTTTTATGGCAACATTAGACATTCAAGAAGTGGGGAGATTTGAACCCCTTGCAAAGAAAGAGCATGAGAATATTTGATTTCGTCCATCTCGGTCAATTCAACATCGAAAGAGATATATATTAAATTAAAGCAATTGGATACTCACATCATTTTCAGCATTCACATTTTCTTCAGTAGAGATATAATTCAGCCTCTGATATAACGTGTCTTTGGACAGGGGCTTGAATCGGAACTTGGAGCAACGTGACGTCAGGGGATCAATGATCCTGAAAACAAGCACATTATCTTCAAACCAAAATTCATATGAAACACTTAGAGGCAAATTAAATCAATTGCATTGAGCAAAGTGCCTTACCTACTGATATAGTTACAGATGAGACAAAAACGAGTCGATTTACTGGCTTTCTCCATTGTACGCCTCAGGGCTGACTAAATAACAAAATTTTCAAAGGATCATTAGAAAAAAGAAAGCACGAATACAATATTTCACTTCACATTTTGGTCGTTCTTTTTATAATTCTATTTAATGTCTGTATGCCATAACCTGTGGTCATCTGTTGTAGAAACAGACCTTTTTTCTGTAAGGGATGCTTAAAGAAATGTATTGTGAAATTATGTTCTTAATGACTGCGATTAGAAAGTCGAATTCTCATAGCTGGTGTAGGGTCAAGTCTGCTCCTGGACTTTGATTTGGTTGCAACATAATGTCTTCGTAAAAGGAAGTAAAGAATAAAAATAGCTAGTATTAAAACGCTGGGGTCTTTAACATGCACTCTTTTGTTAAATTTGTCCAGAAATCATTTAATGGCAGTTCCTTGTAGTTCTGTTTCAAATCAGTCACTAATTAAGTCAATTCGAGTTTCCTAATTACTTGCACTGCAGCCTCCTGGCTTATCTGTCACTGCAAATGGATTCTGAACCCATGATTTTCAAACATGTTGTCACAGTACTTAAAACCATTCCAGGTTCATATTAATTTGGATAACTTTTCACACAACACTTATTCACTTTCTGTGGAACATAGTTTGGAAAATGCTGGTGTATTTCATACGGCTGGGTGTTTTGGGGTTTTATGGCACAAGGTCCATATTTGGCCAAGCTGCACCAAACACAAAACAGAAAACACAATGAGGGAGGAAGAGAAAGCATAAGGGTAGAGAGGGTAAAAATGAAAGGGAGGACAGATCTCTTGGGTACCTCTGGATTGTGATGCCTGTAGACACCTAAAGATGTGCCCTTGAGGGATAAATGGAAATATTTCATATGAAGGATTCACCTGTTTCAATGGTTACTTCTGGTTATGGATTATATTATACTTATATATAGAGATATGAGCAAAAGCATTTCATTTACAGGTAATTTGGAGAAGAAAATATTTTTACTTATTGAGTACATAAGGTGATATTTTCACACATATGCACTTTTAAGGTAAAAAAAACGTGCCCAGACAATGATAAGGAAGTGCCTATCAATCAATAAGAGAGCATTATTTTTATTTTAATATTATTAATTGATTGAGTAAACTTATCTTAATTTTTAAAAGGCGTTCCCACACTTTTACATAAAAAATACAAATACTTTTCACAGAATCTTCAAGGAGCTCATATCGCTACTAACAGGCATTTATTTTTAAGTGGGTGAATAAGATTGACATATGAAACAGACTAGTAAATTAAAGCTTAACGTAAAAACTTTTTAAATAAGACAAAGGCCAAGATTAAGCATATTGCAACTAAATGACAACATAACCCTAAAGTGTTCAATTAAGTGAAATAAATTACTAAGTTAATTTTAAAATATGTGCTAAAACATGTATCCCAATTTGATGATCATTCAAAAATGTAACAGTTAAAGGTAATTTAAAACTGCAACTACAAATAAGATATCCCGAAATATGTAACTTGTTGACCAACATACAAGAAACCAAAAGATTAAAATGTAACAATCTTACATTATAATATCACTCATTCTGCATGATTTAAAATTGAAATTTTGACAACAGTTAAAAAACCACTCTGAGCATAAAAGATAATTTTGTATCACTGTCGAGAAATGAAAGCTGCAATGATTACATTAAAATGCTAAAAAATATCCAAACCTGAGGAACAAGGGCCTTTCTGAATTAAATATACTATGTTTTCCTATTTTTAAATTTTAAATCTGATTTAGATAAATTTAGATCTGATCATTGGGCAAAGATTTTCAAATAGATCAAAATGATGTCATTTTCGATAAATAACAATTACATGAGATAATAAGATAAGTAAAATACCATTCTATGAAAAATTAGTAATAGTAAAATTTTAGAGATTAGACATACCTGAGCTGCATTTGTCATTGAGTCTGCTTCATCAAGAATGACAATCTTAAATGGTGGAACCGGTCGACCACTATAAAGCAATAAAAATATTAGTGGAAAGTTTAACTAAGAAGTTTTAAGGACACAAATCCTGTCACTGTTTTTCTGAATTCAAACTTGAAATAATTTTAACATGAAATGCCCAAAAATGTATCAAGTTTTTAAAGGTAGAAAACCATACCAGTTTGGGGAAATCCAAAATGGTTGGCATCTCAGCATTAATACCATTTAGTTTTTGAATTGAATGTACTACTTCCTAACATTTTAGTTTGGGGTTATAAGTTTTTTACTGACCAATTTTTCAATATTGCAACAGCAAAGAGGTGGCATTGAGGAATATTGTCACGTGGAAGTTTGAGTCAAACTACTTTAACTGAAGCAGAAAGAAACAAAAGCTTTTAAATTAAGACAAATTTATTAACTGCCAAAGCTGAATACAGCACAACAAAAGCTGCTGTCTCAAGTCAAGAACAGGCTTCAAATGCAGTATAATATTTTAGAACCAAAAATTAAAATTACAGTGAAATTAACAAAATAAATTTACATAAATTCATATTTGTTAGCAGATGGCCTTGAACTATCTGCTTGGAAAGCAGACATTACAAATGGGCCCTCGATCCAAAGTTGGCTTCAAACATAGAAAGTTCTGCTTACAAAATTTAGAGTCTAGCACTGTTCTAGGCTAACTGATGGAAAACTTAACACAACTTGCCATACTATTAGCAATGGACAGAAACTTTTCTGTGTGATCAAAATCATTGTCAGATTAGACACGATTCCTTAAATCATCACATAAGCATTATATGAATATGGGACACAAAGACCATAATTCAGTAACGGGACATAATGATCATAATTCAGTAAAGATATGAATTTAAATTAAGAATTTAATATGAGCAAAATAGACTATTTACAAAAATGAGTTGACAGGGTTTTGGGCAGTCTTATGCCCAAACAATTTAAGCTAATTTACACCGTTTGCCACACTATCTCTCCTTCAATTGTCAGTTATATTCTCATCCTTTTTCACAGATTCGGTGGAAAGCTCCGCTATTACTAGGTGAGTCATGCACAGGTGTCCCGAGTAGGCAAGCATCCATGGGTCTCGATAACATTTGCATTCATTGGGCAACGAGCGATTTCTGATATCCCACATGAATGTATTTCAACATAAAAGCTTCAAGTTAGATTGTGTCATTAAAATGACTTACTCCGGCCGAACTCCACTCGCAGTTTGCTGAGCAAATGACTTCACCTTGTCTCGTATGACTTGAATGCCTCGCTCGTCAGATGCATTTAATTCCAAGACTCGGGAACGGAACATGTCTCTGGGGAAAGAAGAACATTGAGTCAAGTAATTTAGAGAAAATGTATCATGAGAAAACTGTTTTGCAATAGAAAATTATATATAGAGCTGCTTTTAAAATATAGCTTAAATCATGTAAAATTAAACCAATACAGGGCCAGCCTTTTACAAACCTACTTCCATCCAAGACCATTTGATTTTATTAAGTGGTTGATTTTTATAACCAGGGATTCAAAATGCAGACTTTTATGAAATTAAATGCTACTTTCAAAACCTGTTGAAGAAAAACAGAGATAAAATAAATTGCACATCTTATGTATTCACAATGTGTGTTTGGTGCAATTGCTTTATCTCTATAGTAAAACAATTATGTCTTTAATGAATCAAAAAAATCAAATTGGGTTTTCTATTGATTTAGAAAACATAACAAGATGTTCCAGTGAGCTGGTACAAATTAAAAAAATTAAAGTTCGATATGGACCATACCATAAACGGAATACAACAAGGAAGTTCACTATGGACCATACCATGAGCAGGAACAACAAGGAAGTTCTCAGTTCAGTATCATGATGCATCGGGCAAGCTCTCTATGGAAACCTGAGAAAGTCATCAAACCACCAAATATCGCCAAAATGCTAGTTTACAACAAATTATAAATCCCAAAATACAATAGAGGGCTTAACAAGCATAAACAGAAAAGTTATAGAAGGAACATGATACTGTTTAAGATTACACAATGGATGAAGATGAAGAAAGAGACATTGCAGCAACTCTGAAATGTTAAGAAAACAAATGTGAGGTTATTGGTTGTTTGGGGGTTTTATGGCACAAGGGCCATATTTGGCCAAGCTGCTCCAAACACAAAACAGACAACACAATGAGGGAGCAAGAAAAAGCAACAGGGTAGGTGAGGGTAGAAATGAAAGGGAGGAAAGATCACTAGGGTACCTAGGGGTTGTGATGCCATACACACCTAAAGAAGATGTGCTCTTGAGGGCCAGATGTGAGGAGAGATTAACATGAATGGGATACAACAAACTTCCAAACAAACAGCTGTAGAACTAACTGGGGGATAGCCCAAAGAAATAGGTTGTAACATGAAACAGAGATGTTGAAATTTGATGAGGCCAGTACAACTGGGCTTTGTTGAGAAGACAAGAGAGAATTCTTTATGCTCATTTGATCATGTAACTATTCCTTGATGTTTGAAACCAGCATGGATAGTAGAATAGTCATGAGGAAAAGTGAAAATAAAAGCTGAGAATAATGTGCTGCAGGGGAAAGCCAGCTTTTCTTTTTCATTAAATAAACAAAATAAGATTGAAACCGAGTGAAATGCAGTGTAAAATATGGAACATTAGAATTAACTTCAAGTTTGTTTACTTTTTACAATTCCATTTAAGTATCTTCTCACAAAATTCTAACCTATTGTTTTATAAAAAAACCTCAACTGTTGCACTTCTGAAAATAAATTAAATTAGCATTTAGTACAAAGCTAAAACTGAGTTGGTCCTTATTTGTAAATCCAGTACTATACTGATTGGCTGAAAAAAATCATTGTCATCCACTATTCACAGTAAAAATACCTGAAACCAGAGTATTGCTTTCGGTTTAACCAAAGGTAATGAAATACTGAAACACAACTATCTAGAAACATGATTTTGAAATATTACTTGGAAACAATATCAAATGCTAAAATTGCAATAAAAATTAATAAAACAATGACACATTTTCCTTACCCAAAAATTTCTCTAGACAATGCAAGAATGGTTGAAGTTTTCCCTGTACCTGGTGGGCCATAAAATAGCAAATTTGGAAGCTGAAAAGTAAGTAAAAAATTATCCATCTGTCCAGTACAAATAGTCCAACGAAGCAGTTCTAAAACATAATCAGACAATACATACATCTGGATTTGCCAAACTTTTCTTTAAAACAGCAACCACTTCATCTTGGTACACAACCTCATTCATGCATTTTGGACGGCTGAAATGAAAAAAATCAGCTCAATCCAAATATAAACTACATAATAGCATAATTGTTCCATAATGATGGAAGGTGGCACTCTCGTACCAATCAGTTGAACTGTAAGAATTGAAGCGTAATGACGCTCAAAATCTTGGCCACGATACGAAGCGGAATTGTATGGCAATTTTAGATGCCACCTTATTAAATTTTTTTTTAAGTTTTATTCTCAGTAAATTTATTGAAAAATTAATTTGTTGTAAATTGTAAATTACTATTGTCTTAAGAAATAGGATATAGGAATTAGAAGTTCTAATACACAAGTTGATTCGAGTACTGAAGAATAATTCCTCAGTGTGTAATTTCAAATTCGCCAAATGTTTCTATTAGACTTCCTAAATTAATTCTAGAAAAGTTTTCTAGCATATGGCCTGAATTCTTTAATGCATATGAAAATTCAATTCACAACAATCCAACTCTATCTAAAGTGGAAAAGTTTACATATTTAAAATGTTTACTTGTTGAAGCATTTAATTGTGTCTGGTTTCTGTCTTACTGAAGACAACTAAGATATTAATATTGTTGAAAGAGAGATATAGGCAGAAAGATTTAATAATAAACGGCCATACGAATAAATTATTGAATTTAGAACCTGTTAAATATTCAAATAATGTGTATGGAATGCGTAAGCTTTATTATCAACTAGAAATCAATATAAGAAATTTAAATTCACTTGATGTAACAAGTGGTATTTACAGACATTTATTGAATCAGATTATTCTTATATTACTTCCACAAGATTTAGCACTAGAGTTTCATAGAAAACACACTTTTGGGTGTTGCGAAGCCACTTTAATGATAAATAACTCACAAAGTGTAAAAACAGAAACTTTAATTGAAATCAGTCGTCATTTAGAAACAAAAACGCTCATAACAATTCTAAGCCGTCAGCTTCTGCTTTTAATACATAAATAAAAACATTTTGCATAATATGCAGATATAATGAACATGTGTCCGCCGATTGTTTTAAATATTCCGATGATCAGAAAAGACACAAGTTAAAGAAAGAAGGCAGGATTACAGATGCTTCCTTAAATGTCATTTGTCAGTCAATTGTAGATTAAAAATACAACCGTGAAATTTGTAATGGTAAAAATCACAATAAACTCTTTTGTTATACCAAATCTAAAGAAAAAAAAGAGTTAGAGCCTGAAAATAAAACTGTTGTCAATATTGCATTGTAATATTAATAAGCCTAAACACAACGTTCTTTTACAAACATGTTCAGTTATTGCTCAATCCAAAATTAAATCGAAAAAGGTAAGACTTTTAATTGATTCAGGAAGTGAAAGAAATTTCATAACTAAAGATTTAGCTTGAGAATCAAAACTGCAGATCATTTGAAGAGAATGCTTAACAATTTATTTGTTTGGAAGGAGTCATGGAAATCAACAAAAGTTTGAAGTATTCAAGCTGCGATTAAAAAATAAAAATGACACTCGCTCTAGTATAATGGTAGAAGTTCTCGCCACAGATTTGATTTCCTGTATCTCTGTTCAAGGTCCCTCCAACTGTCTAAACATTCAAGAATTTATGAGTAAGCAAGGATGGGAACTGTCCTATTTGAATCCTAATAATGAAAAAAATAAGTATTTTACTAGGAGCTGAATATTTTTGGCATGTACAAAATGGTTGTGTTATTCAAGTAGATGATGATTTATTTGTTTCACCAACTATTTTCGGTTTTACTTTAATGGGCAAAGTAGAAAAAAATAATACTAGAATCTTTTAATGATAATTTGAAATTTAATGATGGTTGATACGATACAATACTTTTGTGGAAAGAAAATAAATCGGAACAATAATAATGCATTTTAATTGAAATTAGTAAAATATTTATTAAAGTGAAATGTATACACTTTATATTTCAGCTCCATTTTACCTTGAAATCAGATATTTAAGGTTTTGATAGGTAAAATTGTACTATAAATTACACTATTAAATACAGTACCTTTTGCAAAACCTGAACATAATAAAATATCAGAATACAAATATCATCAAGACCAGCATGGAGAAAATAGATTCACTGAAAGCATTGACAGTTCAATATTTTTCATGGGCATTTTCTAAAGAGCAGTGTCAAATTAAAATTTTAGTAAGATAAGATTCATTTAGAATTATTATACTATGTGACAGTGTCTATAAAGGACCATCTAAACAATAATTGAACAAATTGATGAATACTTTTAAATTGTATATATTGTCATAGAAATGACAAGCAGATTTTGATTTAATTGATTTTATTCAAACAAAAAGAGTGCTACTTATTAAATATGAGTGCAACAATCCCTTGGCTGGGAGAGATTAGTATTTTACACACCCAAGCAGAAGTGACAATGATGTAACAGAATATATAAGAGCACTCGTTTCTTTTCAAACACACCAACTTTTCACCAACACCTGCAGTAATATTTTATAAAGGAAAAATTGAAAAGGTTTACTTACGAATTAGAACTTGATCATAAAATGACGAAATATTAGCATTCAACAATAAATAACTTGTTCAGTAATTCTAATTATTCTAAATTCTCATTTAAGTCTAACAATAACAGAAGTATTAAACAAAAATGTGCAAACATGTCTAGTGCATTGCCTTTTCATATAGATGTTTGGTTGAAAAGAAATTCTAAAATGTACAAGAGCAAAATAGTTGAGTAACATACTATTTTTCAACCCATGGAGTAGGTTTTTTAGCCCTTTTGGAAGTAGAGCCACTATCATCAATTTTAGAAGTTGATGGTTTTAGTCCAGGTTTGTAACCTTTAAGAAAAGCTTCCATTTCAGAACCAGTAATATCTGAAAGAGAAAAGGAAGTTTTATAAAAGAACATTTTCCTTTTTTTGTAGCATAAATAATTTGTATGATTCCAAACGTCAGTTTAAGAAACATTTTCAGAAAAAGTCTGAGAATATGTGACAGAAGCAAAATCTTGATGTCCTCATAAAAATGAATCATAAATTTTTAATTCAATAAAAAATAATAATTTAGTTTAAAAAATAATCAACTCATGATTTTTTTGGTATATACTAAATCTAAAAATGTGTGAAACAAGTAGTCTTTCAATTTTGTGGAGTTTAATAAAGAATAATCCTTTGAGTATATAGATTTGCACCAAATGCCATTTTAGATACATTTTACCACTAATTGCATTAAAAAAATTACATTTATTTAAAGGATTTGTTGAAATAAAAAAAAATCAAATAAAAAATACTTATTGTAGGCATGAAATTTTGGTAAAGTTGAAGAATTATGCACGAGAAACTAAAATTTTAACAATACTTAGAACTTTTTAACTCAGAATAACAATGCAGAACTTTTGAACGAAATTTATGCAACTTTTGAGAAATTTGTCATATTTCCAAGTAACTTTTCCGGTCCATAGTGGCTCAGTGGATATGCCCACTGTGCTAGCAACCTGCAAGTTGTAGGCGATGTAGGTTTGATTCCAGTCAGATGTATTCCTCCAGGATGTATTTCTCTCTTCCGAGTCAGTAAAACTTTCATTGTGTATGTCTATCTATTACTTGATATTGTATGTCTGGTGCAGCAATGGCCAAATATGCACCATAAAACCAATCAAATTTTCAGTTTAAATTTAAAAACTTCCAGTTTTTAATAGTGAAAGCTCCATATTTGTGTTTAATCGGAAGTGAAAAAATCATAACAAAAATAGGATATATTAGATTTGAATAAGATTTTAAAAAATTTAAATCTGATTTTAAGATTTTAATTAATTTGTTGCGCCTATGTTTAAATGTGTTAGACATGAGACATGCAAATCACAGTAGTTTCTTGATAGTATTTAAATATGTTAATTATTAATATATATTAGAGTTAATGAAATATAGCTGGAAACTTTTTTGAAAGATTAAAACAGAAATCCTTCTTGGGCCTTGCTATGTTTATTTCACTTGAATTCAATTTCATGATACTAATCCATAATACTAAAATTCCATATTAAAAAAAATAAACATTGTATTTAGAGATAAAAATTTTAAATTATCATAAATCATAATTTTTCAGCCTTTCCATTACTCAACTTTATTTTATTTATGATTTTAATTAATTCATTTCCCTGGGGTCTAAAGTTGTCAGGCACAAGACATGCACTGTTTAGTTTCTAGATAGCATTAATTTATGTTTAACATGTTTGAGAGTTTAGGAATTCCAGATTCCTTTATCAGAAATAGCAAATTCTTTCTTGATAGGGCATCCGTTTAAGTCTAACAAACCTTTCAATGGGAAGAGTATGTCAAAATTAATGGAAAGTATTTTATACAATGTATGGACTGGTCTCATGTATCAGATGGTATTATCATGTATCAGATGGACTGGTATTACTAATCTGTAGAAGTAAATATTTATAATGAAAAACCAAATTCGTTATAAAAATACCTACACTAAGCCATACCCGACCCCCTTGGAACCCTTTAAAATTTTATGGTACTATATGGTCCAAGACCCTTTCCCAACATGAGGGATAAATATACAAATAATAGGTTGGTTGTTTTGGGGTTTTATAATGCAAGGGCTATGTTTGACCATGCTGCGCTAGACACAAGACATACTATGTCAAGTAATATAAACACACACAATGAAATTTTTACTGGTTCAGAAGAGAGAAATACACCCAGGGAGGGATGCACCTGACAGGAATCGAACCTGCACTGCCTACAACTCGAAGGTTGCTAGCACAGTGGACATACCCGCTGAGCCATGACGGCCCCTACAAATAATAGGAATAACCAAATATGCAGGGATTTGATCTATCTTAATTACTTATCAGAAGGATCAATTTCTAAGGACCACGAACTCCTTGGGTCCATACTTTTATGGCTCGGGCCCAGTCCCCTTCTGAGATAAATGTTACAAATATGCTCGTATTTGGTAATGATACATATAAATCAAACAATTTCTAAACTTTTATAGAAGCTAATAATTTCTCCAAGTTGGTACCCTCAATGTATCCCAGTGAATGTAATTATCTTTAGTGTCTTCAAAGCAAGGAAGCCAGTTGTCAGTTTTAAGGAGTCATTCTTGGGGTGTTCAATAGAAGCAAGTTTTTAAGCACATTTGTACCATGTATTCTGTCACAGGTTGTTTCATTTTCAACATTATTAAATAACAAAGAAAAAATTTAGTGACTTAAAATCATGGTTTCTAAAAATAAAAATCACTTGATAGAATCAGGACTAAAATCGTGATTTAAATCAAGCTGGTCTAAATCGGCATTTCCTGGTGTTGACAGTCAATTATTTTATAATCTATTCTTTAAAATAACATCGAGTTTTAAGTGAACAATAATTTTATAATCAATGAATGAGACAGTTATCCCCCAAGACTCAGGGAACTCTGAAACCACTATTATGTGGATTTGTGACATAATTAAGTACAATCAAAATATTATTTCAAAGCCCAAATGATAAAAAAAGAACCAAACCAATGTGACAACCAACCTTTCTTAATGTAGTTTTCTAAATATATATTTTACTAAGTCAAATCAAAACCACGACGTAAAATAAACCGCCAAAATTTGTTTTGTTTACTTTTACTTCTAAGGATGTAAATTACGATTTGAAGTAATTCGTTTTAAATTGATATTACATGGAATATAAAGATCTAAATTACTGAGAAAATTCATTGGTGAAAGAATATTACAAACTTCTATTTTATCTACATTTATACTTTATTTTCTTTCATATAAGATTTTCAATTTCGACTACTCTTTATTTCTACCTGTTCAGAGATCTTGACTTGCACTGCAACCGTGTCATGAGTTTCGTTCTCCGCTCCTCCCCTTGTTTGGTTTGTTGTTAAATATTGATGTGCTGGAAGAAGTGTGTCAAGGAGTTTTCTTACTCTAAAATAACTAATTATTAATTTATGATCTTCAAAAAGCTCCAAGCACAAGAAAGTGAAATGGTTTAGCAAGACAAATGCCACATCAGTAAGTTTATTTTCTGCAGTTAAACAATGCAATGGCTGACATAACTTCTCTTTCATACTACTGGTAATTGATATTCTCGTTACCTTGATTTTTCGCATGTCATTCTTGATCTGTTTTCTTGCAATTTCACAATCAGTTACAGTGTTTATTATTCTATTAATAATGACTATGTTTGAAAGCAAACGATATTAAAATCGTTTTGGCACGTACTATTTGGAATCGGCTCTTTAGTGTAGAGGAAATGTTGCTCAATTATTTCAAAGAGCAATTTCTTTCTTTTAAACTGTCAAGGTATAGAAAACACCTTTCTTGGAAAGCAAGTAAAGAAACTTTTGAGTTTAAGCGACCCTTTCCCCTAGATTTAAGAATTCATTCTTCATTATGTATGTAAATACGTGCATTGAACTTTATAGAATCTTTAAAACAAACCGAAGTCCTTTAAAATGGGAAAATAATAGCTTAGTTTCTGTTGCTTTATTTATTTTTCAGTTAAATTCATATATCTTAGAATTTTTCTAACAGCTCTTTCTTTTAAGATGTGGAGTTGAAGATTATGTAGAAAATTGTGTCTTTAATATTTATAAACAGATTTCTCATGCAGTTCCATCATACCTGGCGGAATAAATGTATATTGTAGACTTCTGGCTAAAGTTTGTAAACATTAAGTGCCAAGTATGGGGTGCTAAGCATCCTTTTTTAACAAAACTTTATTTTGGAGCATTTCACTCTTGGAAAGTGATTATTTCCGAAATCCGTTTATTTTATGATTTAAGGAGTTTTTAAACATTCCTTTTTGGTATCAATTTACTTTGAAGTTTTCTAGGTGATAACTGTCAATGTAGTATTTCCTCACTACAAAACATTTTCTTGTCACCAAAAATTGCATCGTGGCAGTGCACCCAACATTTCATTTTTTTTATAAAATCATACTGCATAGTTTTATTTTGCAACTGCTCTGGTTTCCTAAATTCAGGGTAATAATGAGTGGGGTGCCAGCTCAGGTGTTGCCTTGTCACCTGACCGTGGTTCAAGTGTTGTCCTTGGATCTTTCCCTTTGGGATTGATCCCGGGACTGTTCGCCCCAGGATTATAGCCATTGTGTTGTTCCAGTGTGATGTTTATTAAAATACCTACCTTCCATCCAGGGAAATAATTTGCTTTGACATTTAGGAATGTTTCATATTGATGGTAAATTGAGCGAATTCAACTCTAGAAACATCCTCAAATAGAAACAGATTTATTGAATGCAATCAGTGCCTCTGAAATTTATACAAAATATTTTACATATTCAATAAAAATGTTTGGAGTACACACATTAAATAATATTCACTCTTAACATACCTATTAAAAAAGAACCAGCGAGAGACATCTGATCTCCTGTTGTCTCACTTTCCTATTTCATCTCAATTTAAATCGGTATCATTGATTCAAATCAAAATTTTAATTTATCTTGTTATATGTAATATTGAAAATGAAATACTGAACAAGGGCATGTTATTTTATTCAAATAAGATAAGAACTTCACTAGTACTGAGTTCACTTCAAAATTATATTGAAAATCATCCTCCCTTTGAAGACATTAATTAATAGTATTTGCTAATTGGATCATAATTACCAGACAAGTATTTCCATCATGGGCCATTGACCTATAGGTGTCACTTACAAACCTGCTTATCAGTGTTGGTTTGTTTTAAACGTTCCATGTGACTATAAACCGTATATGGCCAATTTTAAAGCATTCACCATGTGATGAGTGAAGATGCTCGAAATATATTCACTCAAATCATTAAAATTGTGGTAACTTGTTTTCTTTTTTAATATTTTCTCATTATTTTTTAGTATTCTTAATCATAAAAAATATAAAGACACTTACAACAAAGACTTTCTGCAGTATCCTTAAAGCATTCCAATTTTGCACATAAATATTTATAATGGGCATTTTTAATAGTTTCATTTTGTTTTGTGTAATATATTGGTTAATTTTTATTTCAATTTAAAGTTAAATTTTATGCATTGATCCCTTAGAATTCTTTACACGTCTAGAATATCTATTCAATATTTATGGTATTGAAATTTGGAATGTAAGTTAATTCACTCATCTGGTAATTGAATGAGTATGTTTAGAAAAGATTATGAGTTGAAGCAGGAAGCTATTGGAATTGATAAATTTTTTATTGCAAGCTCAAAATTCCACTGAATTGGCATGTTCTGGGGGATGCTATTTCACTTGTCCTATGCTGTTTATAAAGAAAAGCTTCATATTTTTGTTTATATATAAACCCTTTTAGTGTGCTTCGAATATTCCTATGAAATACTTGTCAATGCTCAAAGAATTCGAAAAATAGACTTATTTGATTTCAGATTTATGTATTTTCATGTCTTCTTGCTTTTTGCTGTTAACTTACAAAAAATAACAATTTTTTCACCAATAAGTTATTTTTGCAATCTTAAAAGTAATGAGAAGTAAGAATTTTTTCAAGATGCAAGTTCCTTTTATTTTATTTTCTATTGGTGACATGATTTTTTCTCATAAGCAGGTCTTGAACCAATTAATTATTTTACATCAAAATAATAGAAGTAATTCAAAACATTTTATTCATATATGATAAATAAATGCAAAAAAAAACTTCTGAACTTTGTATGATTGAAAAAATTTATAGTATGGTTTTGGTGGGATCCAGCAACCTTATTTATCTGGGTCTAAAAAATTCACATTGCTGGTTATAGGTTAAACTCAAAGTAATCTTAACAGCTTGAGAACCAGATGGAAAAACATTGCTCATGTTTGGCATTTGGAGCATTGTTCTTATTTACTCTATCAGGTGATTTACTTTGCTCTGTCGGTTTTTAATCTTTCTAAATTTTACCCAGCTATATTTCCTAATACTTAAATGTTTTACATAAAAAATATTAATGTTTAAACAAATCAAAACTATCTAGAAACTGCACTGTAATTTGTGTGTGTCATGTCCAACAAATTTAAACTAGTACGGGCGAAAAATTAATTAAAATTATAAAAATCCGATTTAAATAAAAAATTTGATTTGAATCAAATAAATCCGATGTTTTTGATTTAAAAAAAATCACGACTTTCATACCCTGATTTAAATGATATCATGTTCATTAAATGCACAAGATATTCTCTATTACCTAAGGAAATTATAAATTATTCCTTTAAGTATCCCTCTTTGTTTTTGGAACATATTTTTTAAAACCTGTTTTCTTAACTTATTCCAATAGGTACATTGAGATGATATTTTAATGAAATGTGTATCTCTTGCTCCCATTGTTGACATGTATTTTTCATTGGTTAATGAAGATAAAATTGGTATTTTCCTGAAAGCGCTCACAGTCAAATAACAAGATATTAGTTTATCCCCCATATTTAGTAAAGACAGTAAACACCATGGATCACTCAGGTACCTCGAGTCCGTGAAGTCTGTACACATCTAAAGGAGATGTGTCCTTGAGGGCAGATCTGCATGGAAGTAATACAATAAAAAGGTGCTGTGCTACTGCACACAGCAGACAAAATCATATCAAAAGCTTTCTATACACGGACAGGAAAAATAGAAACTTTAGTCATCAGTGACACTTCAATATATTTCTTCAGTTGCCAAAATGTTCTATACTTGGGTGCAGTTCAATAATCATTTTGTTTACATGGGTGTGTATAAACACAGTGTAATGATAGGGCCTGTTATGATGTTTTGTATTTTTAGATCTTTTTTTTCTAGTGCAATACTTTGGGGTCATTGTTTTACATTTTCTGTCACTTTTTAATAAAAGTCACATAAGTTTGGCTTGTAGATCTTGGTAACACTACTGTGATTACAGGGTAAGGAAGTGCATATCTTGCTGCATCTATTTAAAAGTTGGAGTAGATTTTAAGAAGGAAGAATAAACAGTTGATTGGTCATAATTTGCATCACACAAACAATAGTATTCTGAAAAATCAGGCATAAAAACGACAGCTGGATTGAAAAATCAATCATCGAAGCAAAATGTTTTGGTGTAAAATACAACTAACGACCTCCAAATTTGAACCCTGTTTATAAGCAAAATAGAATTGTTTCTCAAACACTTTTTATTGTAGATTTGGCTTAGTTCACCACTTCCACTTATTTAATGCAGCAATTGGCAATCACTTAGTCACAAAATTTTATTTTCATTCTTTCTATGCTCACCTTCAATCCTACTTTGATTTATTTTCAGGATATGAATCTGGAGGTTGCTGACACCCAGTGGTTGTATGAGCTACTCCAGGAAGTTCAGTTGGAGCAGTTCTACGGCAAAATACGAGATGAATTGCAAGTCACTCGGTTGGCTCACTTTGACTATGTCCTCTCCTACGACCTGGAAAATGTCGGCATGGGTAAACCTGCAGCCCGCCGGCTGCTTGATGCCGTCAAGAAGAAGCGAGCTGCTGTTTGGAAGAAGAGTTTACTGAATAGAGTAATTAGTTATTTTTCTTTTGTTTAAAATTCAAGAACTTCTCTCTCTTCTAGAAGTAGTCTATCTACTATGAGAACATCTGCCACTATGTCTGGGTGTGGCAGCCACCATAGGGAACAGGGATTGAGCATTTTGAGTAGGGATGACTGATGGATGTCTTAATTTTATTTTGTTTTGAAAAATGTTGGAGGCAGTTTACTATTACAAATCTTGACAAATAAAATCCACAACTAATATATTTCCAATTTGTCTTTACATACGTCAATGTGACAAACTCAAACATTTCTTCAAGTTTCTCTATGGAATAAGATATGTTTCTATGGCAATAGACAGGTGCAGACTTAATGGGAAGAGTAGTTCTCAGGGTACACAAACAGTATAAGAGTAGCCACAATTTATTTACCTGATTAAGAAAAAGGGAACAGGTTTGGAGCAGAATTCAAAATAAGCAAATGTTATTTGTATTTTGCATCTGTAAATTTAATTTTTATACTCAATTAAATTACAGTTTTTTGTATATTGTTTTGCTGGTTTATAGAAGACATTGTGAAATCGGCATTAATACGCTGGACTCGTATAAAAAATGTAATATATCTGCATTACAGTTGTGTAGTGCACAAATTAAACTTTTTGAGAATATATTACAAGCAAACTCTGAGAGAAGTCAAAAATAACTATTTTTGTTACTTATTGTTTACTTTTCTCACATTGTTTACATATACTTTAATATTAAATAAGTGAATCAGTCATATTTCAAGCAAAATTATTGAAAAGAGCAGAATACGAGAATAACTGAAATATTAACTTTATTTTAATGTTTGTCTTAGAAATAACACATTTTAAACTTATGATTTTTTCATATATATATATTCATTCATCAATTAAAAACTATTGCACAGTATTTTTATGATTTTCGAAGAAAATTCTTGATTGTTCTCTCGGAGCAAGTTATCCAAAAGATTATTACTGAGAGATTTACACATGTCAACCTGAAAATGTTTATTGAACTGAACATTTTGTTTTATAAGTTTCACTAGTTGACATAACCATGCTTCTCACAGAGATAAATATTGATTCAACTATGAGTTCACAAATGTGAAATGCAAAAATCATTCATTTTGTTATAAACTGACACAATGGATTATTAAATTGGTATATTTGGTTTCTCTTAAGATTTTACCTTCTGGAAAACAAGAGAAATCTTCAAAGGTGGGGACCACTACTGCAAATCAAGCTCCAGCAGTTCCTCCCAACGGAATGCTTACCTGCCTCATCAACGACAAAGATCTGAAGCTGTCCAATAAGCTGGGGGATGGCTCTTTTGGAGTGGTGATGAGGGGCGAGTGGACCACAGTGTCTGGCACAACTGTGAGTACACATCTTTATGTCATTCATTGTATTCAGTGGATGAGTTAAACTAATACCACCTCCGAGACATCCCCTCGTTCGTGATTACCTTACTTCAGGCAAGTGTCAACTGAGCTTTATCTAGATAGGTTGCACTATTCAATCTTTATCAACCTAATGAATGGCTTCATGTGTACACTGATGGCTATTCTGTCCTGAACTAGAACTCTGGATCCAGCTTCTTCTGTGAGGGCAGTTTTGAGGGTTGTCGCAATTGTCGACAAGCTACAAATTTTGATTGAAGCCATAACCCAAACCATTTCTGTACTTTTTTCCATCACTTATAACAAATCTGTCATTCTGGTTGACACATCTTGGCCTTATGCTCCTATAAACAACCTCATTGCATTCGCTTGGCCAGAGCTCATTTAATTGCCAGTGACATCTTGAAATCTGGTTGGATCATTGCCTTCCAATGGATACCAAGCCATTGCGATATACCAGGCAATGAGCGCGCAGACAAGCTAGCTAAAATGGTTGTCTTCTACGCCAGCCCTCTCCCTTACCTCCGTGCTTGCAGGTTGGTAGAGCTAAAGATAAATAAGTCCGTCTGCGACCATCAAAAGCTTAAGGCCATGGACAAAACATGGAGCAAGCTTTTGTCTGACCCAGTTCCACCTAATTTGCAACTGCATAATTGCTACAGCAAATTTTATATGGACATGACTTTTTTAGGACATATTGGTGTGCATGCTTCTCCCGACTGCCCCTTTTGTTCGATGGGGAGCTTTATGGATTTTAGTCATCTTTATCTGACGATCACATCTTAGTTGATGACCTTTTTAGCTGGGCTAATTTGTACTGGGCTTGGGAAATTATGATACCTGGACTTTTCCTGACAGGAAAAAAACTATTCAATCTTTTGCGACCTTTTTAATGTGGCAGAATAAAATGGAAAGGCAGAAATATTGGCAGGGTTCTGTCATGTATAACCTCCGGAGGGATCTCTACCCACAATGAAATGAACTCTCCCTAAGGGGTGTGCTAAGTCTACTCGTGATGGTCAGACTACAACATTGTTTTTCATATTCATGTCAAATAAGTTTGAATAATTTCCATAGCTTGACTGTATAAGAGAAGGTTACAGCTGAAGTCCTCTGTAAAGCAGACATGTCAAATTGTGGAAGCTGGCAATGCTATACCTGTTATACCGCTCCACAGTTGTGCTGAAGCTGTATGGTCCAATGTCTCGATAGGAAAATCCTCTTTCATGCAGGCCGATCATTGGACCTCGTTCAAACTCTCAAAATTGCGCCCTTTGTCGTCGACTAGGCACAGTGCTTCCTCTTGAAACTTATCCAGTTCACTGTACACAATATGCTACTCTTATGGCTTCCAGCATCGCTCTATTTACACTCCTAACACAACAGGGCACTGCTGGGCCAGGCCATATGCAGTCCCTCGGAAATTCTAATCATTTGCATTTCATATCCTGCTCTGCATATCCTATTAGTTTCAGGTCATTACTATCTTTCGTGAATGGTGTTGCAATTTTCACAAACAGTGTATATAAAGTACTAATGAAAATACGACCTATCAAAATCTGGGCGGATGGATTTTTATGGGTCGGGGAAACCGCTCTGTTGTGTTGGCATTGCCAAGAACCATCTCTCCTTAAACCATATTTAAACTTGTACACTCCTTAGACATTTATATCAATGATTTTTTTAAAAACCTCATTACCTATTTTATCAGATTTGTTGGGTCACCCTCATGCATCACTCTTTGCATTCTGACATCGTCGTGGCATTTTACCATTGTTGTAATTTATCATCACTTTTTAATTATATTTCATTGGGATTTTAATAACCAACTAAGATGGGGATACCCCATCTCATCACTTTTCTCCATTTTATTTTTAGCCTTATTTCTTACTGATGGTGTCCAATATACATTACATCTTTTCAGGATATGCCGATTTAAATCAGCTTGAAGTGATTTTTATTAAAAAATCATTGATTTAAATCAAAGTTTTAAATTTTTTGTTGTCTTTAATAATATTTAAAATGCAATAACTGAACAAGATGCATGTTATTTTATTCTAGTAAGTTAAGAGTTCGTTCGTACTGAGTTCACCCCAAAATTACATGGAAAATCATCCTCCCTTTGAAGACATTAATTAATAGTATTTGCTGATTGGATCATAATTACCAGACAAGTATTTCCATCTTGGGCCATTGACCAATAGGTGTCACTCAGAAGTCTGGTCAATGTCTGTTTCTTTTAAATATTCCGTGTGACTATAAATTGCACATGGCCAATTTTAAACCATTCGCCATGTGTTGAGTGAAGATGCTCGAAATATATTCACTTAAATTATTAAAACTGGTAACTTCCTTTCATCTTTAAGATGTTCTAGTTACTTATTTAATATTGTAATCTGTTCATAAAAAATATAGACACTTACAACAAAAAGGGGGCAGTCGTAGCTCAGTGGGTATGTCCACTGCGCTAGCAACCTTTGAATTGTAGGCGGCGCAGGTTCGATTCCTGTCAGGTGCATTCCTCCCTGGGTGTTGTATTTCTCTCTTCTGTGTCCAATAGCCCATTTTGTTGCTCCAGTGTGACGTTAATTAAAAAATACCTACCTTTTCTGTGTCAGTAAAACTTTCATTGTGTGTCTGTCTATTACTTGATATTGTATGTCTTCTGTCTGGCGCAGCATGATCAAATATGGCCCTTGTGCCATAAAACCCCAACAAACCAAACCTCACAACAAAAAGATTTTCTTCAGTATCACGAAGCATTCCAATTTTGTACATAAATCTTTAAAATTAGCAATTTTAAGTTTCATTTTGTTTTGTGTAATATATTGGTTAATTTTTATTTCAATTTATTGTGAAATTTTATGCGTTGATCCCTTAGAATTCTTTACACTGCTAGAATAACTATTCAATATTTATGGATTTGAAATTTGGAATGTAAAAGTTGATTCACTCATCTGATAATTGAGTGAGTATGTTGAAAAAAAGATTACGGTTTGAAGCAGAAAGCTATTGGAATTGATAAAAAATTTTATTGCAAGCTCAAAATTCCACTGAATTGGCATGTTCTGGGGATGCTATTACACTTGCTCTATGCTGTTCATAGTGAAAAACTTCATTTTTTGTTTTATATATAAACCTTTTTGTGTGCTTCGAATATACCTATGAAATACTTGTCAATGCTCAATGAATTTGAAAAATAGACATATTTGATTTCAAATTTATGGATATTTTCATGTCGTCTCATTTTTATCTGTTAAAATTTGTACAAAAAATAACAATTTTTCACCAATAAGTTATTTTTGCAAGCTAAAAATTAATGAGAAGTAGGAATACTTTCAAGATGGAAGTTTCTTTTATTTTATTTTCTATTGGTGACATGATTTTTTCTCAAAAGCAAGTCTTGAACCAATTAATTATTTTTTAATAAAATAATTGAAGTAATTCAAAACATTTGATTCATTTTTGATAAATATATAACGCAAAAATAATTCTGAAATTTGTATAATTGAAGATATTCATAATATGGTGTCAGTGGGATCCGGCAACCCCATTTATCTGGGTCCAAAAACTTAATGTCAATGGTTATGGATTAAACTCAAAGTAGTCTAAGCCGCTTGAGAATCAGATGGAAAAGCATTGTTCATCTTTGCATTTGGGGCACTGTCTATTTACCAATCATGTGATTTACTTAGCTTAATACCTATGTCACGTTTTAATCTTTCAAAAATTTACCTGACTATATTTCTTAATACATTAATGTTTTACTTAAAAATATGAATGTTTAAATAAATCAAAACTATCCTAAAACAACACTAATTTGCGTGTCTCATTTCCAACAAATTTAAACTTGTACAGGCAAGGAATTAATTAAAATCGTAAAAATACGATTTAAATAAAAAAAATCCTGATTTTTTTTCATACCCTGCTGTACAGTAAATATATAGTTTTGAATATACAATTCATTGTTAGAACGTTTTAACCTTTACTCATTTGAATTAACTTGCATTTGGCGCAGCTTGTCTGTCTGGACCTTGCGCCACAAAACACAATCCAACCAACAAAATCTGAGACCTGGTAATTCACCATACTTCTCATCATATGTTTAAGAAGGAAATTTGAATTTAATCCATCATCTAATAATTTCAGCTGAAATATCGTTGTGATACCATAGTGTTTGATGTGATATATTGTTTAAGTTTATAACATTTTGAGCTCATATAAGTGATTGAAGGAAATAAAATATTTTACTCTTTGTTTTTTCATGTAATAGTTTTAATCCACAACAATTTGTGTTTTTTAGATTCCCGTTGCAGTAAAAATTTTGAAAGAGGATGCAGTCTCTCTCCCTGGAGCATTTAAGGACTTCATTGAAGAAGTGAATGCCATGCACAGCTTAAATCATCCAAATCTCATCCGCCTTTTTGGAGTTGTTCTCCTCTCTCCTCTCATGATGGTCTGCATCTTCTCTTAACTCTTTTAGCTGTATCATTTCTGCCCATGCATTTGTTTTTAATATTTATATGGTAGTTAAGATTACCCAGAGAATCAATTATAATCTATTTTGAGCCTTTGTTTTTAATTCAGTAGAGCTAGACTTTAAAATGATGTATTCATTTTCTTTAATTGTTCATAGTGTTTTTTTTTAATATTTTAAAGATTCAAATGTTATAACCAGAGATTTTATGACTATTAAAATATATATCGTTGACTTAGAGCAGAAACTTATTAACTGACATTTTTTTACCCTAAATCATTATTTTCATGATGTTGAGAAATAAATTGTCACATTGTATTCGGTTTGAAAGAAAAAACGTTTTCAAAATGTTTATAATTTTTATTTTTAATCTTAAAAACTAATAGTCTTTGATCGACTTCTGTAAAATTTTTCTTGTCAGTTATTAAGTTTTTGCTCGAAGCTGACATTATGTAAAATAAAATATAGAAAACTGAAAAATTTATTTTATTAAAACATTTGGCAGTGCATCACAGGTTTAATTATATCAGCAGAAAACTAATGTTATAACAAAGTGACTGATTAAAACATCTTCAACTATCCAATGAATATGTGATGCAAATAGAATGCCTATTATTAGGTTCTTAAAAAGATACATCAAGTATAACTCATTTTAACATGAAGCAATGGGGATGGTTGTAAAATTTTAGGTTACTTTAAACGGTGTGGGCACATTTTAAAAGTCAAGCTAGGTAAGAAATTGGAAAAGATTTTACTAACAAAATAAGGATAAAATAATTTGACATGTGTTGTAACATCATTTACCAACAACCCATTGCTTGGTTAAGAACCCTGTGCATGTGTTCAGGAAAATTAAGTTGAATGTATGCAGTATTTAATCTTGTGGTGTTAACTCTTGCTTTAGATGTCTTCAAATCTTTAATTGAAACTTTAAAAAAGGCCTGTGACTCTCCAAATCTATCGTGAAATTTCATGTCGGAGTTTGTGTTCAATTTCTGAGCACTGCTCTCTTAAACATGACACCCAGCTTCTTTTCCTTTTGACTATTTATGTATGATTATTTTTCTTGATTTGTGTCCGGTTTAAACTGGTTTTCTATGTTCACCTGGCAGCTCTGCAATTTACTTAATGGCTGTACTCTTTTGACCTGATTGGTGGGTTAATGAGATCCACCTTTACTTTATTTGTACTGTTTGTATATTTTAATGTCAAACTATTTCAATAAATGTTAGGTTCTTTTAATTCATTTGTAATTCTTGTTTTTATTCTATATAATTTACAATTTTAAAGACATTCGAAGCGATTGATTTCAAACCACAAATCTGAATATGTGTGAAATGCTTGGTTCCTTCACAGGTGACTGAACTTGCTACTTTGGGTTCGCTGCGGGACAGCCTACGCAAAGAGTGCCACCACACCCCTCTATCACTGTTGATAGAGTATGCTGTCCAGATCACTGCAGGCATGGCATACTTGGAATCAAAGCAATACATCCACAGGGACCTGGCTGCCCGCAATGTTCTCTTGGCTACCAAACAAAAGGTGCATATATTTAGGATAGCACATGCAGAATCAATCATAATTTCAAGTGTATTCATTGCTGTTTTCCTTAGGTGAAGATAGGAGATTTTGGACTGATGCGAGCCTTACCCAACCAAGAGGATTGCTACGTCATGACTGAGCACAAGAAAGTTCCATTTCCATGGTATGTCTGTTGCCTCATTCCTTTTCTTAATTTATAGAGGCATGTATTGTGCGGTTTAGCAAACGGAAGGTTGTGAGCTTGAAACTTGATTCAACCAAAGAACATCGTGTAATGATAAATCTGGTGAATATTAAATCTGTCGTTGCCTCAAATGTCCATGGTGGGAGGGTTTGGAGAGTGGGGTGTCAGCTCGGGTGTTCTCGTCATCTGAACGTGGCTCAAAATGACAAGGCGTTGTCTTCGGTTCTTTCCCTTTGGGATGGATACAGGACCATCACCAATTGCCAGTTGTGTTGCTCCAGTGCAACATTAATTCAACTACCTACCTCAGTTAGGGGAAACCAGTTGGTTCTAAGCAGGGATGTTCTTAGAACTACATTCAAGTGGAAAGAGAAGTTTGATGTGAGAATGCAGCGTACGTTGTGTTAGAAAAATCAAAAATATTTTAGTGACTCAATGTATTGTGCTTCGTGGGAGACAAGAAAGATATATTGCAAATTCTCGGCTGTTGCAATATAGCAAGAGCTGAGAATTTGCTTATCAGAAATAAAGACACAGAGTATTCCTTTTTTTATTTAAAATTATGTGAAACAGCAAAATCGATGACTAAACCCTTTTAAGTGACTCTTCGAACGTGGTTTTGTGTTTGAAAACAAATTCCTTCTCATTTACGGCCTACATGGGCACATCTCCTTTAGGTGCGTAGGGCAGTCGTGGCTCAGTGGGTATGCCCACTCTACGCTAGCAACCTTTGAGTTGTAGGCGGCATAGGTTCGATTCCTGCCAGGTGCATTCCTTTGTGGGTGTATTTCTCTCTTCTGTGTCAGTAAAGCTTTCACTGTGTGTGTCAATTACGTGATATTGTATGTCTTGTGTCTATTACTTGATATTGTATGTCTTGTGTCTATTACTTGATATTGTATATCCTGCAAAATAAATTATATACAGGGTGCTTTAAAAGTCTGAGGACTTCTTTCAAATTCACACGAACTGAAAAATGGGTATATTAAAAGGCCGCTAATGTTATCAGATAGCAGGACTGACTCCAGACCTTAGGAAATGGTACTTCTAATTCTATAAAATGAAGCATCTCTGCTAGAGTATTGTATCTCCATGTCATTGCAGGTGTGCCCCGGAGAGCTTGAAGTCTCGCCAGTTTTCCCATGCGAGTGATACGTGGATGTTTGGAGTCACCTTGTGGGAGATGTTCACCTTTGGGGAAGAACCGTGGGCAGCTTATTCTGGAGCCCAAGTAACTATAAATCTTATTTATGCAAATAGGTATTAGATTAGAGTTTGTATCTTAGTGTTCCCACTAGTATTAAGCCCTCAGGCAATTCTTTAGGTGTACAACCCGGAGGTACCCGAGTGACTTTTCCTCCCTTCCATTTTCACCCTGGCCCACCTTTTAGCTTTTACATCTTCCCTCATTGTCTTGTGATTGGCACAGCTTGGCCAAATATGGCCCTTGTGCCATAAAACTCAACTAACTTGCCTGTATTTTAAAAAATCCCTTTTGGAACCTGATGTTTCATTGTATACTTTAAGCACCTTTAACCCATTCTCATCACATGACAAACTCAGCTTGAAAGTTCAGTGCCTAGCACCCAGGAGTCACTTTTTAACTGCAAAATTTGATAGGGGGAAAAACCCCACCTGAATCTTTTTTCCTTTTCAACTACCATTGGTTTCTTAAATGCTATATAATACTTTTCAACTACCATTGATTTTTTAAATGTTATATAATACTTTTATCTATCATGAATTTTATATTCATGCCTTTTATGTTATACTATTGACCGGCATATTTGGAATCAATTGATCAAAATTATATTTTTCCACTTCATCTATTTCCTCATTTTGATCATCTAAATTTTTATCTATTCATGTTGTTGATCAACCTACTTTTGGATCTATTTCATACATTTTATACTAGCATACATTTCTTGCACTTGATTATTATGAAACACTTTTTTAATATTTTTATGTATACAATGATTTTATTCTGATAATAAAATGATTGATAAAATTTTGATATAATGATTTTATTGTTTTCCTCTTTTGGACCTTGTGCCAAAAAACCCATCAATCAATCAGGTGTCACATATGCATTCTGAAATGAAATATAGACATTTGACATGGATTGTTTCCCCTCAGTGGAGCCCCACCTGATGCTCCTTGATAAAAAAAATTTTTTTTCATCGTATTTCGCAGTCCTCAGTAAGAGTGGTAGCGAAAAGATGTAGTGGTGCCTATGAGGATGGAATGGGAAAGCTTAGAAATGTTTCATACAGTGATTCTGAAGGCAGTGATTTCTCTGAAGATGAATTAGTCTGAAGAACATTCTAGTGACATTGATGTGATTTTCAGAAAAAATCTTTATTGGTTGATTTTATGATTTTTTTTATGTATTATTAGGCTTCCTACTACTATGCAGGTATTTAAACATGATCCCTCCATTGGCTCTGAGTGCATTTAAATCTGACACCATTGTGTTAATATATATATTGGTTTAAAGGCCATAAACCTTTTTTAGTCATGTCACATCATGGAAGATCGCATCAACAGACCTTATCCCATTTTCCATAGGAAATTTTTGAAGAAAGGAATTCCAATTTGTCTAATTAGCTCACTTAATGACCAAATAGAAATATATCGTACCATCACGCCAAAGACGCCAATCTGCATTTTGGCAATTTTCACCTAACTGCATTTTTTGAGTCACTGTTTAATGTTATATACTATAATAAAACCACAAATCATCTCGATTCTTAGTGAAAATGCCGATGTTCATGAGAAAACAACCTTTGAGTCGTAACTCGTTTTTCCCGAAGCATCAAATCTTTGAATGCGTTTTGGTAGAGACATCAATTTTGGAGATTGGTGCCTTTGGCATGGTGGTAACGATATATTTGGTATGATTTTTACTGGATTCGAAGTTGGTCTGTGCTAGTAAACTTACCTTTTGCCAAAAATAAAATTAAGACAATCACCAGTCACCCCTACTCTAAATGAACATGTCCTGTTCCTATGGTGACTGCT
This sequence comes from Meta bourneti, assembly GCA_933210815.1. Classification (NCBI taxonomy): domain Eukaryota; kingdom Metazoa; phylum Arthropoda; class Arachnida; order Araneae; family Tetragnathidae; genus Meta; species Meta bourneti. The sequence goes on along the minus strand of OW119928.1, from coordinate 92,773,947 downwards.
ACCAACCAAACTTAGCGACTGGAGCAGTTCTTGTAGACAGACACAGGCTTTATTTGACTGCAGCCATTGTAGATTTTTGCTTTGTTATACATGTGTTACACATTTCTTTTAGATATTGCAAAAAATTGACCAAGAAGGGGAAAGATTGCGCAGGCCTGAAGCGTGCCCCACAGACATCTATCAGTTGATGCTCCAGTGCTGGGCTCACAAGCCCAGCGACAGACCGACTTTTCTGGCTCTTCAGGATTTCTTGTGTGAGGTAATATTTCTTTGATTTATTGCAATCTTAGTGTTCAGAGATCTTGAGTATAGTTTAAATTGAATACTTGCTTCATCAAAGGCTCGTCCTCTGACGCTCACCAGTGCCCAATCATTTGAAGAAACCGACAGATTGAAAATTGAAGTGGGAGATGTTATCGAAGTCATTGAAGGACGGTGAGTGGGATTTGCTTTTGTAATATCTTGTGATATTGAAATTAGTGTAACTCAAAGTACTAACAAGACATTTAATGAAGACTCGGAGGCAACTGACTCACTGCATATCATAAAAAGGATTGCATTAGACAAATGAACTGATAAGAATAAGCATACCAGAAACGGTAATGTAAACAGGAAACCATAAATATAAAAGCAGGAAAGAGCATTACAAACATGTGATTTACAATACTCAGTAATATAAACACTGAAAAGAAATATGCAACAGCTTTGTTTTCAACTTTTGCATATTGGGTGTGTATGTGTAATAATCAGACTAGGGTTTGGAAAGAAATATTGTAATAAACACTTCATGTAAAAGCCACAAGTTTTTCCTAGTAATGCAGTTGTGTTAATTCTTACAGTTACCATCACATTCCTTCCTCAGGAAAGTTGCTGTAAACATAAGACATTCCTTAAGATGGCAGCGTTTCTATGCATTTATATTATACTGCATTTATATTCTCATTTTCAATGACCTCAAAGTGCATCCAAGTTGCCATTAAGTAAACATTGAGAGAAAAATATTAGGAACCACACACAACATTTGGGAATTTAACTGAGCCCAACAATACACAAGCTATCAACCACAGAGGCCTCTTCGTTGACTGCAAATATGGGTATTAGGGTTATTATTTCTCATTAAAAGTGTATTCAAACACAAATAGAAATAGTATTGATGTATTGTTTGTACTTAAAGAAATCTATTCCGGGGAAAACCTGCATTGCAATAAGCTTACAGTAGAGGAAGTATATTGAAATTTCATTCGATAACAATTGAATTATGTTATGAGAATAGTTCTCTAAAGTAGAGACTTAATGCAGTCTCATGAAAGTAACAGAACTAAAAATAAAATTTTGTGCATTGCTTACATAGGTACCTTGTACCCTTGATTTTGTTTGAAATGTCATTTTTTTATGGATCAAAAGATTAATGTAATTTTCCTTATAACCACATTGAAACATCAAACCCTCAAGTGCACATCTCCTGTAGGTCGAGGTACTCAAGTGATCTTTTCTTCTCCCATGGGGTCACTGTCTTGAGTAAACACAGGAGTCATGCTCCCTAGATACAAAAGCGATTTTTTTTTTCTGCTTTCTTCCCTCTACTCTGTTCCCCAATCCCTTTTTCTCCATTCACGACATTTTGTGCTTGACATGGTCTTGTGTTTGGTACAGCATGGCCAAATATGGCCTTTGCACCATAAAACACCAAAACAACCAACCTGAAACATCAAATCGGAGCTTGGCATCTTTGCAAATTGTTTATGGTCTGGAGCTTACTTAAGCATGGATGATTGGTATTTGTGTGTTTACGTCAGTGTAAATATAAATAATGTATTTACCTAATCTTACGATATAAATCTAAAGTCCCCAAAGATTGCAGGTTTTCTTGAATGAATACAATATTTTTATCCATTTGTCTGTTAAGCCTTATTTACATATTAACTGTTTAAATATAATAATTTCTGAAATTTGTACTGAAAATTAATCATTCCGACTCTGAACCAGTGGTCAGCGTCTCTCTTAATAACATAAGCTTTTATTTCTCAGAAAATGCATTCTTGCTTTTTAATTTGCAATTTCACCCTCCAATTTGTTTTTCTATTCTAAATTGAATGTAATTTTTAAAAAAAGTCTTTATTTTTGTTTTTCAGGCAGGAGAATTACTGGTGGAAAGGACAAAACCAAAGAACGTTTGAGATCGGCCTGTTTCCTCGTCTCATAGCCGACCGCCAGAAAGCCATCACGGTTGACGACATCAGCAAACCCCTGCGAAACAGCTTCATACATACGGGTCACGGAGACATTCATGGGAAGTCCTGGGGTAATCCAGGGCACATCGATGAGTAAGTGTGTCACTGTTTTAAATCTTAGCTCATATCAAGGGCATTTCTGTTAATGATATCCAGAAAGAAATAGGGTAATTCAAAAGCGTTACTGATGCTTCTCTGAAATGATTTTGAAACCAGAATCTACAATTTAAAACTTTGGGGATATCAAAAAGTGACTCAGTTCATGGTTCCCAGTGTTGCTTAACACTAGTGGACAAAAAACATTTTCCTTGTCTATCAGATGAGGGTTTGGGTTCAACAGTTAGGTGTAAAAGACTTCGGACTAAATGGCTAAGTAAGTGTCTCATTCATCCCTTTTTTCAGTCTTCCCTTAGCTGGATAAAAATTATTGCTCCCATTTTCATTTGCACATGTGGAGATGAACACTACTTAGAAAAGTTCAAATATTTATTTAAAGACAATAAAATTACAAAGAACAGCAGGGCAATCTTAATACACACTCTCTAAAACTTTTTTTACCAAAGATTCTAAATTAATATTGATAACATTGTCTATGCTTTCAGTTGGCATGTACATAATTAAAAATACATTCACTAATATCAGTTTGTGCATGCACAAAAAAAACACATTCACAAATATCTCTGTTTGAGAGTACATAATACATATTAAAATCAAGACAACATTGTTTATAAGAATACTAGTAGCAGATGCATACACTTTATAAATAGTAAATCGAGATACAACGCCCATAGTCATTAAATAAACCTGACTTTTACTGTAATTTTCAAAATATTCTACCATGCTTTGCATTAATTTGAAAGGTTTTACTCTGAATTGTAGTTAGATACAAAATTAACCCTCCAAGTGGTTTTGACGAGATATGTCGTTCATCAAGATCTGACCAATTTTGCTAATGACGAGATATATCGTCATCAAGATATTGCCGATTTGTTTACGAGATCGAGGTCTGTTCAGTTTTCTTCCACTGATAAGATGTTTGGTCCATCAAGATTTACTAATGATTTTTCTTATGACGAGATGAAGCCGCCATGGCTCAATTGGTGCTAGCAACCTTCAAGCTGTAGGCAGTGCAGGTTCGTTTCTGTCATGTACATTCCTTCCTGGGTGTATTTCTCTCTTTTGTGTCACTAAAACTTTCATTATGTATGTCTATTACTTGATATTGTATGTCGTGTCTGGCAGCAGCATGGCCAAATAGGGCCCTTGCGCCATAACACCCCAAAACCAACTAACCATCTTACGACAAGATACCTCATCAAGACAACCACCAGAAGGGTTAAAGCAAAATGTGTGTAATGTATTTTATTAATTATGCCTCGATTGTTTTCCCATCTCTCTCTATTGCTTCTCTTGGTGTTTTTCATGTCTCCCCTAGATACATTCAGTAGCTGTGTTTTAAAATGAGCAATTTGTTGATATTTGTAGGGTGTATCTACAAAATCCCATGGAGCCACCCGATTTACTGGGCTTAAAAGAAGACCCTCCACCATTGCCTAAACTGAGAGACAGAAATACAAGTAAGTTTCCCACTAGCTCTACTACAAGCTATACCATGCATTACCTACGCTATTGTTCAGTTGTTTTTATTCTTCTATAAATTAATAGGAATCCATATATGTGTTGTAATAACAGAAATCAAAGTTGTGACAAGAGTGGTATAGGCAGTCGAATGGATCCTGTAATGTCCAGTCATCCTGGACAGAGCGACATCCTGGACTGATGTGTTGTAATAACAGAAATCAAAGTTGTGACAAGAGTGGTATAGGCAGTCGAATGGATCCTGTAATGTCCAGTCATCCTGGACAGATCACTTGCTAGGGGGTGCTCTCTCCCGGTCTGGCTGTGCAGATGATGTCTACAGGAGTCTAGTGAGCGAGCCTCTCAAGATGAGGTTGAAGTCTATTTTTTGAATCTTCGTCAGTCTGGTGTAATCGCAGATGAGTGCGGTTGCGCTAAAAATAACTTGTATCGATGATGGATCTCGTCTGTAAATTTTTAAACTGTAGTTTTGTAAATAGAATGTAAAGTTTTGTTATGATAATACATTGAAGTGCCAAAAGTCATGGGATACCTCCTAATAATGTGTGAGACCTCCTTTTGCCCTGGTGAAGTGTAGCAACTCGATGTGGCATTGATTCAACAAGCCGTCCAAAGTCGTAGCCTGAAGAAATATTCAGCCATGCTGCCTCTACCGCCATCCATAATTACGAAAGTGTTGCAGGTGCAGGATTTTGTGCACGAACTGACCTTTCGATCATGTCCCATATATGTTCGATGGGATTCATGTCTGGCGATATAGGTGGCCAAATCATTCGCTGGAATTGTCCAGAATGTTCCTCAAACCAATCATGAACGATTTTGGCCTGGTGACATGGCGCATTGTCATCCTGGAAAATTCCTTCGTTGTTTGGGTACATGAAGTCCATGAATGGCTGCAAATGGTCTCCAAGTAGCTGAACATAACCATTTCCAGTTAATGATTGGTTCAGTTTGACCAGAGGACCCAGTCCATGCCATGTAAAAACAGCCCACACCATTATGGAGCCTCACCAGCTTGCACAGTGCCTTGTTGACAACTTGGGTCCATGACCTTGTGATGTCTGCGCCACACTCGAACCCTCCCATCAGCTCTTAACAACTGGAATGGTGACTCATTTGACCAAGCAATGTTTTTCCAGTCATCTAGTGTCTGACCGGTATGTTCACGAGCCCAGCAGAGGTGCTGCAGCCGATGACGTGTTAGTAAGGCCACTCGAGTCGGTCTTCTGCTGCCATATCCCATCAACGCCAGATTTCACTGCACTGTCCTCACGGACACGTCTGTCGTGCATCCCACATTGATTGTTGCTGTTATTTGATGCAGTGTTGCTTGTCTGTTAACACTGACTACTCTGTGCACACGTTGCTGGTCTCGGTCATTAAGTAGACGCGGTCAGCCACTGCATTGTCCATGGTGGGAGGTAATGCCTGAAATTATATTTTCTTGACACTGGATCGAGGAATGTTGAATTTCCTAACAATTTCCTAAATGGAATGCCCCATGCTTCTAGCTCCAACTATCATTCCACGTTCAAATTCTGTTAATTCCCGTCGTGCGGCCATAATCATGTCAGAAAACTTTCATTTGTACTCAAGTGACTCATGTGAAAGCCCTGACAATGCATTGCCCGTTTATACATTTCTTACGCAATGCTACTGCCATCTGCATTTGCATATCGCTATCCCATGACTTTTGGCACTTCAGTGTATAAGGTTATTTTGATAGAACATGGTCTTTTTTATCATCGATATGGTACAATCCATTGGGGCTGAGTGTAGAGTTATGAGTTCACAAGTGTAGATGCAGAAAATTACAGGAAAATAATGAATTCTTCAATAAAGTTGACAAATTATTACATCATAGTGCAAATCCCCTGTGACATGGTGTCACTCGTAGAGCATTGTATTCACTCTTATGTGACGTTTGGCCCATCTGTAGGGTATTCTGCATATTCGAGTTAACTAGACCCAGAGTAAAAGTTCTCACACTTGAATGCAATGTTTGTATATAAATCTTGGATAACTTTTTGTCTTTGAAATCTTACATTAAAACATTTTTACTGGATTTTCTCATTTTATTCAGATGTTAAATTTTGCAGTGGGTTGAACTTATGATGGCAAAAGTGTTTATTTATCATGTTATTGACATGACCTTATTTTCAGGACCTACATCAGTTGGCGACATGAGCTCCAAGAGAAGCATCACCAAACAGTTTGGATACAACAAACTGGAGAACGAACAGAATGGGGACGGAAGGTCATTTCCCCAAAAGTTCAAATCAAAGTCCAAAAAAGAAGTGAAGGAAGCTGTTTTAATTGACTTCACGAACGAAATCGCCGTCTCTTCTCCACCTCCGATATCCCCCTCCCTTCTTCCTTCCCAGAAATCGTCGAGCTCCATTCACGTTTCTTCCTCCCTGGTGGATTTGAGCGCGCCCAATGCACTCTCCAACCTGTGCTGCATGGACAGGCAAAGCTCTCCGGAGTACGACACCTCCCTCACGTACCAATCCTCGACCATCACCTCCAACCGAGAACGTTACTACAACGTTCCGCCTACGGACTTAGGCCAACCCCTCGACAGGTATTACTCTGTTGTGCCGTCCGACAACCCAGTGCAGTCGCAGAGGACATCGAATTACTACTCACCCGTGACGGAGACTGCCGGAATGTACCTGCTTCCTCCCCCTCCATCCAGCAACAACCTGACCCGGATGGGCAGCTGCCCCGCCCTCCACGTGGACCCCAACCAATTATACCGGAGCGTGAACCAGGCGAGTGCGCGCTCCCCCAGCACCGCCAGTGCTTCTCTGTTCGACGACCTGTTCGAAAACTTCGGGGGCCTGTCTTTCCAGAGCCAGCAGCCCAACAAGTTCCCCACCAACAAATGCCAAACAGCCACAACCTGTGATAGGAATCAGATGCTGGAGGAATTGAAGAAGACTCTCGGGATGAAGGAGATGCACTCTAACTTTTCCAAAGACGTTGATGCGAAACCTATCGTCAAGATCCCCCTCCTGCAGCCTCCTCAACCCCACCAGAAAAGGAACAACAGAAATCCAGACAACAACACCCTGAATTTCCCGCATGACGTGCCTCCTCCGCAAACGGCATTCCCTGGTCCTCCCCCGGTCCCCTCCTTGCCCCCGAACACTGCGGAAATCAAACCGTTCGTCATAAACAACGTTGTCTCGTCCAAAAGTAACCTCTCCCCCAACAATTCTCAGTTCAGTTTCTTCCCGAACGTGTCCGCCTCAAGTTCGGAACTCTTGAAGCGACAGCTGGCACTGATACAGTCGCAGGTGTCGGGCGTGACTATGGACGAGTGCCACGCTGCACACCATGAATTCGGCGGCAACGTCGACGCCACGGTCAAGCACTTGCAGCTCATGCAACTGTGTCGACTGGGTATCGCATCCAAGTCGGACTGCGAGAAGGCCTTGAAGTCTGCCAACTGGAACATAGAGCTTGCTGCCTCGTCACTGGTGGATGGGTAGCAGGTGGTTCTTCATAATGACCTGCGAGCTCACCCACTGTGAATATGTATGAGAGCTCGTCTGTTTTAATGTGTATCTGCTGAAACTGAATACTCAAAAGGTATATTGGATGTATGAAACTGCATTACTCGTTTCACCATATTGACCATGAAGATTATTTAATTTGTATTGTACTCATCAGTTTGAACCAATTTGCTTATTTTGACATCTTCTCAACTAATTTGTAGTCAATCGAGAGGCATGAGACGTGTCCATATCACTAGCTGTCTAACTTCCCTTATTCATTGAAAGTCAGCCATTATCATCGATTCGATTAGGACTTAATTGGAAATGGAAAATTACCATACCATTCAGAGTTAATTGAACATTTACCACACAATTCAAAGTTGGCTAATGACAATCTTCATCTCATTCTCTGTTTTCACACATTTTTTAAATAGAGAAGTGCATATAGCATCAATCATTTCTATTCATGACTTTGTGTATTTGATAGGGCCTCTTTCCATGCACATCAAGGATATATAGTAAGATTCCTGTCAAAATATTTTTATCAACAAATAATTATCTACAAAAGTGACAAAAGCACCCCCAAATGGAACCTATTGTATGATGAAATATGGCAGATTTTTTTCCAAATCACCCCTTTATCTGTTCAATATCTGATTCTACTGCTAAATTATAAAGCTTTACCGGTTAGAAGAAGAATTTTATGTCAAAACTTCAAGCTAAACTACATTTATGAGGAAATCTAACTATTTATATTCAACAGAAAATATAAGAAAAGAAAACAAGCAAACTCATAATCCATTAAAATATAATTTAATGCATATTTCATGCAATTTACCTTCAAGTTCCAATTTTCAAAAATTAATTTAAGTCAATGAATCCTTATGTAGAAAAGGGCGTACCTGATTCCGTATAAAATCAACTGCTTACCACAAGATCGTTTGAAGTACTTTTCATTTCTCATTTTCAGCTTACGTTTGACCACTTTCTCCCCTTACACTCAAACAAGATAAGCCGTAATAGATTTTAAGCATGTTTTACAAAACAAAACACTCCCATTGAGATTTCATTATATTTACATGAAGGACTCAAATAAGATAACTGATGTTTTATCTTGCATACTTAACTACACAAGCAAACAAGTATTCAGCAAACTAGGTTTTCAAACAATCACTATTCATTGAACCAGTCAGTCACCAAATACTTTCTTTTTTACTAACCCCTTGCATTACATGGCTTTATGACCTTTGAATAATTGTGGAGTTTCTTTATACCATTCAAGAATTACTAAAAACTATTTACTTAATTACTCTTTTTTTATTAATGTTAAACTTTTTTTGCAAACTGTTGATATAATACAATAATATGACTAGGATTGTAAAACTTATTTAAATCTTTTGAAAATGAAAAGTTTATTCGTATTAATCATTTAAATTAGCAAGGTCCAACTGCTGATGACTCGAGGGCGAAGCATTTGCTTTTATAAGGGCTGAATACTATAAGTATTACCTACCTTGCACACACATTTATTACCTTATTTTGAGTCTTACTTTTTTTACACTATTTAAGAACTATGTATTCTTTTCAACATCTCTATTCATCCAATATGTACTCATATTTCTTTTTTTGTACTTATCAGTGATAAGTAAGTTAAACGTAAACAATGCTCTTCAACAACTGGCATCTAGAATACAGATTCCGACTCCGATTTTATTGGTCGGTGTCGCAAGCAACAGCAGTGATTACGAATAATTATTTACAACTGGATTCTAACAAATAATCACTTATGGCAGTCACGCCATTCATGATTTTGCTTATGACATCCTTTTCTCCTTACCACCATTGTAGAAATAGACTTCTCCAAGCTCATCTGCCCTCCCACCACCATACTTTACAGCTGCATGTTTCTGAGTGAAACAGTTTAGGAGTTTGGGCTCATGTGAACTTCACATGTGCGCCATCAGCTCTGAATCGCAGTTATCTTTTCCCACTTGTAAAATTCCACCTATCGTTAGTTTTTCAGCCAATCAACTGCTTCATTGCACTTGAATGGACATGCCTGTTGAATCTAATACCCAATCATTACTCGGGCATCTCATAAGACCCTAGTTATTTAAAAACAATCTGATGTATGCTGTGGTAACGCAAAAGTTATCACTGCTGGGCTGATCTGTATTAACCATCATACACACATAAATATTTATATTTCACTTATAATTCCTTTTTAAGTGTATGATATTCATTTTATTGTGTGCCATGGCAATGCATTCAATAAAAGCTCAAACATGTTGTGGTAGATGAAATTCATTGATATGTGCTTGCCTATGTGTTTCATATATCCTATGTATTGCAGCGTTGATGGTTGTGAGAACATTTTTTATTTAAAAGTTATAGAATTCACAAAAAATCGAAGGTTGTGAGCTTCTTAAGCCTTATACAATTAAAAAAATGTGATTGTAATAGTTTGTTAATGGTGCATTGATTGTAGCACTGTTTAGTAATTGAGGGAATATTTTAACTTTACCTCCGATCTGTGCATCTTTGCACTGTAGTGGTATTGTTTTATATCACTACTTGCGCATTCTTTAGTTATTCCTGTCTCAATGTTTTAATGTTTATGTTAAATTTGCTTTCCTTTACCAATTTTGTTTTGTGATTTGTCGAGGAATGTTTCCAAACTGTATTCGACCAAAGACTGAAACCGGGTCCTGTCCATTGTTACTTTGTATTTATTGCAAGCCACTACTAACTGTCGACGAAAAACTTCTGGTAGTGGTTGTCTGCATTTGAAAATTCTGTGTTACAGCTCGAGTTTCACTTTTCTGACTCAAAGCGATGTCTGCCGGTCCTATTTTATTGTTGCCACTCAGGAAAAAGTTGAACTTGTAAACATTTAGATCTTAAGTGTATTGTACAATTATTGTTTGCAATCGCCAAATCTTTAAAATATTTTAGGATTTAATGCTTAATAAAATGAGTAAGTGAGTGAGAAAGAAGACTAGTTTCCTCTCGTAAAATGAAATGTTGCAAACACGAAGTACTTTTAGGAAAAGATAATCAAAATGTGTACTTTTCAAAAGACCATTCGCATGTCAACAGAATGGAATTTGCAAATTATAATTCAATGCTTTACATCTACTAGTTCGCTGTCAACGAGGGTCGGCATAAAGCGTCCCAAATGACCATTTTAGTTACAACAGCCTGTAACACAGCTCCTGGATCTAAAATCCTGCCAGATTTTTTGTCCAGAAGTTTCTTGTTAATTCAGTTAGCCGTGTTATAAGCATTGAGCTATACTAGAGGGATCTCTCGGAGTGACTAGTATGCGACCCTTTGTATCTCAGTTCCCTCCATAAGTTATCCCAGTTGAAACATGCATGGCAAAAGAATTGCTTTCCGAAACTACAGATATAGAATCAGCATGATCTATTTAATTCTGGCCATTTCAGGTTCATGTCAGTTAGCACAACTGTATATACACTAGACATTCCCATCTCAAACAAGGAAAAGCTGTGGAATTCAATATGGCAACCATTATTTAGAATGCAATGACTACAACCATGCAAACCAGGTGGTCCCTCTCATCTCCGAGTGGCCAACGAAACCACGACCTCCCTGGCTGACTTATTGCTAACCGCAACTCCAGCTTCCCTAGTATAGCTCAATGATTGCAAGTTACTCTAATTTATTGTCATTCTTCATAATATGTGGCACTGATGTGTATGGTGTTTGTACTGATTGACATCAGGAAAATCGAACAGGCTCTTCCATTTGCAAGCTCATTTGCTGTATTTGGGGACTGATTTTTCTTTGAGACTTGTCTGATGTGTGGACTCCATTATCATGTAGAACTAGGTTCACTCCCTTTACATTTCTTAACCCTTCTGGTAGTTGTCTCGGCGAGGTATCTCGCCATCTGCAAAACTGACCAGATCTTGATGGACAAGATATCTCAATATTACAAGAAAATTGACCAGATCTTGTCATAAAAAATTGACAATATCTTGATGACTAGATATCTTATTAACAATTCTGGTTTGGTCAGATCTTAATTGGTAGCTTGTCAAAAATCACTTGGAGGGGCAAAACGCATTCAGGAGCAGACTAAATTCGTTTCCAGCCCTTGGGCACAGCAACACTTATCTTTCAATTGTTATAACTTATCTTTTTCAGTCACAAAACACTTCACAGTTGTTTTATTGTAATGGTGCAAATTTGCAGTTGGTATTCAGGTTTCGATTATTTGATTAGGTGTATTTCAATTTTTGTTTGGGAATTATCAGTTAAGGACAAAATCGTTTTTGCTAAATTAAATTAATTTCCTTGTTACTAAAACTATTTCTTGGATACTTTTTACTTATGAAAAGAATATGTCATTGTGAAAGAAACTTCAGAGTGAGTCTTTGATGGTATAGGGGCACAGGCAAGAAATGGTTAAAGAAATAACATTTTTAATTTGTAGCTTTATGTTAAACGGAACTTGGAACACCAATTTTGTTAAAGGGCGGGATGTTAGGTTTGCAACTCGGGACACTGTTCAGTAATTCAATTCTTTGACAGAAATGTGATAAAATTAAAGATTTAAATTACTCTTTCAATTGCAACTTGTGAATAATTCGATTTTAACTAGTCCAAATTTTTGCGAAGGTAAATTTTGCAATTGATAGCTCAGAATTGGTAATTTTTAACGTGATAAACAATAATTCTCTCAATTCTACTTTTTTTAATTTCGTGTTATTTTCTAATACTTTGAGCCAAAAATTTACTTATTTAGGACTTTCAACCATGCCAATAAAATTCAGAAAAGTCACTTCTAATAATAGTGGAAAGTCTAATAATAGTGGATAGTCTAATAATTAAATCAAACATTTTTTCTACTTGATTTTAAATGAATTATTCAGATTGTTCCTCAAGTACTTATGAAGAAATTGATCTCGTATTTTTCCCATAATGTGTACCTTTTAGTTTGGAATTTTTTATGTACATGTACTTAGCAAGATAATTGTGCAATTGAAGTTTCTCACTTGTGGAATGTTATTGGTTTTCATTTGTGTATGTGATCATTTTCATGAGTTGGAATCTCCACAGTGGCATATCTAGGGTTAGTGGTGCCCTGGACAAACACTGACCCCATTTTTTGGACAACTTTAGCATACATGTCTGGCCTCTTATTTTTTTATCATTCAGTTATGACAATGCATGATAATTGAAGCTTCCTTGTTTTTTTGGATGAGGAGAGGGAATTAGAAATTATCAATGCTGATTTTTACCTGTTTTAAGCTCTAGGTTTCACTCAGCAAGTTGTTTTTAAGCACATTTTCGAAATAACAGCAATTGCTATTCAATATAAGATGCAATTTTTTGCTAACATGTAAATATTTGCAAAGCTTATTTACACTATCTGGCTATTCGTCACCGGACACCCCATACTATTAAGTTATAGCGAACCCAGCACCACATTAGTATCTTTTAGGGCCACCTTTCGCTGCAATGACATCTGTAACTCTTCGAGGAAGACTTTCCCCCAATTTTCAATACGTTTCTGAAAGAATCTTGCTCCATTCATCCTTCAAATTGGCAAACAACTCAGTGGTGTTTTTTGGCCTTGCTCTCAACCGGCGCTCTAACTCATCCCAAAGGTGTTCCAAGGGGTTGAGATCTGGACTTTGGGCTGGCCAATGAAGTTTTTCCACACCCATTTCCTCAAACCATGTGTTAATAACACCTGCTGCATGACATGGAGCATTCTCTACTGAAACAGGTATGGACCAATACCAAAGTGTTGCCACAATGTCGGTAGTGCAGAATTGTCCAGAACTTCGCTGCTAGAATATTCTAACCATTCAACGTCTTTTATAAGTTGTATGACGTGTACAGATGATACTAAGCGCTTTTCGAGGGGTGTCCGGTGACGAATGGCAAGATAGTGTATATCATTCTAAGAATTTGTTTGAAACAGGGAGGCAATCAGCTTTTACTTCTGACAGAAGGTGAATTAAACCACGGGTCGAAACTTATTGAGCGGAGGGCCCCCATTTAGATATTGAAAAAAAGCATGCCCCTTCTGGTATACAACTTTCATAACTGTCTTCGTATAAATAATAGCTTTTGGACCTTGCACCATAAAACTCTAAAATTGAATGCATAAATAATTTAAGAAAAATATAAAACTTTCATCCCAATGATTCCTGCATTACAAACCTGAAGAATGTTCGTAAATTGACATTGTCTAGCTAATTGAATGGTCCACACACAATTCTAAAAGGGAATAAATCAGAATTTGTTAAGTGGTTTTGCATTCTGTAAGCAAGACAATTCTCAAACAAAAGGTGAGATACCCAAGTGATCTTTCCTTTTTCCATGAGGTTTACTGTCTGATAAACACAGGGTCGCACTCCTGGATACCCAAGCAATCTTTCTGCTTTCATCTACTCTGTGTTCCCAATCCCTCTTTTTTCTCCTTTCGTGACATTTCTTTCTTGACATTGTCTTGTGTTTGGTGCAGCTTGGCCAAATATGGCCCTTCTGCCATAAAACAACCAAACAAAAGGGTATCATTTTGTTGTTTTGAAAGGGGTATCCCAGTAACTCATGAACTGAGGTTTGGCTTGTAAAATGCAAAGCCATCGAAAAATGAAACCACTCAAGTTATTTATTTCCTTTTCAATCTGGAAACAACCAACTTTTCATTAAGTACTGAAAAATGAAATTTGACTGAATTTTCAAGATGTGTACTATGATTAAAGTCATTTCTATATATTAAAAGTAATGTACTTAACAAGATGATTGTGTAATTGAAATTTATCCCTTGTGGAATGTTATTGGTTGAACGAATCCTAGAAAGGATTCTGGCTAGTGCTTGGAAAACTACAGGTTGTGTAATGGAATAATGCAACATGCATAAAATTTATCCCCAGAAGGTTAAGAAAGCATTCACATCCCATTCCTGCAGAAAACAAAATTTCATCTCTTTAAAGGAAGGGATATTTAAAAACTTTCCGATTAGTAAAAATCCACATTTATTCTTTAAAAAGTAGGCATGCCATAAAAGAATATGTAAAACAAAAGTATGTTTAGAAATTGTCCTCAGTAAAATTCTGTGTAGATGGCTGAAAATCTCATTCAAGGCTTCCAAAACAGTTGTACTTCACGAGGTCTTTGTTTCTACTATAGGTAATGTCTGCACTCTGAGGCAACTTTCAAGTATCCATGTGGGACACATGGAAATCGAAGTATCCTGGTAAATCTGTCCAATTCAACTAGCTATTTACCAAATATGTCATTTTGTGTTAAGTTCTTCTAGTTAAAAGTGCAAGTTTCTGTGAAACTCATTTTTGTTGAAGTTGCATGTGCTTCATGAAGTTGTACTTGGAGTTTACGTTTAGCAGCATGCATTAGAGTGCTATTTTGAAATTGCTCTTACCTGCGAATTTAATACATATATTTGATATTACTGTCTTTAGTCATTACTTTCAACTCTTCCATGTCCTGTGAAAGTACTAAATACAAAATTAATTTGCTAAAATGGAGATAACTGAGAATAAATAAGAACAAATTTTTATGATTATATTACATCAAATGCTACAACTCAGTATTGATGCTGATTAATATTTTCCATTTTGACATTGTAACAAGTGAAACTGCATATATATCAGAACTTTGTAAGAATAAGTTTATTGCACATTATCATGTTTCAGAATTGCTATATTTGTATGTTTATATGCACATAGCTTGTAGGCTATCTGAATCTTAAAGCACCACTTTAGAGTTTATGCTATATTTTGTTTCTTCTAGATTTTGATTTTAGAAAATCCTTTTTAGTTAAATTATTTTGCTAAAAATATGATGCAATAAGACTTGTGGTCATTGAATCTTAAAACAAGAAATATTAGTTATAAAAGCAACAGGTATTTCTTTTCAACCACTTAAGTTAATGTGTTTTACATTTTAATGGTTGCATTTTATTTTAAATTTCCTCATCATTTCTGTGTTACCTACTTTTGAGTTATTTTAATTTTGAATACTTCATATGGCTATTTTAATTAAGTAATCATAAAATTATGTATCAAATTAACTTACTATATTTTCTATGTGTTTGAATGAAACTGCATACACATGTAAGTCCTAACAGTAAATGCAAATGTCTATTTTAAATGAGTTCTCAAATTTATAGTAAACTGACGTTTTAATTTCAATGATGCAAAAGTGCGATTCAGTCCTATAAGTTTTGGCTTGTATAAAAATGTTGTACATTTCGACTGATATTTTCTTGACGTACTTCCAATCTCCCAGTTGGGATATGTGATACTTTGGATCTGGAAATAAATATTAAGTTATAAAGTGTGCTGCAGAAAATCATTCATTTCTTTCATATTCCTAGCAATTGAGTTTGTCATGCTGTGAAAATTCTAAGCTATTTAAGTACACCTACTTTGGTTCTTTTAGTGCACTGTGATGGCTAAACACTTTGTGCCTGTTACACATAAAGGAGTCTTCAAAAGGGCGAATATCCAAGGACCAGAAATTTTGTGTAGATTTTCATTCAAAACAGATTTATCCGTAACCAAACATTAAAAGACAGCTGTTCTTAAACTTATGCATCTCATTTTCAGTCTTGTCTAGAAGCTAGTGTCAAGAAAACACCATTGATTTACTTCGATGTTTTTAATTGTATAATTTACATCTCTTTAAACTATAGTACAATCAACAATTATATAATACAGATTCAACAAATCTAATCCTTCGTAAATGACTCGATAAACACATTGGTTTTGAGGATCAATATGGAATTTGGTTTTGATAGTACTGAATCATGTCGTACGTCCTGGTACGGAAGTTCAAACAAGAGTCTCTTATGATTTTCAGCATGAATGCCGAGGCCTCTTTCTCGCTGGAGTTGGGGGCGAAGCGGGCACGGAGCAGTTTGATGGTCTGCCCACGGAAGCAAGGCAGTCCAGTGTCCAGCATCAGAGTCACCAGAGAAACAATCGCTTCTCTGTACGGTCTACAAATTTAAAAAAATAATTAATAATCTCAGATAAAAAGTACAAGATGATGAATACATTTTCTTACAGTAAACAAGGTGTGCCAATAAGATAAGTTATCACTTGCCCAGTGGTACAAAAGGCAAGATTTTGTATGATACACTGTTGTCCTTCCATGAGTAATGTGGTAGTTCTAGGTCATCTTGATAGTGTAGCTCAGACAGGAAGGTAGTCGACATTGGATCAGTTGATTACTGAATAGGTGTGAAAGAGCATTACGTACAGGCTGCCATATGCAAAAAAGCATGAATGGCAGATGTCCCCCTGCAACTCATCAATACTATTGTTTAAACACAAAGGTATGCTTTTGTCTTAGTAAACTTTTTCATGAGCATTGTTTCTGTCAGAAAAATCTGGATTACTTTTCTTCCAGATTTGCAGGCAGGCATCTTCCATGATTTTTATAGAATTTTTTGCATTTAGTTACCAAAGCTTAAAGTAAATTCTGGATTTTTTTTATTCTATCCATAAACATAAAATAATAACATGAAACAGTTTCAGGAATGTACATACAATACTTTATAACTTGTATAGATTCCAAAATTAAATAGTTTACTTGCAAAAAAATGATGCATTTTGACAACGTGACCTATTCATTTTGATATATGGAGGCAACATGTATATAACAAAAACGTATTCCAATACAAAAGCAACAAACAAGTCAATTTATTTAAAATTGCATTCTTTGCATTGACATACTTTTGTCACAGACATTTCTTAAAGTTTTTTTCAGTGGTGAAAAATTTAAAATTCTTTACTCATCTTTTAAAAGTGAAATTATTCAATATACCCTGCTGTTTGACCAGAACAAGAAACAAAAGTATTTTTCACAAAAGCTAGCCAATGGATGTAGTTTAAGCAGATGAAATTTATCCATTTCAAAATCAAAAATTTAGGAATTGAAATGGATTATCTTAATTTTATTCTCTCTCCTCGATTAAGGAAATTCTGAGGAAGTAACATGACCTTGATGACTTCAGGACAAAGAATGGTTCTAAATCGAAATGTTTAGAATTGTTCCTGAATTGTGTACCAAAAAACCCATTGACAGTTTGCATGCAAACAACCTAGATTAATAACAGTTGAACTATCTTGTTTTTAACACTCAAGTGGTTCGTTGAGGTATCTCGTCCATCGAGATCAGACCAATTTTGCTAATGACAAAATATCTCATAATCAAGATACTGCCCATTTTTTATGATGACAAGATCGAGAGAGTTTTTTCTAATGACTATATCTCGTCCATCAAGATCTGGTCAGTTTTTCTAATGAGATACATTGTCAAGACAACAACCAGGTTATAAAATTTTGCTGACCATGTTTTACTGGAATTTACAAAACCTTTTTCATTGCTACATATAAAAATTTTGTTGCCCGGTTTAGTTAAAAATACATTTCTCATTCAAAATTGATTGAAAACAAAATCGACAATTTTTTTACTTTGAAAGAAAAGCAGATAAGGGCAATGCAGTTTGGTCTGTTGTAGTGAGGTGCATAATACTGGTATACGTACCTCACGGCTAAGAACGCTTGCACACACAGCTCCATGAACCATCGGAATGGCTGTGCTTCCATTTTTCCACCCATGATCATCACCATCTCGTCCGTTAGTTTGATGTCGGGCTCAAAGCCCAGGTTACCTCCTGGAGAGCTTTCAAACATGAAGCCGAAATCTGAAAGAAACAAAAACACCAGCTTTGTGGGGATACATTTATAACTCTTTCATATCACTTCAGGTTGGTTACAAACTTAACTTTTAAATTTATTCAAAGTTTTCTCAGGAAAATAATATAGTGAGACAATTTTTAAGACCTTTTAATCGATATCTGATGTTTTTCTTCCAAATGTATCATCTAGACATAGAAACTATTTGAAATCCACCACTTTCGAAGTGTGACAAAATTTTACAAAAGTAATGTTAGCTCCTCGAAATTGTAGTTGGCTAATTTAATAATATAAAAAATTGTTTATAAGGTAATCCAGAGTTTAGCACCCATTTGCTTCTTATGTTAAAATGAGGAATACTTGATGAGTCTTTTTTTAGAATCTAATTATCAAAGGAACTATTTTTTATCATTTTATATTCATGAGATGTTTTGACCTTCCCCACTTTGTAAACATTTATTTTTCCTGCTGATAGAATTGAAATGTGATATACTGCAAAATGTTTGAAAAAGCAAAATTTTACAAAGTTTTTAAATTTTATTTTGCATACATATTACATACATACTACCCTTAAAAGCTCAGGTTAAAATATGTTAGAGAGTCCTAAGATATCTTCATTAAACTTTCAAGCGTTTTACCTTTGATAATTTTTTTATTACATTACGTGGTAAAATGTCCTTTTTAAGAAATCAGTCTAGCATTTAAAAAGCTCCAGATAAGAATGTTTAAATTCTTAAAAACACAAAGAAAATTAATAAATTTGAAGCTTTAAGACTACCAAAATCTATTTTTTTCTGATTTTATGCTCTGGGTTACCTTAAATTTACAAAAATTGATTTAATAAAATGGTGACATGAGACTTGATAGGTGATATGACAAATGGTGCATCACATCCAATGAAAGGAGGGTAGTGCCATTTTCTCATAACAAGGTTAAAATTTTGCTTCACTTTTATATTTAAAACTTACAGTTCCAGAAATTTTAATGTTTTGTCCAGGTTTTCAAACTTTTATCTGTCTTATTTTCCCAAGCACTCAAAGCTTATAGAAAAAATAATTACTGTACCCCCAAGTTATATCAGGCCTTGATATATTGCACATTTGGCTATACAGCTTTATTACTTGTCTCCTAATGGATTTCTGGTTTGTAAACAAAGTTTTCATCTTTCTAATTGGAAGCTCAAAGGCTACTTGCTCAGTCGTTTATGTGAATTACGTCCAAGTGTTCAACAGGTAATCGATACCTGAGAACTGGAAAATATTCTTGAGAACAATTGAGTCTGAATGATTTGATTAGATAGGTAGGCTTCTCAAGTACAAAACCATCCCCTCTGAGGCCAAAAGCATTTCGATCTTCTGGTGAGAACATTAAATCTATGGGACTCAGCCCTCACAAAATGGAGTGGGTAAAATCCAATGAACGAGAAAGAATATTTGCTCTAAAAAATATCCTATCCATTTTTTGTTTCATTTGAACCTTGGCATGCAAAACTTCAGAAACACCATTATTTTTAAAGGTTACAACTTCAAAACTAAACTAAACAACCTACAATAACTTGCATTTCTATGGATATTCGGCAGAAAGCTGGTGCATATTCCAATTTTGGAATCATAACATCAGAGGCTATAACATAGGAATGGGTTCTGCTACAGCAGAAACTCGCCTCATTCTCTGTATGCTAACATGGTGCAATGCCTGCATCAGTGTTTGAAGTGGGCATATATTCTACCAAAGGACTGCGTGTTATCTCTCTCTATTTAAATTTTCAGCTACTCTTCTGTCTCATGGCACCGATCATTCAGTATCACCACTTCAGGTCAAAGACTTTTTTACAGTTTGCTTCTGTTCTTGTTACATTATAGTTTTGTTTTTAATCATTGGTTCGGTAACTCTCGATGTACCTTCTGTATCATTTCCCCCCACTTTACTTTTGTTTTCCTACATCAAGAAAAGTCCAGAGACCATAATTTTCTACAGGCAGCCCAGTACAAATTAGCCCACCTAAAAAGGTCGTTAACTAAGATGTGATCGTCAGATAAAAAGTGCAAGATAAAAGATGAATAAAATCCATAAAGCTCCCCATACAACAAAAGGGGCAGTCGGGAGAAGCATGCACACCCATGCAGTGTAAGTGTCCTCTTAAAAGGGAGTGTCCAGTTAAAATTCGAACATTTGCTGTGGCAAATTAGGTGGAATAGGTTCACACAAAAGCTTGCTCCATGTTTGATCCATAACCTTAAGCTTTTATATGGTCACAGATGGACTTATTTATCTTTCACTCTACCAACCTGTAAGCACTGAGGTAAGGAAGAGGGCTGGGGTAGAAGACAACCATTTAGGTCACTAGCAAAGTAGCAGGTGGAAACCTGACTGTTCTTTAAGTTTCACACACCAGTGCATAATTTGTGTTTTTATTATTTGCATTTCTAATGAGGAAGTTATTCTCAGTCCTGGATATATCACGCTTTCTTATTTTTTCCCAAGTGGAATATACTGAGGGCTTACAGTAATTACAAACAAGAAACATTCTTTCTTATTTAGAATTTAAAATAAAGTTTAATTAAAATGAATAACAATAAAACTTACCAATGTGGATAATGTGACCATCTGTATCAACCATGATGTTTCCATTATGTCTGTCTTTAATTTGCAACAGAAAACCAACAACGCTGTAAGCAGCCATACTTTTGATGAAGTTCCTCCGAGCCTAAAAACATATCAAGCATCACTATAGAGTATTTAAATTGTCCCATGGGTGTTTGAAATGAAAAGCTGATCAGTAAGAACACAGAATGCAAATTGAATAATCTTAAAAAATTTTAGGTATAATAAAATTTAAAATAACACACCTGTTGGAATGGCTTGGACATTTCGTCTCCATACTTCTTAATGAAATACTCATACAGACCTATGTCCGTCTGGCGTCCGAGCTGATCTCGGGATTTTGCGTTTGGAACACATTCAATTACACCACACTAAAAGAGTTTTACAATCATTACTTGCAATCTCGAGTAAAAATTGTTCATTTTAAAATGACTTTCACATTGCACAGTACAAATAGTAACTATTCTAAGTGATCAATTACATATTCAGAATATATTTGAGGGCGGCTCAGTCATCTCTCGCGTGTTTTACTTTCATGATTAACGTATCTACGAGTGATTAACCGAGTGGTGAATAAACTGGTTGCAGCCTAATTTGAATAGCTGTTTACCAAAATTTATTTTGAAGAGGGTTCAAGTCTGTTGGGCACTTCCCTTGAATACATCCCTGCATCTAGATGAATAGACAGGAAGCCATAAATGAACATATTTTTCTTGTTGCCCCATCGTTTGCAATTCAAACAGTCACTCAGCAACTCATGGAATTGCTACAATGCTAAATGAGCATTTTGTGTGAAGATATTTTATACTATATTCAGACCTGTCTACGTTTTTTCTTAGAGATTCGAGAAAACTTTAATTTATATAAATTAAGCCAATTTTAACTTTTACTTTTGCAAAATCATATTTTTTTTTGAGGGGGGGGGGTGCCCCTCAGACCATCTCTGAATGCATTCCAGTATATGATATAATGTAGCAGACTTTCATTTCTGTTCAGGAATACGGTCAACAGTAAAATAATTCTTTGCTACACTAGTCTAATTAGCCCTCGTGTAGCAAAGAATAACTAAAGCGACAAACCAAACCTCAAACAAGCAAGGCTCAATGGGTGTGATCCCAATGCTAGTAGCTCGTAGAAGGGGCAGGTTTGATTTCTGTAACTTACCCTGGGTGTTTCTCTCCTGAGTAAAAATTTCCTAGTGTATATCCATGAATTGATAGAAGTGGATCCTTGAGATCAAATGTGAATATATGTGTAATCAGTCTCAAAAAACAAATACCCTACTGTCTAATCCAAGATTTATGAAAGTAGAGGTGCACTGCCACAGCAAATATAAACCAGTTTGTCAATCAATTGTTTACCCTCTTGTACATTTTGCGAATTTAACAAAAGATAGATGTTTTAAGTAAACTAACATGGCAGTGGTGTGCAAATTCGCTTCATTGTTCCTCGTGGGAAAACCTCATGAGGGCATCTGATAAACCTCCTTGGTCAAACCTGTATTTAATTTCAACTACTTTTCAAGCATAAAGACATTGGGAAATTGGTACCACACACAAATAGGATGCATAACATTTGCATTATTTAGAGGCCCTTACCACTAGGTGGAGAGAACGACCCTTTCCCTCCTGTTCTGCTGATGACTTTCTTCCCTTAACCCTTGAAGTGGTTTCAACGAGATATCTTGTCCATCAAGATCTGACTAATTTTGCTGACAAGATATCAAGATAATGCAGATTTTCTTATGACGATGACATTAAGATGTGATGAAATTTTGTTCTACAGATCATGATCGCATTTTCTTCTAATGACGAGATATCTCATCTAAAATCTGGTCAGTCTTGACGATGACAAGATACCTAGTCGAGACAACCACAAGGAGGGTTAAGAGCAACTGTTTTTTGTTCTTCTATTCGTTCTCCCTTGGACTTTGGTGCAGAGTCCATCTCGTGGAACATGCATCCGTCTTGTGTTTCTTCTTGTTATTTCTACCCAGCAAACATTTTCTTTGATCCTAATAAACTCTTTTCTCCTACGTTGGAGTAATCATTCCGGGTCAAAGACGTAAATAGTCTATGCTCCATTGAATAACTCATATTAACACATAACGAAATAAAATCTTAAACATATAGTAAATTACCCCTGGTGCTGTAGCAACAACTCTATATGGAAATAGGAAGAGATCCAGGCCAACCTGCTTGAATATGTTTTGAAAGAGAGCTATTACTTGAAGAGCCAACATATCCTGAGAAAAGAAATGATTTTATTTCTATATAGATCATTGTATTTTGTTAATTTTCATGAATAAGCCGATATATATTAATTACCTGTCTCACATCATCTCCAACTTTAAAAATTGCAGCCTGCCAGTATTCTTTCCCCATGTTATCAATCTTAACATTGTCACCATTTTCTTTGGCAAATGACAATACTTTGTTTTCCATTTCATGTATGCCACAATGTTGCACTTTAAATCTTGCCAAGTAGGGAGCTTTGGCAGCACTGAAATAGCAAAGATGTGTTTATGTTATAGATGAAAAGAAATCATAGAATTATTCATTCATATAGAAGTCAATTGTTAATGGGTTATGTTTTGGGGTTTTATGGCACAAGAGTCATCTTTGGCCACGCTGAGCCAAACATAAGACAATGTCTAATAAAAATATGAAAGGAAAAAGGGATTGAGGAACTAAATAGTGTGATGAAAGTGCCTTCTCTTTTAAAATGGGGCCACTTAATGGAGCACTCCTCCGACGTTCTTGTTGAAACCATAACCAAAGAGAATCGTCGACCAACTCATTTGCAGGTTTTCTGAGCATACGAGTTGAAAGTGTTTTACTCGATTCTATTTGAGTGCAAAATTCCTGAATTGATTTTCAATTTCTCCACCAGTCGTTTAAAGTACTTTTCCCTACATTTAGTTCGTCACAAATAAGCTTGACTGACTCCTTTGTCCAAATGCTCAAGAGCATTTAGCTTTTGTTCCATTGTTACAACTTTACGTTTCCTTTTCTCACTCATTTCTTCAACACAACACACAAGGTTACAGTATTCCACAGTGATACACAAGAAACACATCAACACCACAGTAAATCAGCAGCTCAACTGAAATGAATAGGCTAGCAGCTAGACATGTCGAGACGGTTCCGTGAGTCATCATCATCTCAAACTTGTGGCGGCTGGTAATTTGGTCTGTGAATAATGATTCATTGTATATTCTTTAACTGCAACTTTAATGGAACGATAAATACTTTATTGTTCTGAGTGTCGAAAAATATCGTTTGCTAACGTGTTACTTGTTTATAGATATTTCTGTGGGATCCATATACAATATTCCAAATAGAACATTCCATCTGAAATATTCCATGTAGAACACATTCAATCTAGAATATTCCATGCAAATTGAATTATGTGATCATCAAATAGACAACAGTCTGAAAGTTAAAAAAGATAGCAGTGATGTAAACCTTTGCATAGGTGTTCCAGATTTGAAATCAATGTCCAAGACGACAGCTTCTGGATTGGAAGGCAAGTAGCAGCCAGGTTGAACTTTTATCTTGCTCAATGCATCCAAGCAGGCCTGTTTACGTTGAGGACCTTTTGGATAAGGCCTGAAAAGCATATCGGTAAACAATTGACCACTCAATTTGCAATGCAAAACAAATTAAACTAGGATGGATAAATTAAAATGCCTACCTAATTTCTCCGGATATTGCAGTGATTTTATTAAAGAAATCGAATTCCCTTTCATAGAAAAGTTTTGCAGGGCCTGATAAGGAACCAATGATGTTGCTCATTATATTTTCCAGGGGCTCATACATTACAGCTGAAGAGAACAAACACATTGTACAAATTAATTTACATTTCATTTTCAAAACAGTTCTATTCTCGAATTCATTTAAGTTTCTAAAATTATGCATCAATCAATGAAAACACAAATGCAGCTGAAACTTAAGCTGCAGTGAAAAATGTCAGGCAAATGTGCAAACTGCTAAAGCAGTAGACAATTTTCATACAAATAAGTTACATAAATATTAATAGTAAAATTTTTGTCAACCCTAAGACCATGATGATATGCCCAAGTGTCAACCAAAACTTTCCAAGAATTATTATCCCCAATAATGTTGAGCAATTTGTTTCATTATTTTTAATGTATCTTATTGTTTCTTGTAAACAGAATTTTAAGTGCATTTGTGTGTGTGTGTGTGTGTGTGATTTAATATAACCATTACTAAATTTAACCACCTAAAATATAATATATAGTTACCACAGATAAGTACCTTAACCTTCCAGAATATAACTCCTCTTTTTACTTTTTTTACCCTCTAATCCAATAATCTTTTCCTACATCCTTAATCCCCCTAGTGCAGGGGTTGGCAAAATTTTGAGACGGAAGAGCCAAACCTGTCCCTCACACAAAAAATTGCTCCAGTTGGTTTTAAATGAGTGTGAGCATGAGCTTGCATTGAAAAGTTTTAAGCAATGAGCTTAAAACCTTTCTACACAAAAAACAACTACACACGCCTCCTCTAGATTCCCCCGCTTTCACATTTCGCCATTGCCAACATTGTCTTGCCCAGTAGAGTAAGCCTCTCACTTATTAGTCACTTTGTTTGGTTGCCCTGCCTACCACGGGCTCAACCATCCCTCCACTCCCTGATGCCTCGCTTTGTGCATCTTACCAATACAAAGTTTTGCAAGACCTATAAAACAAGTGAAATTACCATTATGTGAATAAAATCCTTTACAAATTTTATAAATAAAATTATGATAGTTTTATTTTCAATTCAATTTTACTTCAGAGCTACATGTATGTAACAAGAGAGCCGCATGTGGGTCGATAGCTGCAGTTCGACCCTTCATAGTGGATTAAACTTTAACTGATTCTACCATGAGCTTCTAAGAGGAAAGTTTAGATTTTTGGGAGTTTAATGCTCAAGGAGGCTCTTCAATTCCATGAGCTGAATTCGGATTCAGAGATATAGATTACATCTATTTTGAACATTCCTGATGTCACAGTAATATCAGACGAGGACCAAGCAGGAAAAAAATGTGGCCTTATGGATAACTTGTATGGTTACCAGTAATGTGCTCAAGTTGATGCTTTATGAAAACCAAGCAGTTCAGGGGATACAAAAGATTTCATTGAATTCCTCATGCTTTATGGATACAATACTGTTCCTGGCAAAAAACATTTTTGGGAAAATACAATGGATCTTCAAAATGATCTAGTAAACAATGTGATGTGGAGAGATCATTTTATTCAAATTATGAGATATATCCAATGTGCTGACAACGCTAAAGAAAAATTCCTTCAAAATTGCAAGGTAGAACTGTGGATTACGATGAGTGCATGACACGATACTTGTGTGTGAATTGCTTTGTTGACTTTCACGCTAAACTAGTTGCATGTGGTATTAAACAAGAATTTGGTCACTAGGACTTTTTTTCTGTACAATAAATTTCTTTCTGCAGTAGAGTAATATGTTTCAATGGATCATGTATATACATTATATATACTATACTGTAAATCATAATTCATAACATTTTTCAGTTAAAAAAAAACAATATAATGTGTTGTTACCATTTATATAGTGGAAGGAAAGAGATCTTGGACGGGATACCTCCTATCTAGGAAAACAAATTGTCCCTAGCCCAGAACGGGTGACAGTTTGGAAAAGGTGTTTGAACAAGATTCTGGCCACTACAGGGCAGTTTTTGACATGAAGATAAACCACCAGGACAGTTAAGAGACTAGCAGTACCATACGGTACCATGCATATTCGGCTACCTTATTGAAAATTCACAACAAAAATGGGTTTATTGCATTAATAGCAGCATAAATACAATATACTAAAAGGAAATTTATGTATATATATATATATATATATATATATATATATATATATAATAATTCTGGCTTCCCAAGCAATAAATATTTATTCATCAATTATAACAGAGTAATTTGTATTTTTAAAGAGAATACTGAAATGTATTTGGTCATGTCGAAATGCATGTCAACAATCTGAAAATAATTATGGATAAGGGGCCTTAAATTACTTGCACCTGGGCCCTCATGATTTGATATGCCATTGTGTATAAGCAACCATCTGATATAATGGAATGACATCATGGAGTCCAAATACTTAAGACTTTATGCTGGTATGAGCTCAATTCTTACAACTTTGCTTTTCTCCAATCCTCTACTCTTAAGTTTTCATGAATTATTATTTTAATACTTTGAAACACTCCTAGGGGCCATGTTTTCCTGAACTTAAGGAGAGGTGGCTCACATTTGAGTATCATAAGGGAAAACCAAGAAAGCAATACAACAGGAGGATTGAACCCTCAAGACATTTCTCTAATCTACACGTCTTTTGTGAGCAACACTTTTAACCACTGAACCCTCCAAGCATTAAGACTTCTCTAAGAGTACTGTCATGTTCATCTTAGACATATTTTACAACAAAATAACTATGCCTATTGGTTTAAAAGAATCTTACAATAGTTATGATTGATAGAAAAAACTGCCTCACTTACGATCTTGCTGCATTGCTTCTTCGTCCAAGAACATATTAGTTTTCATGTTCCAAATGAGTTGGTGAGCCAGAAGTTGAGATTTTTTGCAAGCACTTTTGATAAATTCAGTAACATACCCCATCTATTAATGCAAATAAATACATATTACCAGTTGTAGGTGAAATCAAAATGTTTTTAATAAACATTGGAAACTGCCAAAATGAAGGATTCAAATTACAGAAGCAATTAAGGTTGGAATTAATGTTGCAATTGTTAAAGGCAATTGTTGGAATTAATGTTGACTTTTGGGATAAAACAATGATTATATGTTTATTATTTTCTGTCAACCACAATAATTTACAAGATCTGTATATAGGATATCTACAAATCTGTTATCTTATTTCATTGTTTATCATGTCATATTTCAATAACAGTTCAGAAAATTGCATTTTTGCTGCAACCTGAAGCCCATGTGATAAGCACCTGCTGTTAGTGAAACAACATATTGAAAAAAGATTGAATAGCACACAGAATACTTCAAACTAAACTTCCAATAAAAGCAAATCCTGTCGATCCATTAAAGTAGAGCTAATAGTATTTGTAGTCAATGAAAAAATAAGTTCATGGAAAATATACACATGAAATACACAATCTGTTTGCAAAAAACATTCTGAATAGTTCCTTTTCAAGATTGAAAAAATAAATGTGAAAATCTTTGTAACTGAAGGCTATTTTTGTCAATTGTTTATCAAGGACACGCTGATAGCATAAATATAAATATGGCACAAATATAGAAAATCATGTCTAGTATTAAGCACAATTGTGAGATCAGTATTAAGACAATTGCAAGTGAGATCAGGATTCATATTTTATAGCCTCATCAGGAGAAAAACTCCAATTTTGTTTGATTAGATGTGGTGAAATGGTAACTTAATTTAATGTGATAATGCTGAGATAGATGTCTTGGAAGTAAAAAATATGCAAACAGGGTTTTTGGTATGCAATCATAATGTTGTAGCATCATGTGGTATCCCTTCTTGGGGAACTGAAATTCCTCCTCAACATAAATTGACCGTCAATGTATAAATCCTCCTGAGCTGAAGTATGGAGAATTTACAACTGGATGGAATTAATGGGTGTCCAGCAGCCCTATTTTTTGGTACTAGTGTCCCCTTTAACAAGGAACTGGAGGAGCGGTGATCTTCATTCCTGATCCATTGACAGGGAGATCCGTTGAAGTTTCAAAAGTGAACAGAAGCAGAGGTGGTCTGCTCCGATGGAACCATGGGACTGAAACTATTCTGTTTTAAATTTAAATTAGTCTCGAAATCTACCTTAAATTGTTTGACCATTGTACATACTGTAAATTTAATTTAGTTAAGTTCGTTTCAAAGCTGTTTATATGCCTAAATCCACTCCCCACAACTTAAATTCATCTCATGACATTGCAGTGTGTATTATAAAAAAGCACTGTGGTTTAAAACAGACAGCTACTCTTCTTAAATAACTCTACAATAAAGCCTTACAGTTTTGCTGCAATAAAATCAAAGGTGTAATAAATATCCAAGAAACTCACACTGTCATGCCGAACTGCCTGCACGAGTTGAGGAATGTAGAAAAGTATCACATCCTAAGAAAAGAATAAAATCATTCAGCATTTTATAAATCAATGGGAGTTATGAAACGATAAATAAGTTTGCAATTTCTTTCAGAAACATTCAGGTGGTCTAGGTTCAGGTTTCAAAGATTTTTCCACTTACAATGATAGCTTATTAAATTGTGCCAGTACAATTTAATATAATTGTATTGTATTAGAAGACTACTAATTAATTATACTAATACAATTAATATAGAGATGAAAGAAACACGGTCTCCACCCAGTTATAGGATTATTGAAAAATATTGAAAAGCATGCAGAATACTTCAAACCAACTTCCTATAAGAAACTTCTGTGAAATCATTTATTACAATTAAAGTGGAGTCACTAATAAAACCACTAAACAAAAACTGGATAACTGGACAAACCACTAATTTATAATTATTAATTCATTAAACAGTTTAACCCTTAATTCAAAGTTTTCAACAGGACAAAATTCCACACATTTTTCTAATAAAAATTCCAAACAATTTGGTTATTTCCAATATTAAGATAGCAATGTATGGTTTTATATTAAAAGAAAGAGTCAAACCAAAGTTTTTGTAAATGGGGGCTAGTACAGAAAAGGTTGAAGGAAATACTCCATTACTTACAGGTGGAAACGAAGAGAGGACCCTGACGGCATACTGGGCAGTCACTGGATGTCTCGGGAACTGCCTCGAGAAATATGCCAGCACTTTGATGGGAGGTACCCTGGCCCATGTCAACATGTGTGTAAGCTGCAATGGTGGGCAAAATTAAAACATTAACCAACAAACACACCCCTAACTCATCCATAAAACATTTTCCGAAACTATCGAATTACAAAAGGTATTTATTGATGGAAGGCATGCAACTTTCTTCAGATACATATATACGAGTTTCATTGTAAAATATGCCGTAACACATTTCTCACATAATGGAACAGGATTATTTTTAGCTGCTATTGTTATGATATGATCTTCGATGGCCACTTGCTTGCTCCTATATGCAAGCAGCACTGAGACAGCGAGCAGAGGAGGAATGGACTGGGCAGTTAAAAGGCACGAGTAACCCAAACGTCAACTCCGGATGCAAGCCACTGTCCATGCTGACATTCACCTTCTGGCTGGAGAGCAACAGGTTCCAAGCAAGTCCTCTAGAGTGTAATAGAGTTCCGTCCATACCTCATCTGACAAAATGCTCCAACGTCTTGCCAAAGTTCAGTGGATCCCCAGGTAAAACTGATTTACTTTTAAAAGTGGACACCATCGGAAAACAGAAATAAATGTAAAGTGTTTTGTAATTGTGTACTCCTTAATGTGAAAGTTAATCATACCACCAAACACTACATAAAAGTAAAGGCATGCAACTTTCCACATAAAAGTAAAGATTTTACTAATTTAGTCAAGTCCGTCACCTGTGTAGGTTTTAGAGACAATAAACATTAGAATCAGTCTAGAAACTGCATCTCAAATGCAAGAAATGTGAAACTCAAAAGTGTAATTGCAAGTGAAATAAGTAAAAAAAAATCTTGTTTGGTCAAGTGGATGAACAGTAAAAGTACAGAACTGAAAAATTGCTTCTGACAGTATTCTATTGTAAATAAAGCAGATAAATTAAAGTTAAAACGTATATATACGTATATGTGTATATATA
This sequence comes from Meta bourneti, assembly GCA_933210815.1. Lineage (NCBI taxonomy): Eukaryota > Metazoa > Arthropoda > Arachnida > Araneae > Tetragnathidae > Meta > Meta bourneti. Next base: position 92,743,508 of record OW119928.1, on the reverse strand, counting down.
TGTGTGCATGTATGTATATATATATTATAGGATCAAGAAAAATAACTTTCTTCCAAATTTCAGTGCTTTATTTGTTCTGTTAGTCTGATAATAGATTTACTGTATCTTGCTGTGGCATAAATAATCCTGTTTTATGTACCGAATGTTTTACCTCAGAGGAATCGTTTATGATGCTTTCAGAGGTGCTGAGGTACTGCAGAGCTTCGGGAATGTGTGAGACTGCAGACGGGTTGCACTGGACCAGCCTCGACACCTCGTCCATAAGAGCCTCTGAATTATTGAATCTGAAAGACAAGTCATCTAATGGTTAAAGTCTTCTAAAGAATAATAATCATCTTCGTACATGCCAACATTGCAACTTCGGAAATCGTGTCATTTTTATGGCTCGTGACATGCAGACACGTGAAATGTATAATGCACATTCATAAAGAACCCCAAATAAAATTTGTGGCGACCTCCTTCGTCAGCCTAAGTGCAAACTGAAACTTTTGCACTGTGCATCTGCAAACTCTTCAACCCCAAACTTCGAGGAGCTAATGCACCATCTTATTCCTGTTGCTGGGCAGTCCGCTGTTGTCTCGTTTATCTCTTGTCATAAATGCTAATTAAAGTTTTGTGATGTTATTCGTGGTATTTTATGTTGGTATTGACACAAGGACCACAAATTATATTTATTACACACATTTAGCATTCGCATTTGCACACATTTGGATTTATGAGTAAGTACATAAATCCAAAAATATATATATTATATTTTTACCTTATTTCAAGAATTTATAATGGCTGATTTGGCTTTTTAAGAAAAAATAATGTTTTCATATCATTGTTTGGGTTATGAACTGCGAACACCAACTTTGATTTCATGACACTAATATGACAGCCGAAACCTTTCCTCATTTCTTGAATTTTTCATGAGATCTGGTCAGAAATGCAAAAACAGCGAGAGGAAACCAAACTTTGAGAATGAAAAATTTATTTTCTATGGTAGAATTTACTTTTCCATAGTAGACTGGTGTAATGTTTTCACATGGAAATCAGAGGATCTGTCGGGAGATGTGTGGTGATCCAAGCCTAATTTTGCTTGGAGAGATAAACTGGATGATCCGGAATATTAGTTCCATTGTATTAAATTATTATAGATAGGCTATTTCGTTGCAAACATGGAGATGAATGCTTATTAAAATAAAGTAATATATATTAAAAAACTAATGATACAAAATTATATAGAACATCGATCCACTCTCTTTCACTCCGTCTCACAATCTTCTAAATTCCAAATCGTTTGCACATGCTCACAGGATCCGTAATAGTTGGCAGCACTCAACTGCATAAGACCTCTTTTGGAAACTAAACTCAAAATTTAAGATGTATTTGTATAGTTCATGAAAAATCGCACAATTTTACCATACTCTCATACAACTTTATAATTCAGCCGAAATTTATACACTGAATACTAAATCTTACACATTGGCAAGTAAGTAAATATATACATGACAAGACATGAAGGATTCATTCTGAGCCAGTAAAGATCATGCAACCCATTCTACCTGCATGGCAAGAAGACGGCTAATGCAGGTGATATTTCCCACGCCAGACGAGCAGTTTCCTTCCACGTCTTGTCTGTCATCGGTTGAGAACGCCAAGTTGAAATGACGTCCTCACCAGGGAAACTGTTCTCTTGAAGAGACATTGGGTTATGCCACGTAATTAAAAACTCAACATCGACAGCCTATGAGAAGAAAAGTACATCATTATTTCCGACTTCTGAAAAACGAAATTACAATTGAATTCCATTCCTTCCAATTTACCAAAAGCCCCAAGATGAGATTCCTCTTCTTGACGTAGCCCTTGACGAAGCTGTCGGAGTGGTTGTCTCTCCGCCCAGACCTCCCGCCCGAAGAGCGGCGCGATATTGTGGACATGTTGCTGGTCAGCGGCATTGTGTTCATCCAGCCTGTGGGGGGTGCCCTTGTCTGGGACAGTTCCGTGCTGCTGCGCCACTCGGAGCTCAAACTCAGAGACAAGTTTTGGCTGCCAGAACCCTCACTCAAGTCTGAAAACACAAGAAGTGGTACAGATTTATCATAAAATCCCCTGTATTTTAGAGATTTTTCTGTTTGGGAAAATCCTGTTTCTTACCCCCACCCCTCTTTTATATTTTGATTCTCAGATACCTCCAAAGATTATTTATTTTAAATAGAAAATTGGTTACTAAAATTTAAATTCATGTGCAAGTTCAAATAAAATTGAAAACACTTGGCACGTCATTGTAGTAAAGTATTGTCAAATCGATTGCACTGAAGGCAGTTGACAGACCACTTTTGTTATTCACCTCGGCTCAATCATCGATCATGTGACAAGTTAAGTACAAAAATGTAACTAATTTTTTAACCTAATTCTATGAATTTGAGTTTTTAGAAAAATATTACAACTTTTTAAAAATTAATCTCAATCATACATATAATCCTTAGTCCTATAGCAATTTTTCTTTTTTCCAATTCAGATCAACATTGTGATGATTTTATTAAAAATGTATCTTACAATTAAGTTATGAGTAAATTCAAAATCAACATGCAGTACTGAATGAGAACACTACACCAAAAACAGCTTTCGAATAGTAGAAAATTTTGTACCATGCATATCTTTGTTTTTGCCTCAATCTTAAATAATAATTTTTCTAATAAAACTTATCTAATAAAAAAACCTACAATTTTTTAAATTTTACGAAGATTCATAAAAATTTGAATCGGATGGCAATTGAAGAGAAGAGAATTGCACTTGGAAAGTATAAAAGTTTCCTCTAATCCCAAGTATAACCCTTATTGTGCATAGTTTACATTTCTAAATCATTTTAAATCCATTTTTCTTACTAATACATCTGCCCCACACATATTCATAAAATTTGTTTCCTATATAATGTCTTCTAACAGTAACACGACAACATTGAACAGAAACAAACTCAACATTCACTAAGAGGAAAAGAAACATACCGCCCATCATTGTCGCTTTTAAATACTTCTTGTCAGTGTGCAAGTTATTCCAAAACTTGATAAGAGTTGAAATATCTTCTCTCAACTCCGGACCTTTTTGAGTGGGACACATGGGTTGCGCACTGAAATAAAAATGGAACAAATCAAACTTTAGAACACGTATGTCTCCATGGCTGACAGTAGATGAAAAGGTAGAATTAGTCAAATTAGCAGTTGCAATAACTGCAATGGGAAGTTTTAGCTTGTCTTTTTCAATGAGGACACTGTTTTTAAATCAATGTTTTATGTGTAGTCTATACCAACAAAAAGTTTCAATTGGCTCTAGCTTGATTCAACCTTCTGATTGCATGTTCCCTGAAGACATTGGTCAAAGACAGAAGAAAAGGAATTAAAAACATCAAAAGTAGTCATAATAGCAAACACATCAATTTTTTCATTTATGTAATGATTAAATTATTTGCTTTACACTCAAGTCTATAATTTTGGTTTGTCATTCTATGATTATTTTTTTGCTACACGAGGTCATGCATTGGTAATCGTACCATTCCATTTACTTTGCTAAGGAAATTTTGAATGTACATATTTTGACTCTCTTTACTAATGAAAATTCAAAAGGAATAGGATATCATTGCAATTACTGTATTGTATTTCCAGAATAATGCGGAATGTCCTTTTATTGCTGAGAATAACCATAAAGATAGTAATTTTCCTTTCCTACAAATTTACTCCCTGCAATAACAGTGAACTTCAAAGCAAAAAAATTCAATATGATTTAGAGTTTAAGATTTAAATTGTGTTTAATACCCAGCAGTTTTTATTTAAATGGATAATATAGTTGCTTTAAAATGAAAACTAAACAAACACAATCATAGGTTTTTTATAAACTTAATACATTTAATTTAAAGACTAAATAAGATATAAGTCCTTACCAAAAGTGATCTAAAGCAGCCGTGTATATTCTTTCCCGCAAAACATTTTTACACACTGTACGAGGAAGTATATCGCCTTGCAACAATGATAATCCACAAGACAGTAGTCTGAAATAAGAGAACAAAAACCAAATAAATCAAATATTTGTAACTTTCAGACAAATAAAAAACTTAACAATGAAGAAACAAAATAAACATATCTGATATTCAAATAAACATCAAATAGAAAAATAATAACACATTAAAACTCATAGAATTATGCAAATATTCCACACTGCAAGCTAGTTTTATATCCTAACAGATTCAACCTTCTTGTGAAAGTCACTAAACGGACATTCTTGGAAATCTGATAATAATCAGAAGGGCTGTTACCATTCAATGAAAAATTCAAGTAAAAATAATTTACAAAATTCTTTCATATTAATTTTTTTGAATCACTTTCAACAGCTCCTTTTTCCAGGAGCTTTGCAAATTCATCCATTCTTCACTTAACAGTAGATCTTAAATCAAATATGCTAACAATAAATAGTATGGTAATTGCATTTTTGAATTTAAAAGCAATTTTGGGGGTAGGTAGTTAATTAACCTCGCATTGGAGCAACAAAATAGGCTATTCGTGATGGTCTGGGATCAATTTCCAAGCGTTAACCAAGAACAGCAACACGTAATTTTAAATCAAGGTCATTTGATGAGATCAACACCTGAGCTGGCACCTCTCCAAACTTCCACACCACGATAATGTGAGGACATTTGAGGCCACAACAGATTTAACGTGTAACAGCCCCTGGGTACACAGCAGTCTTTGGTTGGACTGGGTTTCGAACTTGCAATTCCCCCGATTGCTAATCCCTTAGTCTTCCAACAGGCTACAGGGCCCATTCAATTGTGGAGTATATGACAAAAAAGTAATTCCCAAGAGAGTTCCGTTTCATTGAAAACTGTTTTACAAAATTCGCACAGGGCAATAGGTTTCCTTCACTAAACATTTTGAAGCATCTTCAATTAAAAAAGCAAGACTTCACAGGGTGTCTGCATGTTTATGTTTGAAGGACTGTTTAGCCATCCCTATTTTTGCTTTGTTTTTCTCTTACTTCCGAGGAGACTGCCTGCTGGAAAACAAACTGTAAAATCGTTATTTGATGTTAATAAACGAGTTTAATTATGTTGACTCATCAAGCACAGAACAGGATCGACTGATGTGTCCAGAGACATTATCCACGATATATTCCTAAGAGATCTGCAGTGGCTAAAGTTCTGAGCAGGAGAGGCTTCAAGTGGGTGGAGATGAGTGACACTTCAGAAATATTTATAAAAAGTGGTTTTTCTTGGAAAATGTTTTTTTAAATGGTTAATTTCAAGCACAACTGCCCTTGTTACAAATGTATTTTTAAGTGTTATGTCCCCATTGATTGTCTGAACGCGTTATATCATCATTAGAAGAACCTTGATTAATGAGATATCTCATCCATCATGATTTCATCATCTCTCGTTATTAGAAGAAAACTGACCAGATCTTGATCTTGTCATCATTGAAAAAAAGCAGCATCTTGAATACGAGATATCAGGTCATCAGCAAAATTGGTTTGATCTTGATGGACACAATATCTCGCTGAAACCACTTGGAGGGTTATCAAAGTTGGGCCTTTTAGAAGTTTTCATGCATTGCCAATAATTAATAAGAATAAAAACTAATGTTGAGGATGTGTACCATACTAAATTTGTTCAGATATTTAATATAGTAAAAAAAATTAATGCTACACCTAGGTATATTTTATCCTAAGTATTCCTTTTTGTTTCAGACGAAGCGGCATAAGCTCATGTCAAGTCCCAAAAAGTCTAGTTTTGCCTGTCAACAAGCTCATCTACACAGAACAAGATTGACACTCTTAATTATTTGAGTCGTTGGTTGGTTTTGGAGTTTTTATGGCACAAGGGTCATTTTTGTCCATGCTGCAACAAAGACAAACATCAAGCAATGGATATACACATACTAACACAGAAGAGAGATACAGCCAGGTAGGAATTGAAACTGACAGAAATAAAACGTGTGCGGCCTACAACTCGCAGGTTGCTAGTGCAGTGACATACTTACTGAGCCATGACAGTGGACAAACAATGTGCAACTTACTTATATGTGTTTCGTTGTTGTTAATAGGAAAGAATGGAAACTAATAACACAGTGGCATTTCCATTGCTATGTAGTTCAGACCTTTTTTACTCTTCAAGAGCACGTTTTAAGATTTTGGGATGTTTCCAAGCAATCCCTTTTGCTTTAGGATATTGTTCAGCATTTTCTGCCATAAACAGTCAATTTAGAGGGCATCCAAAAGGTGAAAAAATTATGATAAATCTGAGGAATGTGTAAATTTTTGAAAAGTGCTTGGAAATATCATTTATGTAATCTAATGGACATTGCCATCTACCTATCATGTGTGGTACATCTAAACAGAGATCAATTTAATTATAGAGATGGGCAAAATTATGGTTTTACGATAAGTCTTAACAGCTATTGCTAACTTGCAATAACAGTTATTATAATCTGTTATTATGAAAAGCTTATTACTAAAAATAACAGTTAGAGAATAAGTTTAACAGTTATCATTAACTGTTACAAATTGAAGTTAAAGGTGAAATTAAACAGTAAACATTGATTATCTTTCTTTCCAAATTTCCCCATCAAGATCTGGACAATTTTGCTAATGACGAGATACCTCATCGAGACAACCACCAGGAGGGTTAAAGTTCTTCGTAATCTTTTAGTCAAGCAACAAATGAACAGTTCCTGATTAACTACAAATAATTTCAATCTATGAATAGCGACTCAATGTGGAGATGATCCCTGAAATGGACATCGACTTTAACATTGAATATCTCCAGATATAAAATTTTATATTTAGACTAATTAGATGACATAGAATCTGATTAAGGAATCAAAACATGATGCTGCCATTGGAAATTTTTGTTGTTAATGCAAAATTTTATATGAAGATGGCCCCTTGATCAATGTTTTTAAATTTAAATTTGTAGAGGGGTTGGGTTGGTTTTGGGGTTTTATGGCACAAGGACCATATTTGGCCATGCTGCGTCAGACACAAGATATACAACTTCAAGTAACAGACTATGACACACACAGAATGAAAAAATGAAAGTTTTACTGACACAGAAGAGAGAAATACACCCAGGGAGGAATTAAATTGGTAGAGGACCTTATATTCCCTATTGAATGATATCTCTTTGAATTTGCTCGACTATGAATAGTACTCAAAATATCGTTTTTTATCGTGACTACATGGTGTTTTATATGTAGTACACAAATTATTTAGGTCACAATTGCGTCCCTCTCTACATTCACCAGTTAATGCTGAACCAGATCTGTTACAATTCCCACTCATGATTTTGAAGCCCTTTCCCGTTGCAAGCTTACAACTTTTCTAGAAAAGGATTCCCCAAAGTCATCTGCAAGAGTTGCACTGTAGCCCATTTCGGCATCTATGTTCGAGACACTACTCCACGAAATCTAGTTCAGAGAGAAAGAGAACCCAGTGTGAAAACGACTGTCATGGCTTCTTTTTTCTAGCAAAACTTTGAAGTTATTTAATAAAAGAGCAATACTAAATGTTTTACAGGATTATATGATCACATTTAAAGGAAAAGTTTTATTCTGAAGGATTTTTTAACCCTGCTGGTGGTTGTCTTGATGAGGTGTCTCGTCATTAGAAAAACAATTAGCAGATCTTGATGGACGAGATATCTACTCATTAGAAGAAAACTGACCAGATTTTGATATCTTCAGCATAAAAAGGCAATATTTTGATGACATGCTATCTCGTCATCAACAGAATTGGTCAGATCTTTATGAACGAGATACCTCGTCAAAACCACTTGGAGGATTAAAGGCATTTTTTAAAAGGAATTTATAGGTTACTAATATCAAAGCTCTATTATTAAACCTCTGAGGGCTTTCCAGGCACAAATCAGTTCTGCAACCTGCAATTGTCCCTGCATGACATATAATTAGTTTTGACCAATAGAATCTTTCCTCAGATTCTTTTAACCAATAGATGTGGTTAATGATCATTATGTGCCTTGTAGGGTAAAAGCAATAAACCACTCAAAAATCTTGACTCTAAGGGCTTCATGTTTGTTGTGAGTTAGTTTTGCACTAACACATAATAAACACTGCAGAGTCCATGGTTACTTTTCTGAAATGTAAATTGCGAAATGTTAGGAAAGTGGAATGGTTACCTAAAGCGGGTGCTCATGGATGCTATGTGGCGATGGTTATGGTTCTGGCGGCCTACTGTTACAGGTAGTGAACGATGTAAAATGTTCGCAAATATTTCGACTTCATTCATATTGCAGTACTTTGCAACTTCAATTCTTTCTGACAAAAACTGAAAAACGAAAATTAGCAATTAAAAAACTTTTGATTAATGATCGAAATGTAGTAAATTTATATTTTGTTAGCAATACATTTTATTGAAACTATTACATATATTACTAAATATTAAAAGTTAACTTAGTGTTTTACACTTTTAAAAGCAATGTTTGTTCAATTTACTTTTAAAAGCAAATTAGCTATGATGTAATTAGCCATGCAGCTATGAAACATACCTTCACCCACAATGAATGTGGAACAATGAAGGGTCCATTGGGTGCAAGTTCGCATCCTTCGTGAGCAGCCAGGGGGTCCACTTGAATGGGATCTTCGGAAAACAGACCCATTTGCCGAGAAATCGTCATCTGCCAGGCAGCAGACATCTCTTGAAGGAACTAAAGAAAAAAAGTTCACTAACCTATATAGCACATATGGATTTTATTTTATTGCCAAATGACAACGGATACAAACAATATAAAATTGACCGTAACGGGATTCATTCACAAATTTCATTGCTTAATTTAAACATACTTGATTCGAGTTTTGGAGCACGCATAAGAGAAGCACCCACTACTCAAATGAAATTCTTCAGCATTGTAATGACAAAAAGCAATGAGAAATATGGTTGATAAAAATCAGCACAGAAGAGTAAACATGAGAGAAAATAGGTTTACAGGTCAAAAAATGCCAAATCGCCTTTCAACAAGGGAATGGGATGAAAAATTGAAGTAGACGCTCAGAATCTAATTGTAGTAGCATGACTGAGGTATGCATTTTATTGGAAATAAGAATTAACACCAGTAAAGGTATATGAAATGCTGTTTCATATTTTTGTATAACTTTTATTTCATTTACAGGTATGAAATCTATTTATTTCAATATATAGATGTTATACTCATTATAATCATTTTGAAATAAAGTATGAAATATGAATAACAGCAGTGTCTTCAACACTTTGCCATCAATGGATGTAAGTAGTTAAGAAAATTTAGTGCAGATACGATGCACTGGTCTGATAGTCTTATTTAAAATTAAATATAGAATGATATTGGATTTTGATATAGTTTAAAGAAAAGAAAATTGTTCTACATTTAAACGAACAGATTGATTTACCCATTTAAGTATTACATAACAATACCACAACATATTAGGAGTATGAAATATGAAGGAAGCGTTTCAGACACACTGAATATCACATTCCAAAATGAATAAATATCACTCGTTACTACTTCTACAAAATAAATAAAAAATAAAAATTTATAATAACAAATAAACAAAAGATATGATTTGAGATCTCACATAGAACAGTATTTCTGACAAATGATACAATGCGAGACATGAAACGGTGACTCTACCTGTAGTTCCATGTCTCCTCTTGCAGCCAGCAGCCATTGCCAACATGCTATGGCACATCTCATGGCTTCTTCGGTGAAGAGTTCAACCGGAGACCAGCAGAGGGCATGGAGCAGTCGACGATCCACTTCTGGAGATCACAAGAGAAAGTACTTTGCATGGAATATCAACGTAAATCATACATATGAAGAGAGCAAGGAATTCAAATTTACCTTTGGTGGCAATGAGAAGAGCACAGACACGATAGATGCATTTGCCGTGTGCTTCAGAATCTGGAAGATACATATAGAAATGAGGAAGAATGAAGATTGGGAATCACAAAGTGCTTCTTGATCTAAAAGATTTCAATCGAATTCTCCCACAGGTATTTTGTGATTTCTTCGAAATAACTGACACGAGATGTTGAATCGGGGTACACGGTGGTCAGAATCAACTACATAATAATCATGCCATGTCAAAAAACAAACCAAAAAGTGTCATCTGTTTTTCCCAGACATTCCCCAGATGCGCTCTCGCAACAAATTGTTTAAAGTAAGCATTCAGATTTGCATATTCATCTGGTGCTTTATTTTCATACCATGTGTCTCATACCTGCAACCCCAGGGATGCCAAAAGGATAGTTAGCAAAATGGCTGGAAGGGGAAAAATTTTGTCAGAAAAATTGTGATGCAAATATCTTGTGCGGTTGGTTTTCGACAAGGAATCACACTGTCTGTGTTGCTATTTACTAGTACATATACAAGATGCTCCTGGTATTCTAATATGCGAAATGTATTTTAATTCATTATTTAACTGCATTACTCATTGGGGCATGTTTTCTACTGAGTTACTCATTTTGTACAAATTTCCTGTGATCCATCTAGAACATTCTATGTAAAATTAATTATGTAATTGTCAATTTAAAGGGCTACAACAGTATGATTATTATGATTATTATGACTGCCTTCTATGCAGCATCAAGCAACTAAACATAAGCACAGTATATCTAAGATATTACATGCAAATATAAGGACACTACAGAATCTAAGTTTTCATAAATCTTTACCTTTGGTTGCCCATGTATCAGCTAAATTTTGGAGTAATTGCAACGTGATACTTTCTACTGAAGCCTTTGATCTATCAGAGCCTGATAACAGTCCTTCAATCTATGTGTATAAAAAGAGTACAGTTCATCAATTCTAATTCATGTAATGAACACTATAAGTGACGGTTATCGCAAACTGTTCGCTCACCTCTCCAGCGTAGTGGCATCTTATATTCATGGAAGCAACTGATTCAGAGTAGTTGTTTTTGACACACGTTGGCCACTTCTCCAAAGTGGATGTCTACAAAAGAAAATAAAGAAAAGTTTACAAAATTATTTTTGAGTGTTTTTAAGAGCTTTTAATAATTTATTCCAAGGTTTGTTCATGTGATTAAGAAGTATTATCTATATTTTTAAAACACATTACATGTAAATATTCATTATTTTTCATAACAGAATGCACATTGCATAACACAACTTCATTTGATAAATTTAATGAGCAATTATTTTAATGTGTAATATGAAATCTCAATTAGACACCCACGAAAATCAGACTTTATTTGCTTCATTCTTTTCAGGGTGGCTAGTTATCAAAGGTTTAATAACTTAGAATTTAAAAATTCCTTTGTGGTGCCATTAATGTCACATTTTGAATTAGTTTTCCTTTTTTGTTATTTTGAATTTTGTATTTAATTTTTCAGTAATTTAGAAAATTAAATAAGAAACAATTTCCTTAAATTATTAATCATACAAAAGTCAAGAAAAGATTCCAAGATTAATTCACAGTTCTACAGGAGTCTAGTAAATTTAAACTTCAGACGTACATATGGGATATGCACGTTTCACAACCTGCAGTCTTCCCTTCATGACATCCAATCAGTTTTGATCTTCTTGAGCAACAGAATTTCTAGGATAATTTGAACCAATTAGATGTGGTTATTTAACCTTTAAATGTGCAGTAGGGTAAAAGCAGTGCTGCACTACTCAGAAATCTGACAATGCTCATTCAGCAGATTTCCTGGATCTTTGGATAATTTTGCCAGGACTGTTCAGATGTGTCATGGGGTCAGAGAGGGATTTCACTTCTGGCTAGACAGAGAAGAGAACAAAGGAGGTCGAGTTTTGTAGACTGATCGTACTTTGAGAGGCTCTTCCCTAAGACAACCTCATTTAAGATGAACTCGCTAAATTCCAATGCCCATCAAAATGAATATATATTTATTTTTTCCTACGTCAGGAAAAGTCCAGGGACCATAATTTCTTAGGGGCAGCCCAGTACAAATTAGCCTGGCTAAAACGGTCATCAACTAAGATGTGATCATCAGATAAAAAGTGCAAGATACAAGATGACTTAAATCCACAAAGCTCACCATCAAATAAAAGGGGCAGTCTGGAGAAGCATGCATACCAGTGCGACGTAAGTGTCCAGTTAAAATTCGAAAATTCGCAGTAGCAATATGTAGTGGCAAATTAGGTGGAACAGGGTCAGATGAAAGCTTGCTCCATGCTTTGTCCGTGGCCTTAAGCTTTTGATAGTCGGACGAATTTATTTATTTTTTTGCTCTACCAACCTGCAAGCACTCAAAATGTATTCTCAAATACAGTTAATTCAGTCATTTTTAAGAATTTGTATTACTACTTAATCACTCTGGGGTTAAGATGGAAATTTTTGTAATTTAAGAGCAAGTGGATTCTTTTCAATTCTATAATCAGAAACATTAAGTGGCTCCGAAATTATAGATTTATTTGTGGAAGAGAGTGAAGAAAGGATAAATGAAGATTCCGATGAAGACGAAGGAACAAGTGTGCCTCCTTAAAAGAACTCCTGCTGACTTAGAAATTGCTCACCACTTTTTGTTATGCAGTCAAAATTCATCAATTAAATAGCATTGCCTGCATCAAAGATTTTCTTAACAAATGTCACAAAAAACAAAACACAAAAATATATCACAGAACTACTTCAATACAAAAATTTTATAATCAGGAAACATGTGTAATCAAGAATCATCTGTATGATCAAGAATCATCTGTATGGATCAAGAATCATCTGTATGATCAAGAATCATCTGTATGATCAAGAATCATCTGTATGATCAAGAATCATCTGTATAATCTTTGTGATGAAGAATACCATTTATCTGTGAACTATGAATAGTAGTGAATAATGTAATTACATAATTTTTCTTTTATTGTTGAAATGCCTTTTTTTGAAAAATCAGATATGAACTATGGTTAATATAAATTGTTTAGTTCAGTGCAATTTATATTAACGAGGTTGAAATGTATTATCATTTGTAATTTGTTTTTTTACCGTTTATTCAATAAACGTATTGTTAAATTTCAAGGCATCTTTCCTTTGCCAAAAAAGAAGCACCTCCCAGCAGTGTAATAATAATGAATTGCACACAAAGTACTCTTCATGGTGCCATTAAAGTCTCATACTTACAGAAAGAGGAGCAAACATAAAATTCAAGCCAGAAAACTGAAGCACGCTTTCGACAGCCATGGCCAGGCCACTGTGGTGCTTCAAACCGTCCAATGCATGCTGCCACACAGTAAGGTATTCCTGCAATTCAAACATCATTCAGTCATGGTTAATGCTTTGCATCTTAACTCAAATATTTTGTCACAATAGTTTGTTTAGTCTTAAACCTAACATAAATTACAAAACTGGAAAACTCATTTATTTTACACAAATGTGAAAATATGAACAATTATTTTAGTTCGATTTATATCAAATATAACTAAACAGGGTGGATAATTTTATTTATTTAATTCTTTCAATAAGGTATCATGTATTCAACAAGGTACAAATCTTATGTAACAACCCAAAGAGCCAACTTACAGCATTTATGTAAGTTAATTACGGTTAATCTTTCGCAGATGCTGTGAAAGGCCAAATGTCATTTATAATTATCAGATTATAGATGAAAATAAGATAAATATCATACCACTAAATGAGAACGTGTAACAGCCGGAGCCCACTTGACAGCCTCTTGTAAAATTCCAAGGCTTCTTGCAGCAAAGTCATTCACAATATTCTATCAATTCAAATATCAGAGTTACTCAAGGCATTATCACTAAAATATGCAGAAATCTCAAAACGGTTCTCGACTCACCTCACGTGTCTCTAAAGTATCGGTTAAAGCAAGCCTGTAGGAAGTTCTAGGAACTACTAGCTCTGGAATTTCTTCATTTGAATCCTTTAGGAGTAAATTAAATTTTTCAATTCAAACTAAAATCAAGATTGATATAAAGAAAAAGTACATATACCAAACTTAGGTAGAGATGTGAAATATTTAAAATGATAACTGTTATAGAATTCACTTTAAGATATAACATGATTGACAAAGGTACAACTTGTCTTGTATATTCTATCATATGGAGTGATATTTTTACATACCTTCTTAAACTGTTAATGAATCAAATTGGTTGGTATACTGCCCCAATAAGATTTGAAACAATTGAAAATATGTCAAACTGGCTATTAAGATTCCATGCTAATTGATTTATTGGTTACTATAAAAACATAACCCAGTTTAGTTCTAGGTAGCCATTGATGCATACAGTACTCATCACATCTTATGATTGTAATCTTGAACTGTTTCAGATTTTATGACATTAAATTTCAATATTTCTAAATTTGATCATTCAACTTTAAAAGAAACTTCAGTACATATTTCTGCACCTAGAGTGCCTTGATCCACTGAACCATATTTCTATGCACGAGTATAAAATACTTCAAGTTACATCATTATAGACTTATTGTTTAGGTGTGGAAAGGAACACTCAGTAAATTTGAATATATCTATTTAACATTATACTGCAAGTTCAATATTAAAAAAATAATGGTAAAAACTTAGTTAAGTGAGAGGAAGTTTTTGAACAGGCTTATATAACCTATATAAATAAGGTTTATAAACTGGTAATTATAGATGCCATTTTTTGGATTTCCGTGGGAATTATCACTTACCAGCTTTCTCAATCGTGATATTCTTTTAAAAGTTAACTCAATTTATTTTTTCGGGATTATGCTTCAATGATCAATTTATATGATGACAATAGTGACAAATGCAGTCAGTATGGGAAGTAATATCACAAGAAATTAAATCTGAACAGCAAATTTTTCGGTGAGGTCTACAGTCAAATAAACATCTTGGTTAGGAAATGCCCCATCACCAAAAAGTGGTTCTCTTATTTTTGTGTATTGTTTTCATGATTTATACAGAAAAGTATTGCCATTTTAGAGTTAAAAAATTACTTCAGTTTTCATTTTGCAGTTTGTACATATACGTCCAAAAAAATAGGACTCAACTGCATGTCACTGTAAAAAATATTGTCATGACGATGCTCCCGTATACAGTGCACAAAAATACCTTGAAATTATTTTACATTATTCTTTTATACATTTGAAATTTTTTTTCATTGACTTGTAGTATGACAATAGAACCCGATTTAAGCTATCTATCTTCACACCCAGTCAATGACTCTAGGTACTGGAAAAGTAGAAACAGGTAATGAGAATTCTAGTCAGAAAATTACCAGTATTTAGGAACTTCCATTGGTAATTTATCACAATCGAGAATATTGGTAATTTGCTAATCTTATAACATAATTGTACATTCTAGATGTAATGAACACATCAGAATCCTAGATGTGGTTGTTTTAGGGTTTTATGGTGCAAGGTCCATGTGGCCAAGCAGCACCAAACACAAGACAGACAACAGAATGAGGGAGGAAGAAAAAGTAAAAAGCAGAAGAGTAGGTAGGGTAAAAATGAAAGGGAGAAGATCGGGTACCTCGGGGGTTGTGATGCCCGCACACACCTAAAGAATGTGCCCCTGAGGGCAAATCCTAGAAATATTTTTAGATTTAATAAACACACCTAGGAGGTGTGATGTTATGAGATGGCAGCAGTGTGAACTGCCATCAGTATGAAACAGTACTCCAGGAGATAATCAAAACAGCAATGTTTGCTATGATGTGAGGCTAAATAAACATCTGCATAAAGAGATTATTTAAAACATTTTTATTGATATCATGATTGACGTGTTGATTACAGTAACCCCTTTACATAAGGAAGGCCTGATCTGAATTGTCATATTTTGTGACATCTGAATATTTAAGATGACATCTTCCATCAGGGGCTCGATGTTGATGTTTGAAAGGTTGGTTGCTTGATTTGGGGTTTTATGGTGCAAGGGCCATATTTGACCAAGCTGCACCACACAAGACAATGTCAAGTAATTGTGAAAAGAAAGATGGAGAAGAGAAAGATTGCTTGGGCACCTTTAGGTCGCGATCCCCATTTTTAGTAGAGGCAGTAAACCCCATGGGAAAAGAATAGATCACTGGGGTACCTAGGGTTCGTGAAACCCATGCACACCTGAAGATGTGCCTCGAAGGAGATCTCAAAAACTAGAGGAAAATCAGACCTTTTTGAGGCTTAAGTCCATCAGGAACCTTATCTCTTTCATTCTTATGTGTTTATTGTAATAAAAAGTGTTGAATTTTTATGCAATTGAAAAATATTTGCTTCAAGAAATTCATAAAAAAATTTTCAACATTTTCTTAGTCAAATTCAAGTTTTAATACAGTGTTTTAGCGCTACTTAAAAAGTTTGGGTTTTATGGCACAAGATCCACAACTAATAAATAACCTATGCAAGGAAAATAGAGATTCATTTTAATTTTCAGTTGTATCAGTAAAAAATGTAATGAGAATCTACAGTAGCAGCTTACCAGTTTCAATGACAATGATAAAATTTGTAAGATATCCAACATTGTCCACAATACTTTACCACTCCACAATAAGTGAGGAAATCTATGTAACAAAAAAGTAAAAATAAGTTCCAAAAATGTGTAAGTTAATTAAATGCACTTTGAATTACTAAAATTACTACTTTTTCCACTGAATAGGTTTAAAAACTAACCAGCTAGTTTCACAATCCAGCCATATCGTACATTTTCCGATTTTAAAATTACTTACCATACATTTAAAATGCTTTTAAAAATACATAAAGGCAGCAATTTTTCTTTAAGTTATTAACTAGATAAATGGTTACACTTTGTTTCACCAGAAAAAATTGTAGAAAATAATTTGCTACAGAATATTTCAAACTTAAATACTTGCAAACGGTCTAACAAAATTGGTGTAAAAATTCAACAGAAATGAGAGTTTAAAATATTTAAAATTTGCTTCTTCCATACATTATTTGAAAACAGCAGCTAAATTAAATATACAACTTAATAATCAATCTCAATATAAAAATAATGTATGTATCAATCAGCCAAAAAATAATTAAGGCATTGCTGGTTTTGCAAAATGAGTTTTCATTTGTAAGTCACATCCCACCTATATACAAATGAAAAGGCTTTTTCTAATCAACCAATAGGTATAAGCTTCTTTATTTTCAAGCATGAGGGAAAAGATCGAATGAGTAGAGCTATTAATAGATTTGTGAGTACAGAATTTATATTAGTCAAACATTTTTAAAAATAAATCCTTAAACATTTAAGATTTCTACCTGTTTGGATTAGAGCCTATGTTCTTGTACTTAAGGTTTTTCAGATTTGAACCAATGTTTGGTATTGAAATTTAAACTATCAAGAAATGTAAATTTTTCTACTGAGCACCATCCATGTGCATCTCTTGTTGACTATACATTGCAGAACCTAAGTTTGGTACATATAACAATCAACAGGTTGTAACCAGTACAATTTGTTATTTAGGCCACAAATCCAATCTTTGAAGTTTTGTAGTGAACAAAACTGAAAATAACCTATTTGGTGGACAAGTGTTTAGTACAGACAACAAATCACAAGTTTGAATCACCATTGGGGCATATTTGCTCATTGTGGTTTGGAATCTACTTTAAGGTGTAGGTATCAGCCTAACATTCCTTGCATATAGAAATCTTGACCAGAGGAACGAACTTAATATAATTCTATAAAATAGAGATGTTCCAAAGAAAAACTACTCACTTGTCCACTAGCATCGAAAGATGCTTATCAGCTACACGTCTGATTTGTTTCTGAGGGTGGTTGAATTTCACAAGCAAATATGTAGCATGCTCTTCCAATTCGTCGTCCCGCTCGACTTTACGAGGCTGAAAAAGCAAAGCATAGAAATCCATTTACCGGAGTGAATTAATTTATTGAACACAGAAAAGAAACCAATTTGTACTTGTGCAATACCTCATTTTCAATGAAACACATAAAACATTGCAGAAAGTACTTGTATAATTCAATCAATTTCCTCTGCATACAGCTTATTTTTTTGTAAGGTGGGTAGTTAATTAACGTCGCACTGGAGCAACACAATGGGCTATTGGCGACAGTCAAGGACCAATCCTGAAGGGAAAGAACTGAGGACAACACCTCGTCATTTTGTACCCCGGTCACATGACGAGGTCAAGGTCAACACCTGAGTTGGCACCTCACTCTCCAATGTGAGAACTCGAGGCCACAACAGATTTAATGTGCACTAGCCCCCATGTACACAATGGTCTTTGGTTGGACAGAGTTTTGGAAAAATAGTTTCATTTCCAGTTTCAAGGACTGCTATGATGTGTATGAACACTTCTATAGATATTCTACAAAAAACAACATTTTCTTTCCAAAGAGACAGTAATGTTCACTTAATCCTCCAAATGGTCGTCACAAGATCTCGTCCATCAAGATCTGGTCAGTTTTGCTATTGACAAGATACCTAGCCGACAACCACCAGGAGGGTTAAAAAACTATTCACAACCACCACAAGAGATGCCTATGATTTTAGAGGTGAGATATTTCTACTTACTTTACTAGACACAATATCTAGATAAGTCTGGAAGACTTTATCAGCAACGGCCAAAATGCATTGCCACATTCCTGCCTTGTCCTTTTGTATGGTAGGATCCTCTAAATACTGCAGCATACAGTGAAAGGGGGTTTTCTCTTGAATGAGGCGAACTCTGAGGAGGAAAATGAGAAACGTATTCATGAAAATACCCATAATAAAGCAAGTTTAGAAATTGATTAAGCATTAAAACCATTTTGTCTTATATAAGTACTCTATTATTATAAATACATTATACATATTTAATTAGTAAGACACTTATTGATCATGACACATTAAATATCTTTATTAGAGTTAGAGGTTGATAAAAATTCCCTGTTGAATGGTTAAAGGTAGAGGGTTTGGATATTCATTTAGGTCTTCCAACAGGTTGGTTAGGATGAATTGAGTAGTAACTTACCTCAGTGTTTCTAGGTGGTATACAGACAATAAATATGTACACTGAGCAAAGTTAAGTTTATTGACTAAAGGTGTCACATCTTGTAGATGATCAAGCAGTATAAGGATCTGGTTCCTCAGTTCTTGAATTTCACCCTATAAGGGAAAAAAAGACCGAGTTTGAACACTTCAATTCATAAAATAAAATTTCAGCTTTACAAATGAGCTAACAGCAACTAAGCAACAGTTGTCTTCATTGAATATGTATTGTTTTACTCTATGAGCGCAAATGTTTTAACCACTTGGCTAACATGTTTTAACCACTTGGCTAACATGTTTTAACCACTTGGCTAACATGTTGAATCAAGACCTTTAACTAGCAAAATAATTGGAAAATCAATAATTGGCAATTAACATGGATTTTGGTATGAAGCATCACAAAATGAGTAATGCATCACCTTTCATGTCACAAGTGGGATTTGGTTAATTTTAGGTTTTATGATTTGAGGACCATATTTGGCCAAGCTGCACCAAACACAAAACAGATAATGTCAAGTTATTGTGAAAGAAGAGGAGAAAGATCGCTCGGGTATCTGGGGTCGTGACCCCCATATTTACCCAAGGCTGTAAACCCCATGGAAAAAGAATATATCACTAGGGTACCTCAGATTTGTGAAGCCCATACACACCTAAAGATGTCACCACGATGGGGTTACAAGTGGGAAAGGTGTTTGTTGGACAACTCTCAGAATGTGGACACATTCAAAGGACTCTGGAGATCTTTAACCACTTAACGCATTTACCCGTGTCTGACGCGGGCAAAAGTTACCGGCAAATTTGCACAAGCCCGTGTCTCACACGGGCGCTCTTGTATCTCGCGTTATTTTATTTCTAATGCCCCCCACAACTGAAATTGCAAAAAATAACTTACACTATACCTATATATTCATTTTCTCTCAAAAAAACTCGATCATTTTTTACCAGTTTTTCCGGAAAAAACTCATGCTTTAAGTGGTTAAAATGTCAACATCACAATCTATAGCACAGTTATGGCAGATGACATTGAGTCTGTCCATTTTTGAAAAGAGAAAGCTGCTAAGGGGAAAGGGCTGCTATACACAAAAGCATGTTTTGCAATCGCTGTGGATGATTTTCCCTTGCCAACTTGTCATCACAGCTATCTCTTCTGACAGAGTCTGTGCTAATGCGAGTTGGACTGAGCATACAATACCAGTCAGTACTGCATTATCATCTGGCTTCATTCACAAACTGTCTAAAAACTTCAATCAAAACAATTGAACAATTTCCCCAGATGATTGTTCATTTCATGGTAAACCAACTTTAGACAAACCCACTTTATATCGTTGTGAACATGACAATCATCAAGATAAAAAAAACTCAAAGGTATCCATTACACCAAAGAATGACAGTTCATACATGCTTGTTGTAACTTGGTAACCTGATTTAATGTGCAACTGGCTCCTATTAAAATGAAATGGTTAGATGTATTCCAGACAGTTTGTATAGTTGCTCAAGCTATAAAAATAACCTAAGTTTATGATTACCTGACATTTTAATAAATATTCTATAAAAATTTACAATTGAAGAAAAATAAATCACATCTTAATTTGTGGATCATTCATAGAGCAAATTCAAAAGTAACATTTGACAGGGAATAACGTTTTCATAAGCAGTCTGAGACCATCTTCACATCAAAATTGAGCACATTTTATAATTTCCAATAGCAATAACCCAATTTTGATGCCAAATTTCAAATATACAATAAAATTTAAACCTGGATACAGAGTTCCACTTTTTAATATTTAGCCTTTAGTGATTAGGCTGGGTCTGTGAGATCCATAAATGTATGTTTTGTCTATGGTAACTTCTTCAGTTCAATTGCTGAAAGATTTAATCACGAAGTTGGTATTACTTAATTAATGACCCACTGGAGCAACACAACGAGCGATTGGCAATGATCTGGGATTTGTCCCAAAGAGAAAGATCTGAAGACAAACACCCCATCATTTCGAACCTCAGTCAGATGACGACGTCATCACCTGAGCTGGCACCCCACTTTCCAAACTTCCACACCATGCCAACACGAAGACATTTGAGGCCACAAAAAATTTAACATGCACCAGCCCCAGTGCACACGAGCGTCTTTAGTTGGACTGAGTTTTGAACTTGCAACCCTCTTTCAACTGGCTACCACAGCCCTGAAGTTGGTATTGAAAAGCAATATCAATAGCAATCGCAATATATTTTGATTGAAATCAAATCAGAATGACTTTTTATATGTCAATACAAAATTTGATATCTTCCGCATTCTACTAGAAGCTAGCTATTTCACTTCTACAAACCCCCAGCTAATTGGCCTTAATTTGTTATACCTAAAAAGTTACCAGGAGAAAGGTGACATTTTGAATAGTTGTATAAAAAATCCACCTGAAATAATTTCCATCCAAATACAACAAGGTTCAAATTTTTAACACAAATTTAATAATTAATGATTAATTTCATAATTAATATTGCTTACTAAAATTAATACAGGTAATATTATTTGAAATTTTTTTAGACGATTTAATAATAAAAATTATCAGCGATATAGAAAAATTATTTCTGAAGATATGAGTAAAAGATCAGGAAACTAATTTGACATTAGAAGCTACAAACAGTTTCCAAACTCATAACATAGAAACAATTGAATTCAATTTCATGTCTTGGAACTTGGTAAAAGGATAAACATTGAGATGAGATTTGAATTTTGGTATCAAAATTGGGTGTTACCATTGGAAATTATGAAGTTTGTGTACGCATTTATGATACCCCTCATACAAATTTTGTCCATAAATTTACAGATGCCTTTATGTATCTAATAGTATCTCTGAATTTGCTTTACTATGAATGATGCATAAATAAATTACGGGTGGTTGTTTTTCTTTTGTTTACTATAAAACTTATTCTGATGAAATCGAAAATAAAAGGTTCAAAGCGTAAGACTAACCATAGAAACAGCATCACTACGTATTGCAGAATTATATTGCAGTTCAGATCTTAGATGTTCTCTGGATACTAACAGTGGTGATTTCGCAGCAATCTCTTTCAACTGCTCACACCACTCCTGAGGCCATAAACCTGCAACACAACAAGAAAAACAATCAGAAAACTTGAATTATGTTAAAAGAAACAGCTAAATATTCCAGAATAATTTGTAGCCAGAAGTTTATAAAAATGTTGCTAAAAATTAAATTAAATAATTTTGATTATTTTCAATTTCATTAGCATGCCAGGAGTGAAAAATACAAATAAAATGGGACAAATTAAAATAAATTGTAAAAGTATAGATAACTTGATATAGCCTAAAGTTATGATGCATTTAGTTACAAAGCTTACAATTTAAGTTTAAAATATTCTAAGAAAAACTATTTCACAAATTCATTTTACATAACAAATAACATGTTTAACTGAATTCCAATACAAGTGTAACAAATAACTTTTCCATCATGCATAAAAATTACCTGTTTCAGATGTAAATCCCATTACCACACAATATAACCAAAAATCTCTAAACAATTTCAATAACCTGGGTTTCGGACTAGCAATCGGGGGAAGACGTCGAAGGAGCTAAGGAAATAAACACACTATAATTAGTTGTAGTAGCAAAATTAGGGTAAAGATGCATTGTAGGGGACGTTTGGTCAGATTCCAAGGTGCTGCGGCTCTGAAAGTTAACGAACACTGAGTTATCTGAACTGGCACCAAACCATCACAGCATTGATCAACTACTATACATCTTTACAAAAATTAGCATAATATATTAAAGAGCACATTAGTACACACTGAAAATAAGAAAAGCAAGAGATTCAATCACAGATATAAGTTGATAAAATAAGAACATAGATACAAGAGCCTTTTCCAAAAAAATTAATTTTAGAATTCTTAAATAAATTTTTTAGATACATGGTAGAATTACATAAAATGTTTGCTTATAATTTTTAAAAATTTATTAAGACCTACGAGATGTATTATCCGAAGGCTAATAATCCTCCCATAACTTAAGTTATACCTTCTCCACTGTTCTCAGCTTGAGAATCATTTTTAAAATTTCATTAACCAACTAAATTTCATCCGCTTGCATTCTGCTGACAACTTATTTTATTTTAAAGATATTCTCTACAGTTACTATCACTATTCAAATATGCATCTAAAAGTATTTTTTTAAATTTATTTCCCAACCCTAAGCCTTAGGTTCTTTATAAACACACACTGTGCAATAAATAAATTTAGAAGCTGAAACATACCACTGATATAACTGGGATCAGAACTCCCAAATTACCAGCACTACTCGAAGCCTGGAAAAGAACACAAAGTTTAGAAAACATGTCACGCACAGTCCAGTGTGAAAGAAGAGTAGAATCAAGAGGCCACTTACTTTGAAAGCAGCAGGTGCTCTCTCACTAGCTCGCTTTCCTTCTAAGCCGAGCTGGACAAACAACTCTAAGAGACGAACCAACAATTCGTTGAGTTCAACCTCTCCTTCTAGATCAGCTGCAATGTTTGCCAATGCATTTATCACAGATAGAGAAACATGCCTGAAGAAGACAAATTCCTGTTAAGCAACAGGTATCTCCACATTCATATCACATGTAATCAGGAAATCCCCACATGGATGAGATCCCTTTTCTCCTACATGGTCTGGGACATTTTGAAGGCTTTTGCTTGAAAATTAAATTAAATTATTGAATAGAAAGTTGAATTAAGTGCATTTGAAAAATGAGAAATCCTCATGTACTGAGAAACAAATATAACGATAATCACTTTGATAATTAATTTAATTATGCTCATAACTTTTACTTATTTTAACATCCGTCTAGAATACGTATTTCTCTTGCACTATCATTCATTTTAAGATTTTTGATAAGAGTTAATACAGTTTTATGTTGAGTTTGTTTTCGATAACAATGGGCAATTGAATAATCTAGTATTAATTCTGATGTGATGGCTATAGGTTCTCAATTATGTTACTTATTTTTTTTGTTTTGAAACGAAGCTGATTTCAAAGGTTAATAGAAGATCATAGGACTTCTGGTATTTAAGAATAAGTTTGGTTGCTTGGTTTTGAGTTTCATGGCACAGCCACCATATTTGGCCAAGCTGTGCCAAATACAAGGCAGACAATGTCAAGTAATTATAAAAAGAAAGGATGGAGAGAAGTAGAGAAAGATCACTTGGGCATCCTGGGGTTGCAATTCCCATGTTTACCAAAGCTAGTAAGCCCCCCATAGAAAAGAATAGATTTCTACAGTACATCAGGTTCGTGAAGCCCATACACTCCTTAAAATGTGCACCCAAGGGGTCCATATCAATGTTCATTATGAATTTGTTCCTCCTTGAAAGTTAACTCTGACCTTTTTAAAAGCTTTAAAGGAATTGCGTGACCAGAGCAACTGACTGTTTCATTGCTACACAGCCTACATTCCTCAAAACCAGAGATCTTGACAAACAACACGGCTCATTCATTGGACCCTTCTGAGTCTGCCAACTGAAAGATATTGCATCTTGAAACAATGACTGTGGCACCCCAAAGGGAATCACATGAGTACTCAATAGCATTCAAAAATTGCTTCTATGGTGCACTAGAGGCAGAGAAAAACATAGGGAGTCACTGAATACATTTCCAATGAGACTATTTGGAAGGCAGCCGAAATTAATTAAGTTTCTGTTCTGGAATTTTTCAATGGCACTTCCAAGAGCAGTGGTTCTCAACCTTTGTGACAGTAACCTCGTAAATTCCTTTTTATAAGACAAGGACACTGTTCCAATAAATTTACTCATAAATCCCTTACACAAACTAATATAAGTATTAATTATGGCACAATCATAGAGTATTAGTAGATTTATGTATACGGTGAAGTTGATGTGTGGAATGACATTTTAATAAGTTATCAATCATTGGACTAATGAAAAATCTTGCAGCATATTTAGTTTCCTCAGGCTAACATGATTAAAGTAATTTGTGCTGATTTTTATTGACACACTTTATTCTGATCACCAATTTGTATTTGTTACATAACAAACACCTTCAATACAAGATTTCTTTATACACCAAAATAAAACAACCCAAGTCCCTTTTTCACATTAAAATTTAAAAGTCTGTGGGCCCATTACTTTTAAAAATCTCATCAATTGGGTTTTGAAACAAGTTCTTCATTGAATCGGATCAAGGATCTTCAATTGATCTCCAATTTCAGAGGAAAATCTTTCTTTATACTTCCTTGCTGATTGATCACTAGTAATTGTTACATTAATGGGCATTCTTGATCTGAGGTTTTTGACACTCATATATTATTCTCCTCAAAATATTTAAACTAAAAACATTTATACATAAAAATGTTTCACAGGGGTAAAATTACAGGGTACTACTGAATATATTTTAAAAGATGCAGAAGTTTTGCAAGGAAATAAGAAAATATCTGTGAATTCACCTGTAGCCTTGTTTCCTTCCATCAGCACTTCCAACATGATAAGCAGAACTGGATTCCACGGTAATCATTGTAAACATCTTCATCACTTCTTCATGCACATGGAGCTAAAATTTTAGGCAAAGTAAGTGGCACAGCATACAAAACAAACTAATACAATGACATTTGTTAACAATCGAACTGACAGGTCAATTTTTTAATAAATGTTCGCAAATTTCAATGTTCTGTAGTTACCATAACTCATTGCAACTCTTCAGAATCCTCTTTCTAAGAGAAACTCAACTTCTGTAAGGTCTCGTTTCATGCGGTGGATACGTTCTACAGAAAAGAGCATATAAAAAAATCATATAAAAAAAGACTTAACTTACCTTGAAAAATTAGGGATACGTTCCGTAATTTTCTAAAACCGCATAAAACCAAAACAAGTTAAAAATTAAACTAAAACAGCATAAAAAAGTTTGCAGAAATTTTTAAAAATAGGTTGCTTAATAAATTCCTTCGAAAGTCCAAAAGAAATTCATATAAAAGCTTAAAATAAACATGCATTCAAACTTAATTCATTTTATTTTATTGAAAAGTAATATAGTTTTACATTTTGTAATCATTATCGCTATCTGATAATGGTCTGCACCATTTGCGAACTGGCTCCAAATCACTTTTGTCATCAGAAAAGACTGCCTCTGCAATAGATCTTTTCGGTAAAGGCAATGGATTTTCAAACTCCATTCTTGTTCTGTGTAGCTCTTTCTTTTCTGACAATGTAATCAGTAATTAAACTTTGCGATGATGATTCTACTAATTTTTTATGTAGTTCACGATATCCGGAAATACAGTCCTGCAGCTCACGTTGTAATTTAAAGGCTCATTCAGAATTGGGGTCATTAATAAAACAATGATTTTCTAATTTACTGCAAAGTTGAAGACCTTCTCAAATTAATTTTGCAGTAAAGGGGCTTTTTTTCTTCCACATCATTATCGCCTTCTGGACCTGTCACATCTAAAGTTAATTCAATAATATCATTGTCACTTAAGACATCATCTAAATCATCATGGCTAAAGGTATTAAAACCATCTCCGTCAATTTCATGTGACAAAGTAATGATTTCATTTGATAGTGTCGATGTTTGAATGGTTGTATTGCTTGTAACACATCCCGGCCAAACCTTTTTTCAACAGGCATTTAAAGTTGTTGGTCTTATTTCAGCAGAAGCAGATGCAACGTGAATTAAACAATCAAAAATAGAATATTGTTTCCATACGTCTTTTACTGTTAAGGACTCATTTTCTAGTTTATTCAAGATGAATTGGTAAGTCCGCTTAATGTAATATTTTTTAAAAGTTGCAATTATGCCTTGATCTAATGGCTGAAGGCTTGTTGTATTGGGCAGAAGAAATATTACTTGAACATTTGGATGTTCTAACTGGATGACCTGGTGCATTGTCAATAATTAATAAAACTTTAAAATCGAGAGAGTTTTCCTTCATATAGGCTTCCACTTCTCGTACAAAGCAATTGTTGAACCATTCTGTAAAAACAGCTGTTGTCACCCAGGTTTCAGGTTAGCCATCCAATGCAATGGCAGTTGTTTTAAATCTTTGCCTTTTAGAGCACGTGGTCTAAGAGATTGATTTATTATGAGTAATTTCAACATCTGATCTGATGCATTGCTACAAAGTAATGTTACTCGGATCTTTGCTTGTTTTATGTCCACTTGCAGTTTTTCATCCTTTTGCGATGTAAAAGTACAGGTAGGCATTTTTTTTCCAATAGTCCTGCCTCGTCAGCGTTAAATACAGCACAATATCCCCATCTTCAATAATTTTCACTAGCTCTGTGGAAATTTTTTTGCTGCTCTTTCATCTGCTGACGCAGTTTCCCCTGTAATCTTGATATTATGAAGTGCATTTCTTTTTAATAACCCAGTTAGCCATTCTCTTTGCTAGCTGAAAATTTTTTACCAGCCTGAAAAATGGAAGTTGATGGCTCTGACTGCTTCATTGACTCATACAACAGAAGTGCTTTTTCCTGAATTAAATAACCACTTACAGGAATTTTTCTTTGAGTTAGTTCCTCAATCCAAATTGCGAGGGTTCTCAGTTCTTTCTAATAATTCATCTTTTGAATATGATGTCAATTTGGCACTTAATTTTGTACCAGAAATGATGGATTTTCTTATTGCAACTTCATTCTTCTTAATGGTTCTTATAGTAGATTCTCCTAAATTAAAATGTTTTCCAATTGCAGTAGATCCTTCTCCTTTTGCTAAGCGATCTAAAATTGTAATTTTCATTTCCAACGAAATTGCCTGTCCTTGATGAGTTTTTTTCTCCATTGGGACAAATGAAATCTTAGAAAAGAAATTAGGAAAATTTAGACTTATGATAATGAGAAGGCAAAAAACACTTCTAATGAAAAACTTAACTTCACAGCACTCACTGTTTAAACATTACAATCCAACATTACAATCCAAAATCTGCTTATTACTGCAACTTGAAATTAGCAAAATTTAAACTACACTGCTGGCCACCGTAAATGCAACACCCTGAAGGAAGCATGCAAATAATATGAAATTTACAACATGCATTAGCGGAGGTGAGATATGCAAATGATTAGAATTTCAGCGCAGACGCACATCACGCGCGCCTGCGGCGCCACTTCAAAGCGCTATTTAAGGCTTGGAGATTTCGACGATTTCAAGTACGGCAATTGTGTTTTTCTTGTGGTTTTTTCAAAAAAAAACGATCAATTATGCCTCGTAGAAAACAGCGATCATCTTTTGATCAAGTATCCGAGTTCGACAGAGGAAGGATAGTGGCCTACCGAGATTGTGGATTATCTTTCAGGGAAATCGGTAGTCGTGCTGGACGAAACCAAACAACTGTAATGCGGATATGTGATCGTTGGATACAGGAGGGTACGACGGACCGACATGTTCGATCGCATCCACCTCAGTGCACCACTTCACGTGATGACAGGCATATTGTGCATATGGCAGTGACGGATCGCTCAGTCACATCACGAACCATAGCACAGCACATTCAGTCTGTACCATTCGACGCCGTTTACAGCAGAGTGGTCTGTCCGCAAGACGTCCATTGCTTCGTCTACCCTTGACGCAGAACCACAGACGTTTCCACTGCCAATGGTGCGATGAAAGAAGGATGTGGACGGCAGAATGGAATGAAATTGTCTTTACTGACGAGTCACGCTTCTGTCTGCAACACCACGATGGTCGGATTCGAGTCTGGAGACACCGTGGAGAGAGGATGCTGAACAGCTGCATTATGCACCGCCACACTGGTCCTGCACCGGGTATTATGGTATGGGGCGGTATTGGATATCACTCTCACACTCCTCTAGTACGCATTGCCGGTACTTTAAACAGCCAGCGCTACATCTCCGAGGTGTTGGAGCCAGTTGTCCTTCCTTACCTTCAGGGCTTGCCCACAGCCATATTTCAACAGGATAATGCGCGACCACACGTGGCACGCATTGTCCAAGGGTTCTTCGTCAATCGCCAGATTGAATTGCTTCCCTGGCCAGCTCGCTCTCCGGATCTTTCGCCGATAGAAAACATGTGGTCCATGGTTGCTCAACGATTGACCCAGAATACATCCCCAGCTGCAACACCAGATCAACTTTGGCAACGTGTGGAAGCTGCTTGGTCTGCTGTACCCCAAGAACACATCCAAAGTCTCTTTGAATCAATGCCGAGGCGTGTGGCAGCGGTGATCTCCAACAATGGCGGCTACTCTGGCTACTGATTTTGGCAGGAACCACACTTCACAGGTCTATAAATTTAATCATTTGATACTTGGTCAACATGTTATGTACAAAATAAATTTTGTTGTGATATCTCTTGTCTTTCTTGGTGTTGCAATTTGGGTGGCCAGCACTGTAGTTATTAAAAAAATTTACAAATCACCAATATAAAATTTAATTTCAGAACAATTATTGTTTATTCCTTTCAATGTGAAACTCAGAATGATGTAATGACAACTTGTTATTGGTAAAAATCATGTACAAAGGAGAATCCCCGAATTGCTAAAGCTCACTCTTAGAACAAGTCAGAGAGACAGAAATATGTTCTCTCCCTTGCATCCATAAAATCATGACAAATTCAAATGCAGTAAAAAATATTTTATTTTTTTAAATGAAAAGGTTTTGTTAGCAATTAAATATTTTACTTTTTTTGTTGAAATGAGCATGAATTTATGCAATTTTTAGACCATGGGTTAAATAAAAAATTCCAATTATTGAAAGTTTTTGTATGATTCAAACTTGGCACATTGCAGGTGGTGCCATTTTTTGGAAGCGGCGGGCAGTCCATTAATGTTATATGTCAGTGGAACAAATGGAGTGAGCTTTGAGCGTACCACGATTTTTGGTGACTGTCTATACATGAGCTTCCTAAACAAGCCTATATGTACATGTTTATCCAAGAAATTTTTGGATGAAATACAAACCGCACAACTTCAAAATTGCATAAAAATCTGCATAAAGAGACCTTACAGTATCTTCAAAAGTTATTGGGGTTAGAAGTCGTTCCTTTTCAAAACAGCATTCATAATAATATTCAGTTGACTTCAATTGCAAATTATTCTGCAATCTCAAGAGCTAATCAGGAATTAGTTTTAAGTGCAATCTGAAATATATGTAGATGCTGTGTGTCATGCATTAACAGATATGATGTCCTGCATATCCATCAGCCGGATATTTCATAAAACAGGACTTGTAAATTGTTTTTGCATTGTGAGTTGTGGGGAATGGTTTAATAAATATATCTTAGATTTAAAACTTCCTCTAAAAACTGCATTACTTCTGGGGTGGTTCAATGCAAACAATTATAGTAAGAGTTGAAAAACCTTCAAAACAATGGCTAATCATGATTAAAGAAATTCGTGCGAGCGTCAATGTGCTTGTCAATGCTTTGTAGACGTAAAAGATCATCAATGACCATTTCGATGGAGCAAGACGTCTACCATTGTCAGGACAAAAGTAAGTCATGAGAAGAAATCGGGTATCAAATATAGTGCTCCAGAATAGTGTTGCCACAACTCCTTTTTTAACTATGTTGGTTGTTTTCAGGTTTTATGGCGCAAGGGCCATATTTGGCCAAGCTACGCTAAACACAAGACAGATATCACAATGAGGGGAGAAGAAAAAGTAAAAATGAAAGGGAGGAAAGATCACTGGTACCTTGTAATTGTGATGTCTGTACACACCTAAAGATGTGCCCCTGGGGACTTTTTAACTAGGCAACACTATTCTAGAACAATATATTTGAACTCGCATTTCTTCGCGTGACTTACTTGTGTCCTGACGATGATAGACATCTTGCTCCATCGAAATGGCCATCGACGGCCTTTTACATTTACAAAGCATTTTTGCATTGATGAAGTTTTTAAATCATGATTAGCCATTGTTTTGAAGGTTTTTTTAATTATCACTTTAAATTTTGACTAAGGTTTTTATCTATTTATCCACATAGCCTTAATGTTTAACCTTCCACCATTTCTGGTATTATAGATTGAAAGGTTATACTTTCGAACTTAATTTGACATGAACGTGGGGATTTTGGCATAGTTATTTTGAAATGAACACTTTCCTTTTAGCAGGTGCGATTGTTGACACACCCTATATCAAAATATTCAGTCATTGTCAACAAAAACTCACTTCATTCAATCTTATTCCATAACTGCTATAGATAATTATTTACATAGCTGCCTTTTTACATCATTTTTAGAATCTTCTTTTATAAATGCAATTCTTCAATAACAGCACATTGTTGACATTCTTCGAAAACCAAATTATGCAAAATATGAAAATAACTAAAATGCAAATGATAATTAGAATTACTTTTAACAGTGAGTGCGATTCTCCTATATTTGAAGGGATGCTTTTTTCGATATTACAGTATTAGAACAAGAAATAAATCATACAATCCTAAAAATAATGCTATTGATATTAACTCACATCGCCCTTGGCTATGATCATGCATCCAAGCTGATCCACGATGAGCGAGTCTAACCTAGAAGGTGGCTGACAGAATCTTTGCTGGAAAAACTGCAAAATAGATTCCATGGTGCGGGGAGTGTTCTTCAAAGCCACTGCAACGTGCCCCAGGGCAACAATGGTGTTTGTCGAAACAAGTGTAGATTCCCTAAGGGAAGATCCATAAAAGGTTTTAAAACTTCCAGCAATATCAATGAGATCTACAGGGTGATGCAAAACCTCACGAATTTCGTTAGGTGCTAGTGAAGTGAGGAGAAATGCGTTGGGGTTTTCCACTAGCATGTGCTTTACTGTTTTTAGTTATCATTATGGCTCTGCACCATGCATTCGTAATTGAATCATTTTTTCAAAACAACTTATCTGTGAATATCTCCAGAGAGCTTTTCAGAAACATTTCATTGCTTGGTCGAAATGTTGCTGTTCTGGACTGGAAAAGTATGTTGCTATAGGTAGCAAATTTCAGAGCCACAGGTTTGGCATTAACACAAAAACCACATGGAAGACCACAGAGACAGAGCAACAATGCTGGATATATATATACATTTATATACATCAAATGTCTATCACGAACTCTGAAACGATACCTAAAATTAAACCCTTCAATACAATTCTCACCACAGACAAGTCCCTTAACGTTCCTCTTTTCACCTGCTAATCTTTCTTTCCACAAGCCATTTAGTCTAAACATCTTGTCATCCACTTTCACTTTTGAATTCAAGTCACCTCGTTAACATTGACTTCAAATAGAACTGCTCATTCAAAATGTTTGTCTCTTTCAGATTGCAAGGTGCAAGATCAACTTGCTACTTCGTACAGACACCAATTTCCTGTCAATGAGAACTTTCTTAAGATTCCCTGATCCAATAATCTTCCTCTTAATCCTTATCCCCCCTGGTGGATTCATTTTTAACTATTCATTCTTTCACAAGTGCCTTTGAATAAAGAGTTCAAAGCTGTCACTACACTCAACAACGAACCCCGCCATGCATTATGATGTTACCACTTGTCTGTTGAAGTATTGAATGAAACATTTTTATGGAATTTTATGCTTCTCCATTTGTGGAACCGAAACTACACTCAGACCCAATGGATTATTTTCCGATTGCTTTACATCACTCCTGTCATGACTGAAATTAACCTTGAAAATCAAGGAGATTGTTTTGCTGTACCCGGTATGTATCTAAAAGATAAATTATGCTTTCATGTGAGTGTATACTTCATACTGAAATGCATAAATCTAAATAGGGACAATTATACTAGATTCGACCTATTTTAGATTAAAAACTTAATATAGCTTCTTGTGTGAAATGCAATCATTTCACACAAGAAGCTAAGTCTGGTGTCAAAGTGCCTGGACAGCAATTGAAATGTTGATTTTAATGGTAAAACTAAACTTAAAACTGATTTATCAAAGAATAATCAAGTGAAAAGCATCTAGTTCATTCAACATTATCATATTTGTTATTAACTTCATATTGTAATGAGAGCATAAAGTTTTGCTTACATGTCGCTTTTCTCGGCTTGATATAGTCTATTGGACACAGAAGCTAGAAAGGCTTGCACACAGTGAGTATCGTTTTTCAAACCAGCATTTAGAGCTCTGTAATCAGAAAAGATAACTTTATAAACAGGCTAAATTAGTAGTTATCACAGATGAAAAACACATCAGTTGCATTTTCACTAGACCTAAACACCAGAACATAATTTCAAAGACAGGAATTTTACAAATCATGTAGAAAATAAACCTTTCATCTCCTAAAGGTAACATTTAATTTTATTTATATATTTCTAATATGCTTGATGAATTTATTTTATTTTTACTTATTATGTATCAACTTTGCTAGGAGAATGAACTTTCAAAATTAAGCTTGGTGCATTGAATGCTCATAAGCAAACTATCAATTCCATAACAATGCTTATAATTCAAAGATGCTAGATTGGATTCATATAATTTATAGGTCAAATTTTGCTACTTGCAGAGCAATTCAACTGGGTTGGTTGTTTTGCAGTTTTATGGCACAAGGGCCAAGCTGTGCCAAACATAACAGACAACTTCAAGTAAAAATTGTAAAAGGGAATAAAAGAAAGATTGGGGAACACAGTAGTGGGATGAAAACAGAAAAAGATCACTTGGGTATCTCGAGTGCATGGCACCCGTGTTTACTCAAGATAGTAAATGCCATGGGAGAAGAAAAGATCACAAGAGTACCTAGGATCCGTGAAGCCAGTACACACCTTAAGATGTGCCTCTGAGAGCCCAATAAAACTATGACTCAAAGTAGGTTCAAAAACACCCAGACAGACCAGAATTCAAACATGAGAACCTTTGTATCAAGAGCCAGAGTATTAGCCACTCGGGCTGACAGATACTATAATTTATTAACATACAAGAGTCTTTAAGCAGTGCCTTATTTATCTGATTTATTCAAAAGAGCAGGAAAATATCATCAATTTATTAGTAGCCAAGTATTGCCAACTGCAACATGACCAATACATCACATGTTCTAATACAGCTAAATACAGCTCTCATACAGCTTCTCTGATAAACTATAAATAACAGTGATGTCCGGTCCCTGTAAGCCTGGTATCTTCTGTTGAAAAAGTTACAAAATCATTGACTGAATAAAAAAAGACCTGATGTTAAAAACAAAGTTTATTTTTGATGTGAATCTTAGAGACACCAGTTTCTATTTCATATGCCTATTTCCATCCACGAGTCTGAGAATTATGTCACTGAAACATGCATCTGCCTGATGGTCCTGGCATTTGATGATTTCTGTATCTCAGTGGTTAACAGTGTATGTCATATGCAATAAGTATCCTTAACATCAAACCTTCCTCCCTTCCCTATGACTACCACGGAAGCTAGCTATTCACCTTTAAGACAGTGGGCTGTCTCCTGTCTGTTCTGCTTGGAGCTTGTAATAAAATCTGCCCTCATTTGCCAAATATTTTGTTGCCGAGCCTTCAACAATATTCTATCATTCCTTGTGTTCTATTTATGATATGATTTGCTAGTGTTGTAATTTTATGAGTGATATTAAGATATTCATTAGAAAATAGATTTTGCACATCAGTTTCTTATACATTTTGCTAGAAACCAAAAGAACCACTTCCCTAACCTTCAAAGTTGTGGGCAAAATTGATGTAGTGGCATGAGAGGATCCCTAGTCAGACTAGATGTACCAGCTATGGGGAGAAATCAAACCATTCCTTTTCATATGTGCATTGTACAGCAAATACAATCGCTGCATCTCCAGTTGAACCACTACACAACCCATCCTGGCAAAATTAGATTGGCAATGACCACTTACTTGACTCCTCCCATCAACTAATGATGACGCAAACATTCCACACCAGATGCTCTTATTGGCTCTCAACAACCAAATCTCTGAAAAGACTCTGAAAACCAAATGCTGTTCAGTTCCTTCAAGTTCACTGGCGGGAGAACCTGGGCCGAAGGCCCTCAATCTCCAAAGTCCACTCTCATCATCCCCAGTTGTAAATGTTACGCTACAATGCTGACAAAGCTGATAAATGTATTAAGTTGCTGAAATATATTTTTTATACAAAATGCATGCAAATAACAGTTGGATTTTAGGAAATATAAGCAACACAAAATCTTTTCAATTAAAAGCTACTCCATCATTGAATTCAGAAATTACATGTTTGGTTTCATGGCCATATTTGTTCTATTTTGTTATGGCCACAAGACCATATTTGTTCAAACTGCACCAAACTCAAGTTAATGTGAAAAGAAAGGATAGTTGGGTTTTTATCGTGCAAGGCCCATATTTGGCAATGCTGCACCAGAACACGATGTACAATATCAAGTAATAGACATACACGCAAAATGAAAGCTTTACTGACAGAAATACACCCAGAAGGAATCGAACCTGCATCGCCTACAACTCGCAGTTTGCTAGTGCAGTCGGCACACCCACTGAGCCATGACGGCCCAAAGAAAGGATGTAAAGGAGAAAAAAGAATAAGATCGCTTGGGTATCCTCGAGTCACGACCTCCATATTTACCAGAGGCAGTAACCCTATGGGAAAAGAATAGAATACAATGGTACTTCGGGTAGTGAAGCCCATACACACCTAAAGATCTGTTCCCGAGGGGCAGAAATTATATGAAGCGTTTGGGTTTACCTGCACAAATTTTCTATGGCTGTGTCTCTGAGGATTTCGAAAGCAGTCCCCGAGCTTGTCGTCGTAGCAGCGTAGACGGTCGACGGACTCTCGGTCGTGACCATGATGCTCAAATTGGCGCTTCGGATGTGATGGTCAGTCGACTGGCGGTTGAGGCGCAGGAGGATGGGAGACGGGTTCACGAGGAAATCTCTGAGGGCATCGATGCAGCTGTGGGCAATGCTTGGAAATTTCTGAGCCAACTGCCCTAAACCCTATGAAGAGAGAACACAAACTTTGTGGTAAAAATTAAGCATATTTCTATGATTTATGTATTTTAAAACCTAAATTAGGAAAAATAAAACCAAACATCCTGTCTAGTTTTCCTTTTTTTTCAGAAGAAAAGTAGAATTCAAATTGGTATTGCAATTAACTTTTCGATAACAAACTTCAGTAGCACAGCTTTAGTCAACCCTATATAGATATATTGCACTTTTTTTTAACATTAATGAATTGTTTAACGAAAAAGTGTTTTTCAGGATATTTTAAGTTTCAACTCTACAAAATACAATGCATTTTATTTCAACCTGTTTCAAAACTCTTTATATATGAATTTACCTTTCATGTTTATGAAATACTTTTTATAACTGAATGGATATTTTACTTTTGAGGACAAGCCATGTATCGTCCCCATGCAATGTTAACACCCAACATGCAATTTTCCACTTTTCAATAATACCCATGTTGCAGTTTTGGACAAAATTAGTACACTAAAGGTGTGAATTCTTTGATAGCATTGTTTGATTAGACCTTTCTTTTTTCATTCCCACTTGCACCATTACAGTGGAGTGCACAGGGTGATGACTGGTAGGCTTCAGTCATCCCCTTTTGGTTGGTAGGTAGGTATTTGAATTAATGTCACACTTGAGCAACACAATGAACTATTGGCGACGGTCTGGGATCAATCCCGAAGGATAAAATCCACCATATGATTTTTAACCTTTTTGGAATGTTCAGCATTGACAGGGGAAGGCTTCATGCACATCATTGAAAGGCTTGAGAACTTTTGATCTCAAGCTGGAATTATGTTGATTTTCTTTTCGCCCTATGCTAGTGGTTCTTAACATTTTCAGTGATCGGCACCCCTCTTGAAAAATGTTTCTGGTTCTTTATTTAGGAAATTACATCTATTGCAAGATAATTCATTTATTGAAAAATACCTCAGTGACTGAGGCAAATGTTGAGGGTAGGAGTGGGGGTCCCAAAAGTCGACGTAGAGTTCGCTAGTTTCTCACAGGAGGTACTTTCCATCGAAAATTTAGAAACTTCTCTCACACCCCTAGAAATGCTTTCTTGCACCCCCTGGGGTGCACACACCCCAGGCTAAGAACCACTGTTCATGTCACATAGTAATACATGGGGGTTAATAGATGTATTTATCCCAGTGCCTTTGCAATGAAAAAAAATTAATTATTGTCCAAAACTGGAAAAAAATCCAATTAGTGAAAAATCACACATGTGGGCACATTGGAAGAGAGGCAAGGATATGAAAACAATATTACCTCCAAACAGACCATGAGCAGTGGCATGTGAGCTAATGCTATCTTAGCTGAGTGAGAAGAGTGGATTTTTTCCTGGAGGCGCATGCACAGACCATCAGCACCTGAAAAACCACCATTACACACTTCACTCTCCAACAGCAATCGTTCAAACTCAAATATCTCATGGATGAATTATGGTGCAAAATCCCAAAAAGGATAGGCTGCGCCAAACACAATAAAACAATTCAAATACTTATAGAAGTCAGGTCAATAATAAAAGTAGATATGAGAAATGATGTAGGACTGCTAAATAAGGTACACTACATTAAAGACAACTGAGATTAAAATACTAATTTAAAAGGGTAAAAATAATTAGTTTTAAGTCGATGGTAATATTTACAGCAGATGAAATGTGGTGTGATTTAAAAGATGTCACACACAAATATATTTATATGAAGTTTGAAAATCCAGTTAAGTATACAAATTTAAACAAATTTGGATGGGGATTTTCCCCCACCAAATCCTGCAAGTCTAAAATTGGACTGCTAAATAAGTTTTGATGATTAAAAATTGGACAATCGATTAAAATATGATGAACAGTAAAAGGCACATGCACGTTACACACGGGGACACTCTCTCCTAATAAAAGATGCCTGTGAGTAAAACGAGTGTGGCCAATATGAAGGCGAGTCAAAATCAGAATATCGAGGAGGTAGTGAAGGTCATAATGAAATGCCTCAATGAATGCCATGGAGCTTATTGCTCAGAATGAATTTAGGTGAGGAAAGCAGAGTTTTTTTGCGAGTACTAAAAAATATTAATAAAGAATAAATCAGTTTTGGTGAGGTTTGCTGCTCTATGGTCAATTTTCTACTACACAAAGGCTAATTGGATTAGGATCTACAGTTTAAAGTGGATTCCAAACATCTTTGAACTGTATCTGAGCCCAGAGCCCAAACAGGGTAATCAGAATGGATATTTTAATGATTATTTTGTTAATCATTTGTTATAGTAACACCCAATTAAAAATTGTTCACATCCACATAGATATATTGGATATATCATTTATTTTATAAACGCTTGCATCTGTAAAAAATTTGAACCAACGTATTATACAAGCACTCTTTGAAGAAACTTCCAAATAAAAAAAATGTTCTCCTATACCTAATAAGACAAAATTTTAAAATTCTGTATAATATTCAGTAATATTATTCAGTTTGATATGTTAGCATCTAGAGTTTTCTCAGCTACATGCCAATTAAAACAGAATCATGACTTTGAGTCAGCAATGTTGATTGTTGATAAATATAAATATCACTTTATACATGTATTCATGCTTGAGCATTTGCACTATTTGTTTTCCAACATGTTTTAATTATGAGGAATAAACTCAATTGAGCTACTTTGATGAGACTTGTTTTCAATTTATAATTATTTTCCTAATGACACAATTTAAAATTTTAGCTTTCATCACCAAAGCATTGAGAGCAAGAGGTGAATAAATGGAGTAGCAGTTCAATACCTCAGTTTAAATCACATGGGGTCGTTGGTTGATTTGGGTTTTATGGCACAAGGTCCAATAGCCAGGGTCGTTTGGAGTTGCAATTATTTTGCTAAAGAGCTATCAGCATAGTAGGTAAAATGGCTTAGGTCACTATTTGAATTAACATAGCTTTGCAAATATTCATTAAGCATATTTTTATGACAAATTAGGTACAGAAAACATTTTTAATCGAGTTTCCTAGTAAAGGGTCAGTTCAAAAGTTTTTGTAATATTTTAACATATTTGAAACTCCTTGAACAATAAATTATATATTTAACTAGACTTAATTTAAACATGTTTTGAAATTGAAAACATATTTCCAAGAGAAATGGTTAGAAAAATATTCATTGTAACACCTATTTTAATAGACTAACTGGTTAACTCTGTGCTATAATATTTTATAATTTTCTAAACACAAAAAGTTGTGCACTAAAAAAGTTCAAAATGCAAGGAAAATGTAAAACTGATCTCACCTATATCATCTGCTACAGACCATACTAGTAAATCAACGCAGGCTGCATTTGCTTGAACATTCACCTTGAACTTATTTACAATCGTAAAATTAGATTCTTTGTCTTCTCTCTCGCTTGCATCGTGCTGCCGAGTTTGGAGTTCGGTTTGACCAGAGAGATACAACCCTTTGACGAATTCCTGAACATCTTTAGTAAATGGAGTGGGTAAATCTGAAAACAAAGTTTTTTAAAATAAGATATTTATTATCTAAATATAAAAAATCTACCAATGCAAAAAAAAAGATTTGGGGTAAGATTTAGATTCATTGTTTTTAATTCATTTGTTAAACTGAAAAACTCAAGTGAAGATGCTAGGATTTTAAATACCAGACGTCTATATATTTTACGATGTACACACATGTCGTTTGTTTATTGTTGAATGCCAACAACCATTACTGGATTCATTCGCTAATTTTGCTGCTTAGTTTCAATATGCCTGATTTGAGTTATGGACTTGTATAATACTGCTTAAACTAAAGAGACCTATATAGATTGCTTAAACTATGTATAACAAGACCTATATAATATTGCTAAGAAATATAAACTTTCCATTCTAATGAAATTCTTCAGCAGACTGATTACAGGAAGCAATGAGAAATCTGGAAGATGGAAATCATCGAAGGAAAGCAAATAAGAGCCAAAATACGTTTAATGTCAAAAATGCTGAATTGCCTTTGTGTAAGATGAAATTGAAATAAACGTTTAGAACCTAATTATGGTAACATGTCTGAGGTGTGCCTTTTGCTAAGCATTTTACTGGCAAATTAACACTAAAAGTAAGGAGATGTTAAATAATTTAATTTAATTTAGAGGTATGAAATCCATTTCTGTGAACATGAATGTTATAATCATAAAAAATGGATTGGAATGAGACATGAAATATGAGCAACGACACTTATATCCATAGATATAAGCCATCCATAGATATAAGCAATTAAGTTTAGTTAGTGTGTATAATTACACCATTGCCTTTAGAAGTGTTGAAATCATAGCACATGCTACAAAGGATTACACACATCCTCAATAACTACCCAACTTGAATCGAGGACAGTGCTATGGACCAGGAGTGCAACTACAGAGGGAACTTGAGCCCCTCCCAGAGCTAAAAAAGTAAAAATATTCGGTAATCAAACTTTCTAGTTGTGTTTGTATTGTGATTGATGCATTTAAATCATGACATCGAGATGATGTCACTTGATGTTGGGCATATATATTTCTCTCCTATCGAGTAATGACTTCAGTTTAAAGTAGCATTACTATTTCTGTTTCGTTAGTGTTCCATTTCATGCCACCAAGCACACATATTTACTTCAGGCTGGTTTGGCTACCTCAGTTCTTATTCATAAATTAACACATAATGCATTCTTATTTAATTAACTAGCTTGTTTAAATTTTATGATATTTTTGACATCTGCCTATTTCTTTCAAGTGACAAATGATATTTATACATTATTTCATACAAAATTTATCAAATTATTTATTTATATGGTCCATTAACAGTTATTTCATCCATCCTAACATCTATTTATATGGATTGGACAAAATAGTAATTAACACTGAAAATATTCTATATTGATAAAAAAATCCAGCTTCTTGTCTCAAATGCATCAACATTCCTCTTGCCTTCAGTAGAATGCTCTAAAACCACTCTGTACTTCAAAGAAATAAACTTAATAAAATAACTTAATTAAAAAAATTATGATACTTAAACATTTAAGGTTTGCTTGGCTTCATGACATTGTCATCTGTAATTCCCCTCACAGTAGATAGCCTTATGATACCAACGCAGCCCCTCCAGAGATTGATGTCATGACGACACCTCTCCATAGCTACCTACTGGACATAACTACACCTATAATGGCCATAACTAGTTTGCAAATTACTGACATTCTTATTATTGATGGAAATTCCCAAAATCACTTTCACGTTCTAGTTTATAATTAGCAGAAGTGTTTTTCAGAAATGACAGCAGTTGCTGTTATGAAGGTAATAAGACCCGATCTTTTGTTAACATGTAAATATTTGCAAACATTTACAACCCAATATATTCCATCTAGATTTTTTCCCAACTGAAGACACCAAAATGATGAATTAAATCAGTCCCTAAACTTATTGAACAGAGGTTTGGAGTTTTATGGTACAAGGGTCATACTTGGCCAAGCTGTGCCAAACACAAAACAACTTCATGTAAAAAATGTCATGAAAGAGGGGAATAAAGAGATTGGAAACAGTAGTGGAATGACAGCAGAAACAAGATTACTTGGGTATCCTGGGAGCACGACCCACCTGGTTACAAAAGACAGGAAACCCCATGGGAAAAGATCCCTAGAGTACCTCAGGTTCATGAAGGCCATACACACCTAAAGGAGATGTGCCCCTTAGGGCTTATTGAGTGGAGGAAGGATGTTGTAAAGGTGATGTTGTAGGTGGGCTCATCCTACATACAGAAACATGAAAATATTTTTTATGGAAACCTACAGTCAAGACCTACTCCTTTTCCAGAAATACAAATATAAACCACAAGAATAAAACAAATTATATTTTAGTTATGTTTTAGGAAGTGTGTCAAAGGGCCTGTTGTGCAATGAAAACGAGATTTAGCGAGTCCGATATCACTGCACAAGTGCAAGCAAGAAGGAAAAGACTTCTCTGAAGTTGATTTTTTGGTGTGAACAGTGTACATATCATTACCACCATGCCAAAGGCACGGATCTGCAAAATTGGTGTTTCTACAAAAACGGGTTCAAAGTTTTGATGCTTCAGAAAAAAAATCAAGGTATGACTCAAAGTTTAATGTTTTCTAATGAAAATCGGCATTTCCACTAAGAATCCAGATTCCTGGCTTTGTCATAGTATAAAACATGAAATGGTGACTTGAAAATGCAGTTAGGTGAAAATAGACAAAAATGCAGATTTGTGCCTTTGGCATGGTAATAATATGTTGTTCTTTAGTTCAAATATATAATTTTTAAATTTATGGAAATCGTCTTGTGTTCTTGAGTGGATTTTTTTGAAGAATATGAAGTTTCCGATCAAGTTCCGACGATCGAGATGATTGCTTCTCACCCGGAACAATGAGGTAGGACATTTCTTATTAGCTTTTACCAATTTGAAAGATATTGTTTCTACACTAGAGCATCAGAGAATACTTGAGAGTGTGTGAACTCTCACCTGTGGCATCAGTGGTACCTGTGTAGTGTTATTGCTTCACTTGGCTCTGCTCCCTGAGTGAAGTAACAAACGTTGATGCAATTTTGTATAAATTACTGTAAGCACATGCAAATTTAATAGATTTTGTTTACTAAGAAATTTCCTTCAATTATGTATATTGTGTGAAATCAGTACCATACCTGATCCTTTGACATTGGATATCTTCTGTATGGCTCGATTACAGAATTGTGAGAATGGTTGGGTCTTATGGCTCAAGAGCCACACTAGGCCAAGCTGCACCAAACAATGTAAAGTGAATGGACATACACACAAGGAAAGTTTTACTGGCATAGAAAAGAAAAATACACCCAGGGAGGAATTGAATCTGTGCCGCATACAACTCACAGGTTGCTAGCACAGTCGGAAAATCCAGAGTCAGCAGCCCCTGAAATTGTGAGCAACATCCTTCCATCTTAAATAGATGGAAAATTGTGTTCTATGTGTCAAGGTGCAGATACCCAACCTATATATAGACAAAGGCATTTGAGATAGGAATGAAATTCCTACAGAGAATTTGTAGCACATACCCACTAAGGCCCTCAAGAGAAGAGGTTCACTCATAGAACTGCAGACTGCCAAAGACGGCATTGATTTGCGTGATTCATCTATCAGAAGGATAAATGAAGCACATGCTTGCTTTTAATAATAAACAATTATGACATAACAAGAAAATAGAATAAGTACATGCACAAAATAAATCTGCTTCAGCTGGGAAATCAGCATTAAACAGGATAATCAGTTCACTTCATCTCTACAATCACAAAATCATCTTATCATTTTTTGATATAATTGTAATATGCAAATTGTATAGTTTCAATCATAGTTTAACAAACTTTTTTCATTCATAGCCCCCTTTTCAAAGACAATTTTTTTCGGCACCACCCGAGGGAAACTATCTCAAACTCGGCTATCTTGCTCTTTATTACTTGTA
Source organism: Meta bourneti (assembly GCA_933210815.1). Classification (NCBI taxonomy): domain Eukaryota; kingdom Metazoa; phylum Arthropoda; class Arachnida; order Araneae; family Tetragnathidae; genus Meta; species Meta bourneti. Next base: position 92,700,248 of record OW119928.1, on the reverse strand, counting down.
CTCAATCAATTTTTGGTTTGCAGAAGCACAGGAATTCTCAGATTAGTCTCCTTCATTGAGATTGTCAGCTACATGCTTCAAGCAGTTATATTACCTTTTCCTACACCTCAGTTCACATTATGCGAAACCCTCTGAATATCATCCAAACAGTTTTTGGACAAAAATGTGCTATTGTTGCCAATGTAAATAAAGGCTGCACTCATTGCATAGAACAGTGTGAATTCAGCAGTAAAGGATTCAGCTGATGTTCCAATGCTAACTGATGTGAATAAATCTTTTTCTTTTTTGCACATCGCCCTTATCAGTTCTACTTCAAACAAACACCCTGTACAGATGGCATGCTGGGTAAAAGGAAGAAAGGGAAGTCGAAGCCGGAGAACTGGAACAAATTCTTGAATAGACAATTGACTTTGAACAGATGTCTCCTCTTATGTACAGAAACAGTCCCCATAAGTAAACAAAAGCATTCCAAGCACCTGGTGAAAACAGTTACAATAAAACATTTATCCCAGCCCCATGAATAAATTAAACTGAAAAACAGATTTCAGTGCCTTACGAATGTTGTTGGTTTTGGGTTTTATGGCGCAAGGGTCATATTTAGCCAAGCTACACCAAACACAAGACAAAGTCAAGTTACTGTGAAAGAAAGGATGCAGAGGAAAAAGTAGAGAAAGATCATTTGGGCATCCTGGGGTCCCGACCCCCAGGTTTATCAGACAGTAAACCCCATGGGAAAAGAATAGATCACTAGAGTACCTCGGGTTCATGAAGCCCATACACAAATAAAGAAATTGTGCCTCATGGGGCCTTGTATATGTGGAAGTGAAGAAATTTCAATTTAAAAAAATATTCTACCAAATTTTATATTATTTTTTAAATTTTACTTTTTTATTTTGTTTAACTTACATAATTTTAAATACAAAGTACATAATTTAAGGTATAATTTATGGCTCTTTACTTTCATAAGCTCCCCTCAGTAGATTGCTATTTCTTTCTTGTCCCCAAAGAGGCACGATATATCGAGGAATTACTGTACTTTTATCTAAAAGGATATGAAATATGATGCAAAAGCATGCTGAAGTATTAACAGATTCAAATCATTCCAAGAGAAATATCTCATAAGTCAGTTTTTAAACAAGGCTCAGATTCATCATTCATTTCATTGCTCATAACAAAAATTATATGGTTCCATTCATATCCAAAAATTTTGAAAAAATTAAAGCAAAAGTGTCTCACTCTTTTGGGGTTGCAGAAGTTCTCTGAGTAAACACACTAGAACCAAGTTGATGGTTTCGCTAAATGTCTTGTAGGGGAATATTTTTAGTTGTCCAGACTAAAATGAGAAATAAGATTATAAAAATGACAAGATTCAAAACATAACATTTTACAGTAGACTTGAGATCCTAAGAGGACCATCGCTGCAGAAATGTTTGATTGAACATTCCTCCAATGATCTATGAATTTTTTAAATTTCAGAATATACTCCTTTGCAAAAGAAACTGTGCAGGAATGATATAAAAAAATATCAATTATAATATAGTACAAATTTAAGTTGGATTGTTGTTGATTTCAGTTTTATGGCGCAAGGGCAATATTTGGTCATGCTGTGCCATACACAAGAAATACAATATCAAGTAATAGACACACACAATGAAAATTTTACTGACACAGAAGAGAGAAATACACCCAGGGAGAAATGCACCTGACAGGAATCGAACCTGCATTGCCTACAACTTGAAGAGCACTTAAAGACGTTACTTATTACATGGTTGATATGAAAGTATTAGTCGCAATGTTCTACTTTTCAGTGAGACTGAGTAGCTACGTCTTTCAGAACTGAAATTGACGAGTAGGAAACTTGATTTGGTAAACAAATAACTCCACTGTTGCCAACATCCATTTACTAATTAAAAAGTTTCCAATTGTAAGAATTCTAGTGTAAAGATGAAGTACTATAGTTGTGGTCAACTAAACTTGATCATACATGCTTTTCTATAAACTTGATCCTTCTGACACCAAATATAGTTCAGCAAACACTACAAGTTTATCTCAGATTGAATACTGAATAAAATTTTGCATACAATTTGAAACATTTTGAAATTAAATGCTTTACTGTTTTCATTTTTCTCAATATTCCGACATAATTTCTTTCCAGTATAAAACACCTGTAGAATCAGTACAGCCTAAAGGAGGAGTTTGTTTACTTTTTTATAACCCTTCAGGCAAAACCAAAAGACAAAAAAATATCGCTGTGTCACACAATTTTCTCGACACTTCCTGTCACTTTTTGCTTCAGCCAACCAAATGGACAAAAGTGCTGCTTGTTCAGGACTGGAGTGGCAATTCATTGTTCAGTTAGTGACAATATAAAAAGGAGAGCCCATACAAGCAAAGTTTTTAACAACTGAAATAAACTAATTGAATTCAGCATTAAAGCAATAACTTTGTCAAATACAGATAACCAAGCTCTTTCACTGTGGTTGTAGAAAATATAAGCTATAAATTATGGTAAGGATATAAATTATGCTGAAAGGCAAGCGCCTTAATTCCTCTTTCCACTCACAAACGATTTGTTTGTAATGCGGTAGAAGCTAGGTGCCATAATTTCTCTTTCCGCAGAAAACAATTTGCTTGCGTAATCATTACAAGAATTCTAATAGGATCTCAGAACACAATGTGTAATGCGTAGAGCTTGGCTGCTCAATTTGCAAGTCTCAAGACTTGCATATATTTATATTAATGTTAATAAATTAGAATGTCTTTAAGAACCTTGACACTTAGATATATTTCTTCACTCTGTGTCAGGCCTGCTCACAACATTTTGTGAAGATATTAGAACACTTCCATTGAAACGGAAACAGTGGTCTTGTCAAGACATGGTAGTGGATGAATTCAAAGCAGCCCATTTATGCTCATGAGATTTTTACCCATCTGCAGGGTATTTTGAATGATCAAAATTAATTTCAGATTAGATTATTTTAGTACATTTAAAATCAAAATGCTTAGAATGTTTCAGAGTACTGAGCAATGATAGATTTACTAATCTACTTACAACATACCTTATGTACTCTTGTAAATGAAATTTTAACCTCTTAATTTTTAATCCTATAGCCCAAATGCCAAGTTCAAGATACATGGTTCCACATTCACATATATACATTCTTATGGAAGGTTTGAATGTTTTAGGTGAATTTTTTGTATTTAAGAAAAGATTTAAATGCTCACTGCTTTCAATAATGAATTTGCAAATTTTTGTGTAAGAGAAAAATATGTTAAAATATTAATTTTAAAAAGCAGTTCTATCTGTGTGTCAAAATAAAACTCTTTACACTTAAAAATCTGATCAAATAATGGAAATGTAAGCATAAAAATATTGTAACTTACCATATATACATCAGAAGCTTGCTCATCTACATAATCAAGCAAATCTTTAGTAAGCAACTTTTTGGCCTAAATTAAAACAAAGGTTAATCATCAACAGCAGACATATATTAATTCATACTAAGCAAAGCTAGACTTTTGGGAGCAAAGGGGCTGTCTCTCACAAACTCAGTCCAAAACAAAATTTATGCACATAACATGATAAAAAATATCTTATTTATAGATGATTTAGGTTGAAATATATACTTAGTACCATATTAATTTGTTAACAAATTACTGTTCATGACTTTAATTTTCAATTACAATTAAATATAAACTAGCAAAAGGCTAAGCTTGCTTAATGGTTCCTGTCAATGGACCTTGAGGACGGATGTCAGATAAAATGGCCCCTTGCATTGCTCTGTGCTCTTCAGACAATTGAGATGAGAATTTTATTGCATTACCTCTCTTTTTGATTAACCCTCCAAGTGGTTTCAAGCAGATATCTCGCCTTCAAGATTCGATCAATTTTGCTAATGAGAAACATCAACATCAAGATATTGCTGATTTTTTTATGATGTAGAGATCAAGATCTGGTCAGTTTCCTTATGACAGGATATCATATTGAGACAACTACCAGGAGGGTTAAGCCTTGAGTTCTATAAAGATGGGATGCATGGAATCATTCATTTCACATGCTCAGCACTGGAAAATACTAGTTGTTGCTAATCTCCACATCTAGCTCCAGCAAGATCTAATCGACAAGTCCATTCACCCGCATAAAGTCAAATGCCAAGAGGTTCAGAAACAGGTCGCCTCGGGACAACTCCAGGCACTTAAGAATGTGTGCTGGGGAGGCCTGGTCAGAATGGCATTTAAGGAGGATGAATCTTATGACCACAGCAAAATGTGAGAATCCTCAGATGGCTACTGGAAAAGCAGAAGAGAGTGCTGTCTGAATATGTCTGTCGCAATCAACAGCAAGAGATCGGAAAATACTAGTTAAGGATTAAATTGTGCTTAAAATTTAAAAGCATTTTTTTCCAAGGCAAACCATAAAACTTTTAAATAACTATTTCTTAAATGCCGCCTTTTTATACATCAGAACTTGGGACTTCAGCTCCTGTTTTAGCTATGCCTCTAAATATGTGCCAAAAATAGAAAATGTTCTTACGATGGCTAACACAGCCTGCAGATGGCCAACGGAAAACATCAATGGCGATTCCTCATGTTTCAACAACCCAAGAGCAGGCAGCTTTCCAAAACTCGATCCAAACTTGTAGAAGTAGTAGCTCGTAGGATCATAGGTCAGTGATGACTGGCTGTAGAGTGACGCCCTCTTGCTGGAAAGGCCACTGTTACCCATTATAGACAGGTCGGCTCCTGAATCCTGACTAGTCAATGCATTGCTGGACGCGTTGCGGGACACGGCTGACATGGACCGGTGCAGGATGGGCCTGAAGTTGTGGAAAGTGCGCTGCTTGAGGGAATTGGAGCTGGGGGCTTTCTGGAGCTTTGGCGATTCGGGAGAGTTCGGGAAGGTGGAGGTGGAAGGCGGGAAAAGACGACAGAAAAGAGCGGGACCGGTTCTGCTGGCTCTGCCGACCGCTCGTGCAGTTCCGATGAACACAGGTACAACGGATTTGCAAAGTGTGACTGGAATCAGAAGAATATTAAACATAAAAACTACCACTTTCATGAAAGATAGTTGGGAAATAAGTTTCATAAATCAGCCGCTAATAGAAAATTTTATTCTGGAGACCAAAGACATTATTCTTGCATTATTTTTCAATGTAGTCCCTTCTTGCCCTCATGCATTTGTTGATTTTTTCACAAAATTCAAAGTAGAAGTCTTGAACATAGTTCACGATCCCAGTATATGAACATAATTTAAAAAGCATGCTTTTCCTTAACATTACTGGAATTCCCAGTGCTGTTTTTCTCAGACAATTTTCTTTAGAAAATACAAACAAGTAAATTATTTCATGTTGGGCAATTAATTAAAGTATTGTGAACATGATACATTTCTTTTCTGTTTACAATTTAAAAATCAATGTTTATTAGTATTAGGAAGTGTTATAACTTACAATCAAAATTTAAATTTAATATTGACATTTTTTAGAAAGGGTCTTTTCTGGCAAATTCAGTTATTGTATCACCAGGACTGTTGGTTTTAAATTTTAACATTTTTAATAAGTTGAAATTATGATAACTTGACATTTTCTGCTGGTCTCATAAAATCTGGCTTGTTGAGAATTCACTGTCCAAAATAATACTCAGCAATCCCTCTCACATGATGTTAATATTTCCATCCTGAACCTTTACTGAAATAAATCCCTTTATTTCAAAGGTTTAAAATGCAATAAATCCTATACTGTACCTCTTGCAGCACTGCACTTCGCATTGACAGATTCTTTTTCTTTATAATTCTTGCAGAGATTGGCTAAAGTACCTAATAATTCAACTTGGGCAGAAATAACCTACAAATAAATTGTAATCAAATTGCAAACTAAATAAATCATGAAATTGCTTAATATAACCCAGAGAATAAAACAATCAAATAATCAATTTTAAGAATTTTGTTTTTAATTAAGTAGTTTTCAACCTTTTGAATGGTGCATTACTTTTCTTTGAAGCTGGTCAGAAAGTAGTTTTTAAAAATGTTTTAGAGATGTAAGCATTCCTTTTTTTGAATTGGGAGCCTTTAAAATACCCTTCCAAATAAGATTTCTCAAAAGGTAACTTTTGCCACATCATGTACCTTTTCAAAAAATCTATCACTTCACATTTTTATAATGTAACCTCAGGGCTTTGATAAGATTTTATAGGTATTATATAACTTCCATGTCTGGGCAAAAGGGGATAAGTCAAATGGCTACTTTTCAGTCTTAAGTTGAATATTTCACTTTCTCATAAATATTCAGGAAGAAACAAAAGCCTGCCATGGTACAAATAATTGTAATTTAGATTTGTAGATTCTTTTAGTTTCGATTTTAAACATTGTATTATTTTTTAAATGAATGATGCTCTTGACTCCTTTTGATCTATCAAAAGTCGGACTTAATCCCTTTTTCCCTGACATGGAAGATATATGTAAAATAAAAAAAATTGAAAAATATTATTTAAAAAAAAAATGTGGCATGTCTCTTACCTATTTTAATTATCTAATGAATCTATAGTTAAAATATATAGCACTTAGGACAGTTAAATTCTGAAAATAAATTACTCATTTTAACATGGGAAGCAATGAGGATGGAGCTAAACACTTAAGTTACTAAATTGTTGGAATAAGCAATAAAATAATATTTTTAATCTATGTAATTAAAGTCTATTCAGAGTAAAATTGTGTCAACATATATCCATAACATTTTCATTTTTATATTCTACTTCTGTAAAAAGAAAACTACAAAATAAAACTTTTCATAGCTTCATCAATATTTTCTAAGTTTTTTAAACATTTCATTAATTTTAAAGCTGACTTATATTTGCTCTTTCATAAAAAAAATAAAAGTAATATTTACACAGCAATGCCTTTTATTAAAGGTTTTAGGGGAACATTAAAGGCGAATACAAAATAGAATCATTTGCATCAAACTGTTTATCAGGAAAACTTCCACCTTGTCATAAAAACTTCCTGTTTTTCTTCTGATAAGGACAGACAATACTCAATTTCCTACTTCAAGTCTGACAATGTCAAAAGAAATAACAAATTCCTATTTTTGAATACAAAATGACACATCAAATTAGTTCTTGAAAACATTAATTATTTTTTATTTCAGTTTACAAATTAAATCCACACAGGCTTGTGTTTTAACTGTTCATTACTTTTGACAGTACAAATAAAAGTCATCCATGGCAATTTTTGCAAAAAGTGACAAGACTTCTTGGGATTTTATTTGGATTGTTACTCCAAAGATTTTCTTTTAAAAGTAGAAAAATCTGGAAAATATTTTTTCCTTCTAAAAGACTGGAAACACTTGTTTTTTGCAAGAATTCTAGAAAATCAGGAAAAGTTGACAGTATGAATGCCTCAAAACATAAGTTGTCTAAAAACCAAACTTACCTCATCTCGCAAACTCTCGCAAAAGCAAGCGATATCAGAAAGCAGAGTATTCAAACAAAATGCAAAGCGTTCACTGACAGGAATACCTGTAACAAAAAAGCATGGTGTTAAAAATTACAACCTTGGTGAAAAAGGAACATGATATTCCTGCTAGAGTGTGCAATTTTATAAGATTTTAAGTCTTAAAAAAATTGCCAAAAACAAAATCAGGATGCAAGAATTTTTTGCATTAAAAGTATGCAGTGTCTTGCAGTGCATAATTTTTTCATACTTATTCAAAGATAAAGCAAAAACATATGGAGACAAACAAGAAGTATCCATATTCTTCAAATCCAACTGTTACTGAAAGACTCAAAATATTAGCACCATATCAACCCATTTTGCTCAATCATTAAATTTAACAGTTTTCATCATACAAAACTGGTCAAGAAAAGATTTTAGCTGTATCTATTTATTATGTATATACATACCTTTTTTATCTAAAAATTATTTTAAGATTTTATGTAATCCAGGCTATTTGTTGAATTCAACTGTAATTAACTTTAACATTCAACTTTGGAAAAGGAAAATTCTTTGTTTTATATTGAGAATATCGATATTAGGAATGCATTACATCACTTTAATGCACGGCTAGAATCTAGGCTTTCGCTGGATTATGCAATCAGATGAAATCTAAACAGCACATGTGCAGTGTCACGAATTAATGTATTTGGTATTATACAAGGTGTGTGAACTTACTGCATGACCCAATCAAAGAATCGAATCAGGTAGTACTGTACTTTCCATGATTCTATTTTTTAAAGTATTCAAAATTATGCTTCTGCAGCCACTCCAAGTATATACATCACAAACTTCATCTAAATTTATGAAAAGAAAAATAGATTATGAAATTTGCTTACGATCAGTGTCATGAATTCGTGCCTCTTCGATCCATATGGCTTTGGCTAAACCTCTCAGGAGCTTCATAAGGTATGGAAATATGTTATCCTGGTACTGTAGAAAAATTGCAGCATTAGCAATGCATGACACATATTGAGATGCATAAGATGATAATGTTTAACAGGGATGTAAGCATAGGGGACCCCCCCCCACACACACACACACTTGATTTAACAAAAACAAATGCTGATAAAAAGCAAAACAGGAATTGTACACATTTTAGTACTTAAAAATAACATGCTAAAATGCAAAATCATATCAGATAACAGCTTAAAAACATAAACAAGCACTATAAAAACCACCTAATTCAATATTATTCAATTAAAACACAAGTTATAAATTTAGTTATGCATTTCCATAGTTAATGTCTGATTTAATGAATGAACTTCAAAGCAACCTTATAAAGTACAAACAGATGGTATGTGGCTTTTATGGAAATGTATTTTACTTTTATTTTCTTCAAAAGAAAACATTACCACTGAAAACTTATTAGAAGTCAAAGCATACAAATAGGAAACTTAAATATATACCAACCTGAAACCCAGATTGCAAAAAGTATATACCCAAAGCAAATACAGCATCTTGACTTCGCTGATCAAATTTAAAAATACCTTGTGCTGATTCTTGAGGACACATATTTAAGAGATGATTCACCTGCAAAAGGTATAATTTTAAAAAAGACAAAAGAAAAATAAGATTATAAAAAATTTTCATCCCCTATGCCAATTCTTAACAAGGACAAATGCTCTTAAGTCTCACTCGGTTCTTTAACTCTAAAAGGACCAGACCCCGGTCAAAATGAAGGATTTTAAATTAAAGAAACTATTCAAGTGCTTTTGTCGGAATTGATGTTGACTTTCGTTGGGATAAAAGAATGATTACACATGCTAATTTATGCTACCAAACACTAAAAGTTATAAGTTCTATATATAGGACACCAAATTTGTTGATATGATGGGCTTAAATATTTCATAGTTTATATATTTCAATAGCAGTTCAGAAAATAACATTTTCATGGTCAGTTCGCTCCCTGAAACCCAAGGGATAAGCACCCGTTGTGGTCGTGAAAGAATAAAGAAATGCAGTTGCAGAATTTGAAAATTAATCTAAAAATTGGGTAGCACATGAAACCATCAATGCTGTCAGATCAGTTATTGCAACAAAAATGAGTCTAAATTCTCATTTGTTTAAACCTTTTACAAACATTATTCACCCATTTCTCGATCTATAAAAGAGTATATTGCAACTGTTTTGCCATGACTTTCACAGAGCTGTGCTGTCACTGCTTTGAGATTAAACAAATATTGTTATGTATTGAGTATTCGACAATAGATGGTGCCAATCTTTACACATCGTTGCCTGGATGCAAGAACTTGGTAAATCAATTTTTGGTTTTTGAGACAGAGAAAAACAGTTTCAATACCTGAGTCATATATACCTGCATTTTTCATTAGCCAATAGACAGCTTAAATGGTCAAAAAGTTATCTAGTCTTGCATTCAATTCTGTATGATCTCGGCTTTACAAAGTTTAATTCAACATACCCACTTTTTGAGCAACTTTGTTCTTGCATTCAGGTGATGATATGGCCAAATGATGTAATGAAATTAATTGTAACCAATTTATGAATGTTGCAGATAAAAGTTTTGGGTCTTAAGGTGGGTGAACTTACAGCATGGATATGATTTTTGTGATAATGACCCAATCATAGAAGCAAATCAGGCAGTGTACAGCAAATATTAAACATGCACACACATAATCATCGATTACATCATCATAATTATTAAAGTTAATGATATATTTAATAGAAAATTAATGTCAGAACTATCCATTCTTAAATGTGACAATTGTTGGTGCAACTGGATAATCATTTTTCTGCTGACCTTAAAAATCCAGTTGTTCTTCCTAAAACTTCTCTATAAAACAGTAGAAATGGGATGACAATCATCCAGAATGCAACAATTAAAATCGGGATGTTATTCATTTAATTGATAGTCATTGAAAGTTAGGAGACTATCAAGCAAAGAGGAAGTTATAATTTTGCTTCAGTTTTAAGATTTACAACAAAATTCTATGAATTTAACACATAAGAAGGTATATATTATTCCCTTGAAATGAAATATATTATTTGACAACATATTTTCCATTCAGAACTTTTCCATGGCCTGTGCCCAAGATAGGTTTTGTGTAGTTACAGCACTGATTTCAACTCACGCTCACTGTGATAATTATTTATATTCTAATGGAAGTAGACAAAAATCTTTTGATTTGGAATATCTGTAATATAATTCAAGCTATCAAACACAAAAATAAGAAAATTTTCAGTTTTCTCATCGTTGAATGACGTATCTAACTGGGAGTACAAAGAATTAATAATGTACTCACCTTTTCCCATGGCGCAGGCTTTAGAGAGGCTAAAGATCTAGCTAGCAGCTGCACTGCATTAAAATAAAATTCTTTACTGCTAACTCCTGCCATTTCTAATCCTGTATAATACTGTGTGAAGTACTATCTAAGATAATATTTGTACAAGGAAGAAGGAAAAGTGTCAAAGATCACATTGTTCCATGGGTCAAGGTTTCCGTAGAATCCATGACGTCCGAAGACAATAAAGTCATAATTGAATGATGATCAAGACCGCCTTCTACAGACAGACATTGGTTTCGGTTTCATCCAAACTCAATTCCTTTCATAAACATTTCCCATTCCCAACCTATTCTGTCCGAATGTGAAAGTCCATCGTCTGCTTCCGAAATTTTATTTAGAAATATAACAGTTAAAAAATGTACAGTTACAATAAACGAACAATATTCCACTTTCGTTTAAAAAATTGTCATATGTTTTAGTACTTTCATTTAAAATTTTTTTATCATTTTCATAGATGCGACTACTGAATAAATTAATTATCCTTTTTATAATAAATATGTTTCATAGTTACTATAAAGCCTTTATGTTAATGGTTGATTTTAATATACTCTTAACCGTAACTGAAATTCTAAAATATTTGTTTTGGCAATTGCACGCAAAAACTAGAAAACACGTTGTAGAAATTATTAAAATTCACAATGAAATTTCGCAAAGATAATATGCTGAAACTTAGCATAAAGCCAGGTGAAAAGTGGTTTGAGCAAGTAGGTACTTTTTTAATCCTTTTCTTTTTTTCCCCCATTCAATTTTAATACTTGATTCAAAGCTGATAAATTTTTTTGTGTTCCACTAACCATCGTTTATTGTTTTGAGCATTTTGTAAAATGCTGCAAAATGCACAACATCCTCTCTTGCATGTAATAACTGTTTGTGTTGCTGAAACATCAATATTGTGCAGCAAAGTTCAAAATCTAAAGTACATGGGAACTAATAAATGGCAAATCTACTTTTCAATGATTTGCTGAGCCCCGCTTTGGTGAAAGATAGAATCAAAACTCAAAATCGAAATAAAGTGGGAAGGGTACAGATATATCCTACGCCGCGTGGTGTGGCAATGCGATTTTTTCGCACTTTTTATGTCACCAAGGAAATCTTGCAAAATTGAATATATACTGTATACATATGGATTAAATATATAAATCTTGATAAAACAACATTTTGACTAGTAAAACACTGCAAATCTGGATTAAATATTGCGAAACCATGACAAGTGTCTGATTGATTTGTAGCTACATGGCTTATAGATATATATCATCCCGGCGATTCCTACAAATCGAATTGTAACCATCGCTAATCGAATTCCTCACAGAAAACTAGTCATTGCCCGTTGCATTTATCGAGAGAAATTTCTGATTTAATTCATCCTGATTCCTTCATAAAACTTAAAAAGCTCCTTATCACGACAACTTGTAACAAAATAAACAATTAGGAACTCCCTTAAGTTAGTCTAGATGGGTTACCATCATCCGGCATTGGTCGCTTAAAAGTGCGCCAAGAGTCGTTGCCACACAGCGCGGCGTAAAATACATCTGTACCCTTTACCTTAAGCCTTATTTAAAAGTAAAGTGTGATGAAACTTCCTCTCCCTGCCTTAATACCATGCACCATAAAACCCTACTATCAATCAACTCCCTGCCTTAATCTAATTCTAAACTGGCCTGGTAGCCAACTCTGGGCCTCAATTCCACAGGCTCTGAGTTTGAATCCCACTCTAGAATCCACATGAATATTTGTAATCCACTTTAAGCCTTATGTCCCAGTCTAATGAGCCCAAAAAATGACAATAGAGAAGCACACCAAACCTTATTTAACCCCACTAATCATAATTTACAGTACTGATAATGCTATCTTCCTCTTTCAAAAATGTTATGAATGGTTGGTATTATAAGGTTCAATCGCATGATGATGTACAGCCTAGTATATATTCATCCATTTTGACATAGTGCTTGAACATTCAGATAAGATATAAAGTGTGGAAATCAATGATTTTCCTTTAAAACGACTCAAAATGCATCATTAAAATGGAATGATAGCTCATTTGTAGAACAGTTAATTTTCAGATTGCAATTTGAAGCACATGGCAGCTTTCCAATTGTTTTTAGAACTGATGCTTTATTTTAATTTCAGATTCCAGACTTATCTTCAGGGAAAACTGCAAATCCAGACATTGTCACATCATTAAAAGCCGAGGCACAAAATTTGTTGGACTCGGAAGCAAAGCTATATCACAAATGTGAGTATTCCCTTTTCTGCTCTTGTGAAGCTTGAACCATAATTGGGTAAAAACAAGAAATTTCAAGGAGTGATTTTTATTACTCTAATTCTTTAAATATTTGGGAAATGCTCTGGTTATTCTATTGAAGCAGTCCTCAAACCTTTTGTAACATTTGTCAGTATGTTATTCCCCTTGTCTGATTATAAGGTACAGGCTGTGGAAAACTAAGCAACCCTCTATTTTTCCATTGTTCAAAGTAGAGAGACTTCCAATGCCATTCACACATAATTGGGAATTTTACTTATAAATTTATATGTATAGAATTTACATATAGGGCCATCTTCATGTTTAATTTTATACAAGCTTCATAATTTCCTATGGAAATTTATAATCCTTTTGCAAACAATGGTTAAAAATAAATTATTTAATTTAATTTAACAAAACTACTATTGACAAAAGTTGGCATTTTTATATTGAATGACTAAATTGATTTTTCTCAAAATGTCACCAGGTTATTCAATTTTCTCAGAAGGGCTGCGGTAGCCTGGTTGGAAGAGTAACAGATTAGCAATCGGAAGGTAGTGAGTTTGAAACTCAGTCCAGCCAAAGACCGTCGTGTACACTGGGACTGGTGCATGTTACATCTGTTGTGGCCTCAGATGTCCTCATGTTGTCATGGTGTGGAAGTTTGGAGAGTGGGGTACCAGCTTAGGTGTTGACCTCGTCATCTGACCGCTGTTCAAAATTATGTGGTGTTCTCAGCTCTTTCCCTTGGGAAATGATCCCGGACTATCGCCAATAGCCCATTGTGTTGCTCCAATGTAACATTAATTAATTAACATCAATTTTTTCAGATAGTATTAATTTCATATAAAAAATTATTTTTGAAAAGACGTATCATAAATTTGGAGTTTAACCTTTACACTACGGCGCTTTTATTCCGCTACCCGAATATGGTACGACTGTAGTACCGCCCGTAGTCTAAAAGTTAATAGTAACATAATAAAAGTGTCATGGTGTGAAGATTATTTTGAAAATGATTAAAATAAACCTAGAAATGAAATAATTACAATAATAAATTAATAATTTAACAGTAGGAGCGCAAAGGTTTACCTACTCATCCAGTAACAACTGGATCAAATGCCTTGGAACTGCATATCCAGGTGAACAAAAATTTTGGTACAGATTCAATATTTGTTATCAAAATTAAATGCTGCCATTAAATTATGGAATGAATTATGAAAAACTCTGAATATGAGTAGAGGGGTGTTTCACTGACATTTGTAATGACATGCTCATTTAACATGATTTCTTTCCATCTTAGTTTGTATGCTTTTATCAGTTTAACCTACGGGTGGTACAACAGTCATACCGGATTCAGGTAGTGGAATAAAAGCGCCGTAGTGTAAGGTTAAACAGGAAGAAAATCAATCATAACTGTAAAGGTATGTGTATTTCAAGATAAAACATCCTGGACAAAAAAAGATACAGCAGATTCCTCTAAACCCTAAAATCCCTACTCGTTTAGAACCATTCTTTTAATGCCTTAATAAATTTGATTATTCAAGTTATTCCAGTATTAAATTTGTGAATTTCCTAATTTATCCTAAATCCTTATCGTGTATGGTTAAAACAATGCTGATGTGAATTTTAGTTAAAGAAAGTCAAAAAGATAAAGATTTCCTGTGGATAAAGAAAATCCTTCAAGCTGGTACGCTTTCTGACAAAGTATCTGCTCATACATTGCTTGTGCAAGATTTGACTGTTTATAATCTGAACAGCGTAGAAACACTCATTGGAATGGTGAATACCAAAGGCAAGCGTGAATGTCTCATGGCTATGGGTAAGATTGCTTTCATTTGTAATATTTTGGTGAATATTTTCATGTAAATTGTTAACAATTTACATACCACTTGCAAATTAAATTAATTTATTAAGCAGATCAATTAATTCAAAGCTCTGGCGAAGAAAACCTGATTTATAGGCTGCATGTTGATAAGAGTTAGCATAAAATAGTCTATTTGCTGGCTTTCACTTGGTAAATGGGGGAGAGGAAGATAGAAGTATAAATAGGTTTTGAATTAACCATTCATGTTAAAGTAGCATGAGTAAATGTCCCATGTGCAAGTATGTGTTCGAAGACTTACCCAATTACGTGAAAGCACTATCTAATCACCACAAGATACTTGGGCACAACTCTTCTTAGGTAGAATTCATTTCACTCAGTGTAGAGAGCCCTCTAGGATTGAAAATGATAGTTGCCAACAAATGTTTTTGTGTGCTAGACCCATTTTTCGCCTTCAATAATTCTTTATTTGGGATTAAATAAAATGCTAAAATTGAAAGGAGCAAACTATTCCCTTCTAAACCTCAATTGACACTTATCAAAAGTAAAATAAGGGCCATTGTTTTTTGGTTGGAAGATTAGCAGATTAGTAACTGGAGGGTTGCGAGTTCGAAACTCGATCCAACAAAAAGCTTCCTGTACGTGGGGTCTGGTGGTGCATGTTAAATCTATCATCCTCATATTGCTGTCGTGTGGAATGCCAGCTCAGGTGTTGACGTCGTCATCTGACCGTGGTTCAAAATGGCGAGGTACTATTCTCAGATTATTCCCTTTGATCCAAGAATGTCACCAACAGCCCTTTGTGTTGCTCCAGTGAGATGTTAATTCAATTATACCTACCTTAAATAAAATAATCGAATCGTTCAGTACCACATGACATAGGAGGGACTTTTGTAAATTGCCAAAGATTGAATTGATTAACCACACTCGACAATTGCTTAGGGTAGATGCAGGAGCTCACTTTGACTTTGATGTTCCTAGCTTGCATGGAAGTCATAAATGCATGGCTTTTGAACATCCTGCGGTGTGATGAAGCACATTTTCATTTGAATGCAACTGCAGCATTTGAGTTTCTGAGAACCCTTGTTTTTTAACAGATTCCTTTCCACACTTAGACAGTAAGAGTTAGATCTGGCTTTACCAACCATTCATAATTTGTCTGTACATTTTCAAATACAGATCAAT
The DNA here is from genome assembly GCA_933210815.1 of Meta bourneti. Taxonomy (NCBI): domain Eukaryota; kingdom Metazoa; phylum Arthropoda; class Arachnida; order Araneae; family Tetragnathidae; genus Meta; species Meta bourneti. The sequence goes on along the minus strand of OW119928.1, from coordinate 92,684,214 downwards.
AGGTCCATTGATTTGTTTCATAAATGTAAAGGGGTGTCAAACAATGCTGCTTAATTTTGTTATAACAGCATGGATGTCTTGAATCTACCGTATTTATGAGGATAGAGCTGTGCCTCACATTGGATTGTATTGACAGCAAGTCCTAGGGGCAGTATTTTGCTCTACCAGTGATTAGTTAAGCTTTTCGTACAAAACTAGTTCTAATCGCATGTGACTTTTGATTGTAGGGTTATATAAAGTACTGAGTGTACCAAGGAAACTTGTATAATTTAACCACTTTGAAGATCAGCATATCTGCATGTCAAGCAGATCAGTGGAAACTTGCTGTGCTGGGGTCTGCAATAGAAAATGCTGTTAAGAGTGCAGTTTTGGGACATGTGCTACGAAAACATATTGAACCCTATCTCAAGTGATGCCGACATAAATATTACGGTAACATGTCAACTTTCAATGCATATTATGCTCTAAAAATGGAGATTATAGTGCCATTGTTTTGTAGTGGCGAAATTCAACTATGTTTTAGAAATCAAAAATTGTAACCTGTGATCTAAATTGTACGAACCCCAAATTTAGGTGGCTCAGTGGGTATGCCACTGTGTGTGTGTGCTAGCAACCTGCGAGTTGAAGGCTGCACAGGTTCGATTCCTACCTGGGTGTATTTCTCTTCTGTGTTAGTATAGAAAACCCAACCAACTAAATGCTCTGTTCAATTTTTGTCATTTAATGTAACCTTGTATTATATTTTATTTGTTTTCTTTAAGCACAAAGGAATCTATTTGCATGTTTCAGATACCTTACAACATCTTTTCATTGGAGAGTTGCTGATTGAAGGACGTAAACTAACGCCTTTTAATGAAGTAGGTGATTTTCTTTGTGTTTAATAGTACTTTAAAATGGTTTTTGAGGGCTCTTTAAAGTTTTTTGCTATGGTATTAATTTTAATGACAATGTTAATGAGTTTGTTACTGATTTCTTTGACATGAATGATATATTTTTTGTTTATTGTATATGTTATTCTGAAATGGTTAATTTGTAACCAAATTTGTATCTTAATTGTGTATGTTATCAGTTTCAAATTTTTTCTTGCCCTGTGGAACCTTGTTTTTCATTAGATTTCTAAATTAATTGTAAGTATTTTAATAGAAAAGTAGACCTATTGCGTAGTTTTAAAAGTTTTGCATGTGAAAGTAATGCTAAGGTACTTAATAGCAATTTTCATTTTCTCAGCACCCCTTAGAAAAATTGGATGAAATATGTCAAGGCTCCAGTGCTTTACGAAAACAGCATCTCATTTTATGGCAGTTTGAGGATCAATTGAAGCTCCTCTATAAAAAGTTTATAACCAGTCTGGAAGCAGTCAGCCATGACAGTATTGAAAAAACCAAAATTAAAGCAATAAGTGTAATGGCCAGGTTATTAAAGGATAATGGTGAAGAAGAACAGGTATGTAGAAAATTTGTTGCCACAGATGACTGGATAGGCAAAACACTTCTATCAACAGCTAGCTGAGTTTATCAATTCCTTGTTACAGCATGTGTTCCACTTCTCCCACTGGTCCCACTTTACCATTGTCAAAGAAAGCTTAACATGAAAACATTTATGACATAAATTCATTATTCTTTATATTCTTGCAATTTCCAAAATTTTAAGCCCTCAGGGGTACATCTCTAGGTGTGTGCAGGCTTTACAGACATGAGATGTTATAGTTATCTATACTTTTCCCATGGGACTTACTGTCTTTAGTAAACACAAGGGTTGTGCTCCCAGGATATCCTAGTGATCTTTTTCTGCTTTCATCCCACTACTCTGTTCCCAATCCCTCCTTTTCTCTTCCCTTTCACAGCATTTTTTTACTTGACAGTCTTGTGTTTGGCACAGCTTGGCGAAATATGGCCCTTGCACCATAAAATGCCAAAATAACCAAATATTATTTTAGATTCAAATGAAGTTATGAAATTAATTTTATGAAAATAAAACAATTTTGTAATAAAGCAAAGCAAACTCCTGCATGGAAGAGTGAAAAATCTCACAATACAAAATATTAAATTTCAGTACAGTTCCATATAAATTTAATTCATTCTGAAGAGTACTGGCTTTACCAGATGTAGAATTATAAAATTACAAATTTATTAGTTTTATCATAGGGTTTTGTTGCATGCTCTTTTTACTATGTTTTATTATAAATATTTTCATTTGTGCTTTTTACCTTATTTGTTTCTTCCCCCGTCTTATTTTAAAATGTTTTGCAACTTTTTATAAAACAGTGTTGCAACACAGACTTTTAGGAAAGGGTAGTCAAACTATGCAGGTTTAAAACCCAGTTTTGCTTGTCAACAGAATTGAACTTTCAACAAAATATGATTCAATGTCATACGCATCAGCAATTTGTTTATATTTTAAATGGGGTCGCATGTAGCCCTCTCAGCAATCGTTTCAGTAATTAAAGCTGGCATGCATTTGCACATACTCATCAAAATTTGGCTGGAAGTTTTTCGCCAATCTAGTTAACTGTGGTGTAGTAAACTGATATTTTTTACGAAAGAAGTTCTGTGTGGTATTTGGTACTTTTCAGTTTACAGGGTGTTCATATGTCGCAAATTCCGAATAACTCCAGACCATTGAAAAGGAACAACTCGATCGGGGTATTCTGACACACAAATCTAAACTTCTAAAAATGCACACACATATGTTACTGTTCAGGGAGGAAGAAATTTGCATGCATTAGCTTCTTCGCTAACTAGAAACATAAAGCTAAATCTCTCCTCCCTTATGGCACAAACAATACAGAATGCGATACGATTAATTTCCCTAAAGTCTAACAATAAAGTCAGTCAAAGAATTCTTGATACGAACAGTTCTGAATAACAAGAACATAAGTTCTGAAGTCAAACAGAGAGCATCAGTCGCAATTGTGCGCCAAATGTAGTAACTTTTTTATTTCACATAGTGATTAACTATGCAATGACGTCGTTGCGAACAAGTGGAAAGAATGAACATCAATCTAGTCATTTCTACTTTATTTGTTTTGTCATTTGTGAATTTTTGTATTTATTTTGATTTTAATAAAACAGTCATTCTTATCTTTAGTTATATAAATGTTGCACCAATCTTTAGTGCACAATTACGACTGCTGCCCCGTTAACCGAAAAGTACTGCTTATTTAGACGACTTATCAATGAATGTATTCTGTTTCAGTTTCTTTTGGAGAAGTTGGTCAACAAAATGGGTGATCCCATTCCCAAAGTAGGCTCCCATCTTTGCCACCAGCTGGGCTCAGTTCTTTCTCAGCACGACAAGATGAAAACGATCGTCGTTCAGGAAGTGGAGCGACTCATCTTTCGTCAAAATCTCTCAGAAAGAGCCAAGTACTACGCGCTTTGCTTTCTGAATCAGGTAATACACTGCTTCCATCATGCTTTAACTAAATAGGGGCCCATCGTGGGTATTCCCACAGTGCTAGCAGCCTGCGAGTTGTAGGCACTGCAGGTTCAATTCCTCCCTGGGTGTATTTCTTTCTTCTGTGTCATTAAAACTTTCATTGTGTGTATATGTTTATTACTTGATATTGTAATGTAATGTCTCTGGCGCAGAATGGTCAAATATGGCCCTTGCACCAGAAAACCCCAACTAACCTGCCTTAAATTGTTTACATTTTCTTATGAACATTTTAAAAGTGCTTTGCTTGAACTTAATCTACACCTCATTTACCCAGTTGACTCATTCAAACCAAATTTTTAAGCTCACATTTTCTTTTCAAATTACAATAGAATCATTTGTGAATTTAGCTCGTCAAATTAATATTCCCACTGAATATACACTATGTTATGGTGTGATTAACACTCTTTCTTTATATATTCAATGTTTATTTGTTGTAAGCGAAAATTATGTTTCTATTAGATCTTTCAACTAGTCATTACCATTCAAATATTTTATTGAGGACCCCTCGGGGGTACTTCCTTAAGTATGGACAGGCTTCATGAAACCGAGGTACCCTAGTGTTCTATTCTTTTCCCTTGGGGTATACTGGTAAACATCGGGATTGCGACCCCAGGATGCACAAGCGATCTTTCTCTATTTTCTTCTCTCCCTGCTTTCTTTTCACAATTACTTGACATTGTCTTGTTTGGTGCAGCTTGGCGAAACGTGGCTCTTGTGCCATAAAACCCCAAACCAACCAAACTTTTATTGAACCTCATGTTAGAAGATAAGCATTGATTATTCTTTTAATACATTAGATTATTCTCAGCCATGGGGAGTTCAAGCTGGCCAATCAATTGATCACGATATACTTTAGCCAGTTCAAATTGTTTGTCAGAAAAGGAGAAGTGGACACCAAAATGATGAGTGCGCTTCTCACTGGAGTTGCTCGGGCCTATCCCTATGCAAAACTGAAAGACAACGTCATCAGTACCCAGTTGGATGCCATGTACCGGCTGGTCCACATGGTCAGCTTCAACATAAGTGTGCAGGCCATGATGTTAATTTTTCAAGTAAGTATACTTAAACTGTTTGAATTGATGTGCTCTTAACACTTTGAGTCCTCAGGGTCACATGTTTAGGTATGTACAGACTTCGCGAACCTGAGGTACTTGAGTAATCTTTTCTTCTCCTGTTATGTCTCCTATGTATCTTGTGTTTACTAAAGACAGTAAACACAAGAGTCACATTCCTGGGTTACCCAAGTGATCTTTTCTGCTTTCGTCCCATTACTGTATTCCATGATCCCTTTTTTCCGTTCACGATCATTTTTACTTGACGTTGTCTTGTGTTTGGTACAGCTTGGCCAAATATGGTCTTTACGCCATAAAATCCAAAACAACCAACCTAACACTTTTATTTCTTTGGACTTCTCTGCAAAGGGACTACTTTAAGGTAGAGACCTTTTTCCTTTTCTGTGGTTCTGAATACTCAGCTGCCATGCTGTATTGCAGAAAGTCTTGGCAAATGAATTGCATGCACAATCAGCTTACAGCCTTCGAACTATATCAGGGTTCATGCATCTCCTGAAAATTACTGTTTCCGTGGGCCCTGTTCATTCAAGGAGTTTTTAACTCCTTGAATTTACTTGAGATTCCTGGGAAACTAAAATGTACTAGGAATTGTTTTATTTCAGTTCTGATGATTTGTAATCCAAGAAAAAAATAATATTTCAGCCTTCAATTTGTTTTTGAAATTTGTTCAAACCTTTCAATTTGTAAGGTTTGACCATACAGTGTACAGATTTTGGCTGATTGTATGGTTGTATGAGCATAGGGTAAGGTTGCAAGATTTTCAGTGAATTTTACTAATGGATCTTGCATTCTCCTTTTGAAAGAGGTCCAGTGTATTTGCTAGGGTGGGCCAAAAAATAAAAATTCACTGGAACAGAAGTGAAAAAGTTTGACTGACCACACCTGAGGAAAATTTGTATTTCATTTTTGAAATTTAAACAATATCTTAATAAAAAGGACGCTGCATTTGTAGTTCTCGAATTCTGGAGCTTGGGCTTTTTTGCATGACACCATCTAAAATCGGCCAGCCAACCAAGGTTCTTTTTTACATGAGCAGTGTTAAAATAACCGAAAAGAATGAGTTTCACTTATTGAACACTTTAGGAAGTCCAATTCATGTCAAATGTTAAAAGTAAACTACCCAATTTCTATACAAATGACCACATACCGAGAGTTGGGCTTAGGATGAGCGGGATGGATTATTACATGTCTGCAAGTTTGTACTTGGTCCTTTTCAAAACACATACTACGAAGGGTCCAGCATTCATTTATAAATGGATATTTTAACATGGTTTGTTTTCTCTAAGAAGGAAGAATACTTTTGTAATAAGTTTTTCAGTACAATATGTTTTGTAATATGTGCAGTTTTTTATTAAATTTCATTGCATCTTGGAAAACTTAAAACTGCTGGAATTTGCTTTTCTAAAAAGCATGCAAACCCTGCAGCATCCAGATTCTATTAATTTAAGGAGTATTGTAAAAATATGGTTTGAAAGTGGGAATTACCTTCCCCTTTGAAAATATAACTGATGTAACAACCATTTGATATAAAATTCTTGCACTTATGGTTCTTTTAAAGTTGCCATAATGCAAGCCTATTGTATAATGGTTGATGCATTAACATCTACACAAATGTCTTATTTTCTGGCATTTTTTGTATGCCAAGCCCACTCGTAGATATTGAAGGTTTACTTGTGAAATGCAGTCAATTTGCAAGTATCAAAGTTGGGAGCTGTAATTTTTTTCTTTGTGTATTTAATGTACTGTAAGAATGTATGAAATGTTTGGAAGTAACAATACTACAAAACTTTAAAGTAAATTGTTGTCAAATTGACCAAAATTTTTGTTTCAGGTCTTGGATTCCAATGATTCTCTGTCTGATAGATTTTACGGGGTCCTGTATCGGAAGCTCCTAGACCCTGCTCTCGGATTTTCATCCCGCCAGGCTTTGTTCTTGAGCCTTGTATATAGAGCTTTGAAAAAAGATGTAGCAGTTGTCAGAGTGAAGGCTTTTGTCAAACGCTTGCTGCAGGTATTTTGAGTTTTTACGTCTGTTGAATTGTGTTTGGTCTGATTACACTGTACATTATTTGCCTTAGAATGCATGTCATAATAACAGATCAAAAGTCACAAGGGAGGAGATGTTTTTAAGGAGAGTTGAAATGGAATGAGATACATAAAGAGCATCAGACAGAGCAGTCCAAACTGAATACGTCCAGACATTCTTCTGTTATGTGTGGCTCTAATCTTTCTTCCCATGGGTTCAAGGAATAAATCTTTAGTTAAAGTTTAATCTACTTTGGGGTAAATGCCTCAGAAAGATTATTGGATTAGCAAACCAGTTAAGGCAGTTGATTGACAAAAAAGTTCTATTAAGTTTGTGTTGCATATCAGGCATATGTAATGGAATACACAGGAAAACCAAAGGAAGAAGTGAATTGGACTAATGAGGAGGGAGAGGAAAAAATGAACAGGATAATGGGGAGGAGAGGAAGAAATGAACAGGAGTGAGATGAGGAAGAAGTGGAGGTGGGAGAGGGTGAACAGGAGGGAAGGAGCTGTTTGAATCTGTTTTTTTCCAAGTCCAACCACTGTCTTTGACACAAGGGACGGAATGACTGCTATTTGTGAAGGAGTATCCAATCGATGAGCTGCCGCTACTCCTACCAAGGACAACCATTACAAACTGGGATTCAAACTCGCGACCAATCGGGTGGCAGAGAAGCGCTATACTAAACCAGCTAGGGTAAGCAAACATTAGCTTGATGAGAAAGTTCTGAAAGTGAAAGTGATGAGAATTGGAACAGTGAGAAAAGTAAACTTGCTATGAATTGATAGTTTAGAAACTGGAGACTTGAGTGAAAAGAGTAAACAAAGGGAGGGACTTTCCTGTGGGTGGTGAATAGAAAATGGTAGAGGTTTGATTTAGTACACATGTACATAGCCTTACTAAATTAAATTTCAGCTTTTTTTAAAGTTTCAGATTTTAGCACTTGTATTTTATTTTGTTTACCAGGATCTTTACTTCAGCTTTAATTAAAAATTTAATGTATGCTATGTGTATTGTGTACATTTTCATTCACCATTTCTCAAAAAGATTTTAAATAGTATGACACTTAATTTTGGCTATCAATATGATCTAACATTGCTAACTTGCAAATCATAACAAAAGTTTAGTATCTTTTCATATGTGTATGATACTGCCTTCCTACATCCATACTGTACCTTAAAATATGACAGTTCAATCTAAAATTGATTTTTAAAGTATCAGTTCACAGACTGAATCGAGTTCATTGTGAAATTGATGGGAAATTTTCCTTTCCCATCAATTTCAATTCGGGATGTTTATTTTTAATAAGCCATGCATGCAAATTGCTGGTTTGTTCTAAAAATATCTTATTAATAAATTTTATAGAAAATGGAGTTATGTAATCATATTTTCCTTTTGCAGGTATCTTTGTACCAGGCACCTAATCTTCAGTGTGGTATTTTAGTTCTTATTTCCGAATTAAATAAAGTCCATCCAAATCTTTTGGAAGTGAAACTCACTTATCAATCTGACAGTGAGAGCGAAGAGCATTATGAAGATGCACCTGAGGCAAGTTTTCTTAATTATTCTTTCTATAATGGGAGCATCAAAGTCCAGTGTTATAATTGTATTTAAACAGGTTTGAATACAATTAATTCTGTGTGTCAGAGAGGACATTTTCGCAGATGTAATGTTAGTTTGAGGCTTAATGTTCAAAGGCTAGTCATGGAAAATATATTTTACCAAATTATCTGCATCTTGAATTTATATTTTTGTGGATGATTTTATGTTTATTACTATAAATTCTTATTTATGTTTTCATCCATATTCCTCATAAAATCATTTGTATGTATCATGCATAAAACATGTCCCCTTTTATTTCGCTTGAATCCTTTTGTATTCTATATATTTTCATTTCTATTATTTAGTATTATGTATTCTTTCTCCAGCCAGTTATCAACACCTCATTTGAATATTACTGCTTCTGATATATAACTGTCACTTCTCTGCTCCCAAATAAGACCTGACCATGATATCAAATCCGTACCAAAAATATTTTCCATTTCTTATTGCACCCTCAACCCTATAAACATGTAAAAATGTTCTTTCTGGCCATGTTTACTGTCTTATGAAGAACTCGGACAAGCTGGTGATTCCAATGCAAAATTTCAATGTTCCATCCATGACTACAAAGCCCTCAGAGGAACATCTTTAGGTGTGTATAGGTTTCACAGACACGAGGTACTCTAGTGATCGTTTCTTTTCCCATAGGGTTTATTGTCTTTAGTAAATGCAGGAGTCACGCTCCCTGGATACCCACATGATCTTTTCTGCTTTCATCCCACTACTCTGTTCCCCAAACCCTTTTTCTTTCCCTTTCACAAGTTTTTTTCGACTTCTTGTGTTTGGTGCAACTTGGCCAAATATGGCTCTTGAGCCATAAAACCTGAAAACAACCTACCACGACTGCAAAACTGATTTCTTTTATAAAAGGATATATTTGAAACATGTTTGTATTTAATTTGTCTATAATAATGTATGTACTTTATATATTCATAGGAATCTGATACCGTTCCAGAAACAAAAGTGAAAGTAGAACCAACTGTAAAACAAGAGAAAAAATTGGTGTATGACATCGATTGTCGCAATCCACTGCACACGAAAGCTTCCGCCGAAGGTCTGTGGGAACTTTTATTCTTGAAGCAGAGCTTCCACCCATCCGTATGTCTGTTTGCCCACCAAATTTCCAATCGCACAGAAATCAAGTACAGTGGAGATCCACTACTGGACTTTACAACATCCCACTTCTTGGATAGATTTGTGTATCGAAACCCGAAGAAAACGTCCGAGAATTTTAGGTCGGATCCCAAATCCAGAGTGTTTGGAAAACGAAAGCTGAAAGAAAGAATGTCTCGGAAGGTTCCCGTCATGAGTCAAGAGTACCTTCATATCAAAGAAAACAATATTCCAATTGAGGAACAGTTTCTGTACAAATACCTTCATAGGAAGGCAGAGAACATCAGTAAGCAGAAGGATGATTCAGATATTGAGAGTGTTTGCAGCGAGGATTTTGAACGATTGTTAGATAATGTGAGTAGCTTGTTTTTGTATCTAATGTGCATATAATACTTGTTTATCATTTTTCACCATGCTGATTTGCTCAAATAAGTAATCTCGAAATTTCGTTGACTCAGTGTGAGATAATATTCCTTTTATATGGACCCAGCCAATCACAACCTAAAGTCATGTCTTTTTCTGATTTATGCTCATTTGAATAAAAGCCATTATAAATTTGTTATGACTCCCAAGATTGGCTATTGAAATCTCATTACATCTTTTATATTGATCGAGCCAATCATTCCTTAGAGTCTCTTAAATTAAATTTGAATATCTCATGAATGAGCATTGCGTGTAAGGAAGAAAGTTCATTCTCAGGTAACATGGCACTTCATGTGTCACCTTTCTTGTTTGTTTAATTTAATAGTTTCACATTCCTGATTGCATTTTAACAAATTCTGAAGGTCATTTAAGATATTATTTTGTATGAATGGTCAAGGTTAATGAAAACATCTGGTCGTAGTAATTGCCTTGACTGTCTTGCATTGAATTACATTTTGAATAATGTGACTGTTTTAATTAACATTGCAGTCACTTACGCATTATCCGTTGCATTAAACATCACTTTTCAATTTCGTTAATACCAGCCTATATCCTGACCAACCAATTAATTTGCGAGTTTTGAGAATATTGTTGAATGGTATGGTTTTGTAAACAAAGACAGAGAGAGACCTGTTGGAGTTTCACAGGTCAGCTATTGGTTAAAAGAATCACTCCCTCGCTTTTGACGTCCAAAAGCAAATTACGTTTATATACTTCATACCTAAAACCTTTCCCCCTTTTCATTCATATTAAATCTTTAAATGGTATATCTGTGCCTTCCACTTCCTCAGGGGTACATCTCCACGCGTGTTAGGCTTCACAGACCCAAGATAGCCAAGTGATTTTTTTCTTTTCCTATGGGTTTTACTGTTATGGTAACACAGGTGTCATGCTCCAGAGATCCCCAAGCTATCTTTTTCTGCTTTCATTCCACTACTCTATTCCCTCATTTTTCCCTTTCGTGACATTTTTTACTTGATGTTGTGCTCGTCCAAATATGGCCCTTATGCCATAAAATGCCTAAACAAGGCGAAAGGAGTCTAAGGGTCACTACTGGTTTTGATCACATGATCCTGGGCACAGAAAAGGGTTATCATTGCTCATTCTACTTTTATACTTCCTCTATGGATATAAGCCCCTGTTGTATCTTCAGATTCATCCTGATGACGAAGGAAAAGACTCCCTCAACTTTGCGAAGGAGCTGGGGCTGCACAAGCAGAAAAAGGCCGCAAAACGGAAAGGCGCCAGCAATTCGGAGGAGGAAGATTCTGACGGGAACCTGAGCGACATGGCGGCAGAAAGTGACTTTGAAGATGACCTTGACTTGGATGATGAAGAATTCAATGAAGCTTTCCAAGACCTGCGCGATGAGATGGACGTTTGTGATGAAGATTTCATTGGAGAAGGTAAGAATACTTACAAGTCAGTATTTATATCAGAGTGAAAAAAATTGTGATTTATATTAGTGTGTTGGCCTGTATAAGTTAAAATTTATGGGGACTTAAGAAATAGAGCAGAACGAGAATTTTACTTTTAAATTTTCCCATGAAATATATTAACTTTACAAAATAAAATACAAAAAAATAAAGATGTTATAAATGTATTAACATGTGACAAATAAAGTTTTAGAATATTTGCAAAAATCTTTAACTGTCTCAATGAGAGCTAGCTCTGAGATTTGTTTTGTGCATTAACTGATGCTTGCTCTAGCTGTGGAAAATGGAAGCATTCCTTTCAATTGATATTAACCCAATGGTGTCATTTAAATGCCCTCAGAGCTAACTGAGGAATCATTTAAATACCCTTGAAGGGTAGGTGGAAGCCTAATAATACTATATATGTGAAATCGACCAAGGAAGATTTTTTCTGAAAATTTGCCTGCCTAATACTGAAAGCATGAACTTGTCAATTCTTTTGCTGTAGTATGATTGTTTGAGTACAGTAGATCTCAAAACATTCTTCTAAATGAAAAGTGATGCCACACTTCTTACACTACCAACAACTTTCATCCACTTTGATGGCTACTGAGGGCAGCAAAATACGATGGAGAAAAAAAAATTCTTGATCAAAAAGCATCCGGTGGAGTTGCACTGGAAGAATCACCAATGACACATGAGGGACATGGTAGCCCAATTGGAAGAGTTGCAAATTAGTTCCAAACTCGACCAAAGACCATTCTTTATGTGGAGGCTGGTACACGTTAAATATGCTGTGGTCTAATGTCCTCATGTTGGCGTGGTGTGGAAGTTTGGAGAGTGGGTGCCAGCTCAGGTGTTGACCTCATCATCTGACCATGGTTCAAAATTACAAGGCCACTGCCAATAGCCCATTGTGTTGCTCCAGTGCAATATTAATTCAACTGCTTACAAATAACACCTGTCTGTTTCATTTCAGAATGCATATAAATGACATCTGGTTGCTAGGCATTGAATTATGCATTTTTATCAAGCTTTGCAGTCTTATGAGCTGAGCTCGTCACATGATGAGAATGCGTTAAAACCATCGCCTCTGTTTTTTAAGTAATGTAAAATTATACAGATGATTCTTACTAGAGGTTCCAAATATTCATATGCAGTGCTGAGTATAGTTTGCCATGAAAATGTAGTGACAGACAATATTTATGCTATCAGAACCTCATCCCTTGACAAAATTGCATACTTGTGTAGTGTTTGAGACTAGTGTTAGGGTGTGTTGGAAACATGAACTTAATTGAGCAGCATGTTTTTATGCACATCATTATTGGCAACTGGATATTTCAAGAAATGGAAACATGGTGAGAGAGCTAACCTTCTGATGACATCCTCAATTTAAAAGATATTCGTGAAAATAAGACTTGGTCTGCAGATAGCTGAATGATATTATAACATGTAGTTAAAAAGTAAGGAGTTTTCACCAGCATTATTATCACAACATATTGATCAATTTTGGAATGTCTTCCACAATCAATTCGCTCAAAGATTTGATATGGAGGAAGTCATTGAAGTTTGGGTGTTTGACATTTCCAAAGGCAGTTAATTTGATGTACAAGGTGAACCCATTTCAGCATTAGTTTTCAAGAGCTGTTTTGCAAACTCCAAGGTACAAGCATGTTATTTTTAGAAGCACTTATAAAAAATTACTGAATTTGAAATGCTTGCAGCCTCGTAAGAGATTTAACTATTAAGTTTATCACTTAGTACAATATGGACAAAAATTTATTTTACCTTCAGTCTTTTATTTAGATCAATCACAACCACAGAAATCAATTGAGGGAAAATGTCCAAAAATTATCTATGTAGTATTTGCATACTTTTTATGTTCATTTGTAGTCCATTTTTATTCAGCAGTGGTATATTGTAATTTATATAAATGAATTAGTTTGAAATTTGAATTAATTCATGGTTAAAAATTTGCTTTTCAGATGAAGATACAAGACCCAGAAAGAAATCAAAGAAAAATAAAGTGTATGTATTCTACTTGTGGTATTGCATGTTTTTGTTTCTATGTAACTAACAGCTTTGTATTTGCATTATGTATTTTATATATATATATATATATATATATATATATATATATATATTGTACTGCATAATTGTAAAGTATTTGTGTAGCATATTCTGTTTTTTTTCTCATTGTATATTTATAATAGGATTAATCTATCTGACAGTCAGTATAAATAAATAACGACCATCTTGTTCATATTTCAGTTTAGTGTCTTCAAAGCTAATTTTTTTTTATTTATTTATAGCTTCTCTAATGAGAATTTGTTGGCTGCTGCTGATGAAGTAAGTACTCTATTCTTTTCAGCTGTTTGTGTGACAGCTCAAAACATGCATGTTAATGTAATAATTTGTTTTATCTTGTAGTTTGCAGAGCACTTTTTATCTATGCATCCGCTAATCAATGCACTTTCTAATTTGATCTTTTTCTGTGACTTTGAACCTATTTAAAATGTCAATTGAACCTTGTATCAAGTTCAAAGCTGTAGAAGCATCTAAGATTTGTGTGTGTACTTAGAAAAGTTGTACTTATATAACTAGAAATAGTTTTTTCTCCCAATGATCAGACATTCATTCATGCTCAAAGAGGCACTTAAATCAACTTAGATTTTATGCAAAAAAACATTTCTATTCACTCAAATAAAATCTATCTTGCCAAAATAAATAGAGGCAAAGGTGACATAATTCAAACAATTATATCACCTGCCTGAATGCAATGTAGTGATACATTATGTGCCGTCCAATTTACTTTTCCTTCTAACATTTCATTATTTGTAAGTTTTATTACCTATTCCGATGATTACTGCAGATAACTACCAGTTCACTGCATAGGTGAAACTAAATTAAAATTATTGAAGCATTAACAGGATGTTCAAATTATTTAGATATTGGTCAATGTGGATGATGTAAATAAAAATGCTTATTGGATTTTTAATACCAACAAGAACATCGAATTTAACTTAGCACCTTGCATTAAGGACATCTCATATTCATCAGATGTGTATTCCTGTTTAAAAATAATCATAATATCTGATTTTGACAACTCTAAATTTTATATTTCTCGAATACTTAACCGTTGTCGATTATTGATCTGATTTCTTATTTAATGCTAATCATTTGTTTCAGTTTTCCACTCTCTTAGAAGAAGGAGCTGGTGGAGACTTAGACACTTTAACCTCAGAAGCATTTAAAATGAAAGATAAAACCAGTAAGTACTTGTTTTTAAAATTTTGTACAGAAAATCATTGTTTCCATGCAAAATTAATTTTTCAACCATCGAAAAACGCATTATTCCACTATGCAGTTCTCCCTCATTGGCTTCTAAGGAGTTTTGGCCATCTGGACCAATAGATTATGTCTTGGGATTCTTTCAAGCAATATAGAAGGGTTTTTCCCAAGCCTGATCAATGACCTTCTGGGCGAACTGATGGCTACTTGTGAGCAAAAATGGGTTAGTTGCCACTACTCCTAACAATGACAATCACTAACATCCATGCGCTTACAAGCTGGGATTTGGACCCGTGACCTACTGGGTGACAGACAAGTGCTATGACCACTATACCAGTTAAGCAACGCAATATAGAAGTGGATTCTTGGTCATTAGAAAAGACTGAAATAAGACACGGATGCCTGTGTAGATATTTCAGAAAGTCCTGCAAGCTCAAGCCTAACCCCTAGCTATTGAAAATTTCTACCTCAAGTCCCTCGGGGGCATATCTTCTTTAGGTGTGTACGGGCTTCACGAACCCAAGGTACCCTAGTGTTCTATTCTTTTTCCATGTGATTTATTGCCTCTGGTAAACATGGGGTTTGCGACCCCAAGAAATCTTTTTTTTTCCTCCATCCTTTCTTTTCACAATTACTAGATATTGTCTTTTGTTTGGCATAGCTTGTCCATATATGACCGTTGTGCCATGAAACCTAAAACAATCAACCTGTAGACATTGTGTGAAAATATGTTTGATGATCACTATCCTGTGAGTAGCTCAGAAACAAGCTGCCTGTTTTAACAGGGCATGGATTTGCAATTCCAACATTTGACTCTTGATCGCAAAACTAATTTTGCTCATAAAAGGACCTATTTAAAGTTTATTCATGTCCTATAGCTTTGAGATGTACAAATCACTCTTTCTTGTGCTTTTTAGATACTAAACAACTTCACTGGGAAATGGAGAGAGATCGCTTCATCAAGGGGAAGAGGAAACCTAAATTTTGGAAAAAGAAATCCAAAAAGCAGCGAAAGGCATAAAAATTATAAATATTTGTAAGTACTGATAACTTTTTGTTCAGATTGTCTTCTCAATTTTCAGTAAGATTATTGTTTTAAAAGTTTGCTTCAGAATTAAAATATGTTAACTTTAATAAACAAAAAAAGGCCTATCTGCTTAAGAAAAATTCAAGTGTATAATTTAATCATGTAAACTTACCTTGATAAATTAGGTTAGTCTCTTATAGATGTATTATCAGGCTAGGTACATGATATACAGGTAACTAATCTGCTTGATTTCAGACCATAAAAATCATTTTCTTCAACCTCCTTTTCTATTGAATTGTTTTTCCACTGTTATCTGTTTTAATCTGGTTTTATAAAAACATTCAAAGTGCATCTGTGTATGTAGCTTTTGCACTCTAATGTATTAATTAAATTAATGGATTGAATTAGATATAGATACTAAAATTGAGTTAAATCTTGTTATTTCTCTGAGAACAAACATTAATTAACAAACACTGTCTAATTTTTATATACCAATTCTGAACAAGGGATTTGAATTACATTATTGTGAGACTCAAAGGTATTTGTGCAAAGCAAGTTCAAGTTTAGTAGACTTAAGTTAATGACTCAGTTGAGTATGTATTTATTAACATATATTTCCCCCTCAGGTAAAGAAGGCTTCGATTTATTTCCTTTTCCAAGAAAGAAAATCGTGTGTGTACAACTAATAATTGTGTATAGATCACTGCAATACATTGTATTTTAACATTTATTTCGTTTATTCGCACACAAGTCTGAATTTTCAAAACATTACTCTATTTTGTTGATATGTGACCTAATTTTTCATATGCATACCTAAATATTTGGTATGGATATGAAACAAGTATATCTACTCCTTACCAATTTACTCAGCAATATAATCATACCTACCAGCAACTATTGTCTCAACCACGATGACTGCTACTACAAAGTCTGCACCTGTCTGTTGCCAGAGAAATGGACTTTATACCTTTTTTCAAGGCAGATGCATGAAGAAATGTATTCGAGTTTCACATTAGCATACTTCGTGAAATTGAAAATATGTTTATGGTTTTCACTTCTTGCCAAGATCAACTTATCTCTTTTTGCTACAGGGGCTCGGTAGCCCGGTTGGGAGAGTAGCAGATTAACAACCAGGGGGTTGCTAGTTCGAAACTCAATGTAATAAGACAGTCGTGTACGTGGGGAGCTGGTGCACATTAAATTTGTCATGGCTTCAAATGTCCTCACATTGGCATGACATGGAAGTTTGGAGAGATTATTTTTGAGAAATGCTTTGAATAAATCAAAGCTTGAAACTAAAAGAAATATGAAAGGTTGAAAAATGCTTTTCATTGGATAAAAAGGTATTTCTTCAATCCATAATCTTGCATTCTGTGGCACTTGGCCGATTTCAATACTGGAAGATTAATTAAATGTGATGTTGCCAGTTATTTTTTGTAGCCAGAATATCTTATATTTTTTCTGGGTTTTAAACAGATAACTATCACTATTCAGTTTAAAATCCTGATTATTTAGTTCTTAAAAACAGAATTTATACAAAAACTAGGAACTACATCCCTTGCCAACATTCCACAATTTCTATACAATTCTGTTTGATCCATTATGCAATGTTGAGCATATTGAGTTCCAAGAGCTGAATTAATTTGAGACATTATCTACATTCCAAAGTGGCAACTAGTAGTTGTAGAAGATATGAAAAATCAAAACTCTCGTATCAACATGAATTTTGTATTCATTAATGTCATAGTTATATCATTAGCAAACTGCTCGCTAGGTGATTGGATGCAATGCTTCCTAAAAACGTGATATTTGTTTTATTTCACAATACTTAATGCACTCCAGTACTTTCAGGAACTTCCACATCATGGCAATACTTCATATAAATTTAAAAACATTTCCCATTCAAACTTTGCTCAGTAAATTTCAAAATCTTGTTCTTTGATGTTAACACCTTCATCGATTCCTTTTAAACTTTTGTTTTCTTTTTGCTTTCCATTAAATATTCACTGATTGCCTGTCCTTTGTGCTTATGGTACTTGACAACACAACTAAATACATCTTTTAAAATAATGGAAGAAAGCTAGCCAACATTTGTTCTCTTCCATTTCAAAATTTGTTTGGATATAAGATTAAAAAAATTGTTTAAATTCAGTCAATCCTACATATAAGATTCTTTTTATTGTTAGGCAAAAATTCGTATTTTAAAACTAATTTCTAAATGATATTTAAAATCACCACTGAAGTTAAATTGCCAGTAAGTAAAGCCTGTATATAAAACATTTTGTTTTATAGAGGCCTTATTTAAAACAAAATGGCAGACATAACAGGCATACCAAAATTAGATTTTGAAGGATCTCAATAAAGTTATAATTTGGTGAAAAGTTAATATGTTGTACAGCTAATTCAAATTGGAAGAAAATATTTGTCTTAATAATTTAACCTTTTGAGATAGACATCTGAAAATAAATCTTTTCTAAAGACAAAATTTTAAATAAAAATATTTTTATTATGCTTCCAATGTATATATAATTCTAGAGTTTTACAAAAGTGTTTTCATACACATATCTTGAAAATATTATGTATAGCTTCCTGAACCACACAAATTGTGACTTGTGATCTTTCATTGATTTCTACAATTAAAAATTGAAATTAGTATACATTTTTAGTATAAAAATTTGTCTTCAATGATCACATGCTTACAAACTTACCCAAATCGTTCTCACATCGTGTGCAGTCGAAACACAGCAAAGGTTTGAAAATAAGAACGTCAAAGGTGAGAGTAGAAAACCAATGTATTTTTGAAGTAGATAAACAGATGTCAGCAAAAAAATTTCACATTCTAAAAGTGAATTTAAACAAAATCAAATAAAGCAGAAAATTACTTTTTAAGTGTAAAACTGCATGTTTTTAATGTACGTATTGCATCATATTCACAATCTAATCTATGTTCGTACTGTATGTCACTAAAGTCTAAGTCATCATCTCAATGATATTTCATTTTTCTTCATTCACTAACCAGTGCCTGGTATACACAGTCATAGCAATGTTTCTCAATCCCTGGCATCAATTATAGTGGGCTGTAAGGTTCTCCTGGAATTTGTTTTTTCAGCATTAAATATTTTATAGAGGAATTATTTTGAGTCGAATAATATTCTAATGTGTCGAAAAGTTCAAACCCAGAACTCCTAAATAACATCTGTAGCAAATGTCACTTTAGCTTCACTTTAACTTGTGAGCATTTTGGTTAAGGTTATATAGCACTGACCATCTAAAGTTTTGCTTCCATTTATTCAAATTTAAGAATCCCATCTGAAATCTTAAAGCTTCAAAACTAAGGGTACTCCAAAAAGAATTTATGGGCAAAGAAAATTAAATTGCAAGATGTTCAGCAATGGAGTAAAATAAGTAATTTAATAATGAAGCATTCAAGACCAATGGAAAAGGTAAAATTCTGACATTTTTTCCATTCCCACCATTTAATCTCTTATTTCTCTATACTGTTGCTTAGACCAAGACCTAAAGCATAGCATCCTAGGTGATGACAAGAGTTAATTTATCAGATAAAGAAAGTCTCTTAAAACAGGAAAGCTTCATGTGCTAACTTATAACCATTAAACTATATATCTGAACTCATTGATACATGAACACCAATGGGATAATTAAGGTAGGTAGTTAACTAATGTAGCAACTGGAGCAACACTATGGGCTATTGGCGACGGTTTGGGATCAATCCCTAAGGGAAAGATCCAAGGGATAATTAAGAACCAAACACCATGGAATACTATTGATGAGTTGATTCTTTTGCTGCAGTTAACAGTGCACTTCTGGTTTACTTAAGGTCTGATTCATTGATGGTGTTGCTATTAAAAGAGCCTTTTGTACCATGTCCAGTATGAACATGCACCATGTAACATTTTAAACTGATGATTCGTGTTTCGACAGAATAGCCGATTCCTGGAATGTATAACATTCGAATTGTTCATTTCACTTTGTTTAATTTTATATACACAGGGATAAAAGTTTACTAGAATGTAATAAAAATCTAGTCTAAGATTTCTATTCAAACCACAATGCTTTGTTCAACGCAAACCAAAATTGTTCCTTACCTTGGGGTAGAAGTCTCTTTGAACTGAGATGCCTGTGAAAAGAACAAATTCCTTACTTTATGTCTAAAGCTTAGTACAAAATGCAATCAGCCTCTCTTAGATTTGAAACTGACAAAATTGAATAAGATACGGGGAAGTTGATATAAAAACAAGAAGTTTGTATACTGAACTCAAAAAGATGTACACAGTGGCCTCCATATCTGCCAGCAATATTCCAGATCTGCAGATAAAACTAAACTCTTCACTACAAAAATCACATGCATGTGCTCCTATATAAGATATTAAATCTCATACATACAGTGGTACCTTGAGATATGAGTTTAATTCGTTCCATGACCGAGCTCGTATCTCAAATCGTTCTTATCAGCCCCAAAAAACCACTCCAATTTTTTCAGTGTATTTATAATGAACAAATATTGTAGCCTTAGCTGGAATTATAGCCTTTATCAAGACCCCGTTTTTCCATTTTCAGAATTGACACATCTGGTCGGAGAAAAGAAAATAAATAAGAAAGGGACTCGGGGGGCCTCCCTGTGGCAATTGACAGTAAATGTCAAACCAAATTAAGAAATTGATTGATTTTTGTAACAGATGTTAACTGTCAACAGGTGAGGTAACCATGTGAACAGAACGATGCACAAGACTTGGGAATCTGAGGGGAGTGGTGGTTGTGACGTCACCAAAGCAGGCTCATATCTCAAATTCTGGCTCGTAAGTCAAGGCAGAAAATCGACCTAGTGACTTCCGTATCTCAAGGTACCACTGTATTTCCTAATTTGGGCTGAATTGCGAGGTTGTAGTGGCATATGGTAAAATAGTACAATTTTGGTGAAATTTAAAATTGAATCTTTTATTTTGTTTCCAAGGGATTGGAAAATATCCTGCATTAGACTATGGAAATGTAAATTCTACTGCGATAAATAAATTTCAGGTTTAAATGTCATTTTTTTAGAGCTTTAAGTCTCCTTGCTATGTCAAAAAGGCGAAACTGCAGTTTTGATGATCATAAAGTATTTACTTTTTCATGAACACAGAATATCACATAACCCCTGTCCCATTTTCAGGTGGTCACTACCAAAAATTCATGATATAAGAAAAAGTCACTGATGTCAAGTTTGTGTCACGAAATCATGTTCCCCTTCCTTCCCCTAAAATTTATCTAAAAATTTTCACATTTTGAAAACAGCTACAGCAGCACACAGAATAAATACATTGAAAATGCAGCATATTTTGAATTTATGTACATATTGGGTTGGTTTTGAATTTTATGGCACAAGGGCCTTATTTGGCCATGCTGCACCAAACACAAGACAGACACTATCAAGTAATAGACCTACACAAGAAGCGTTTGACTGACAGAGCCCTGGAGGTAATTTAACCTGTGCTCCCTAGAACTCGCAGGTTGCTAGCATAGAGTCATATCCACTGAACCACAATGGCCCTAGTACATATTGGGAGATAGTTCAAAATGTATACTATACATTTTGCAAGCCTTCTTGTTAAAAAGCCCGTGAAAATTGACTTATGCTGGCTGGTATGCTAATGTTTATTTTGATATTGAAAAGTTGCAGCAGATCCAAGGATTGGATGTTAGGGTTTTATGGTGCAAGGTCCAAAAGCAGACAAGCTACACAAGACAGAATATAACCCAATAAAAGTACAAGACATTTGAATATCAAGATAAAAGATGGATTTAAAGCATGTAAAATGTGTAGATGAGAATAAAAATATACAAATAGGCAGATGATAAAAACAAGACCATTGACTGCAGCATAACTAATGAATTTAATTTACATATGTATAAAATTTGAAAGTGTGAAATTTAAAAGATTGAATTATAAAAGAATTTGATAAAATAGATTGATGAGTCATTTTGAATTTGCAAAAAATTAGATGAGATGTAAAAAACAATTGAATGTGAAAAGGTTTGGATGGGGATTTTCCCCAACCAAATCTTGTAAGTTTAAAAATGTATATAAAAAAATTTGGGGTGATGATTAAATGCAGGACATATAATTAAAATATGAACAGTAAAATCTGAAGAACAAAAAGGGAGGCTTTCGCTCAAGAAAAGATGAGCAGCAGTTTCAAGAGCTGAATAAATTTGAGACATTATCCACACTCTAAAAGGGACAACTAGCAGATGTAGAGGGTATGAAAAAACAAAAACTCAACATGAGTTTTCTATTCATTAATGTCACAGTTGTATCACTAATTTTCGTGTAGATTACAAGTGAAAGGCATTTCCTCTTTAATCATAAATACAGTTTATTGAATTAGCCTGGTAAGAAATTGCTTTTATTTCTATTAGACAAAATATTTTTGTGATGAACTTTACATTATTCTGTACTGAATTGATGTGAAATATAACTTTACTTACCTTAAACTTTCACATATTGCAATGTGATTTAAGTGACCACTCACACCCCAATCATCAAATGAAATCACCTGAAATATGAATATATGGAAATAATTATTTTACACATTATTTAAATATGCCAGTTTAACATTGCATCTACTTTTGTGAACTAATTGTATATAATATCATTAGCGATTTAATTTTTATACTATCAAAAGGATTATACTTATCAAATAACGCTACATAAAATTTTCAAATTACTCTCATAATAATATTGAAATTAAAACAATATTTTTGAACATTTTTCAAAATATTTACTATTTAAATTGCAAGTGTGTAGAATATAAAACAGGAAAAAAAGCATGCAGATTAACTTACAATATCAATGGACAAACGTATTATGTACTTCAAAACAACCGATCCAACTTTTATTCTGCTCCATTTTAAGTTTGGATCATCTGGAAGATGACTGTAATAACAGGGTAAAACACTCAGAACTATACAAAATAAAATGGCAACATGACATGTGGATAGTTCTAAAGTAATTACAAAATCTAACTTTCTGGGTTGGGCAAGTTTTTGCCGAATATGGTAAACATTCTGTTAGAATAGTCATAGCAAAATTAGTGATTTACTTTATTTAGTGTAAGTATTTTTAATTCACAGCAATTATTTTCATAGCAAAAGATTTGATTTTGGAATTTTTTTAACTTTGTTTTGACACTACATTTATATTTTGCTACACTTCTTTAACTTCATTTAAAAATTGAGTAACTATTTTGTTAACATTTTTCAATAATACAAAATACATACGTACATCTAACAGAAATATGTAGTTGGATGTGAATATTACACTCAAATCTCACTTTCTACTAGTGTAACGATCAAAAGCACTTTAGGCTGTGATAATACACTACATCTTTTTTTATCTAAATTTCTTCTCATTTTGTAAATTTTTAAACCTGCAACTCCAAATTGCAGAATTGAGAGTATGCCTTGTCTGTAACGAAAACTATCTTTCATTTAGCAATGATACTTGACAGAACATCAGATGCTGTCCTATGCTGAGCCAGCACCAGATATTTGAAGTACTTTTGAAAGGGTTACCCCCATTCACCTGTTTGACTTCCAAGACCCAAATTATACCCTACAAAACTTTTT
Organism: Meta bourneti; assembly: GCA_933210815.1. Lineage (NCBI taxonomy): Eukaryota > Metazoa > Arthropoda > Arachnida > Araneae > Tetragnathidae > Meta > Meta bourneti. Next base: position 92,661,177 of record OW119928.1, on the reverse strand, counting down.
GCTGAACTAAATGGTATTCAGTCAACACCAAAGTTTTTGACCTGGAGATGGAGAATCTTCGATCCATGGGCTCCACATGTAATCACCCATGTCAAAGTATCAGAATACCTTCACCTGAATACATACTAGATAGGTGAAGGCTCAAATCCCTCAAAATATCGGTAAAAAAGATAATTTTTTTATCATAAAAATCGGATTTATTTGGTTTAAATCAGATTTTTATGATTTTAATTAATCCCTTGGCCAAACAAGTTTAAACTTGTTGAACAAGAGACATAGAAATCAAAGTAGTTTCTAGATAGTTTTGATTTGTTAAGAATTAATATTTATGATGAATAACATTAATGTATTAGGAAATATAGCAGCTTAAACTTTTGAAAGATTAAAACATGATGCAAAGTTAATTGCATAATAGAATAAATAGAACAGCACAACAGATGCAATGCATAAGCAATGTTTTCTCATCTGGTTCTATTAGATTAGTTTAGTTTAGATTAGTTTGATTATAACCAGTGGTATGAAATTTTTTTGGACCTTATAAATAAGGCTGCAGGATCCTACTACACCATATTATACATTTTTGTACAAAATTAATCAAAAATCAGACAAATTTCATAATTTTTTTGCATTTATTTATCGTATATGAATAAAATGTATAGAATTTCGTTTATTATATAATTGGTTAAAGACTAGTTTTTGAAAAAAAGTCACGTTGCCAATAAAAAATAAAATGAAAAGAACTTGGAACAAAATTCATGAACAAATTCCTACTTATCATTAATATTTAACTTGCGAAAAGTATTTATTTGTGAAAAATGCTATTTATTAGTAAATAGTAAAAAATGAGACATGAAAATTACATAAATTGAAATCAAATATGCCTATTTTTCAAATTTTCTGATAATTATTTCAAAGTTATATTCCAAGCACACAAAAAGGGTTTATTCATAACATGCAAAAAAATGAAACTTTTCCCTGTGAAAGCATAGTATAAGTGTAATAGCATTCCCCAAAACATGCCAATTGAGTGGAATTTTGAGCTTGCAATAAAAAAATAATCATTAAAGTAACTTTCTGCTTCAATCCGTAATCTATTTTGTTAACATATTCAATTATCAGATGGGCAAATTAACTTCTATATTCCAAATTTCAATTCCATAAATACAGAATAGTTATCGCAGTGTAAAGAATTCCTAGGGATCAATGCATGAAATTTCCAAATTCAATTTAAAAATAAACATATTAAAATTCCTAATTATAAAGATGAATGTGCAAAATTGGTATGATTTTGTAATACTGCAGAAAACTTTTTCCATTGACTTAAGTGTCTAATTTTTTTCATGAGACTACTTATCTCATTTGATATATTCTTTTTTTAACTTATTTCAATAAAATAACCTGGATCTTGTTTATAGTTATATACAAACAGTAAGGAAAATATTTAAAATTTTGATTTAAATCAATATTTTTTAAAAACACTTGATTTAAATCAAGGCATTCAGTTTTCAAAAAAAAAATTCAGAAGGTAGTGGTAAAAACGAGACAAAAGAAAAAAATGTCAACATAAATTATTGTGCAAAAAATTATAATTATATCTATTGTATAAGTTATAATCATCTCTTGTAGTTAAGGTTTCTTATACTTATCAGAGTGATGTGACATTAAGTGTCTTGTCTAAAATATGTAATAAGCTTTGCAACTCCATTTTTACAAATTAGTTGTTTGATTAATTTGCTTAATTAGTTCTTTTCCGAGCAAGAAAATTTTGGTTTGCTTTAAAATAGATTGCTTACTTCCATATATCGCTAATAGAAAGAGTTGCAATATCCTTGGACATGCTGCTACTTCTAAGTTTGAAAAATGTTAGATTAAGTTCTTGAATGAAATCTTACCTATGTTGAATGATTATTATATTTCCAGCAGGAATTCCCAAAGTCTTGCAGCTTTGCCTCAATTCTTTTTTTCTCTTAGTACTTTCTTTATAAAAGCCACCTTTATGGAAAATAAACAAAAGGTAAGATATTCTAAAGCTAAGTACACAGATGCATGTGAAAAAATATAGATTGAATCACAAAAAACCAGAACAAGCAAGTATGAACTGTGTTATCTAGATAAAAACTATTGATGGTGTATATTAGCAGGGTTGGGAAAAGTAACCATTTAAACAAGCCCACATTTACATGAACAATATGGGGTTGGATTTCTCTCCTGAGGCACAGTACCTAAGCATGACAAAGTGGGTAAAAAAGGAGGAAGATACTAAGACTTCATACATGTGTTATGTAGCTAGAGGTGGTTCTGAGAGTCGATTCTTTTTAAAGTTCAGTCTGATAAAAAGAATACCAAACTTTTTTTTAATGTGATAAGATCTTTGCATTCAAAAAGCTCCATTTTTAACTCTGAGCTCGCCTCAAAGTAAAATCCTGGCCATGCCACTGATACATATGGTAAACTAAAGGTTCACATTCAGTTTTTACAATAAAAATTAAACAAAAGTTCATGTCAAACTAAAATTTTTTGACACATTAACTAAAATTATTTAAAATGACTTACAATTCTTTACTACTACAATGGAAGGTTCCCTGAATGTCCAAGTGACTCATCACCAGAAGACAATTCTAAATGCAGTAAGTCATAAAAGTCGAATGACACCAGTTCTACTAGCATTTTAGAAGAACATGGTATACATTTAGCTATCCCATTCTGTATGGGAAATGGCTGCCATATTAGATAACATGTATGCCATACATGATTTTTTCACTAACATTTAGAATTCATAATCATGGTGGGCACTGACTGGCATGTAGAATTCATGTTTGACAATGGTTGTGGAAGCACACTGTTTACATTTCAACTCATCACCTTATCCAGTGCCATACTATAGTCCTAAGCCCCAAGATTTTTTTCAGTTGAAACATTTTGCCTTTCTGAGTAACTTCTCATGCCTAGCTCAATGTTTTTAAAAACTTTACTGTCTGTCTACTACAAGAACTGCTCCCACCACTTAGTCTGGCTGGTGCCAGTCACCATAGGAATAGGGCTTGTTTATTTTCAGTAGGGATGTCTTAGTTCTATTTTGTTATTAATGAACGTTGACAGCAGAAAGAGGTAGTTAACTTCTATAGATCGCCTCAACAAGTAAAAAACAAATGTATTCTCTATTTGTTATGTGCGCCAATGTGACAAACAAATGCATTTCTTAAAACATCTCTATGGAAAATGGGATAAGGCTTGTTATTATGGCATCAGATAGGTGGGCTTTGTGGCAGGATCATGGTTCGAAATTAGCAGCTATTAGTATTTTTCTCCAAAAATTTTGTTTCGATGGTCATTTTTGATAGATGACTTTCCTGAAATTTTTGCTTGCTTGGCAGACTCTGACTGATCAACTGTTCTTCCTTCTAACTATCTTTACTCGTATCTTAAAGAGGTACATCAAAATCGTGGTCCTAGACATTCATTGCACTGAGTGGTTACATGCACCAGGGTATGGAAAAATCATGAACTTTTTAAATCATAACAATAGGATTTATTTGATTTAAATAAGATTTTTTATTTAAATCATATTTTATGATTTTTATTAATTCGTTCCCTCTACAAGTTTAAGCTTGTTGGATATGAGACATGCAAATCACACAGTAGTTTCTAGATAGTATTGATTTATGTAAAACAATAAGGATTTAGAAAATATAGCAGGGTAAATTTTTGAAAGATTAATTAAAACAATAAAATTTATCATTGGGTCTCATTACTTTTTTATTTCATCTGAATTGTATTTCATGATACAAATCCAAAATACTTAAATTTCTAAATTAAAAAATAATCATTTTAATAAGGTAGGTAGGTAATTAACATCGCACTGGAACAACACAATGGACTATTGGCAATGATCTGGGATCAATCTCAAAGGGAACAATCCAAGGACAAGGCCTCCTAATTTTAAGCCATGGTCAGGTGACGAGAATACCTGAGCTGGCACCCCACTCTCCAAACTACCACATCAATGTGAGGACAGTTGAGGCCATGACAGATTTAACATGCACCAGCCCATGTACTCGACCATTTTAATAAGGAGATGAAATTTTAAATTTAATATATTTTTATGAATAAAAAATGAAACAAATTTTAATTTTCTGGCCTTTTTGTTCCTCCAATTAGTTTCTTATGATCTAAGTGATGTTTTACTTCTCCCATAATTTCTTAAAGTTGGCAGTACATCCCAATTAGTACTACCATCTCTAATAGAGAATTAGGTTAGTTGCAATTAAAATGGCTCATTCTTCAAGTGTTACTGAGTGGGAGCTTAAATTTTTAAGTTAAAGGAGTTGAATTTTTAAACTTATTTGAATAAAATAACGGTACAGCAGTAGTATAGGATATTTTTGGCACGGTTTTATTTGGTGATTTTTATAGGATTTATGCAGTTTCTGGCAACCCCCCTCACTTCCCAAATGTTCCACTGGCTTGCCTATACACAATCAGCAAACATATTTTAAATTCTATTTGGCCTACTATGTTTAAAAAAATCGTGCAATGAACAGCTAATTGACTGTTTTTCAAAACGTTTGGAAATAATAAGGGAAGTAAACTGGGAGGAATTCAAAATTATGGTTTAATACGATTTTTTTAATTTCTGCCAATATTTGATTTCTTTCGCATTTGTGTGGCTGTTTTGAATTTTGTAATTTAAATGTTTTATTATTTAATCCAGATTTATATTTAGTCAAGATTTATATATTTAATGCAGATTTGTTTTTAAATGTCTTATTTAATCAATATTTATATATTGTGTTTATTTTATGTTACAGTTTAAGATGTTAATATACTATATGTTGTTTTATTTTTAATTATGTCATGTTTATTAATTAATCAAATTTAATATTTAATCAAGGCAAATGTGCAATGTTTTTTTCCTTGGCAACCAAAATGGTTGCCAATGAAAAAACACACCAAATGTCCTATACTACTGCTGCTCCAAAATAACATACATTCTGTCCCATATTATTAAGCTTAATTTAGAAAAAAAAGAAATTTTAAAGTTTGATTTAAATCAATGATTTTTCTAATAAAAATCACTTGATTTCAATCAAGCTGATTTAAACCGGCATAGCCTAACACGCACCAAAACAAAATAAATTTTAAAATGCATTCAAGTAGAACATATTGTCAATGGAGGGAAAGTGTTTAGATGTCATTGATACCCAACTCTGTTCTTAATTTCTAGCCTTGAGAAAATAAATATTTGAAAATAGCTGTTATCAACCACGGCAGGACTAAATATCATAAAAGGTAATATAAAATTTATTAACAAAATAACTTGTACCAGTTGAAAGACATAGCAAATACACGTCACAGCTTTTCCTCAATAAATTGAGAATGGTTGGCGCAAAAAACATACACTCGTCGTCCGGGTGAGCTGTGATTATCAGAACTTTACATTTCTCTTTAATGAAGTTGCAGCCCTTAAAGCTAGCGAGGAGAAAGTATCCAGAATATGTCAAGACCAGAAAGACTGCTATCAATAGAAACATTGTGAGAAGCAAGAGTGAATACAAATACTTCTCTGAAGTGGAATCGCCTCATTTTACAAGGTTTGATTCAGTTTACTCCACATCTGAAAAGAGAATAGGTCTCTGCTCATTTTACGAAAAACTGCGATCTCCTTGAGTCTCATTGAAACAAAACGATATAGAAAACTCGGGTTCAATGTTGACTAAATTTTATTAACATTCACTGAATTGTTTTGTAAACAAATCGTAAGGTACAGATACAGTTAAAATTAAGATTAATTGAAACTGCACATAAGGCTTAATAATATTACATATAAATAAATATTACTTTTTTTAAAGAAGGCTTGAAGGGTAAAAATGATATTTTTCGTTTCTTTGGCACTCTTACTTTTCTGGGAATAAGAAAATATTTTTTCCATTTTCGACCTATCATTACGAACCCAGAGTATTACGAGAACAGAGTAAATAGCTGCGCTTACAGAGGTTGTATTTCCATTAACGTCACACTAGAGCAACACAACGGGCTATTGGTGACGGTCCGGGATCAATCCCAAAGGGAAAGAATCGAGGACAATACCGCGTAATTTTGAACCACGGTCAGATGACGAGGCAACACCTGAGCTGGCACCCCACTCTCCAGACTTCCACACCACGCCAAGCACTTACAGAGGGATGACTGCCATAGGAGCAATGAAAAATAACATGGGAATTGCATGGATTGTAGCGCTATCAGTGCGAATCCAGCACCACGACCATGGTAACCGATTTAGCATTTCCATAACAAACGAACTAGGTGATTTGACTAGCGTCTAAACTGATTTATTAAATAATATATTATTTTCTGCTGCTGTTAAACCAATTTATTAATGATGATATAGTGCAAAACCATTCAGATGTATCACAAAAATTAATTAAAAAGATAAATTATGCCTTTATTAACATTTTATACTGAACTGAAAATTAATATTGAGTTTTTTCCTGCAAACTTTATTATTTGCCACATACGTTGTGTGAAAATATTTATCCTTGAATAAATTATGTCATTTTAATTGCTGAAGGAAGAATGAGTGGTTCTCCAATTGTACGTGGTTTCAAATTTTTTCCGATTAAATATGAAACTTCTAAGGATGCCCGTAAAGACTTCTCAGGAATTGTGTATTTTTCAAAAATACATTTTGATTTTTCACACTTTCAGCTCGTTTTTTTTAATGTTTCTGATTTATTTGCTAATTCTTTATGTTTGGTTTCCAAATGTCTTTTTAATTTAGCAGGTTTCATACTTTCATTTGCTAATTTATCCCTGCAATTAACACACAACGGATGTTCTTTCCCATTAACAACGCAATATGTAAATCCATATTTAATAAACTCTTGATATTTTCTCAATTTTTTATTAGATAGCACATTTTGTTCGATATTTTTTTATGCAGAAACAGTGCCATTGAATTCATTCACAGTTTTTTAAGTTCATTGTATTGTCATTTTTTCATTTTCTAGACGTTGGGTACCTATTTTTAGCCATTTATCCATCATGAATGTATTAAAACTAAAACAAAATTATAAATATACAATATTTCATTTCTTTGCGTTTGTTCAATCACGTGCGGCTACCACGTGGGAAGAAAATAAAGTCCAGGATTACTCTGTATAAATCATGTTTATTTGTAGCTTATTCAGACGAGAATTAAAGAAAAGAAAACTAAATTCTAACAGAAACATCTCTTTATACCAATTACACATGTTTGCTACTTGAAATAAAAAATGCAATGCTCAAGTAAAAATTTACACATGGTAATCGAGGCAAGGAAATACCTCAACTGGTGTTGCCAGTCGAGCACACATCTATATTGTACAGAGGTTACAGTGAATCATAACATACAAATATTGGAGCTCACTTAAAAAAATACAAAACAAGTACGAAATTAATTATAGTGATTTGATATAATTATGTTTAACATTACTTACTCTAAAGATGGGAAAATATATATTTAAAAATATATTACAATTAGCGTTTACTTTTCAAAATTCATCTTCTATGATCTTAAATTTGTACTTGCACTTAAACTGCAAAAGCAGGCTTTGTTTAGTGTGCCGCCATCTGTAATGAAAAACAGAACTCACTGTTCCCTTATACGTTTTAAAATAGTAACTACCCTTGTAGCGTTTTCCACGAAATATCAGTTGAGGATAATTGATTTTCGAAAAAAAATCAAAAACGAAAAAAATATAAAAAAAACAGTTTTTCTTTATAAACATTTTAATATCTATATTGATTTTTTAAATTAATTGTTTATTATTGCCTCCGAGCACGCTACTGAACTGTCCTATACTTAAAAAATATGTTATGTACATAGCCCGATTGCAAATTTTACTTAAAATTAGCAAAAGCAGTATATAAACAGAATTATAGAATGCACTTGAATGAATGTAAGAAGCAGCAAAACCGAACTACTGAGGCACAGACGGAAAGAACTGCACGGTCCTAGCTGTGATCACAGTATAAAGACTAAATAGCAGGGGTGCACACCTAGATTGAAAAAGCTGTAGTAAAGATGGCCACTGCCAAACGTCAGACCGACCCAAGTTGCATATGGATCCCACCAGAGAGCAGGTAAAGGGCATCTCAAATTGACAATTATCTTTAATCACTATGTCTGTTCGCCTGCCGGTTGCCGAAGTATAGGTATTCTATACTAATACAGACAATTGCTTTCGTAAAAAATATAGTTCTTTTTTTATAAATATCTCATTTCACTATTTAACTGGTACCTGATACTTGTTGAATAAAAGTCTTATATTTTTATTTCAAATAAATTTCTTTGAATTTGGCGACCCACAAATATTTTCAAGCGACCCCCAGAGGGGTCGCGACCCACTGTTTGCGCACCACTGTGCTATAGTACTCTTCTTTTTAGTTGAGTCGTCAATCCCAGTCGAAACTTTGAGAGCATGGGAAAGATCTAAATTGAATAGAATAGAAAGTAAGGAAACATGTCCATCAGATTTAGAATACATACTCCTTTCTTCGAAAAGAAGTTGAATCCGAAGAAAGGATAAAATTAGCTAGATCTGGTTTTACTTTGACTAAGGTAAATGAAAAGAAAAATCTAGTATCGAGCAAAAATTCTGGCGAAATGGCGCTTTTTTCAGCTTCCGAAGTGTTTGTTCAGAAATCGAATAGAATTTCTTGTATATTTTGTAAAAATAATCATGTTAGTAAATATTGTAAAAAAGCTTTACACATGCCAATGGAGGAAAAGAAATTTATAGTTAAGGAAAATGGTGTTTACTTTTTATGCTTAATCAATGGTCACATAGCTAAGGATTGCAAATCCAAAGTTAAATGCCCGAATTGCTCCAAACGCCACTTTAAATTACTGTGTCCCATGGTTCCCCAGAACACACACGCAACTCAAGTGTCAGAAGAATGCAGTGATGAGTCACCCACATCACTTGATAGTTTGCATTCTCAATCATCAATTGAAGTGTTTCTCCAAACAATGGTAGTAAACATAGAAGGTAATAAAGGGAAGCGGAAAGGTCGAATTATTATCAATACGGGATCGCAGCGATCTTATATTTTGAAGTCGACTGTCAATGAATTAGGTTTCACCTCTTTGCACGAAGAGACAATCAGCCATTCGTGGTTTTTTGAGGGACTAAAACAGAAGAGTGTAAACATAAGTGTTACAAAATCATAATGGAAAGTCTTGATAGGAAATATCGATGTAGTTTAGATGTCTTGGATCAAGCATTGATATGTAATATTTCTATTGCGTTTAATGGACCATGGAGGCATGAATTAAAAGCAAATAAAATGAAATGAAATGATATGCAAAAAGATCCTTGGCCGATAGAAGTTTTAGTAGGAGCAGATGTTGCTGGTAAACTATTTACTGGGAATAAACTAACATTGCAATCGGATTTAGTTGCTATGGAAACCAAACTGGGCTGGACCTTATTAGGAAAAGTTCCAAAATTTCATAGTGAAAAAAGAGTACACATGAATGCTACCTCCATGTTATCTAATGATACTTCAGTATCCAAGTTATGGGATTTAGAGCTAATAGGCATTCGTGATCCAGTAGAGCAACGAAATAAAGAACAAGCTGTTTTAATCCACTTCAAAAAACAATGATCAATCTGTCGGATGGTAAATACGAAGTGCATTTACCATGGAAAATTGATCATGCTAATTTGCGTGATAACTATGAAATTTGTCTGAAAAGACTTCTCCACTTGAGAAAGGTAGAAAGGGATTAGCTTCTAGAGGAGTATAACGCAGTATTCAATTAGCTCAAAGAGGGTATAATAGAACAAGTTGCTGATACCAATGTGTCTGTGCATGGACATTATCTTCCTCGTCGTCATGTTGTCAAGGTAGGTAGTACCACAAAATTATGACCGGTATTTGACGCCTCAGCCAAAAGTTCCAATCATCCTTCATTAAATGATTGCTTGGAAACGGGCATAAATTTGATAGAAAACATACCGTCTATTCTGATAGGATTTAGGTTAAATAAAATTGGAGTTATATCAGATATTAAAAAGGCATTTTTACAGATTTCTGTACATTAAAAAGATCGAAATTCCTTACGTTTCCTGTGGAATGACTCATCCAAAAATGTAATAGTATATCGTTACACAATAGTATTTCGAGTAACAAGCAGTCCTTTCTTATTAGGAGCTGTAATTAATCACCATCTACATAATGAGTCATTACTTGTGTTGTGTTATGATCTTCTATGGCTCTCGCTTGGTATTTTGTATGAGCCGAACTTGGGGATCTCCGCTGCATGGCGAGAGTCGAAGCGAAAGGGGGTGTCGTTGCGTGCGCAGGACGACAAAAAATGTTCGGTCGCAAAAATAAGGCACTGGGGACCCGAACGAGAACTCCGGACTCGAGCCAGCGTCCATGCCGTGAAAGTCCTCTGGTAGAAATTCAACAGGTTCCGGGCGAGTCGTTCCGCTCCTCATCCAGCGAAATGCCTCGGCCTCTTACCATAATTCAGTGGATCCCCAGGTAAAGCTGATTTATCTTTACTGACACCACCAATAAATGGATTTTAAGAAATTAATGAGTTGTTATTTACAAGTGTTGACCACTACACGACACTTGCAAATCAATCTAAAGAAAATGTTACTAAGTATATGAAGTAAGTATATGATCGTTCAGCTAAGCGTAACCTTCTTAGTGACTTTACTATTTTAGTGTTTTTTTCTAGTGCTTGAAAATTATTTAGTGTTGTCTTTAAGTGAATATTCAGTATAAAATTGTGTGTGCGTGTTTAAGAGCACTTTAATTTATCTAAATACAGATTTTCAATGTTTAATATGCGTGTTTAACTTCTCATAGAGTAAATCGTTAATTTTGATTGTACATTAATTTTGTATTTAGGTTTGTGAATGTATTTTTGAGATTTCTCCCAAAATCTCAAGGTGGGGAGAACGTTGAAAATATAAGCTATAAATTATTGTAAAGATATAAATAACGCTTAAAGACAGGCGCCGTAGTTCCGCTTTCAAACGATTTGTTTGTTATGAGGTTGAAGCTAGGCGCCATAACTTCTTTTTCCGCCGCATACGATTTTGCGTAACTAGAACTTTAATAAGATCTCAGAACGCAATGTACAATGCGTAGAGCTTGGCGGCTCATTTTTGTAAGTCTCAAGACTTGTATGTACATACCTTGTATAAATTTATATTAATGTTAATATATAATAGTAGTGATAGGATTGCAGTGGAGGACAGAGTAAGATTTCTAGGTATCATTTTCGACCAGAAACTTACCTTCCTCCCCCACGTCGTGCAGCTGCGGATGTCTTGAGAGGAAAAGCTCAATCTCTTAAAAATAATCTCGAAAACATCTTGGGGAGCAGAACGGTTCAACATGTTGAATATCTATCGAGCTTTAATTCGTTCCAGACTAGACTATGGAACTTTGGCTCCGCCGTCAGTCTATTACGAAAGCTCGATACTGTGCATAACACCGCACTGAGGATCTGTTCGGGAAAATTTCGCACTTCACCCGTCAAAAGCTTGTGATTTGCCACGAACCATCTTTGGCTTCCACGTCTTTTGTTGTTACGACAGTATTTCCGAATTTTAGAACATCCACTACAAAACTTACTACTGGACAATTATCTTGATCGTCCGTTTTTAATCGACCGTCCTGTCGCAACTTTCGGGCTTCGCATGAGGAATGTCCTGGGGAACACATCTCTTCATTCATTTGAAGTAGCTGAGACCTTTTTGTCATCTCACCTTGGAAATCGCATTCATTATTCTTCAATCTATTTCCAGGTTATGAGAGGTCTTAACACTAGCGCAGCCGTTTACCAACTTTTATCGCTCAATGTCATCATTTTAAAAACCATAAAGCAGTGTACACTGAAGGTTCGAAATCTCTTGATTATGCCGGCTGTGCTTTCGTTTGTGAATCAGTTACTTTTAATTTTTCATTACCATCTTTTATTTCCATATTTACCGCTGAATGTTTAGCTTTATATAAGGCCTTAAAATATATTTCTGGTCTCAGCACGAACAATTTTATACTTTAAACTGACTCCAAAAGTGTCTTGGAGTCCTTGATTTTGGATTCTCCAAGACACCCTTTGTTTGACATTTTAAAACTTCATAAGACTCGTCCGACGTGGCTTCGGTATCCTTTTTCGTTGGATTCCGGGACACGTCGGAATCATTGGCAATGAACTGGCAGCGAGAAATGAAGACTCCACTTAATATTCGTATTCCATACGATGATCTACGTCATTTTGAACGGGACATCGCATAGAACGAATGGCGCGAAGACGAGTGAGCAGAGCAACAAACTCCACAACATCCAACCGACAATCTCAGTCCTACCGTCATTACCATCTCGACGTTATATTAACGTCTTCGCATCGGCCATTCACGAGTCACTCAGATTTTTTTATTGGTCGGGGAAACCGCGCCAGCATTGCCAAGAACCTATCCATATTTTATCTTTTTATACATGTCTGACATTTTTAAAACTTCATTACCAATTTTATCAGACCTGTTGGATCAATCTCCCCATCCATCACTTCTTAGATTTCTTCATCATTCTGGATTTTTACCATATATGAAATTAAAATTTTAAATTGAATTTCATAGTTTTATAAACTAAGATGGGGATACCCCATCTTAGATTTTTTTACAAAAAATGTTTTTACATTTCTTATGGTTGAAATTTTACTTTCATAATTTTTATGTATATCACTTGGTTTTGTTGATTGCATTTCTATTTGGTCTGGTTATTAGTTGAAAGTCTTAAATCCATCTCCAAATTTTACTATCTTGTTTGTCGTAGCTTATCCTCTTTTGGATCTTGCGCCATAAACCTCAAGTCAACCAGATTTTGTTGTCTAGCTTTCTCTACTCGATAGAATTTGCAATGCTAACTTGATTTTAAAACTGAATTTTACAAAATGGAGCAAATTTTCAAATGTTTCGACATATTTCACGAAGATTCGGATCGGGTATCATGCTCTCTATAAGCCGATCTTGTTTAAGTCATCTATTGTTAATTATAGATTAAAAATAATTTTCTTAATGTGTACCACACATTATTATTTAAAAATACTTTGAGAATTAGCGAAGAAATTATGAGTTAGGTAAACACAAGTACTTTATTTTTTCATAAGAAAGAACTGTTGCCACTCACAAAAACAAAACTATATTAAACCGTGATAATCGATATAAATTTAAATAAAAAATACAACCTTACTTTAACATCTATTACGATTTTAAAGTCATCTCATGTTTTAAATGGGCTTAGATATCATATAATCAACCTTTTTTTGTTTACAAACTAATTTTACTTTCCAAGTGGTAATCTCGATGTCTCTAATCTTTTAAAGGCAACACCCTATTGCTCTATATTTAGAAGTCCTCCAAGGGATTATATGGTCCTGGAATTTGCTGACCTAAACACGACATTAAAACCTAAAAAATTTATTACTTTCGATTGTATTTATTTTGTCCTAGGCACCACGCATATATGGGAAACTACTAGAGATGATTCAGATTTGGTTGGTTGGTTGATTTTTTATGGCACAAGGGCCAGATTTGGCCATGCTGTGCCAAACAATAACTAGTTCATAACTGGTATTTAGTTAGAACGAGTCAGAAAGCCACATAATAAAATTCAGTGCAGTTGTGTGTGTTGCAGTCGGTTATGAAATCTAAATAAAGTTTACGAAACCAATATCAGTAAGGAATAAAAATAAGTTTTTATGATGTGGGTCCATCAACAAGTCTGTTAAGGTAATAGGCGAGATACCAAATCGGTTTAGTCTATGATGATTAAAATTCAGGCATTCCGTCAATATGTGCTTTATGGAAAAAATACTGTTGCATGATGAGCATAAAGAGAGAGAGGAGCTCGTTCTCCCAGCAGTAAATGTCTGTGGGTAAAAAAGGAATGTCCGATTCGGAGCCTTGTCAGTTTTACATGATGACTTCTATTTAAGTTTGTTTTGCTGAATCCCTTTATAGATGGTTGAATATCATGAAATTTGTTATGGTTTTCCAAATCTAGAGCGGATTGCCAGGATGAATTTATGGCTTGGGTTTACACTATTAATGTCGTGAATCGGGACATTGGAGTTTATAATCAATGTTGCGTTTTTGGCTGCCAAATCCGCTTTCGCATTGCCCCGGATTCCCACATGCCCAGGAATCCAACAAAAGAATACCCGAAAATCATTTTCTGTTAATGTTAGGAGCAAATTCATTGCTTTTAAAACCAAGGAATGACTTTGATGTGTATAGTTTAATAGGGATTCAGTACTACTTTTAGAGTCGGTATACAAGATCCAGTTTTTATTAGTGTGTATAGAAATCGTTTTTAAGGCTAAAATTATTGCGTAGATCTCTAAAGTGTAGACACTGCAGCACCCATTCAATTTTCTAGCAATGGTTGTATTTTCAAAAACGGTCGCGGCTCCAACATTTGTCCCGTTCTTAGATCCATCAGTAAAAACTGTTTTAAAAGATGGGGGGGTGGGGGTATTTCAATTAACGTCACACTGGAGCAACACAACGGGCTATTGGTGACGGTCCGGGATCAATCCCAAAGGGAAAGATCCGAGGACAACACCACGTAATTTTGAACCACGGTCAGATGACGAGTTTTAAAAGATGAATATTTGTTTCTGTGGGAATGGAATAATTGTGATTTGTTAAAATGTGAAAAGTCATTGATGGTAAGTAGATTTTTATCATTCCAAGGTGGAGGTTCGTTTTCTCTAGGAAATATTCCCAGATTGTCAACATTTAATGAATTCATTATGGTACGGACTCTAAAACCAAGTGATGGTATGAATGAAGGTTTTAATGAGTAATGACTTCCAAATTTACGGTTAGTTACTTTATTATGCAATGGGTGAGAAGGGTTGGCTTTAATCTTAAAATAGTATTTTAGGGTAAGTTTCTCACGTCGATGTCTTAAATCCGGCTCGCCTGTCATTATATATAAACTCTGGACTGGCGAAGTGCGAAAAGCTCCGAGGGATAATCGGAGGCCTTGGTGATGAATAGTATCCAGGGCTTGAAGAACAGACTTAGCAGAAGATCCATATATTACACTCCCATAATCGAGTTTCGATCGGACAACAGCTTTGTAAATTTTTAAAATAGAAATAAAATCAGCTCCCCAAGTTGTGTTACATAAAACCTTTAAAATATTCAATGATTGGTTGCATTTTCGTTTCAATACTTTGATATGAGATCGAAAAGATAACTTCGAGTCAAAAATAATAACCAAAAATTTTATTTCTGGAACTACTGGAATAACAGTTCCGTCTAGTAAAAGTTCTGGATCAAGAAAAAGTCCGCGTTTTCTAGTAAAATGTACACATAGTCTACAAAAAGCGTTCCGTGCACATATGGAGGAAGTTGTTTAATAATACCGTTGATTTTAATTATAAAAAGTATCACGCTTAGAACGCTTCCTTGGGGAACACCCTCGTCCTGTGAAAAGTCATCTGATAAAATATTATTAATGCGAACGCTAAAGGTCCTTGTCAATAAAAAGTTTTGAATAAATAGTGGGAGATTTCCCAGAAAGCCCATCTCGTATAAGTCTCGCATTATGCCATATCCTATCATAAGCTTTCTCCATATCGAAGAAGACAGCTACCAAATGCTCCTTTGTGACGAATGCATCTCTGATAGAGGATTCCAGCATTAAGGCATTGTCGTAGGTGCTTCGTCCAAAACGGAATCCGCTTTGAAACTCCGATAGATGTTTTTCAGACTCAAGGACATGTATCAACCGAGCATTCTTTCCATTCTTCACCATTCTTTCCATGACTTTGCAGATACAGCTTGTCAAGGCAATGGGTCGATAGTTATTAGGGCCTTGAGGATCCTTCCCAGGTTTCGATATTGGAATAATAATAGCTCTGTGCCAGGTTGTCGGAAAATCTTGCTCTGTCCAAATTCTATTATAAAGAAGTAAAACATTTTGTAATGAATCTTCATTGAGATGGGTCAACATGTCTAGATGAATATGATCGGGGCCCGGTGAAGTCGGGTGTGATTTTCTTAATGCATTTTTCAGTTCGAATATGGTAAAATTACGATTGTAAGTTTTATGAGCGGATGATTGAAAGTTTAACGTCTTGCGTTCTTTACGTCGCTTATAATTAATAAAATCTTGGGGGTAAGAGCTCTCATGAGATACCCTAGAAAAGGATTCTCCCAAGGTATCAGCAATTGTCTTAACGTATGAAACGACTTGTCCATTGTGAAGTAAAAATGATATATTTGGGTTATATTTGCCGGTAATTTTTCGAATTTTGCCCCATAGCTGTTTTGATGATATTCGACATTCAATTAAATTTATGTATTCTTGCCAGGATTCTTTTTGTCCCTGTCTCCTTAATTTTCGAGCTTCTGCTTTAGCCCGCTTGAAAACTACCAAATTCGAAGTGGTGGGATAACGTCTGAAGGTGTTCCATGCTTTTTTTTGGAATTTATAGGCTTGAGAGCATGCTTTATTCCACCAAGGCTTCCATAATTTATGCATTTTACCCGATGTTTTGGGGATAGCCACATCTGCCGCTTTAATCAAGGTGTTCGTTATCATTTCAACGGCATCATTTATGCTAGGCATCTTAACCATGTTGTCAGAAATGTTTGATTCCAACTGATATCGAGTCCAATCCGCTCTCTCAAATATATATCGCACAGGTCGTCTAGGTAGTAAAACGTCATTGCAGTTATATGTTAAAATGATTGGAAAGTGATCGCTATTGTGCAGATCATTGTCAATTTTAAAGTCCCAAGATGAGGGCCGCGGTGGCCCGGTTGGAAGAGTAACGAACTAGCAACCGAAGGGTTGCGAGTTCGAATCCAGCCAAACACCGTCGTGTACAAAGGGGGCTGGTGCACGTTAAATCTGTCGTGGCCTCAAATGTCCTCACGTTGGCGTGGTGTGGAAGTTTGGAGAGTGGGGTGCCAGCTCAGGTGTTGCCTCGTCATCTGACCGTGGTTCAAAATTACGTGGTGTTGTCCTCGGATCTTTCCCTTTGGGATTGATCCCGGACCGTCACCAATAGCCCATTGTGTTGCTCCAGTGTGACGTTAATTTAAATACCCAAAGTCCCAAGATGAAAGCAAAGTAGGGGAGCATATTGCAAGGTCCAGGGTGTGAAAGGTTTGGGTCGGAGTATGGAAGTATATATGACTGGAATCATTTAAAAGGCAGAGACAATGGTCATCCATCAATTTTTCAATTTGTTGTCCTTTTGTGTTAAAATCATTACTTCCCCAAAGAGGGTTGTGTCCGTTAAAATCTCCTATGATGAAGTATGGAGACGGAAGTTGCGTTATTAAATCATTTAGTTCCTGCTGACTAACGCTTCCATTTGGGGGTAGATATATGCAGCAGATTGTTAGTAAAAATTTAATATGAAGTTGAATGGCTATTGCTTGAATGCTCGTATTTAGTGAAATTCTTCTGGATGGAAAATTCTGCGAAGTCATCATAGCAACGCCGCCCGAAGCGCGTGCACCGTGGATGTAATCATTTCTTATTAAATTATAATTTTTAACATTCATTGTGTTATTAGGCGTTAAGTATGTTTCTTGAAGGGCTAGGCAAACAGGGTTAAAATTATTTATTAAAGATTTGATATCGTCGATATGCGTACGAAAACCATGACAGTTCCAAGTTAGGAGATTAATAGTCATTTATTCTTTAAAAATTAGAGCCCTTTTCAATCTCTTCTGAAACAAAGGTTGGGTGGTTTTATTTGGAAGGTTTTTTACATAAAATCTAGAACCTTTCCTAAAAAATGCAGCGTTCTCATCAATACTGTCCACTCCAAACTCCATGTCTGAGTCCGTGGAAGGATGTGAATCTATTTCGGTATCCGGTAATTTTGAGGGGTCTTTAGAGTTCCGGGGAGGTTTGTCTTTCTTACTTTGCTTTTTTTTATTTTGTTCTATTGACGTTGTTGGGTTCGGCTTGAAGATTTTTGTTGCTGGTGCGGTTCTCTGTTGCGGCAGGTTTGAGGGTTTACTTGTAACTTTGTCAATTGATTTTGGGCTTACGCTATGGGATTGATGATTTGATTTGGTTGGTTGATATTTATAAGCAGAGTTTATTTGCGTTTCTGCATTTACTTTATTAGATGTAAAGTCTGAATTATATGTTTGGGTACTTATTGTTTTGCTAGTTTTAATAACGGATGCATATGAGGTGTTAGGACGAGGTGTACGAGATTCCACTAGTTTTCGTGCTTCGGGAAAAGATAGATTTTTGGTTACTCTTATTGATTGTATTTCTTTTTCCTGTATCCAACGAGGGCAAGTTTTTGAATACGCAGCATGATTTCCCTGGCAATTAACACAATGTTCGATTTCGGAGCACGTAGAACTGTCGTGACCGGGCTTTGCGCAACGTGCACAGATGGTTGCTGATGCTCGACATGCTGTTTTGGCATGTCCAAATCTCTGACACAAGAAGCATCGAAGGGGACCCGGAACGAAAGGCCTCACGTCGCAGCACAAGTAACCGGCTTTTATTTTTGTTGGCATTACAGGAGAATCGAAGGTCAGAACAACATTTCTTGATGGAATATAATTTGCTTCACGCCTCATCATGATTCCTTTGGCTGCTATAACTTTTTGGTCTTTTAGTTCAGTGACAAATTCTTCGTCGGACACCATTGCGAGTTCTTGGGATGAGATTACTCCTCGGGTATAGTTTAAGGGTTTTGTGCGGAAAGACTTGAATTTCCACGTCCCCAAAGTTTTTAATATTTAATAGTTTCATTGATTGTATTTCTGATTTGGATTCTATCAATAGGTCTCCAGATTTCAAATTTTTGACATTTTTTACTTCATCAGCTGCATTTTTAATGTATTTTTCGATTAGAAATGGTGACATTTTTGTTAATTTACCGGATTCGTTGTGTATAATAATAAATTTAGGAACTGATTTTTTTTGGTTCAGGAATTGCGGAAATGACAGGTGTAACCGTCTCTATACACGGTTCACTAACAAAATTTTCATATTCTTTGTGAAATGTGTTTGACGGATCAAAGCCTCCGTCGGGGGCAAGGCAAAGTTTTAGAATTCATAATATGCGAAAAGTTGTTCATCTCGGAACTGCCTCAGGGGTCACAGCCAGAACATAGTGCCGCTGTGTCGGGATGTGAATCCGCCAGTTCGCCCAGGGCACCCCTAGCGACAGCACTAACCCTAAATACCCAATAGCATTGGAGTTCAGCACGACAGAGGGACCAAGCGCTCTGACGTGGTGAACCCCAGAGAAATTAGGTGAGCCGATTGACCAGAGCGGGCTCACTCCAGCCACCCGTCTACGCAGAAGCATGGACCAAAGGGCACGCATCAGGACTCCACTTTCCCCCGATACGGGACGCCGCACACGGCAAACATGCGGCTCAGAAAAACGTACTGACGTCTTTTAAAAGAATCATAAAAAGGGAATAAATGATAATTTAGAAGTAAATAGAACTTAACACAACTAAAAAGGTATTTTATAAAACGTAATACCATAGTTTTTAAATAACAAAAGAATGAATTTAAGGTGTCTTTTCAATGTTAAGAAATTTTAATGGTTTCCGAATCGCAAGACGTGAAAAAAGGGAGGGGATGAAGGTAGAGAAAGATCGCTTGGGTGTCCCGGGAGCGCGACCCCCGTGTTTACCAGACAGTAAACCCCTGGGAAAGAAAATGATCACTCGGGTACCCCAGGGTTGTGAAGCCCGTACAAACCTAAAGAAGGAATGCCCCTGGCGGCGATTCAGATTTGGGCTTCCACTAGGGACCCAGAGAATTAAAGCGTTTCGCTTAATAAGAGCATTTTCAAATTTATGGATGTTCTAATTTTATTTACTTTATTAGATAGTTTGGCTCGACTTGACCCATACAAAATCAATTAGCAAATCGAAGACTCCAAATTATTTAATCCCTCATATTCTTGTTAAAACTAGAGAAAACCCATCAATAATAAAGCTAGCAGAAGAGTCATTTGTATTTTATTGATATGTGCATGCTTACAAAGTACTAACGTAAAGATGAATGTCAACAAAATTCGGGCCATGTCTATCGCCAGTCTAGGAACAGGACAGTAAAGAACTTCGCCGAAAACAGTATTTTCCACACCAACCTTGTACTAGTTTTAAAACTAATTTTTATTGTTGGTCGGGTAATTTGGCACCGTTTGATTAGGTGCCGTAAAATCCAAACCAACTTAAGGCGACTGAATGTTCCTAGAAGCCCGAATTTTAAAATTCAATCTAGAAATTTTTTTAATATTTTGTGCTGCGCTTGTGTAGCCCCTCCTCCACTATGACGTATCTGCAGACCGATCTGATACTTATCGCGCATGCTCTCTTCACTAAAAACATCCCTCACATTGAAATGATGGTGTAGTGGGTAAAGCGAAGTACTGAAGTCACGGTTAGTGCTTTGGAGGGAGACCACCTGAGCTCAATCCTAGCCGATGGATAATTTTTATTTTTCGCTCCTATATTTTTAAAAATAAATATACTGTAATCCTTCCAATCTTTTCTGTACTTCTTTTACTTTATCTTTTTCTTAATTCAACAAAATTATTTTTAAAAATTGATTGTATGCAGCTTTTTCAATTCTGTGTATTGTCCTTTTTCATACCACCAATGAAAAGCAAACTGAAGCTCCATCACCTACATGTTCGACTAAAAGTGCCTCGTTCCTACCATCAAGAAATTTTCTGTAACTCAGTTAATAAATTACATGAACTGTTTATTACTGTTTAATTTGGTTATGATTTCGCTGACATTGTGATTTATTTAGGTTGTTGGAATCAGTGAGGTGACACAAGACTTTTAAAAAGTATAGCGTTATATTTAAAGATTGAATCACATTTTTATTTCAGTAGTGCTTTTTTCATCACTTACATTTGAATTTGCATAATTTCTGTATTTGTATAAGATGCACAGATGAGGCTGTGAACTACACAAGAGTACACATTGGAGCCATCTGGAGTACCC
This sequence comes from Meta bourneti, assembly GCA_933210815.1. Taxonomy (NCBI): domain Eukaryota; kingdom Metazoa; phylum Arthropoda; class Arachnida; order Araneae; family Tetragnathidae; genus Meta; species Meta bourneti. The sequence continues at coordinate 92,640,136 of OW119928.1, read as the reverse complement.
TCGTACATAGTACAGGTAGAAATTGGAACACCGATTATACTTCTCAGAAACCTGCAATGGAACAAGACTATCAAGAAACTGATGCCGAATATAATTGATGCCACTGTCATGATTGGACATGCCGAAGGCGAATTAATTCCTAGGATCCCAATCATCCCTTCGGATTCCAATTTAAAGGACTTCAATTCCCTGCTCGTTTCAGTTTCACCATGAGCATCAACAAGGCACAAGGACAATCACTGCAAGTAGTAGAACTCGATCTCATTAAACCGTGTTTCTCCCATGGTCAACTGTAAGCGGGTCGTTCAAGAGTTAGAAAAGCAGAGAATACATCCTAACTCCAAATGGAAGAACATTCAACATAGTGTATCTTGAAACTCTAAGTAAGAATCAGTGAGGTGGAAGGAATGAGGCGACATGCCCGTGCCATGTCGGGTGGTGGGATTCATTCTCACAATTGTTTTTTCTTTTTAATGTTTTTAGAATCAGCAAGGACATAAGAATGATGTCACAGGCAACGCCGTGCAGGTATTGCTAGTTAACTATAACAGCACTATTCACAAAAGCTGAAATTTGCAACAAGAGTATATTTACATCACAACCAGAACATGAAAAAAAATCCCCAAAAGCCGATTTTTCTGATTTAAATTAATTTTTTTAAAATTTAAATAGGATTTTTTATTAATCTTTTGCCTGTACAAGTTTAAATTTGATGGACACAAGACTTACAAATCAGTGTCTAGTTAGTTTTGATTTATGTTAAACATTAATGTATTAGGAAATATAGCGGGTTAAATTTAGGAAAGATGAAAATGCGATATACAAATTAGCAAATTTAATCGCATGAGTAAATGGAACAGCACAACAAATGCCATACATAAGCTGTCTTCCCATCTGGTTTTCGGGCTTTTTATTTTTAGATTAGTTTGATTTTCTATTTTAACCCATAACAAATAGCAAGAAATTTTTGGACCTAGATAAATGTGGTTGTGGGATCCCATTAACAGATTAATATTTGTATAAAATTAATCACAAATTAGACAATTTCAGAATTTGTTTTGCATATTTATTTACGTAAATTTATAGAATTTCTTCAGTTATTTTGTTATAGAAGACAGAAAAAAAATCATGCCATCAATAGAAAATACAATAAAAAGAACTTATATACAAAACTTATATACACAAACTTTATACAGAGGAAAATGAAATTTAAAATTTTGATTTAAACCAGCGATTTTTAAAAATAAAAACCACTTGATTTAAATCAGCATACTCTGATCAGAACATATATACATATAAACACAGAATGGCACCAGCTATCGTATAACCAGATCCACCAGCTATCGTATAACCAGATCTGCAATGTCCTTCAGCAGATCCGTCTCTTCAGGAACCACTGATGCCAATTGGTGAGAACTCTGATTTGTGTAGTTCTCCACAAGAAGGAACCCGACCAGAGTTTCAATGGCTTCACACACGTCAGGGTCCTTCTCCCAGAGATGCAGCTCACGGATCACATAGTACACGCCTTGGTTCTTGAGCGAATTCCAGCCTTCCTCGGTGTAACACAACTGAAAGAAACCACACCATTAGAAGCTTGTTAACTATTTACAATTTTATCAAATCCAAAATGTTTCGATTTAGCACCGTATCTTCATTGACAGGTGGACAAAAGTTTAAAGTCAAAGGACACTAGAAACTTTGGGAGAATGGGAAGGCACCAGTACAGTCTGTCTTCCATGAGAACTACTCTTGCTACCAAGTCTAGGCCTAGGAACAGGGCTTGTTCATTGAGGTTGTGAAAGGGAATGAAAAAGTAATGATTAAAAAAATGATAAAAATCAGATTTATTCGATATTTAAACCAGATTTTTATGATTTTAATCCATTGCCCATACATAAGATGGGGATAACCCATCTTCACTTTTTCACCACACCATGCTTTTTGTTGATCAGACAATTTTTAACTTTTTATTTATTTTTACCAGTTTGCATCACGAGTTTGGCACAGCTTGTCCTTCTTTGGACCTTGCGCCATAAACCTTGCCCATACTTATTGAACACAAGACTCACAAATCAGTGGTTTCTAGATAGTTTTGATTTGTTAAAGATTAATATTTATGATGAATAACATTAATGTATTAGAAAATATAGGAGGGTAAATTTTTGAAAGATTAAAAAAACATAGCATAGGAATTAGCAAAATCACATTATAGAGTAAATAGAACAGTGCCCCAAATGCCAAGCATGAGAAAAGTTTTTCCATTTGGTTTTCTCAAGTTGTTTAGATTGCTTTGATTTTTAACCCATAACCATTGTCATCAAATGTTTTGCATCTAGATAAATAAGGTTGTGGGATCCCACCGACACCATATTATAAATCTTTGTATAAAATAATCACAGAAATTTCGATTTTTTTTCATGATATATTTGTCATAAATGAACAAAACGTATAGAATAAGTAATTTTTAAAAAGTAATTAATTGATTGGAGACTTGTTTTGAGAAAAATCATGTCACCAATAGAAAATAGAATGAATGGAACTTGTGTAACAAAATTTATGAAAATATTCCTACTTCTCATTAAAATTTAACTTGCAAAAAATGAGAAGATGAAAATATATACATAAATTGAAATCAAATACGCCTATTTTAAATTTTCTGAGCATTGATAAAAGTATTGGGTCAGTGCGAATGAAATGTCCGGAAAATGACCATCACACTTCGATGGTGAAAACTGAAAAATACAGTACCTAACTTACTCGAAATAATCTCCCTCTGAATTGACACTGTTACCACTTGTCTGACAAGGCCATGATCACGGAACGAAAAGTCTTGTCGCTGGGATGCGAAGTCATCAACTGCACGGTGAACCTTCGTATCTTGGGTGAACTGTTTGCCAGACAGAAAGTGATCCAGGTGACGAAACAGATGAAATCTGTAGGTGACAAGTCTGAGGAACAGGGGGATGTGGCATTGCTCCATAGCCCAACTCACGTAATGTCAGCATCGTCCATTGCACGACATGAGGACGGGCGTTATCTTGCAAGAGAACGCCATGCCTGTTTACTAAAGCCAATTGTTTCGCCACCAATTTCCGGTGCATCTGTAGTAATTAATCACAATATTGTTCTGAAGTGATGGTTTGGCCACTTGGCAGGAAACTGATGAACCCCTATTCCAGCTGTAGACCACCATACAAGCATAACCTTCCTGGGATGTAAGGGTGGCTTGGGATGGCATCCAGGAGGATGTGCTTTGCTCAAGCATTGTACAGATCGTTTCCGACTGTCACAAAGGACCCATTTCTTATGGCGGGTAATGATTTGCTGCAGTAGATGTTATCTTTAATTCCTGGAAAGGAGCGATGCAGATTTCCAAACGTTTAATCTTGTTGGCAATTATCAATTCATGAGGCACCCAAGAATCCATCTTTTTACCTTACCCAGTGCATCCAGACTGCGAACAATTGGAGTGTGGTGGACACCTAGCTCGGCCGCTATCTCACGACATGTTTTCCGCAGTTCAGCTTCAACCACTTACAAGAACATCTTCAGAAACTGCAACTTCTCGGTGACCCCGTGGTTCGTTTTTCAGGTTCATATCTCCACTTTGAAACTTCACAAACCATCGCTGAATGGTTTATTCATTGGCTGTATTCTCCCCGAATGCTGTGTGTGTGTGCAGTTTTGAGCAGCAACTGCAGCAGAATGTCTATTTAAATTCGTAAAGGAAGATGACTCAAATCTGAGTTTTCCATGTCGAATTTGGAAGCACCTTACGCTCCAGCAAATTAAACCTGGAACTTGTACTTCACACGTGTAATAGCTATTTATAGTAGCCCTGTGACACAAGATGCCGGAAGCATGTAGGTAATTACTTTTAGCTGTATGGGATCATTCCCAAAGGTATTTCTCAACGGACATTTCATTCGCACCGACCCAATATTTCAGTTATATTCCAAGCGCACAAAAACGGTTAATATATAACATACAAGTAAATGAAGCTTCTCTCTGAACAGCATAGAATAAGTGTAATAGAACATGTCAATTGAGTCGAATTTTGAGCTTGCAATAAAAAAAATCATCACAGTAATTAGAATAGCTTCCTGGTTCAATCCATAATCTATTTCGTTCACATATTCCATTATAAGACAGGCGGATAACCTTTTACATTCCATATTTGAATTCCATAAACACAGAATAGTTATGCTAGCAATGTAAAGAATTCCTAGGGATCCATACATAAAATTTCTCAATTAAAAGTTTGAATTTCCAATTATAAAGATTTATGTGCAAAATTAGAAAGCTTGACACTGCAGAAAACGTACTTTTGTTTAGTTCTTAACTTATTTAAATAAAATAATATGCATCTTGGTCATAGTTATTCCATTTTCAATATTAATAAACTTGACAGAAAGGAAAATGGAATTTAAAATTGAGTTAAAATAAAAATCCCTTGATTTAAAGCAGTATACCCAGGTTTGTGAAGTTGGTTAATGGCTTCCATTTGTTTTTGGCGAATGTTTAGGTTAAGTGTACGTCAGGCTCCTGCAAGCGAGTAATGTGAATCATTCGATTCTTTAAACCCAGTGATATGTTAGAATGTGAACAAAGCACTAGTTGGCACAAGGAAAACCATTCATAGCAATTGCCTCTTATGCTTTTGGTAGGGCAGCCCTGGCAATGAGCTTTCACATCTATTCAGATGTCAACTGCCTTCTCATCGGAGCCACAAAACCATAGATCTGGCAACAAGTAAAAATCAAATATATTTCTAATTTGTTGTTTAATGCACCAATGTGACTAATTTGAATACATATTTCTCAAGTATTCTTTATGGTCTTCAAGCTAAAGAGAAATTATTATCTTTTAATTCTTAAATTCGTTTCAGATTGCTAGATTAGACTGAGAGCACAGGGGTGGTAATTAATGTTGCACTGGAGCAACACAACGAGAGTTGTGTTGCTCCAATGCAACATTATTGAGAGCAGAGGAGGAAAGTATCACAAGGTCGATTATCAAACTCAGATGATCAAAACATTAATTTTCAGCTAACCTATAAATATTAGCCATAGATTTTTAATGATAATTGACCTTGGATATTGGTTGCAGGTAAATAAAGCATGCAGTATTGCTATAAAAAATAAGGCCTTTTTTAAATTAAGGGTTTTCAGGATCCCTAGAAACTAAAATGAAGAACCAGGCCTTCAAAAGATCTGAGGGAACCCTGTAATAGTTAATTTTAGAATTTATGGAAGTTTTGTACGAAATTTGATATAAAAGGAAATATAACTTTTTTAATTACCAAGGAAAGAGCCTGGACAAGAGCTTTTCGAATTTGTGGAAGTTCTTCCCTTTGTTTGGTTTCTTCAAGGTACTGGCATTCCACAGGCAGCTTTACCATGGTTGCCTCGTCAAACTCCTCTGGACCCATCAGTGGTAACAAAAGAGAGGGCAAATCCAGTAGTAATCTTTCATGACAGCCTGCAGGAAATGATTTATATAGAAAGAATTTTTCAAAATGAGAAACTACAAGAAATGCCAAACTTTGGTTGACTGCGAGTAACCATTACCTTTAAAATGGTGAATTTCGTGAAGTTTTGTCACCTAGGATGGGAACCCATCTTATTCATCACTTAAAAAAGAAATAAGGTTTTAACTTTCTCGTGATTAAAATTTTACCTTCATGTTTAATTTTTATGTAACTCATTTGGTTTTATGCATTGAATTTCTCCTTTTAATGTTGGTCTGGTTATTTTTTCATTTTTATTGTTTCATGTTTGGCACAGCTTATCCCTTCTGGATCTTGCACCATAAAAACAAAATTAACCAACTTTAAACATGGCTATGTAATTAAACAATAACACATTTTGGTAAGCACAACTTTTAATAAAATACAAAATGTAACATGCATAAAAGAACTTTTGGAGAGGAATTACACAATATAAAGACAAATAACACGATCTTCACAAATAATAACGGGCCGAAAAGAAAACCATTTAGAAATGCAGAGTGGAATCTTCTGATTTTCGTAAGTGGCCAATTAAGCAACCATTTATTGTGGAAACAGGACTGCAGGTTGCCAACTCTGCAACTAAACTGTTTTAGCAAGCGAGATTCTTAGTAATAATTTCACCATTTGCTGTAATAAAAGACGACAATCCATAATGGTTGCCATGTCCCAATTATAAAAAGGGGTTTATATACTTTTTGGAAAAACAAATTCTAGAAATTTCCAGGAGTATGTTGAAGTTTTCTACAGAGCATCAAAATTTGAAACTGCATTTACTGTGAACCATGCAGTCAAACTGCACGTTTGTTTAGAGTATTAATGATTATACCTTCCAGTTTTCATGTGTTCAAATATTCATTTGTATGAGTGCAATTTCACATTTGCTTATTTATAAGCAAAACAGCTGTCATACTAATTAATCAGATGAATAAAATGCTTGTATACATTTTAAATATTGATTTAATAAAAGGAAAGCAATTAGAACAAAATAAAATAAATATCAAAGGCAGATACACACTTGTGTCAGAGCAACAGTTTCTGATGGTGAGTGCCATTCCCAAACGTCTCGTGGCTGGTTCGGCAGGGTTCAAGCCCGGCAAAAATGCACTCAAAAAGCCCTCGTTTTCTGTTAAAAGCCTGCAAATATTGAACACATTCATTACTTACGTAAGCAGAACAAAGCAATTAGATCATCATAAGTTGAAAAATGTGTGCACTTCCTGGGGTGTAAGAGAAGTTTCGATGGACAAGTGATTTAATAAAAGACGATCTTATTGAAATACAAGCCAATGCACATATTGAAGACGGTAAGAACTGGAACAATTCTGGTGTATACAGTTAGAACCTTATCCACAGCTGGAAAAAGCAGCACTGCACACTTTTAGGATTTGACACCACCTACCTGTGTGAAATGGGATTTTCCCTCACTTTTGCACATAAAAACAAAAGCCCAAAATCGCTTCAATGCAAGTGATGACTTATGCGTGGCTCTTTCAAAAAAGGAGCCTCCCTTCAAAAGTATCATTATGAAACAATGTAGCCATTAAAAATTAAGATAATATGTAAATGTATGTGTTTATTTTTCAATAAATAAGCTATCTTGAAATAGAAGTATTTTTCTAAATAAAGAAATAAACGCATTTTTCAAGGCGGTACGATAACTTATTTTTAGATTCAAGGGGAGCCGATCACTAGAAAGATTAAGAACCACTGGTCTAATTCTACAACACTCTTTTAATGTCGGATTTTAAGTCAAATGTAAAAAATATTTCGAATGTAGAACTGTCATGAGTAGACAATTAAAAAGTTGATTTTAGAAATATAAAAAATATTATGACGTGGTAACTTTCATAAATGATAGAGCTTGTTAAACACCTTAATTGATAATTAGATACAAAGTGGGATATGGTCACAAATGTAAATAAGCTCTAGTGTAAATGTTTATGTTAGGAAACTGATGTCAGACTAAAACTAACAGGTTATGTCTTCAATAATATTGGCAAAATTTAATCCGAGGACACCTGCATCAGTCATTGAAAAGAAATTATTAAAATGAATTTTAATTGCAGGAATGCTTACTAAACATTTACTGTTGCATACCTACCACCATTTCCATTCTGGAAACCTTACATTTTTTTACAGGATCATGACATGCAGACCCATGAAATATAAGGGAAAAAACATTTAAAGCCTTTTCATATACATAAGCTGTTATGGATACCTTACGTAGTTAAGTGATTAGTGCCCACACCTCCCAAATATATACAAAAATAAGCAATTAAACTTTTTCTCAATGTTTTAGAAATAGGTTTATGTTTAAAATTAGTGCCAAAGAAAGTTTTATGGACTATCTGGTAACCACCCAGATATTTTTACTTGAAGGTTGCTATGCCTTGGCACCAAAACTTCCAAAATGGGTGCCCTTGGAAAAATTGGCAAGTATGATATGGTGACATATATATATATATCAGTATCGTGTATAATGAACACACATTGATAACATCACTTGTTCAACAGGATTTGAGTTTGGATTTTGGTTTAGACTTCAATCCAATCCTTGAACATGGCGCAGCTCACCCGTTTCTGGACATTGCCCGCAAATTCCATTTAGACTTGAAGACATGGTCTCATTAGCTCTCATATAGCAAAAAGAAAACCATCTGAATTGGCACTGAAACAGATCAAGTACCTATTCAGATTCTTGCAAAATGGTTTTAAAAGTTTAATATCAACTGAAAGGTTAGTTTATCACATTCTGGTAAAAGTTACTAAAAACCGGAAGTCGAGATTAGAATTTAAAAGACAATTTGTGTTGGTTGGTTTGGATTTTATGGCACAAGGTCCAAACACAAGACATAAGTCAAGCCAATGAAAACAGATAAAATAACGTAACCAACTATGAAAAGAAGATGTAGTGTTTATAGAACAAATGGACATGGATGTGGTTCAAGTGATATAACGGATATATGTTAAATGAGATACATAGAAACAAACAGGTCATTCATGGAACTTATGGAGGCTAAAAATATAACTTGAGACTAAGACTCGAAAAAATTGAGATCAAGCTGGCATATCCCCCATTCTAGTTGACTATTAAAATTAAATATCAGATATAATTATAAAGTAATGAATGTGGAGAGTGACCCAACCAGTCTGATAAAATTGGTGAAGTATTAAAAAAGCATTGGTAAAAATGTCTAAGACCTGTATAAGTTAAAATATGGCTTATGGAGACATTCTTGGAAATGTAAGCCCGATGGAGCAGTTTCCCCAACCAATAAAAATATATGCATGATTCTAGAATGGTTGACCATTTAGGCTGGTTGGTTTGGGGGTTTTATGGCACAAGTGCCATATTTGGCCATGCTTCGCCAGACATGATATATAATATCAAGTAGTACACACAATGAAAGCTTTACTGAGACAGAAATACCCCCAGGGAGGAATGCACCTGACAGGAATCGAACCAGCGCCACCTACAACTCGAAGGCTACTTGCACAGTGGGCATACCCACTGAGCCACGATGGTCCCGTAGACCATTTAGGAAAAATTTATTAATCTGGTGGGTATGTAACCGGTAAAGTTTGAAAAACGCCGGCATTGTATAGAATACCTAGGCATTTTATAGAACGCCCAGCGTTTTTAGGCAAAGTATGAAATATGAGAATTATTATATACTTTCCCTAGGCATTGTATAATTACCTAAGCATTCTATAGAATGACAAATGCTATTTAGACAAAGTTTGAAAAAGATCATGATAAGGCTATTATTTAAAAACCGTTTGTTCATCAAAAATACAAATGTTATTTTGAAAAAATAATGAAAGAGTGCCATTAAAAAACTTTTATTCGAAATACATAAAAAAATTAAAGCTGTACAAAACAAAATTTATGCCTATTAAAATCATGTATTTTGACACTCCCAAAGTACAAATTCTAAGCCTGAGCAGAGAATTAAAAGTCACGTGCCTTGCCACATGATATTCGAAACAAATCGGAGATGTATTTCATATATTGCCAGTTTATCATTTGGCATTCTATAGAATGCCGGATTTCAAACTTTGCTGGTAACAAGTATATTAAATTGGGAATGTATTGAAATGAGGAAAAAAAAATTTTCCCACATCTATAAACTTATACTAGTAGAAAGGATTTAAGGGGTTGATTCCAGAGAAGGTTGGTTTTGGGGTTTTATGGCACAAGGCATTTGGCCATGCAGAGAAGGAAAATGGATGGGAATTTTAGGAAAATGAAAAATTCTTCCATCTAGCAAAAGATTGAAGGAAATATATTCTGACCGTGAGGAAGTCATTTGTTACATGTTGGTAACTGGTAATCAATTGGCCTGATAGGTTCAGTTATGGGTCCTAAATAATTTGGAGGGCTAGTTTTTAGTCTTTTAAAAACAAAAAATATTTTTAAAGGGGAATTTTATTTTTTGTCTACTAGGATTATTGTTTTAAAGCTTAAAAAATATTAATAGAAAATGTTGATGAATTTTAAAAGTTCCATAAATGAAATTCCTTCACATGAATAACTACTAAGTTAAATTTCAGCCATACTTCAATAAAAAATATTAAACAAAACTCTAAATGGGATATTTTGAGATAAATACCCGACAAAAGCCCTTTTATTTTCCATCACTGAGAGCTATTATGTTAACATAACTACAAATGAATGAGGTTAGTAAACACTGAACTGGATTTCTGAAGCCATTTAAGAGTTTTTTAAATTCAATATCTCAATTATAGAGAAAAACACACATTGCATTAAGTAGCATTGGTAAATGTCTAGATGTGTGTATGAAACTTTAGCAACAATTCATGCACTAAAAATATACATACCATCTTCCGTCGGGTATACTGGAAATATTAGAGAAAACAAGAGCAAGAAACTCGTATCTGTCTCTAATTTCCCTATTTGATGAGCAGAAGCAACTCCTGAGATCCTTGGCCCACAGATCAGGAAAGTCAGACAACACTTCCTCTTGCTTCATAAAGTCCCAGTTGTGCGACAGATTCGATAAAATGTAGCACTTGGACTCTATGAAGCCCGAGGAAGGGTCACAGATGTCACGGAGAAGGTTAATTACAAAGAACTTTTCCTCAGTCAAAAGGAAATCTGAACCTTGAACAGTGCTTGTAATGTTAATCAAGCACCTGTAAGCAAGATTTAGAGTCTCTCTCTCGGCCAGGGGATCATGTAAGTACGCGATGAGGAAGGATCCAAATTTTTCAGATATCAACCTCCTCATGCCTTCTTCGGAACCAGTAAGACCTGAAACAGAAAGATTATTTAAAATCCACAGTAGATGCAACCTTAAAAATTTAAAAAATACATATTGTGATAAAAAAGGCACAGCTTGGATACTTTTGTGGCATTTTTTAGCGAGTTGTGACAGGCAAAGACAACCATGCTTTATTAGGACTAGCAACCTCATAATTTGAATCTTTATTAATTTTTGTATATCGTTATATTTTTTTATTTTACCATAGCTAAACTCTAGTTTGCTAGAATTAATGTGATCATTCATAATATATAGCCTGGTTCCATTAGACTTAGTAAAGATTTTGTCATTAAACTAAGTACTTAGGGTTAGTTGGGGTTAAAAAGTGGGTAATAAAAGTTTTCAATTTCAAAGTAGAATTTAGCAGTGGCAAGTTTAAAACATAATTCATATATACATTGCATTATTCAAGAACCTTCTGCATATTTTTAGTTAAGTGGATATTTTTAGGTGTGGGGTGAAGTGCGTAATTCATAGAAGTTATAAAATCATATTAAATGGTGAAAAAAATTAACACAATATAATAATTGATAAGTGTATTAAAAGAACAATTTTTGTTGAATAAGCTACTATTAACTCAACTATTTTAGTTGTTTTCTAAATGCCAAACTTATAATGGATAACAATATTTTGGATTGCTGTGGCTCAAGATGTACTTGAACAATATTTGAATCTTCATTTCACTGTAAAAATTAAAAAGTCGAAAGTACTACACAATACAAAATATAAATTGTTCAAATTCATGGAAACATGTTTACATGAATTTTGAGAAAGATATCTCCATTATAAAAGGAAGTGTTTGAGTGTGTGCGGTGTCCAGACAAATCTATAGCACTTACAGCCATGAAATTCAATCACATTTTTATTTCAGTAGTGGTTTTTGCATAACTTACTTTTGAATTGGTACAATTTCTGTATTTGTATAATACAAATCTATCGACACTACATGTGTAGTTTTGAACACATTGGAGCCACCAATTTCCCTTCCACATATTACAGCTAGAAATTGGGGCAGCGATTATGCTTCTCAGCCACCATCATGACTACAAATGCCGCAGGCGAAGACGTATTCATTCCTAGGATCCCCAATCATCCCTTTCGATCTCCCATTACAATTTAAACGACTTCAGTTCCCTGTTCGTTTCAGTTTCGTCATGAGCATCAACAAGGCACAAGGACAATCGCTGCAAATTGTAGAACTCGATCTCATTAAACCGTGTTTATCCCATGGTCAATTGTAAGCGGGTTGTTCAAGAGTTAGAAAAGCCGAGAATCTACATCCTAGCTCGAAATGGAAGAACATTCAACAGTGTATCATGAAACTCTAAGCAAGAATCAGTAAGGTAGAAGGAATGAGGCGACATGCCGTGCCATGTCGGGTGGTGGGATTCATTCTTAAAATTATTGCCTTTTCTTTTTAATGTTTTTAGAATCAGTGAGGACATAACAAGAATGATGCCACAGGCAATGTCATGCAGGTACTGCTAGATTATATATCAAAACTGTCCATGAAATGTAGGTTTTGGCAATGTATGTACAATACTTATATATCTATTATGCCAACATTCCCTCCTTTTCTAGAAAATATACCATCAACTAACCAGATTTTTTAAGAAATGTTACTCTGAATGAATCTTTCCCGACTTGCTTAATGAGCTGATCTTTTGCCTATGTATTACCCAAGAACCTTGCTTAATAGTGCTGCTGTCAATTTTGCTCTTTGGTTCTTCAATATTTTCTTCTGGTTCTGATAGTAAACTTTATTCTGCTTAAGTAATGCCTTTTCTATCTTCACAATTTGGCATTTCATATCCTATATGTTTACGAGGAATAGCCACTTCCCTTAAATTCTTTCACAACATGGACAATTTTAATGATGCAAATAAATGTTCCAATAGACATGGAAATGTGACTCAAAACCATGATACGAGAAAAATGTTTCTAAAGTCCTCTCCATGTTATTTTCAATGGCATGAAAACCCCATCTAAGGGCTGCAAGGCACCACTTGAAATTGGTTAGCCACAATACCATACCTAAACATATATTATCTTTAGTATAAAAGAATCTCAAAAGTTTCATTAATGTTGTTGCTAAGCCTAAAGCTATACCTACTTCATTTAAAAACATCTAGCATTAAAAAATGTTGTAATATCTTTAGAAAGGCATATATAAATAGGAAGTTTCCCAGATAAGTCCCTGGAATATTTCGGCAAGAGCGAGACACCATTGACTTGTGCCTAAACCAATATCTTGTGCGTCATCACGACGCAGTAGTGGGAGGGTCCGTTGCAAATATGCAGCCTAAACTAGTTAACATCTATCGACAAATATGCCTGCTGGCTAAATGCTGTTTTATTGTGATGCAATAGTTCACTCATTGAATGTGTGAAAACATACTGTATCTTCTGGGAACTGCCTTGGCTAGGACTTTTAATAAACTGACCTGCATTTGCATTATGTGAAAGGAAGAAAGTAAGAGAAAGCCCTTGGATTATTATGTGCTAAGCCTAAAAAGGAGTTTTTCAAAGAAATTCTTCCCTCGCAACAAAAAACATGCCAAAAAATGCACCAAAAGCATTGCCACAAATAAAATTATATCAAAGCTGTATCGAAAAAAATCTACATCCATTGTGTTATTCTACTCATACTCAAGAATTTAGTGGTGTTTAACAGCACTTAGCGTTTCTGCTATTAAGTTGGCAGGACCTTCATGTTATATGAACTGTTCCTAAGGGCTCAGACCATAATCCTCATCTGCAGAGCATAATTGAGAATCCTCATTAGCACTGAAAAAATGTCCCCCAACTTATGATGAAATCATCACAGCCTTACAGCTTGACTTTAAAAGATGACAATTCCACTGTGAAATTGTTTCAAATCTAAAACCTAATCTCCACTTTATAGTAAAAATAAATTCTTCAGGATGTTAATAGATTTCCTGTGAAATCTTGCTGTCATATTTCAGGAAGTTATGCAAGTTCACAATACTAATCATAAAAGATCTGATTAGACCATTTAAGTCTTTCATGGAACCTTTATTTCTTTCAATGAAATCTAAAAGAAATAAACATAAAGCAACATCTGCATGAATTCATTAGGTTCATCCCAACCATCCGAGGGAACACAGCTCAAGTGATTGTTTTCACACCAATCACTGTTTTGAAAGTCACTTTTGACATCTTAATTTCGATTTATAGGTATAAATTTTATAAGACACTGGTTGGGCGCAATGCCTGAATTAAGATTAATTTCAATATGTAAAAATGATTTCATACTTAGAACATATTGCCAGCCTTGGAGTCTGGTATCTGTCTTTATTGTGTGATTGAGCAATATCTTGACAAGATCTTCATCCACACTTGCAGCCATTTTACCAAATGCTTGTTTGAACTGTCAGGATTATATTATATTAAGTACAATGTATAAAGAATTACATATTTCATAAGATATTTGGGTTCTTTTACTCACCAAAACTATTCAAATCGTGGAAAGATTGCCCACATAAAGCAATCCATTTGGCGACTTTTTTTTGTCGCCAACCTTCAATTGCGATTTGTTATTTTTGGTAACCCCCACTTTTTTCCACTCCATTCTAGCAACCCTACAGCGTCCCCACGCTATGTATACTGGCAGCCCCGTTTAAACAGGAAACCCTCATTTACAGTGAAATCTGTTAAAAGATTAGAATAACTTATATTCAACTTATGTACATTTTTATGTAATACGTCTGTTAAAAATGTCGCCAAATGGATTGGGGGTCTATACTGCAGCTGTTCCGGATTTTGCACTGGTTGTGAATTGAATAACTGCAATGGTATGAATTTTCATGTTAAGTTGAAATTTCTTGAAACTAAAAGGGGGGGATATTTCAATTAACGTCACACTGGAGCAACACAATGGGCTATTGGTGACGGTCCGGGATCAATCCCAAAGGGAAAGATCCGAGGACAACACCACGTAATTTTGAACCATGGTCAGATGACGAGGCAACACCTGAGCTGGCACCCCACTCTCCAAACTTCCACACCACGCCAACGTGAGGACATTTGAGGCCACGACAGATTTAACGTGCACCAGCCCCCTTTGTACACGACGGTGTTTGGCTGGATTCGAACTCGCAACCCTTCGGTTGCTAGTCCGTTACTCTTCCAACCGGGCCACCGCGGCCCGAAACTAAAAGGAAAAAAACATTTCCAATGCATTCTCCTAACCAGTTACCCGAATTTAAATTTTCATATGAATTTGAAATTTGGCATCAAAATTAGAAGTCGCCATTGGAAACTAACGCTTCTGCAGAATTTGATGAGAACAGAGAATTAACACGCAAAGTTATTATTTTACAGAAGACATTATAGAATGATACCCTTGAAATTGAATTGTTGAGAACGATGCATGAGTAAACAGAGGTAATTTGTTTTTTTGATACTTCTCGATCAAATGTTAAGGCATTTAGCGGCGAAATGTGGGGACTAGACAGCTACAATTTTCGCATTAAGTTTCAGACAATCAAATCCCAATTTATGTTAAGAAACTAATAGTATGATATCCATGTGATACGGAAAGAAGTTCTCCTGAAACAAATGTAAGTTTTTAAGGGTTTTGACACTTACATCAAATTAGAAGGCAGTTACTTCAGCAGCAGTCTTTCGAACGAATGAAAGTTCTGGATAACGTGTTCCTCGGTACCGCTTTTCTTCTCTAACGCAGTCACGTACTCGTAATCACAAAGTAAAGATACAGAGGCTTCACCAAAGATATGATTTACAGCGCCCTCGGTGCGGGTCCGGGGACCCTATTGTAGGCAGTGTTGCTAGTGTCACTAGCTCCTGCGGGTCAGGTCTGTGCAAATCGTCAGCCATTTGTGATTGGTTGAGAAATTTTCTACAGTAAAAGCTGAGAAAGCTCCTAAGCAATAACTTCTCGCCAACGGCTACCTTGCCAACTTCAATCGCCAAAGCATGGAGCTATTTTTTCCTTTCATTTTACACCCCCAGAACTTGAATGTATGTGAGCGTTAGGGAGAAATATGAAGCTGCGAGCATGTTCCTTCATCAGAATGTCGGTATAGCACAGAAAAGCAATGCACCTGTCATGTTTTGCTTTGGAATCCGTTCTAAAAGTGAAGTATTTATTTCAATATAAATTTAAGGATGTTTTGCCAACTATGCTGCACAACAAAATGGAAGCCATTTGTATCACGTATGGTATTCTGCATTAAAATGACATTTCTAAATGTTCTTTTTTCTATGCAATAAATATTGTTGCTATACTTGAATAATTCTTCCCTTTTTTGTGTGCGAGAAGAGAGTAATGCTAATTTAGACTCCGGAAGAAGGAATGTATAACTGAAAACTAAATTTTGTTCAGTCAGCTTGCCATTTATAGCTACTCAATCTGGTTTACTCTTGAGTTTCTTCCTTCCCTTAATGTTAATTAGAAACTAAAATTGTATATATAATGTTTGCGTGATTCGTGAAGCCTGCTGAAACAAACTAGCTGGATTGTAAGGCTTAAGCCTAAAAGAAATGGGTTTTAACAAAGCCTCGTCTTCCCTAAACACATTAAAATTGCCCTTTACTCTAAAAATATGTGGTTTTGAATTATGCATCATTTTCTTGCTATGTTTTCGCTTCCTATGAGCCTTAATGAATTCTATTTTCTCCTTTTATACCCAATTTTCACTATCTTTATATGTGCATTCTAATTGAAAAATATTAAAGTCAAAATGTCTCATTCAGTTTATTTGTTTGTTGACTACTCATGAAATTTGCTTTTTTGTATTTGCAGTTATGAAATACTTTTTCATAATATCCTAATTAAAGTTTGGTTCAGCTGCAAAGAGATCATGAAAATTGAAAATGGTACTTAAGTCTATTGCATAATAACTATTTTTAACACCTAGCAGGCATTTTGATGAGTATGATAAAAAGGCAATTCAACTTGTTTTGCAAGCATGCTCTTGCACTATTGATTACTACAGAACTGGTAAGTCGAAAAATAATTTTAAGAACTTGAATGTTCAGTAGATTGTGTTGAATGCAAGTATTGAAATATTTTTGTTACATGCACTTTGCCCAAGACATTTCTAAATGCTGAACTTTGTTGTGTCATCTTGCCATTTGATAGCAAAACTTAGATTTTGTTGGGATTCATTCCCTATTAAGTATTCTATAGTTATGAAGTCAAATTTTGTTTATGAAATGTATTTTGTGATTTGCTTAATGTGAAGTATGGGTGGAAAAACCTAGATTGTGTAAGGCATAGGCTTAATGGAATTTTTTTATTAAAGTAACATTTTCTTTCCCTTGACATGCATTAAAATTGCTCTTTATATGAATATTTTGTATTTAACTTGTTCACCATTATAATTCTAATGTATATATAGGCTACTGTAAGATTTTCTTTCTGAACTTTATCAATTATGAAATATTGACTTGCTTTTCCTTGTATTTTGATTATTTGTTTCTATTTCAGAGATGAAAGAGAATGATCTTTGGGAAGAATATGCGAGTCCTTAATCATACTGCTGTGTTTGAAGTGTATATATTTTTTTCTGCTGTGCTATTTAATAATTTAATTAAAGCATTTGAATCTGTTGGTACAGCTGCAGTCTGTTTTGTGTGTGTTAACCACAAAAAACCAATCTGTTTTTGTGGTTCAAAAGTAAATAAATATGAAATATTCTTTTGGATATAGTATATTAACTAATCCCTTGTATTAAATTAAGATAGATTGAAAAAGTGTATATTTTTTAAATACTTACCTTTACCTGTCATCTTAAAGAATTAACCTGTTTTAATGTTATTTGTACACACATTTTCAGTAGTAACTCTGATAAATAGAAAATAATTAACTATAGATTTTGTGTGTTATAAATACAAATGAACTCAAAAGTTATCAGATATTAAGAAAAATTACTAAATGTTTTTAACAGTTTTTAATAAACATACACTGAATATTGTAGTACCGCCAGAAATATTTCGAATGCAATGAAATTATCTTATATACGGTGTTTGAAAATGTTCAACAAATAACCACTATATTTGATGATATAGAAGGAATTACATTAATTTTAATTCAAAGTGATTGGTTATAACTATTTTAAAAGAAAAGGGTCATTATAAGTTATTAAATAATTCACACACAAGTACAATAATTTATAATAAATTATAATTGAAAGAATTTATAATTCAATTTTAATTATTAATCCTATAACTTCTAAACCTTTCATTCTTGTTGTTCCCTACATCCCAAACAAGGCCCAATGACGTCATAGTCTAGATTTACGGCAAAAGTAAAAGTAACCTAACTCCTGTCAAAGCTCTATTTTCTTTAACCTTCTCTATTTGCTGAGAACTTATTTTCCTACATTTTCCTATTGTACCTTCTATAAAAAACATCCTTAGGCTTACGCCTAATGGATGATCCACCACTGTGTTGGACCCTCTCGGAAATTTTAGTTTTTAAGAGGACTCGGCACCCCAAAAAACATCAACATCGATTTTTGTTTTTGTCCCAAATTACACTTGATACACTGAAGAATGTTTCTGCAGAGTTTTTTGTCCCTGTGACAATTTTAAGATATTTTTTAATTTTATTGACTCAGAAATCTGAGGTTTTTCTCACTCTCACCGCTCGCTACTCACTAAAATGCTGTTACATACCAAAATTTATCAACGAAACCTTTTAGGGTCATGTTTTTTAAATGCCATGGTCCGATAATGTGTGAAAAATCAATTAATGAGGTTATTTTTCCATATATTCTGGATGGATATCAAAGATTGGCATGAGATGATATTTTGAAAAAATGGCTTCAATGTGAAATCCACATAGGTAACGAGTCTCCTCATAATAGTTAGATCAAGTTTCCAAAAGACATATTTGTATTTCCAAGTATTTATGCTTTATTCTTTAAGTTTAGGCTTAGTTTTGGAATGCCCAAAACATTCAGAACAGCAAAGCACTTTAGGAAAGAACAATGAAAATGTAAACCACAGACTGTGAGCATTTTGGTTAGAAGAAAAGTGTTTTTACAAATCACATGACCATCGACATTTCGGAATGTCAAACAGATACTTAAATTGCTAGTAAAAGACAAATACTGGCCGATAAAAGGGTAAAATCATGATTTACAAAGGCAGAGTATTCTGAGAAATTTCTGCTCTTAATTATCAATTAGAATTTCGACTTTTGCTCATGATAGAAATTAATATTTTTGTCTGAAGTGATTTAAACATTAATTTTGAACATAGTAAATCATTGTTTAAAGATTTAAAATGATTTTTATTAGTTTACTGATGCGAATAATCATTCATTATAATGAATGTTTGTACCAAAAATTCATTTTCTCCATATTTTGCGATGTAATAGCCACCTTTAACTTCGATTATATAAAAGTAAAATGTTTGTTGTTTCCTTAAAAAGATGATAGACAAACACACATGGGTTATAGTAATTCAAGAAAAATAATCAATTGTTTTATTACATTTTCAAACGTTTGTACGAATATAAAATCTTTAAATTGATTTTTGTTTCGATTTTTCATGTGCTGCCATGATTAAAATGCTAAGGCTTTTTTAGTAACGCTTCAAATAACCTGAAAAGGTTAAATTGTCATGTTTTTTTCTGGAATATTTTACCTTGAAACTTTAATTCAATAACTATTTGAGGTATCCAAAATCCCATTCTTAAAAGTCATGAGAACGGTTTTATGGGTATGTTTAAACCTTGCGCCATAAAACCCCAACATTCAATCCAATCCGAGTATGTTTAAAAAATATCAAACCAAAATACCGCACATTGAAAGAGTAGCATTTTAAAATGTGTTAAAAAATTCACGAAATTATTATTTTTTTAAAGTGGGAGATAATTAAAAAAAATTTCTTCTGGAAAACTTTTATTTAATTCAAGGAGATAAATTGTATAACTTACAATATTAACAAATAACTCATATTTGAGAAATTAGCTCTTTGGGTGCCAAGTCCCCTTAAAGCAAGAATTTCAAAAGCTAGTTTGCGCATTAGATATGTAATTGGTGCATTACTGGTAATTTTTCACAAAAAAATAGCTGGCCAATAAAAACTAAAATATAAACTACCTAATGTAAAAAACAAAATCTTTCCATAATTGTGAAAAGATTTTCAACTAATTGAAATTTAGGGTCTCTTAGGGATTGATAGAATCAGGCTCCGCTATTCTTAAGACAGGCCAGATATGAATTAAGAATTTGTGTTTTTTGCTCAATTCTCTAATCGTTTTTGTTCTGTGCTGTGAATATCTGATTTTTAACCACTTTTCCTAATAGGGATTACAAATTTTCAAGCTCCTGAAATTTTGTTGGTGGTCAGCAACATTGATTTCCTATTTTTGCTCTGTACCTCGTCTCATTATGGAGACGTTTTCTAGACATACAAATTTGACTCTAAATCCAAATTTTGAGGAATTTGTTTGAATAAAATTTAATATTTTTCTTTTGCATGATTTCATCCAATAAAAACTAAATTTCCAACCTTTCCAGCTAGGATGCAATATCATTCAAGTCCCCAAATACATTCATTGAGATGAGAGTGGGTATATAGTGTTGCGGAAGAGATTCACTTTTAGGAATCTGATAAACCCATCATCGTCCATCATCTCGAAAAACATTGAATTTTTTAGACTGCAGTTTAAAAAATTAAGACTCCAATTAGTCTAGATAATTAATGAGACATCAAGGAGAGGAGTTCCAACACGAAATAAAAAGTTAATTGCCAAGTTTAATGGAGTGAGAAAGGAAAAGTCATTACATATGTATAGAATGTCTTTTACTTATAACCGAAATGCAGTAAAACCTCAAAAATCCGGGACCAGAGCAGTTCCGGATTTCTGAAGCTACCCAAAAATTGCCTAAGAGACGTTACGTAAAGATACACGTAACAGGTCACCTTTACAAAAAAATTCCGAGTCTAGTCTTATAAATACAAATAAATAAAAGCGCTCTGTAAGAAACTAAATATTTATTAACATTTTACGAATTACAAAATATAATGCGATGACACAATCAAAATGTTCTTGACATAAATTTAAAACAGTTTAAGTAGTACATATTTAATGTAAAGTACGCGTTCGCTTTATGATTTACTAAATATCCGTTAATTTCAATTGCTTTAAGTGCTCTTATCAATTTGTCTTTCATCAGAAAAGTTGTTAAATTTCCTGCGTCGATATACAACTTTTTAAGTGAGAAAATTAATTGTTTACTGAATGCTATACACGAGTCTAATGAAACTCTTCCTATTTTCCTTCATTCCGATTGTTAGTTCCATCTGCTTCTCTTGATAAAAAATGCATGTGGTATCTGAATCTTTCAAATGATTTACGACTTTCTCATCAACTTTTAACCAATCCAAGATCGTATTCCTCGAATTTCGGATCAGTTTAAGATTTTACGTAGAGTTCTCCAATCAAAACTTTGTCCTGAAACAATAAACCCAGGACATTCAGTCATATACTCGTAATGATTAACTGTTCCTGAAAATATCTTAAAATGCTTATCCCAAAGCGAAGATAAATATAAATGAAATAGAATAGAACGAGACAGGAAAGTAAACCCCCCAATTATAATTATATTAAACACATTATTTTTCAGATTATTCAGAAGGTACAACGTGGTGTATACATTGTCTTAATTTGCAGTACCGCAGTTTTAAAGTTTGATCTGGTGTGAAAAAATGGCAAGTTCTTAACACTCCAAACGGTTTACTCCAACACGCTAGAGATGAAAACTGCCCTATTTTGCTAATGACGAGGCTACGGAGAGATAACCTACAGGTTTCACTGTGAGGCTTGTCGTTTGATCCCCTTTCGAAAAATATCAAAGGTGAGCCGCTAATGAGTTTCGCGAGTGCCTCTTTCCCAATGACCTGATTCACAGGCGATTTTCGTTTGATTGAGCAGGCATGGAAGTTTGAAAAGGCTTTTAAAAACAACTTTGCTGGGCCCTCACGCTTCTGAGCATTTTTGCTTGTGGTTCTCATGTGTTGTAACAATAACCATTTCCCCTTAAAGTCTCAAAATAAGGCATACAAAGAACGTTGTATCTCAGATTTCCAAAAACCGCTCTAAAGGAAAACTCAATTCAACCGATTGAACAGATCAGGGAGGATCTGTCAAGTGACTTTCTTGAAATAAAAATCAACAATTGTAAATTCACAACAATTGTTGATTGATAAAGAAAACCTCAAATGTTCCTAAGGATTAAGGGTCTGCTGTTCACTACATGCCTGAGATATCCAGGGAAGAGGAACTTCATGGCAGCTGGCGAAGGACCAAACGAGTTTGTGAATTACTGTCGCCTGTGCTTTAACTCCAAGGGGAATGACTATCCACACACGGGTATTTTGCCAGCTTTCAGATTCAAACCCAAAGAGTTTGGATTACCGTTATGTACCCCTTCTGATAAACGAGATCGAATCACTGCAAATTTGATTATTCATACTATTTATTCCTTGTTTGAGAGCTCTACCATAAAAATGATTCCAAGGGGACTGGCATGTTTGGTATAGATATTTGTTTTTCTAACAAATTTAGTTTCTCATTAAAAATATTTCCCTCCCATTTGGAGAACAAGAGTAATGGCCTCTAAGAGTTGGTGTCTGTTAGGGATAATAACAACTGATCTCAAATGTTTCTTTTTGCTCACTGAAAGTGTCTCATAAATCTGTTCAATAGAGGCTGAGTTTCATACATATGGGACCAGTCAACACATTCCAGTGCTTTCGGTTAATTTCGATCTACCCTTACCCATGGTAGGGTGTGATAGACTTGAATTAATGCCCTTTTATGAGGGAATTTAGTGTTTCTGATTAAGGAATCAGCACTATTTAACATGTTTTCAGTAAGTTACAAATGAGTACTTGGATGTCCCTCACTAGCTTATTTATAAAGCCTTCCATACGAAAATCAACTGAGTTTTAACATAAAGAACTTCTTAATATTTGCAAAGGCAAAATATTCATCTAGTATCATTCCTGCAATTACGAAAATTCAAGGGAAAGCAGAGTTTGTGAAAACATTGCATCCCAGATATCTTTTGCAATAGGGTAAATTCATTTATATTTTAGTAATTGTGTAAAAAGACAAGAAAAGCCATTCATAAAACTGTCTTAAATCATAAGTACTTCTGTACTTGTAGAAAGAATATTTTCAACTTATGTTTTTACACTTGAAACAAGTTAGGTAATGAAAGATGGAAATAAAAATTAATTTAATTATGATTTATAAAAGTTCGAAATTCAATTTTCTCTCCTTATTACAATGTTCATTTTTAATTTAGAATTTTAAGTATTATGGACTTCTATTACGAAATAGAACAAAAGTGATAGAATGAAAGCAACAAGGCCCAAAGAATAATTTTAGTTGAAATCTTCCCAACATTTGTTTTGCTACATTTTCTAATCCCCATGTATAATGTTAAACATAAATCACTTATTTAGAAACTGCAGTGATTTGCATGTCTCTCTTAAACCCATAGGGGAAACATGCTTAAACCCATAGGGGAAACAAATTAAAATAATAAAAATCTGATTTAAATAAATTCCTACCCTGCAGTAATAAAAAGTAAAATTAAATACACTTTATACAATTTCTAAATTTCACTTTCATGCCACTCGGTAATTAAAATACTTAAAATTCAAAATTGTAAACTCAGAAAGAAATCATCTCAGTAGCCTATAAATAAGTTGACTAGATTTAAAACTGGGAGAATGGTGCATCAGTTACTCTGAAATAACCAAAGATCAATTCTAATGTGTCTAAAGGGAGGAAAAATTTCAATTTCAGAAAAAAATTTCAATGGGCCTATGCCTTACAATCTAGCTCACTAGTTAAACAAATTACAATTTTACAAACATATACACAATTTGACTTCATAACTATAAAATACTTTACAGAGAATGAATCCACAACAAAATCTAAAAAGTAAACTTTATTGAGTGGCTATCATATGACAAGCTGACACAACAAAGTTCACCATTTAAGACTCTTTGAAACAAGTGCTTGTTCCAAAAAATAATCATGTCAATACTTATACTCATTGATATCTAGTGAACAGTTTTTTTATTTCCTTATTTGATTTATCACAAGTTGTGTAGCAGTTAATAATGCAAATATGCTGCATAACTAGTGAGTTGGCTTTTCTACCATATTTAAACTCAAAAGGAACAATTGTGTAAACGTTTTTTTATGGGTAATTTTTCTATAAATGCACAAATCCTTGCAGCATTGTTCTGAAGTATAATTTAGAAAAATCAGTAATTATTCCTCATAACAGACAAACATGTTCTTAAAACAAAAATTTACAGAATATAATGGTAGTAGGTGGTTAATTAACGTCGCACTGGAGCAATGATTCTTAACCTTTTTAGTCATCGGCACCCTCCTTGAATCTAAAAATAAGTTCTCGCACCCCCTTGAAAAATGTGTTTTTATTTCTTTATTTAAGAAATTACTTCTATTGCAAAATAATTCATGAATTGAAAAATAAACACAAACATTTACAATATACATACAAAACAATATCTCAATTTTTAATGGCTACGTTTTATTCATAATAATTCATGAAGCGTGGCTCCTTTTTTGAAAGAGCCACGCTCGTGTCTTCGAAATTATTTGTAATGCGTTCTTCGAATAAAATAGTAAAATATTTGTGTATAAAATCATGTAAGGTAACATTTTCACACACACACATTCTCAGTTCCTTCCCCTGAGAAATTCTGGAGCAGTAATCCTTACTATTTCTTGTTGGTTCGTATTTTCCTTTAAGGAGCACATTTTTACTAATGAATATCAACTTTGTACCTGTCACTTAAATTACAGTGATCAACACAATAAGAATCTGGATTACTGGAAAACAGATTGACTATCCATCCATCTCACTGATTGAGGTGATTTAGCTGCGAGAATCAGCACACCAAGAATCTTTCGTTCATTGGATCCTTTCCTATTGATATGGGGGTAAAGAATTCCCATAAAGTTTCTTACAGGAGTCCTTTTATTTAGGTTGCCGTCTTTGGACACCCCCTTTGGCGATTTCTGGTTTTCCTTGTATGTGAAAAACACATTCTCTCAAGCGTCGATTTGTACCAACTGTTCGAATCGAAGAGGACCATACAAAAATAATAACCTTTAAAATATAAAGGACGGGACCTTAAAATTGTGAGAATCCTTTGTATATTTTGGGGTTGATATAATTTTAGCTATAGAAACTCAGAATGTTGCATGGGCTCTTCTTAATGAATAATTTTCTAATGAACTTAAGTTTGCATAATACATTTGCACCTGATATTACTGTAAATACGAACGCAATAAGAATCATGTAAATATATTAGGCATGGGATATTAGAGCGTATTTTATTTTTGATTTCTTGAGATTGTCTTATATGGAAACTTCTGTACATTTGTCACATAAACTACTTCTTTTACTGCTGAGAAGAAAACTTTAATATCATCCAGGTTATGAATTCCCACCATAATTTCCCATAGCATAGCTTCAGGATATTTAAGAATCCTTCCCTCGCTAAAGATCTCGCAGTTGCACGGAAATGTCCCCCTCGTGTATAAACAGAAACCCTGCAGAGCTCAAACCTTAAGGTTTTTCTCTCGTTACGAGCCCACTCGTTCCCAGGTGCAAGACAGAATTTTAATACGTTATCTATTCCACGTATTGAATTCTGAAGATGAAAAGAAGGGCTGCAAAAGCATTCTCACGGCTATCGGAGAGGATTTGTAAGGAGACTTATCTGATATCTTGGAAGTCTGGATAACATCTAGGAATGGTTCAAATGATTTTCAAACATTGGAATTAAAATAAAGAAGGAGTAAAATTCAAATACTTCCCAGTGGTCAATTCAAGTACTTTTAGAAAGAAAAAATAAATAATGTTAAGAACTTTCAACTCGTGGTACATTGTAGATGTAATGAATACTAATTTGAGTAGTTTTGTTATCTTTCATTCAGGATACTGAAAATGAAATTACCTTGAGAGAAACATTTTAATGAACAAGGCATGATGATCATTTTAAACCAAGAATGAAGCCGCTGAAGAAACAATTAAAAACATTTGCTATTCGTAAATTATTCGTAATATAGAGAAATGAATAAGGATGGGAAATCTGTAATATAGACATGATTCTGGATCTGCTGGAAAAAGAGAAAGAATCATATTAACATTAAAGTTCTACCAAAGGATGCATAATCTCTGACGCATTTGGTACTTTACGCTCAAATTAAGCAGTTCAATCCAGTTTTATATTCGATAAACTGGAGAACAATATATTCAATCCGAAATGATTTAAGGCGTCGTATACGAGACAGCATTTTTAACTTGTCTTGCGAATATCAATTATTAAGTAACTGATGTATCTTTTAAATTGCTTTTATTGCTTTGAAAACTATTACGATCTATTAGATTTTAAGCTGGTTTCTCAGTTTTCATAAAACAAAATATGGAACTCTCATTAAAACTTGAGATATTGGATGAGGTTTCTTTTATGAACTGACCATATGAAATCCATTTTTAATTCTTCAACACCTTACATTTTATTCATTCCAGAATAACTTTTAGACATTCAAATAACAGTTTTACAAACACCCAGAGATAATAAACGAAAATTAGGTTCTTTGATCCTAACGTTTGACCTGAATTGAACTTTATAAAGTATTCAGAGATTTTTTACGAGCGAAAAGCATTCTTTTAGGTCATTTTAAAATTGCTTGTGTGAAAAACTGCTTGGCTGGAGCGATTGAAGACAGTGTGATGTGAAAAGGCCAAAACGCCAGAATTTGAAACTTGAGCCTTCAGTCTCTTCACCAAAATATTAAATTTGAAAAACAAATTTAATCTGTTCTTCTGAGGTAGACTAACTTTTTGCACTATTACAATCTACCGACTTGGAATCAATGTTGCAGCTACAAGCACAGTTGAGTAACTAACGCCAACCCCACCCCTGTACCTAATACCTTTTACAAGTTAATTCTGAGAGTACTACAATTGGACATAAGTGGCTAGCAGGGACTTTAGTTTTGCGAACTAGTAAAATAATAATGATTTCTTTCAAAACTAACAAAGCATCAAAAGAAATGCCTATTTTTGGAACTACGCACAAATTTCTACCTTCAATTTTACTAACAATCGAGGACGTTTTACAGTATCATTTGTTTGTTATACACGAACTAAAATACCAGCATTCAAACAAAGAATCCAGTATTTGTGAGGCATTAGAAGTAGCAGCTGAAAATATGGAGAAAAGCTTCCGTGCCAATGGTTTACTGAAAGTGTTACAAATGATACATAAGTTCATTAGCAAATAATTATTTTAAGATATCCTAAAGTAAAACGTAATACTAACTATGATTTGAAAGCAAAAGCTCTTTAAGACAAGTTAAGGCTTGTATGACATTGAGTCACGTAAAGGTGTACTATTTTCTACATGTTCTTGTAAGGGGGTTCAAAAGGTACTACTTAAAGACTACTTCAGTCGTGTATAAATTTCTCAGCTGCACAAACTTTTCAGTTTCTTCGATGCCCTCGTCACACAACTGGTCGAAAGATGCGTAAAATTGGTGAGAGACATGTCATGATGCATATGAGAGAGTAAATCTATCATTGTACCAGAAAAACGAAATGGCTACTTCCGATTTAAGATAAAATCACTATAAATTGTGATGATAAGAAACGGTATGAACTAGCTTCATTAAAAAATCATATTTATATCCAGTATTCTATATTTATAGATGTAAAAATGGCGCCCTGGCGTACATGTGTGGTTGCTCATACATTCAAATAATGAAACAACTTTGATACTTTAATAAAGGTTACATATAAAGATATTTTGTACACTTTAATTCCTCTAAGGAAGTTTGCACGGAATGCTCAAAATGTTTGCATCAGTATTGCTGCAATTGTCCTGACTCAGCAATAAGATTCAACTTTTGCAAGCATATGCATATTGTTTGCATGAATCAAACCTCACAAGAACATTCAAATATTATCAATGATGGAAGTATGCGTGAAGATAAAGTAAAACATGCCATAGGTCAAATGTTGAAAACAAACGGCACAGATTATCAGCAAGAGGCACGTACTGCCTTTCTTGGATTTGTGCCTTATCTGGACAAATTCAACACGAATGACTGTTGTAAAGAAATCGTTCGAACAGTAACAATTTTGAAAAGCAAATGTGAAGCTTTGCTAGAGCAAAGTAAACACCTTCCTCCTGTGGTGGAACATAATATTCAAAGGAGAATTAAGCCCAACGACGACAGTTTTCCTAGGAAGAGTTAAAACTGAAATTTACTAAATGGTCTCAGAAAGAGTCAAATAATATAAATGAGACGGTGCTGTGCACGTGTAATTAAAAGCGAAAATTATTTTCGATTTCAATTAACTGCCTCTTCCATCATTAAATAAAGTCTAATGTATTCATAGATGTTTAAGGTTTGTTATTCCAATTATCTTGCATAACACTACTATGGAAACTTTACATTAATCAGTTTATTAACTCCTGAGAAAACAAAACACAAGCTTCGATAAAATTTAAAAGAATACATAAGGGTATGTGAGAAATTTTGAAATTTTTAAAGTGTAAAAGTGAAGTGTCTAACTTAATTTTGTTACAATCAAAAATATTGTAATAAATTACAACCAGTCTATATAAAGAAAGATAAATTGTCATGAATATATTACATATAGTTGAAAGTAAAAATATAAATGTATTTTATATAATTAAATAATTTTCAGTCAAAAAGTAGTAAATTAGGATTCCCATGTTTGTAGATAGATGGCTTATTTTATGCAAGATTTTGAGTTCACGAAATATTTTAGATATAAAATTTATAAAAGTGCTTATTCATAGAACTTTTCAGTTACAGAATATAGTGAACTATGATAATTTTATCACTATAAATAATCACATAACACTGCTAAATTTATTTAAAGTAAATATAAATGTCTTTTAAAAATATTCTTAGAGTATAAAAATCTTATGAAAAATTATATAAAATTCTGAACATTAGGTAAATTTAAGATATTGGGGCTTTTATATATGAAATTTAATACATCCTTTCCCCTTATAATATATCCTTATTTAATTTATGAACAATGTTTATTTAAATATCGGGATACAAAGCATTGTTAAAACAAAATTACAGCTATAATTCGCTTAACAGCTATATTAAGCGAAGGAACGGCCGATCTTAATCAGCAGTGTCAATCATAGTTCGCCGCATGATTTTTACAAGTACAGCTTGATTTATGTGCAAGAAATATAATAACACAGTATACCTAAACTACATAATATATTATTCAATAATGTACAGTAGAATCTATATTACTAAAAGGCAATGCATGTGTGCGTGTGGAGTCCACAGAAGAAACTACTGGACAGTCTTAACACCTTTATTGGATATATTTCAGAGAGGAAGATCACCCACTAGGCTTGCTAGGATGTATTTTAGAGATCTCACTATGGAAAAATATTGTTAATAAGCATGTCTTATATTTCCAGCAAAATAGAAAATGTTTCTTTGGAAATTTTACTGTAACTTGATATTACTACTTTCATAGGATTATAGCAGTCGCGTCGTCTTTTTTTGCCCCCTCTCTAATGATCGGGACCCATTGACGCGAGAAAAAGGTGTTTTCCTTTGACCCTCCACTGAGAAAAACTCATTAATCTGAATAAAAAACCAGACATCTTAAATGGGTTGTCCACTGCTATAAGAGGTTGAGTGAAAGATGTCCCTCCGGGGGCCGAGTATCATTTATACAATCACCAACCATTTCTTCCACCTCCTTTTACGATTTATTTTACACATCATCGGGGGACCCCACGCCGGGTCCCCAAACCCCTTTTGTCTTGATGGGGGGGGGGGGGTCGTACATAAAGTGCTCTTTTCAACTTGTAAGTCGAATTTGGAAATTTTCGTGTTTGCTGATGTTTGGCATCAAAAGCATAGCATTTTTTAAACTCTATACTAAGATGAACGACTAAGTAAGAGAACTTTCCTTTGATGAAGTTATAGCACAAAATTAAAACAATTATAATAGAACTAGGAAAACATTTTTCAATTTTGGATCAAACACATTACAAATTGAGTTTCAAATTAATTTGTTTTCAATAAATGTTTTAAAAGAGCAATTTCTTTTATTTATTTCTCCAATGTATTTAAGTAGCCCGGTTGGAAGAGTAACGGATTAGCAACCGGAGGTTTGCGAGTTCGAATACAGCCAAAGACCGTCGTGTACAAAAGGGGATGGTGCACGTTAAATCTGTCGTGGCCTCAAATGTCCTCATGTTGGCGTGATGTGGAAGTTTGGAGGGTGGGGTGCCATCTCAGGTGTTAACTCGTCATCTGACCGTGGTTCAAAATTACGCGGTGTTGTCCTTGGATCTTTCCCTTCGTGATTGTTCCCGGACCGTCGCCAATCTCAAAACAGTGTGAATTTTTTGATAATGGTTTTCTTTTCCAATTGTAGACCCAAAACATCTTGGTACATCAGTGAACTTGCACTAGAATCACGGTCCAATTATATCCCTAAAATAGAGACTGACTGTTTGGTTGCACTTTTCAATATCTCTTCCTAAAGACACTAAGATAGGCACACTTTTAAGTACGAAAATGACAGAGCAATACTTCACTGTATTGCACTTTAGGGTGGAAGGTATAAAGCCGACATACGAAAACCAACTTGCTTATTAGAAGTCTTACATTATTACTACCACCCTAATTAATTTCGCGATTAATAGCTGTCGCTAATTAATCGCGTAATTAATATTTCTAGATAGCTATTCTTTAGACAATATATCATTTTCAGCAACTGTTATAAATACGTAGGCACAAAACATATAGAATTAAATGTGAAAAAAAGAAAAGCGGAACATGCTTCAGCCAAATTCTGTGTTGAAAGCGATGATCATGTGTATGTTAAAGTAGTTCATTCAAATTCAATGATAAAAATTTCTTCCAACAGGAATTGAAAAACTGACGTATGAATCAAAATAGGATTAAATTCATTTTATTGTTTTTCATTAAAACTTAGTCTAGTCCTCTTTCTTATGAACATCTTATTTTAATTCTAAGGCCTTCACCAAAAGTGAGTAAGGATCCTTATCACCGCTGACCATTGTCCTCTCTTTAGGTACATCTCGAAATATATTTTGGTATAAATCTGAGAATAATCAGGACAATTGACCTATAGTGTATATATATATAGTACACAAAGCACAGTAAAAAATATATATGTGAGTGACTCGTGTTTACTAAAAATATAAATCCCACAGGAGAACAGATCACTAAAGTACCTTGGGTCCTTGAAGCCCGTATACACCTCAAGGAGATGAGCCCCTGAGGGCGTGCAAACACACGAGTACAAATAAGTACTCAAACAATTAATGCTCTTCCCAAATATTCTTTTACGATCCCTTTCAAATTTAAACAGTTAAACAAACTACAAAGAAAGCAAAAATCAATATTTTGTAATTGAAAATTCAAAAAGAAAAAAGTTATAACTGGGAGAATGTTGAACAAGTTAAATACAAAATATCCAAATAAAGGACATTTTAATACATGTCTTGAGGGAAAGAAAACGGTACTTTCATAAAAAATTCCATTAAACATTTGCCTTACAATCTAGATTTATTTCCACCATACTTTACATTAAGCAAATCACTAAATACACACAAAGTTTTACTTCATAACTAGGAAATACTTAACAGGGAATGAATCCATAATAAAATCTAAAAGGTTAACTTTTTTGAGTGGCTATAAAATGGCAAGCTGACACAACAAAGTTCAGCATTTGCAACTGTCTTTGGGAGAAGTGCATGTAACAAAAACATTTCAATACTTTTTTACATTCAAGTTCTTTAAATTATTTTACGAATGTACCAGTTCTGTATCAATCAATAGTGTAGAGCATGCTTGCAAACCAAGTTTAATTGGCTTCTTTATCCTTCATCAAAATGACTGCTGGTGTTAAAAATAGTAATTATGTAATACACAGAAAGACTTATATACTATTTTCAATTTTCATAACCTCTTTGCAGCTGAAACTTTAATAAGGATAAGATGAAAAGTATTTCACCAAAAGTGAGTAAGGGTCCTCAGCGCCACTGACCATTGTCCTCTCTTTAGGTACATCTCTGAATATATTTTGGTACAAATCTGAGAATAATCAGGACAATTGACCTATAGTGTATATATATTTTGCCTTTAATATTTTTCAATTAGAATGCTCATAAAGATAGGAAAAATTGTGGGTATAAAATGAGAAAATAGAATTCAGTAAGGCTCATAGGAAGTGAAAACATAGCAAGAGAATATGTATGTATAAATAAAAAACACATTTTTTAGAGTAAAGTGTAGTTTTAATGTGTTTAGGGAAGACGAAGCTAAGTTCGCTGGAAACCAATTCCTTTAGGCCCAAGCCTTACAATCCAGCTAATTTGTTTCACCAGGCTTCACTTAAACCATGCACACACATTATATAAACTACTATTTTAGTTCGTAACTAACATTAAGGGAAGGAATAAACCCAAAAGTAAACCAGATTGATTATTGATAAATGACAAGCTAACTCAACAAAATTTAGTTTTCAGTTATACATTCCTCTTCGGGAGTTTAAAAATAGCAATACTCTCTTCTCGCATACAAAAAGGGAAGAATTATTCAACTATAGCACCAATATTTATTGCCCACAAAAAAGAACATTTAGAAATGTCATTTTAATGCAGAAGAATAAGTTATACCAACGTTAAGAGTTACTGAATTGCATATTAAATATAAATTGCTAAAATCATTTCAAAACTTACATTAGAGGATAATTAGCTGCATACCAAAAGTCGATTTTATTGAATCGCCATAAATTAAAAAGCTGACTCGACAAAATCTTCCATTTAGTTGTGCAGCACAGTTTGCAAAAAACAACATGCTTAAATTCATGTTGAAACAAATACTACTTTACTTTTGGAACGGATTCCAATGCAAAAAATTACAGGTGGATAGCTTTACTGTGCTATATCGACATTCTGATGAAATACATAGAGCATAGGAAGAGACAAAATAGCAATGCATAATTCAAAAACACACATATTTTTAAGAGTAAAGAGCAGTTTAATGTGTTTAGGGAAGACAACACATACTTTGTTAAAACCATTTCCTTTAGGCCTAATCCTTACAATCCAGCTAGTTTGTTTCACCAGGCATCACTTTAACCACGCACACACATCATATAAACATTTTAGTTCGTGACTAACATTAAGAGAAGGAATCAATCCAAAAGTAAACCAGATCGAGTATTGCTAAATCACAAGCTAACTCAACAAAATTTAATTTTCAATTACATTCCTTCACTCGGAATTTAAAATTAGCATTACTCTCTTCTCGCAAGCGAAAAAAGAAAAATTATCCAAATATAGCACTGTAACGTCTTGATTCACGGGTAGCTAGACTAGTTGCCATTGAAAATATCCGATTCTGGACTAAATTGATTTATTTTACAATTTGTACAAAAAGTCGGAAAATGAATGTAGAGTTCATCAATGTTAGTTCCTTGGAAGGTCCAAAGTTCTATCAAGGCGCTTAGGTTGCTGGCGAGCCTCACAATTTCGCTCGGGGGAGTCTAACGCACGGCTACGGGTGAGCCTATTCTCAACAAAAAATACTCGGTTGAGTACAGAGTTCCAAGGCAGGAAATCTCAGTTTTTCTGGACAGGATCACTACTAGGATGAGCAGTTACACGGATCTCTAGGAGGGTTCTCCTTTACGGCTACGGTCGAGCCTTTCTCACTAAAATACTCCGGCGAGTATAGGATCCCAAGGTGGGATAAATGCACAACAGTGAACGGATATTCACCAAGCTCCAAAAACGGTCTCTGCTGACCGCCTCTCTCCAAGCTCTCTCTCTGATCCTCTGTGATCCTCTGTCCCCGTCTCTTTTCTCGTCTCTCCTCTCGTCTCCTCTCTAAAAACTCTCTATATGTTTGGTGCTTATCGACTCCTCCTTTCCGTTTCTGGTCCGCCTTTTAGTCGGTGCTGGATTGGGTGTTGAAGATTTCTCACGTTCTTGATTGGCTGTCTCACGTTGGTCTTTCCCCTCAACTTTTACGACAGACTTCGGCGGACTTGAAAGGGGACCATCAAACCCTATCGGAAACTCATCATCATTTATCTCAATCTTCTTGGTCTCGAAATGTCGAAGAGAGCGACAGAAAGGCGCCTGCCCTTTGTTTTGAAACCAGAACGATTTCCGACCCCTGCTGGCTGGCTGTCGTTAAGAAATCATTAAGAAGATGTTTTCGGGTGGTCGTTATGGTGTGTGGGCTTTTCCTCTCGACACTTGAGTCAACAAGATTTTCCATTTTCCCACGCTGCCGTGATGATCGTTTCTCTAGCTGCCGTTACAGAATTCCTCCCCATAGAGAGATTTTGCGATGTGTTAGAGAGCAAAATCTAAAAGGAAGGGGTTAGACATACAGGAGGTCGTGACAATACTTCAGAGGCAGCTATAACTAATGGTTTTAACCTTCCAACATTTTACAATCTTATTCAATTATTTAAATTACAAACACAAGCATCATTTGTATTTACATTTTACATAGATTACAATTTATACACTATTAAATATTTACAATCAAATTTTCATTTGAAGTGTCAGATGTTATTTATTCCACGCGACTTAAGCAATCAGCGTGCTTATTGTCTTTCCCTGCTCTGTGGCCTATTGTACAGTTAAATTTTAGACTCCAGAACAAGATTGGCTGTTCATTATTGTGTAGTCTTAATTGAGCTATGATAATCCCGATCTCTTTATCAGATGCATCTGTTTGCAAGATAAATTCTCTGCTATAGTCTGGGGGATAAAGTACGGGTTTCTCGGTGATTTCTACTTTTAGCCTATGGAATTCGTGCTTATACTCCGGTATCAGCTCTATCGCTTCCTTTCTAAAAGTTCTGCGTACGGCATCTTTATCGTACCAGGTTTTCCCTTCGTTTCGTATGTCTGAAACTCGTTCATAGTCCAATTCAGGACAACGCTTCAAACCATTTAATTCTAACATGCACTCAGTCACGACATTTTCTTCCTTCTCCGGTTCTACCCAATGTTCGAAAAGTAAGGTTTCGGGGGTTCGAAGATTATTTCTGCGTACGAGTTTAGTCGTGATTAATTTTGTGGACTCATGAGTCACCGTCCTTAATGCTAAGGGAACTGCAGGTAGATTTTTCTCCCAATCTAATCCCGATTTCAAACATAAAACCTTCGATAATCTTTTCACAGGACTATGCCACCTCTCTACTGGGTTACTTTGTGGGTGTCTAACAGAGCTGTGCGTAACCTTAATGCCAAATTTTCTAAAAAACGTGGTGGTCAAATTGCTCGTGAAACAAGTGCCTAAGTCACACTGTATTTCTCTGGGAAATCCCAATCTACTAAATATAATCATGAGGGACTCCACTATCGATTCTGAACTGATGTCGCGAACGGGTATCGCTTCGGGATATTTTGAGGCCATGCAGATAGCAGTTACTATATATCTATTATCCTTACTTGAATAAGGAAGGGGTCCTACGGTATCTACATTAATTTTCGAGAAGATCTCTTTAATCACCGGCACTAATTTTAATGGGGCTTTCTTCTTCTCCCTTGGTTTCCCCACTCTCTGGCACGGGTCACATGTTCTTACGTATTCTTCTGCATCTTTAATGCAGTTTGGCCAAAAATAATATCTCAATAGTTTATCTTTGGTTTTTGTTGACCCTAAATGTGCGGCTACTTCTTCGTGGCATAACCTTAGAATTTCATTCCTCATTCTTGCGGGAATGACTAATTGTTTCCTTTCCTCCCCTCGGTGATCTGCGGTTATCCTAAACAACAAATTTTTATCCACCCTATATTCCTGAGTTCGCTTTTCTTCCATTTTTTCCCACAGCGTACTCAATTCAGAGCATTCCTTTTGTGCGTTGGAAAACTCCTCGGGGGTTACTTTCAAAAGCGCAATTGTATGCTTTTCAGCAGGAGGTAGATGAATCGGAACCTCGCGCTCCTGGCTATTCGATTGAAGAGGTGGTTTTTCGCTAACGCAGTTGGGGGTTTTGAGTTTCTCCAAACTCCCTGATCTTTTGTTTCCCCTGTTTTGACTACGCGTAACGACAGCATTCACTAAATGTGGGTTTTTCCTTGCCTCCTCGAGCAATACTTGGGTCGAGTTTCCCAGGAGATAATGGTTCAATTCTACCGTTTTATCCACTACCGCTGCTTTAGTGATTATCTTGCCGAATTTTTCACTTTCTAAACTAATTGTTGCTATCGGTAAACATCGGAAAAGATTTTCCAGAGCCTGTTTCAACCAAACTGTTTCTCCGGTGTAATCATCTGGTCTTACTAAGTGGTTGAGAGCTACGTCCAAACTGGTTCCACTATCTCTCAATATCACGGTATTTATCCCATTAACTTTAGCCTCACTCAGATAAGGGGCAAACGAAGGTGCGAAATTCTCCTCCATCTTTAAATGATTCACGCGTTCGTGATTCGGGTTTCTCCTTAATTCAGGGCATTGCGGTCTCAGATGATCCGTCGAATGGCATATGTAACACGCCGGCGCTGTTCGCCGTTCAAATTCTCGCTTCCTCCACTTTTGCTCATTAGGATTTGGGTTCCTCCAATTCGAGCGTTCGCTCTTTTCTGGCTCAAATTTCCTCACTACTGCAGGTTTGTTTTCAGGTTTTGGCTTATCTGGGAAACGTTTTTCTGGGAACTTAGCTGTGAGAGGTCTCCTGACAGTGCGTCTAGCGGCTTCATATTGGTCTAATTTAAATACTAATTCTTCGGGGTCTACTATGGCTGCCCACTGATCTATGAAATGCTCCTTAAACTCAGGAGAAACTCTCCTTTTAATTTGATCCGTTAGCATTAGGTTTTTGAGGTCCTCAAAACTTCCCACTCCGACTCCATCTAGCCATCCCTCTAAGTAACTCCTTAATTCAAATATTAGATCTTTCCAGGGCGCTCCTGATCGTCTCTGATGCTGTGTAAATTTGGTTCGGAATGTTTCCGGATTCAATTTAAATCTATATAGGAGGGTACTCTTAACATGATCGTAATCTTCGGATTTTTCAGGGGGCTCTCTCATAATAATTTCTGCAATATCCATCGGGAGTAGGTAAAGAAGGTGAGTCACCCAATCAACCTCATCTATTCCCACCTTTTTCGCCTGTCTTTCAAACAAGGTGAGAAATAGGGCCATGTCTCCTTTTTCCGGGTCAAATTTCTGCATTACGGATTTCAAGTTTTTCGTTGGTCTAGAATTATCCGCTTGTGACGAACCTAAGCTATTTGTTTCAGCAGCTTGCGTAATTCTGAGTTTTTCTAACTCGAACATTCGAATTCGCTCTTCTCGCTCTTCCGCCTCCCTAGCATTTCTCTCGGCTATCTCCCGTTCCTCTCTAGCCTGTCTCATCTCCCGTTCCTCTCTAGCCTGTCTCATCTCCTGTTCCTCTCTAGCTTGTCTCTCAGTTATCTCCCGTTCTTCTACTATAACCTGCAACTGAGCCTTCACCCATTCTTCGTCGTATTGTGGATGCTCCGATATCTTTGTGGTTATATCTAACACCCTATCATTAGGTCCTAGGTCGATACCTAACTCATAAGCGAGTTTCTGCAAATCTGCCTTACGTTGCCTTGCTAAAAATGCCATTTTAAAATTCTCCTGTTCCTTACACACAATTATACACACAATAATATACTAATATAAGTGACCAATACTTAAAACACAATGCAACACTATAAAACAATGTACCTTAAATTTCAAAAAATCTTAACTCAAATTCACAAAATATACTAAGCGCAACTCTACACAGAATACTTCGGTAACTTTTAGATTACAACAGTACTTAATTTCAATAAATGACTTTTACTCTAATTTCAAAGGAAAGTTCTTCCTGAATTGATAACACAATAGTTTTCTAAATTTTTCAAATCAAGCACTTTGCTAAATGTTGCAACCACTCAATTACACATACAATATAATTTCATTAAGACAATTTTAAATTCCTAGCACATTAATTTACTACAATTTATTGCCTCTAAGTAAAATCAATCCTTACCTGCTGTCGTGCTGCACAGGATCTCGTCACTTTCATCTACTTCAGGGTTAATGGTCGGTCACTTTCCACACAAAACTTGGTCTTCTATTTCTTTTTCGGGACTCGGCGTCTTCCGTAACTGTATTTCGGACCAGGCGTCCTTTTCTCCGGGACTGGATGTCGAACGAAGTCGCTACTTCTCCGGGACTGGGTGTCGATCGCTTCCGCTACTGCTTTACGACTGGGTGTCGATCGCTTCCGCTACTGCTTTACGACTGGGTGTCGATCCCACCGCTGCCACCAAAAAGTTAACTAGTCTGTAACGTCTTGATTCACGGGTAGCTAGACTAGTTGCCATTGAAAATATCCGATTCTGGATTAAATTAATTTATTTTACAATTTGTACAAAAAGTCGGAAAATGAATGTAGAGTTCATCAATGTTAGTTCCTTGGAAGGTCCAAAGTTCTATCAAGGCGCTTAGGCTGCTGGCGAGCCTCACAATTTCGCTCGGGGGAGTCTAACGCACGGCTACGGGTGAGCCTATTCTCAACAAAAAATACTCGGTTGAGTACAGAGTTCCAAGGCAGGAAATCTCAGTTTTTCTGGACAGGATCACTGCTAGGATGAGCAGTTACACGGATCTCTAGGAGGGTTCTCCTTTACGGCTACGGTCGAGCCTTTCTCACTAAAATACTCCGGCGAGTATAGGATCCCAAGGTGGGATAAATGCACAACAGTGAACGGATATTCACCAAGCTCCAAAAACGGTCTCTGCTGACCGCCTCTCTCCAAGCTCTCTCTCTGATCCTCTGTGATCCTCTGTCCCCGTCTCTTTTCTCGTCTCTCCTCTCGTCTCCTCTCTAAAAACTCTCTATATGTTTGGTGCTTATCGACTCCTCCTTTCCGTTTCTGGTCCGCCTTTTAGTCGGTGCTGGATTGGGTGTTGAAGATTTCTCACGTTCTTGATTGGCTGTCTCACGTTGGTCTTTCCCCTCAACTTTTACGACAGACTTCGGCGGACTTGAAAGGGGACCATCAAACCCTGTCGGAAACTCATCATCATTTATCTCAATCTCCTTGGTCTCGAAATGTCGAAGAGAGCGACAGAAAGGCGCCTGCCCTTTGTTTTGAAACCAGAACGATTTCCGACCCCTGCTGGCCGGCTATCGTTAAGAAATCATTAAGATGTTTTCGGGTGGTCGTTATGGTGTGTGGGCTTTTCCTCTCGACACTTGAGTCAACAAGATTTTCCATTTTCCCACGCTGCCGTGGTGATCGTTTCTCTAGCTGCCGTTACAGCACCAATATTTATTGCTCAGAAAAAAGAACATTTAGAAATGTTATTTTAAAGCACGACACGATACGTGATACAAATGACAAGAGTTACTGAATTGCATTTTGAAGAAAAATTTTTAAAATCATTTCAAAATTTACATTCGAGGATAAATTAGCTGCATACCAAAGAGACGATCTCATTGAATAGCTATTAAATAAAAAGCTGATTCAACAAAATGTTCCATTTTATTGTGCAGCGCTGTTGGCAAGAACAACATACTTAAATTTAAATTGAAACGAATATTTTACTTTTGGAACGGATTCCAATGCAGAAACAGGACAGGTACATAGCTTTACAGTGCTACCGACATTCCGAGGAAATTTCTCCCTAGAGCTCACATCCATTCACGTTCTACGGGTGTGAAATGAAAGAAAAAATAGCCATATGCGTTCGCGATTCGAGGTCGGTAAGGTAGCCGTTGGCGAGAAATTATTGCTTGGGGATTTTTAGTCGTTACGATAAGGAAATTTCTCAACCAATCACAAAAGGCTGACGATTTGCACAGACCTGACCCGCAGGAGCTAGTACTTTGTCCTAACTGACGGGTCTCATTCAGATTCACACAGGGGAGCTGTTCTGCGCCTGCGCGTCTTTAAAGTCTTAGATGGCGTGGTATTAATGTCCGCGCTACACAATTACTTTTGTTGGAACCTTTCAGCTCAATACTTCTTTCCCATTCTGTAGAAAATTGATCACTACAATAACACTAAAAATAAGTGGTACAGATCCCATTTTTGCTGTTCCTCTGCTCTTTACAAACCTGAAAAATATTTCTTTCCGTCACTTTTCCAAGCCATTAATTTTTTGATGGAAAAAAATTCTTCAGTTTTCCAAGTGAAGAGTATTTAGATATGTTCCTCCAAAGAATTTTTGGAGGGAAATGTAATTGGGGAACAGACACATTTTACATTCAATCGAGTTTCACACTTTCTGCTGAGGCAACATAAATTGGTATGGTCGAGAATGCTTTATCATGCTTAACACACAGGAACTTCATTTCAATCATGCTGCATATATATCAACAAAAGGAGTGACTGCCTACAAATCAAAATTAATGACTCAATACTCCCTTAATTTATATCAAGTAATGCTTTCAAATAAAAATTAATAAAATAAAACCCCTTAAATTTATCTGAGATAGAAGCACAAGAAATCTGTTTTTGAAAGGAAAGGAAGGACTGGGGGGAATTAATTGTCAAACTTTTTAATTTATACAAGTTTCACGAAATTAGATCTAATTATAAATTGCTTTAATTATATTTGAAAAATACAGTTAAATTATGAAATACAATGAGCGCAATTTTATATCTTGAAAAAGAAAAATTAAACTTAAGGATTCGCGAAACAGGACAATATGGCAGAACAGGAAATGCAAAACGCAACGTAATATAAAAATCAAGGTGAGATCAAAGTACAAAAGAAATGACATTTAAAATGCAAAATTATGAACCAAAGAATGCTGAAATACTCGAATGAATGTGATGAAAAATAAATTAAGTACCGCGCGAGATTAGCCAGAGCAGGAATCCTAATGTAATAAAACTTGGTAATGAAACAAAGTAGAAAAACACAGATGAAGACTATTTAAAACGGATCGAAGTAAAACGATTAAGAAAATGTTTGGAATCGCCTAGTAATGGAACGTGACACCGAAAAATCCAAGAAACTAATGGAATTATGGAACCCAGATTAGGGGACTTACACAACCTAGGAAACTTTTTTGGGATAGAATGTGTGACGTCACTTAAGGACATTGGAGTATTTCCGCTTTCCCTGGGACGACATAGCAGTGCATCCACACTGATTGGTTCGCCATCACTTAAGCTATCCAGCTATCTTAAACTCGTACGAAAATTGGCATACTTTCTTTGGCGTTTTACTGAAGTCTTGTTAGTGACTCATAACGCTCGGAGGGAGACGCTTAAATTGCTGCCTGCATTTCTGAGTCAATAGGCGGACGTGACTTTCATTGTTGCTGGTTTGCTTTGCTAGTTGTTTTTGTGCTTGCTATAAATTATATATTTATTCATTGATTCTAATAAATTTGCATTGTATCTGATTTACAATTTCATTCTGTGTGTTCGATTCATATTTGTTGATCACAGTATTTCTTAGTTGCTGAAGGACTGCGCACTACGCGTCTTGGTGGAATATTTTTCCTATTTCCGTTGTGAAAAACGTATTGTTTTGCATTTTCATCCAAAAAACGATTTATATTTTATTTTAAACGTTCTTCACTTTTCCTCATCTTATCTGTTAGTAGTGTGTTAATAA
The DNA here is from genome assembly GCA_933210815.1 of Meta bourneti. NCBI lineage: Eukaryota > Metazoa > Arthropoda > Arachnida > Araneae > Tetragnathidae > Meta > Meta bourneti. The sequence continues at coordinate 92,598,606 of OW119928.1, read as the reverse complement.
TGAGACTTCTTATAATCGGCGATTCAATGGTTAAGTATTTGAACGAATACTTAATTATCGAATTGCAGGATCATGAAGTTGATCTCATTTCTTTTCCAGGTGCGAAGATAGAAAGGATGTCAAGTAAACTTACCAGTTTAGGTAAGTATGAATGGATGCTATTTCATGTAGGGACTAATAACCTTGCTGGTGATGTTTCTGAAATTCTTCAGGAATACACCAGCCTTTTTCAGGAGCTTTCTATTTTGTACCCTGCTGCTAAGGTGATTATTTCTGGAATCATACCACGTGGTCCCAATTTTTTTCTGGATTCTGAGTCCCGTGCTTCTCTGGCATCTGAACTAGAGTTGTTAAACCAGAAGACTTCAATCGTCAATCATGAACTAGAAAAGGCTTGCCTGGGCCGAGAGGGATTTTATTTCTGTCAGTCTCTTGGTTCATGGAAAGGCCTCTGGGGACGTGATGGATTGCATCTCAACAGAAAAGGGAATCTTCGTTTGGCGAAAATGTTTTCACGAACATTAGGAGGGCTGATTGCAATGGAAGCTGCAATCTCCAAGAACAGTCCTTCAGTAAGTGCATTTTTAGATGTTACTTTGCCTGTTAAATGCAATTTTCAATCTTATTCTAAGCCTAATATGTGCTATGTAACCTCTTTCAAACCTGTCCTTTCTAAAAAATTTAATGTTCCTGACATCTACTCTTTGTTAGAATTTCCTCCTTTGCCAATAATTATTTCTAACACTAACGAGTAATTTTCAACCTTCTGTTCCACCTGCAAGTACTAATATTTCTGCTCTTTCAGTTACTCAGTCTGTTCCTACTGTTCTTTCTCCAACAAATACCTCTATTTCCCCTTCTAATAAATCTAATGTTCCTGACATCCATTCTTTGCTAGAATTTCCTCCTTTACCGAAACTTATTTCTAACTCTAAAATGAGTAATTATCGACCTTCTATTCCTGCTCTTTCAGTTACTCAGTCTGTTCCAAATCTTGCTTCTCCAACAATTACCACTACGACCCCCTCTAATAAATCTAATGTTCCTGACATCCATTCTTTGCTAGAATTTCCTCTTTTACCGAAACTTATTTCTAACTCTAAAATGAGTAATTATCGACCTTCTATTCCTGCTCTTTCACGTATTCAGTCTGTTCCAAATCTTGCTTCTCCAACAATTACCACTACTACCCCCTCTAATAAATCTAATGTTTCTGACATCCATTCTTTGCTAGAATTTCCTCCTTTACCGAAACTTATTTCTAACACTAACATGAATAATTTTCAACCTGCTATTCCTCCTGTTCCACCTGTAAGCACTAATATTTCTGCTCTTTCGACTGTTCAGTCAGTTTCCACTCTTCCATTTTCTTGTAACCTAGAATGTTATTGCTCAGTAAAGGTATCCTTATCTGATAGTTTGGTAAATGATAGTAATGTTAATAAGCAATGTAATATATATATATATATATATATATATAAGGTTTGATTGAGCATTGTAGAACTGGTGGGGGGTAATGTTGAACATCTTGAGATGGAAAAGGAATTATATCCCAGACAATGTGCATGTTGTCAAAAAATTTATGAATCAAAGGTCACTTTTAGAAACCATCTTAAAACATGTAATGTCAGTGTTAAAATTTCATATCCTCGGCAATGTGAAAAATGTTTTAAGTTCTACAATTCCAGAAAAACATTTTCTTATAAGAACAAGTGTAAAGTGCAAGAAAATTGTGGTTTAATGCAAGATCTCACCCAAGTTCCTAATACCATGAGAGACGACTGTTCAACTGATACTTTCAATTTCGGAAATCTGTGTTTCTGAACTATCTAACAGTTCTGATTGGGAAACTACGTCTAGTGTAACATCCAATTCATCTGTATTACCTAAAACTAAGGACAACCCATTAACCTCTGCAATTAGTTCAAAAGAATTTCAAAGTAACTTGCTACTCACTATCTCAAAATCGATAGATGTTCCATATCTTGCTAATTCATTAACTAAGTATGTACCAAATTTTGATTTAAAAACATGCGAGAAATGCTCTAAGGTATTTTCCAATAAATACAATCTTCAACAGCATCAAGTGGTATGTACAAGAACTCGTGAAAAAATCTTAAGGGCTAAAAAGTGTCCAGTTTGTGGCAAGTTTTTTAAAATAGAGGCAGAATTTATTCGGCATGAGCAGTTGTGTAATTTAAATAATGAACGGGAAATGCATTACTGTACTTTTGAAGAGTGTAATAGGCCATTTAAGCACCTTAGAAATTTAAATAGGCATGTGTTTGAAGTACACAATTCAGATTCTCTTCAAATACTTTCATTCGATTCAATGATTAGTTTCCAAAATTGGTTAGAGATGGAAGGAACATCAACTTTTACATCTTTCACTAAAACAACAGGAGGCAAGCAGTATGGCTCTAAAACATTTCACTATTATGCTTGTCAGTTTAATATTCCATCATCTCAGTTTCAAAATTCTAGGAAAACAAATCGCAAAAATAGAAAAGGTACAATACCTAATCTTAACTGTCCAGTCAGAATATGTGCTTGTGAGCAAAAGGACTTGGTTACTGTCTCTTACATCACTAATCATAATCATCCCCTACAATTTAAAAATTGTAAGTTTCAGCCCTCGAAACAAAGTACACGCGATTTTGTTAAAGCAGTTATTGTTAGGTGTTCCTGTACAAAAAAATTCAATTTCTTTTGAGAAAAAAATTTGGAGATCGTGATTGCAGGGAGTTTTTCCTGTAAAAGAAGTGTTCCTTTCACGTAAAGTAATTCAATCATATTCTCGTCATGGACTTGCATTGCAACCAAAGAATGATGCAATTTCCATTGCTGCTCTTGTTGAGGAGTATGACCCAGTGTTAATTTTTAAACCTCAAGGCTCTCGTACACTGTATGGTCCTTCTGATTTAGACCTTTTATTAAATAGTAACACCTCTTTTGCTTTAGGGATTCAAAGTAAAGAGCAAAGGGATATGATGGTGAAATCTTGCAGTAAAATATTATGCATTGACTCGACCCATAAAACGAATCAATATGATTTTTATTTAATTAATTTAGTAGTCTCGGATGAGTTTGGTCGTGGGTATCCAGTAGCACATTTTATTACAAATTCATTAACATATGAAACAATGAATTGCCTTTTTAAAAGTATTAAGTGTAGAATTCCTTATTTAAATGTTAATTGTGTCATGACTGATGATGACCACACTACTTTTAGTGCATTTCAGGCTGTGTTTGGACATGAAGTAAAACATTTGCTGTGCCAGTGGCATGTGTTAAGAGCCTGGAATAGGAATTTAAATTCGTACATTTCTGATAAAATTCTACGAAATGAAATCAAATTAAAATTAAGAAATCTGCTAAATGAAAAAAACCTTACAGAATTTCATAGACTTCTTAATGACTTTTCGAACTGTTCCAAAAATTGTGAGTTATTTGTAAATTATTTTAAAAGGGAATATTCTAACCGATGTGAATTGTGGGCCACATCTTATAGGAGATATTATAATGCTTCAGTTAATACAAATAATTATTGTGAATCATTTCATAATCAGTTAAAAACCGTTTACTTTGGACGTAAATTTAATAGAAGGTTAGATACCTTGTTAAAAGTACTACTTGATATCGAAAAAGATAACTTTTTAATGTATAAAAATAGAATTTTAAATGACATTCCACCAAAAGAAGAAAATCCAGACATTAAAGCCAGACATAAAAAAGTAACAAAATTCCTGATACAGATTTGCTTTTACTTAATTCTAATACTTGGTCTGTGAAGTCCCAATCACAGAAACATAAAAAGTATGTTGTAAAGCTAGTAAACGCTAAGTGTCCTATGATTGATCACTGCTATTTTAAATGTCTTGAAATTAGTTGCATGTCATTATGCAGTCATTTATATAATTGCAACTGCCCAGATAGTTCTAATTTGTGTAAGCATGTACATAAAGTGCATTCCACTAATCCTAAAACTAATCTCAATAACAATGACCTTTTTGATGATGCTCCTAGGATTGAAGCAGATGGTTTTAAAGAACCCTTAAAATCTACATTTATTCCTAAAGATTTGTACAATCCTCATTCCAAAGCTGGTAAACTAAAAGCATGTCAAAAGTTATGGGATTCCTTATCACAAAAATTACATGATCCACGAGTTCAAGAATTCATGCTTGACAATGTATATACAACATTGCAAACATTAGTTGCTGGATGCCGTGGCATTTTAAACTCTGAGACTGATAAAAATTCTAATATTTTTCCTTCTTCAAAAGTGGCTCCAAATCAGGCTATTGAGCATCAGATTCTTTTCAAAACCAGAAAAAAACAGAAAGGTGCAATGCTTCGCAAGAGAAATAGTGCTAAAAGGTTCTTAGATTCTGAAGATGTTGATGATTGTTTTGTAAATATGACCCCATGCAAGAAGGCAAAGATAGATTCCTGTGAACAATTTACAAAATTAAACAATGAAACTGGTGAATATTTTACTAAAAGCATTGGGGTCTACAAATTGTGTCAAACAGCTTTCAAATCTCTGGATCCTTTTATTACTATTAATGAAGAAAGTGCTATTAAATTGAAGTCTAAAGATTTTGTCAGAGGATGGTTATTTGACGTTATCATTGATGCATTTCTTTATGTGCTGTGTATGGTTAATCCAGACTTTGTTTTAATTGATTCTGCTATTACAAATCTAATAATAAATAGCATGTCATCAACAGATCAATTACTAGCTTGCAATCGTTTGATTTTGTCATCAAAATATTTATTTCTGCCTGTTTGCATGGAAAATCATTGGTGTTTAATACTTATTAATAAAGAAAAAAGATGCATTGATTTTTATGATCCATCAAATAATGATAGTTCTGACAAGTATTGCAAAATTTTAGATAATGTTAAAAATTATTTTGGTTGTACAACTGGGGATTCAAATGGTATGTGGACTATTAATTTCCCCTTACATGTGTTGCAACAAGATTCAATGAACTGTGGTATGTTTGTATGTTACTTTGCCCATCAGATAATATACAAGTCTAGTGTTTATGTGCCATTTGTGGAGGATTTAACAAATAATAAACACATCTTTTAGTTCAGAAGACTTAATTGAAAAGCAACATTGAGAGAATTAACTGCTGAACACGTGGGGAAGTTTGCAGTGTGATCTGATAAATCAATGATTTCTGGGAGTTGAAACATTTTCAGTTAAAAATGTTTTTCTCAATGAAAGTATGTTGTATATTGCCTTACTAGTATAACAGATTTGTTTTTGTTATTTATTGAAATACCATTTATATTTTACAGATATATTTACAAATCTCTGATGTCTGAAGTTTTCCAACTGAAAAGGAAAAATAGACTTGGTGTCACCTAGTCATTCAATATTTGGCAGTAAAAAACTAAATGATGTTTGTTTTTGATGACCATTTTATATGGCATCAATTATAAATTTCTTTTAGTTAAGATCAGGGTATGCCAGTTTAAATCAGCTTGATTTAAATCTCAAGATTTTAAATTTAATTTTCCTTTCTGTGTGTATTAAGTTTATTACAATTAAATAATGATTAAAACAAGATGCATGCTATTTTATTCAAATGTGTTAAGAAATTTGCTCGTATGTAGTTCACCCCAACAATTGTATTGAAATCATCCTTCCCTTGAAGACACTGATTAATTTTTTTATAGGTATCATAATTATTAGACAACTATGTATTTCCCTATTGGGCTGTTGATCAACAGGTGTAACTCACAAGCCTGTTCATCAGTGTTGGTTTTATTTTAAATAAATCTGATGTTTTTTTAATCATGATTTTTTTCGTACCCTGACACTTAGCCACAATGAAATAGTTTTCTGCAGTATCAAAAGAAAGCATTCAAATTTTGCACATAAATCTTTATAATTGGAAATTGCAATATTTTCGTTTTGTTTGGTGTAATATGTTGGTTAATTTTATGCATTGATCCCTAGGAATTATTTGCACTGCCAGCATAACTATTCTATATTTAAGGAATTGAAGTTTGGAATGTAAAAGTTAATTCGCCCATCTGATCGTTGAATATGTTAACAAAATAAATTTGGGTTTGAAAAGCAGAAAGCTTTTTATGATTATGATTGCAAACAATTCAGAGATTAAAATTAATAATAAATATTAAGTACAATTATCAAGGTGTAAATATGATTTTTACTTATGTAAATTACACATTTTAACACTTCTATAAACATGGCCAAAGAATTTTTTAAATTACGATCTACTTAGCCCTTGTGTAGCAAAAAATATTGTAGACCATAGAGCAACAAACCAGATCTTTTAAATAAAAATATCTGTCATCTACGGCTAGGATATTGCATCTTTTTTAGAATATATTGGAACGCTATTCAAGTGAAAATATATAAATGTGTTTTGCCAAAAAACAAAGTTGTTATTAGTGACTTTGACATTTGATGTTTTTGTGATTCTTCAGTGTGGGCTTAGAAGTGAAGAGTTTGTATAGTGAACTTAAATACTTGTAACTTTGTTGGCATATCAGAAAATATTTCTCATTTGAGAATGGCAAACTAAAAATATTCAATTAAATGTTTGTATGTTAGTAAAATCTAAAATCCAAACTGCAATATGATGCAGGAGCTGTCTGAATATGTAAGCTGCACTTGTAACGTTTTCTTTTATTTTATAAGGCCTATTTTTTATTGAGAAACGAAGCCTTCAGTTTGGCAGAGAAGTGTTCTAAAAATGTAATCACAATTTCACTCTGTCAAATCTGACAATTTAGTAACTATTCTTAGTCCCCTTGTTATTGTAATTCTTAGTTCATATATGCAAAGACTTAACTAGGCTATTTTCCACCCGCGGCAAGAACTCGCCTTGGCGCCCCCCTCCGGCCAACCAAAGGAAAACCCTCCCCGACAACACCTGATATCGCCACCACATTAATTCCACTAGTCCAAATTTTTTTATTAAACTTAGATGGTAAATGCTTGATTTCAGAGGTAAATAGATTAATTTGCAGCAATTTCATTTTTAGTACAAGATAAAATACCTAATTAATTCTAAGTTAACTTTTAGATATTTCATTGACAAATAATCTAAGAGTAGCATGTTTGGTACAGTGGCTCCCAAAAGTGTTCGTACACTTACGAATTTCAATGAAATACTGCTCTATCCATTAATAAAAATTAATATTTCAGAATGGGAATTTTTTAATAACATCTATAACTTGTTCTTAACAAAACTACATAAAATATTTTAAAAACATAGTAAAACTTTTTGGAAAATCAATAATTAAAAAGTAACCAAAGAGTTACCTCACAAGTCTTTGTACACTTAAAAAAAATCTCTACATATTAGTAAATATTGTAATATTTCAGTAAATTAGTACTTAGTGGGATATCCACAACAGCTTTTAAACGTCTGGGGATAGAGTTCACTAGTTTTTTTTGTAATTTCTGCATCAATGTTCCACCATTCTTCAATCATTACTGTTTTTAGTTCGCTTTTTGTTTCAATGCCGTGTCTTCGTACTCTAACCTCCAGTTCTCTCCAAATGTGTTCTATTGGGTTTAAATCCGGTGATTGAGGTGGTGTTTTCAGAACTTCGAACAATTATAGAGACACCAGAGGCGAACGTTGATAGCCGTGTGCTTAGGATCGTTATCTTGATTTTTAAAAAAGTTTTTTCCAATACCTAAATTTTGGGCTGATAATTTTAAATTGTCTTTTAAAATATTTAAATAAAGAGCATGATTCATTATGCAATCAATAAATACCAAATTACCTAGCCCTGATGCTGACATGCACCCCCACACAAGGACACCTCCACCACCATGCTTTACTGTTCCAACTAAGTTCTTGGGATTAAGTTCATTTTTTCTTCTCCATACAATTATACGCCCATCGGAATCAAACATGTTAAATTTGCTTTCATCAGTAAATAAGACATTATTCCAATACATTTTGGGCTTATTTATTATTGATTTTGCGAAGGAAAGCCTACGCTTTCTATTTTTCGCACTTGTAAAAAAATTTCTTCGGACAGAACGCCCATTTAATCCAGCTGATCTGAGCACTCGTCGAACAGTTTCAGATGAAATTAAAGTAGAAAACTCTTCAGTAAATTCTGTAGAAATTTTTACAGCACTCAAACGTGGATTTTTCACAAATTTTCTAACTATAAATCTCTGATCACGTTGAGTTAACTTTGCCGGATGACCTTTCCTCACCTTATTTTCGATCCGATTTTCTTCTTTAAAGCGTTTTATCACATACTGCACCGTAGAATGGGATAAATTTACTAATTTAGAGATATTCCGAACTGATTTACCACTACTATGATGAAAAATAATCAATTTTCGAATGCTGTTCGTTGTTTCCTTACAACTACGAGCCATTTTTAAATAATAAATAGAATATTACGAAGTAAGCAAGCTAAGATTAAAGCTAAACGATTTTTTAAATTCACAATGCAAAAATAACAAAAGCGATAAACGATAATTTTATTTATGAATTTATCCGAAAATCACTTTTGTGACGTGTCCTTTCTCTGCCTCCTTGCATTTTCATTTTTATAAAAAGAAAATGAGTCAATATTTTTTTAAAGAATGTTAGGTTTTATTTAGAATCATGGAGATGATATGAAAAAATATTGGACTTTATATTTGAATTCAATTCCAGTCTCCAGCGCTTTTTCTACAAATTTTTGAAGTGTACGAACACTTTTGGGAGCTACTGTATATTCTTACAGTGAGCCAAAGTAAAAACCTAACAGACTATATTTTTAATACATTTGTTTGAAGCAATCAAAATAAACGTGCTTATTAATTAATTATACCTGAAAATGAAAAATGAAGGCATTGCTATCAAAATCCCTCGATATAAATTACAAAATATTTTTATTTTGTAGTTTGAAATATGAAACAAAAAAACATTGACAAAATAAATAAATCTCTAAATGAAAACAGAACAATCGTCTGCTTTTTAGAATTCTTTATATTTTTGGCTTATTTAGACTTCAAAATTCATGTTTTGGCAACGTTACATGGAAGAATACTTGTCATTCGATGTTTTTTGGTAAATATATCAAAATTATTTATCAATTATAAATTTTTGCTTGGTTTTCTTTTCGTTAAATGCAATGGGTCGCCATGAGCATTAACATTCGTAAGTTGATTATTCCTCACTATAAATCTGGAAAAAGTGTTCGAGAAATCAGTAAAACAGTTTGTCGAAGCTCTTCAACTGTATTTGGTGTAATTAAACGGTTTAAAACATCCAAAAGTGTAGAAAAATTGCCCAAGCAAAGTAACAGAAAAATTTGTAATGACTCAGATGAACGCTGGATTGTAAGAAGAGTAAAGCAAAACCCTATATTAAGTGCACCAAAATAACTGAGGTTTTAAATACCTTGGGAAAAAAGCCAATCCTGAAACTATTAGAATTATACTAAGAAAAAATGGATTGAATGGTAGAATTGCACGACGCAAACCGTACATCAGCAAAGTGAATAGGTTAAAGCGCTTAAAATTTGAGAAATTATATGATAAAAAAGTTTACCTATAAAGTATATACTTTCTACAGATGAAAGCAAATTTAACCTGTTTGGATCTGACGGAAAAGTTAGTGTGGAGAAAGCCAAATCAAGAATTAAATTTGAAAAATTTAAAATCCACATTAAAACATGGAGGTGGGTCAGTAATGGTTTGGGGTTGCATGTCTGCTGCTTGTGGAGTCGGAAAACTGCATTTTATAGATGGCATTATGGATCAATATAAATATATTGACATACTAAAGGCAAATGTGAAAGAAAAAGTGCACAAATTGCGCATTGAAAACGACTTTCATTTCTCTCAAGACAACGACCCCTAGCACAAAGCATGGAATGTAAGGTATTGGTTGTTGTATAATGTCCTCATGACATGGAAACACCTCCACAGTCACCAGATCTCAATGTCATTGAGAACATTTGGAACTATATACAGAAAAAAGTAAGTGAACATCCCATTTCAAATAAAAAAGATCTAAAGAATGCTTTAATAGAAGAATGGAATAAAATTGACATGACATTTTGCAAAAAAAAAAATGCAGTCCATGCCAAGACTACTCAGAGCTGTCAAAGAAAGCAAAGGGCATACAAAATATTAGCAATTAATTTTTTGTAATTTTTTAAAAGAAATTTGCTTGTTAAATGTATGTGTTCGGTTTTCATTTTGAGATTACAATGTCCATGCTTTTATTTATCATTTCATTAAATTAAAAATTACCTTAACTACAGATTTTAAAATTTATTTAATAAAACACTTCTTAATGTACTTTAAATTTATAGCTTTTTAAAATTTTTGTGTTCGGACTTTTACACAGTACAAATTCCTTTCATTTTCTTTGGTGTTCGGTTTTTACTTTGACTCTGTATAATCGCTGCAGATGAAATGAAAAGGTTTTATCAAATGGTATCGGGATATGTGTGGGCTGCATCGAAATCAACAGACTGTTGCTGTAAAATAGGATATTTAATTATGATAAATACCGAGACTGTTCGGACATTTTTTTGAATGATTTTGATGAGCTGTAAAAAATTGTATGCTACGAAAGAATTTTATTTTCACAGCAGTTAAATAGTTAAAGTATAACTTATCGTCTGCTAACTCAGACTTTTGTTTACTTTCAAAATGGCGCTTTTAAATAAGCAATGGATGGAAGGATATGTTTCCGCTCTTTCCGAAGAGAATTATGCTTATTCAATTATTCAAAAGCGCTGTAAAACTCATTGTTTTTCGATATCTAGAGGTACGATAAGTAATATTAATGAGAAAGGAAAAACGTAAAAGTGGAAAAATACTTCCAAAACAGTATCCAAAAAATAAAAAATTTCTGAGAATATTTGTAAGGTAAGATCTTTAATTTTAAGAGAGAATCCACCAAGTCAAAGGACTATTACAGTAATTAAAATGTTTAGTTTCAACTGTAAATAACATAATTAACAGTGATTTGAATCTTAAAAGGCCAAAAAATACAATGTTCATCGTCTATCTCCACGACATATTGCAGAAAGCAGAACTCGCTGCAGAATTCTGTATGAGAAGCATTTAGCTGGAGAAAGATGGAAAAATGTTGTGACAATAGACGAGACGTGGGTGTATTTAAAAGATTGCAATAAAAAAGAACAATTTATTATCATAAAAGAGGAGAAAAATCTTAAAACGTGGTTCAGCTTTGTAACTTAAACGTGAGAACTTTCTCTAAGAAATTTATGATTGTCGCCGGTTTTGCATATAATGGAAAATTAAAAGTAAAAAGAGGGGAAAAAATGTAAAAATCAACTCCCGCATATTATCAAAACCATATTTTATCCCCAATATTCAAAAAAGAAATACCATATCTTTACCCAAAGTGCCAACAATCAGTAGAACTGCATCAGGATAAAGCAAGAAGCCACACATCTAAATCCACTATTAAATTCGTGGAAAATGGAAGAAAGTGGCATCAAGTCAATAAATACCCTTTACTGATATTCCTGCTAAATCTCCAGATGTCTCACCCATGGACTTTTGGACTTTTAAAAAGAGAATTATCGAAACGTCGACCGAAAACCATTCAAGGATTTTGGAAAACTGTGGAACAAGAATTAATAATAACAGATTTTACTCAAGTTATTATCTTGAGTATTATACTTAGACATTTTTTACAATCTCTTAATCTATTGACAAAATGTAAAAAAAATTAATTTAAACACAGAAAGATTGAACTAAAACTTGACTTTACGGACTTTTTCGGCTGCAAACATTTTTACAATGTCCTCAAAAGATAGCTTTGAAGCTAACTTGTGTTCTATTGATATGATGCTCACTTTGGTTAGTCGTTGTTGTCCTCTTAAGTTTCTGAGGTAATTTTTTTATGATCTTTAGTTTGCTAAAACTCCTTTTATTTGAGGCGACTGAGACTGGTATTGTGAGGAAAATTCTCAATGCTGTTGTTATGTTGGTGGACGCGTCTTCAAGTCCGTTCTTGTATATTAACGTCAGAGGACCTGATAGTATAGCCGGTTTCATATTAGGGCTTAAATCCAAGGCATGATACTTAAAACTCTCCACTTCTATCGCCAGCTAGTCCCTGTCTAAGTCTACTTTATATGTGGTAGCTAACTCAAGTGCCTGGTTCAATTCTTCTCCATTCATTGTTTCAAACCGAGCTCCATTGAGGAAACCAAATAAACTATTCATGTTTTGAATGACTTGATACCTTTGCTTCAGTTCACTCAGAATCCGATCTATTATTTGTATAATCAATAATCTGAACTTTTTTCTTCTGAGAATTCATAGCTTTCAACTTCGCCCTTCTCATCAAACATCCGCTGCTTCCTCCTCCGTACTTCTTTAAAAAGAGGATCTAGGTTTAAGCTTTCCTGCTATTTCTTGGCACATTCTGCAGTTAGCTCCTTTTATAGTTTTTGGTTTTTGTAGTCTACTAAGTTTTTCCGCTTCATTTTTTATCATACGTAAATATCTATAGTAAAAAAAAAAATATTCGGCCAATCCGGCGCCCGGGGCAGATACCCCGTCTGCCCCCTCTAGTAACGTCTCTGTATAGGTTTGATATAAAAACTATGTCAAATATCAATCACTGAGATGTATGGATTAGGTATTTTCATTAATTTGTTTCGTTTTTTCCTTGCTTATGACTGCATAAGACTTATATGAAACGAATGTCTAATTGGAATGTTTGTTTTATAATGCAAAAATATTCGAAAGAAAGATCTCATTAATTGAATCCCTAGTATGAAATAGAACAAATTAATCATGTTAATAGAAAAATGTTCCCTCATAGTGTGTCTTGAAATTATTTATGCTTGTAAGGTGTGCAGTGACGTGAAAAAGGTCGTATACAATAACACGCACTCTGTTCCAGGTTATTCTTTTTCAATATTATTATTAAACAGTTCCTAAGAAAGAATGAAAATTGAAATATACTTAAACACGATTTTTTAAATAAAAATCACTGATTTAAATCAAGTTGATCTAAATTCGCATACTCAGGAAAGACGTTTTCGTAAATCATGCTCAAATGTTAAATTTTAACATGATGAAAAACTGATAAAATTGGCTCAAGCAAAACGACATAAAAACACATTAGGGAGAATATTATTGTGCAGGAAAATTCAAATAAATATTTCTAATTGTTTGTATAGATAAAATTGATGCATAGATATCTGTAGGGCTGTTGTGACAGATATAGTATTTTATTACGATAAGTAAACTTTTAACGCCTATCCTACTTTCTTTCCTTTTGGCTTGGTGTCGAAGTTTGGAGAATGAGGGTGGCAGCTCAGGTGTGACCTCGTTATGTGACCGTGGTTCAAAATAACGAGGTGTTGTCCTCGGATCGTTCCCTTCGAGATAGATCTCGAACCGTCGTCAATAGCCTGCCATGTTGCTTCAGTACGACGTTAATTCAACTACTTATCTACTTTGTTTCCCCAGTTATAACCAAATTAAAACTATCAAAGCTTTTTTAAATGGCATGAAATCACTTGCACTTTTTTGTGTATCTTACAATTTATGGTTAACAATTTTAGCCCTTTTTTGAAATAATTACAAGAACAAATATTAAAAATAAATAATGTACTCACAGGATAGTCGTTTTAGTCTCACAATTTCAGGTGATACTACTATTTATTCAAAAAGCAATACATCTAAAACTTGACACTTAGTGCTTTTCAGTTGTAGAGTATATTAAACAATCAAGTTTTTGCAAATTTGATGTGATTCGAACAAGACCGACTTTAAAAATAGGGAAAAAATTACAATTTTCTGAAAATTTCCCCATTTAATTCTTAAAACATTTTTAAAATTGTAGCACTTACCATTATCTGATTTACCATACATTCTAATAAATTTTTGCTTTAAATATAAAAGCAAAAAAGTGGTTTCAACAAAGAATCAAGTGATCAGATCTGTTCTTGGAGCTTGAGTGGAATGCTAAATTACATGATATATTTGTGAAATGTATTATGTGTAATGAAATTTAAAAGTAATTTCGTCGATATGAAAAGGATATTCGTATCGAGTTCGTTATGCATAATTGCGACTTTTTTCTGTGAAACTGGACAAATTTAAACACAAAACGACTCAAATTTAGGTGTATTAAACAAACATGTATGTGGTCGCTCATATATTCAAATAATGAAACAACTTTGATACTCTTATAAAGGTCGCATGTCCCGCGAGGTATTTTTTTACATTTTAACTCAAATTTATGTTATGTGTTAAATACAGTTTCTCGTTTTATTTGAAGTACTTAATTTAAAGCGAGTGATTGTTATACAAACAGCATATAACTTTGTTTGGGCACCAATTAAAATTCGAACTGATATTCCACTTAATCACGTATAAGTAAATAATAAATAAAACCAGGACCGTTCTGAGATATTAGCTGCCTTCGAGCAAATATCAAACCGCTCCCTTCTCTAAATCATTTGATTTTCTCAAAGAACGCCTTTCATCAAGCACCTTTCAATGATTTTTTCGACTGCTTACGAAACCGATTTCCTCTCATAACTAGATTTTTCTAACGATTTAAATAAAGTATATTTCACTACAGATCTGCAGAACAGTTTATTCATGACTGATGAGAGACAAGCACAATATGCTCGGGGTACCTTTAAATGCAGTGAAACACAAAAAATGTGTTTAATTTCTCTCTTTTTAAAAACCATCATAGGTATCCAAGAATGACACCACTAAAATCTTGGATCACTATCTGTTTTTAAAAATAAATCACTTTTTGCATGCGGTCATCAAATTATAATTGCTTTTATTTTTCTTGTATAAATTATTCGCTTTCGAGCAAAACACTTATAATCTTTACACCAAAATCAAGTTTGAATATCTTCTAGTTCTTTTAGCTAAAGATCTCTTGACAATGCATGCCTTTTGATGAGTTAGAAATACTGATTCAATTCAGAAGAATCAATTTTAAGCGACGTGTGATAAGCAGAAGAAAGTTGAAAAGCATCAAAATGTCCATCCACCGCAATCACCTCCGAGGAGATGCCGAGAACTTTAGAAACCGGTTCCGACCGGTTCATACTTGAACTCACATGTCCACTTGGCGTTCTGTAAAATCACCTAAGCGATAAAAACACAAAATTGCCAACAGTCACCACTGCGACTTTCCTGACAGATGTCCACCGGATGTGCTCCGCACATTAACTGGATTAGTCTGTCCATATGTGCGCTTTTATCCCTCAGAAGTTTCCTAGAATGTAACCTGTTCCCCAGATTAGACAGCAAGAATCCTAATGTTAAACTTATGCATACCGAGATTTTCCCCATTTTCACGAATATCCTTCCTTCAAATATTTTTCCCCATACAAAATCACAACTAATGCGCATGCGCTATCCTAAGTTTTAACATTAGGCTTCTTGCTGTGTCCATCCGCTTGTCTTTTTCCCACTCCATTGTAGCAACCCTACAGCGTCCCTACCCTATGTATATATAGACCGCGGACCGTAACCATTTTCATTTCGTTTACCAGTAGCTGTTGGAATAGGACGTGATTTTCGAGCCAGGTAAGGAAAAATCCTACATCGTCCCTACGCTATGAATTTTTATACCGCGTACGATAACCATTTTAATTTCGTTCACCAGGAGCTATTGGATTAGGACGCGGTTAGGTTTATCGTTTTGCAAAAAAATCCAGGGATTTCCATTTCGAGCCAGATTGTACCGTTTCAATCTTTTTTAATTTTATCTTATTTTTTTAGTTAGTTAGTATTTGTGAGTCATGTCTGTTCAAACTACCTCTGTTCAAACTACTGTTACAAAGTATCAAGAGTTAGTTGGGAGTAAATTTAGTTTTAAATTTAGCAATTTGAGACATACTTTTGGTAGCCCTGGCCTGGCTAATAGAATTTTTCTTATACATTTGTCCCAGGAAAAGAAAATGGTTTTAGATTTTTTGATGGAGGCGCGTTTGATTCCTAATGAGATGATTTGTTCGAAGTGCAATTCTGAAATGAAACTTTTTACTCTTTACCAGACTACTAATTCTACTCTTTTACCAGATTGTAATACGTCTGTTAAATAATGTCGCCAAGTAACGTCATGGTTGGCGTCATCTATACTGCAGCTGTTCCAAGATTTCAAAACGTTTGGATAAAAATCTTTTTGACTTACTATTGAAACTAACAAAAAATAAATCCAATAGTAGAATTGATGCCTGTGATGACATTTTGCGGGAATTACAGATGTTCCATACTAGATGTCTCAGCTAAAAAGGATAAATACTTAAAATTGTAGAATATTAATGACCATGAATATCCATGATATATATAAACATATATATCATAATACAAATATAAATGATATATACAACTACCAATACTAAACGCAAGAGTTCAGGTTTCGTACGTTCCCTTGTATGTAATCAGCGAAGTTTCAAGTATTCGTTTAAAATGGATTAAGAGTTATGTCACCATTTTATCAGCAGTGATAACAATTAGAGAAGGCAGCATACTCTTAAACAAAAGACAACTTACTGTATGTTTTAACTTTTTTCCCAAAGCAAAACTGTCCATAATGTTTAATTGGCGATACCGCTTTTGTTGCTCTTTACTCATTGTCGATCACGTCATCCCAGTAAAAAATGTTTAAAAAATTTAGTTTTGACAAAATTTATAAGACAAGTTAACATACAAGATTAAACGGTGAATTTTTTTGATGTGGGTTTAAATGTTTTCAGGACGAATAAGAATTTTAATCAAAATATCTTTAGATGAAACTCGCACCAAATACAAAAACCTTTACTTCAAGAAGAAACGGACAGAATAAACCACATCTTATTTCGTAGAAACCTAATTTCTGCCCGGATTTATTTATATTTATCCTATTTTGGAAATCTCGGATTCTGTCATTCTGTTGTGAAATCTTTGTTTTTTGTGTGTGTTGCCAAACTTTAATCAGAAACACAATGAAAGGGAGTATGTGATGCGTTAAAATTTTGTTATTTTATGTAACATTTTAATAAAATTGATTTCATAAAAAAATTGAGACATATTTCATTTAAATTTGATAGCTTTTTATATTAAAATGAGGTATGGTAGCTGAAAGGCTGTTTGAAAGTAATATTATGAATTTATTGAAGAGAGTTGCAATCGTCTCAACTCTTCCCAGTTGCGCTAAAATCATTTTTGTTTACAACTCATTTTATCACGTGTACTAACTATTGTAGACTGCAAAGTAAATGCTAATTGTATTGTATTTAATTTAGGGTGAAAAGTTTAATGGTTGAAATTATGGATCAATCAGAAAAGATTTCAAAACATTTGGATAAAAATCTTTTTGACTTACTATTGAAACTAACGAAAAATAAATCCAATAGTAGAATTGATGCCTGTGATGATAGTCTGTCAAATGGGAGCGAAAATGCAGCGCCCGAGGCGGGTAATTAGTGTGTATTCAGGGTAATCATATTTGGCAAGTTATCGTACTTTGCAACTGTCACATTTCACTAGTTATCGCTTTCTTGGGAAATGCTTTGGCGCATTTTTTGGCTTTGGCTTCTTTGAGACATTTTCTCACTGAAGTCATTAGTGAGTCATCTTTTCCCCGTCTTTCGAAGAATTGCCGTTGAATAGAATTATCTAGAAATCTGCTACAAGGGGAGTGGGGACGCCATCTTAACAAAGGGTGGTGCAGCATTTATAAACATCTTCATTTTTTGTACAATTGTGTGTACATGTTTTGAAAATTCAAAATCAATTTTATTTTTGAGATTTCTTTACCATTTGGAATTTAAGAAACTGCGAAGCTCTCCATTTTTGCAATTGAGGAGTACACAAAATACTGACTCCCCTCCTGATTGAGCAAATCACAAAATACAAACTCACTTCACCTGATAGAACTTTGGCTTAATTTTGATTGTTAGGTATTCAAAAACTTTCCTGATTGAAACTTGCGATTTGTCTTTTTAATTTCGAAGACAAATTTACATGAAGGGAAATGCACTAAAATAATATTTTTTGCAAGAACCAGTGACAGTAGTAGATTTTGTCATGAGTGAGAAAACAGGAATGTTTCGAGCCTTTGCAAGATTTTGTCACTGATAAAAAGAGAAATTTTAATCTAGTAGTTACTGTATATATATGGCTTACACACAACCAAAATCTGAATTTTTCATGGCTTCTATTCAGTTCTGACATAAAAAATTTGATCACTTTGTTTTGTGAATTAAGGAAGTATTTAAGTTTAAATGATAAAACCACTTTTACTATTTATTTTTAAAGGCAATTTAACACGCTTTTACAGTTTATTACATACCTATTACATTTTTCATTGCAATTAATAACTATGGATCTATTTCGATTTGGTTTCTCTTGAAAAATATTTTACTGAAGAGTGAAAGTAAAATTATACCACTATACTAAAAGTTGAATTTATCAAAATGTTTAGTTATATCATTAAAAATGTGGTCACTTTGTTTTGAGTAATAAAGAAATGTCAATTCAAAGTTATGTAAAACTTCATTCGCTTTATTTCTTTTTAAGGACAATTCATTATCCTTTTCCTGTTTATTACTTGTTTAACACCTTTTTGAAGTTCATTAAATGACGATAGGATCTTGTTGAATGTTGTAGACTTTAATTTGAAAAGAAAACATTGTAGAGGTAAATCTCGTGAGCTGCTTGCTTTTGTAAAGAAAATGTAAAGGGCGTCTATTTATTGTAGGCAATTCAAATTGATGCTGCTTCAACAGACTTCTTGAAATACCGCTTTTGTTGCTCTTTACTCATTGTCGATCACGTCATCCCAGTAAAAAACGTTTAAAAAATATAGTTTTGACAAAATTTATAAAACAAGTTAACATACAAGATTAAACGGTGAATTTTTTTGATGTGGGTTTAAATGTTTTCAGGACGAATAAGAATTTTAATCAAAATATCTTTAGATGAAACTCGCACCAAATACAAAAACCTTTACTTCAAGAAGAAACGGACAGAATAAACCACATCTTATTTCGTAAAAACCTAATTTCTGCCCGGATTTATTTATATTTATCCTATTTTGGAAATCTCGGATTCTGTCATTCTGTTGTGAAATCTTTGTTTTTTTTGTGTGTGTTGCCAAACTTTAATCAGAAACACAATGAAAGGGAGTATGTGATGCGTTAAAATTTTGTCATTTTATGTAACATTTTAATAAAATTGATCATAAAAAAAAATTGAGACATATTTCATTTAAATTTGATAGCTTTTTATATTAAAATGAGGTATGGTAGCTGAAAGGCTGTTTGAAAGTAATATTATAAATTTATTGAAGAGAGTTGCAATCGTATCAACTCTCTTCCCAGTTGCGCTAAAATCATTTTTGTTTACAACTCATTTTATCACGTGTACTAACTATTGTAGACTGCAAAGTAAATGCTAATTATATTGTATTTAATTTAGGGTGAAAAGTTTAATGGTTGAAAATATGGATCAATCAGAAAAGATTTCAAAACATGATAAAAATCTTTTTGACTTAGTATTGAAACTAACGAAAAATAAATCCAATAGTAGAATTGATGCCTGTGATGACATTTTGCGGGAATTACAGATGAAACAAGATGAGGTGAGTGATCCTCATTTGTATAGTTATTGTTTATGCATTATTAATTTTCTCAGACGAAGTTAACATATAAGTTTCAGTTGTTCAAAATGTTGCTATTAGAAAGGTCCCAAGGGTATGGTTTGCAAGTTTTACACAAGATTAAATTTTGTACAATACTTCTGTAGCAGTGAAAATGATAGTTTGAACTCAGTACTACCTTAAATCAGGGTTAGTTTTTTTCAGCATAAAGGTATTTTGACCAGGACTTCAGAATCAGGGCGAAAAAGAAATGGCTAAATGGAAACAAATCTTATTGAAAATAATTTTTAAAGGAGAATGGTTTAACGAAACATTCATTGTCCTGGTCATAATATTTTACTAACTTATAAATTACTTAAAAACTATCTTGCCAAATTTGTCATTTAAATTATAATTTTAATTGAAGTTCATCTAGAAAATTTTGTACAATATTTTTTACATTTCTGTTTAATTTTCTAAAATGTGTCTTAAGATCTATCTGAACTTTTTCAAGCTGCCAGTACTATTTTTCCTCAGACTAAATTTTTAATACTTCAATCATGGATTTGGAATTTGATTTGGAAAGATAAAAGGTTTTTTAAATGCACTTTAGAAACAAGATATCAAAGGGCCCAAATGATATTGTAATTTAATTTATTGCCTATTTATAAAAAAGAGATGGAATAGATCATTCTCTTTTATTGTTGTAATTCTTGTACTATATATATAAAAGAATTACTTTTTTAAAATAGAAACAAGAGCGAGTTATCCAAGGAAATCAATTTCTCATATAGTCAGTCTATTGTATCAATTTTTAAGTTCAATCAAGTTTTATTAAGATTTTTAACAGATTTCTTTTATTTGCACTAATTTAATGTGAATTTGAATTTTTTTGTACTGTTATTAGGTAATAAACCCTGAAAAGGCTGAAGATGATCCAATGTTGGTTGATGAATCTGGTATGTCTCTTAAATAATCTTGTTACTTCAATAATTCTCTTTTATTTTGTATTTTCAATTTACAATAGTAAAAGTTTCTTTCGGAATAGCCAGTGATGAATCCGATGCAAATGTTGAAAATCTAGCACCAGATTCATAACTTGATAGTTAATAATTTCATTATTTCAAGAATTATTTTATTTTGCAATTTGTTTTCAATGGTGAAATTTCCATTCCAGATGGGGAGAGTAACATAGATTTTGGTTCTGGGAGCAGCAGTGATGAATCTGATGCAAATGATGTGGAAATCAAAAATTACAAGGTTGATGACCAGTTTAGACAAAAAATTAAAAATGCCTTGGGGCATGCTGCTGAAGTTAGTGATGATGTGAGTTTGTTTTGAATATTTTTAGATCTTGAAATAATGTTCAGTTTAAGTTTGTCTTGACTTCTAAATGACGTAAATAATTCAAAACTGCTCATTTTTTGCAATTCAGTGTGCTTTATATGTCCTGTAAAGGGACTAATAAAAATTGGAAATTTCTCTATAAAGGAAAAAAATATTATAGTGGTTTGACCTTGACCATTTTCTTAGCCCTTTGAGAAACTCGCATGATCAGAATTTCTGAAATTTTTATAGCACCTAATAAGCATTTGTGAAATAAAATAATTAATTGTCTTGGTCAATCTTACAAGGAACGTTTATTTCTTTAAAAATTATCCAAATCATGTCAGAAATCAAATAATATAGTATTGAAACTAATTATTAATTAAACTACTATAATCTAAACATCACTTATATGACAAAAATACAATTTGAGAATATGATTGACATTTCCCCTGTGAAATTCAATTTTTGAGTTTGTTACAAGAGCATTTAATTCAATATACACTGCTGGCCACCCAAATTGCAATACCAAGAAAGATAAGAGATATCACAACAAAATTTATTTTGTAGATAACATGTTGACCAAGTATCAAATGATTAAATTTATAGACTTCTGTGAAGTGTGGTTCCTGCCAAAATCAGTAGCCAGAGTAGCCGCCATTGTTGGAGATCACCGCTGCCACACGCCTCGGCATTGATTCAAAGATACTTTGGATGTGTTCTTGGGGTACAGCAGACCAGGCAGCTTCCACACGTTGCCAAAGTTGATCTGGTGTGGCAGCTGGGGATGTATTCTGGGTCAATCGTTGAGCAACCATGGACCACATGTTTTCTATCGGCGAAAGATCCGGAGAGCGAGCTGGCCAGGGAAGCAATTCAATCTGGCGATTGACGAAGAACCCTTGGACCCTTGCGTGCCACGTGTGGTCGCGCATTATCCTGTTGAAATATGGCTGTGGGCAAGCCCTGAAGATAAGGAAGGACAACTGGCTCCAACACCTCGGAGATGTAGCGCTGGCTGTTTAAAGTACCGGCAATGCGCACTAGAGGAGTGCGAGAGTGATATCCAATACCGCCCCATACCATAATACCCGGTGCAGGACCAGTGTGGCGGTGCATAACGCAGCTGTTCAGCATCCTCTCTCCACGGTGTCTCCAGACTCGAATCCGACCATCGTGGTGTTGCAGACAGAAGCGTGACTCGTCAGTAAAGACAATTTCATTCCATTCTGCCGTCCACATCCTTCTTTCATCGCACCATTGGCGGCGGAAACGTCTGTGGTTCTGCATCAAGGGTAGACGAAGCAATGGACGTCTTGCGGACAGACCACTCTGCTGTAAACGGCGTCGAATGGTACGCGCAGACACTGGATGATGCGGTACAGACTGAATGTGCTGTGCTATGGTTCGTGATGTGGCTGAGCGATCCGTCACTGCCATACGCACAATATGCCTGTCATCACGTGAAGTGGTGCACTGAGGTGGATGCTGGTTCCATTTTGATTAATTTCAATTCATTGTGTTGCTCCAGTGTGACGTTAATTGAAATACCCAAATACCCAAATACCCATACCCAATTTCAGGTGAAATTTTAACAGATTTATCTTATCAACATCAATATATATATATATATATGTACTGTCAGTTTAATTATATTAATGTTAGTAATTTCTTTTTTAAAACAAAATGTGATAAACCATTTATTATTTACTATAATTTTATTTTAGGACCTAGCCTGGCATTTTATTGTGCCTTGTAAAGAATATGCATTTAACAGTGAAACCCGTATTTATAGGAAAACCCAATGTCTTGGTCTGATATTTGAGGCTTTAAAGTTTTCAAAGGTAATAAAATTTTATAATTTGTTCCATTTAAATGAGATAAGAAAACCATTAATCTTGAATGATGAAATGTTTTACTTTATTTTCTGTTTATAGGGACAAAACTCTATATCGATTGATGAATGGCAAAATATTGGCAGCAGCTTAATTCCTATTGCTGTAGAGGTAATTATGTGAATGTTTTGTTTTGGTTTAGTATTGAATGAGTTGTCTTTTATGAATCGAAGAGGAAGTTTATTTATATATTTATTCATCCTTAATGGTGAGGTTAAATAATTATAAGTTTTGGATATATATTGGAAAAGGTAAAATGAAACGTAGATTTCATGGCTTATATCTGTGCTTCTACATTCATGAAATCTTTAAAATTAAACTATCATTAGTTGTCATTAAAAAATTTAACTACCCAATTTGGTCTTGCACCTTCCATCACCCAGACAAGATAGTAAGTTCAGTCTATGAAATTTTTGCTGTCACATCCACTCAAATGCATACTGAGCCCTGCAAACCACTTAGTCACCTGACTGCGTTTTTTTTTTTAATTTCATAATAAGCATTGAAAGTTCACAATGTAAAAAATGAACTTTTTCTAGGGTTTTTATCAGACTATTTGCTATCAGTTTATTTATGTTGATTGCTTTATGTGATCAGAATGCTTTGTTTTATCAAAGATGAGCTCCTACTATTTATACTACCTTATAGAAAATAAATTATTTCTCTTGAAGTTCCTAGTGATGCAAATCAAGCCTACTGTTCGAATTGAGGTGTTAAATAATACATAATTTGAATAAACATTGACTTTCAAATGTGTGTTTAAAGTTCTAAGCACCCTGATACTAGTTA
Source organism: Meta bourneti (assembly GCA_933210815.1). Classification (NCBI taxonomy): domain Eukaryota; kingdom Metazoa; phylum Arthropoda; class Arachnida; order Araneae; family Tetragnathidae; genus Meta; species Meta bourneti. Next base: position 92,574,992 of record OW119928.1, on the reverse strand, counting down.
TTTTTAGTTATACTTGCAGTCTGATTTCTTTAAGAACAAAATTATGTATCTTGACACATATCATACATGTTTTTTAATTGCTATTTACTTTTCAGACATTAAAGGAAGTATTAGCCAATTTTGCAATCAAGCCAGTTTACCTCACAGAGCTTTTGGATGTGGTTCACACATGCCATACTATCTTGAAAGAAAAAACAAACAAGGTAATTTCTGATCAGAGGAGAAAATATACAGATTTGGAGATACAATTTTTATCTGTTAACATTTTTTTTTTTTGAAAAGTAAAATATTTGTTTGTGTTTGTTTAACCCAGCTAACAGCAGAAAATGATGAATATATTTTAACATTTTAAATGTAAAATGTTATTCTTTTAATGTCTACTGTAGGAGTGAAATGGCTACTGTAGGAATGAAAAGCTTAATACCTATTTTTAACAGCTTATAAATTTTTCTTCATTCTGTTAGAATTGTGGTAAAGAATTAAAAAATATTTCTTCTGGGAAGAAGCAAAGAGGAAATGTTTGCAAAGCTGAAAGCTTATCATGCTTCTTCCATGGGCATGTGGTAAACTTAGCCATCACTACAAAAATTAACTTATGTACAAAATATAATAGAATATATAACACAGTGTAGCCTCAATACAGTAGTATATATAACAGTGTGTAACTTATCTCCAGCATGAGAAATACTTGGATTGTGAATTAGCACTTTCTCTTCACATGTCTTGCTAAATTGGTGACTGGTGGATATGATTATAAACACACATTTTCAAAAGCTATCATGATGGTGCTTCTGTCAAATACCAGATAGCTCTTGCAATAATTGGTATGCACTTTGATGGATGGTTCATGGTGAATTGCTAATGTGATACCAATCACTTCCAATAATTTTCTGTGATAAAAGATTGCTTCTCTCTTCATTGCCACTCAGCTATCTCTTCACATGGTGTCTTGGACATGTGATTGCTGTAGGTAATACAGGACAGTTCACAGTTGAAATCATCCATTGTATGACCATACATACAGAAGTACACCTGAGATTTTAATACATCTCACACAATTTACAATCTATCAACTAGTGGTAGCATCTATCAAATTCAACCACTGCTAAATTCTGAGGAGAGGAGTATTGTGGTGAATTTTGCCGCCATTACAAAAACGAATTTAGTCAGTAATATATAATCTAATGTAACCATAAAAGTAATTCTGCGCACTCATGTTTGTATAAAGATAAAAAATTAGAAACCTACACTTCTGGGTGGCTCGGAACACCAGAGCTTCTCTGACTACATGATTGGATGTGACTATTTAGTCAAACCCAATCAAAGCAATAATACACTTTTCGGAAGTCTTGTGATGCTCAGGTGGTAACATTAATTTCATAAATATAACTGATAATCAAAGAGCCAAGAATGTGTAGTTATGTCTCATGGACGTCATTTAACTACATACTTTTTCATAAGAATAAATGAAATGCACAACTTTAATTAAAAACAAGAAATTTTAATAATGACAGAAAATTACAACATTTATTTCAGAACTGTGACTGCAGGAGTGTAGATTTTAATGTATAATATTTTTTAGTATTTGAAATTGTTTCAGTTCCTTTTCTGGAATATGGAAGATTAGCTTGTAGCTCTGAAGTTATCTGATGTAACTGAAATCTTTGGAATAAGCGTTGGCTTTAAATTACATAATAGAATTTTTCCAGCAGCTAGTCTACGATCTGACAATAAGTACATGGACTAGGAACGATCAATGGAATTCCATTTCTTTAGTAATTGTAAAAGAAATATTTTAGATTTCCGTTTAATGACAGAATATGGTCCATCGTGTGTGGGGTACCATTTGTAGGTATGCCATGGACGGCATTGAACTACATAAATACTTTTTCATAAGAATAAATGAATTATACAACTTTAATTAAAAACTATAAATTTTAATAATGATGAAACAACTACTTCAATTTCAGAACTGCATCTGGATTTTAATTTATCACTTTTTAGAATGCCGTGAAATCGTTAGTTTCTTTTCTCCACAAATGCACTAATTTCAATGTATATTTTTCTTTCTGCATTTTCAGTCTTTGCTTGAGCAGCATACTGATCTTCTTCCTCTACTCACGGCCATGAATAAAGCTCAATTGAAGAAACTTACGAAAAAAGGCAGTATGGTGAGAAGAAAGATTATTTTAAGTTTAGGAGGGTAAGCCTAGTGTTTCTAGATTCTTTTACCATTTAGTATGCAGATAATTATTTCTATTTAAATTATGAATAATACTCTGATCTTAAAAATGGAAATCATTTTATCTTTTATACTGTGACTGGATTGTAACTCATTACTATTGTTGTAAAAAATTCGTTTTGTTGATTTTTAAACAGAAGTATCCCTAAAATTAATTAAAAAGTTTTAATTATTAAAATTGGAGTATGTATTAGGTATTTCCATGTATTAGGTACAATTCCATTAAAAGCACCAGTCATGTATGTGTTTGATAATTGTTTGATGCTCGCTTCAGTTGTGACACCATATTTTATGTCATGCTTTACTTCATTATTTGTCATTTGGTGTAGCTTTAACTAACTGCTGTATCTCATAAACGTGATTTCAAATAATTTTAGATGTTTAGGAGCAATCAGTAACATTTATTTTACTATTAAATATGTAACACTGTTAAATGTTCTTTGCTGGTTTTATTTAAAGAATATCATGCTTTGAGAGTAGTCAAAAGAAGCTTTGATACATAGTTCTTTTCTTTTTGTATAAAATAGCTACATTTTCTAATCTAGCATGTGTAACATGTATGAGTTAAAATAATGGAAAAAAGTAAAGTTAAAACACAAATTGTTTGCATTATGGCATGTAGATATAATATGTACAATATCTTTGATTACATAAAAGTTAAAATTACTGGGTTGACTCATTATATATTTGAGATTATAACTGCCAATTTCTGGTTCCATTTTGATTAATTTCAATTTCAGGTGGAATTTTAACAGATTTATCTTATCAACATCAATATATATATATATATATGTACTGTCAGTTTAATTATATTAATGTTAGTAATTTCTTTTTTAAAACAAAATGTGATAAACCATTTATTATTTACTATAATTTTATTTTAGGACCTAGCCTGGCATTTTATTGTGCCTTGTAAAGAATATGCATTTAACAGTGAAACCCGTATTTATAGGAAAACCCAATGTCTTGGTCTGATATTTGAGGCTTTAAAGTTTTCAAAGGTAATAAAATTTTATAATTTGTTCCATTTAAATGAGATAAGAAAACCATTAATCTTGAATGATGAAATGTTTTACTTTATTTTCTGTTTATAGGGACAAAACTCTATATCGATTGATGAATGGCAAAATATTGGCAGCAGCTTAATTCCTATTGCTGTAGAGGTAATTATGTGAATGTTTTGTTTTGGTTTAGTATTGAATGAGTTGTCTTTTATGAATCGAAGAGGAAGTTTATTTATATATTTATTCATCCTTAATGGTGAGGTTAAATAATTATAAGTTTTGGATATATATTGGAAAAGGTAAAATGAAACGTAGATTTCATGGCTTATATCTGTGCTTCTACATTCATGAAATCTTTAAAATTAAACTATCATTAGTTGTCATTAAAAAATTTAACTACCCAATTTGGTCTTGCACCTTCCATCACCCAGACAAGATAGTAAGTTCAGTCTATGAAATTTTTGCTGTCACATCCACTCAAATGCATACTGAGCCCTGCAAACCACTTAGTCACCTGACTGCGTTTTTTTTTTTAATTTCATAATAAGCATTGAAAGTTCACAATGTAAAAAATGAACTTTTTCTAGGGTTTTTATCAGACTATGCCCAAGTTTATTTATGTTGATTGCTTTATGTAATCAGAATGCTTTGTTTTATCAAAGATGAGCTCCTACTATTTATACTACCTTATAGAAAATAAATTATTTCTCTTGAAGTTCCTAGTGATGCAAATCAAGCCTACTGTTCGAATTGAGGTGTTAAATAATACATAATTTGAATAAACATTGACTTTCAAATGTGTGTTTAAAGTTCTAAGCACCCTGATACTAGTTATTTTTAGTTATACTTGCAGTCTGATTTCTTTAAGAACAAAATTATGTATCTTGACACATATCATACATGTTTTTTAATTGCTATTTACTTTTCAGACATTAAAGGAAGTATTAGCCAATTTTGCAATCAAGCCAGTTTACCTCACAGAGCTTTTGGATGTGGTTCACACATGCCATACTATCTTGAAAGAAAAAACAAACAAGGTAATTTCTGATCAGAGGAGAAAATATACAGATTTGGAGATACAATTTTTATCTGTTAACATTTTTTTTTTTGAAAAGTAAAATATTTGTTTGTGTTTGTTTAACCCAGCTAACAGCAGAAAATGATGAATATATTTTAACATTTTAAATGTAAAATGTTATTCTTTTAATGTCTACTGTAGGAGTGAAATGGCTACTGTAGGAATGAAAAGCTTAATACCTATTTTTAACAGCTTATAAATTTTTCTTCATTCTGTTAGAATTGTGGTAAAGAATTAAAAAATATTTCTTCTGGGAAGAAGCAAAGAGGAAATGTTTGCAAAGCTGAAAGCTTATCATGCTTCTTCCATGGGCATGTGGTAAACTTAGCCATCACTACAAAAATTAACTTATGTACAAAATATAATAGAATATATAACACAGTGTAGCCTCAATACAGTAGTATATATAACAGTGTGTAACTTATCTCCAGCATGAGAAATACTTGGATTGTGAATTAGCACTTTCTCTTCACATGTCTTGCTAAATTGGTGACTGGTGGATATGATTATAAACACACATTTTCAAAAGCTATCATGATGGTGCTTCTGTCAAATACCAGATAGCTCTTGCAATAACTGGTATGCACTTTGATGGATGGTTCATGGTGAATTGCTAATGTGATACCAATCACTTCCAATAATTTTCTGTGATAAAAGATTGCTTCTCTCTTCATTGCCACTCAGCTATCTCTTCACATGGTGTCTTGGACATGTGATTGCTGTAGGTAATACAGGACAGTTCACAGTTGAAATCATCCATTGTATGACCATACATACAGAAGTACACCTGAGATTTTAATACATCTCACACAATTTACAATCTATCAACTAGTGGTAGCATCTATCAAATTCAACCACTGCTAAATTCTGAGGAGAGGAGTATTGTGGTGAATTTTGCCGCCATTACAAAAACGAATTTAGTCAGTAATATATAATCTAATGTAACCATAAAAGTAATTCTGCGCACTCATGTTTGTATAAAGATAAAAAATTAGAAACCTACACTTCTGGGTGGCTCGGAACACCAGAGCTTCTCTGACTACATGATTGGATGTGACTATTTAGTCAAACCCAATCAAAGCAATAATACACTTTTCGGAAGTCTTGTGATGCTCAGGTGGTAACATTAATTTCATAAATATAACTGATAATCAAAGAGCCAAGAATGTGTAGTTATGTCTCATGGACGTCATTTAACTACATACTTTTTCATAAGAATAAATGAAATGCACAACTTTAATTAAAAACAAGAAATTTTAATAATGACAGAAAATTACAACATTTATTTCAGAACTGTGACTGCAGGAGTGTAGATTTTAATGTATAATATTTTTTAGTATTTGAAATTGTTTCAGTTCCTTTTCTGGAATATGGAAGATTAGCTTGTAGCTCTGAAGTTATCTGATGTAACTGAAATCTTTGGAATAAGCGTTGGCTTTAAATTACATAATAGAATTTTTCCAGCAGCTAGTCTACGATCTGACAATAAGTACATGGACTAGGAACGATCAATGGAATTCCATTTCTTTAGTAATTGTAAAAGAAATATTTTAGATTTCCGTTTAATGACAGAATATGGTCCATCGTGTGTGGGGTACCATTTGTAGGTATGCCATGGACGGCATTGAACTACATAAATACTTTTTTCATAAGAATAAATGAATTATACAACTTTAATTAAAAACTATAAATTTTAATAATGATGAAACAACTACTTCAATTTCAGAACTGCATCTGGATTTTAATTTATCACTTTTTAGAATGCCGTGAAATCGTTAGTTTCTTTTCTCCACAAATGCACTAATTTCAATGTATATTTCTTTCTGCATTTTCAGTCTTTGCTTGAGCAGCATACTGATCTTCTTCCTCTACTCACGGCCATGAATAAAGCTCAATTGAAGAAACTTACGAAAAAAGGCAGTATGGTGAGAAGAAAGATTATTTTAAGTTTAGGAGGGTAAGCCTAGTGTTTCTAGATTCTTTTACCATTTAGTATGCAGATAATTATTTCTATTTAAATTATGAATAATACTCTGATCTTAAAAATGGAAATCATTTTATCTTTTATACTGTGACTGGATTGTAACTCATTACTATTGTTGTAAAAAATTCGTTTTGTTGATTTTTAAACAGAAGTATCCCTAAAATTAATTAAAAAGTTTTAATTATTAAAATTGGAGTATGTATTAGGTATTTCCATGTATTAGGTACAATTCCATTAAAAGCACCAGTCATGTATGTGTTTGATAATTGTTTGATGCTCGCTTCAGTTGTGACACCATATTTTATGTCATGCTTTACTTCATTATTTGTCATTTGGTGTAGCTTTAACTAACTGCTGTATCTCATAAACGTGATTTCAAATAATTTTAGATGTTTAGGAGCAATCAGTAACATTTATTTTACTATTAAATATGTAACACTGTTAAATGTTCTTTGCTGGTTTTATTTAAAGAATATCATGCTTTGAGAGTAGTCAAAAGAAGCTTTGATACATAGTTCTTTTCTTTTTGTATAAAATAGCTACATTTTCTAATCTAGCATGTGTAACATGTATGAGTTAAAATAATGGAAAAAAGTAAAGTTAAAACACAAATTGTTTGCATTATGGCATGTAGATATAATATGTACAATATCTTTGATTACATAAAAGTTAAAATTACTGGGTTGACTCATTATATATTTGAGATTATAACTGCCAATTGCTGGTTCCATTTTGATTAATTTCAATTTCAGGTGGAATTTTAACAGATTTATCTTATCAACATCAATATATATATATATATGTACTGTCAGTTTAATTATATTAATGTTAGTAATTTCTTTTTTAAAACAAAATGTGATAAACCATTTATTATTTACTATAATTTTATTTTAGGACCTAGCCTGGCATTTTATTGTGCCTTGTAAAGAATATGCATTTAACAGTGAAACCCGTATTTATAGGAAAACCCAATGTATTGGTCTGATATTTGAGGCTTTAAAGTTTTCAAAGGTAATAAAATTTTATAATTTGTTCCATTTAAATGAGATAAGAAAACCATTAATCTTGAATGATGAAATGTTTTACTTTATTTTCTGTTTATAGGGACAAAACTCTATATCGATTGATGAATGGCAAAATATTGGCAGCAGCTTAATTCCTATTGCTGTAGAGGTAATTATGTGAATGTTTTGTTTTGGTTTAGTATTGAATGAGTTGTCTTTTATGAATCGAAGAGGAAGTTTATTTATATATTTATTCATCCTTAATGGTGAGGTTAAATAATTATAAGTTTTGGATATATATTGGAAAAGGTAAAATGAAACGTAGATTTCATGGCTTATATCTGTGCTTCTACATTCATGAAATCTTTAAAATTAAACTATCATTAGTTGTCATTAAAAAATTTAACTACCCAATTTGGTCTTGCACCTTCCATCACCCAGACAAGATAGTAAGTTCAGTCTATGAAATTTTTGCTGTCACATCCACTCAAATGCATACTGAGCCCTGCAAACCACTTAGTCACCTGACTGCGTTTTTTTTTTTAATTTCATAATAAGCATTGAAAGTTCACAATGTAAAAAATGAACTTTTTCTAGGGTTTTTATCAGACTATTTGCTATCAGTTTATTTATGTTGATTGCTTTATGTGATCAGAATGCTTTGTTTTATCAAAGATGAGCTCCTACTATTTATACTACCTTATAGAAAATAAATTATTTCTCTTGAAGTTCCTAGTGATGCAAATCAAGCCTACTGTTCGAATTGAGGTGTTAAATGATACATAATTTGAATAAACATTGACTTTCAAATGTGTGTTTAAAGTTCTAAGCACCCTGATACTAGTTATTTTTAGTTATACTTGCAGTCTGATTTCTTTAAGAACAAAATTATGTATCTTGACACATATCATACATGTTTTTTAATTGCTATTTACTTTTCAGACATTAAAGGAAGTATTAGCCAATTTTGCAATCAAGCCAGTTTACCTCACAGAGCTTTTGGATGTGGTTCACACATGCCATACTATCTTGAAAGAAAAAACAAACAAGGTAATTTCTGATCAGAGGAGAAAATATACAGATTTGGAGATACAATTTTTATCTGTTAACATTTTTTTTTTTAAAAGTAAAATATTTGTTTGTGTTTGTTTAACCCAGCTAACAGCAGAATATGATGAATATATTTTAACATTTTAAATGTAAAATGTTATTCTTTTAATGTCTACTGTAGGAATGAAATGGCTACTGTAGGAATGAAAAGCTTAATACCTATTTTTAACAGCTTATAAATTTTTCTTCATTCTGTTAGAATTGTGGTAAAGAATTAAAAAATATTTCTTCTGGGAAGAAGCAAAGAGGAAATGTTTGCAAAACTGAAAGCTTATCATGCTTCTTCCATGGGCATGTGGTAAACTTAGCCATCACTACAAAAATTAACTTATGTACAAAATATAATAGAATATATAACACAGTGTAGCCTCAATACAGTAGTATATATAACAGTGTGTAACTTATCTCCAGCATGAGAAATACTTGGATTGTGAATTAGCACTTTCTCTTCACATGTCTTGCTAAATTGGTGACTGGTGGATATGATTATAAACACACATTTTCAAAAGCTATCATGATGGTGCTTCTGTCAAATACCAGATAGCTCTTGCAATAATTGGTATGCACTTTGATGGATGGTTCATGGTGAATTGCTAATGTGATACCAATCACTTCCAATAATTTTCTGTGATAAAAGATTGCTTCTCTCTTCATTGCCACTCAGCTATCTCTTCACATGGTGTCTTGGACATGTGATTGCTGTAGGTAATACAGGACAGTTCACAGTTGAAATCATCCATTGTATGACCATACATACAGAAGTACACCTGAGATTTTAATACATCTCACACAATTTACAATCTATCAACTAGTGGTAGCATCTATCAAATTCAACCACTGCTAAATTCTGAGGAGAGGAGTATTGTGGTGAATTTTGCCGCCATTACAAAAACGAATTTAGTCAGTAATATATAATCTAATGTAACCATAAAAGTAATTCTGCGCACTCATGTTTGTATAAAGATAAAAAATTAGAAACCTACACTTCTGGGTGGCTCGGAACACCAGAGCTTCTCTGACTACATGATTGGATGTGACTATTTAGTCAAACCCAATCAAAGCAATAATACACTTTTCGGAAGTCTTGTGATGCTCAGGTGGTAACATTAATTTCATAAATATAACTGATAATCAAAGAGCCAAGAATGTGTAGTTATGTCTCATGGACGTCATTTAACTACATACTTTTTCATAAGAATAAATGAAATGCACAACTTTAATTAAAAACAAGAAATTTTAATAATGACAGAAAATTACAACATTTATTTCAGAACTGTGACTGCAGGAGTGTAGATTTTAATGTATAATATTTTTTAGTATTTGAAATTGTTTCAGTTCCTTTTCTGGAATATGGAAGATTAGCTTGTAGCTCTGAAGTTATCTGATGTAACTGAAATCTTTGGAATAAGCGTTGGCTTTAAATTACATAATAGAATTTTTCCAGCAGCTAGTCTACGATCTGACAATAAGTACATGGACTAGGAACGATCAATGGAATTCCATTTCTTTAGTAATTGTAAAAGAAATATTTTAGATTTCCGTTTAATGACAGAATATGGTCCATCGTGTGTGGGGTACCATTTGTAGGTATGCCATGGACGGCATTGAACTACATAAATACTTTTTTCATAAGAATAAATGAATTATACAACTTTAATTAAAAACTATAAATTTTAATAATGATGAAACAACTACTTCAATTTCAGAACTGCATCTGGATTTTAATTTATCACTTTTTAGAATGCCGTGAAATCGTTAGTTTCTTTTCTCCACAAATGCACTAATTTCAATGTATATTTCTTTCTGCATTTTCAGTCTTTGCTTGAGCAGCATACTGATCTTCTTCCTCTACTCACGGCCATGAATAAAGCTCAATTGAAGAAACTTACGAAAAAAGGCAGTATGGTGAGAAGAAAGATTATTTTAAGTTTAGGAGGGTAAGCCTAGTGTTTCTAGATTCTTTTACCATTTAGTATGCAGATAATTATTTCTATTTAAATTATGAATAATACTCTGATCTTAAAAATGGAAATCATTTTATCTTTTATACTGTGACTGGATTGTAACTCATTACTATTGTTGTAAAAAATTCGTTTTGTTGATTTTTAAACAGAAGTATCCCTAAAATTAATTAAAAAGTTTTAATTATTAAAATTGGAGTATGTATTAGGTATTTCCATGTATTAGGTACAATTCCATTAAAAGCACCAGTCATGTATGTGTTTGATAATTGTTTGATGCTCGCTTCAGTTGTGACACCATATTTTATGTCATGCTTTACTTCATTATTTGTCATTTGGTGTAGCTTTAACTAACTGCTGTATCTCATAAACGTGATTTCAAATAATTTTAGATGTTTAGGAGCAATCAGTAACATTTATTTTACTATTAAATATGTAACACTGTTAAATGTTCTTTGCTGGTTTTATTTAAAGAATATCATGCTTTGAGAGTAGTCAAAAGAAGCTTTGATACATAGTTCTTTTCTTTTTGTATAAAATAGCTACATTTTCTAATCTAGCATGTGTAACATGTATGAGTTAAAATAATGGAAAAAAGTAAAGTTAAAACACAAATTGTTTGCATTATGGCATGTAGATATAATATGTACAATATCTTTGATTACATAAAAGTTAAAATTACTGGGTTGACTCATTATATATTTGAGATTATAACTGCCAATTGCTGGTTCCATTTTGATTAATTTCAATTTCAGGTGGAATTTTAACAGATTTATCTTATCAACATCAATATATATATATATATGTACTGTCAGTTTAATTATATTAATGTTAGTAATTTCTTTTTTAAAACAAAATGTGATAAACCATTTATTATTTACTATAATTTTATTTTAGGACCTAGCCTGGCATTTTATTGTGCCTTGTAAAGAATATGCATTTAACAGTGAAACCCGTATTTATAGGAAAACCCAATGTATTGGTCTGATATTTGAGGCTTTAAAGTTTTCAAAGGTAATAAAATTTTATAATTTGTTCCATTTAAATGAGATAAGAAAACCATTAATCTTGAATGATGAAATGTTTTACTTTATTTTCTGTTTATAGGGACAAAACTCTATATCGATTGATGAATGGCAAAATATTGGCAGCAGCTTAATTCCTATTGCTGTAGAGGTAATTATGTGAATGTTTTGTTTTGGTTTAGTATTGAATGAGTTGTCTTTTATGAATCGAAGAGGAAGTTTATTTATATATTTATTCATCCTTAATGGTGAGGTTAAATAATTATAAGTTTTGGATATATATTGGAAAAGGTAAAATGAAACGTAGATTTCATGGCTTATATCTGTGCTTCTACATTCATGAAATCTTTAAAATTAAACTATCATTAGTTGTCATTAAAAAATTTAACTACCCAATTTGGTCTTGCACCTTCCATCACCCAGACAAGATAGTAAGTTCAGTCTATGAAATTTTTGCTGTCACATCCACTCAAATGCATACTGAGCCCTGCAAACCACTTAGTCACCTGACTGCGTTTTTTTTTTTAATTTCATAATAAGCATTGAAAGTTCACAATGTAAAAAATGAACTTTTTCTAGGGTTTTTATCAGACTATTTGCTATCAGTTTATTTATGTTGATTGCTTTATGTGATCAGAATGCTTTGTTTTATCAAAGATGAGCTCCTACTATTTATACTACCTTATAGAAAATAAATTATTTCTCTTGAAGTTCCTAGTGATGCAAATCAAGCCTACTGTTCGAATTGAGGTGTTAAATAATACATAATTTGAATAAACATTGACTTTCAAATGTGTGTTTAAAGTTCTAAGCACCCTGATACTAGTTATTTTTAGTTATACTTGCAGTCTGATTTCTTTAAGAACAAAATTATGTATCTTGACACATATCATACATGTTTTTTAATTGCTATTTACTTTTCAGACATTAAAGGAAGTATTAGCCAATTTTGCAATCAAGCCAGTTTACCTCACAGAGCTTTTGGATGTGGTTCACACATGCCATACTATCTTGAAAGAAAAAACAAACAAGGTAATTTCTGATCAGAGGAGAAAATATACAGATTTGGAGATACAATTTTTATCTGTTAACATTTTTTTTTTTAAAAGTAAAATATTTGTTTGTGTTTGTTTAACCCAGCTAACAGCAGAATATGATGAATATATTTTAACATTTTAAATGTAAAATGTTATTCTTTTAATGTCTACTGTAGGAATGAAATGGCTACTGTAGGAATGAAAAGCTTAATACCTATTTTTAACAGCTTATAAATTTTTCTTCATTCTGTTAGAATTGTGGTAAAGAATTAAAAAATATTTCTTCTGGGAAGAAGCAAAGAGGAAATGTTGGCAAAACTGAAAGCTTATCATGCTTCTTCCATGGGCATGTGGTAAACTTAGCCATCACTACAAAAATTAACTTATGTACAAAATATAATAGAATATATAACACAGTGTAGCCTCAATACAGTAGTATATATAACAGTGTGTAACTTATCTCCAGCATGAGAAATACTTGGATTGTGAATTAGCACTTTCTCTTCACATGTCTTGCTAAATTGGTGACTGGTGGATATGATTATAAACACACATTTTCAAAAGCTATCATGATGGTGCTTCTGTCAAATACCAGATAGCTCTTGCAATAATTGGTATGCACTTTGATGGATGGTTCATGGTGAATTGCTAATGTGATACCAATCACTTCCAATAATTTTCTGTGATAAAAGATTGCTTCTCTCTTCATTGCCACTCAGCTATCTCTTCACATGGTGTCTTGGACATGTGATTGCTGTAGGTAATACAGGACAGTTCACAGTTGAAATCATCCATTGTATGACCATACATACAGAAGTACACCTGAGATTTTAATACATCTCACACAATTTACAATCTATCAACTAGTGGTAGCATCTATCAAATTCAACCACTGCTAAATTCTGAGGAGAGGAGTATTGTGGTGAATTTTGCCGCCATTACAAAAACGAATTTAGTCAGTAATATATAATCTAATGTAACCATAAAAGTAATTCTGCGCACTCATGTTTGTATAAAGATAAAAAATTAGAAACCTACACTTCTGGGTGGCTCGGAACACCAGAGCTTCTCTGACTACATGATTGGATGTGACTATTTAGTCAAACCCAATCAAAGCAATAATACACTTTTCGGAAGTCTTGTGATGCTCAGGTGGTAACATTAATTTCATAAATATAACTGATAATCAAAGAGCCAAGAATGTGTAGTTATGTCTCATGGACGTCATTTAACTACATACTTTTTCATAAGAATAAATGAAATGCACAACTTTAATTAAAAACAAGAAATTTTAATAATGACAGAAAATTACAACATTTATTTCAGAACTGTGACTGCAGGAGTGTAGATTTTAATGTATAATATTTTTTAGTATTTGAAATTGTTTCAGTTCCTTTTCTGGAATATGGAAGATTAGCTTGTAGCTCTGAAGTTATCTGATGTAACTGAAATCTTTGGAATAAGCGTTGGCTTTAAATTACATAATAGAATTTTTCCAGCAGCTAGTCTACGATCTGACAATAAGTACATGGACTAGGAACGATCAATGGAATTCCATTTCTTTAGTAATTGTAAAAGAAATATTTTAGATTTCCGTTTAATGACAGAATATGGTCCATCGTGTGTGGGGTACCATTTGTAGGTATGCCATGGACGGCATTGAACTACATAAATACTTTTTTCATAAGAATAAATGAATTATACAACTTTAATTAAAAACTATAAATTTTAATAATGATGAAACAACTACTTCAATTTCAGAACTGCATCTGGATTTTAATTTATCACTTTTTAGAATGCCGTGAAATCGTTAGTTTCTTTTCTCCACAAATGCACTAATTTCAATGTATATTTCTTTCTGCATTTTCAGTCTTTGCTTGAGCAGCATACTGATCTTCTTCCTCTACTCACGGCCATGAATAAAGCTCAATTGAAGAAACTTACGAAAAAAGGCAGTATGGTGAGAAGAAAGATTATTTTAAGTTTAGGAGGGTAAGCCTAGTGTTTCTAGATTCTTTTACCATTTAGTATGCAGATAATTATTTCTATTTAAATTATGAATAATACTCTGATCTTAAAAATGGAAATCATTTTATCTTTTATACTGTGACTGGATTGTAACTCATTACTATTGTTGTAAAAAATTCGTTTTGTTGATTTTTAAACAGAAGTATCCCTAAAATTAATTAAAAAGTTTTAATTATTAAAATTGGAGTATGTATTAGGTATTTCCATGTATTAGGTACAATTCCATTAAAAGCACCAGTCATGTATGTGTTTGATAATTGTTTGATGCTCGCTTCAGTTGTGACACCATATTTTATGTCATGCTTTACTTCATTATTTGTCATTTGGTGTAGCTTTAACTAACTGCTGTATCTCATAAACGTGATTTCAAATAATTTTAGATGTTTAGGAGCAATCAGTAACATTTATTTTACTATTAAATATGTAACACTGTTAAATGTTCTTTGCTGGTTTTATTTAAAGAATATCATGCTTTGAGAGTAGTCAAAAGAAGCTTTGATACATAGTTCTTTTCTTTTTGTATAAAATAGCTACATTTTCTAATCTAGCATGTGTAACATGTATGAGTTAAAATAATGGAAAAAAGTAAAGTTAAAACACAAATTGTTTGCATTATGGCATGTAGATATAATATGTACAATATCTTTGATTACATAAAAGTTAAAATTACTGGGTTGACTCATTATATATTTGAGATTATAACTGCCAATTGCTGGTTCCATTTTGATTAATTTCAATTTCAGGTGGAATTTTAACAGATTTATCTTATCAACATCAATATATATATATATATGTACTGTCAGTTTAATTATATTAATGTTAGTAATTTCTTTTTTAAAACAAAATGTGATAAACCATTTATTATTTACTATAATTTTATTTTAGGACCTAGCCTGGCATTTTATTGTGCCTTGTAAAGAATATGCATTTAACAGTGAAACCCGTATTTATAGGAAAACCCAATGTATTGGTCTGATATTTGAGGCTTTAAAGTTTTCAAAGGTAATAAAATTTTATAATTTGTTCCATTTAAATGAGATAAGAAAACCATTAATCTTGAATGATGAAATGTTTTACTTTATTTTCTGTTTATAGGGACAAAACTCTATATCGATTGATGAATGGCAAAATATTGGCAGCAGCTTAATTCCTATTGCTGTAGAGGTAATTATGTGAATGTTTTGTTTTGGTTTAGTATTGAATGAGTTGTCTTTTATGAATCGAAGAGGAAGTTTATTTATATATTTATTCATCCTTAATGGTGAGGTTAAATAATTATAAGTTTTGGATATATATTGGAAAAGGTAAAATGAAACGTAGATTTCATGGCTTATATCTGTGCTTCTACATTCATGAAATCTTTAAAATTAAACTATCATTAGTTGTCATTAAAAAATTTAACTACCCAATTTGGTCTTGCACCTTCCATCACCCAGACAAGATAGTAAGTTCAGTCTATGAAATTTTTGCTGTCACATCCACTCAAATGCATACTGAGCCCTGCAAACCACTTAGTCACCTGACTGCGTTTTTTTTTTTAATTTCATAATAAGCATTGAAAGTTCACAATGTAAAAAATGAACTTTTTCTAGGGTTTTTATCAGACTATTTGCTATCAGTTTATTTATGTTGATTGCTTTATGTGATCAGAATGCTTTGTTTTATCAAAGATGAGCTCCTACTATTTATACTACCTTATAGAAAATAAATTATTTCTCTTGAAGTTCCTAGTGATGCAAATCAAGCCTACTGTTCGAATTGAGGTGTTAAATAATACATAATTTGAATAAACATTGACTTTCAAATGTGTGTTTAAAGTTCTAAGCACCCTGATACTAGTTATTTTTAGTTATACTTGCAGTCTGATTTCTTTAAGAACAAAATTATGTATCTTGACACATATCATACATGTTTTTTAATTGCTATTTACTTTTCAGACATTAAAGGAAGTATTAGCCAATTTTGCAATCAAGCCAGTTTACCTCACAGAGCTTTTGGATGTGGTTCACACATGCCATACTATCTTGAAAGAAAAAACAAACAAGGTAATTTCTGATCAGAGGAGAAAATATACAGATTTGGAGATACAATTTTTATCTGTTAACATTTTTTTTTTTAAAAGTAAAATATTTGTTTGTGTTTGTTTAACCCAGCTAACAGCAGAATATGATGAATATATTTTAACATTTTAAATGTAAAATGTTATTCTTTTAATGTCTACTGTAGGAATGAAATGGCTACTGTAGGAATGAAAAGCTTAATACCTATTTTTAACAGCTTATAAATTTTTCTTCATTCTGTTAGAATTGTGGTAAAGAATTAAAAAATATTTCTTCTGGGAAGAAGCAAAGAGGAAATGTTGGCAAAACTGAAAGCTTATCATGCTTCTTCCATGGGCATGTGGTAAACTTAGCCATCACTACAAAAATTAACTTATGTACAAAATATAATAGAATATATAACACAGTGTAGCCTCAATACAGTAGTATATATAACAGTGTGTAACTTATCTCCAGCATGAGAAATACTTGGATTGTGAATTAGCACTTTCTCTTCACATGTCTTGCTAAATTGGTGACTGGTGGATATGATTATAAACACACATTTTCAAAAGCTATCATGATGGTGCTTCTGTCAAATACCAGATAGCTCTTGCAATAATTGGTATGCACTTTGATGGATGGTTCATGGTGAATTGCTAATGTGATACCAATCACTTCCAATAATTTTCTGTGATAAAAGATTGCTTCTCTCTTCATTGCCACTCAGCTATCTCTTCACATGGTGTCTTGGACATGTGATTGCTGTAGGTAATACAGGACAGTTCACAGTTGAAATCATCCATTGTATGACCATACATACAGAAGTACACCTGAGATTTTAATACATCTCACACAATTTACAATCTATCAACTAGTGGTAGCATCTATCAAATTCAACCACTGCTAAATTCTGAGGAGAGGAGTATTGTGGTGAATTTTGCCGCCATTACAAAAACGAATTTAGTCAGTAATATATAATCTAATGTAACCATAAAAGTAATTCTGCGCACTCATGTTTGTATAAAGATAAAAAATTAGAAACCTACACTTCTGGGTGGCTCGGAACACCAGAGCTTCTCTGACTACATGATTGGATGTGACTATTTAGTCAAACCCAATCAAAGCAATAATACACTTTTCGGAAGTCTTGTGATGCTCAGGTGGTAACATTAATTTCATAAATATAACTGATAATCAAAGAGCCAAGAATGTGTAGTTATGTCTCATGGACGTCATTTAACTACATACTTTTTCATAAGAATAAATGAAATGCACAACTTTAATTAAAAACAAGAAATTTTAATAATGACAGAAAATTACAACATTTATTTCAGAACTGTGACTGCAGGAGTGTAGATTTTAATGTATAATATTTTTTAGTATTTGAAATTGTTTCAGTTCCTTTTCTGGAATATGGAAGATTAGCTTGTAGCTCTGAAGTTATCTGATGTAACTGAAATCTTTGGAATAAGCGTTGGCTTTAAATTACATAATAGAATTTTTCCAGCAGCTAGTCTACGATCTGACAATAAGTACATGGACTAGGAACGATCAATGGAATTCCATTTCTTTAGTAATTGTAAAAGAAATATTTTAGATTTCCGTTTAATGACAGAATATGGTCCATCGTGTGTGGGGTACCATTTGTAGGTATGCCATGGACGGCATTGAACTACATAAATACTTTTTTCATAAGAATAAATGAATTATACAACTTTAATTAAAAACTATAAATTTTAATAATGATGAAACAACTACTTCAATTTCAGAACTGCATCTGGATTTTAATTTATCACTTTTTAGAATGCCGTGAAATCGTTAGTTTCTTTTCTCCACAAATGCACTAATTTCAATGTATATTTCTTTCTGCATTTTCAGTCTTTGCTTGAGCAGCATACTGATCTTCTTCCTCTACTCACAGCCATGAATAAAGCTCAATTGAAGAAACTTACGAAAAAAGGCAGTATGGTGAGAAGAAAGATTATTTTAAGTTTAGGAGGGTAAGCCTAGTGTTTCTAGATTCTTTTACCATTTAGTATGCAGATAATTATTTCTATTTAAATTATGAATAATACTCTGATCTTAAAAATGGAAATCATTTTATCTTTTATACTGTGACTGGATTGTAACTCATTACTATTGTTGTAAAAAATTCGTTTTGTTGATTTTTAAACAGAAGTATCCCTAAAATTAATTAAAAAGTTTTAATTATTAAAATTGGAGTATGTATTAGGTATTTCCATGTATTAGGTACAATTCCATTAAAAGCACCAGTCATGTATGTGTTTGATAATTGTTTGATGCTCGCTTCAGTTGTGACACCATATTTTATGTCATGCTTTACTTCATTATTTGTCATTTGGTGTAGCTTTAACTAACTGCTGTATCTCATAAACGTGATTTCAAATAATTTTAGATGTTTAGGAGCAATCAGTAACATTTATTTTACTATTAAATATGTAACACTGTTAAATGTTCTTTGCTGGTTTTATTTAAAGAATATCATGCTTTGAGAGTAGTCAAAAGAAGCTTTGATACATAGTTCTTTTCTTTTTGTATAAAATAGCTACATTTTCTAATCTAGCATGTGTAACATGTATGAGTTAAAATAATGGAAAAAAGTAAAGTTAAAACACAAATTGTTTGCATTATGGCATGTAGATATAATATGTACAATATCTTTGATTACATAAAAGTTAAAATTACTGGGTTGACTCATTATATATTTGAGATTATAACTGCCAATTGCTGGTTCCATTTTGATTAATTTCAATTTCAGGTGGAATTTTAACAGATTTATCTTATCAACATCAATATATATATATATATATATATATATATATATATATGTACTGTCAGTTTAATTATATTAATGTTAGTAATTTCTTTTTTAAAACAAAATGTGATAAACCATTTATTATTTACTATAATTTTATTTTAGGACCTAGCCTGGCATTTTATTGTGCCTTGTAAAGAATATGCATTTAACAGTGAAACCCGTATTTATAGGAAAACCCAATGTCTTGGTCTGATATTTGAGGCTTTAAAGTTTTCAAAGGTAATAAAATTTTATAATTTGTTCCATTTAAATGAGATAAGAAAACCATTAATCTTGAATGATGAAATGTTTTACTTTATTTTCTGTTTATAGGGACAAAACTCTATATCGATTGATGAATGGCAAAATATTGGCAGCAGCTTAATTCCTATTGCTGTAGAGGTAATTATGTGAATGTTTTGTTTTGGTTTAGTATTGAATGAGTTGTCTTTTATGAATCGAAGAGGAAGTTTATTTATATATTTATTCATCCTTAATGGTGAGGTTAAATAATTATAAGTTTTGGATATATATTGGAAAAGGTAAAATGAAACGTAGATTTCATGGCTTATATCTGTGCTTCTACATTCATGAAATCTTTAAAATTAAACTATCATTAGTTGTCATTAAAGAATTTAACTACCCAATTTGGTCTTGCACCTTCCATCACCCAGACAAGATAGTAAGTTCAGTCTATGAAATTTTTGCTGTCACATCCACTCAAATGCATACTGAGCCCTGCAAACCACTTAGTCACCTGACTGCGTTTTTTTTTTTTAAATTTCATAATAAGCATTGAAAGTTCACAATGTAAAAAATGAACTTTTTCTAGGGTTTTTATCAGACTATGCCCAAGTTTATTTATGTTGATTGCTTTATGTAATCAGAATGCTTTGTTTTATCAAAGATGAGCTCCTACTATTTATACTACCTTATAGAAAATAAATTATTTCTCTTGAAGTTCCTAGTGATGCAAATCAAGCCTACTGTTCGAATTGAGGTGTTAAATAATACATAATTTGAATAAACATTGACTTTCAAATGTGTGTTTAAAGTTCTAAGCACCCTGATACTAGTTATTTTTAGTTATACTTGCAGTCTGATTTCTTTAAGAACAAAATTATGTATCTTGACACATATCATACATGTTTTTTAATTGCTATTTACTTTTCAGACATTAAAGGAAGTATTAGCCAATTTTGCAATCAAGCCAGTTTACCTCACAGAGCTTTTGGATGTGGTTCACACATGCCATACTATCTTGAAAGAAAAAACAAACAAGGTAATTTCTGATCAGAGGAGAAAATATACAGATTTGGAGATACAATTTTTATCTGTTAACATTTTTTTTTTTTTAAAGTAAAATATTTGTTTGTGTTTGTTTAACCCAGCTAACAGCAGAATATGATGAATATATTTTAACATTTTAAATGTAAAATGTTATTCTTTTAATGTCTACTGTAGGAATGAAATGGCTACTGTAGGAATGAAAAGCTTAATACCTATTTTTAACAGCTTATAAATTTTTCTTCATTCTGTTAGAATTGTGGTAAAGAATTAAAAAATATTTCTTCTGGGAAGAAGCAAAGAGGAAATGTTTGCAAAACTGAAAGCTTATCATGCTTCTTCCATGGGCATGTGGTAAACTTAGCCATCACTACAAAAATTAACTTATGTACAAAATATAATAGAATATATAACACAGTGTAGCCTCAATACAGTAGTATATATAACAGTGTGTAACTTATCTCCAGCATGAGAAATACTTGGATTGTGAATTAGCACTTTCTCTTCACATGTCTTGCTAAATTGGTGACTGGTGGATATGATTATAAACACACATTTTCAAAAGCTATCATGATGGTGCTTCTGTCAAATACCAGATAGCTCTTGCAATAATTGGTATGCACTTTGATGGATGGTTCATGGTGAATTGCTAATGTGATACCAATCACTTCCAATAATTTTCTGTGATAAAAGATTGCTTCTCTCTTCATTGCCACTCAGCTATCTCTTCACATGGTGTCTTGGACATGTGATTGCTGTAGGTAATACAGGACAGTTCACAGTTGAAATCATCCATTGTATGACCATACATACAGAAGTACACCTGAGATTTTAATACATCTCACACAATTTACAATCTATCAACTAGTGGTAGCATCTATCAAATTCAACCACTGCTAAATTCTGAGGAGAGGAGTATTGTGGTGAATTTTGCCGCCATTACAAAAACGAATTTAGTCAGTAATATATAATCTAATGTAACCATAAAAGTAATTCTGCGCACTCATGTTTGTATAAAGATAAAAAAATTAGAAACCTACACTTCTGGGTGGCTCGGAACACCAGAGCTTCTCTGACTACATGATTGGATGTGACTATTTAGTCAAACCCAATCAAAGCAATAATACACTTTTCGGAAGTCTTGTGATGCTCAGGTGGTAACATTAATTTCATAAATATAACTGATAATCAAAGAGCCAAGAATGTGTAGTTATGTCTCATGGACGTCATTTAACTACATACTTTTTCATAAGAATAAATGAAATGCACAACTTTAATTAAAAACAAGAAATTTTAATAATGACAGAAAATTACAACATTTATTTCAGAACTGTGACTGCAGGAGTGTAGATTTTAATGTATAATATTTTTTAGTATTTGAAATTGTTTCAGTTCCTTTTCTGGAATATGGAAGATTAGCTTGTAGCTCTGAAGTTATCTGATGTAACTGAAATCTTTGGAATAAGCGTTGGCTTTAAATTACATAATAGAATTTTTCCAGCAGCTAGTCTACGATCTGACAATAAGTACATGGACTAGGAACGATCAATGGAATTCCATTTCTTTAGTAATTGTAAAAGAAATATTTTAGATTTCCGTTTAATGACAGAATATGGTCCATCGTGTGTGGGGTACCATTTGTAGGTATGCCATGGACGGCATTGAACTACATAAATACTTTTTTCATAAGAATAAATGAATTATACAACTTTAATTAAAAACTATAAATTTTAATAATGATGAAACAACTACTTCAATTTCAGAACTGCATCTGGATTTTAATTTATCACTTTTTAGAATGCCGTGAAATCGTTAGTTTCTTTTCTCCACAAATGCACTAATTTCAATGTATATTTCTTTCTGCATTTTCAGTCTTTGCTTGAGCAGCATACTGATCTTCTTCCTCTACTCACGGCCATGAATAAAGCTCAATTGAAGAAACTTACGAAAAAAGGCAGTATGGTGAGAAGAAAGATTATTTTAAGTTTAGGAGGGTAAGCCTAGTGTTTCTAGATTCTTTTACCATTTAGTATGCAGATAATTATTTCTATTTAAATTATGAATAATACTCTGATCTTAAAAATGGAAATCATTTTATCTTTTATACTGTGACTGGATTGTAACTCATTACTATTGTTGTAAAAAATTCGTTTTGTTGATTTTTAAACAGAAGTATCCCTAAAATTAATTAAAAAGTTTTAATTATTAAAATTGGAGTATGTATTAGGTATTTCCATGTATTAGGTACAATTCCATTAAAAGCACCAGTCATGTATGTGTTTGATAATTGTTTGATGCTCGCTTCAGTTGTGACACCATATTTTATGTCATGCTTTACTTCATTATTTGTCATTTGGTGTAGCTTTAACTAACTGCTGTATCTCATAAACGTGATTTCAAATAATTTTAGATGTTTAGGAGCAATCAGTAACATTTATTTTACTATTAAATATGTAACACTGTTAAATGTTCTTTGCTGGTTTTATTTAAAGAATATCATGCTTTGAGAGTAGTCAAAAGAAGCTTTGATACATAGTTCTTTTCTTTTTGTATAAAATAGCTACATTTTCTAATCTAGCATGTGTAACATGTATGAGTTAAAATAATGGAAAAAAGTAAAGTTAAAACACAAATTGTTTGCATTATGGCATGTAGATATAATATGTACAATATCTTTGATTACATAAAAGTTAAAATTACTGGGTTGACTCATTATATATTTGAGATTATAACTGCCAATTGCTGGTTCCATTTTGATTAATTTCAATTTCAGGTGGAATTTTAACAGATTTATCTTATCAACATCAATATATATATATATATGTACTGTCAGTTTAATTATATTAATGTTAGTAATTTCTTTTTTAAAACAAAATGTGATAAACCATTTATTATTTACTATAATTTTATTTTAGGACCTAGCCTGGCATTTTATTGTGCCTTGTAAAGAATATGCATTTAACAGTGAAACCCGTATTTATAGGAAAACCCAATGTATTGGTCTGATATTTGAGGCTTTAAAGTTTTCAAAGGTAATAAAATTTTATAATTTGTTCCATTTAAATGAGATAAGAAAACCATTAATCTTGAATGATGAAATGTTTTACTTTATTTTCTGTTTATAGGGACAAAACTCTATATCGATTGATGAATGGCAAAATATTGGCAGCAGCTTAATTCCTATTGCTGTAGAGGTAATTATGTGAATGTTTTGTTTTGGTTTAGTATTGAATGAGTTGTCTTTTATGAATCGAAGAGGAAGTTTATTTATATATTTATTCATCCTTAATGGTGAGGTTAAATAATTATAAGTTTTGGATATATATTGGAAAAGGTAAAATGAAACGTAGATTTCATGGCTTATATCTGTGCTTCTACATTCATGAAATCTTTAAAATTAAACTATCATTAGTTGTCATTAAAAAATTTAACTACCCAATTTGGTCTTGCACCTTCCATCACCCAGACAAGATAGTAAGTTCAGTCTATGAAATTTTTGCTGTCACATCCACTCAAATGCATACTGAGCCCTGCAAACCACTTAGTCACCTGACTGCGTTTTTTTTTTTTAATTTCATAATAAGCATTGAAAGTTCACAATGTAAAAAATGAACTTTTTCTAGGGTTTTTATCAGACTATTTGCTATCAGTTTATTTATGTTGATTGCTTTATGTGATCAGAATGCTTTGTTTTATCAAAGATGAGCTCCTACTATTTATACTACCTTATAGAAAATAAATTATTTCTCTTGAAGTTCCTAGTGATGCAAATCAAGCCTACTGTTCGAATTGAGGTGTTAAATAATACATAATTTGAATAAACATTGACTTTCAAATGTGTGTTTAAAGTTCTAAGCACCCTGATACTAGTTATTTTTAGTTATACTTGCAGTCTGATTTCTTTAAGAACAAAATTATGTATCTTGACACATATCATACATGTTTTTTAATTGCTATTTACTTTTCAGACATTAAAGGAAGTATTAGCCAATTTTGCAATCAAGCCAGTTTACCTCACAGAGCTTTTGGATGTGGTTCACACATGCCATACTATCTTGAAAGAAAAAACAAACAAGGTAATTTCTGATCAGAGGAGAAAATATACAGATTTGGAGATACAATTTTTATCTGTTAACATTTTTTTTTTTTAAAGTAAAATATTTGTTTGTGTTTGTTTAACCCAGCTAACAGCAGAATATGATGAATATATTTTAACATTTTAAATGTAAAATGTTATTCTTTTAATGTCTACTGTAGGAATGAAATGGCTACTGTAGGAATGAAAAGCTTAATACCTATTTTTAACAGCTTATAAATTTTTCTTCATTCTGTTAGAATTGTGGTAAAGAATTAAAAAATATTTCTTCTGGGAAGAAGCAAAGAGGAAATGTTTGCAAAACTGAAAGCTTATCATGCTTCTTCCATGGGCATGTGGTAAACTTAGCCATCACTACAAAAATTAACTTATGTACAAAATATAATAGAATATATAACACAGTGTAGCCTCAATACAGTAGTATATATAACAGTGTGTAACTTATCTCCAGCATGAGAAATACTTGGATTGTGAATTAGCACTTTCTCTTCACATGTCTTGCTAAATTGGTGACTGGTGGATATGATTATAAACACACATTTTCAAAAGCTATCATGATGGTGCTTCTGTCAAATACCAGATAGCTCTTGCAATAATTGGTATGCACTTTGATGGATGGTTCATGGTGAATTGCTAATGTGATACCAATCACTTCCAATAATTTTCTGTGATAAAAGATTGCTTCTCTCTTCATTGCCACTCAGCTATCTCTTCACATGGTGTCTTGGACATGTGATTGCTGTAGGTAATACAGGACAGTTCACAGTTGAAATCATCCATTGTATGACCATACATACAGAAGTACACCTGAGATTTTAATACATCTCACACAATTTACAATCTATCAACTAGTGGTAGCATCTATCAAATTCAACCACTGCTAAATTCTGAGGAGAGGAGTATTGTGGTGAATTTTGCCGCCATTACAAAAACGAATTTAGTCAGTAATATATAATCTAATGTAACCATAAAAGTAATTCTGCGCACTCATGTTTGTATGAAGATAAAAAAATTAGAAACCTACACTTCTGGGTGGCTCGGAACACCAGAGCTTCTCTGACTACATGATTGGATGTGACTATTTAGTCAAACCCAATCAAAGCAATAATACACTTTTCGGAAGTCTTGTGATGCTCAGGTGGTAACATTAATTTCATAAATATAACTGATAATCAAAGAGCCAAGAATGTGTAGTTATGTCTCATGGACGTCATTTAACTACATACTTTTTCATAAGAATAAATGAAATGCACAACTTTAATTAAAAACAAGAAATTTTAATAATGACAGAAAATTACAACATTTATTTCAGAACTGTGACTGCAGGAGTGTAGATTTTAATGTATAATATTTTTTAGTATTTGAAATTGTTTCAGTTCCTTTTCTGGAATATGGAAGATTAGCTTGTAGCTCTGAAGTTATCTGATGTAACTGAAATCTTTGGAATAAGCGTTGGCTTTAAATTACATAATAGAATTTTTCCAGCAGCTAGTCTACGATCTGACAATAAGTACATGGACTAGGAACGATCAATGGAATTCCATTTCTTTAGTAATTGTAAAAGAAATATTTTAGATTTCCGTTTAATGACAGAATATGGTCCATCGTGTGTGGGGTACCATTTGTAGGTATGCCATGGACGGCATTGAACTACATAAATACTTTTTTCATAAGAATAAATGAATTATACAACTTTAATTAAAAACTATAAATTTTAATAATGATGAAACAACTACTTCAATTTCAGAACTGCATCTGGATTTTAATTTATCACTTTTTAGAATGCCGTGAAATCGTTAGTTTCTTTTCTCCACAAATGCACTAATTTCAATGTATATTTCTTTCTGCATTTTCAGTCTTTGCTTGAGCAGCATACTGATCTTCTTCCTCTACTCACGGCCATGAATAAAGCTCAATTGAAGAAACTTACGAAAAAAGGCAGTATGGTGAGAAGAAAGATTATTTTAAGTTTAGGAGGGTAAGCCTAGTGTTTCTAGATTCTTTTACCATTTAGTATGCAGATAATTATTTCTATTTAAATTATGAATAATACTCTGATCTTAAAAATGGAAATCATTTTATCTTTTATACTGTGACTGGATTGTAACTCATTACTATTGTTGTAAAAAATTCGTTTTGTTGATTTTTAAACAGAAGTATCCCTAAAATTAATTAAAAAGTTTTAATTATTAAAATTGGAGTATGTATTAGGTATTTCCATGTATTAGGTACAATTCCATTAAAAGCACCAGTCATGTATGTGTTTGATAATTGTTTGATGCTCGCTTCAGTTGTGACACCATATTTTATGTCATGCTTTACTTCATTATTTGTCATTTGGTGTAGCTTTAACTAACTGCTGTATCTCATAAACGTGATTTCAAATAATTTTAGATGTTTAGGAGCAATCAGTAACATTTATTTTACTATTAAATATGTAACACTGTTAAATGTTCTTTGCTGGTTTTATTTAAAGAATATCATGCTTTGAGAGTAGTCAAAAGAAGCTTTGATACATAGTTCTTTTCTTTTTGTATAAAATAGCTACATTTTCTAATCTAGCATGTGTAACATGTATGAGTTAAAATAATGGAAAAAAGTAAAGTTAAAACACAAATTGTTTGCATTATGGCATGTAGATATAATATGTACAATATCTTTGATTACATAAAAGTTAAAATTACTGGGTTGACTCATTATATATTTGAGATTATAACTGCCAATTGCTGGTTCCATTTTGATTAATTTCAATTTCAGGTGGAATTTTAACAGATTTATCTTATCAACATCAATATATATATATATATATATATATATATATATATATATATGTACTGTCAGTTTAATTATATTAATGTTAGTAATTTCTTTTTTAAAACAAAATGTGATAAACCATTTATTATTTACTATAATTTTATTTTAGGACCTAGCCTGGCATTTTATTGTGCCTTGTAAAGAATATGCATTTAACAGTGAAACCCGTATTTATAGGAAAACCCAATGTCTTGGTCTGATATTTGAGGCTTTAAAGTTTTCAAAGGTAATAAAATTTTATAATTTGTTCCATTTAAATGAGATAAGAAAACCATTAATCTTGAATGATGAAATGTTTTACTTTATTTTCTGTTTATAGGGACAAAACTCTATATCGATTGATGAATGGCAAAATATTGGCAGCAGCTTAATTCCTATTGCTGTAGAGGTAATTATGTGAATGTTTTGTTTTGGTTTAGTATTGAATGAGTTGTCTTTTATGAATCGAAGAGGAAGTTTATTTATATATTTATTCATCCTTAATGGTGAGGTTAAATAATTATAAGTTTTGGATATATATTGGAAAAGGTAAAATGAAACGTAGATTTCATGGCTTATATCTGTGCTTCTACATTCATGAAATCTTTAAAATTAAACTATCATTAGTTGTCATTAAAGAATTTAACTACCCAATTTGGTCTTGCACCTTCCATCACCCAGACAAGATAGTAAGTTCAGTCTATGAAATTTTTGCTGTCACATCCACTCAAATGCATACTGAGCCCTGCAAACCACTTAGTCACCTGACTGCGTTTTTTTTTTAAATTTCATAATAAGCATTGAAAGTTCACAATGTAAAAAATGAACTTTTTCTAGGGTTTTTATCAGACTATGCCCAAGTTTATTTATGTTGATTGCTTTATGTAATCAGAATGCTTTGTTTTATCAAAGATGAGCTCCTACTATTTATACTACCTTATAGAAAATAAATTATTTCTCTTGAAGTTCCTAGTGATGCAAATCAAGCCTACTGTTCGAATTGAGGTGTTAAATAATACATAATTTGAATAAACATTGACTTTCAAATGTGTGTTTAAAGTTCTAAGCACCCTGATACTAGTTATTTTTAGTTATACTTGCAGTCTGATTTCTTTAAGAACAAAATTATGTATCTTGACACATATCATACATGTTTTTTAATTGCTATTTACTTTTCAGACATTAAAGGAAGTATTAGCCAATTTTGCAATCAAGCCAGTTTACCTCACAGAGCTTTTGGATGTGGTTCACACATGCCATACTATCTTGAAAGAAAAAACAAACAAGGTAATTTCTGATCAGAGGAGAAAATATACAGATTTGGAGATACAATTTTTATCTGTTAACATTTTTTTTTTTTAAAGTAAAATATTTGTTTGTGTTTGTTTAACCCAGCTAACAGCAGAATATGATGAATATATTTTAACATTTTAAATGTAAAATGTTATTCTTTTAATGTCTACTGTAGGAATGAAATGGCTACTGTAGGAATGAAAAGCTTAATACCTATTTTTAACAGCTTATAAATTTTTCTTCATTCTGTTAGAATTGTGGTAAAGAATTAAAAAATATTTCTTCTGGGAAGAAGCAAAGAGGAAATGTTTGCAAAACTGAAAGCTTATCATGCTTCTTCCATGGGCATGTGGTAAACTTAGCCATCACTACAAAAATTAACTTATGTACAAAATATAATAGAATATATAACACAGTGTAGCCTCAATACAGTAGTATATATAACAGTGTGTAACTTATCTCCAGCATGAGAAATACTTGGATTGTGAATTAGCACTTTCTCTTCACATGTCTTGCTAAATTGGTGACTGGTGGATATGATTATAAACACACATTTTCAAAAGCTATCATGATGGTGCTTCTGTCAAATACCAGATAGCTCTTGCAATAATTGGTATGCACTTTGATGGATGGTTCATGGTGAATTGCTAATGTGATACCAATCACTTCCAATAATTTTCTGTGATAAAAGATTGCTTCTCTCTTCATTGCCACTCAGCTATCTCTTCACATGGTGTCTTGGACATGTGATTGCTGTAGGTAATACAGGACAGTTCACAGTTGAAATCATCCATTGTATGACCATACATACAGAAGTACACCTGAGATTTTAATACATCTCACACAATTTA
This sequence comes from Meta bourneti, assembly GCA_933210815.1. Lineage (NCBI taxonomy): Eukaryota > Metazoa > Arthropoda > Arachnida > Araneae > Tetragnathidae > Meta > Meta bourneti. The sequence continues at coordinate 92,545,339 of OW119928.1, read as the reverse complement.
CAATCTATCAACTAGTGGTAGCATCTATCAAATTCAACCACTGCTAAATTCTGAGGAGAGGAGTATTGTGGTGAATTTTGCCGCCATTACAAAAACGAATTTAGTCAGTAATATATAATCTAATGTAACCATAAAAGTAATTCTGCGCACTCATGTTTGTATAAAGATAAAAAAATTAGAAACCTACACTTCTGGGTGGCTCGGAACACCAGAGCTTCTCTGACTACATGATTGGATGTGACTATTTAGTCAAACCCAATCAAAGCAATAATACACTTTTCGGAAGTCTTGTGATGCTCAGGTGGTAACATTAATTTCATAAATATAACTGATAATCAAAGAGCCAAGAATGTGTAGTTATGTCTCATGGACGTCATTTAACTACATACTTTTTCATAAGAATAAATGAAATGCACAACTTTAATTAAAAACAAGAAATTTTAATAATGACAGAAAATTACAACATTTATTTCAGAACTGTGACTGCAGGAGTGTAGATTTTAATGTATAATATTTTTTAGTATTTGAAATTGTTTCAGTTCCTTTTCTGGAATATGGAAGATTAGCTTGTAGCTCTGAAGTTATCTGATGTAACTGAAATCTTTGGAATAAGCGTTGGCTTTAAATTACATAATAGAATTTTTCCAGCAGCTAGTCTACGATCTGACAATAAGTACATGGACTAGGAACGATCAATGGAATTCCATTTCTTTAGTAATTGTAAAAGAAATATTTTAGATTTCCGTTTAATGACAGAATATGGTCCATCGTGTGTGGGGTACCATTTGTAGGTATGCCATGGACGGCATTGAACTACATAAATACTTTTTTCATAAGAATAAATGAATTATACAACTTTAATTAAAAACTATAAATTTTAATAATGATGAAACAACTACTTCAATTTCAGAACTGCATCTGGATTTTAATTTATCACTTTTTAGAATGCCGTGAAATCGTTAGTTTCTTTTCTCCACAAATGCACTAATTTCAATGTATATTTCTTTCTGCATTTTCAGTCTTTGCTTGAGCAGCATACTGATCTTCTTCCTCTACTCACGGCCATGAATAAAGCTCAATTGAAGAAACTTACGAAAAAAGGCAGTATGGTGAGAAGAAAGATTATTTTAAGTTTAGGAGGGTAAGCCTAGTGTTTCTAGATTCTTTTACCATTTAGTATGCAGATAATTATTTCTATTTAAATTATGAATAATACTCTGATCTTAAAAATGGAAATCATTTTATCTTTTATACTGTGACTGGATTGTAACTCATTACTATTGTTGTAAAAAATTCGTTTTGTTGATTTTTAAACAGAAGTATCCCTAAAATTAATTAAAAAGTTTTAATTATTAAAATTGGAGTATGTATTAGGTATTTCCATGTATTAGGTACAATTCCATTAAAAGCACCAGTCATGTATGTGTTTGATAATTGTTTGATGCTCGCTTCAGTTGTGACACCATATTTTATGTCATGCTTTACTTCATTATTTGTCATTTGGTGTAGCTTTAACTAACTGCTGTATCTCATAAACGTGATTTCAAATAATTTTAGATGTTTAGGAGCAATCAGTAACATTTATTTTACTATTAAATATGTAACACTGTTAAATGTTCTTTGCTGGTTTTATTTAAAGAATATCATGCTTTGAGAGTAGTCAAAAGAAGCTTTGATACATAGTTCTTTTCTTTTTGTATAAAATAGCTACATTTTCTAATCTAGCATGTGTAACATGTATGAGTTAAAATAATGGAAAAAAGTAAAGTTAAAACACAAATTGTTTGCATTATGGCATGTAGATATAATATGTACAATATCTTTGATTACATAAAAGTTAAAATTACTGGGTTGACTCATTATATATTTGAGATTATAACTGCCAATTGCTGGTTCCATTTTGATTAATTTCAATTTCAGGTGGAATTTTAACAGATTTATCTTATCAACATCAATATATATATATATATGTACTGTCAGTTTAATTATATTAATGTTAGTAATTTCTTTTTTAAAACAAAATGTGATAAACCATTTATTATTTACTATAATTTTATTTTAGGACCTAGCCTGGCATTTTATTGTGCCTTGTAAAGAATATGCATTTAACAGTGAAACCCGTATTTATAGGAAAACCCAATGTATTGGTCTGATATTTGAGGCTTTAAAGTTTTCAAAGGTAATAAAATTTTATAATTTGTTCCATTTAAATGAGATAAGAAAACCATTAATCTTGAATGATGAAATGTTTTACTTTATTTTCTGTTTATAGGGACAAAACTCTATATCGATTGATGAATGGCAAAATATTGGCAGCAGCTTAATTCCTATTGCTGTAGAGGTAATTATGTGAATGTTTTGTTTTGGTTTAGTATTGAATGAGTTGTCTTTTATGAATCGAAGAGGAAGTTTATTTATATATTTATTCATCCTTAATGGTGAGGTTAAATAATTATAAGTTTTGGATATATATTGGAAAAGGTAAAATGAAACGTAGATTTCATGGCTTATATCTGTGCTTCTACATTCATGAAATCTTTAAAATTAAACTATCATTAGTTGTCATTAAAAAATTTAACTACCCAATTTGGTCTTGCACCTTCCATCACCCAGACAAGATAGTAAGTTCAGTCTATGAAATTTTTGCTGTCACATCCACTCAAATGCATACTGAGCCCTGCAAACCACTTAGTCACCTGACTGCGTTTTTTTTTTTAATTTCATAATAAGCATTGAAAGTTCACAATGTAAAAAATGAACTTTTTCTAGGGTTTTTATCAGACTATTTGCTATCAGTTTATTTATGTTGATTGCTTTATGTGATCAGAATGCTTTGTTTTATCAAAGATGAGCTCCTACTATTTATACTACCTTATAGAAAATAAATTATTTCTCTTGAAGTTCCTAGTGATGCAAATCAAGCCTACTGTTCGAATTGAGGTGTTAAATAATACATAATTTGAATAAACATTGACTTTCAAATGTGTGTTTAAAGTTCTAAGCACCCTGATACTAGTTATTTTTAGTTATACTTGCAGTCTGATTTCTTTAAGAACAAAATTATGTATCTTGACACATATCATACATGTTTTTTAATTGCTATTTACTTTTCAGACATTAAAGGAAGTATTAGCCAATTTTGCAATCAAGCCAGTTTACCTCACAGAGCTTTTGGATGTGGTTCACACATGCCATACTATCTTGAAAGAAAAAACAAACAAGGTAATTTCTGATCAGAGGAGAAAATATACAGATTTGGAGATACAATTTTTATCTGTTAACATTTTTTTTTTTTAAAAGTAAAATATTTGTTTGTGTTTGTTTAACCCAGCTAACAGCAGAATATGATGAATATATTTTAACATTTTAAATGTAAAATGTTATTCTTTTAATGTCTACTGTAGGAATGAAATGGCTACTGTAGGAATGAAAAGCTTAATACCTATTTTTAACAGCTTATAAATTTTTCTTCATTCTGTTAGAATTGTGGTAAAGAATTAAAAAATATTTCTTCTGGGAAGAAGCAAAGAGGAAATGTTTGCAAAACTGAAAGCTTATCATGCTTCTTCCATGGGCATGTGGTAAACTTAGCCATCACTACAAAAATTAACTTATGTACAAAATATAATAGAATATATAACACAGTGTAGCCTCAATACAGTAGTATATATAACAGTGTGTAACTTATCTCCAGCATGAGAAATACTTGGATTGTGAATTAGCACTTTCTCTTCACATGTCTTGCTAAATTGGTGACTGGTGGATATGATTATAAACACACATTTTCAAAAGCTATCATGATGGTGCTTCTGTCAAATACCAGATAGCTCTTGCAATAATTGGTATGCACTTTGATGGATGGTTCATGGTGAATTGCTAATGTGATACCAATCACTTCCAATAATTTTCTGTGATAAAAGATTGCTTCTCTCTTCATTGCCACTCAGCTATCTCTTCACATGGTGTCTTGGACATGTGATTGCTGTAGGTAATACAGGACAGTTCACAGTTGAAATCATCCATTGTATGACCATACATACAGAAGTACACCTGAGATTTTAATACATCTCACACAATTTACAATCTATCAACTAGTGGTAGCATCTATCAAATTCAACCACTGCTAAATTCTGAGGAGAGGAGTATTGTGGTGAATTTTGCCGCCATTACAAAAACGAATTTAGTCAGTAATATATAATCTAATGTAACCATAAAAGTAATTCTGCGCACTCATGTTTGTATAAAGATAAAAAATTAGAAACCTACACTTCTGGGTGGCTCGGAACACCAGAGCTTCTCTGACTACATGATTGGATGTGACTATTTAGTCAAACCCAATCAAAGCAATAATACACTTTTCGGAAGTCTTGTGATGCTCAGGTGGTAACATTAATTTCATAAATATAACTGATAATCAAAGAGCCAAGAATGTGTAGTTATGTCTCATGGACGTCATTTAACTACATACTTTTTCATAAGAATAAATGAAATGCACAACTTTAATTAAAAACAAGAAATTTTAATAATGACAGAAAATTACAACATTTATTTCAGAACTGTGACTGCAGGAGTGTAGATTTTAATGTATAATATTTTTTAGTATTTGAAATTGTTTCAGTTCCTTTTCTGGAATATGGAAGATTAGCTTGTAGCTCTGAAGTTATCTGATGTAACTGAAATCTTTGGAATAAGCGTTGGCTTTAAATTACATAATAGAATTTTTCCAGCAGCTAGTCTACGATCTGACAATAAGTACATGGACTAGGAACGATCAATGGAATTCCATTTCTTTAGTAATTGTAAAAGAAATATTTTAGATTTCCGTTTAATGACAGAATATGGTCCATCGTGTGTGGGGTACCATTTGTAGGTATGCCATGGACGGCATTGAACTACATAAATACTTTTTTCATAAGAATAAATGAATTATACAACTTTAATTAAAAACTATAAATTTTAATAATGATGAAACAACTACTTCAATTTCAGAACTGCATCTGGATTTTAATTTATCACTTTTTAGAATGCCGTGAAATCGTTAGTTTCTTTTCTCCACAAATGCACTAATTTCAATGTATATTTCTTTCTGCATTTTCAGTCTTTGCTTGAGCAGCATACTGATCTTCTTCCTCTACTCACGGCCATGAATAAAGCTCAATTGAAGAAACTTACGAAAAAAGGCAGTATGGTGAGAAGAAAGATTATTTTAAGTTTAGGAGGGTAAGCCTAGTGTTTCTAGATTCTTTTACCATTTAGTATGCAGATAATTATTTCTATTTAAATTATGAATAATACTCTGATCTTAAAAATGGAAATCATTTTATCTTTTATACTGTGACTGGATTGTAACTCATTACTATTGTTGTAAAAAATTCGTTTTGTTGATTTTTAAACAGAAGTATCCCTAAAATTAATTAAAAAGTTTTAATTATTAAAATTGGAGTATGTATTAGGTATTTCCATGTATTAGGTACAATTCCATTAAAAGCACCAGTCATGTATGTGTTTGATAATTGTTTGATGCTCGCTTCAGTTGTGACACCATATTTTATGTCATGCTTTACTTCATTATTTGTCATTTGGTGTAGCTTTAACTAACTGCTGTATCTCATAAACGTGATTTCAAATAATTTTAGATGTTTAGGAGCAATCAGTAACATTTATTTTACTATTAAATATGTAACACTGTTAAATGTTCTTTGCTGGTTTTATTTAAAGAATATCATGCTTTGAGAGTAGTCAAAAGAAGCTTTGATACATAGTTCTTTTCTTTTTGTATAAAATAGCTACATTTTCTAATCTAGCATGTGTAACATGTATGAGTTAAAATAATGGAAAAAAGTAAAGTTAAAACACAAATTGTTTGCATTATGGCATGTAGATATAATATGTACAATATCTTTGATTACATAAAAGTTAAAATTACTGGGTTGACTCATTATATATTTGAGATTATAACTGCCAATTGCTGGTTCCATTTTGATTAATTTCAATTTCAGGTGGAATTTTAACAGATTTATCTTATCAACATCAATATATATATATATATATATATATATATATATATGTACTGTCAGTTTAATTATATTAATGTTAGTAATTTCTTTTTTAAAACAAAATGTGATAAACCATTTATTATTTACTATAATTTTATTTTAGGACCTAGCCTGGCATTTTATTGTGCCTTGTAAAGAATATGCATTTAACAGTGAAACCCGTATTTATAGGAAAACCCAATGTCTTGGTCTGATATTTGAGGCTTTAAAGTTTTCAAAGGTAATAAAATTTTATAATTTGTTCCATTTAAATGAGATAAGAAAACCATTAATCTTGAATGATGAAATGTTTTACTTTATTTTCTGTTTATAGGGACAAAACTCTATATCGATTGATGAATGGCAAAATATTGGCAGCAGCTTAATTCCTATTGCTGTAGAGGTAATTATGTGAATGTTTTGTTTTGGTTTAGTATTGAATGAGTTGTCTTTTATGAATCGAAGAGGAAGTTTATTTATATATTTATTCATCCTTAATGGTGAGGTTAAATAATTATAAGTTTTGGATATATATTGGAAAAGGTAAAATGAAACGTAGATTTCATGGCTTATATCTGTGCTTCTACATTCATGAAATCTTTAAAATTAAACTATCATTAGTTGTCATTAAAGAATTTAACTACCCAATTTGGTCTTGCACCTTCCATCACCCAGACAAGATAGTAAGTTCAGTCTATGAAATTTTTGCTGTCACATCCACTCAAATGCATACTGAGCCCTGCAAACCACTTAGTCACCTGACTGCGTTTTTTTTTTAAATTTCATAATAAGCATTGAAAGTTCACAATGTAAAAAATGAACTTTTTCTAGGGTTTTTATCAGACTATGCCCAAGTTTATTTATGTTGATTGCTTTATGTAATCAGAATGCTTTGTTTTATCAAAGATGAGCTCCTACTATTTATACTACCTTATAGAAAATAAATTATTTCTCTTGAAGTTCCTAGTGATGCAAATCAAGCCTACTGTTCGAATTGAGGTGTTAAATAATACATAATTTGAATAAACATTGACTTTCAAATGTGTGTTTAAAGTTCTAAGCACCCTGATACTAGTTATTTTTAGTTATACTTGCAGTCTGATTTCTTTAAGAACAAAATTATGTATCTTGACACATATCATACATGTTTTTTAATTGCTATTTACTTTTCAGACATTAAAGGAAGTATTAGCCAATTTTGCAATCAAGCCAGTTTACCTCACAGAGCTTTTGGATGTGGTTCACACATGCCATACTATCTTGAAAGAAAAAACAAACAAGGTAATTTCTGATCAGAGGAGAAAATATACAGATTTGGAGATACAATTTTTATCTGTTAACATTTTTTTTTTTTAAAGTAAAATATTTGTTTGTGTTTGTTTAACCCAGCTAACAGCAGAATATGATGAATATATTTTAACATTTTAAATGTAAAATGTTATTCTTTTAATGTCTACTGTAGGAATGAAATGGCTACTGTAGGAATGAAAAGCTTAATACCTATTTTTAACAGCTTATAAATTTTTCTTCATTCTGTTAGAATTGTGGTAAAGAATTAAAAAATATTTCTTCTGGGAAGAAGCAAAGAGGAAATGTTTGCAAAACTGAAAGCTTATCATGCTTCTTCCATGGGCATGTGGTAAACTTAGCCATCACTACAAAAATTAACTTATGTACAAAATATAATAGAATATATAACACAGTGTAGCCTCAATACAGTAGTATATATAACAGTGTGTAACTTATCTCCAGCATGAGAAATACTTGGATTGTGAATTAGCACTTTCTCTTCACATGTCTTGCTAAATTGGTGACTGGTGGATATGATTATAAACACACATTTTCAAAAGCTATCATGATGGTGCTTCTGTCAAATACCAGATAGCTCTTGCAATAATTGGTATGCACTTTGATGGATGGTTCATGGTGAATTGCTAATGTGATACCAATCACTTCCAATAATTTTCTGTGATAAAAGATTGCTTCTCTCTTCATTGCCACTCAGCTATCTCTTCACATGGTGTCTTGGACATGTGATTGCTGTAGGTAATACAGGACAGTTCACAGTTGAAATCATCCATTGTATGACCATACATACAGAAGTACACCTGAGATTTTAATACATCTCACACAATTTACAATCTATC